>CM039726.1:62757082-64232082 GCA_022539455.1 Dendrobium nobile | reverse complement strand
TGCCTTGTCCGGCTACTTTCAGATCGCTATAAATTCGGGACCCCCTCAGTCTCACTTTTTGTTGATTGGCAAGTAGGCTAATAAGAAACTGTTTCTTATCATTCATAGGTGTAATTGATAAATAAATATGCGCAAAATTGAAAGGGAGGGAAACAAAAGCGCCCTCCACCGCTTATTTTGATCTATTATTTAAGAGTTTTGACTATTAACTAAGAGATTTTGAATTTTAAATATACCAATATGATGTGTTTATGAACTTGATTTAATAGCTCAAATGCCTAAAAACAAATAGAGAACTTAGAGTTTTTTTTCCGATGGCTCTGCTAGGGTTTTGCCCTAAGCGTGTCGGCGGCGGATGGTGAGGCTCATCGGCGTCGTTTTCCGTCAACTTTCGGTTGGGGAGTGCGATATTCTCTGGTATTTTATACTTTCCTTTCATCTTCCTGTTGATTGGCGCGTCCTTCTCCGGCCGTTCCGGCTGGATGGCGGTCCGTCGGGTTGAGGACCCTGGTTTTTTGGTTAGTTCGTTTAAATCTAAATCTTTTGCTGAAGCTTTATCTGGCTCTGTATCTTCGGAAAGCTTTCCGGATCTCCGGCATGGTTCTTTCCGAGGTTTACCGTCTTTGTGGATTTCGGAGGAAGAAATTCGTGCGCTTTCTTTGCCTTTTCAATTTGCCTTAGTTGGTTTTTTTCCCACAAAACGCCCTTCTTTGGATACCATTCGAAATTTTTTTTTTGCCCTCAAACTCAAAGCGGATTTCTCTGTCACAGTTCTGGATCAATCGCATGTTTTGATTAAATTGTCAAATGAGCTTGATTACAGCCGTGCTTTTTGCCATCGATCTTATATGGTGAACTATTGTTTTATGAAGATTACGAAATGGTCGCCTATTCTGACATTGGATGTGAATCTCCGGTCATTCCAATTTGGATATCCTTCCCTAAACTGAGACCTCATCTCTTTACTCCCCGTATTCTTCATGCTTTAGGTTCTATGTTTGGCAATCCTTTGAAGGTCGACTCGGCTACTTCGGTTGGTTCTCAACCTTCTCTCGCGCGTGTTTTAGTCGAACTGGATGTGACTAGGATTTATCCGAAACAGATATGGCTGGGTCCTGAGGATTCTGGGTATATTCAAAATGTGCATTTTGAAACTTTCCCTGATTTTTGCGAGTCTTGTAAATGTCTCGGACACCTTAAAGGTCACTGTGCCCCTTATGCGAAGCATTCTTTGAATTCTAATCTTCCTCTCGCTGAGAATGTTTTTGCTGAGGCTCAAGATGTTGAGAACCGTAAATTGAAGGAGAATGAGGTGATTTGTGTGGTGCCTCATCTGGATTTGGTTGTTCCGTCTCCTATTGTGGAGGTCCCTTCGGTCATTACGGAGGTTTTGGCCGTGTCTCCTCTTATTCATGATGAACTGCATCTAGAGGGTGTTAATGTTTCTAATTTAGAGGTGTTGCCTAATAATGAGGAGGGCTGTATTGTGGCTGAGCCTTTTATGGTGAATATAACTCAGGAGGTTTTGACTGGGTCAGTTTCTGATCCTGATAATTCTGGTTTAACTAGAGAGGTTGTTGGAGGGAATGTTCTATCTCCAAATGCTTTGCCTTTCTTTCCACCTGTAGCTACGCCCATGAATGATTTTTTTGTTGCATTTGGGAAGTCAGGTAGCTCTTACCCCGCCTATTGGTGTTGACCCGGCTGTTAATATTCCAATTGAGGTCCCTGTTCTGGTGCCGGAGGTGGGCGCTGATCCGGTGACTGCTGTGATTTCTGATGGTTCGCCTACTCTGGGTGTAGTAAATTCAAATGGGGGTGTACAGCTTTTAAAAATTTCGGAAGGTGGTGCTGATGGTTTTATGCCTCTGGGTGGGGTGGAAGGTTTTCCTTCTACCAATAGTTTAGTTGAGGTTCCCGTAAACGAAATTGATGCACAAGCGATGGCTACCTGTGTGGGTAATTCCTCTGGTTTGGTGAGTCGAAAACAGGGTGATTGGCTTTGTGATTCATCGGATGATGAATTGGAATCTGAACTTCATGAGACTGACAATGATTTTTCTCTTGGGTACACTACAAATGTTGCTGCTCGGGGAAAATTTTGGGGGAGAAGTCGACGTAGACGATGAGTCCTCATTTTGTTATGTTGTTCTTCTTGATGTTCCTCTTCCGGTTCGCTTGGATTTACTGCTCGATTTGCAGCTTTATGAGGCTATGGGCAATGATGTGGTCGGGGCTCGCGTCCCGGTCCTTTTTGCTGTTGGCAACCGTTGGTGTGGATTTCGAGACGGGTTTTGATCTACACTAACTGGACGGTCCGTGCTGGACGTCGTGGACGCTGGAAGCCTTGGCCGTTATCTGAGCCGATGTTTTAGCTTGAATTTTTTCTTTTTTGGTTCTTTGTGGTCTTTTCTTCTATTTGCTTTTACTTTGGCTGTAACCTTTTTTTGGGTTTTTTAATAAAATTTTATTTTAAAAAAAAAAAATAGAGAACTTAGAGCTGAACACCAAAAGGTTAGAAAAAGGCTAGAAAAGCAAGTATAATGGAAGCATCAGTCCAATCATACAAGATGAGAGTCACATAGTTAGGTGAAGAGCGTTAGCATGCCCTTGGTCCTTTGACAAGGACTGGATTCCAAACATGTTCATGTTCATACAAAGTAAATGCAATGCAACTACTTGTACAACCTTAAATCCCAAGAGGGCCCATAAGCTAAATAAGCAAGTTGGGAATTAGTACGACCGAAGGCAACAACGACATCGACATAAACCATCATATGCCAGCATAAGCTCATTGAGAATATCGATGACTTTTCATCGATAAAGGTTGATCATTGTGTGAGGATGTCGGCAGTCCAGGGGCGAATCCAGCTTCTTTTTTTAGGGTGGGCAAAAAAAATTTTTTTTTTGTGAGGGATGGACAAAGATACTTATGATTGATAAAAATATGGCAAAAAAGATTTTTGAGGGGGGGCAAAATGCCCAAAATATTTCAAAATCTCCCCTCTAAATATTAAAAAAAACTTTTAAGGGTGGACATTTGCCCACCCTAAGCCATGGGTGGATCCGCCCATGGTCGGCACAAGAAAATAATTTGCTAGTATTGCATAAAATATAGTTAGTTATATCGAAGTAGTTATCCTCATTTTATTTATCTATTCGAAAAAGTTTGTTATTGTTGACTCCGAGGTTTTAATGATAATAAATATATGATTGATGAATCGAACATCAAGTTATGAAATAATTTTACTCCCTCTTTGAGTAGGCAGAGAACTTAGAAATACTTTTACTCCCTCTTGGAGCAGGCAGAGAACTTTGAAATCATTTTACTCCCTCTTAGAGTAGGCAGAGAACCTTGGACCTGATGCTGATGAAAGTCTCCCTAGAGCCACCAAGGAACTAAGCAAGAAACTTGAAGAAGATGGTAGAAATCTTGCATGGAGCAATCTTTATGAATCCCTTAGGGGCTGTTTGGTATCGGATTTATCATGGGATTTAAGTCGGATTTACGCTAAATCCAGCCAAACGGTTTTTGTGCGCGCATTAAATCCCAGGATTATGTAAATCCCGGATTTACGAATTTACGACTTAAATCCCGGATTTACTAAATCCCTCAGTTCGATGGATTTAACGGGATTTAACATTAGAAGCACGCGAAAGGGAGAAAGTTAACTTCACAGCCAGCGAGCTCCTGTTCTTGCTTCCGATCAAAATGTCGTAACTTCCGATCCGACAAGAAGGGAAAGTCGTCGACGGAGCGAAGTCGAACAGCCACGAAGGAACCGAAGTAGTGACGCGCGCAATCTGCACACCTCCTGCGAATCAACGAAGCCGAAGGAGCGAAGTCGAACAGCCACGAAGGAACGTAACCGAAGTAGTGACGTGCGCAATCTGTAAACCTCCTGCGAATCAACGAACCCGAACAATAATGACGAAAAGAAAAGATGAAATAAAAACCCTAGATGCCTCAAAGTTATTATCGATTAACTTAATTTATATAATTTAAACAAATACTAATTAAGTTATTTAATTAAATAATTAATAGTAGAATTAGTGCATAAATTAATTATCTAATTTAACTTAATTGATTAATTAATGATATAATTAGTAATTAAATATTAATATAATTAACTTATTTAATATTTCAACTCTCATTTTGGTCCATGTTAGTTTGTAATTAACTTTTTATTGAATTTTTTGTCATTTTATATGACCTAAAATTGATTTTATTATGTTTTATGCAATGATCTTAATTTCATAAATATCTCCTTTAAACTTAAATCCTTAACCGCCATAAATCCTGATATATGTTAACTAACAGTTTCTCAGGATTTAACAAGATTTAACATTTAGCATACCAAACAGTTTTTAGGATTTAACACATTTCAGATTTACTAAATCCGGATTTACTGGATTTATTAAATCCCACTAAAGTTAAATCCCATTTGTTGCCAAACAACCCCTTAGAACTCCCCCTCATATGAAATAATTTTACGACAATAAATTTATTTGGGTCAAGGAAAGCTGGAGCTCAAGATGATCAAAATAAGGTAAGCAATACTATAGCTTAAGTTCTAATCAATTACGTCTACCTGCTCAAATTAAGGGCTTAATTAAATTAATTTAGTTAATTATATTTTTTAACATTTAATAAAACTTTATTTTATACATATTTATATAATTTATAGCTCGTTATGAAGTACCAACATTGCTCATAATATTTGGCAGTGATTGTTTAACTTATATCTAAAAAATATACTCATTTTATATTTGCAAATGTGACTCTTAATTTTAATCCTATTTTGTAAATATAAAATTACATATAACATTCTTATTTCTTATGCCTAAAGTTCTTCAAAATGTTATTCTTTTAATTTCAAAATTTGTAGCATACACTAGTTCACATTTTAATTTTTCTTCCATTAGGCCTAAAAAGTTATCTAGAGTTAAAATTACATATTTGCTCATGAATTCACAATATTGCCATGTTAAATTGCCAAGTAAATACTATGCATTGGCTAGAGTTACTGTTCAACAAAAAAAAATTGATGTTTACTCTTAAATTGGAGACATTGTCATGTTAAAACGCTAAGTGAATACTATTCGTTGGTTGGAATCACCACAAAAAAAATATCATTTTTTGTCGGGCCATTTTGGTCGGAAAATGAATAAAATCCGTCCGCAATGCACTTTTCCGTCAGATTTCCGACGGAAAATTATCCAACAGTAATTCACACGTCGGGAAACAAACACCGTCGGAAAAATTCTACCAGAAATTGCTTAGAATTTTTTTTAAAAAAAATGTTTTAGCCCGAGTGAGTTAGCGGCCATCATCGTCGGTTGCTGATCCAAGATTGCCCGCGGGCCAGTTAACCAGTAGCGGATTTGCCATCTCTGCGGGCCCGTGAATTGTTCCCGCCCGAGAACAGACCGTGCCCGTAATCCCACCTGCAGACCCATGAACCAGGCTCACCTGCTAACCCACCCACTCGCCTACCCAAACACCTGAGCTTCTATGCATATTACGTTTAGTTTGTTACATTTTTTATTTAAACTATACTCTATCAATGTTATATATATTTGATATTATGTTTAGTTTATGTTATGGTTATATTGTTTACTCTATTTAACATAAAAATAATTATTTAAAATGATAATATTTAGTTTACATAATTTTTAACAATATTTAGTTCAATTACTTTTATTTAACAAAATGAAAATTTATTAAAATTAATTAATTATTTAAGTTTAACAATAGTTAGCTTAATTAATTTTATTTAACAAAATGAATAATTATAAAATATTACCCTAAACATAATAATAATTATTAAAAAAATTTATCATTTAAGTTTAATAATATTTAGCTTAATTAATTTTATTTAATGAAATGAATAATTTTAAAATTAATAAGAAATATTTTACAGAAAATCCAAAATTCCGTTGAAAATCCGCTGGAAATTCTGTTGGAAAATCCATTGGAAAATATGACGAAAGATTCTAGCGAAAAATTCGTTGGAAATTTGATGGAAAAGCCGCTGAAAACATTGTATTGGAAATCCGCAGGGAAATCTGCTGGAATTTCTGACTTATTTATTTTTGCCAAAAAATCTACCGGAAATAAGCATTTTTTGTAGTGAATTACTATCATTACAAATTTTAATTAAATCAAAATCATTAATACTTTCTACAAATGACTATAAGAAGTTGTGTTACTTAAGTCTTATAACTTAAGCAATAGTTCCATAATTTTGATTTATAAGTGGATACCATATCTATCATGTATGATAATTAACATGTAACTTTTTAATCATGAAAACCCTATTTAGTACTCATGAACTAAAACACATTGATATTTGCCAGCATTTTATTAGATATTGTGTGTTAGAAGGATATGTGAATATTCAATTCATTGATACAAAGAATCAATTGGTAGAAATATTCACTAAACCACTTAGTCATATTAGATTGAGCACATTTTCTATGATATTAGAAGTCATTGATATAGGTGGATAAATCTAGCCAATGCTATGAGTGTGTTTTTATATTTTTTTCTTTATTATGTGCTCACATTTCATTTAAAATTTTCTCAGATTTTATTTTAATGTGCTTCCTTATTTATTTTGCATAGTTTTTAGTTATATCACAGTCCTTGATAGCTCATTTTAAGGATCATTTTGGTGGAAATAAAATAAAAATTAACAAAAATAACTTTGATAAATCACACTATGCAGTCCAAATCATATAGTATGAATTACACCATATTGTTAGATCTCTATCAAACTATAAGATTACTCATTTTATTGTTCTAAATTGCATTTGACCAAAACTCTATAAATAGCCCAATAGTCCACACGATGCTTTGAAATGGTGTTAAATCATTAAAACTTTAAATCAACCATCTGATAATCACTAGTAGTTGTCATTTGATAAATCACTAACAAACATTTAATGATTGTAATTGATTCAATTATTTTAAAATCATAAATCTTTCTCCAATCGCTCATAAAGTAATCCTAAATTCAATCCAAAATCAAATTCCAATTTGAAAATCCAATGTCCAAATCTAAATCCTAAAGCATTTAGAATTTTCTCTTTTTCAAGGGAATTTTTAATTGTTTCCAAACCCCATGTACATTCTTTGGAATAGTGTTTGATCACTTACATCTTGATTAGGAATATCATTAGATTCTACCTAGCAATTTTAGAGGCTTTCATGATCCCCTAAATCATAATACTCAAAGCATTTTCTAATTATACAAAACTTTCAAATACTTATAGCTCATGCCACTAAACATGACATCTTGATGTAAATCATCAGTGAAGCCCTTAGAAACTCATTGAACATATTCATAATCATTATTGCATTGATTTAAACTCATTTGAGTCCATGGTTGACTTAGGTTGACCTAGTTTGACTAGGTATCCTTTTTAAACATAATTTTTTCATATTCATGAATCATATTTGATTACCAAATCCATGACATGGATTTTTATACTAGGAATTGAACAATCATTCATGATCATGCATATATCATATTGAATCCTTGAATGATCTAAGCTGATCACCATTGGTCACTTTAACCATTAAAGGACCCCTTGAACCCTAAACCCCAAATCCTCTTTGGAAGCATACCTAAACCTCACCATAACCTTTAAATATTTTTAAACCTTAAACCATACATGTGTAAACTCAATTGATCCCTTGGAGGACCATGGTTGATCAAGAAACTATTAAACTCCAAAATCCTAAATTAAAATGAACCTTTAATTTGAATAAACTCTTCATGGCTCAATCATGCCATGACACAAGACCACTTCCAATAAATTTCATTTACCATTTGGAGTACTAGATTGGACATAAATTCAATCCTTGGCTAGCCTTAGTTGAACAAGTCAACCTAGATTGACCAAATCAACACTTAAGTACCTAAACATGTGTTTCATATATATAGTACATGACAGAGCCTAAAACCTCATCCAACCAATTCAAAATATTAATTGAAATGAGTTGGACCCAACTCCAACCCCTGGTCAACTATGGTTGACAAAACTAAAACCAACCCCTTGAAACCCTAAATTCATTGATCTAGATCAAACCAATACACTCAAACCTATTGGGATTGTCCATTGGATTCCTAATGGTCAGCCCTAGGTGACCTAGCCCTTAGGCCTACTTGGGCTAGTCAATTGGGCTAACCAAAGTGACCAAGAAAGGCATTGCATGAGTCATTTCTTTACCTGTATCAAATTGGCCCAAAACAACTATTGCATTAGGTGACCCTTAACCCCATGCACCTATCATGTTCAGCCCAGCCTCTAACTTGACCTGTGTTACCCAAATGGGTTGACCCAAACTAAAAAATCTACAAATTTATAAACCATCTTTAAATCCAGACGAACCCAAAGGCAACCAACACATGCATTTTGCTCAAGAACCTTCCAAACACTTGGCCAAATTAGCTTAGGCTAGGTGTTCGTTAGAGGTGGCCAGAATTTAAGAAATAGTGAACTAATCACATTGGTTCAATTCTAACTTCCTCTCCAACTGCCCATGTGCACTCAAACATTCTAGAATCATCCCTGACATCCTATTGGACCATCCCCAATTAAATTATAGCTGGAGCTGGCCTAAGTTAAGCTGAATTAAAGCCCCTAAAAATAGCCAATCAGTACTCTCAAATTCCCTGAAGAGTGGTTATTAATTCAAATTTCTATAGACTCCCAGCCTCCTATATTAATTCTCTTACTTCCCAACCAATCTCCTACTCGACCAAGCTCTGGCGATGCCAAACCGATGAAAATACTACTCTTGGTCCATTATTTCTCCTGCTCTAACATCTAAAGGAAACATGTTCTTAAGGTGGAGATGAATTTGAAATAATTGAATTCCAGTCCAATTCACCTATCTGTGAGGTAAGAGTTCAATATCAAGCCTCCATTAGTGTAGGTCTTATCAATTATGAAGAGAATTTTGACACCAAAGGGATTAAGTTGTCTAATATGAAGGTTTCTACTCTCTTAATCCTTTGGGATTTGATTTGAGCCAATTTGGTAAACTATTGCTCTCTAATCATTAAATTCTTTCCCAATGGATAGAATGATGAATGAGAGGCTAAATATGAATTCAGAGCCATTCATTTTTTATTCCAGCTCTTATTTTATCATATTAGGTTTTGTTCGTCAGTCCCGCTTTCTGTCAATCATTGCCTACTAATAAAAAAAGTTGTGTTGTGTGTTAAAGAACTCACAGACCGTCATTGATTATGTAAATCAGTTTAATTAAATTCTAGAGAATTAGAGAAACTTAGAAAATTCATAGTACATTTCACAGTTTAACAAATCATACATACTAGAGCTCTATGAATTTGTCTTGGGGAGTACTTAAAAGCCCATGATTGCATCCCCTAATTTCAAATGAATCAAAAGTAATTTTATAAATACTCTCTATTTCACTCATGTGTGTGTGCGTTGTTATATATATATATACCTGCATAAATCTTTAGCATTGTTAACTCAATTAAAATTATGTTTGCAATTATTAAAATATTCTAATGCTAGTTTAAGCTCGAGGGTTTAACAAAAAATTGTTTAAAATTTTCATAATATTCTATAAGAATTGTTGTTGAAAACTTACATTATATAGAAAAAATAGATATTTAGAATTAATGTAACCAACTTAAACTAGTAAATTTTTTTATTAAAAATCTCATATTTATTCAACTCATCTTGGTCTATTGAGTGAAGATTTATTAGATTCGAAACTCGTATATATGATGTGTGTATGAGTTCTTCATAATTGATCTAAATGTCCCAAAAGAAAAATAAAAAGTATCATATTTTGGCTTAACGAATTAATCTGCTACTGCAACTGTATCTATTACTGTAGCAATTTATAGGCTGTACTGAATAGGAAAGCTGGGCTTCATGCATGCACATGACAATTAGTGCAAACGATACATAGTAGATTGCACTCATGTGGTAATAACTAGAGCATGCGAAGATCGAGAACAATCACTACTAGAAAGTTAGATTTTTCGCAGCTGTTGTTTGGAGCGGTTTTAGAATCGCTGCCAAAAACCTCATTTTGCATTGGTTAAAACCGGCGCAATTAGCACCTGTTAAAACCGGTGCAGAAAGCACGTAATTTAACTACTGGTAGAGCTCCGCCAGAAGCCCTAATTCCCGCCGGTCATAAAACCGCTGCTAAATGTCATTGCAGCGCATAGTAATTACAGGATATGAGTAGTGGTTTTAAAATTGCTGCCAAGGAATTTGTGGCGGTTAAAACCGCCGATATAGGTCAAAGTTTGTGCTGCAATTGCCTTATTTTTTGGTAGTGAATTAGTGCAGACGCCCATGCAGGTTGGCAAGCCAAGTGGCTGGCGAAAACAAGTACGAGCTTGTGCATGGGCAGGGCATGCCTGTAGTGAAGTGAACAATAAATTCCAAAAAGGTTTACCAAAAAAATATTATATAAAAAAAGCTGAACATAATAGTACGAATAATAAAATCTAATTATGTTAATATTATATATGTAGAGAGAGAGAAGTTTAGAAGTTTTTTTTTTTTTTTTTTGCCTAGAAATACAGGCCAACAAATTTAATAATTTTTAATAAATACTTGGCATAATCTCCTTATAAGTTGTTCTATTGTCACATAAAATGTTACTTGATCATAATAAAGATCATGTGGTGCATGACTTTTTTTTTTTTGATGTGGTGCATGAATAATAAATCACAAGAGAAGGATATAAGGGTTATGAATATGTTTAAAGTGATGTGCATAAGAATAAACCTAATAATAATAAGATCTTCAAAACTAAAGTAAGATAGTTTTGGTTAGTTACTTCCTTGGCAAGAAGCCATAATGCAATGCTATTTTTGAAGAGCATGGCCATTAAAAGGTAATGTCTAACTACTCTCACTTAATAATTACTTATTTCATTATAAGTTTTCTTGCTAAGAAGATCTGGGCAATTCTTGGACGCAAGTTCATTATTTTTGTAATCCTTTCATTCTAAAGATTTTTTTTATTTAAGGGGAAACCGACGGCTGGGCCTACGCATTAATATGAAACTAAAATTACAAGATCCTTAAAGGGACCTTCAGCTCACTAATACTCCAAAAAGCTACAGCAAAATAAAAAAGAAAAAACTAACAAGCCGAAAGTCCTTTAAACATTGTTTTTTTTAAATGTTTTAAAATTCAGAACCTTTAAAGCGAAGGAAAATATCAAAACAAATATAAACATTGTTATTTTTATTTTATTAAAAAAACCAGTACAAATATTTTTGACCTTCTTTACTTTTCTAATTCTTTCTTCTTCTTTTTTTTTTAAATAAATAACAAAGCAAAACAACAAAGATGGCTTTCGTACTACCAACCTTAATCAGATTATAGAAAATAAAATATACAAGAAAGTAAAGTCTGCATAAAGTAAATGCAAAAAATAAAAGAACACAAACCAGATTTTTACAATGGTTCAGTTAAATTGACCTACATCCACTCCACGAAGTTCTTCTCTTTGGATATTGCACTAAACAAATAGTGACTCTTTTAGCCCCCATAGCTAGGTAGAGAAGCCCTTACACAATCACTTTCACCAACTCGGTGCAGTAGAGTAGCCAAAATCTCTTTCACCTTCTCGGTGCGGCAGAGTAGCAAGAATCTCTTTCACTTCTTTGGCACAACAGAGTAACCCAAATCCCTTTCACCATCCTGGTGCGGCTAAGTAGCTCAAATCACTTTCACATTCCTGATGCGGTGGAGTAGTCGACGATCATTAGACTTAAAGTCATTCTTCACAAAGATTCCCTCAAGATAAACAATGACATATAAAGGGACTCAAGTGGAAGTTGGCCTAAGCAACTAGGTGAAAAAAACCTCTCACACTCTCTTAACACACTCAAGACTCTTCTACCTCTAGCATGATCTCTCCCTTTCTCTCCTTTACTCAAAGCCCTCTTCTCATTAATGCTCTCTCATAGAAAAATCTGCCCTTTGTCTTCCAAAAAGAATTCTATATAGGTTATTAAGAGAGCTTAAATATGGGCTTAAAAAACCCTAATAATTTTTTCTCAACTCTTATAAATTGACTCTCCTTCGAATTTGGAAAAAGAAGTTATATCATTACTAAGCTTGACAATATTAGAATATTGGAAATACTTAGCTAGAAATTTATATTCCAATACATTCCAAGTTATTATTTTACTATAATTCAAATGAGCTAATACTATCTAATTAAGCTACAATGGTTATCCTACACACTGAAAAGTAAATTTGAATTTATTCTTATCTGACAAATGCAGAAGAAAGATAAGATATGAGTACGTAAAGTTTTTGGACAATTGAAAGTGAATTTCCAAAGCATTCGTTAGTAGACTCTCCTATATTAGGTGTGAATTAGAGCATACACATTTTTAGATATCCATCAAGCTTAAAAGAAAGTGAATGAAGGTTTATGGCCCTCCAAAAGTTATTATTTATCCAAAGACTCTATGATACTAAACATTCTATATCTAGTTATGTAAGAGTTACATTTTAATACTTCTAATTATTCTAAAATTCCTACATCAAGGTAATATATCACATTATATTCTAACTCGACATATGATCTTAACTTAAATTAAGAATGAGAGATATTAAAAATATTCATTAAATCATTAAATTATAAGAGCATATATTAGTAATTACTCAGGCTTCACATCATTAGCTTAAAACTAGGAGTTTAGCTAGCCATGGAATTAAAATAAAATAAAATAGATTTTATTAATTACTCCAAAAAAAAAAAGTACAAAGAGATAAGTGTAAACAAATATCACCCAAATAGTACAACTTCACTCTCCACACTCTTTTCTTCTTTAATTGCTTGCTTTCTCATAACAAGGTAGACCAACCACTTCAATTACTATATGTCACGACCCGACCCGAGACGAGACGGATCCCGCCGCGCCGGATCGCGACGGAGGATAGCTAACCAGGATCTGGCTTTGGATTAGGTTACTGAACTGATCTTCCAAATTCTTAACTCAACAGAAGCACACAGAACAACAGAGCTACTAAAAACATCAAATGCAGCGGAACAAAACATCTATCTTTTCATTTCCTCAAAATAATCATCTACAGAACAGTACATGGCTTTCAACAGAAAGAAAGACAGAACAGGAAAGCCATGACTGTACAAAAATCAAAAGTACAAAAGTACCTAATTTGATCAGACTCTGAAACCTAGTCCTGAACTTCCTTGCCCTTCCCAGAACCTGAAAACCACCAGAAAGCAAGGGTGAGCTCAACAGCTCAGCAAAGCAACAAACCTCCAATCAAAATCCTCAGAAACTCAAAACCAAACTCATCGGATAGAAATCAGATCAGAAGTCGGACAGAATTGGAAATCAAAACTTACGGACAGATATCAAATCACATCAGAGTCGTACAGATCGTATCAGAACAGAACAAATCAACAGAGTCAGAAACAGAAATCAGAATCGTACGGATCATATCATGTCATAATCACAATTTCGTACAGAACAGAACAGATACAGAAAATAGTACAGATACATATAGCTAAATGCCCTGACACTGACGGAATCTCTACGGATTCCGGCCCCTTATGCCTCCCTTCCCAGACACTGACTGAATCTCATAGGATCCAGGCCCCTTATGTCTCCCTTTGTGCTCACGGCACCAAAACAGATGTGCTTATAGCACCAAAACAGAATTCATCGGATCCGGAACAGAACAGATATCAGATTTCAGATTGAGCTCATTTCAGATTTCCCGTTTCACTAACTGAATCTCATAGGATTCAGGCCCCTTATAACTCCCTTTTTATAGCTTATACACATAGCATTTCAATTCAGAAGAAATCCGGACAATTCAGAAATTACACAAAAATCGGGCAGCACAACGGCAGTATACGGAATTTACACAATTTTTCCTGCAAAGAAAATTTACCGAATTCGCACAGAATACAGATATCAACATTTCAAAACCTTTATTCTACTGCACAGATAAATTCCAATTTCACAGAAAAATCCGGTCGACTAAAAACGCAGTCGAATCAAAAACATCCGGACAAAAATCTTCAAAATATAGTCAAAACGTGCACACCCGGCACGGCAACGATATACAGAAAGTTACGCGGTAAAAACTGAACCGTTCAAAAGATACGGACAAAAATCATTAACGAAAACGAAATCCGGACAGAATATACCGCCAAACACGACGGAACTGAAAATTGAGAAAGGCGGAATGTGCCTTACCTCGAGCACAGCAATTTCCTCAACAGTCACTTCGATCGAAAACGGCTCCGCGTCGTCCGAAAATCCACTTTTCCAAAATCCACCTCAACTTTCTCTCTCCTCAGAAAAATCAGATATTTATTTTTGATTTTCTCTCTCTTCAAAACGACTGAAATCAGCTTTATAATACACAGATCGGCCCGGCCGATCGCAGCATCGTCCCGGGACGATCCGACCAAAAGGATCGGCCTGGTCTCCCTTCAGGGCTATTGCATGGACGATATTTTCTACAGTGCCGATCGGCCTGGCCGATGTCTCCAATCGGCCTGGACGATGCATGCAGAAAATCACCTGGAGCAAAACTGGGCTAAAACTGGAGCTGAATTCCACTGATCGTCCCAGGACGATTCCAGATCGTCCTGGACGATACTGGAGCAGATCTTGATATTAGAATCTCCCCAACTCAGAAAAATGTCGTCCTCGACATTATCCAGTCCAAACTCAGTCAAAACAAGTACGGGTACGACCGTCTCATATCAGACTCCTTCTCCCAAGTTGCTTCCCGTGCAGTCCGGTGCTTCCACTGGACTTTAACCATCGGAATCTCTTTATTCCTTAACTTTCGGACGTCGTACGCCAAAATAAGCTCTGGCTCTTCCTTGTACGCCAGATTCTCCTGAATCTCCACCTCATCAGTTGACAACTTCTTCCCAGAGTCTGAAACCCACTTCCTCAGAGTGGATACATGAAACACATTATGCACATCCGGCATAGATTCAGAAAGCAATAACTTGTAAGCAGCTTTTCCAATTCTTTCCGAAATCTCAAATGGTCCAACATACCTTGGACTAAGCTTGCTCACCTGACCAAATCTGCTCACACCTTTCATCGGGCTGACTTTGACATACACAAAGTCACCGACCTGAAATTCAACAAATCTGTGCTTCTGATTGTAATACTTCTGCTGACGATCTTGAGCGGCTTTCAATCTTTCTCTTATCAATTTGATCTTCTGAGCAGTTTCATCAGCAAAAGTGGCCCCCAAAGCCTGTCTATCTCCGACCTCCGTCAGAGTCAAAGGAGTACGACACTTCCTGCCATACAAAGCCTCGTACGGTGCCATACCGATACTGGACTGAAAACTGTTGTTATAGGCAAACTCAATCAGCGGAATATGATCCTCCCAACTTCCGCTAAAGTCCAGAACACAAAGCCTCAACAGATCTTCCAGTACCTGAATAGTCCTCTCAGACTGTCCGTCGGTCTGAGGATGAAAAGCTGTACTGAAATGCAGTTTCGTACCCAAGCCTTGCTGAATGCCTTTCCAAAGTCTGGAAGTAAAACGTCCATCTCGATCAGATACGATCACACGAGGCACACCGTGCAATCTGACTATTTCCTTCACATAAATCTGTGCCAAGCGATCAACTGAATCCGTCTGTCTGATCGGAAGAAAATGGGCTGACTTCGTCAATCGATCTACAACCACCCAAATGGCATCATGTCCTTGTCTAGATCGAGGAAAACCCATCGCAAAATCCATCGTTACCTCCTCCCATTTCCACTCAGGGATAGGCAACGACTGCAACAGCCCACCTGGTCGCTGATGCTCTGCCTTCACCAACTGACAGGCTTCGCATCTCGACACAAATTCTGCCACATCTTTCTTCATCCCAGGCCACCAAAACAAAAGCTTCATATCAGCGTACATCTTACCACTGCCTGGATGAACAGTGTAGCCAGAATGATGAGATTCACACAGAATCTCCCGCCTCAAATCTCCAGACACAGGTACCCACAACCTGTTCTTACAGAAAATAACACCAGAATCAGAAATTCGAAGTTCAGGAGTCTTACCAGATCCAATCTGAGCTATCAACTTCGAATAGTCAGAATCTGACTTCTGGGCTTCTTGAATCCGTGCTTCCAAAGAAGACTGAATACTCATCTGAGCCAACTCCAAATCATTGGAGGAAATCACCTCCAACTGCAATCTCTCCAAATCACGAATCAGAAAGTCATCACAGGTAAGCTGAATACCTGAGAATCCAGAAGACTTCCTGCTCAGAGCGTCCGCTACCACATTCGCCTTCCCAGGCTGATACTGAATAGTCAAATCGTAGTCCTTGATCAACTCGAGCCACCTCCTCTGTCTCAGATTCAGATCCTTCTGAGTAAAAATATACTTCAGGCTCTTATGATCAGTAAAGATCTCACATCTGACGCCATACAGGTAATGACGCCAAATCTTCAAAGCAAAAACAACTGCAGCTAACTCCAGATCATGCGTCGGGTAATTCTTCTCATGTGGTTTCAACTGTCTCGAAGCATAAGAAATTACCTGACCATGCTGCATCAGAACACAACCCAATCCTTTCAGTGAAGCATCACTGAACACCTGGAAACCCTCCGTACCTGACGGAAGTGCCAATACTGGAGCTGAAGTCAAACACTCCTTCAATCTCTGAAAACTAGCTTCACACTCCGGTGTCCAAACAAAAGGTACTGACTTCTGAGTCAGTCTCGTCAGAGGAGTCGAAATCTGCGAAAATCCTTTCACAAACTTCCTATAATACCCGGCCATGCCCAAGAAACTACGTACCTCAAATACCGTAGTCGGCCTTGGCCAATCAGCAACAGCCTGAATCTTCTGGGGATCTACAGAAATGCCTTCTCCGCTAACCACGTGCCCCAGAAATGAAATGCTCTTCAGCCAGAATTCACACTTAGAGAACTTGGCATACAGCTGATGCCTCCTCAAAGTCTCCAACACAATCCTCAAATGTCTGGCATGCTCATCCTCAGATGCAGAATATACCAGAATATCGTCAATGAAGACGATCACAAACTGATCCAAATACTCCCTGAATACTCGGTTCATTAGATCCATGAAAATCGCAGGCGCATTGGTTACCCCAAAAGGCATAACCAAAAACTCGTAGTGCCCGTACCGAGTACTGAAAGCAGTCTTCACCACATCAGCTTCCTTCACCTTCACCTGATAGTATCCGGATCTCAAATCAATCTTCGAAAATACCGAAGATCCGGAAAGTTGATCAAACAAGTCGTCAATCCGAGGCAAAGGATACTTGTTCTTGATCGTGACCTTGTTCAAATCTCTGTAATCAATACACATACGGAGTGTACCGTCCTTCTTCTTCACAAATAATACAGGTGCTCCCCAGGGCGAAACACTAGGACGTACAAAACCTCTGTCAACCAACTCCTGAAGCTGAACTTTCAACTCAGAAAGTTCTTTCGGTGCCATCCTGTACGGAGCTTTCGATATCGGAGCGGTACCCGGAAAAACATCGATAGAGAACTCCACATCTCTATCCGGAGGTAAACCAACCAACTCCTCAGGAAAAACATCAGCAAACTCCCGTACCACAGGGATCTCAGAAACAGAACCAACCTCTAGGTTCAGATCCCGCACCGAAGCTAAAAATACCGGACATCCTTTCTTCCACATCCTGCTCACCTCCAACGCAGAAACCAGACTGGAGAGAACACCTCGTAATCCCTGAAATACAACTCTCTCTCCAGCCACAAGCAAACTCACTTGCTTCTTCAGACAGTCTATCTGGGCCTCATACTGACTCAGCCAATCCATGCCCAGAATCACATCATACGACGAAATCGGCAATCGAATCAAACTCGATTTCCACTTCTTGCCAGAAATCTCGATCTCACACAAACAAAACTGTCGAGCAATCAATGGATTCCCAGTCGGTAAAATCACAGACAAAGAAACCGGTAAAACCATCGAATCCAAATGTAAAATCTCGAAACAATGCTCGGACAGAAAAGAATGACTCGCTCCAGAGTCAAACAAAACACGACAGGGCTGATCAGAAATGTAAACCGTACCTGTCACAACATCCGGAGCATCACGAGCCTCCTGCTGACTCAGACTGTAAACTCGTGGCTGAACTGGAGCAGGAACTGAAGCAACAGAACTACTCTGCTCCCTCTGAATCGTAGGTGGTCTCCGTGGTGCAGAACTAGAACCACCACCTCTACCAGCAAATCCCTCAGGGCGTGGAGGAACAGTCCTCGGTCTTCCTACTGCTGAACCAACAGGTCTGACAAAGCCCTCAGATCGCTGCTCATATCCCATCTGTGGACATTCTGCAATCCTATGTCCCGACTGACCACATCTGAAACAAAGACCAGCTATCCTGTAGCACTGGCCATGGTGTCGCCGTCCACAACTCTGGCACACAGGTGCCGTACTGACAGATCCAGAACTAGTCGTACTGGTAGCAGTACCAGACGATCCTCCGCTCTTCCTGGAATCTCCAGATCCAGATCCAGAAACGAATCTCCTCTTCCCAGAGGAACCACTGCCAGATGTCTCTCCTCCAAACCTCTTCCTACTCGCAGTCCACCGCTGCTGAGTAGCCGTCATGTCATTCTCAATCAGACGAGCTCGCTCCACAAGCTCAGAGAAATCGGTGATCCGGAACGGTATCAGAGGCTGCCTCAAAGTGTCTCGTAAGCCTCTCAGAAATCTGTAGCACCTCTCAGCAGACGTGCTAACCAGCTGCGGAGCGTACCTGGCTAATGCAGTAAACTCAGCCTCGTACTGCATCACCGTCTTGCTCCCCTGAACAAGTCTCAGAAAACTCTCCTGCATCTGCTGTCGTGCAGAAGGGGGAACAAACCAGTCCCGAAATACTTCGGTGAACTCCTCCCAAGTGATCAAGGAGTTCAATCTGCCCTGAAATCTGGCTGCTTGCTGGCCATCCCACCAGTGCTCAGCCTCTCCGTCCAACAGAAAAACAGCTAACGGAACTTTCCTGTCTGCAGGACACTGCATCCCGTCAAAAGTCTTCTCCAATCTCCTCAGCCACTCCTCGGCTGCTTTGGGCTCAACAGCGCCCTCAAACCTCGGAGGCTTCAACCTCAAAAATAACTGCAGGTGTCGATCAATGTCCTCAGATCTAACAGTCGAAGCTCTGCTCTGAGTCTCGCTCATCATCTGAGCAACAAGTGAAGCAAACTGTGAAAGCGTATCAGCACCGACCACTGGGGCTGTACTCCCCACTGGTGCTGCCTGATCGTCACTCTGACCGTCTGTCATGTCTGGGTCTGGCTGATCCATACAGAAAAATCCAGAAAATCCGGAAAACTATCACAAAACAACACAAAATAACACAATAAAAAGCCAAACGACCCAAAACTACCTCCCAGACAGACTCACTGATCACTTCCTAGAGCTCTGTTTTACAATCCAACCTGTTTCCAAAACCAGTGCTCTGATACCACAAAAAGCTTGTCACGACCCGACCCGAGACGAGACGGATCCCGCCGCGCCGGATCGCGACGGAGGATAGCTAACCAGGATCTGGCTTTGGATTAGGTTACTGAACTGATCTTCCAAATTCTTAACTCAACAGAAGCACACAGAACAACAGAGCTACTAAAAACATCAAATGCAGCGGAACAAAACATCTATCTTTTCATTTCCTCAAAATAATCATCTACAGAACAGTACATGGCTTTCAACAGAAAGAAAGACAGAACAGGAAAGCCATGACTGTACAAAAATCAAAAGTACAAAAGTACCTAATCTGATCAGACTCTGAAACCTAGTCCTGAACTTCCTTGCCCTTCCCAGAACCTGAAAACCACCAGAAAGCAAGGGTGAGCTCAACAGCTCAGCAAAGCAACAAACCTCCAATCAAAATCCTCAGAAACTCAAAACCAAACTCATCAGATAGAAATCAGATCAGAAGTCGGACAGAATCGGAAATCAAAACTTACGGACAGATATCAAATCACATCAGAGTCGTACAGATCGTATCAGAACAGAACAAATCAACAGAGTCAGAAACAGAAATCAGAATCGTACGGATCATATCATGTCATAATCACAATTTCGTACAGAACAGAACAGATACAGAAAATAGTACAGATACATATAGCTAAATGCCCTGACACTGACGGAATCTCTACGGATTCCGGCCCCTTATGCCTCCCTTCCCAGACACTGACTGAATCTCATAGGATCCAGGCCCCTTATGTCTCCCTTTGTGCTCACGGCACCAAAACAGATGTGCTTATAGCACCAAAACAGAATTCATCGGATCCGGAACAGAACAGATATCAGATTTCAGATTGAGCTCATTTCAGATTTCCCGTTTCACTAACTGAATCTCATAGGATTCAGGCCCCTTATAACTCCCTTTTTATAGCTTATACACATAGCATTTCAATTCAGAAGAAATCCGGACAATTCAGAAATTACACAAAAATCGGGCAGCACAACGGCAGTATACGGAATTTACACAATTTTTCCTGCAAAGAAAATTTACCGAATTCGCACAGAATACAGATATCAACATTTCAAAACCTTTATTCTACTGCACAGATAAATTCCAATTTCACAGAAAAATCCGGTCGACTAAAAACGCAGTCGAATCAAAAACATCCGGACAAAAATCTTCAAAATATAGTCAAAACGTGCACACCCGGCACGGCAACGATATACAGAAAGTTACGCGGTAAAAACTGAACCGTTCAAAAGATACGGACAAAAATCATTAACGAAAACGAAATCCGGACAGAATATACCGCCAAACACGACGGAACTGAAAATTGAGAAAGGCGGAATGTGCCTTACCTCGAGCACAGCAATTTCCTCAACAGTCACTTCGATCGAAAACGGCTCCGCGTCGTCCGAAAATCCACTTTTCCAAAATCCACCTCGACTTTCTCTCTCCTCAGAAAAATCAGATATTTATTTTTGATTTTCTCTCTCTTCAAAACGACTGAAATCAGCTTTATAATACACAGATCGGCCCGGCCGATCGCAGCATCGTCCCGGGACGATCCGACCAAAAGGATCGGCCTGGTCTCCCTTCAGGGCTATTGCATGGACGATATTTTCTACAGTGCCGATCGGCCTGGCCGATGTCTCCAATCGGCCTGGACGATGCATGCAGAAAATCACCTGGAGCAAAACTGGGCTAAAACTGGAGCTGAATTCCACTGATCGTCCCAGGACGATTCCAGATCGTCCTGGACGATACTGGAGCAGATCTTGATATTAGAATCTCCCCAACTCAGAAAAATGTCATCCTCGACATTATCCAGTCCAAACTCAGTCAAAATAAGTACGGGTACGACCGTCTCATATCAGACTCCTTCTCCCAAGTTGCTTCCCGTGCAGTCCGGTGCTTCCACTGGACTTTAACCATCGGAATCTCTTTATTCCTTAACTTTCGGACGTCGTACGCCAAAATAAGCTCTGGCTCTTCCTTGTACGCCAGATTCTCCTGAATCTCCACCTCATCAGTTGACAACTTCTTCCCAGAGTCTGAAACCCACTTCCTCAGAGTGGATACATGAAACACATTATGCACATCCGGCATAGATTCAGAAAGCAATAACTTGTAAGCAGCTTTTCCAATTCTTTCCGAAATCTCAAATGGTCCAACATACCTTGGACTAAGCTTGCTCACCTGACCAAATCTGCTCACACCTTTCATCGGGCTGACTTTGACATACACAAAGTCACCGACCTGAAATTCAACAAATCTGTGCTTCTGATTGTAATACTTCTGCTGACGATCTTGAGCGGCTTTCAATCTTTCTCTTATCAATTTGATCTTCTGAGCAGTTTCATCAGCAAAAGTGGCCCCCAAAGCCTGTCTATCTCCGACCTCCGTCAGAGTCAAAGGAGTACGACACTTCCTGCCATACAAAGCCTCGTACGGTGCCATACCGATACTGGACTGAAAACTGTTGTTATAGGCAAACTCAATCAGCGGAATATGATCCTCCCAACTTCCGCTAAAGTCCAGAACACAAAGCCTCAACAGATCTTCCAGTACCTGAATAGTCCTCTCAGACTGTCCGTCGGTCTGAGGATGAAAAGCTGTACTGAAATGCAGTTTCGTACCCAAGCCTTGCTGAATGCCTTTCCAAAGTCTGGAAGTAAAACGTCCATCTCGATCAGATACGATCACACGAGGCACACCGTGCAATCTGACTATTTCCTTCACATAAATCTGTGCCAAGCGATCAACTGAATCCGTCTGTCTGATCGGAAGAAAATGGGCTGACTTCGTCAATCGATCTACAACCACCCAAATGGCATCATGTCCTTGTCTAGATCGAGGAAAACCCATCGCAAAATCCATCGTTACCTCCTCCCATTTCCACTCAGGGATAGGCAACGACTGCAACAGCCCACCTGGTCGCTGATGCTCTGCCTTCACCAACTGACAGGCTTCGCATCTCGACACAAATTCTGCCACATCTTTCTTCATCCCAGGCCACCAAAACAAAAGCTTCATATCAGCGTACATCTTACCACTGCCTGGATGAACAGTGTAGCCAGAATGATGAGATTCACACAGAATCTCCCGCCTCAAATCTCCAGACACAGGTACCCACAACCTGTTCTTACAGAAAATAACACCAGAATCAGAAATTCGAAGTTCAGGAGTCTTACCAGATCCAATCTGAGCTATCAACTTCGAATAGTCAGAATCTGACTTCTGGGCTTCTTGAATCCGTGCTTCCAAAGAAGACTGAATACTCATCTGAGCCAACTCCAAATCATTGGAGGAAATCACCTCCAACTGCAATCTCTCCAAATCACGAATCAGAAAGTCATCACAGGTAAGCTGAATACCTGAGAATCCAGAAGACTTCCTGCTCAGAGCGTCCGCTACCACATTCGCCTTCCCAGGCTGATACTGAATAGTCAAATCGTAGTCCTTGATCAACTCGAGCCACCTCCTCTGTCTCAGATTCAGATCCTTCTGAGTAAAAATATACTTCAGGCTCTTATGATCAGTAAAGATCTCACATCTGACGCCATACAGGTAATGACGCCAAATCTTCAAAGCAAAAACAACTGCAGCTAACTCCAGATCATGCGTCGGGTAATTCTTCTCATGTGGTTTCAACTGTCTCGAAGCATAAGAAATTACCTGACCATGCTGCATCAGAACACAACCCAATCCTTTCAGTGAAGCATCACTGAACACCTGGAAACCCTCCGTACCTGACGGAAGTGCCAACACTGGAGCTGAAGTCAAACACTCCTTCAATCTCTGAAAACTAGCTTCACACTCCGGTGTCCAAACAAAAGGTACTGACTTCTGAGTCAGTCTCGTCAGAGGAGTCGAAATCTGCGAAAATCCTTTCACAAACTTCCTATAATACCCGGCCATGCCCAAGAAACTACGTACCTCAAATACCGTAGTCGGCCTTGGCCAATCAGCAACAGCCTGAATCTTCTGGGGATCTACAGAAATGCCTTCTCCGCTAACCACGTGCCCCAGAAATGAAATGCTCTTCAGCCAGAATTCACACTTAGAGAACTTGGCATACAGCTGATGCCTCCTCAAAGTCTCCAACACAATCCTCAAATGTCTGGCATGCTCATCCTCAGATGCAGAATATACCAGAATATCGTCAATGAAGACGATCACAAACTGATCCAAATACTCCCTGAATACTCGGTTCATTAGATCCATGAAAATCGCAGGCGCATTGGTTACCCCAAAAGGCATAACCAAAAACTCGTAGTGCCCGTACCGAGTACTGAAAGCAGTCTTCACCACATCAGCTTCCTTCACCTTCACCTGATAGTATCCGGATCTCAAATCAATCTTCGAAAATACCGAAGATCCGGAAAGTTGATCAAACAAGTCGTCAATCCGAGGCAAAGGATACTTGTTCTTGATCGTGACCTTGTTCAAATCTCTGTAATCAATACACATACGGAGTGTACCGTCCTTCTTCTTCACAAATAATACAGGTGCTCCCCAGGGCGAAACACTAGGACGTACAAAACCTCTGTCAACCAACTCCTGAAGCTGAACTTTCAACTCAGAAAGTTCTTTCGGTGCCATCCTGTACGGAGCTTTCGATATCGGAGCGGTACCCGGAAAAACATCGATAGAGAACTCCACATCTCTATCCGGAGGTAAACCAACCAACTCCTCAGGAAAAACATCAGCAAACTCCCGTACCACAGGGATCTCAGAAACAGAACCAACCTCTAGGTTCAGATCCCGCACCGAAGCTAAAAATACCGGACATCCTTTCTTCCACATCCTGCTCACCTCCAACGCAGAAACCAGACTGGAGAGAACACCTCGTAATCCCTGAAATACAACTCTCTCTCCAGCCACAAGCAAACTCACTTGCTTCTTCAGACAGTCTATCTGGGCCTCATACTGACTCAGCCAATTCATGCCCAGAATCACATCATACGACGAAATCGGCAATCGAATCAAACTCGATTTCCACTTCTTGCCAGAAATCTCGATCTCACACAAACAAAACTGTCGAGCAATCAATGGATTCCCAGTCGGTAAAATCACAGACAAAGAAACCGGTAAAACCATCGAATCCAAATGTAAAATCTCGAAACAATGCTCGGACAGAAAAGAATGACTCGCTCCAGAGTCAAACAAAACACGACAGGGCTGATCAGAAATGTAAACCGTACCTGTCACAACATCCGGAGCATCACGAGCCTCCTGCTGACTCAGACTGTAAACTCGTGGCTGAACTGGAGCAGGAACTGAAGCAACAGAACTACTCTGCTCCCTCTGAATCGTAGGTGGTCTCCGTGGTGCAGAACTAGAACCACCACCTCTACCAGCAAATCCCTCAGGGCGTGGAGGAACAGTCCTCGGTCTTCCTGCTGCTGAACCAACAGGTCTGACAAAGCCCTCAGATCGCTGCTCATATCCCATCTGTGGACATTCTGCAATCCTATGTCCCGACTGACCACATCTGAAACAAAGACCAGCTATCCTGTAGCACTGGCCATGGTGTCGCCGTCCACAACTCTGGCACACAGGTGCCGTACTGACAGATCCAGAACTAGTCGTACTGGTAGCAGTACCAGACGATCCTCCGCTCTTCCTGGAATCTCCAGATCCAGATCCAGAAACGAATCTCCTCTTCCCAGAGGAACCACTGCCAGATGTCTCTCCTCCAAACCTCTTCCTACTCGCAGTCCACCGCTGCTGAGTAGCCGTCATGTCATTCTCAATCAGACGAGCTCGCTCCACAAGCTCAGAGAAATCGGTGATCCGGAACGGTATCAGAGGCTGCCTCAAAGTGTCTCGTAAGCCTCTCAGAAATCTGTAGCACCTCTCAGCAGACGTGCTAACCAGCTGCGGAGCGTACCTGGCTAATGCAGTAAACTCAGCCTCGTACTGCATCACCGTCTTGCTCCCCTGAACAAGTCTCAGAAAACTCTCCTGCATCTGCTGTCGTGCAGAAGGGGGAACAAACCAGTCCCGAAATACTTCGGTGAACTCCTCCCAAGTGATCAAGGAGTTCAATCTGCCCTGAAATCTGGCTGCTTGCTGGCCATCCCACCAGTGCTCAGCCTCTCCGTCCAACAGAAAAACAGCTAACGGAACTTTCCTGTCTGCAGGACACTGCATCCCGTCAAAAGTCTTCTCCAATCTCCTCAGCCACTCCTCGGCTGCTTTGGGCTCAACAGCGCCCTCAAACCTCGGAGGCTTCAACCTCAAAAATAACTGCAGGTGTCGATCAATGTCCTCAGATCTAACAGTCGAAGCTCTGCTCTGAGTCTCGCTCATCATCTGAGCAACAAGTGAAGCAAACTGTGAAAGCGTATCAGCACCGACCACTGGGGCTGTACTCCCCACTGGTGCTGCCTGATCGTCACTCTGACCGTCTGTCATGTCTGGGTCTGGCTGATCCATACAGAAAAATCCAGAAAATCCGGAAAACTATCACAAAACAACACAAAATAACACAATAAAAAGCCAAACGACCCAAAACTACCTCCCAGACAGACTCACTGATCACTTCCTAGAGCTCTGTTTTACAATCCAACCTGTTTCCAAAACCAGTGCTCTGATACCACAAAAAGCTTGTCACGACCCGACCCGAGACGAGACGGATCCCGCCGCGCCGGATCGCGACGGAGGATAGCTAACCAGGATCTGGCTTTGGATTAGGTTACTGAACTGATCTTCCAAATTCTTAACTCAACAGAAGCACACAGAACAACAGAGCTACTAAAAACATCAAATGCAGCGGAACAAAACATCTATCTTTTCATTTCCTCAAAATAATCATCTACAGAACAGTACATGGCTTTCAACAGAAAGAAAGACAGAACAGGAAAGCCATGACTGTACAAAAATCAAAAGTACAAAAGTACCTAATCTGATCAGACTCTGAAACCTAGTCCTGAACTTCCTTGCCCTTCCCAGAACCTGAAAACCACCAGAAAGCAAGGGTGAGCTCAACAGCTCAGCAAAGCAACAAACCTCCAATCAAAATCCTCAGAAACTCAAAACCAAACTCATCAGATAGAAATCAGATCAGAAGTCGGACAGAATCGGAAATCAAAACTTACGGACAGATATCAAATCACATCAGAGTCGTACAGATCGTATCAGAACAGAACAAATCAACAGAGTCAGAAACAGAAATCAGAATCGTACGGATCATATCATGTCATAATCACAATTTCGTACAGAACAGAACAGATACAGAAAATAGTACAGATACATATAGCTAAATGCCCTGACACTGACGGAATCTCTACGGATTCCGGCCCCTTATGCCTCCCTTCCCAGACACTGACTGAATCTCATAGGATCCAGGCCCCTTATGTCTCCCTTTGTGCTCACGGCACCAAAACAGATGTGCTTATAGCACCAAAACAGAATTCATCGGATCCGGAACAGAACAGATATCAGATTTCAGATTGAGCTCATTTCAGATTTCCCGTTTCACTAACTGAATCTCATAGGATTCAGGCCCCTTATAACTCCCTTTTTATAGCTTATACACATAGCATTTCAATTCAGAAGAAATCCGGACAATTCAGAAATTACACAAAAATCGGGCAGCACAACGGCAGTATACGGAATTTACACAATTTTTCCTGCAAAGAAAATTTACCGAATTCGCACAGAATACAGATATCAACATTTCAAAACCTTTATTCTACTGCACAGATAAATTCCAATTTCACAGAAAAATCCGGTCGACTAAAAACGCAGTCGAATCAAAAACATCCGGACAAAAATCTTCAAAATATAGTCAAAACGTGCACACCCGGCACGGCAACGATATACAGAAAGTTACGCGGTAAAAACTGAACCGTTCAAAAGATACGGACAAAAATCATTAACGAAAACGAAATCCGGACAGAATATACCGCCAAACACGACGGAACTGAAAATTGAGAAAGGCGGAATGTGCCTTACCTCGAGCACAGCAATTTCCTCAACAGTCACTTCGATCGAAAACGGCTCCGCGTCGTCCGAAAATCCACTTTTCCAAAATCCACCTCGACTTTCTCTCTCCTCAGAAAAATCAGATATTTATTTTTGATTTTCTCTCTCTTCAAAACGACTGAAATCAGCTTTATAATACACAGATCGGCCCGGCCGATCGCAGCATCGTCCCGGGACGATCCGACCAAAAGGATCGGCCTGGTCTCCCTTCAGGGCTATTGCATGGACGATATTTTCTACAGTGCCGATCGGCCTGGCCGATGTCTCCAATCGGCCTGGACGATGCATGCAGAAAATCACCTGGAGCAAAACTGGGCTAAAACTGGAGCTGAATTCCACTGATCGTCCCAGGACGATTCCAGATCGTCCTGGACGATACTGGAGCAGATCTTGATATTAGAATCTCCCCAACTCAGAAAAATGTCGTCCTCGACATTATCCAGTCCAAACTCAGTCAAAACAAGTACGGGTACGACCGTCTCATATCAGACTCCTTCTCCCAAGTTGCTTCCCGTGCAGTCCGGTGCTTCCACTGGACTTTAACCATCGGAATCTCTTTATTCCTTAACTTTCGGACGTCGTACGCCAAAATAAGCTCTGGCTCTTCCTTGTACGCCAGATTCTCCTGAATCTCCACCTCATCAGTTGACAACTTCTTCCCAGAGTCTGAAACCCACTTCCTCAGAGTGGATACATGAAACACATTATGCACATCCGGCATAGATTCAGAAAGCAATAACTTGTAAGCAGCTTTTCCAATTCTTTCCGAAATCTCAAATGGTCCAACATACCTTGGACTAAGCTTGCTCACCTGACCAAATCTGCTCACACCTTTCATCGGGCTGACTTTGACATACACAAAGTCACCGACCTGAAATTCAACAAATCTGTGCTTCTGATTGTAATACTTCTGCTGACGATCTTGAGCGGCTTTCAATCTTTCTCTTATCAATTTAATCTTCTGAGCAGTTTCATCAGCAAAAGTGGCCCCCAAAGCCTGTCTATCTCCGACCTCCGTCAGAGTCAAAGGAGTACGACACTTCCTGCCATACAAAGCCTCGTACGGTGCCATACCGATACTGGACTGAAAACTGTTGTTATAGGCAAACTCAATCAGCGGAATATGATCCTCCCAACTTCCGCTAAAGTCCAGAACACAAAGCCTCAACAGATCTTCCAGTACCTGAATAGTCCTCTCAGACTGTCCGTCGGTCTGAGGATGAAAAGCTGTACTGAAATGCAGTTTCGTACCCAAGCCTTGCTGAATGCCTTTCCAAAGTCTGGAAGTAAAACGTCCATCTCGATCAGATACGATCACACGAGGCACACCGTGCAATCTGACTATTTCCTTCACATAAATCTGTGCCAAGCGATCAACTGAATCCGTCTGTCTGATCGGAAGAAAATGGGCTGACTTCGTCAATCGATCTACAACCACCCAAATGGCATCATGTCCTTGTCTAGATCGAGGAAAACCCATCGCAAAATCCATCGTTACCTCCTCCCATTTCCACTCAGGGATAGGCAACGACTGCAACAGCCCACCTGGTCGCTGATGCTCTGCCTTCACCAACTGACAGGCTTCGCATCTCGACACAAATTCTGCCACATCTTTCTTCATCCCAGGCCACCAAAACAAAAGCTTCATATCAGCGTACATCTTACCACTGCCTGGATGAACAGTGTAGCCAGAATGATGAGATTCACACAGAATCTCCCGCCTCAAATCTCCAGACACAGGTACCCACAACCTGTTCTTACAGAAAATAACACCAGAATCAGAAATTCGAAGTTCAGGAGTCTTACCAGATCCAATCTGAGCTATCAACTTCGAATAGTCAGAATCTGACTTCTGGGCTTCTTGAATCCGTGCTTCCAAAGAAGACTGAATACTCATCTGAGCCAACTCCAAATCATTGGAGGAAATCACCTCCAACTGCAATCTCTCCAAATCACGAATCAGAAAGTCATCACAGGTAAGCTGAATACCTGAGAATCCAGAAGACTTCCTGCTCAGAGCGTCCGCTACCACATTCGCCTTCCCAGGCTGATACTGAATAGTCAAATCGTAGTCCTTGATCAACTCGAGCCACCTCCTCTGTCTCAGATTCAGATCCTTCTGAGTAAAAATATACTTCAGGCTCTTATGATCAGTAAAGATCTCACATCTGACGCCATACAGGTAATGACGCCAAATCTTCAAAGCAAAAACAACTGCAGCTAACTCCAGATCATGCGTCGGGTAATTCTTCTCATGTGGTTTCAACTGTCTCGAAGCATAAGAAATTACCTGACCATGCTGCATCAGAACACAACCCAATCCTTTCAGTGAAGCATCACTGAACACCTGGAAACCCTCCGTACCTGACGGAAGTGCCAACACTGGAGCTGAAGTCAAACACTCCTTCAATCTCTGAAAACTAGCTTCACACTCCGGTGTCCAAACAAAAGGTACTGACTTCTGAGTCAGTCTCGTCAGAGGAGTCGAAATCTGCGAAAATCCTTTCACAAACTTCCTATAATACCCGGCCATGCCCAAGAAACTACGTACCTCAAATACCGTAGTCGGCCTTGGCCAATCAGCAACAGCCTGAATCTTCTGGGGATCTACAGAAATGCCTTCTCCGCTAACCACGTGCCCCAGAAATGAAATGCTCTTCAGCCAGAATTCACACTTAGAGAACTTGGCATACAGCTGATGCCTCCTCAAAGTCTCCAACACAATCCTCAAATGTCTGGCATGCTCATCCTCAGATGCAGAATATACCAGAATATCGTCAATGAAGACGATCACAAACTGATCCAAATACTCCCTGAATACTCGGTTCATTAGATCCATGAAAATCGCAGGCGCATTGGTTACCCCAAAAGGCATAACCAAAAACTCGTAGTGCCCGTACCGAGTACTGAAAGCAGTCTTCACCACATCAGCTTCCTTCACCTTCACCTGATAGTATCCGGATCTCAAATCAATCTTCGAAAATACCGAAGATCCGGAAAGTTGATCAAACAAGTCGTCAATCCGAGGCAAAGGATACTTGTTCTTGATCGTGACCTTGTTCAAATCTCTGTAATCAATACACATACGGAGTGTACCGTCCTTCTTCTTCACAAATAATACAGGTGCTCCCCAGGGCGAAACACTAGGACGTACAAAACCTCTGTCAACCAACTCCTGAAGCTGAACTTTCAACTCAGAAAGTTCTTTCGGTGCCATCCTGTACGGAGCTTTCGATATCGGAGCGGTACCCGGAAAAACATCGATAGAGAACTCCACATCTCTATCCGGAGGTAAACCAACCAACTCCTCAGGAAAAACATCAGCAAACTCCCGTACCACAGGGATCTCAGAAACAGAACCAACCTCTAGGTTCAGATCCCGCACCGAAGCTAAAAATACCGGACATCCTTTCTTCCACATCCTGCTCACCTCCAACGCAGAAACCAGACTGGAGAGAACACCTCGTAATCCCTGAAATACAACTCTCTCTCCAGCCACAAGCAAACTCACTTGCTTCTTCAGACAGTCTATCTGGGCCTCATACTGACTCAGCCAATCCATGCCCAGAATCACATCATACGACGAAATCGGCAATCGAATCAAACTCGATTTCCACTTCTTGCCAGAAATCTCGATCTCACACAAACAAAACTGTCGAGCAATCAATGGATTCCCAGTCGGTAAAATCACAGACAAAGAAACCGGTAAAACCATCGAATCCAAATGTAAAATCTCGAAACAATGCTCGGACAGAAAAGAATGACTCGCTCCAGAGTCAAACAAAACACGACAGGGCTGATCAGAAATGTAAACCGTACCTGTCACAACATCCGGAGCATCACGAGCCTCCTGCTGACTCAGACTGTAAACTCGTGGCTGAACTGGAGCAGGAACTGAAGCAACAGAACTACTCTGCTCCCTCTGAATCGTAGGTGGTCTCCGTGGTGCAGAACTAGAACCACCACCTCTACCAGCAAATCCCTCAGGGCGTGGAGGAACAGTCCTCGGTCTTCCTACTGCTGAACCAACAGGTCTGACAAAGCCCTCAGATCGCTGCTCATATCCCATCTGTGGACATTCTGCAATCCTATGTCCCGACTGACCACATCTGAAACAAAGACCAGCTATCCTGTAGCACTGGCCATGGTGTCGCCGTCCACAACTCTGGCACACAGGTGCCGTACTGACAGATCCAGAACTAGTCGTACTGGTAGCAGTACCAGACGATCCTCCGCTCTTCCTGGAATCTCCAGATCCAGATCCAGAAACGAATCTCCTCTTCCCAGAGGAACCACTGCCAGATGTCTCTCCTCCAAACCTCTTCCTACTCGCAGTCCACCGCTGCTGAGTAGCCGTCATGTCATTCTCAATCAGACGAGCTCGCTCCACAAGCTCAGAGAAATCGGTGATCCGGAACGGTATCAGAGGCTGCCTCAAAGTGTCTCGTAAGCCTCTCAGAAATCTGTAGCACCTCTCAGCAGACGTGCTAACCAGCTGCGGAGCGTACCTGGCTAATGCAGTAAACTCAGCCTCGTACTGCATCACCGTCTTGCTCCCCTGAACAAGTCTCAGAAAACTCTCCTGCATCTGCTGTCGTGCAGAAGGGGGAACAAACCAGTCCCGAAATACTTCGGTGAACTCCTCCCAAGTGATCAAGGAGTTCAATCTGCCCTGAAATCTGGCTGCTTGCTGGCCATCCCACCAGTGCTCAGCCTCTCCGTCCAACAGAAAAACAGCTAACGGAACTTTCCTGTCTGCAGGACACTGCATCCCGTCAAAAGTCTTCTCCAATCTCCTCAGCCACTCCTCGGCTGCTTTGGGCTCAACAGCGCCCTCAAACCTCGGAGGCTTCAACCTCAAAAATAACTGCAGGTGTCGATCAATGTCCTCAGATCTAACAGTCGAAGCTCTGCTCTGAGTCTCGCTCATCATCTGAGCAACAAGTGAAGCAAACTGTGAAAGCGTATCAGCACCGACCACTGGGGCTGTACTCCCCACTGGTGCTGCCTGATCGTCACTCTGACCGTCTGTCATGTCTGGGTCTGGCTGATCCATACAGAAAAATCCAGAAAATCCGGAAAACTATCACAAAACAACACAAAATAACACAATAAAAAGCCAAACGACCCAAAACTACCTCCCAGACAGACTCACTGATCACTTCCTAGAGCTCTGTTTTACAATCCAACCTGTTTCCAAAACCAGTGCTCTGATACCACAAAAAGCTTGTCACGACCCGACCCGAGACGAGACGGATCCCGCCGCGCCGGATCGCGACGGAGGATAGCTAACCAGGATCTGGCTTTGGATTAGGTTACTGAACTGATCTTCCAAATTCTTAACTCAACAGAAGCACACAGAACAACAGAGCTACTAAAAACATCAAATGCAGCGGAACAAAACATCTATCTTTTCATTTCCTCAAAATAATCATCTACAGAACAGTACATGGCTTTCAACAGAAAGAAAGACAGAACAGGAAAGCCATGACTGTACAAAAATCAAAAGTACAAAAGTACCTAATCTGATCAGACTCTGAAACCTAGTCCTGAACTTCCTTGCCCTTCCCAGAACCTGAAAACCACCAGAAAGCAAGGGTGAGCTCAACAGCTCAGCAAAGCAACAAACCTCCAATCAAAATCCTCAGAAACTCAAAACCAAACTCATCAGATAGAAATCAGATCAGAAGTCGGACAGAATCGGAAATCAAAACTTACGGACAGATATCAAATCACATCAGAGTCGTACAGATCGTATCAGAACAGAACAAATCAACAGAGTCAGAAACAGAAATCAGAATCGTACGGATCATATCATGTCATAATCACAATTTCGTACAGAACAGAACAGATACAGAAAATAGTACAGATACATATAGCTAAATGCCCTGACACTGACGGAATCTCTACGGATTCCGGCCCCTTATGCCTCCCTTCCCAGACACTGACTGAATCTCATAGGATCCAGGCCCCTTATGTCTCCCTTTGTGCTCACGGCACCAAAACAGATGTGCTTATAGCACCAAAACAGAATTCATCGGATCCGGAACAGAACAGATATCAGATTTCAGATTGAGCTCATTTCAGATTTCCCGTTTCACTAACTGAATCTCATAGGATTCAGGCCCCTTATAACTCCCTTTTTATAGCTTATACACATAGCATTTCAATTCAGAAGAAATCCGGACAATTCAGAAATTACACAAAAATCGGGCAGCACAACGGCAGTATACGGAATTTACACAATTTTTCCTGCAAAGAAAATTTACCGAATTCGCACAGAATACAGATATCAACATTTCAAAACCTTTATTCTACTGCACAGATAAATTCCAATTTCACAGAAAAATCCGGTCGACTAAAAACGCAGTCGAATCAAAAACATCCGGACAAAAATCTTCAAAATATAGTCAAAACGTGCACACCCGGCACGGCAACGATATACAGAAAGTTACGCGGTAAAAACTGAACCGTTCAAAAGATACGGACAAAAATCATTAACGAAAACGAAATCCGGACAGAATATACCGCCAAACACGACGGAACTGAAAATTGAGAAAGGCTGAATGTGCCTTACCTCGAGCACAGCAATTTCCTCAACAGTCACTTCGATCGAAAACGGCTCCGCGTCGTCCGAAAATCCACTTTTCCAAAATCCACCTCGACTTTCTCTCTCCTCAGAAAAATCAGATATTTATTTTTGATTTTCTCTCTCTTCAAAACGACTGAAATCAGCTTTATAATACACAGATCGGCCCGGCCGATCGCAGCATCGTCCCGGGACGATCCGACCAAAAGGATCGGCCTGGTCTCCCTTCAGGGCTATTGCATGGACGATATTTTCTACAGTGCCGATCGGCCTGGCCGATGTCTCCAATCGGCCTGGACGATGCATGCAGAAAATCACCTGGAGCAAAACTGGGCTAAAACTGGAGCTGAATTCCACTGATCGTCCCAGGACGATTCCAGATCGTCCTGGACGATACTGGAGCAGATCTTGATATTACACTATATCTCTCTCTTCTGGTCCCCTTTAGACCTAACTCTAAGGTGGCACTATAACTAAGCACTCAAGACTCACTTGAGTGGCTGAACTCACTTAAAATGATAGAACTCTCCTAAAAAATAATAGAATCCCTTTATAAATAGACTAAAAATTATTTATATTAAGTACATAAATGAACTCAGACACCGTGGCACATGACATTGTGACATCGCGGCATTTCAATATGAACTAGCACTGTTGATTATGCTCCATTGCAACGTTGGACTAATCCGGCATAGCTATTAGTTGAATCGGTGCGTCATTTGACTGATTTGACCCCACATTTCATCAACTGGTCTACTACGGTGCTATAAAAGCTGAGCGTTGTAGCACTTGAATGTGTAATTTGGTGCTGCGGCAATATGAAGTTCGACACTCTAATGCTTAAATTCCTGAGACTTTGGCATTGTGATGTTGATTTCTAGCATCGCAGCATTGTGAAACACTGCGATGCTGAATTAAATGTAACTTTTTTAGGCTCTGGTGTTGTAATGTCTGGATCTGGTGCTAGGGTGTTCTAGATGCTACGGCATTGATAGTCTAAGCGTTATGACGTTGGTTTAACACATAATTTTTTCTCCTTTCTCTAAGATATTCTTGTACAACATCAAATAAAATTAACATTTTCATTGAAATTTAAGACATTAAAACACTACATAATTTCATTTAACAACCCATCTCACTTTCCAACAACTAGCATAAAATTATTTCAAAGTTGTTAGCAAGTTGAATTAAACTTGTTATGTATTTTATTGTACATAAATCACAAGCCAGTGTTATTCAAAGAAGGAACGCATGTCATATTATTATTCTAGTAAATGATGTTCTAGCCATCCTTAATTTCGCTCAGGACTTTCATGATTTTTGTACTTTGCTAAACATTAAGAAGGCTTTCAACTCTATAAGAAGATACCTTTTTTATTCATAGGCTTCCTTAGAAAGGATTACACCCTTCTTTCACTTCATGGGTTGATGCTTGCATTTCTAATATTATTCTATTAACCTCAATGTCTATCTTGAGGAGTTTTATTCCTTCCACTAATGATATGTGTCAAGACTGCCCATTATCCCCTTATATTTATTATATTGCTATGGATGGCCTCTCCAATTTACGAGATAGTAGCATTGTCAATGACACATACTCTATTATTCGGTCTTGCTTAAGAGAGATTGCTCTCTCCTCTTATACGTAAATGATTTTATTCCTTTTAGTAGAGCCTCGATCAAAACCTTAATAGTTTTAACCAACTTCTATGTGCTTTTAAAAGGGCCACTAACATGGAATTGAATCCTAAAAAACTCCTAATCTACTTCTCTAGAAATATCTTTAATCAAAAGTATTTCATCTGTTGCATTAGATTCAATCTTTCTATCCTAAAATTCATCTTGGGCCTTTGGTTGCTACTTGAAGACCTAAATTGGTTGACCTGTAATCCTCCTTTATTATAAGTTCAATATATAGAAAGCAAAATGTCTCTTTATGGCTTAGAGATTTCAACCCTTGAAGTTCTCTATTCAAATTAATATTACTTATTTATTCTAATGTGTATTGAACTCGTCAACTTATGATGTGTTAAATTTCTTCTTTATGGCAAACATTCAAGCTAATGAGTTGCACAAGGTCTCCTGCTGGCTCAACATCTGTCGGCCAAGAGAAATTGAGGGATTAGGTCTCCGATCCCTTTAATTAAGGTTGCAAGCGAACTGAGCCAAACCGATCATAAGCTTGTTCATGTTTGTGTTTATTTATTATAAGCTCGGTTCGAGCTCAATTCAAGTTTTTTTGCTCATATTCAAGCTTGGTTCATTTAACTTATTGGATGTTCATATTTGGTTTGCAATTGATTCATGTTCGAGTCATTTTGTACTTATCGAGTTTTTAAAAATGAGCTATTAAGCTATAAATGAGCTCTACTTCTAGATGTTTATCAGCTTAATTACAAGCTAGCCTTATCAATCTAACTAACAAATAATTACATCGAGCCTATTCGCGAACTTATCTAGCAAGTGTTTCCAAACTATCAAATGAGTCCATTCACGAACATATCTTGCAAGTATTTTCAAGCAATCAAATGAGCATGTTCGCGAACATATCTAGCGAATATTCTCGAACTATTGAAAAAACGTTTCATAACTTTGCAATTTAATTGAAACTTTGAATCACCTCTTTTTCTCATGTTTGCTCTTTAATTCAGTCCTTAAGGGGGTTTCTTCCTAGGATTGTTACCTTCTTCATAAGCCCAACATTGCCTTGACTCCTAGAATATATTGCTGATATGAAGAGTTGCTCATAAGCGCATGAACATTTCTTCATGCTATCTAAACACTCCTGGAGTCGTGTTTGAAGACCTGTTTAACTAGTTTTATACCTGTTTAACTAGTTTTGTTGCAGTTAAACTATGTCGTGCTTACAGACAGGTTCTCGAGGAGCATTTGAGCAAATCATCAAAATGTAATTCATACTTCTTATTTTTCATATTCAGATTTGTTGTATACTCTTTTGTAGTTTATTAATGATTAATTGATTAGTAATTTGTAAATGTTACTAAGTTGTAAATTAGATAATGAGCAATTGATATGTATTATTGCAAGTAATTTGTAAAGGATTTTTTAATTTATTCATAATTTAAACTTGTTGTTAGTCTTTGTAAACTGCTTTTATTTTACATGTCAAATTTTTCACTGTTTGTTGCATTAAAATCTGGATTTTAATGAATTCCGGGTCATGTGTCGTGTTAGGTTGACCCGTACCCGAAGCTGGTCGAGTTCGGGTCCAACTAAATAACCCATTTCTACAAACGGGACGTGTTTGGGTTGACCTGAACAGTGTCGGGTCAGCTTCGGGTCTTACCCAAACTCGATCCAAAACTCGGTTTTGACAGCCCTACTCTTGATTTATCATATTTGGAGGAGAAGTTATTCTTTGTGGATATTGGATGCAGAGTTACGTTCGGACTATGAGTACATACAATATGTACACATCAATGATGTACACTGATATGTCCGAACGCAACTCTGCATCCGAACTCCGTACAGAATAATTTCTCTATTTGGAGAGAGGATGAAAAAACCATAAGATTTCAAAAGAAAAATAGCTTGCACCTATATCATGCTTAGCACTCTTAGATAAGCCCTCACCTTAAAATTTCATGAACAAAAACACACTGCCGATTGATATAATATCCACAATACTTAGGCTTCGTTTGGGACGGCTTTCTTTCTGCTTCTTAAAGCAGCTTTTTAGTACAAAAGTTTTAATTTTTATACTAGAAAGCAGCTTTAAGAAGTAGGAGGAAAGCCATCCCAAACGAAGCCTTAATCTGATATCAAGAGTTATAATTTGCTTGCGTAAAGATTGTGTTTATCTCTCCCATCTTTCTTTTTTTTTTTTTTTTTTTTTGTTATGAAAAAAAAAAAAGAATGGCATTCTTATTTTTGAATTTGGCATTTTGTGGATTCCTTCCTTGCTACTACAAAGCGACCTTTTGCTTGCACGTATGAGAATACGATTTATTTATGCTATAATTTTTGTATGCTAATATTGTTGGGCTAGGCCTATCACTTACTCATGTGGCTGCGAATGTAGAATTAGGTGTGAAAGAATAATAAAAAATTAATAAAAAAATCAAAATTATAAATAATTTTAACTATATTGATGTAAAAGGGCCTAAAAAAGGCCTGTTTTATTTAATATAATGAGAGAATGATCAAAATAATCCATTGACTCTATATGAAAAATTAAAATAATCTTCAACTATATTAAAAAATTATTTAATCCCTCGGTTGTTTAATGAGGAATCAAATAGCCCCATATGAAACTATTTTAATATTTTTTTAAAAGGTTTGAAAGATCAGAATGATGATTTAATATAATTAAAAATTATTTTAATCTTTCATGAATATGAATAGTCAATGAGCCACTTTAATCCTTTTTCTCTTAATATAATAAAAGAAAACTTATAGTACGCTGGTGTAAAGAATTAATTTATCCCACTTTTAAAAGGCAAAATTATTATGTACGGCTTTCGGATTCATCCGGAGGCGATTCTGGACACGCCACATCACCTAGACCCTGGTGCATCCGGATGGGTCCGGGTGATGGCGTGTCCGGATTCTACTCCGAACGGTTTGGACGCCGGACTTAATAATTCGCCCTTTAAAAGGCATGAGAGTCCTAGCGATAGCTGGTAAAATAAATATATTCTATTTTTATTTTAGTTTCGGTTTTTTTTTTTGTTATAAAATAGTATAATAAGTATTTAAAATTATGAAATCTCAACTTACAACACATAAATTGATAGAGCGTCAGTGATAGAATTAAGTGAAATTTTATTCAAAACAAAAATTTCAGATGAAATTTTAAAATTTCTATCTCAAACAAAATCAATGAAAGCCAAATCGATTTCAACCAAAAATCCAAACTAAATCATCGAAACATAAAGTCAAGATTTAGGATTCATTTGAGACGGCTTTCTTGCTAATTTCTAAAACAAATTTTTAATAATAAAAATTTTGTTACTAAAAAATTATTTTAAACAACAGCAAGAGAATCATCCCAAACGAAATCATAGACATGCAAAAGGAAATAGAAAAATGCCCTTTGCGTGGGCAAATTATTGGGTTCGGAGCCCAATGAAAATACGCCACATCACCTACTACTCGGTACTGAACAGTACCAAGCAGTACGGAGCTCGGTAGTGCTTAGTACTGAGCTCGGTACTGCACGGAACTCAGTACTTCATAATACCGAGCTCAGTGCTGCTCAGTACTGTGAATATTGAACGTAAGCTATGTCAGGTGTCCAAACTCAATAATCTCATAATAGAGAAGATCAACGTCATAGAATCATAAGTTATTCAAAATTATTTATAAAAATAAGATTTAACAGTTCAAACTAAATTTAATATGAAAATGAATAAAAAAATAAAAATAAACAAATCTAACACCAAATAGTTTTGATAAAACTAATGATGTTGATGGTGGGGTCGACTAGAACTTACATGGAGCCTTATTGAATTCATGAGCAGTCTTTGCTGTGCTGTTCAAGTATCAGACACCAATCACAAATGCCAAAACGAAGTCACTTCTTTGAAGAAAAAATGCTGTAAACTATTTCAAAAATATAATCGTTACTATATTAGTCCTCTCGTTCAATAGTCTTGCAGGCCAAAGATAGACTTGGTGCAAAATTTTAATCAACCTTGTAACTAACTATTCAGAAGCTACCTGCCAAGTGTAATAGTAGGCCAAACAAAACAAGATAAAAAAAAAAAAAAAAATTGAATCCCAGCTTTAGATTTTGTAGCAAATCACATCATTTAAATTTGCACAATTACTGGGACTGTAGACTCATGGTTGAATCCATTCATGGAACAGTTAAGCTAGCTTTACCAAGCACCCAGAATGGTCAAGGAAAGCTCAAGAAAAAATTTGCTTGATCTTGGTTTTCTGATCTTCAGTTAGCGATCTAGGGAAGGATACTTCGAAAGTAACATGTAGATCTCCTTTCTTTGAGCTCATATGCACAGGCATTCCTTCACCTTTGAACTTCCTAATTTCTTTAGGTTTGGTGATTCCCTGAAAATTAAACTTGTTTATTATACACCAACTTTAACGAGATAAAGGCAAAGGCTTTGGATTAGCCACTAACGTTCATGCCGATATCCACTAGATGACCATCGAGATGCTTCATGGTTTTTTCAAAGCCAACAAGTGCTTCAAGCTGACACATGGGAAAAACTATTTACATCAGTGAAATTGACATAAGAAAAAAAAGAACTGCAAGAACTGCAGATAAAATAATGCAGCATTCATCCATCAGCTTGCATTAAGGCGTCTATCCAAGGAGAGATTATTCTACGCGGATACCGGACAGGAGAATCGTCTGGTACCATTTGGTACCGAGTGCGGTGCCGACGCTCGGTACCGAGTGCGGTGCCGACGCTCGGTACCGAGTGCGGTGCCGACGCTCGGTACCGAGTGCGGTGCCGACGCTCGGTACCGAGTGCGGTGCCGACGCTCGGTACCGAGTGCGGTACACTTTTGGGGTGATGTGGCGCATTTTTATTGGCCTTTGAATGATGTCCGGACTCTGCACAAAATAATTTGCCCTATCCAAGGAAGGATAATGATGTACCGCAGGATCTATCTGCTGTAAATCGTGATATTCGTCACATCATTGAAAGAAATAATGAAATCGCAATTCCAATAGGAGACAACACAAGAGCACCAGCCAAGCCAAACTGAATGAAGCATATAGACCGAATGCCCTCTTAAAGCCACTCGGCACGAGCTAATCAATCTCCTTTCTACATCATTATAAGGTGCGATTGTTGGAACTTCAGATAAATTCATATTGGAAGGTACAATTCAACGTAAATCGAGCGCTCTACACTTTCAATGTCAAGAAACAACTCAAAAGATTGAATGAAGGCTAGTTTGGGCACAGGGAGAACTAGGGAGCGATCAAGAGATAGAGAGAGAAAGCATCATCAGTTTATAACAAGCATTCATCCACAACTTCGTAAGCGAGCATGAGGAGGGATGAAGAGAGAGCAATTGGCACATGCATTATTAATCAACAAATTAGTAAGTTTAATTTTATCTTACTAGTTATTGAAAGTACAACGTGTGGGCAAGCCTTCCATAATGCAAAATCGAGCCGTTCCATAAATAAATCTAATTATTTGTGCCAAGCAACCCTACCATCACGTTCATATTTAAGGCATGTTTTAACATTTCTTATTACATTTTGATTTATACCCTAAGCTCCCAAAGAGGGAGTGTATTTATAATCCTAAAAAACCTAATAACCTAATAACAATTTAATACCTAACACCCAATAATTAAATATTTACATTAATTCCTTGATATTCTTTGCTTCTCAACAATAACCTTGCCCACAAGATTGAACAAGTAAAAATGAAAAAACTGATACTCTATCAAGATCTGAGCTATCAATTAAGAAACTATGAGTGCCATGGCTGAGGCATAAGAAATCTTAGCTGATATGGTTGAGGATTCTGTAGGGGCAGGGAGCAACGAGATCGATGCAAAGGGGATGAAATAGGTGCAAGATCTGCACAGGGCACACCTGGCAGGGATTAGGAGTAGGTGAATCTGACATTTCTAGCGGTGAAAGGGATTAGGAGTAGGTGAATCTGACATTTCTAGCGGTGAACACCGACGAGGAAGATAGAATCAATCTAGCAAAGTGAAGGAATAGCACAACATATTCGATTAGACATATCTAGTAAGAAATCAAATTCGAAATCTTGGCAAGGGAATCGGGAAGCGAAGTTGATGGAGACATAGGCGGAAGTAGGGGTGTCAATAAATGATCCTACCAGCCAACCCGATCCAAAAAATCTAAGTCCAGGTTAACCTGTTTAATAAACGGGTCGGGTGCGGGTTAGGCTTTTTAAGCAATTTATTAACAAGACGGGTTCTGATTGACCCGTGAACCATTTTCAACCTAGTGATAGGGTTCGGTAGTTGCAAGATCCAACATGATCTAGAGGTGGATAGATGAGATGGAGTTAGAGTTGTCTAAATTGGCAATGGCAGAACGGAGATCTAAGAATATTGGCTAAGAACAATCAATACTATGAAGGCAAAATTAGGATCTGAAGGGGCAGCGATATGTTGACAATGTGGTGGAGATCGTGCGGGTTTGATCTCGAATGAAGACTAGAGTTAGCATGTATGTGACAAGATTTGATTGTGATTGGCAGGTTAGTGCTGTGAGTCTGTGGAAATGGATCTGGGGCTTAGCAAACATAGTGGAAGATCTGGATCTAGCTATAGGTTGAACAACAGAGGTTAAATATGGGATGATATAAGTAAAGATGAGGAAGAGATGGGGACACCCAAAGATAATGAGGTCAACCAGAGCACCAATGATTTGAGTTTAAATACAAATGATAGAAAAAAGCAAATAAATTGATAAGTAGGTAATTACAGCTTGTCATGTAGTTAGTGAGAGCAAACGAGATGAGGGCATCCCAATAAACCAAGCAACAATCGAATACCTAATATCCACTAATCAACCAATTAAATTATGTTAGAACAAATAGGAGTTAGAAATAAATGAATAGAAATGAAAAAATAGGAAGGAAAATGAGTAACAAATACAACATAATTCAAAGTTGTCCAAAAGAAAACTAAAATTAATACCAGACAGCACTTCCTAGTAATAATTGGTGGAGGATTCTTAAAGCCAAATAGTCTTAAACAACTCCATATATTTTTGGTAAAAAGGTAACGATGAAGATGCTAAGAATTAACAAAAGTGCAGTTTTTGAAGGTGAAGAATAATGAGAAAGAATGCAATACAGTAGTAGAGTGAACCTAGATTAGCTGAAGGGCAACACTGATAAGAGATGACCAAAAGGAGTACTAACCCTAAACCCTAATACATTTTCTATAGATCAAACTACTAGAGTTAAAAAAAAAACATAAATACTGAAATATGCATGGCATACAACTGTACTAGATGTTGGCAGTATTAACAATTGATGAATCGAGTTTGTAAACAAGTTATATGCTCAACGCTACTGGTCTTATAAATACAATCACAAATGAACCAGAACAGGGAATGGTAAAGATCAAATCTGACAATCTTTTCATTCATATGCAACTTAATCATATCGGTTCTAGTCATAATCTGGCACTTCCAAGTGATGAATTTAGAGGTCAGGTCATGGTTTTAAATGAAATTAGTGGACAACCTTGCAATCAGTAAACTGTTCACATGAAATAGCTGTGATAATAATAATAAATCATGCCAACATAAAAGAAAATGGCAAAAATTTAAGGAGAGAACTCAGTACCAAAGAAATTGTCACTGTTGAGTATAGATCACTGCCTTCTCTTCGGAATCGGTCGTGAGCTGCAGTTCGAATCCTAAACTGTTTGGTAAAACTATGCTTCAGTAAAATCAACAATCAATTTTCTAATATAGTAGTCAAACTCGTATCTTCTTGCTTTAAAAATATGATGCACTGGTACCTTAAGATCACCATTTTCTCCATCTATTATAGGCTCACCATCCTCATAAAAGGTCACTTCCTGTTTAAAACAAGGTTATGCTTAAGTGAGTGACAGCAAGCACTACTGTTGTGGAGGCAGACAAAAAAGAGCCTGCTCAAGAAAAAAATGCATGTACAAAAAACCACAAAACCTTCAAAAAAATTTATTTACTAGTAAATATAAAGGAATCTTCCGGAAAAAAACACTATAACAACAAATTACTATAACAGCACTTGTCAAGTGACCATATAACATTTACTCCACGCCTTCAACAGTGAGACCAATGGTTCAAATCCTTAAAATGAAGATATTACCATTTTATTTATTGTTGCAGCAAAGTCATTCCTCAGTTTCCAAATGTTAAACGTTTATTAAGCAACATAATCAGGCATTGGAGAAAATATACAATAGAAGAGGACCAAAGTAGCTGTCACGTTATTTCCTTGTTCTTTAGGAATAATTTTTTTCACACAGAACAAAATAGGAAGCTTTCTATGGGATCAACCATGGAAGAAATAACGCTCATCAGAAATAAAAATCAGGAAACCGGATTAAATTATAAACAGCCTTTATAGACTCCAAAACCAATAAAAATGATTAAATTTTAATATTAGATCAGCAATCAATTAAAACTTTTATGCCGAAATCTATAAAATTAGTCTAAATTTGACATTTGTTGGTGCTAGGTAGTCCCTAAAAGCATATCATGAACGAACCTGATTGTAATGAAAAGAAGGATAAAATTTGCTAGAAAAAAGTGCAAGTGAAGAATCATAACTTAGCTCAATTGAGAAAAGAACAAGGAGTTAGTTAGAGTTCCACTTGTAACTTACGTGCTACAACTTCAACAGAATTGTGGTAAAAATTGGGCATGGGTTGAATAGGCCAAAAATTAAAATTATACTTGCTGCATGGAATTTAATACTTCAAATGGGAAGAGTAGAGAATTAGTGGACATAATGATCAAAAGGATAGAAATCACATGTTTGCAGGACACTTAACGAAAGGAGAATCCATAAACATTAGGAAGATAACAAGCTGTAGTATATCAAAAAGTATATTACTAAGATAAGGTAGGGATAGTAATACATAAATAGGCGAAAAATAAAATGTTGAAGTGAATTGTGCTAGTGATAGGGTGATTAATATTAATTTAATTATCAACAAAAATATTATAAATGGATTAGCGTTTATGCTTAAATTAGATAAGAATATAGTTTGGAAAAACAATTATGGGGAAAGAGAGATGAACTATTACAACATCAAACTAAAGAAGCAAAGAATAATTACTTGGTAACTTAAATGTAAACAAGGGCTATAGTGGGACTGCTATAAAAGAGTCATGGTGAGTGTTCAATAGAAGGAACTATTTTGGTGAGAGAAATCAAACGTGATTTCCTGGAAACATATAATCATACAATAGCCAACATATCATTAAAGAACAAGAACCCTTATTTGCTACCAAAAGTAGAGCTAGAAAATCATAAATATAACTTTTTTTGCTTTGAAAAGAAAAATATTATTAGCAATTTCACGGATAAATTCTAACCAGAAAATAGAATATTTGACACTATCAACTATCGAATAGTTGATGAACAATAGAGATGATAATTTTCTTGATGCATTTGCATTAATAAGAAAATAGTTGTTTCTCTTTATGTCATTTATTGTTTATTCCAATAGGAGAAGCTTGGGCATTCAATTGTTCATTTCTTTCTATAAATAAACCCATTAAGTCTAGTGAAATCAAATTATGTGAGAAGAACATAAATTTTACCCCATATTTTGGCTCTATGGTTCTACCTTCCAGGATTAGGAATCAACACAAACTTCTTTTAAGGATTCAAGTGTTCAAACGCCTACTACAACTTATAAATTTATTGTATTATTATTTTATTTTCTCCATGTTATATTTTTTTCTTAAATTCATATTGAATCTATAATTTGGTTGCCTAATCTATAACAATTTTGCAACAAATACAAAATTCTAATTGTTTTTCCACTTCTTTTCATCAATTTTATAAAATTTGCTCTTATTATTTTTCATTCATTTGTTTTGTTTTGAGTTTTCTCTACCCTATCGTCTCCTATGACGGAAAATACCCCCTCCACCTCTCAGATACCAATATTCATATGAACCACTAGCTAGAACTACATCAATTCGTTATGGTACCATGCCAATTACATTGGCAATCACTATCAATGGATGCAATTAACCATTTTGGATTTTACAAGATACCCAATATTGTAAAATCATTGAAAACCCCCATTTTGGATTAAAATTTAAATTCAAACTATAACCATATTAACCATTTTCTTAAATCTCTCAACTAACCAAAACATTTCTTTTCAAAATAATACCAGTATTAAACATTTTCTTAAATATCGCAGCTAATCAAACCATTTCCTCTTTTTCTCCACTTCTCATCAATTTCATAAAACATTGCATTTATAATTTTCATTCAGTTGTATTGTTTTTGAGTTTTCTCATCCATCACCTAGTGCCTTTTCACTTCTCTCCTATGATTGAAATCACCTTCGTTGTCAAACACCAATACACATCTGCACCATGCCAATTGCATTCATTAGTAATCTAGCCAATCAACTCCACAAAATGTGCAAACCAATCTTAAAAAATCCCTAAACAACCATATATTGGATTCAATTTAAATTCATAAATATAACCATTTTTTTAAATCATTCAACTAGCCTAAACATTATAGAATTAATTTCATCGCGAGCAAATAATAATTCTTTTATAGGAAAAATAAAAAAAGAAAATGAGGATATCACACTATTTTCCTTGAAGCTACAACCAGTTCTTTTGATTGGCAATCAACAAGAATCTGCCAAACCTTCCTTAGAGGTCATCTACACTCCTTAAGAACTAAATAGAAACCAAAATTGGATCATGTTTAAAAATAAGGTATCATTACGTTGAGTTGAAATTTTTTTAATTAGTAATTAGCATGTAAAGGTCCATGTTTTAAGAAATTTTAATTAATGTAACACCTAATATCAAATCTTAGAATTTAAATGAGACTTTTTTTAACTGAATTATGAGATACCCTAGATTGCAGGTTAGTGAATATAAGAACTATTATGGATTTGAAAAATATTTCCCTGATTATTGTCATATCAGAGGCATTTCATATAAGCATTTGTGTTTGTTTTTACACTATAATTCACCAGCATTTTTCTTCAAAGAAATATATAGTGTTCGGCACATTTTGGATACGACAACATTCAACACACCTCCAACACGTATTTAGATATGTCGAAGACGTGTCCGACTAAAAAAATATAAAAAATAAATTGGACATGAGTGTCCAAAATGTGTCTTAAATACTTTATGGAAAAACTTTATTTAAATATAATTTTTGTATTTCAAATTTTTATTTATAAAAAAAATAAAAATTAAATTTCGTATTTCCTCTCGATAGCCCCAAATCAATTTCCCGCATGCAATTCCTCATTTCTCGAATATTCCCATTTTCATTTTTCTCTGGTGGGTCATGGCTAGGGTTTCACAATGCCCGCTCGACATCATCACAATATCAACCTTTCAAAACCATCTTAACATCGAAATCTAACGTTATCTTGGTATTGACACTCGACGTCAGCAATCACTTACAATCATGCTCCCACGCCATCTCAATATCTCATATTTGTCTAACGTTGTTTCAACATCGACGACCAACACCACCTTGACATTGATGGTTGACATCATTGCGATATCAATGTCTAATACCATTGCATGATGCCCAACACCCAACAACATTGTTATCTCTCATCTTGATGCCTAACACACGACATCGATGTCCAACTATCGACATCTAATATCATTTTAAGCACATATTCTAATTAAATGACTTATTATTTCTCAATTATTATTAATATTATGCATATTCAATTTCTAAATAATATTTTTTTAAGATATGACAATTATAATAACACCACATAAGGAATCCATCTCATGGAAGTTTTACATCTCCTCCTAATACTTCTAATGATTTAACAGATGTATTGTCTGATATTGTACTTACAAGGACATAGCAACGTACAAATCATGGTGCATCAGGCTACAAAAAATTTCCTCATGGTAAGTGCAGATGACCACCATCAATGACTTGGTCAGGAAAAGAACCCTACAGATCATATGAATCTTAACAACCACTAAGATCTTAGATATCATAATGACCCTAATGACTAGAAAGATAATAAAGACCATTGGCACCATCCAATAAATATTCTAATGTTGATCATGATGTTTGACCATATAAGCATCATAAAAAGGTCATGAGATTTGTGGTTGTTGACAAATGTTGACTCCAAAATAGTCAAAGACGTTAAATTACAAGAGCCCACCCATGAAGAAATAATTAAATTAGAGTTTTAAAAATTAATTCAAATTTAACATCAAGAAGGTTTGTTTTTTTCTCAAGGAACATGTATAGGTTAGCCATTTAATAGAGATAAGATGAATTAATGAAAATGGTTAGCACCTTTCTTCATTAATGAGCACGCACTATATTTTTTCCCAAAATTTTCCTCCTATTTTTGAATTATGATAATAATTAATTCTATAAATAGTACTGGTCTGTAATAAAAAAAATTTAGCTTTTGAGTAATAAGAAAATCTTGAAGAAATTTATTCTCTTTTTTGTTAGTGTTTGGTAGCCTACTATGATCAACCATGGTGAGATTAATTAGTTATCTTTTTATTCTTATTTACTCTTTTTTTTTTTTTAATATTTGTATCATCTTCCCCTATAATATAACCATCTTTCAAGATCATTCATCCACAAGGACCACAATTCAAGTCTTAAAAAAGTCAACCTAACCCTCTTCAAATCCTTGACCTAGTTTAGACTCTCTTGCATCTAGTCTCATTCTCATACCACTACAAAGCTCTTAACCTCATAAAACTTTACCATCAACTCCAGATCATAAGTTCACACCTTAATCTTATCCTCCACAATCATTTTTAGCAATTTACTCCACTCAAAACTCATTCCCTATAGTGAACTTGCAAACCAGCCTAAATTAGCCCAAAAAAGAGTAGTCTCACATTCTTTGACCTTACTCCTCAATCTTTCCACTAAAAAATCTAGATCAGTTCTTTAAATAATAAACTAAATATTCATAAGCATTTTTATTAACTAATGCCACCAAAAGCAGGGCCCATTTTCATTGTATTTGGTATTAAAACTAGGTTTGGAAGGAGAAATTTTGGTTTGAATTTTTTACAAACAAACGGAGCTTTCTTGTGGACTTGTCTTCAAGCTTGTGAGTTATTACAAAACTTTTGAGCTAAACTAATTTCTTTTTCTGATATTTTAAATTCATATTAGTAGCATGAACATGAAGTATATTACTTCTAGGCCTATGGTGATAGCATGAAATGTTAATTAGTGAGCTCCACTAAGTAGCTAGTCATTTCCCCTGGTGTCAACTTATCTTAAAAATTAAAATTAAAAAAAAAAAAAAAAAAAAACTTGAAAGAACACCTTAGTGAGAGAGCGCTCTACACTTCAAAATAACCTCAAAATTAGTGCAAATTTAAAATTTAATTATTTTATTTTCTTTTTTATTAACGCTTATGATTAACTCTAGAAATTTATTTGGATTAACTTGTGATGATTTGCTTTCTTAAGAATTAGAGGCTTGGTAGTCTTAGGCATTTTTCTTTACATGCATGATGATATAAGTGTGATATAAGTATGCTAAACTTAGTGTTTTAAAGCTAATAGAATTTTGTCAAAAAGACTTCAGTCAAAGGAAAGCTTGGGATTTAAGAGGTCTTGCAGCCCCTTCCTCCTCACATGAAAACTCTCTTAGCCTAAAATTCATTTTTTATTACACATTTAAATTATCTAGTACCCTTTTCTTCTCATCTCATTCATTTTTTTTTAATTAATGGCATAGCACCTAAATCAATTTCTGAGGACCAAGTTGAAAATTTGACCATGATAGTAAACACTTTAGACCTTAAAATTCATGAAAATTGTTTAAAGACAAACTTTTAGAAGAAAATAAGAATCAAATGCAGGCTCTAACAGCTTATATACAAAATAATAGAACCCCAATTCCACTTACTATACCTACTCAATATGTTCCATTAGAATAAAAGAAGAAGAAGATTCACACCCAAACTCCAAGAAAAATCAAACACTTAGGAGACCACCAACATACAGAAATGGAGGATGAGGAGAGAATCGGTCTAGGGATGTTGAAGATTTTAGTGAACCATCCCAAAGAGTAAAAGTTGAAGCACCTTTAGTGAACCATCCCAAAGAGTAAAAGTTGAAGCACCAATATATTATGGCATACATAACCCAAATAAATATTTAAACTTGTTAGTTCAAAATAATGGATGAATTTTTTTAATGGTATAAAATGGATGACTATCAAAAATTTACTTTTGCTAAAATGAAGCTAGTAGGATACGCTAAAATTTATTGAGTAAAAATACTAGCCAAAGAACAAAAAGACTAGGGAGAACCAATCTCATTTGGATAGAAATGAAGGAAATATTAAGAAGGAAAAATTGTCCTAAGCACCATGATAAGAAATTGCATAGTCAACTGCTAACTTTAAGATAAGGTAACCTTTTTTAATTGAATATTTTTTAAAACCTAATTTCTAGAATCGATTGTGCTACAATGATTGTCAACATGTTTATAATGATAAATGCAAAAATAAGTTTCTAAGGGCTTTATTTAATTATCTATCTTTTGTGCATAGAGATGGTGTTGTTGTACGTTTAGTGGTGTAGACTATCTTTGGAGGGATCTAGGTTGATCAACCTACTCTCCATCTTCTTATAGTGGATCTTCCTTTTTTCACCCTGCAATGATTTTTATTGTTCCCATTTGATGGTGTTAATGATAGGTTAGTGCAATGTTCATGGTACTCTTTGTTAATTGAGCATTTTGTAAGGAGATCTACTTTAAGTTTAGTCACAAGTTGTTTGTCAATTCAGCCTTTCTCTTATTGTCCCTTTCGAAGTAGATTGAAATATTTCACCTTCAATTTAATTATGTAAGATATCCCATATTATGATTCTCAGTTCTACTTTTCATTATGAAGGATTCCTCTTTTATAATGGTTAGAGTCTATTTTCACTGAAAAAAGTTTTCTCAAATTAAGATGGAGGTTATTGGTAAAGTTCCTTCTTGTTATTCTTGAATAATTAAGAATTTCTATTTTGGCATCCAAAATCTAAATTCAAGATATTGAAAATTTCATAACTCATAATTTGAAAGTAAAACATGTTGAGTGGGGTTGTGGATGGCTTGCAAGTGTAGCTAAAGCTCGCAACCTTTATTTCAAGATGTGATAATTCATTAACTTTTAGCTTCATATTTTTTATCCAATTGTTATGTTACTTTAACTCCCTTGGTTTCGTTTGAACTCTACTCCGTAGAATTCAAATCCAAGTAATCTTCTACTAGTTGAGGGGCGAGCTTCTCCAAATCTTCTCAGGACATCCGAGTATCTTCTTTAAGGGGGGTTTATCCTTCCATCTAATTAGAAATTTGTAAATATTAGCAGGATTTATGGGTGCTTCTTATGTAATAATGGACTTAACTTCAAAGAAGGCGAGTGGGGTGAGATTCTATTTGTGTGAAACCTCGTCTCCTACTAAAGAGTCAGACTGAATAAGTTGAGGTTTGCTAACTCCTTCACATATCTTCAATATTAATAACTGGAAGAATGAGCATATCAATAAAAAAATTAAGGTGGTAAGCATTCTGTGGGCTCCGAAAATTCGGCCCCGGCCTCCGCTCGCTTTTCTTATTCGGCGAGGGAGTTTTAACTGAATAAGTTCCGGGGTAAATTTTGGAAGGCAGATGGGTTTGTAGATAAGACACTACCCAGAGATTTCGCCCTCATTTTGCGAGGACTTTATGATCTGAGTTCTGGTTTCCTATAGGCGCAAGCCCCTATAGTTAATTACCCCTCCCGATCACGAGAGAGAACTTTCGATTAAGGCTAGTCGTCAATCAGATACGTAGAATATACGTGTTATCTGGCATATAGTAGCAGCAATGGTTTAGATTTGGAAATCTGGGGATTTGAAATGTTTGGAAGCTTGGAAATTTATAGGTTTCGAAAGATTTAATATTTAAAATTGAGATTGCACCATCTTGCACTTGAAGCGGATGGTGGGGGAATGGATGAAAGACCCGATCAAGATCCCATGGTTCCGTCGTCCCGGGCCATCATGGTCCCTAGTCTACTTAGTCAGAGGAGGTAGTCGACCCAACCTGACAGAAGGATCCTTGTCGGCAGCCATGGGTTGCTTCGTCCAAGGGTACCTTGTAGACCTGGGGTGAATATTTGTCTAAGGGGACAAATTTGAATCCACCTTAGCTAACAGAGGGCTTTGTGCCCTATCGATCATATCCTATTGATTCATATCTCAAGGATTTAACGCCATTAAGGAGCGTATTGGCTCTGGCCATAACCGATATCTGTGGTGCCATTTACCACTCGGTTCAGAGGGCCCCGGGTCATAACTGTTTACCTGCAGTGCCATTTGACGGCGAAACTGCCGGTTAGAGGACACGTACCACGTCCTTACTGGCAAGAGATTGTTTTGAGAATGGATCCTAGTGATATTCTCGACCAGGCATTTGGCTCTTTTGTGAGCTGAAGTAGTTTTTAATTTGTCCGCCTCGACAAACTGTTGCGGAGGGCGGATGGATTTTTGTTTTAAGTGTTTGATGGTTTAATTTCAATTTTAAATATTTTTGGAGATTTTGGGATTTTTGGGGATTTTGATGGAGTTTTGAGTTTTTGAGTGGACTTGTGGGAGGCATCTAAAAATGTTTGTGAACCCCTCCAGTTGAGATAACCAATCAATACAGCCATCATCGGGGTGTTCGGGGTCATTTCTCTTTATGGACTGAACCTTGTCACTCTATCGGGCTGTCGACAGAGGATCGGGTTTCGAAGGCTTTGTACCCTTAAAAGTGAATTCTTTTTGATTTTAGGCATTGAAGGCCTAATATGAATATATTAAAATAAATATTCTGGTCGCCATGGCCACATATTTATTTGTTGGTTCGAACATTGTCGACTCCTATTAATCCGTATAAGAGGATCGGGTTCGAGCCTGAATTCACTTGCCAACCCGCGCAGCATCCCTAGACGTCACGTGTATACCAATAACACGCTCGCCGGGGCCCATGCGGGTTTGGGGGCATTTTATAATTAAACCCTGTCAACTCCTTTCTACCTGCTAAGGAGGATCGGGTTTAAAATTTGATAACCCGCGCAGCATCCCTAGACGTCACGTGCGTACCAATAACACGCTCGCCGGGGCCCATGCGGGTTCTTGATTGCTTTTACTCCTTTTAGTGTACCTATGTGTATACAAGCTATGGTGTACGTGTGGGGATATCTTGTAATATCTATATTTTGTTTATGAGTGGTACATGCAATGCATAAAAATCTTCTGCGATAGCTTATAGGAGTCCATCTTTATCGTAGTCTTTTTAGCATTTGCTTGCAGGTAGTGTACTTTGTGTCCAATAAATTTCTTATAGTGGTTTGTAGAGATGATCGAGCACATCCACTTTGTATACTAACACTGATTACCGAATGGATTGCATTCATCACCAATCTTCTCATGCATGTTGACTGATAATTTACAACCTTTGACTATGCGTCATTTAATACTCATGATGCTCGTCGTTTACATATATGAGATGTTTGATGTAGGTTGTAGGGGAGCTTTTACATTCTTTATATATAGTCGTTGATGAGTCTACCAACTCCATCGTGTGTTTATTATTGTCACCCATGTAACCCTTCAATCATCACCACTTATGAAGTTCCACTTGCTTGTTACTTGAAAATGACTTGGAGTCTTGTATGGTAAATTTGCTTGATGACAATTACCTCTCCAACCAAAGTGACAAATCTTTAATGTTTGCTAAAGAAATCTTATATTATAAAACCATGAACATGTTGTTATATGTCAATTTCTTCCTTGTTGATGATTGATTGCAAGTTCCCCTTGAAGCTTTGTTTATCTCAAGCATTGTGTCCATCCATCGGTATTCATTTGAATGCTTTGAGATTTGATGAGCTCTTACTTGCTTGCAAATGGACTCCACTTTGCAATTTCTTTGTCTTCGAAAATAGTTTATGATTAATTTGACATCATCATCCTTCTGTAGTGAATAGTCGTTTTATAACCTTAATTAGGAATTTGGTACAATGATTCAAACCAAACTCTCTATTGATTGTTCATCTTTGTATTTTGTCCAAGTTCAAAGTTATGATTTACTTTTAATTTGGGTCCAAATTCTTCAAGTCACTTGAGTTTGAATGTTCAATATCAAGTTCTATGCATATGATTCAAGTTCTTTCTTGAGTTCAAGCAACCAACCCAAGTTATCGCTCTTGTTTGAGTTCAAAGTGCTAGCATCTTTATTCATTTGCATAGGGCTTCAATGACATCTCCTAATGAAGATTCTTTAAAATTTCATTAAAATTTTGTGTCATTATCAAGTTAAGCTCATCTCCATTTCTCATTTGAATTCGATTCCAATCAAATCCAAGCTTATATGTCGAAACTTATAAATTGTTTTGCTTATGCTCAAATCAAGCCCTCATAATATATGAATTAAGTTCCAAGCTTATGTATTACATTCAATCCTTTGGTTGTCTAGTAAAGTTCAAATATGAGTCCAACTTGAGCTTATGCACACAATACTTGATTCATTTGTTCTTTGCTCTTATCACTTGATTTTCAAATCAAATGCAAGTTTCAGTTATTTGCAATGTCCAAATCAAGTTCATTATAGTGTTCAAGCTCAATGTTCATCGAGTTCAAAGAGGAGCCTGAGTTCAAATGGTCCTATAATTTCAAGTCAAAGTTCTTTGTATTTGAGTTCAATCAAATTTTCTTATATTTTTCAAATTCATTTGAATTTAAAGCTCATTTTGTTCAAATAAGTCCACAAGTCCAGACTTTTTTTTTTGTTCAAGTCCTTGGATTTTCAGTCCAAATTTCGGCAGCCTCCCGACGTCTCCCCCGTTTAGGGGAAAAACTAGGAGGCAACCATTCCCCTCGACGCTACGTGAGCGCTTCAGGTAGGTGTCAAAAATGACACCGCGGTTGCAAATGAAATTTTTTTTTATCCCCGCCTGCTACGTGAGCATTTAAGGGTTTTTATGTTTGTTGATTATAAGAAGAAAACAGGCGTTAGAGAAAAACACATATTTCCCCCCTCTACACCACGTGGGCGTTCGGGGGTACTTATATGAAAATAAAGAACATATTTTTTTTATCCCCTTCGCCGCAAGCGTCGCACCGATTTCCCACCCTAAACGCTACTTGAGCGTCTCGGGGGTTTGCCGGCTCGTTGCAAGCTTTGAAGAAGGATTCTTAAATCGTCGCGAGCCTCGCACCAGTTTCCCACCCTAAACGCTACGTGAGCGCCTCGGGGGGTTTGCCGGTTCGTTGCAAGCGTCGAGAAAAGAATCATTTCATCATTTTTTTATTTAATTATAATTAAAATAATTAATTATAATTAATGATAGTTAATTATCATTAATTATAGTTAATAAAAATTAACTATAATTAATGTCAACTAATCATATAAATTATAATTAATTATAATTATCTTATAATAAATAATTATAATTAAAATTTATTAATTATGATTAAAATAATTAGTTATAATTAATAATAATTAATTATAGTTAATTAATAATAATAATAATTAACTATAATTAATATAAACTAATTATACTAATTATAATTAATTTATAACTAATTATAATTACTTTATAAATTAATTATAATTAAAAATAATAATTAATACTAATAGTATATATATATATATATATAAATATTAGTATTAAAACCCTCAAAATCTCTACCTTAATTTAGAGATCGGGTATGGCTAAGTGGGCTGAGTTGAGCTGAATGGGAGTGAGTCAGTGAGTGAGCTGAGCTGAGTGGGTAGTCTTAGGTTTAAGTGGTCTGAGTGACTGGGTTGACTGAGTCGAGGCGAGTTGAACTGAGTTAGGGCTGAGTGGCTTTATTTGAGTGAGGATAAGAGGGCTCGGGTAGGTTGGCTCGGGCAAGGCAGAGATCGGGCAAGGAGATCGGGTGAGAGGCGAGTCACGGCTTGGAGGAGGAAGAAATGTAGAGAGTGGCTTGGAGTTCGGGTAAGGGACGACTAGGGATGGGTGTTCCTGCGGCTTGGATAGAGAGAGCTCGGCAGGATGAGGAGATCGAGAGGGATCAAGTGGAGATCGGCCAAGGCTGAGGTAAGCTTCTTTACTCACTCTCTCTCTCTCTCTCTCTCTCTCTCTCTCTCTCTGTATGGATCGAACGACTCAAGCAAGGGCTTGGGTCGGGGTAGAGTCGGAGAGGGAACGGGAGGAAGCAGCGTGAGAGTTCGGGATCTAGCAATGGCCAAAGCCCTCAGTTCAGTCGGTATTTAACGACTCTGAGGGAGGTGCGATTGAGGTGGTCGCCACAGGATTTGAGCAAAAATCGCGGAACGGCGCCGAATGCGCAGTGATTCAGCGGGATTTGAGCGAAATTTCTGGAGGAGTTCGGCGGGTTTCGTGGATCTGTCGGGCACAGTGTATGTATGCGGGATTTCCTCCTTCCTTTCATTTTTGTTCTCTGTGTATTGGTTAACACATTCGATCCAATTTTTTTAAGAATTTAAAAAGGACTACAGGCCCGTGCATGTAATTTCATGTATTTGGTGGTTTGATAACGCTCAGCATGAATACAAATCAAAATATAATCATGTTCTTTATATTCTGAGTTGAATAACTATAGTTTGCCTGAGAAATATAATTTTCATTATTTATAGTAATTTGTTTGCTTATGTCTTCATGAAGACTTTGAAAGTCCATAGAAAATGAGAATGTTGCATCAAAAAATGAATGAGATGGTAAATTAGTTACATTAAGTGGTGTTTAGGAGTTTTGAACATAAACTATCTTAAAAGCTTATTTAATTGTTGTTTGGGAGACAGTACTATTATAGGCAAATTCTGATGTAAGCAAATATAAATCTCAAACTTTTACCTACCAAATAGCTAAGCAAGTTTCCTAAAGTCTGATTTAGTACTTCAATTTGGTCATCAATTTGAGGATGAAAGACATAAGAGAATTTTAATTTGGTGCTCAATAATTTTTATAATATCTTCCAAAAGTATGATACAAATCTTATATCTCTGTCAGAAATAATGGTTGAAGGGAGACCATACAGTCGTGCTATTTCTTTAAAGAATAACCTAGCTATATAAGATGCATCATTTATTTTGGAGCAAGGTAATTAATGAGCTAATTTTTAGAACCTATCAACTACTACAACAATATTGTTATAATCACAAGCCATCCTAGGTACTCTTAAAATAAAATCCATTAATAAGTCTTCTCAAGGCCCATAAGAAATGGGTAAGAAAGTATATTATCCCGGACTCTATTTAGTGGCTTTAGTTTGTTTACATATTAAGCATTGAGTCATTAATTTTTTAACATCTCATTTTAATGAGGTCCAATAAAATTTATTCTCCATCAAATATATGATTTTGTTTTTCCCAAAATGACCAACTATTCCTTCAGAATGTAATTTGGCGATGAGAAAATCTCTAAGAGAAGTTCTAGGAATACATAATTATTTTTCTTATACAAATATCCGTTGATGATTGAGAATATTCCTTGTAAAGTTAGGGATTTGTCCAAATGTGATAAACTGAAAATCAAGGCATTTGATATTCATCTCTAATTCGATCAAATCCTGGGATCTTTAATTCTAAGGAAATAAATCATTAAGTTCACCTTAGATAAGTCATTAGCAAGTTTATTCTCATTTCCAAGATTTATGTTTGAGTACGAAGGAGTAGTTTTGCAAAATTTCAACATATTTGTTGTGCCTATGACTTAATTTTCATTGAGTACTAATGAATTTTAGGGCATGATAATCAAACTTGAATAACCTCCTTCTGTAAAGGATATTGTCTCCAATGTCTCGAGGATTGAATTACTGCATAAAATTCTTTATCAAAAGTCAAATACCTTTTTTTAGCTTCATTCAATGTTTCACTAAAAAATGCTACAAACTAATTCTCTTGATTTAAAATTCCCCTAAATTCAATTCCTGAAGCATCGCAAGTCACTTTAAAGGCTTTAGAAAAATGAGGAAGCTTAAGGACTGAGGCAGAAGTAATTAAAACCTTAATTTGATCTAAGATTTTTTATGCATCATGGGTCCAATTAAATTTATCCAATGTTAGCAAATTAAGTATTGAGGCTACAATATTATTATAATCCTTGATGAATCTTTTATAAAAAATAGCTAAACCATTGAAGCTTTTAATCAAAGTAAAATTCTTAGGTCATGACCACTCTAGAATTGTTCCAACTATGGAAGGATCAGGTTTGAGCTCATCAGCAGACACAAAAAATTCTAAAAAAATCACACCATTTACAAAACAAAAAAACACTTTTTTAATTAATGCATAGATTTTCTTTATCTAAATATTTCAAAGACTTGTTTGAGATCTTGTAGGTGCTCATTTTCGCAAAAACTAAAAATTAGTTTATCATCAAAGTATACTACCAAATATTTTTCAATATAAATTTTAAGAATAATATTCATCAGACTTATGAACATTTTAGGAGTATTTGAAAGTTCAAATGGCATGACAAGCCATTCGTAAAGTCCAACGGGGATTTTAGAAGCAATTTTTATCTCTTCTCCTATCTAATTTAATTTAAGATAATCACTTTTTAGATCAATTTTTGAAGAAAAAATTTGCTCAACTCCTAAGATTAAATATAATATATCATCTAATTGAGGAATAGGAAACCTATACTTATAGTAATTTTATTTATCGCTCGACTATCAACACAGATTCGTCATGTCCCATTTTCTTAGGGGTTAATAGAGTTGGGACTGCACATTTGCTAAGATTCTCCTGAATATAACCCTTTTTTAGTAATTCCTCAACTTTTTTGATCTTATTATGCTTAATAGGGTTCATCCTATAATGAGGAAAATTGGAAAGTTGAGTAGCATGTAAGAAATCAAAGCAATGTTGAATGCCTCTAAGTTTATCAGGAAGCTCATAATGAGAAGCATCATTAAAATCAAAGAGGATTGAGGAGACCACAACAAGTATGTGAGTCTTAGTAGAGTTTGATGTGACTTCCTTTACATGTAATAGATGAAGGAGGATTGGATCAAAAATTCCTTTTTTATGATTTCAAATCCTACCATATGTGTGATTTTCTTAAAAAATAAGGTGAAATAGATGTGTTAAAACTTGTCTCAGAATTGACAATACTATCCCTAGCAGTAGGATTTCCTTTGATAATTAGTTTAGGGTTTAGAATTTAGGATTTAGGGGTTTTAGGGTTTAGGATTTAGGGTTGTACCTAGATTGCAAATCAGAGGTTATCCTATGGGATGATATAGAGGTTGTCTTCTCTAGAGGTTTCACTAGTAAGAGTTTAATGATCTTATAATTATGGTTGAAGATATATGTATTTTCTTTAACATATTGAATATAGTCAAATCATACAATCAAGGTCTTCTCAATAGAATGTGAGCAATGTCCATGGGGAGAACATTATATCAAATTTGATCTTCATAGTTATCAAATTTTATAGGAACTAGACATCTACTGATGATTGAAAGAGAGATGTGTTTGATGACTTTGATCCAACTAATATGAAAGGGCTCATATGAAAGGGCTTAGGATGAGGTTCAATTTTTAGGGTGGCTCTAAAAGAGTAGGGTTGAAATAATATTCATTGCACTTTCCCTATCTATGACCTACACATTTTTTTTCATTACACATAATATAAATGCTAAAGATATTTTTTTCTCCTCTTCTCTTCTGTTTCATTTTTAGCTACTGTAAGACACCTCATCACATTAATTTAAGGGTCATCAAGGAATTTCAATTCTTCATCGGACATTGGGATGTCATCATGAACTTCAGTTTCTTCTAGGAATAAAATTTGGGCTTTATGTTGACTTTGCATTTTTTTTTAAGAAATTTAAAATACATTATTTCTCTAGTACTCTAATACAGTAATACCTCCTTTCAATAGGAGCTTTGGGCGGCTAGGTTGAGCACATAGATGGGAGTAGGTCTAGAAATATACTTATGGGATGAAATGGAAGAGCTTTGATTCTTAGTTTAGAGAAGTAGATTTTTTTTTTGTTATTCAACTTATAAGGCATAATGAAAAGCATCCTCTAAGGTGTGAGGATCAAACAATTCAACTTTATTTCTAATCACCACTGCAATTTCAATTTTCATAGTTAGTACACTTTTTATTTTCTGTAAACCCTATCCATATTCATCATTAAAATAGGATTACTAAATTGACTTTCCTTTTACCTCTAGTGACCTCATTCCCATTTCATCCCACTCCTTTTGATGAAAACATAATGTTGTCAAACCCTCATTATTATACATTGATATCTTTCCCACATTAGCAACACAAAAAATTTCAATGGCACCAGTATGTGCTCTGACATGTGGAAGACTTTTGCAACTAATACGTATTTATGATAAGACTTAAAGGCTGGCTTTTAGAGTATCCCTAAATGGTAACCTTCACATATACAAGGTACAAGGTGCCATAAAGATATCTACAGGGGAATGGATAACAGGAATAAAATGATACTTACCCATAAGAAATCTTCCCCAAACCCTAAATAAGATTTCTACATAAGCATGGATGCAACTTATGGCTAAAGGAAAGGACTATGGGATAATTTAGCCCAAAACCAGGAGAAAGAGACCGAAGGAAGCGAGTTATGTTTATGGGGTTAGCCATGCACCTTAGAAATCATGCTTTGTGAGAGAAGAAAGGTAGGACTCAAACCAATTTAAGGGATAAAATGACAAATATATATGAGAAGAAATAATTAGCTTCATTCAACCTCAAAAAAATCATTACATGATGGTTTTAATAGCCAAAATTTATAAGCCATCATGATAAAGCCTAAGAATAAATATGTTATCAAAATAAGTTAATATATAAAGAAGCCTCTTTACAATGCCTATACAACTTAAAAAAAAATCATAGCTTATCAAAAAATATTTCTTAAGATCTTTCATGTAAGGTGGTAGATTAAAAGAGACATGGATGAACAGGAATTTGGAAGGCAATCCTATCTTCCTCTTATTTTGAATATTTCCTTTTTGCATTGTGGCCCTTCATCTTTTAGAACGTACACTCAAATCTTCAAAAAACGTTTTGACACTTTTAAGAGAATCATGGACCATAATTGTTTTTAAGCTATTTGCTCCTACAAATTAATTTTAAAGATGATGAGACATCTTTTTTACATGCTTCTATATCTTTTCTTCTAGTAGCTAAGAGCTTTTAAGTAAGCTGAATGGAATAGTATCCTTCATGTAAGACATATCAATAAGGTTGGATGATAGAAATAATCCTTTTGTTCAAGAGAAATTTCCTTGACCCCTTTTTGCAACTCAAATCCCTTGGTCATCTCCAACTCCTCCGAAGTTCAAGTGGCAGATAGGTTGAATCTAGACCTCCCCCCATTACAAGCAAAACTTTTATGTGAAATAGGGAAAATTCTAATTCAACAAATATGAACAGTATTACATGGCATACATCCAATGGTTGTCTCATATACAATCTCGTCAATCAAATCTCTCAAAATAAGAAATTTAAAAATAATCTGCTTTTCATCATACACTCATTGCCCTTTTGAAAAACTTGAGATAACTTTTATCATCACGAGTTCAAGATCCTTCACTCATGCATTCGCGTTCAATTCAGGTGCTAAGATATCAATTCCTAAGCATCACAAATTGAGGGAAGCTTCCCTAATAACTTCCATCATAATATGGGATCAATATATGATCAACATAATATAGATACGACAAGGAAATAAAATCATGTCAAACTGGAGTGTAAACTGGAGATGAAACCAAAAAAGGAAATCGCTAGACAGTTTTTTCATTTTTTTTCTTTTTTGGGCAACATGAATTCACCTGACCATCTTTCATTCCCTTCTCAATGTCAACTGTGATGAAGTAACCTTCTCGCTCATATTTCACATTTGGACATTCCTCGCAAACCTGAAGTAAATTGGAACCTCTGTTAATTTTAGCTTAACAATTGACCAGTTTACATTCATGCATGTTGATTGAGAACATAACAAAGAAAATAGACGATGTTGTACATGGTAAGTCTGCAATTAAGGTGCCAAACGGCTCAAACCTGTTCTGATATCTGCTGATACATTCCAGGTGCAATTTGTATATGACGTTGTTCATTTCTACAGTTACAACGCCTCTTGCCTGGAGCTGATTTTAAAACATTCTTCTCCCTCCATACCTAACAAGCATCGTCGCAGTATGAAATCAATGAACTTCAGTATCAAGATTCCAAGCAGTTAGCATTAGCTGATATGTAAATGCAATGAAAATCCATGAAAAAATAATGAGAAGATCATGCCTTACACATCTACAGACAAGGAGAGAGGAGCAGTGAGTGGGGGCCAAATGGCTAAAAGTCATAACTAGAGTTCATCAGCCAGTATTTTAGCACAGCACACGTTATCTAAAAGAGACATTACAATGGAGTTTTCTTGAAAACAAGTGAGAAGTAAGCTAGCTCTCACGTGAATGATGTAAGAAATATTTTAAAAAGAAACCACATCAATGAAACACTGTTTTGCCAAAAAAATCAAACTTCTGGAAGCATTTTAAACTCACCTTTAGTGAACCACCCATGTATAAATCTTCTAATGAAGCATCCAACTCTACAATTACATCATCACCTCTTGGAATTCTCTCCTCTTCCTCACGGGTGCTACCACCAAAGAAGCTACAAGAAGGAATACAACCGAATATATTAGAGCATACCGAACAGAGACTATACACAGCATTCTTTGGCTCTGAGGCTTAAAATATCCACACTGTTTCGTTTCAAAAGAATAAAAAAGAAAGGGGGTAGCATGTTTTAACAGTACAGAGATAAATAGCAAGATTTAACTTTACAAAGTGGTGAAAATGACCATGGTAAAAGCACTATTTTCTACAGAATATTAAACAAAAATGCATAATATGATGTTCATTAATTAAATTGGGATGTCATTACTTGATCAGTATAATAACATCATACAACTCATAGACTAATTCTTCAAAAAGAACATTTGTCCATAATAATTAGCTGTACTGATGTTACCTTAAGTTAAATGAATTATTGGCTTCCTGGTGAAGTGCTATCTTTATCTAGCAAGCAAGATATGAGATGTTAGGATGTTGGATGCCCATATAAATTCAGAAGCATCAAATAAAATATTTTTAAGTCAGCTCGATTTGCAAACCACATAATAAACAATCTCTGGGAAAGACAAATCAATATACAGACAAATCTTATGAATACTGCAAGTTGCCTGGTTTCTTTTGAACTGCTCTGCCCACTTTAATGTTTAATTACTGATGATATATATCATCCAACCAATTAAAAATTTACTAATGCCTTATGGAAGATAGGTCCATCTAAATAAAATTAGAGCACTTGAAAGAAATTCAGTAGCCAAATCCAAATAGCCCCTCGCTCAGAATCATCATTAAAAAATTTTCCATCCGTCCAACCAATCTCACAGTTTCACTTACTATATAGAACAGTTCATGGCTTTCATGAAAAAAAAAATCCATTTGAATCATTAAATGTTATCCGAGAAGAAAACATGTGTTTTGTTCTCACTTCAAAAAAGAAAAATACAGAAATTAATAGGTTGGCATTACTTTCACTTAGCATTCCAGAATGATCATCAATTTATCAACATCATCAGCCTTATCCCAGCTATATGAGGTCAATTTTATTAATCCTCATTTACCATTTATTCCTACTAAGTGTCACATGAGGTGTTAGACTGTTGACCACTTTTCAATCAAACATAGACCTATTTTACACTCTCTTTTTTTCTGTTCTGCCACCATTCATGTTACCATTGGTCCACCATTTTTTTCTTTTAGATCTTTGTATAATAATTTTAGCTTTCACCTGATCAAATGCCTCAATTGACATAAAAAACAGTGTCATAAGAGCTATTGATATGTATGTTTATCAAACTTCTACCCTTCGCATATGATCATCCATCAGACATGATTATAACATCTGTTTGGGACAAGTCCTCTTAATTTCCTCAAAAAATTTCTCAGTATTACCCAACACCTTCACAAGTCTGATGGGATCATTTGCTACCAATTTTAAATTGGAGAAAATTCGGATCAAGATGTACTTACCCAATAAGAAATGAAAACAATCGATTTTGATCAAATTTTGGATTATGTTATTTTTTTCCTTGTGAGTTTTGGCGTAAGTTATGTTTTTTTTATTTTTTTTCTTGATTTTCACTTATGTTGCAGCCTATCTCTTTAACAAATCATCATCCAATGAAAGCTACAACAACATAAAATCATCATCTCTCTCAATACTTTTTTAGTGTGTGTGTGTGTCTATATATATATATATATATATATATATATATATATATATATATATATATATGTATGTATATGAGAATTTTGTTTATTATTTTAATTTTTTAATGTGGATGAATGTATAATTTTTTATAAAGATTTCTTTTATGAATTTACATTTTTGTTGAAAAAAAAAAACTACAACTCATTTTAAAAGATCTTTTCATAAACATTTATATTAGAAATTTGTTAAAGAATTTTTCTTATGTTTATTTTCTGTGTGTGAGGATGTCAGCATCACCAAATTCTAATCATAAGTCATCCAATAACAACTCTAATTTAACCAAATTCAAATTAATGGGAGTATGTGATCATGGGACCTTGTTACATGCTTTTCTCATGTTTATACCATAACAACTTTATTTTTTAAGCAAGATTTTCCTATAACTTTTTGTAATAGGGAGGAACACCCGTCGAACATCTTGTAACTGCACTGAGGAGAAAGGAGATTCAAGGAAGGTAGATTAATAGCTAGTAACTCCTTTATTCTTTTAGTTATGAATGACAAGTTCTTTGAGATATGTCAATTCAAAATAATGACATATTTACTGAGGATATTTTTAAAATAGTTAATTTATATCTCCACTAAGTAAAATTTCTATCTCAAGTTCTCAGCCACTATCTCTAACCATTCTTTATAATAGTGATATCTAGCCACGTTACCTTAAGTCCATGTCTTCACCTTCCTAATTCTTCCAACATGATTCTATCCGCTTATCTCATTGGTAGATCTTGTTTCCCTCACTCATAAATGCCCAAACCACCAAAATATTTTAGTATGATATTTTCAATAGTTTTCACTATCACAATTTCTCGAATTTAATATTTCCTTGCAAATAATCAAGAAAATAAATAAATAAAGCATCAACAGATGAATAGCAATGAATAGAGGTTTGATTGTACACTTTCATGGAACAATTTGCTCATTAGACAAGTTTTAGATCTAAAAATAGGACTTATTTCTTCTCCATAATTATTACTACATCATCAATTATATAAGATGAACAGCAATGTTTAACAATTAGGAAGGAAAAGGCTTAGAGCCTTAGACCTATAATAATTTAGGTAGAAGTTGTTTAAAATGAATTACTCGAAACATTTTCCTCTTGAGTCAACTTCAGCTAAGCTACATGCATCATAGATTAATCTGTCTTCCACTATCTGTAACATTAGCATGCACAGGTCTAAACACTAATACATCCACCTCAAGCCTTCCTCATCAGTATCCCTTTCCCAACATCAATTATTAATTGTCAGCCATACAATAAAATGCAAAATTACAAGAAAGATGGGCAAAAAAAATAATATTAATAGCAATTGCCCAGCATTACAAGATATCATGATATGTGATATTAAATATAACCATCATTTTTAGGTAAAGAAACATGAATGAACCTACTTTTTTTTTAGTTAAATCCTAAACCCATAAAACAAAGCTACAATGTTCCGAAATTCTGTTTGGTTGACAGGAGACCCAAAGATATAATAGTCAATTAGCATAGTGGAGGGTTGCATCGATTATCTCCAACGGATCATGAGTTTGAAACATAGAAACAAATATAAGGAAAATCAATGTAAATCAATCTGCTTCTAGACCCTACATTGCTAAGAGCCTTGAACCCTTAATATGCCCCTATATGCTCTAAGAGTCAACAACTTATCAAATGATAAAAATCTTAACGACCAAATGACATGTATTGGTGCATATTACCAATCATGAAACTTCATTCCCACTAATCTTAAACACCCAGTGCCGAATGAAGGATGCGCATCAAAAGTCTCAGATTTCAAGGTGACTAAAACAAAATAATTCCAAATCTCATATAAATCACACATATGCAACAAATTAAGGATCAGCAAAGCATAAAAGGGGCAGGAAATGAACAGATGTGAATCAAGCCGTTGATCAGAAGGCAACCAGTCGCACAATTATGCACCAATCGAAAGAAAACAGATCGATACCTGCTGAAGATGTCCTGAATGTTCATCCCGGGACCCCTTCCACCACCAGCGGCGTGCTGCCTGAGGCCCTCCTCCCCGTATCGATCATAGATACCCCTCTTCTCCGAATCAGTAAGCACCTCATATGCTATCAACAAACGACAATTAAAAAGCCGAATAAACTGCCTCTCACACTCTCTCCAGCAGAAGAGGCACGACAATAATAGATCGCAATTCCATACCATTATTGATCTCGGCAAATCTCTTATTGGCCTCCTCGTTCCCTTGGTTCTTGTCAGGGTGGTACTTGAGCGCGAGCTTCCGGTACGCCCTCTTGATCTGCTCATCGGAGGCACCCTTCGGAACCTGCAGCACCTCGTAGTAGCTCTTCCTGGAGAACCCGCAAGGAGAATGAGAAAAGATTGCGAGTTAAGGAGAGGGTGAATGACAGTCTATATTAGCGGGATCTTATTACGCTCCAAAGGAGGCGAAGACCAGGGAGAGCACGACGGCGAGGAGGAGCAAGCCCGCCCTATAACGCGCCATTTGAACTCCAGCGGAGCTCCGCCCAATCCGTCCTCCGATTAACTCGAGTAACTTTTCCGGCGGGCTTTCCCGTTTTCCTCACGCCCACGCGCCCAGAGAGAGAGAGAGAGAGAGTAGCGGATGCCTTCAACGTCAAACCCGGGTCTCAAAGACCAACGAACGATGTTTTAAGCCACCAAATGATTCATAAGGACGTGGAACTTCTAAACTGGACCAATCGGGAGTGAGGGATTGTGTAACAGGCAAATAATTATTTAACACGTGTCCAAGTTACGTGGCGTTATGACGGAAAGCACTTCAGAAGCTTCAAAAAAATTTTCAATCATTTTGATTTCTTCAGTAATATATATATTCTTTCATAAGAAAAATCAAGTCAATAGAATAGCAATTGATTTATATTGTTTTAATTTTTTGAAGTAATTATATACATAATATTTAAAATTTATCTATTTTACAAAATTGATATAAAAAATTAATATTCTTTTATATCAATTTTAAATTATAATTTAAATATCAAAATTCATAATAAAATTTTAACTCATATTTTTTGCATATGTCAAATAATTCATAGCACATGCGAGTAGTCTTAGTTTTATAAATAGGTGAGTTGTGTGTGTTATGCATGTAATTCTCCTTTTTTTATCATGTATAATTAATTAAATAAAATATATAATGTAAAATTGATTATTTTGGTTAGAATTCAAAAAAAGAAAAGAATTATCATGCATTACTTAATTGAGTAACTTCCATTAATATAAAAAGTAAAGATATTGCCTTTCATTGTATTATAATAGGTGTTAATGATGTTAAAGTAAAGATTACCTAAGTTATTATTTAATAGTTGTAGTATAGGATGGTTATCAATAATATCAATGGCAATTACAGTGCAACTCCTATAAGGGACAAGTGAGAGACAATTCTTATAAATGACTTGAGTCTTGCTACGGCACATGGTAATGGCACAAGTCTTGGTACAACGATGATTTTATGGTCATTGGTTATAACACATGTTGTAAGTGATGGTTGCAATGAAAGACTTGTTTATGTGCAAGGCATTAGTGTGGGTCTTATTTTAAAGTCACTACCTGGTGAAGCACGAGGCATATAAGAAACAACTAGAGTATAGGTCTTGTTATGATCTAGATTTTGGTGAAATGATGTTCTTGTTGCAATGTAAGTATTGTTGGTGAAGGTTAATGACTAAATAGTGAAGGCATAACATCTACTCGATCAAATCAAATGAGTAAAATTGGTAAAGAGTTTGAAGGGGCAAGGTTGGTGTTCAATCTATGTTTTGAGAATTTAGATGTGATTAATGAATAAAATAAGAGAGGAAAAAAATAATTATACATAAACACTAAATTTTTAGTGGGTTAAAAAGTTGCCTCTTATTAGTAAATCTCAATGTTATTATGCTGAGAGACAGAGAGAGAGAGAGAGAGAGAGAGAGAGAGAGAGAGAGAGAGAGAGAGAGAGAGATGAATCAAATAACTTCCATATTAATTTAAAGCTAGCTAAATATTAAAAAAGGGATATTAAAGTATTACGAGCTGCAACTCCAATCTTTGCTTAAGTTGATGCCAAAAAGAAGGAATAAGAGAGAAAATGATCCTCTTATGGTTGGGTGTTTTAATAGTTGACACCATATTGTGTTGAGATGGATTTTAGCTTTGAGTGTTAGATGTTATAAGAATAATGCTATGCACAAGTGTATAGTCAACATGTTGTATGTGATTGTTATGAAGTGTGTTGCATATTAACATTACATGTCTTTTAGGAGCTTCAACATAAATAGTTCTTGAAAAAAGATTGACCTTCAACTACTGATTGCAATATTTATTGGTTGGTGACATTATTAAATTATCCAAGAGAAGTTTGATTTTGTAGAGCATCTATGTAGAGAGTTTAGTGCATTAGTTATTATTATAATTAAGTGGCTAAATTGAGGTGTTAGAGAAGTTTTTAACTTTTCCATGAGAAGGGATTTTAGTAGCAAAGGAACCTAACCTTGTGGATACCCTTTCAAGAGAAATGAAAAGGGCAACGTCTACTTAGTTGGACTATGAAGTCTTCTTCGTAGAATTGTCTTGAGTTAAGAGGCCTTTTAGGCCAAAAGTGCTTGCAGGTAATGTAGAATACTCTTTTGTTGGCATATGTCATTTATTCATCCAAAAATGATATATAACAATTGTGATTGCGCCTTGAAATCAAATTTAAATTTAGTATTTATTCTCTTATTTTGGCTATAAATACTTTATTGGAATTCAAAATAAACAATCTTTTCACTTTTTATAAAGCACTCTTCATTTGTTAGATTTGTGATTTATTGCAAGCTTTTTTGTATGGTAATAGCTCCCAAATGAAGCTTACATCTAAGGTATTCCAATTAAGAGTAGGATATATGGCATGAGGAAGGGGAATTATTTGAAGGTGATAAGGAAAAACCAAACATTAGTGGGGTTCGAGAAAGGCTAACATATTTGAAATCACCCACTTACATTAGAAAGAGATTTGGCCAACATGTCATAAGGTGATAGGAAGATGTAGTTTAGTTTATTATTTTTAGAGTTAATAAATTATTATTTCATTAAAGAATAACTAACTAATTATAAAAAAAATAGGAAGGAGAAAATTTCTCTCTTTTTTAATGCCCTTTATTTTTATTATCACTCTTAGAGATCTCTCTCTCTCTCTCTCTCTCTCTCTCTCTCTCTCTCTCTCTCTCCTAATTCTTACTTTTTTATAATCTCTATAATTCTTAGTTATTGTAATACAATATAGTCATTAATAGTGTGACCCAAAAATTTGTGGTGAGGGCAATAAGAAGAATCATTTTCCTTGTCTACTTTATTAGGTTTCTTTAGCTTTAGCAACTTCATGTCTAACTATATTAGTAATTTAAATATTTTATTTATTGCATTCTTTTTGAAATAATAGAACTTATCAATCCTCTACTAAAAAGTAAGTAGAGGCATTTTAACTAGAAGAGGTTGAAAAAATAGCTTAACTACCTTAGTTGTAGCTATTACTTTCTTCTTCTTAGCTTTCTTGGTTGAAGTAGGACTATGGCAATCCCATCATTCTTATTGGACGTTGAAGGGTGAGATATTTTAATGTTATCCTTATTATGGGTACTATCCTCTTTCAATATTAAGGAGGATTCCTCAATTTGAAGGCTATTCACTTTAGTATGTTGTAGTTCAAAAGTATGAATGGAAGAAAGTTTTAACTGTGTGGTTCTTTTGTGATGATGGATTGCATTTCATAAAAAGTTTATGTTATCTCAAAATGAAACCAATCAAAATCTCGAAGTGTTTATATTGGGTAGACATAATGTCACAAATATGACCATTTTATGGGCACTAACAAATGTCTTAATGGAAACTTTTTCAAAGTCATCAAAGGTTTTAAATTATCCATTTGGAAGATTGCATACCACTCAAATGCAAATCCTAATAGGGAAGTCACAAGTAGATGAGCAAAAGTGCATTCGTGTTTTCAATATTACAACATAACTTCTTATATTAAGCTAGATGTTGGCAAGGATTGTAAGTACCATGAAATTTAACAAAGGATGAAGGAACAAATCCCTTAGTATAGATAATAGCTTTGTACTCCTCATGTTAAGGTCACCCATTTTAAACTATATATTCTCCTAATTGAGTTTCCATCACAACCTTAACTTGCTTCTCAACCATCCAACATATATGTGCATGAAAAAAAGTGTATCAGGAGCTTCTATAGATGAAAGTATATGAGCTATAATTGGAATGGGGGTTATAAAAGGAACATGTCTTCATAATTATTGTAGTGGATTGTATAATGGGAATAGGCTTTATATGGAATGACTAAGCTGGAATAATCAATATGGGAATATGTTGTGGAATAGTATTGCATTAGTCTATGATAACTTGGTAGGAACTCTAGGAAGAGTATACTAAACATGAGAAGGATGAAACAACTATTTAGGTTATCATATTAGCCATTATAATGGTCATTTTCCTAGCATGCAATTTCTAAATTAGATTCTTTTTGTTTATCAACATACTTGAGTTCTACACATCCTAATCATTATATAAGTATATTGTCCTCCTTGACACCTTCAATGAATGCCTCTTGATATGAATTTTACGATGGATCCTAAGAGGGCTCTCATCAATAGGATTAACCTCGACCCCATTTCCCAATCATCATGACATGTGGGATAGGCACTATATAAATAGTAGGTTTCCCATTTAAGTTGGCTAGTGTAAGCAAAGTCTCGAGAAGATAAGTAAGAGCATTTGAGCCAAATCTCTTAAGAGATTTGGTAAGAGTATAATTCCTAATAATTTAAAACTAGTAAATGGGGCATGAGTAAGGATAATCACTAGAAATGTTGAATAACTTCTTTGAACACCCACTTACATTTAGTAAGGGCACATGGAGAGGAGGACCTCTTCTTCTTAATATAAAATACATCCATAAGCTTGTTTGATATAGATACAAAAAAAAAACATTCTTTATTTCTTATTAATATTAATAGTAGAAAGTACATGAGTACGAGTAATAGCATCATTAGGTATCCTGACAATAGAAGAAGCAACCTAGTCTAAATACAAACTCATAACTATAAGGTCTAGACATAGTGGTATGAGCTGGATTATGGGGTGTAATAACAATAGAGGATAATCATATAGTGGAAACCTATGCATGTGTATGCCTCACACCATAATGTTTATAAGGAAGAAGATAGTAAGAGAAATCTTGCAAAAGATATTTGCTAGTAGAAGAATTTTGGGTAATCAGTTGTTATTAGACAATTGGTACCTTACCAAGCATGGATAAGATTTCTCCTTGGACCTTCCATATGAAATAAAGAGAAGTCTCCTTAGTTATACGAACAACAAGATAGATGGAACAAGGAATATTCTAGGATATTGGATGTGAACTCATAATTGTCTCTTGCTAAACAACAATCTTAACCCTCTCAGCTACAACACCTTGCACCTGCTCGTCAACCCTTATGAGTTCAACCCTCTCGAAGGCTCGACACTATGAAATTCTTCCTATGGTGGTGTCTTTTTAATTAACAACAAAAGCTCATCAACATATAGATATAAAAAAATAAAGGTACATCTAAGAGTTGATCATGTAGGATTGTCCCTCATGAATTCTAGCCAAGCACCCACTAATAAAAGGCCTTCATTTCTTACTCGTCCAAGTGTACCACAATAGCTCGCTCGAGCAATGCAAACTGTAAGATCTCTTACAATGGATATCTTTTTTATCTAATAATGGAATTTGTGAAGTATTTAAAGTTCATTTTCTCTTACCCACCGCAAGTAAATGCGCATGAGAACTCTGCTCGGCTCAGTAGAGGCAACCTCCTTTGCAGTCTCCACTATTGGGTGCCCTAATGCCGCTCACCTCCTCATCTGTATTTTAAGAGGCTCATCATTTTCCTTATAAAGAGGCATTATGATCCTCGCAAGAAGATCACCCCCACCACCAGTAGTGGTGGGCTCAACAATGATCGTAGGCTCACCAACTGCCTAGCCTCCATCCCAAGTTCGATCATATTCTTCTTCACAAGAGAACTTGCCCAAAATATTCAACATGTGCTACTCATCCTTAGCCTATGAAAGAACTAGTCCTACACAAGAGATTTGGGAATTCATATCCAATCTGATAAGACAGCTCTCACCACGTACTTGGACCACCATCCCAGTTACCCACTCTCTTCCAAAGATATCATTCTCATGCAAGCTTGCCAAACTTAGTTACAAGAAAGCACTTAATCACAAGCTTAGCTACAAGAAAGCACTTAATCACAAGAACCCCAGTCCATCTCACCTCAACTATCCTACTTAAAACTCCCTTCTTATGACAACATCTTACTCATCTCTTTTTTCTCAACATATCCGAAATCTCCCACACATCACTGACAACATCAACAAGCTCGTTGGTCATAGGTCCCCACATTTTAGCAGTCGCCCACAAACTCACCCATACTTACTTGGCACTACAGAGCTCGCTAAGAGATAACTTAACGAAGCTCTGCTGACCTTGCACTCCTTTAACCAACCAGGAGATGACATGTGTCTATAATACTGTGTAGTGTCATACTAATGTATGTGTAGTTTTGTGTTTTTAACTTTTCCTCTTTGTAGCCTTTCCTTTAACCTTTGGAACCCTATAAATAAGGGGTGATGAAGAACAATTAGAGATATTTGAGACCTTTGATAGTTTGAAATATATAGCTTTCTTGATCATTATGCAAATCCTCACAAGTCCCAAGTCACTCGCTCGCTCACAAGCTTTATATGCTAATAAGGTCTAGTATCATTCATAGATAAATTTGAATCCAACAAAATTAAAATTATTATCTTCTAAAAAAAGCTAACAATATAATAACCCTAAAGGCATTAGAAGTTACTTAACATAATTGTGCCATGATTAAAATAAAATGTGAATGATCAGAAGTAATTTATGCCACCGAATGCCAATATAAACTTTTGTGCATATACTTTCTAAGTTAGGAACACCCTATAAATGAACTATCTCCGAATTATGCTACATCACGAGGCTAATTTAAATCTTACGCTATATACAAATATTAGCATTACTATTATTTTATAAAATAAATAAAACAACAACAATTGCAATAAACATAGCTCGATTTCTTGACTAAAGGAAATAAACGAAGGCTAAATATTAATTACGTGCAACAATGTAAAAAAAGAAAAAAAAAAATCATACAAAACATATATAACTGTAACTTCTTTAACTCGCATCAATTTTGCAGCAGATTATACTTACAAGAAGCATTGCTGAAGCTTGGAAATTTAGTATTACACCTTAGAATGCTTGATTTCCTTCTCCAAGCAAACAAAATAAGACTAAAATTACACAGGATCAGTATATTTCAACAATAAATCAGAGGAAAGACAGAAGAAATGCCTTTATTTGATCAATATAAGGTGATCTAGTGGGAATAATATGACCCATATCATGCTCGATGGTTACTGAACTATTTTTATCAAACAAGTCAGCAAGATCCCTGCTAACTTCACAGTTAATCTGCCTATCTCTTCCCCTGCCATCACCAAAAATATGCAGAGATGGGTATTTGATAAATCCTCCGACGGACTTGCAAGATACAGTAGAAAACCCAGAGCAGAGAACGGCAAATCGGAGACCAGATACTTGGCCACTTCTTTGCTGCTGCTCAAGAAACAAAGCAGCCATGGCTGCTCCCTGAGAGAATCCAAGGATTCCATCAAACGGACCATTTTTTAAGACCACATGTTGTAGGTAAGAATATGACAGTTCAAATCCTTCAGTTTGCATTTTATACTGAAAAGGATCAAATTGTTGTTCTGCTATTCTCCAGCTGTTTTCATCAGATGATGTTGAATTTGGAGAAATGAGCCAAGCAAATCTTTTCTTGCAGTTCTCCGAGAGTACAGGAGAAATTTGTTGTTCAGTTGGTTGAAAAATAAATGGTAATTCATGAGGAGCATCAATGAAGATGAACTCAACATTATTCTTGAGTTTTTTGGCCAGTGATGATGTTCTTCCCTTAAAACTTGAAGCATTCTGTCGGAACCCATGCAAACACAGGATTCTCAACTTCCTGCTGCGATCAGAAACTATGGGACAAGAGAAAGATGCATATCACAAATTTTTATATTTGTATAAACTAAGGTTTCGTTTGGGACGGCTTTCTTACTGCTCTTTAAAGTAGCTTTTTAGTACAAAAACTAAACGGCTTTCTTATTGCTTCTTCAAGCAGTTTTTAGTACAAAAATTTTAATTTTTGTACTAAAAAACTACTTTAAAGAGCAATAAGAAAGCCGTCCCAAACAAAGCCTGAGTTTGTTATAATTGGTGTTTGTTGTGCCTTCTATAAATGAATACAGACCTTACCTGATCTAGTAGAGTGTTCACGACAAGGCTTTTCACTGCTATCATGTGAAGTTTCTGCTTCAGTCTCAGTAACATCAAATGACTCCTGTGAGAGTTCCTGATGACTATTTTGCACAAGAGGAACTGGCTTTTCTACATTGTCGTGTTTCTGGCACAGCTCACATATGTATCTTCCTCTATAATTGCCCTGAATATAAGCAGCAATGTCCGACAAATGAGCTAATGTTAAACAGTTTTGTCCACTGAATACACTGTACTAGTCATAGAAAATGAAGATATGCTAAGAAGACAGTATTGCCAAAGGTTTTCCTGCTAGTATCAGTAGTAAAGTTCCTGCTTTTATGACCAGAAGTGTATTAAGTGTAATGAAAGATTCTTGAACATTTAAATATAATTTTGCACTGGCGTAGGAGAAGGAGCCAACCTGACAATTATAGCAAACCAAAACCAACATTCTGCAGTAGAAACACCTACAACGAGATGAATAATCATCAAAGGGAGAACTACATATAAGACAGGTTCCGAGCACATCCTTGTCCTGACTTCCAACAGAAATCCTGTAGCATTACATATGGATATTATGCAAAATTTCTGACTAAACTATAGAATAGTTTTCATCAAGAAACCCTGAAACTGAATATCAATAAAAACAAGATAAAGCATACCTGTGATCAAAGACAAAATTTTTTCCTTTAAAGAAACCACCATCAGGAAATTGCTCCATATATCTCTGTATACCACCAAATAACTGCCAGATTCCACAGCAGATTAAGACTAAACTTAAGGAATACCAAGCTCATATATATATATATATATATATTATATATATAATATATATATATATATGCAGCTGAAGAGCACAGACAACAGGGGGGGGGGGTTTTATAGAGATGCACAAATCCCCAGGTTGCTGATGCTCGTTCAACAAAGAATGAGTAATCAAACCCCCCCAAGATGAGAATATCAATTCTTGAAGCATGGAGAACGAGATGAGAATGCTCAGGTACATCAACGGACTGAAATTGTTGAAGCTCAAAACCAAAAGGTTTTATTCATCACGCCATCTTTTAATTTCAGGATACTAGGTACTACTTATAATAGTTACTCTTATTCCAAATGAAAAAAATTACCTTTAAATAATAAAAACATACTATATTAATCCTAAATGACATATTATGCATTTACAGCTAATAATTAAAAAAAACATAAAAAAGCTTAAAAATATGGCATATAATCATAACGTAAAAATAGGTCACTATTATTAGGAATGAAAAATAGGCATCATCTGCAATGCACAATAAACCCTATATCTATGATGTCAATTGATAAGTAACAAAGACATCATCGGATGTCACACAAGTAGAAGAAAAATTGAAGTTTAAAAATAAGAAATTAAATAAAAAAAAACCAAAACTTTTGAAAATTTCCTTTAAGGTGACTTGCCTGAAACACGTTCCCAAAACCTGCACCTTTTGATCTGATATAGGCTGACGCCATTTCGCATCTTATGCCTCCAGTGCAATACCTGAAAAGTAAACAGAAATATATCAGATATTTGTCCATGCAATAAATGAGGCTAGCATTGGTAATTAAGTTTCATACGAACTAATAAAAATATATATAAATGCAAACAGATTAAAGAGACGTATGCCACAAGTTTACAAATTATGATTGTTTTTTGAAAAAACAAACTACTGTTTTTCTAGTCTAAATGCAAATCAAGCTTTACCTCAAATTCTGTCAATATAAATAGCTTTTTTCAAGCCTAAACATTTATTCATTTTTTAATCACTTCTATAAATTATAATATTATTGTGTTAGGTAGGACCAGAAGAGTATATAATTGTCTTTAACACAGGAATTTACAAACACAATACGATATAAGGATAGGAAGGAAAAACTACTAGACGAAGACAAATGTTAAATTTTCACTTTCAGCAAAAAAAAAACAACTCCTCTAAACAGTTGAACGTCAGCACAAGACTATCAGCAACAAAGACGGGTTTGAAATTCATTGTCAAGATTTTAAAATGCAAACAGAGTAGAGATTTCCCAAGAGCTCCCTCCTTGAATTTCAGGTTCCAGAACCATTGAATGAACTGAAAGACACGAAGGTGTGAGAGAAATTTTGCCATCCTCAACGAATTGCATATTTCATGATCGAGCACGACATAAAAAAGATGATATATTGTCCCGAAGGACAAAAAGTGTCATTTCTTTATGGACTCAATAATAAAATTTGCAATTTTAATAGAAATTTCCCCATTCAATATTTAGTTGAATGGGGTTTATTTTATTATGCGGTACAGATGTCCAAGCCCCTAGGGTTAATTACATCTCAAGCTTTTGGTACTTGAGAAAAATTTTCATTAAATTAGTGGTTTTCTTTCTTTCGAAAATCATCCAAATATTGGCTTAAGTTTTGATTTTAAAATCCATGAAATTATTATTTAAAGAGTTTTGGTCTTTAAGAATTTCAAGGATGAGAGGATCAACTTTAAATCAGATTATGGAATGATAGGCAAAGGAGGGAAGTAGGAATACTTGATTCTGAGAAATCTCAGAAATGCTCAGACTATTCTATGTTGGGCTTTATATTTTAGAATCCGATTTTGTATAAGTTGATCATTTTGATTAGAATGTTGGAGCTTACATTGCAACAATATGTGTTGGAGAAAATGCCCAGAATGTGAGGACTTATGAGGTGATTGAAATCAATTACTGCCTCGGATTCTAGAACTAATGTGAGGACTACTGAGGGGTAGTGCCTCGAATCTAACTCTAACGAAGTGCAAGGTACTTACAAACTACACCTCATATGAGGCATAGCCAGCCCGACCTCTGGATTTATTGTCCTGTCTGGAAAGGGCTACCAGCTAACCCACCTAGTCGCTTTTAAAATCATGATATCTTATCTCAATGCATATGAAGAGTAGTGAGGTTGTTTTGTTTAGAGGATAGGGCTTACAACTTGACTTTTAGACCAAGATGACTGATCATGCGGGTAAACAGAAATGCTGACTCACAAATACAAATTTATTTATTATCTGATCCTTAAGTTGAGACTTCTTTACATGAGACTTGCTGCAATATGCATGATAAGTTTTGAAATTTAGAAACTTGGCTCCTTCAAAGGAGCCATGCAATTTTTTTTTTATCGGAAAATCATGAAGCCTAATTTGATTTTAGATTGCTTACAATTTAATTGGTAGAAAACTTATTTTTGTCCTAAGAGCTCACCGCATCAAAAGTTCAAGTCACCCCCAAGCAAAACAAGGAAGAAATCTAAGAAAATTCATGCATTTCTATTGCACAATCAATTAAACAAATCAAAACATGCTTACATATATAAATCAAACACAAGAAATGCAAATTGTAGTGTCACGACCCGACCAGGATGCTCGAATTATAAACATAAAATAATAAAAGACAAATACATAATACGACTTAAAAATACATCAACTCGATCGTGCTCGTAAATCGACGGCCATGACTCTGATAGACTTTCCAAGCACCTATGTCCCCATCACGAACATGGTTGGTTGACTCTGACATTAGCCCAATTCATAGTATTTATTTTGGTAAAAGCTTTTCAAAGCATATATACTTATGGCGGCTCCACTAAGGAAGTTTCTCTTTTTATTTTGGCTATTCTCTAGGTCTCTAATAGATCCCAAAGGCATTGAAATGGTGTAGACGTCATCCCTACTCAGTGTAAAATCCATGTTGTGGCAAAAGTCATTGGATTTCGTTAAATAGTGCCATGCATCAAAATGAAATGAGAAAGGAATCAAGATAAGACACCAACCCCCTACAAGTGACACGGTTCTAATATATTTTTACACCAAATTTAACTTCATTATCATTCATAAGTTTACCTTGTTAACCCTATCAACCTACAACTACATTATGGAGTTATAATGATCATGGATAAAATTAAGATGATTTTATGCTAGGCATTGTTCTAACAAGTGTAGGTATGCACTAGATAATCAAGATGCTGGGGTAATGTATAATTCTAGAATATACATGACTCATATGAAGATTATAGCTCAAGAAGAAAATACCAAGCTCAAAAGTCACTAGATCAAAATTTCAAGACAAGCCAAAGGCAATATGAATTAATAGTTGAAAAACAAGCCAAACTTAAATTTTGGTGTTGTGCTTTCATATTATTTAAGTCGAATATGTATGTTGGAGATAATGAAATTGGTAAAACAACTAGCACGCATACACAAGTGAAGTTAAGAAAAATTACTTAATTTTTTTATTAAAACAAATTGATCATAATAGATTGATATCAATCGTATTGTACAATATGCTCTAAATTCAAAGAATCTAGTGAGATCAATTTTCATTAATTCCTAGTTGATTTTTTTCCATCTAGATTAGCTTAGTTGACACGTCAAATGTCATATTTTTTCCAGTACTTGCAAACGAAATCATCTTTGACTTACATATATCTGAAACTTGGAAGTAGAATTTTAAAAAATAACAAAAATCTTAGCATCAAACAGTTTAGGGTTTAGGTAATCAACCACAACCAAAGTAACCAGTTTGTTGGATTTATAGTAATTGAATAGTGAAAAAATACAACTCTGAAGTTGATATCTCATGTATTTTTTACTCACAAGAATATATAAGGTGTAGATGATATCGGGCTAGTTTAGTTATCAGTTTTTTGAAGGCTAAATCCAAGAATTCAGCTAATCTTTCAGTTTTTAGGAAATCTTAATTTTTTGTTGATCAAGCAGTGGCTAAGAACTAACTGAAATCATTTGTTTCAGTTTAACTTGATGGTTCAGATTTGAGTTCTTATAATAATATATATATATATATATTTATATATATATATAATATATATATATATATATATATATTAATATATATATATATAAAATTGGATACAACCATTATTTTCTGTATTTCTATAAGAATGCACCTCTTCATCATCTATGATGCAATTAGCAAAGAAAAATAATAGCATAGGTAAAGAAATTAACAATGCACAAAAATGCGTTCAACTAATAATGGTTTTCATGCACATAAATTGTCCATATAACATTTTTAGGTTATTAAAATTCAATCATAGAATTAATAATTAAAAAACATATAATAAGAATAATGATAGAAACCACTCAACAAAAAATGTAACTTTGATTAGAAAAATATTCAACAAAATGCAATTTACTATCAAAATGATTTTTAGTGCTCGATAATGGTATCTCAATCTCCTCATCTTCGTCTTCTTCTGCAAAGTATATATATCACAATATGTTAATGATAAAATAATCATTAAAAGAAATCTATCGAATAACAAACAAATAAACACCTTTAACCTACCCTTCAATCCATAGTGGTCACGAACCCAATTTGACCCGCATATCAAAGCTTGTACTATTTCAACACCCAATTTAGAATAATACGTATCTACAACTCTCTACTGCTGAGATGTATATTCTGAAGCAACTATGCTAATGGGAATTGATAAGATGTCTACATCCAATCTTAATAGTATGGCATATATTGTTTGGTTGCTCTTCCACCCAGCAATAATATCGAATATCCTCCTAATTAGACAAATTTTTATACCACTTCTAAGTAATTATCTAAATCTGATTTTGCAAATTTCTTATTGATTTTTTCATATAAATAAGCTGTAAAATCAAGCCACTCATATATTTATTTGATCCACCTTGTTGAGTCATTCCTGAACTGCTACTTTCACCAGCTGAAGCCTCCTCCCCTAATATAAATGCCACCTTCCCCTTCAACTTCTTCAAAACATGAAACATTTTCCTCATATAACTCATGTAACAATGCATGCACATATAAATATTATGTGGTCTCGATCTCCATAAATCATAGGATATGCAAACTCTATCACAAAAATTTTCATTCTTGGATCCAAAATAGAACAAAATGCCATCAAAAGGTACATTAACTCTAATATTTTTCAAAATTTTCTTTCATTCTCCTGGTCATGTCTCTAACAAAATAATTATGAGATATTGAGCCATCATCTAAAACCTTCTTGATGATGCATATTTAGAAAAAAAATAAATTTGAAGTTGGATATTCAATTCTTGAAATGAAGTTTATTGCTTCAATAAAAAATCAAGGATATCATAAACCTTTTCTATTATTACATTCCTCTTCTAAAGGACAGTTGTGATAATATTTTCCTCTAACCATATGAACCAAATGTCTCCCTTAACTTAAAAGCCACAGTAAACATGTTGTAAGTTGAATTCCACCGTGTTAGATAATTTCATAACTAGCTTTCTAGTTGACAATTGCAACTACTGAACAACATCGACAAATCAAAGCAATCTCCATTCAGATGCATTCAAAAAGTTGTCCTGAATTTTTTTAACTACAAACTCAACACTTTTAATGTCATCTTTCACCATCAAATTCAAGATATGTGCACATCTCGAATATGAAACATTTTTCATCTAAAAAAAATTTCTTCCATACACGAAAGTAGTCCTTTAATAGTTTAATGACCCGATCATTATTAGAAACATTATTAAAGGACAATGTGAACACTTTATTCTCCAAACCCCATTCATTTAGTAACTTATAAAAAGTGTCAACAATCTTTGAAGTTGTGTAAATAGGAGACAAGTGAAGGAAACTTAGCACACATTCTTGCAACTTTCAATTAGAGTCTACCTAAGTTGCACCGACACGAATAATGCGACACAGATACGACACGATACGGATACGAGACACATCAATTATGAAAAGTGCAGGACACGGATACGACGGACATGGCAGTATAATTTACAAATGATTTATTAAAATTAAAAAATAATTAAAGCATAATATTTAAGCAAAATACTTGAGCCACATCAAACATAAAAAATGGCTAAGTTGCACCCAATCAATTAATTAATTATGTAACCAAATTAAACCTTAAAAAGTAGCAGAATACCTTTTTGAGTTTATCTTGCTTACTGAACCATAACCCTCAAGATAGCAGAGCTGTGAACTATAAGTTTGTAACCCTCCTCTTATTCGACAATTGGAAGGAAGATAACCCCTCGAAACACATGAAAATAAAAAATAGCAAACGTCTATCTGCCTGAGAAAATGAAGAAGACACGAAAATGAACCTTCAAGGCTCATTCGCCTCACCTGCCTTCGAAAATATAGGTTTATGCATTTCAATTACTAGTTAATGTAATTAAATACTATCTACATATTAGATTTGATTTTCTTAATGAAACTTAGTGTTTATGCTTTTCAATTATTAGTATTTATTGAATATAACTTAGTGTTTATGTCTTTTATATTTTCTTAATGAAATGATAAGTATGCTAAAGTTAAATTGTTTGCTCTATCTACTTTAGAATGTTACCTTAATCATTTGTCGAAGATAATATTAATGACCTAATAAATATGGAGACAGTTGATGAAGTACAATCTTTTAATGCAGAGGTAAATGTTGTGTTGAATGAAAATGATTCTTGTGTGGGTGAGAATAAGGGCATAAAAGGGGATGTTATAGGGACAAGCAATGAGAATAAAGATGCAAATCCTATAGAAATAAAAAAAGAAAGAAAACATCAACTGTTTGAGATGAATTTAAGGAAGTTAAACTTCCTAATGAACACAAAAAAGGGAAATGTATTCATTGCAGGAAGAATTTATCTATAGGAAATACAGAGTCAACAAAATTTAGATGACATTTAGAACATTGTGCTACTAAAATTTGTTCCATTAGAAACCAATAAGTTTTGCATTTCGAAGCTAAGGACATTGATTTAATTGCTGATAATTCTCAAGAGAGTGATAATTTGACTATTTTTGCTTATTATAATTCTAAAATTAGAAAAGTATAGTGCACTATATTCTAATTAATAAGAAGTCATTATCAGTAGTGAAAGAATTTGGTTTTAACCTTATTTTAAAGTCAATGTCACCATATTTTTAAAATATTCAAGAGCAATAGTTCGTAGTGACGTCATCTTAGTATATGAGAAAGAGAAAAAAATTATAGAATGCATTGAAAAGAAAAAATATAATCAATTTCATCACATACATTTGGAAGTCCAAAAACCAACAAATTTCTTAAATGATTGTTATCGGATATTATGTAGACTCTAATAGAAGTTACAAAAATATGTACTAAGTTTCCTTCACTTGTTTGCTCTTCACACAACTTCAAAAATTATTAACATTTTTTACAAGTCACTAAATGAATGAAATTTGGAGAATAAAGTGGTAACATTATCCATTGATAATGCTTCTAATAATGGTCACACCATTAAACTACTAAAGGATAATTTCTGTGTACGGAAGAAATTATTTTTTAGAGGAAAATTTTTCATGCTCAATGTTGTGCCTATATTTGAATTTGATGGTGAAAGATGACATTAAAAGTGTGGAGTTTATAGTAGAAAAAATTCGTGACACAGTTAGCTTTTTGAATGCATCTTAAGGGAGACTGCTTCGAATTGCTGATGTTATTCAGCAGTTACAATTTTCAACTAGAAAGCTAATTATGGATTGTCCAATACGATGGAATTCAACTTACAACATGTTTATTATGGCTCTTAAGTTGGGGGAGGCATTTTGTTCATATAATGAGAGAGAGACATCTTATCACAACTGCCCTACAGAAGAAGAATGAAATAATATAGAAAAGGTTTGTGATGTTCTTGATTTTTTTAATGAAGTAACAAACATCATTTCAGGAATTAAATATTCGACTTCAAAATTGTTTTTATCCAAAATATGCACCATTAAGAAGGTTCTAAATGATAGCACAGTATCACATGATTTTGTCAGAGACAACTAAAAAAATGAAAGAAAATTTTGATAAATATTGGAGTTAATGTAACTTTTGATGGCATTTGATGCTATTTTGGATCCAAGGATGAAACTTCTTATGATATAGTTTACATATCTCATGAATTTTGGAGATGAGAGTCCACATAATATTTCATATGTGTGTGTATTATTATATGAGGAATATCTTATATGTTTTGAAAAAATTAAAGGAGGCTTCAGTAGGAGAAAGTAGCAGTTCAAGAATGGCTCAATAAGATGGATAAAAAAAATATAGTTAGTGGCTTGATTTTATAGCTTATATATCTGAAAATATCAGTAAGAAACCTATAAAATAAGATTTAGATAATTACCTAGAAGATGGTATAGAGATATGTCCAACTGGCAAGACATTTGATGTTATTGTTTGATGGAAGAGAAACTAAACAAAATATCGCATACTATTAAAATTGACATTAGGCATCTTATAAATTCCTATTAGCACAGTTACTTCAAAATTTAAATTCTTAACTGAAAAGAGAGTTGTAGATACGCATATTTCTAAATTGGGTTTTGAAACAATACAAGTTTTGATATGTGGGTCAAACTGGGTTCGTGCCTACTATGGATTGAAGAAGAGGATAAATGTGTTTATTTGTTTTTTATTCCATAATATTTCTTTTAATGATAATTTTATTACTAACATATTGTGATATATATACTTTGTAGGAAGAAGATGAAGATGAGTAGATTGAGATACCATTATCGTGCACTAAAAAATCATTTTGATGATAAATGACATCTTGTTGAATATTTTTCTAATCAAAATTACTTTTTTATTGATTGATTTCTATCATTATTTTTTTATATGCATATTTAATTATTAATTATATGCATGATTGAACTTTTATAATCTAAAAATATTATATGGATAATTCATGTGCATGGCTAACTGTAATAATATCATTATGAGTTGAACACATTTTTAATTTATGTACCTATGTTATTATTTTTATTTGCTAATTGCACCATAGAAGATGAAGTGGTGCATTCTTATAGAGACAGAAAATAATTGTTGCATCCAACAATATATACATACGTATATATATTTTTTTTTTTTTTTTCTTTATAATAAAACACACACATATATATATATATATATATATATATATATATATATATATAAACTAAAAGAATTGAAACCTGAACCTCCAAATTAAATTGAAACAAATGATTTCAATTAGTTCTTAGCAACTGCTTAATTAGCAAAAGTTTGAGATCCACCCAAAACTGAAAGATTAGCTCAATTTTTGGATTTAGCCTTCAGAAAATTAATAATTAAACTTGCCCAACATCATCTACACCTTATATATTCTTGTGAGTAAAAAATACATGATATATGAACTTTAGAGTTGTATTGTTTCACTAATCAGTTACTAAAAATACAACAAAGTGGTTATTTAGGTTGTAGAAACTAATTGATGCTAAGATTCTTGTTATGTTCTAAAATTCTACTTTCAAGTTTTAGATATTTGTAAGTTAAAGATGACTTCGATTGCAATTATTGGAAAAAAATATAACATTTGACGTGTCAAAGTTAAAATGTATTTCTAAAATAAAAATTGTTACAAAATTTTGAAATTAGCTTACAATAAAAATTTCATAAAACATCCATCTATTCGAGCCAAGTTCGAGCAGGTTATTCTAGTTCCAACTAACGAGCTGAGTTCGAGTCAAAGTTTGGGTCACACGAGTCAAGTTCAAGCTCAAATTCTGGGCTCGATCGAGTTCGAGCTTGAGTTTGAGCTGCTTAAAAAATTGGCAGGCCGAGCTCGAACTTGCTATGGCTCGAGACACCCCTAAATATAGGTGATGATCATATGAAGATATGGAAGATAATGATCCATGTGATGGTGATTAGCAATAGTTAGACTACGGTGAATCTTGGGGTTATGCAGATGTCATAAGATGCATGTTGACAAACAGCCACACTTGAAAAGATTGGAAAGACACCAACATTTTCCATGTAATGCATCTTTCAATAGCAAAAGAAACAAATTAGTCGTAAATAGTGGGAGTATTATAATTGTGTTATCTAAAGCAATCAGTTATACTGGTCTACCTGGTCCATACAAGACCGGCTTGCAAGTAACAGAGGCAGAGAATTTCCGTCTCCTGCTCGTGTCGCTTAAGGCGCATAATCCAAAAGACCTAATTAGAAAGGATTTAGGAGTTTAGAAGGAAAATTTGAAAGAAGGGGAAGTTTAGAGATTTCCTTTTGGATTGTATGCATTAAATAATTTATTTTCCTAGGATTAGAGCATCTTGAATTTGGCTAGAGATCTCTCTTAGTTTTTGGGCTCTAGCGGCGTCTCGAGAATTGTGAGAGATAAATCCTCCTCTTGAATAGAGGATCAATATCTTGGAATTTTTCATTTCCATTTCATCAAATAATACAAATTATCTATTGCTTTCCTAGTTTTGTGTGAATTTTTGTGGAGAATTCTTGCTGTTTTCCAAAAATTGATAGGAATTATTTGAGATCTACAAGTGATTCCTATCAAAATGGTATCAGAGTGGTTTTTGGGCTGTTTTTTGTAGAATTCTTGCAACATATTTTCTACTTTGGATCGAAGTTTTTGCTTTTTTTAGGGGGGAAAACTAGATTTTTGAACCTATCAAAGAACCGGGGATATATGGCGGGAAGAAAGGTAGAAGTAATGGAATGGGAGATCGGACAAATGAAATATGAAATTTCAGATCTTCAAACTTAAGTTTCAAATTTCAAAAAAGATATTTCAGTCATTCATGATAAGATCGATTCAAATTGAACCCCCATCCTCTCTTAACCAACCCCTTCACACCACTCCACATACCCTCTACCCGACTCCTCCCTAGGGGAGGTATTTTTTGTGATCACGAATACTTGATTATGATCGAAGAGGTGTCGAATTTGAAAGGAGAGGGATTGAATATGAGCGAAGGGGTGCTGAATTTGAAGGAAGAAGGTGGGCTTATAATGAAAGGTTTGGATGTGAGCTGAGGAGGGATGATTGACACAATTGGGTGGAGCCACCCCATTAGGGAATGGGAAATTATGGAGGAAGCAGGGTTGACGGAGGAGATCTAAGAGTGAGGAAACTGAAGATGTCAATTGTTAAGGGAGAGGATGCACATGGGTAGATATACTGGGTGGAAATGTACTTTACTGTCAATAGGTTGACGGAAAAGAAGAAACTGATGACAACTAGCCTATGTTTAGAAGAGAAGGCTTCGGTTTGGTACTAGTGGAGGGATACGCGACGACCTATGCAGAGTTGGAGGGCGTTCAAGAATTGCTTGTTAGAAAGATTCCAAACCGGCAGGGAATGAGACTTCTACTAGCAGTTCTTCGCCTTGACATAAGATGATTTAGTAATAGAATACCAGGAGAGGTTCGAGTACCTTACTAGCTGATTGGACCGCCATTTTAAGATCGTGCTAGAGGGGAACTTCATGAAGGGACTCGAAATCAAAGATCCAGGCGGCAATTAGAGTGATGAGGCTCGTGACTTAGTAGAGGCTATGGAGCTAGCTCAGTTGGTGGTGGATCAGAGACACCTGAAGAAATAGACGGAAGACAAAAGCTCATGAGGCATATACAGGATGACCACCACCTTTTTGGCATCCAAGGAGCCAACACCGGGTACCCTTCGGGAAACCTTGAAGGAGAAGACTATTGGTGGAAGACCAGGGGATAATTTTAAGAAGCTCACAGAAATGAAGTTACGGAAGAAAAGAGCGTGGGGCCTCTATTTCAGATGTGAGGAGAGGTATACACCGGGGTACAGATGTAAGGATCGAAATCTTCAGGTTCTCACCGTTTGTGATGATGAGAGAATGAAGGAGGGTGTCGTTTTCCCACCTTGCGGACAAGGTGCGTCTTTAAGGGGGAGTATTGTTAGATCGGTCCAGCAAGTCCATACGGGATCGGCTCACGGGTAACAGAGGTAGAGAATTTTCCCCTCCTGCTCATGCCGCTCAAGCCGCAAAATCCAAAAGACCTAATGATGTAATACAAAACAAGAATTGCTTGTACGAAATTAATAAGTTGTGAACTTTGCATAGTTAAACATATACGAATGCGTTTTCAAGATAGATCTTTAGAAAATTCCACTGAATTACTAAGTAACGACAATTGATTACAATTAAGAGCAATAGGAGACTAGCAAAATTACATCAACAACAAATAAGTAGAGCAAATGGCATTTTAACAAAATCCACGGTTTAAAAGCTAGATCATTCACCTTGGAATCCCTCACATACACTCTTGATATCACTCGGTTTAGCGGAAGAAGATTGCACACAAACTTAGGGATGCCACTAGTAGACACGTGATGCCGAGTGGGCTAGTCGCCGGGGAATGAGCCAGAGTTGGAGGAGCGGGTGGGCGTCAGGTGATTGTCCACTCTCCCGTTGGTCATTGATCGTCGATGACGTCCGCTAGGTGGAAAAGGATACGGTCGAGGTATTCTTCAACGGTGTGGTCGAATTTGAATCCCACGTCGAAGAACGGAGATTGGATGACGTCGATCTCCCATTGAGAGTTGAACACAAATCCGTGGTCAAGTTCCGGATCGATCATACATGATCATGGGAGGTCTTTGACGTGTTGTAGTGGCACTATGGTGGGGAAGCCGCCACTTGGGAGGAACGGCCAAGAAGAAAAGGAGAGAGGTGGGGGCGTGGGTTGGAGGAGGTGGAGAAGGGGGCGGCTAGGCTAGGTGGGGATTAGGGAGGATGAATAGAAATCTGAAATTAAATTTCGGATGAAGTGGAATTGGAGGGAATTAATTTGAAATTCAAATTAATCCAATAAAGGGGGGCCAGCGGTTAAGAGGGAATTAAGGAGGATTAATTGGTGGCAATTAATAAAATAGAAGAGAGAGGGAGTGGGGATAGGTGGCCGGCCAAATAGAGAGAGGGGGAGAGGGATTTAGGTTTAATTAAGTGGGCCCCAAGCAATAAACAATGATTTAAATAAAATCTGAATTGAATTTCATATTTTAGTTAAATGAGAAGTTTCCAAATTTAAGTACTAGTATTTGGAAAGCATTTGAATTTCAAATTTGAATTTGAAATCCAATTAAGTAACTTTCCTGACTACTTAGACTTATTTTAGGAAAGTGATTAATGAACATTTGAAATTTGAATTTCAAATGTGAGGGCTTGGGGAATTGGGCCGGCGGGTTGAGTAAGTAGAGGAAGGGGTGGTGAAGGAGGGGAAGCCGGTGGCTAGGTGGTTGGCCGTGGGGGAGGGTTTTGAAGAAGAGAAAAATTAGGAGCTTTGGTTAGGGAAGGTCGGGGGGGGTTGATTGGGGAAGAAAAGAGATCGGGACCACGAACCTTGGAATCCACCAACGATTGACGGGTCTTGCTATCGCCCTCCTTGGGCTCCTCCTCTCATGAACTCACTTAGAGATCAAACAAAGAACATAAAATTTCATTTCATAATCATCATCCTATAACAATGCATGAGGCTTCCTATAAATAAGCCAAAAATGAAACAAAACCAAAAAGACACATATGCCCTCGGGGCTACAATAGCGACTCCATACCCACAGGGGTAAAATAGGAAAAATAGAAAATGCAACAATAAATAAAATACACGATATATCAAAAGTAAAGGCTCTGATTCGTAGCCGTCGATCTACGTCTCCGACGACGGTACACATGTCGAAATCTGATGTCCTCATCACCTAATTAGGAAGGATTTATGAGGAGTTTATGAGGAAAATTTGAAAGTAGGGGTTGTTTAGAGATTTTCGTTAGGATTGTATGCATTAAATAATTTGTTTTCCTAGGATTAGAGCATCTTGAATTCAGTTGAAATTTGAGATCTCTCTTAGGTTTTGGGCTCTGGCGATGTTTAGAGAATTGGGAGAGATAGATCCTCCTCTCGAATAGAGGATCAATTGTATATTGGTATTTTTCATTTTTATTTTATCAAATAATACAAATTATCTACTGTTTTTCTAGTTTTGTGTGGATTTTTATGGAGAATTCTCGCTGTTTTCCAAAGATTGATAGAAATTATTTGAGATCTACAAGTGTTTCCTATCACAATCTCAATAGGATGCAATCTCAGAGCTAAACCACACCTAGTCCTTTTAATTTAGCATTTGACAATAAAATATTATTAATTCTCAATGAAAGATGGCTTGCACTTAATCTGTTTGGTAGTTATCCTAATATAATCTACTGCGATTTACTACCTATGGTTCTTATGGGTATTTTGTTAGGATACCCAGGGCTTTATGACATGTAAATTATTCATTATAGTAGAGCCTTCATACGTTTAAATTCCAAAGGCATTAACATTCAATTGAAGCCACTTACACCTATTTAACAAACACCTACTACCCAAACCAATAAAATTATAAGTAAATCTAATCATTGCCTATCAACTAAGACATTAATTCAATTATTATACACCAAAGAATTAATAATAGTTAGTGATGACTGATGACTATGATCTTCATTATTATGTTAATTTTTAAGAGGTGTAGTCATTTACTCTTGACTGCTCTATTTAATATATTGTATCTGCCTCATTAAAAAAGTTAATATATGACAAATCAATTACTTGACGCTATAGCACCGCTATTGAATAGTAATACCCCATCACCAAAGCTCTCTCGTTATCACATGAACCCTACGTGGTATGATGAACGAAAATATCATTTAAATGAATTACTGCATGATTAATATTTGATGAATGTTGGATTAGTTACTAGATCCAAATACTTTGTAAAGATTAATCACATAAATAATTATCAGCAAATAAGACTTGGACTTAGGAATGAGTGAAAAATTACTTTTAAGACACATGATTGATCTTCAAATGGCTTATCACCCTTTGACTTATGAAATATATCTAATACTTTTAAGAGAATCATGAAGCAAGTCCTTCATCCATACATTGACATATTCTTAATAGTGTATTTTGATGATACTTACATCTTTATATTTACAGAGATAGACCATTTGAGTGACTTATGCTCATTTTTATTACATTTCGTATTAAAAAAAGTGTCAATTTAAAGTGTTTATTCATACAACCTAAGCACTTTTCCCAAATTTTTTTGAAATTATTTTCAATAGGGTTTCTATGGATCCTATTAAGGTTCAGGCAATCAGAGATGACCTTCTCCTAAATCAATAATGTGCATAGTTTTCATGGCTTAGCAATCTTTTTCCATAGATATGCTCAGAAATTTAGCAACATTATAGCTCCATTGACTTGCACTAAAGCATGCCAAGCTTGTTCAGCCTCCTTTTGCACAAATAAATCTTCAACACTATTAGCAAATTGATAATTATCGCCCCAGTTCTTCGATTACCTTATTTTTAAAGGTTTTTTGACGTACCTAATGATGTCTCTAGTATTGGCATTGGAGGTATTCTAAGTCAAGAAGGAAATCTAGTAGCATGCTTCAACAAAATAGAAAATACTACAAAGCAAAAATGCATGAAAATGATTATAAATTTTAGGATACAGTCCAAAAAATTTAAAACTAGCAATAATATCTCTGCAACAAAATTTTTTTACATATGATCATGAATTCTCGAAATATTTGTAATCCTAACAAAAATTAAATTCTAAATATGCAGAGTGGATTGCTCATCTTTAGTTCACTTTAGTGATTCGACATTGTCAATGTGTTTATAACAAAGCTGTTGATGCCATTGGTTATATGTACTCAATCTTGACTCTTGTCTCTAACAAGATGCATGATTTTGCTATATTAAAGAATAAAAATCTTTATTCCCATACTTTTCGTTATATATTTCACTATAACATGGACACTAAACCAAACAATAAATTTGAATTTTGAGGCACTAATCAATGGATTTTTCAAGGTTCTTCATTGTCTTCCCCAAACTTCACTTTGTGACTTTTTCATATGAGAATCACATAATGATGCACTAACTAGACACCTTAAACAAGAGAAGAAGATAGCATTATTTTATCATTATCTTATTGGCATTCAATAAAATGTTATGTCAATCTGTTATTTTTTTATGCCACACTTCTTGGCAACCTTCAAGTCCCCACACTCCCTTGACTGTTCTAAATGTTTCTTGGATTGATATGAGCATTATTCTTATAGGCTTATCTAAAATGCCACCTGTACATGATTCTATCTTTTTAATTGCTGGTAGAATTTCTAAGATGGCATGCTTTATGCATTTCTATAAAATTGCTCCTACTTCACATATTTGCTAGAATATTTTTCAAGGAAATTATTAGATTCCATGGATTATCTAGTTTTATAGTTTCTAATTGTGATGCACATTTTGTTGGTCATCCTTGGAGAACTTATAAAATATGTTTGGTATTATTATAATTTTTTATATTTCCTTCTATGCACATAATAAAGTTCAAACATACAATAAAAGTCTACAAATTTTGCATTGATGATTGCTTGGTGACTATTGGATTTTATGGATTTAAATCTTCATAGTTCATACTACAGAGTAGACCATTTAAAGTTCGGTGCTACGCACTAGTAAGAAATCTTTTTTTGAGATTGTTTATGGTATACATCCTAGAAAACCTATAGATCTTATGACATTATGCGGACAAATATTATATTCTCAATCTATTATATATTTAGCTGAGCATAAATACTTTTAATTTGACATAAAGATACAAATTTCTAAACAACATAAGAAAAACTAAATGATATTTGATATTTAAAAAAGAAAGTGAGAGTTTAATATAGACGATTTTTTCATGTTTGAATTCCATCATAACACTTTCCCCACATACATTTAAAAAGATCAAGCATGTTCTTCGAAGCAATATAAAATTCCTAGTAAATTAGGTTAAAATGCCTATTTGATTAATTTACCTCAAAAGTTTTCTCCTCTATTTAAAATTAAAGGTCTAATATATCATTAAGGCATTTTCGAGACTTTTGTACCTAATGGAAGCCTTTCTGTAAGCAGAGCTTATACTTTGATGAATAATGATTATTCATGTGCTTCCACCTATCATTATTGCACCAACTATCAAAATGGAACAAATTTTAATAGATGAAATTACTACAGGTCCTCCAGAGATGCACAAGTACTTAATTCACTAAATGAATCAAACATTCTATTGAAAATTCCTAGATCACATAAAATGAGCTAATGAAAATAGCACCAAATCTTCTTTACCAAATCCCATTTCTGATTCTCTAAAGGCAAGTTCTTATGGCCTTGGGGGAGTTGATGCAACAAATGAGCCCAAATTAAAGATTAGAGCTTGGTATTAGTTAAGATGGAACCAAATTGGTTCATAATGTTTTGTCTTGTTTAGTCGTTTAGGTAATAGCGATGCAAAGACTTTAGATTTAATTATTTATATAATAGATTAGATACTAAGAAGGGAGAAATATATATGTATAAGTTATCAGTCAAACAAAGAAATAATAGTAAAGATTTAGTTCAAGTGAAGTGTATTAAGGATGAAGATCACAAAGTGCTTTTATTAAAAGAGGATATTCAACAAAAATGGATGAGATATTTTTACAAACTCTTCAATGAAGACTATGAGAATGCGATTGACTTTAGTGACCATAATGAAAACAAAAATTTTTGTTTTTGTCGGCGTATTAGTAAAAACGAAGTTAGAGAGGCTTTAATGAAGTAAGGAAAAGCTACTGGACCTTATGATATTTCAATAGAGGTGTGGAAATGCTTAGGAGATGAAGAAATTTCTTGGCTTACTAAACTTTTTAATATTATTTGAAAACTAAAAAGATATCAAATGAGTGGAGAATGAGTGTGTTGACTTTATTTTTAAGAATAAAGGTGATGCACAAGATTGTGTGAATTATAGAGGAATTATATTAATGTATCATACTTTAAAACTATGAGAGAAAGTTATGGAGTATAGGTTGCAGCATGATACTAATGTTTCTCAAGATCAATTTGGATTCATGTTGGGTAGGTCTACTATGGAAGCTAGACATTTATTGAGAGGTTTGATGGAGAAGTATAGAGAGAATAAGGAAGATCAACATATGATATTTATTGATTTAGAAAAAAACATATGATAAAGTTTCAAGAGAAGTGCTATGAAGAGTTCTAGAAAATAAAGGGGTTAATAATGCTTATGTTCAGGTCATTAAGGATATGTATGTAGGAGTTGTTACTTGTGTTCAGACACAAGGTGGTTTGACCAAGTATTTTCCTATGTTAGTTAGATTAAGGATCAGCCTTAAGCCCATATCTTTTTGCTTTAGTCATGGATGTTCTCACTAGACATTTACAAGAGGTTGTAACCTGGTGTATGCTTTTTGCTGATGATATTCTTCTTGTTGATAAGGCTAGAGAGGAAGTTGAATATAAACTTGAATTATGACGATCAACCTTAAAGTCTAAAGGCTTTCATTTGAATATATCTAAAATTGAATATATGGAGTATAATTTTGGTAATAAAAGTTTTAGTATGGGGGTTGTGACTTTGGGTGATCAAGTCATTCATAAGAGTACATGTTTTAGATATCTTGGGTCTATTGTTCAGAGTGATGGTGAAATAGATGGGGATATTATTAGTAGAATTCAAGTTGGATGGTTGAAGTTGAGGAATGCATCGGGCTTGCTGTGTGATAGAAAAGTCTCCCTCAAACTTAAGAGAAATTTCTATAAGATGGCGGTGAGCCCTGTAATGCTTTATGGTGTAGAATGTTGGCCATTAAAAGAGAAGCATAATATTAAGTGTTGCAGAGATGAGGATGCTCAGGTGGATGAGTGGCTTTACTCTTAGATATTGGATACGACATGAGCATATACGTGAAAAGGTTGGAGTAGATCCAGTGGAAGATTAGATAGAGTTGCCTTAGATGGTTTGGTCATATAAAACGGTGGCATTCCGATAACCCGGTTAGGAGATTAGATGTATTAGATTTGACTTATGTTAAGAAAGATAGAGGTAGACTTAAAAGATTTGGTTAGAAAATATTAGAAATGACATTTCTTTATTAGATTTAAATGAGAATTTGACTCTTAATAGGAAAAAATGGAGAAAAAATATTCATGTAGCCAACCCCACATAGTGGGTAAAGGCTTTGTATTGTTGTTGTCGTTGTTGTTGTATGAACTATCCTATTGCTAATCATAGGTATAAGTTGGACTTATTTGGTAGGATTTGAGTCAATCCAGATAGGATTAGTCCTCTCTCTCTCTCTCTCTCTCTCTCTCTCTCTCTCTCTCTCTCTCTCTCTATCAAATTGTTTTTCTCTCTTAATCTCTGTTCAGCATCATTGTGCACGCATGTATAAGTGAACACATGCATATAAATAAGACATGCGATAACTTAATAAGAATTTTAAGAACGTTAGTTTTAAGCATAAACAAAACTTGATATTTCAATAAGGTAATCCTTCTACTTTCTCTGCTGTTAATACTGTTCCAATCCAAACATGCAAGCCAGATAATGAAGTCCGCTTATGAGCTGGTAATGACACAAGGGCAAAGATTGAGGGACTTCAATCTCTATATCTGCCCTACTAATTGATGTTCATTTTCTTATTTTCGTATTGAGATGCTTTTTGTATCATGAGAAAAAACAAAATTCTTTGCATGTATGGATATTAGATGTTTCTTTTTGACATTCTAATCAATCACAGAAATCAGTCAAATACCTAAAGATTGTACTAGGACAATTCTACAGTTCAAAACACTTGATACCAAATTGAGCCTCCAACACTTGGTAAAATAACAATAATAATACTTACATCAGAACATTCTTGTTACGAAGCCTTTCAGAGTGCTTATCTATCCACGAAGCTAAATCACTGTACTGCCTTATTTCTGGATCGAGGGTATTAATATTCAGTATTTTGAACTTCCCAATTCTAGTCTCATACACATTCCTTGCATCAAGCAATACAAGGTCCTCATTCTGCATTCTTGCCTCGCATTGCAAAGCATTTCCTGCTAATAACAACAACTATAAGAGACTAATATTTATGGTAAAGTAAACGAAAGAAAACTATTTTAGCTAATTGCCAATCAACCATCATTAGCACACTCAGCAGCTTGATGAAGAACATAATGGAACTCAGATGCAGAGAGGTGCCTTCCAGCATTTGAGATCACAGGCGATTTCAACAATGGATCAGACATAAAAGTTACCAGCTCCTGATGATGTTGAAAATAGCAAAGAAATAAACCAATCAATCTGATTTAAATGTTACCAGCTCTGGCACTATAAAAAATAGCAAAGGCTAAACATAAAATTAACTTCATTCCAAGCAAGTAAATTATACTATCTTTTAACAATCAGTTTTAATGAAAGAAATGAGAGTTAAATAAGAATTCCAAGTATATGCATTAACTTCACTGATGGCTTAATTTTCCTCACAAATTTAAGATTAAAAAATTCATGAACTAGAAGCAATATTAGCCAAAGAGAGAACCTTGACAACTCGAACAGAGAGAGAGGTAAACCCACATTCCCTTGCAATCTTTTCATTTGATGGATGACCACAAGGTGCTAGCTTGAAGTCAGTGCCATCAAACAAGCTGTTTGAATTCATGACTGTTATGTGCTCTTCCAAAGCAGATAACTTCCCACCAATCTAATCAAAGGATCAATGGAAGCAAAAGAAACTAAAAATTACAAATTCTAAACTTTTTACAAAATAAATCAATATCTCATAGATCAAATGCTTATGAAAATCAGAGCTCACAGTGGCATTGACACCTTCATGACCAACCCGGATGCGGCCAAAGAGGTTAAGTGATCTGCAATGGGTGTCATAGAATCTGGCTAGGGAAGTAGCGTCAGGTATGGAAATGTAGTTATAATACAACAACACACCATAAGATTCAGTATCTCTCCCATCTCCATTTTCTTCCATCAAAATCAACTGGCAATATCACAAAACTTCACCCTATACGTGAATGCAAGATGATGGATGGTCACTGCTAGGTGAAATGGATCAATAGCATAGAGGTCAATAAATCTCACAAATTTCAACAAACTCTGAAATGAAATTAACTGGCACGCTTAGTCAGATACCTTATGAGATTATTCATTCATTAAAAAGAAAAAAACCACAAAGCTAATGAGAACAGAAAGTAATAAACAACGAAATATTTACTATGATATAAATAAAGCAGTAAAACCAAAAGGTTGATTTAGCATTGATATACGCAATTAATATTAATGCAAATTAGAGTTTAAAAATAGCCACTGCAACATAAAACAGAAAAATCCAATGACTAACAAAAGCTCCAATGAGATAAAGCCAAGCCCACAAATCTTGCACTATCACAGAAATGCCGATCTTGCAGCTATTGATTCTCATATACAACAGAACAAAAGATATAAACAATTCCAAGCCTTCGGCCACCAACCAGAATCCAGAAACAGCGTCAGTAGTTATGAAATATTCACAAAAAAGTTCCACAAAACTACACTAAATCATCAATGAGAAATCCTTAACGACTTAACAATCAGTTAGGATCAACAATAGGTCCATCACCCAATTGAGTACACAAACCAAGCGTAAGAACATTTTAACTTACATAAACCATCCACTAATTACAATGCTGGCAAAAAGCAGCTGCTAAAACGGTGACTATTTTTTTTTTTTTTGCTAAAACGGTGACTAAAGCACTAAAAACATGCTAAAATGTCCAAAGCGCTAATATAACGGTGATTCGGAAAATCAAACAAACACAAAACTCGATATAAAGAGTAGGAAAAGCACCTTCGGTCCAGCAAGAGAGTTGTCGTATTCGTAAACGGTTGACTAGAAGGATGGAAATTTTTTTTAGAAAAAAAAAAGAGAGTTTCTGAATCGCAAGCTTCGCCTGCAAAGCTTAGGGCTTCAACGAAAAAAATAGTGAAAGTGACAATCACTGAAAGGAAGATGAAGAAGAGGATGCCCTCCAAAAAAAAAAGAATAAGGATAATAGGCCGCGCAAAAATACGCACGCTAATACGATCGACGGAATGGTCGGCAGCGGCCGTGGCCTTGAGAAGGAAAGCTGCGGGCGGCCTGGCTGCACAAGTTGTTTCAGCATACCCGCACAACTCACAAGATCTTGGAATAAAAAAAAAGTCCATACCATTTGAAACTAATCTCGTTCAATGAACTTCAATAAATAAATAATGAAGATATTCTTATAATCATCCATACGATGGGCATATTAAGCTAAATTATATTTACTCATATAATTTTACATATTTAAGTCATATAAAAAATATTACTAATATTAATTTATTTATAATAAATTTCATATTTTCATATATATTTTTTAATATGATTTAGAAATTGAAGTATAATTTCATACATATTTGTATTATGCTAAATATTATTCATATATGTTGAAAATGGTTATGTTTCTATATTTATGAGATGGGATTGATATATTTATTTTCATGTTCATTTAATGAAATTGATATGTTATGTTAATGCGTTGGGCAATGTGTTGAGGAGGGACAAAGTAGGATGTGTAAGTGCTGATTGTATTTATTTATGTGCAATACAAGTATAGTAATAATGGGCCAAGGGAAAATATGATCAAGTAGATGTATAAGTGAAAGTGAAAAAATAAGGAGATATCACGAATATGTGTTTATATTAATATGATGATGTTATGTTTTATTCTGTTTTTCATTTATGATATCATATTCAAGTGAATACTCATGTTATCTCTGCTAACATATTATTATTGTGATTTGACATATGACACTATTTATACTGATGTAATTATGCTAATAATAATACTTAAACCCAAACAATCATGTTATCTTATTTAAAAGCATATTTTCATGTTTAAATAAAGCTCAAGATTATGCTGATTTATTTTAATGTAAATATTTTTTAATTGGCTTTAAATAGCCTATTGAGTGGATGTTGCTCATCCTACATTAATGGAATGTTATTCAAAGAAAGGGTAAGGCTTTTATCGAATAGAGACTAGATAAGTGTTAAAGATATGGTTTATAGGCATGTCATGTATTTGGATAGAAATCTTTTGGCAATCATGATATGATATGTATTTTGATGAAAAATAATGATATTGTCATGAATATTGCATATTGTTCTTTAATTACAAGTGAAATGATGATTATGGTGTTTTGTTACAATTAATTGAAGAGTTAGAATGGCTCTATGTTGTGAAAAAATGAGAAAGACTAAACAAGATAGAATTCTTCTAACTAGATATTGGGTAAAGTTTAATGATGCAGCTCGTTAGATATGAGGGTTGCATTATCTTCGATTGTGATAGTATCAATGATAGTATTAGAGCAATGGTTTTGAAGAATTAAATTTAACCATAACCATAAGAAAGTTCAAGTGAAAGTGTTGAGTATATTAATACATGCGTTTTAAGTTAAGTCTTGCTTAAATCTAATAAGTGAAAGTGTAGAAAAGTTAAGAATCCCCAAGTTTAAGAAGCAGTAAATGGGTAGAGTTCTAATTAGGTTATGTATGTATAGAGTACATTAAGAGTTATGACATATGATTTTTTGCTACAGTTTGCTATTCATGTAGCCCAGTTCATGAGTAAATCTTAGAGTATAATGTTTTTATTGAGAGTGAAACCTCTTAAGTAGAAAGTGAAAAAAAAAGCTAAACTCTTAACTATCAATATAATGTCAACTTTGGCCTAAAAGCTTATGATTTTTTTCCTGATAGTGTAAAAAACCTTATTCAAGAGAGCTCAACATGGCCACTACATCACAAGCGCATATATAGTTGATGTCACCCCAATCACCTTTGATGAGCCATATGGGCCAAGGAGTGGAAACACTTTAATAACAACATGGTTGTTGTAATAATAGTCACCAACTACTATATGTGCAATATTTTCATTAATATTATAGTTCTATTAAAATTATTTAACATGTTCTTGATAAAAATGAATCTAATTGCTTCCCAATTAACCCCAACCCTAAATCTTCTATATAATTTCTCTAGCTAGTGGTGAGAAATTGAAGGCATGATCACCTTATTAGTTATCTAGGGTGATGATGAATGCAAATACACTAAAATAGCTAATTTCGTCCTCCTTGATGCGCTGATCACCTATATACTGCAATCATTAGGTGGCCATTATTGAACGCCTTCAAGGTGATCTTTTTAATGTACCACATAATGGTCATGTTTTTGGCGGGAAGCTTAAAAAATCATAGTAAGAAGTGACCTCACCCAATCGCAAGCCTACTACTTGAAGGCCATACAAAAGGTGTAACTTCTCCTAAAGAAGCACTATAGCTAGAAATAGAAAGATAATCAAAGTTGTAGACCACAAAATCATTGAAGAAGTCTATGGGACATGAGAAAACATAGAGAAAAGCTTAAGAAAAAGCTCATGCTTCAACCCAACACATTGATCATCCAAGCACTTAGAAATAAACTTGATGTATTTTCTTGGATACACTAAAATGATTGTGATTGACATTGAGTTTCTATATATGGTTGAATTTTAGGTTTTAACTACACATAAGACGATTGTATGTATTAAATGATGCACGAGCGATATTGAAAATATCAATATTTTCATTAAAGAATAAGAGTCTATATTGATACTTAATATGATATTTACATCATCAACACAAAATAAGAGATCTAGCTAAACATGAAAGAAATTAGAAGCAAACTCATATTCATTTTATTCATAGAAGAACAAAGTATAAGAGATATAATATAATTTTATCATCAGGAAGAATGAAAGTTCTTCTCTACGCTCCTACCACTTACAAGGTTTCTTATACAAATATAGGTTAAACTCTCCTAGAGATTATATCTTGCACTTCCCTAACCTCACTTAAACTTGACAAATATAATCAAAGGATGACGTTTTTTTTAGGAGTGTTTTTTTTAAAATCAAATTTTATTCCAAACAAGAAAAGAGAAATACAATAAAGACCCAAAAATAGTCGAAGCCAAAATATATCCAAAAATAGCAAAAGTAAGCAAACTCAACAAAACAAATAATCAAAGATGCATGAAAAGGAGCCAACATCGGACTCAGAAAATGGCAGCTCCCTGCCACCAACCCGCAGCCAGGCACAGACCATTTATTGGTGACAACCATTCATAAACACATCATCAGCCTACAACCCACACAGGTAACCACCTAGCAGAAGGGCTTACCACCAAGGTTGCCAACAAGCCTGGGCCAACAAGGTGATAAGCAAGGAGACGCCTCATCATCGTCCAAATCATCAATAAAGCCCACGACATCGAAAGCAAGAGGGTAACCTAAAGACTATTTCTTCTTAGATTTACTTTTACATCTTTTGCCACCACCATTGACTACTGCTTGATCAACAACATACCTCATCATGAAACTATAAATATCATCATTTACATGGTCATCAAAATCATCACCCCCCTGCCCCCCAAGGCGTAGATAGGGACTCATCCATATCCATCCAATCAGATTGATCCAAAATAGATTTATTCAAAGACCGGGCCAGATGGGCTTTCAAATCTATGTTAGAGATAACTGAAATAGGAATATCAACATACTCCTCATTTCCCTTCGAGAAATTCACAATAGGAGACAAGTTCGACTCAATATTAATAAGTAAGCTTGAAGCCAAATAACAGACAAACATTTATCATCCAGAACCACAGGCCCCAAAGGAAAAGAACCCTCACAAACAACCAACACATGGATTGGCGAACCTGACAAACCAGAAGCTAAAATATCCTCACTAGTAGGAACACTATGTGACGCCCCAAGATCCGTGTAGCAAAAGGATTCGTCTGACATTCTGATCGAACTCCATTCCAGTTGCCTTGCTCGGACCTGAAATTTTAAACCACATATAATGAGCTTTACAAAAGCCCAGCAGGTCACCAAAGCCTACAACTGAAATCAAAGCAAGGCGATGCTATCAATATGCATGTCAATCTATCAATCTGAATCAGTCAATGGTCAATGAGTCTATGCAGCGGAAATCAATGAATCAATGATCATCAATTCTATGCAGTGGAAATCCATAGTCAATAAAACCAGTCAATGCAGCGGCAGGCAATTCGATAAATCAACGCAATCAATCAATATCCGTCAATCAAATCAATACGGTCAAATCAATACGATCTAATCAATGAAGTCAAATGAGAAAAGCGATACGAGACAAGGAATCTATAAAACAGTCAATACGGTGTAGAACAATAGCAACAGCGAGTCTACAAAATCTAGGCAGCAATACAATGAATCTATACGATGTCCATGTCCATGCTATCAATGCAGTATCTATATCAATGTCAATAATCAATAATCAATAGTATCAATGCTCAATGATCAATCAATGAAATCAATGAATCCGTACGATAAGAAATCAATTCGATAAATCCAACAAATCAATAAATCAATCGGAAGTCAATAAATCAATACACATCAGGAAGCCCATACGATGCAAGATCATACAATTCCATACAATGGTCTTACTCGACAAGCACAAACACTAGTCATGATGCTGTTGTAGTTATCAATCGTTCAATATCAATAGTGCTGTTGTAGTGGTCAATCTATATCAATAGTGCTGTTGTAGTTCGTTCAATAATGCTGTTGTAGTGGTCAATCTATATCAATAGTGCTGTTGTAGTTCGTTCAATACACGTTGGTTTCTATAACCAACGTTCAACTAGGTTTCCACTTGTCTTTCAGGATCAATCAATCAATCAATGCAATAATCGATGCAATAAGCAATATTAAAGAAATCTAGAACAATCATATCAATAGTCATACACATATCAATTCAATCTATCAATTTCAGACAAATCAGAAATCATACGAAAATCGGGCAGCGTAACGACAGTCGGTCAAATTTACACAAAAATCTTGCAAAAAGACACGATTTCCAAATTCTACCAAATTACAATAGAATATCTATAACATCAATGCAAGACTTTTATTCTATAGAAACCAAGTCAGAAAACATCCTGATAATTTTCTATTCGATAAAAATCACGTAGAACCAATTCCGACCGGAAGAAAATTCGTAGAATACAGTCAAATCGTGTAGAATAATCATATCTATAACACTCTAAAAGTTGTGCGGTGAAAGTTGTGTCAAATCAAAATCATGTCGAAAAGTCGACTACGAAAACACAAAACAGATCTCAACTCAGTCAAAACACAACATCTTTGAAAACAGAAATAGGATTCGGAGTCCTTACCACGAGATCTTCACTTTTCCCAACAGCAGCGTCGGACGAAAAGCGCTCCGCGGTCTCCGAAAACCAGCTTTTCTCTTTTTCCTTTTCTCTTTCTCTCTCCTCAGATATTTTCGTTTTTATAAAATGATTTTCTCTCTCCTCAAAACGAGCTGATTTTCTTATATCTGTGAACTGATCGGCCAGGCCGATATTCACATCGTCCCGGGACGATCAGACCAAATCCTGATCGTTCTGGACCTCACCCAGGGCTATTGTCTGGCCGATAATTTCTACAGTACAGATCGGCCTGGACGATCTCACGATCGGCCCGGACGATCCTGTCCAGAAATCATCCAGAAAACACTCCAGAAATCAGCTGTTTTCCATGCACTGATCGGCCTGGACGATCTCAACTTCGTCCTGGCCGATTCTGGGAGGGAAATCCAATTCAGAGAGGAACAGTAAGGGAACGAGATATTACAATCTCCCCACCTTAGAAAAATGTCGTCCCGACATTTCCCTAAAGGTACGAAGCAAAACACGAAGCAAACCAAATCGATCGAAATCCAAATCCCAAAACAAAACTCGTCGAAATCTAAACAAACACACAATGCAATCAATCAAATGTCAATCACTATGTATGCAAAATGAATAGAATGGATTCATTCTATCAAACTATCAATCAAATCCTTTCACTACACTTGCTCTGATACCACCTGTGACGCCCCAAGATCCGTGTAGCGAAAGGATTCGTCTGACATTCTGATCGAACTCCATTCCAGTTGCCTTGCTCGGACCTGAAATTTTAAACCACATATAATGAGCTTTACAAAAGCCCAGCAGGTCACCAAAGCCTACAACTGAAATCAAAGCAAGGCGATGCTATCAATATGCATGTCAATCTATCAATCTGAATCAGTCAATGGTCAATGAGTCTATGCAGCGGAAATCAATGAATCAATGATCATCAATTCTATGCAGTGGAAATCCATAGTCAATAAAACCAGTCAATGCAGCGGCAGGCAATTCGATAAATCAACGCAATCAATCAATATCCGTCAATCAAATCAATACGGTCAAATCAATACGATCTAATCAATGAAGTCAAATGAGAAAAGCGATACGAGACAAGGAATCTATAAAACAGTCAATACGGTGTAGAACAATAGCAACAGCGAGTCTACAAAATCTAGGCAGCAATACAATGAATCTATACGATGTCCATGTCCATGCTATCAATGCAGTATCTATATCAATGTCAATAATCAATAATCAATAGTATCAATGCTCAATGATCAATCAATGAAATCAATGAATCCGTACGATAAGAAATCAATTCGATAAATCCAACAAATCAATAAATCAATCGGAAGTCAATAAATCAATACACATCAGGAAGCCCATACGATGCAAGATCATACAATTCCATACAATGGTCTTACTCGACAAGCACAAACACTAGTCATGATGCTGTTGTAGTTATCAATCGTTCAATATCAATAGTGCTGTTGTAGTGGTCAATCTATATCAATAGTGCTGTTGTAGTTCGTTCAATAATGCTGTTGTAGTGGTCAATCTATATCAATAGTGCTGTTGTAGTTCGTTCAATACACGTTGGTTTCTATAACCAACGTTCAACTAGGTTTCCACTTGTCTTTCAGGATCAATCAATCAATCAATGCAATAATCGATGCAATAAGCAATATTAAAGAAATCTAGAACAATCATATCAATAGTCATACACATATCAATTCAATCTATCAATTTCAGACAAATCAGAAATCATACGAAAATCGGGCAGCGTAACGGCAGTCGGTCAAATTTACACAAAAATCCTGCAAAAAGACACGATTTCCAAATTCTACCAAATTACAATAGAATATCTATAACATCAATGCAAGACTTTTATTCTATAGAAACCAAGTCAGAAAACATCCTGATAATTTTCTATTCGATAAAAATCACGTAGAACCAATTCCGACCGGAAGAAAATTCGTAGAATACAGTCAAATCGTGTAGAATAATCATATCTATAACACTCTAAAAGTTGTGCGGTGAAAGTTGTGTCAAATCAAAATCATGTCGAAAAGTCGACTACGAAAACACAAAACAGATCTCAACTCAGTCAAAACACAACATCTTTGAAAACAGAAATAGGATTCGGAGTCCTTACCACGAGATCTTCACTTTTCCCAACAGCAGCGTCGGACGAAAAGCGCTCCGCGGTCTCCGAAAACCAGCTTTTCTCTTTTTCCTTTTCTCTTTCTCTCTCCTCAGATATTTTCGTTTTTATAAAATGATTTTCTCTCTCCTCAAAACGAGCTGATTTTCTTATATCTGTGAACTGATCGGCCAGGCCGATATTCACATCGTCCCGGGACGATCAGACCAAATCCTGATCGTTCTGGACCTCACCCAGGGCTATTGTCTGGCCGATAATTTCTACAGTACAGATCGGCCTGGACGATCTCACGATCGGCCCGGACGATCCTGTCCAGAAATCATCCAGAAAACACTCCAGAAATCAGCTGTTTTCCATGCACTGATCGGCCTGGACGATCTCAACTTCGTCCTGGCCGATTCTGGGAGGGAAATCCAATTCAGAGAGGAACAGTAAGGGAACGAGATATTACAATCTCCCCACCTTAGAAAAATGTCGTCCCGACATTTCCCTAAAGGTACGAAGCAAAACACGAAGCAAACCAAATCGATCGAAATCCAAATCCCAAAACAAAACTCGTCGAAATCTAAACAAACACACAATGCAATCAATCAAATGTCAATCACTATGTATGCAAAATGAATAGAATGGATTCATTCTATCAAACTATCAATCAAATCCTTTCACTACACTTGCTCTGATACCACCTGTGACGCCCCAAGATCCGTGTAGCGAAAGGATTCGTCTGACATTCTGATCGAACTCCATTCCAGTTGCCTTGCTCGGACCTGAAATTTTAAACCACATATAATGAGCTTTACAAAAGCCCAGCAGGTCACCAAAGCCTACAACTGAAATCAAAGCAAGGCGATGCTATCAATATGCATGTCAATCTATCAATCTGAATCAGTCAATGGTCAATGAGTCTATGCAGCGGAAATCAATGAATCAATGATCATCAATTCTATGCAGTGGAAATCCATAGTCAATAAAACCAGTCAATGCAGCGGCAGGCAATTCGATAAATCAACGCAATCAATCAATATCCGTCAATCAAATCAATACGGTCAAATCAATACGATCTAATCAATGAAGTCAAATGAGAAAAGCGATACGAGACAAGGAATCTATAAAACAGTCAATACGGTGTAGAACAATAGCAACAGCGAGTCTACAAAATCTAGGCAGCAATACAATGAATCTATACGATGTCCATGTCCATGCTATCAATGCAGTATCTATATCAATGTCAATAATCAATAATCAATAGTATCAATGCTCAATGATCAATCAATGAAATCAATGAATCCGTACGATAAGAAATCAATTCGATAAATCCAACAAATCAATAAATCAATCGGAAGTCAATAAATCAATACACATCAGGAAGCCCATACGATGCAAGATCATACAATTCCATACAATGGTCTTACTCGACAAGCACAAACACTAGTCATGATGCTGTTGTAGTTATCAATCGTTCAATATCAATAGTGCTGTTGTAGTGGTCAATCTATATCAATAGTGCTGTTGTAGTTCGTTCAATAATGCTGTTGTAGTGGTCAATCTATATCAATAGTGCTGTTGTAGTTCGTTCAATACACGTTGGTTTCTATAACCAACGTTCAACTAGGTTTCCACTTGTCTTTCAGGATCAATCAATCAATCAATGCAATAATCGATGCAATAAGCAATATTAAAGAAATCTAGAACAATCATATCAATAGTCATACACATATCAATTCAATCTATCAATTTCAGACAAATCAGAAATCATACGAAAATCGGGCAGCGTAACGGCAGTCGGTCAAATTTACACAAAAATCCTGCAAAAAGACACGATTTCCAAATTCTACCAAATTACAATAGAATATCTATAACATCAATGCAAGACTTTTATTCTATAGAAACCAAGTCAGAAAACATCCTGATAATTTTCTATTCGATAAAAATCACGTAGAACCAATTCCGACCGGAAGAAAATTCGTAGAATACAGTCAAATCGTGTAGAATAATCATATCTATAACACTCTAAAAGTTGTGCGGTGAAAGTTGTGTCAAATCAAAATCATGTCGAAAAGTCGACTACGAAAACACAAAACAGATCTCAACTCAGTCAAAACACAACATCTTTGAAAACAGAAATAGGATTCGGAGTCCTTACCACGAGATCTTCACTTTTCCCAACAGCAGCGTCGGACGAAAAGCGCTCCGCGGTCTCCGAAAACCAGCTTTTCTCTTTTTCCTTTTCTCTTTCTCTCTCCTCAGATATTTTCGTTTTTATAAAATGATTTTCTCTCTCCTCAAAACGAGCTGATTTTCTTATATCTGTGAACTGATCGGCCAGGCCGATATTCACATCGTCCCGGGACGATCAGACCAAATCCTGATCGTTCTGGACCTCACCCAGGGCTATTGTCTGGCCGATAATTTCTACAGTACAGATCGGCCTGGACGATCTCACGATCGGCCCGGACGATCCTGTCCAGAAATCATCCAGAAAACACTCCAGAAATCAGCTGTTTTCCATGCACTGATCGGCCTGGACGATCTCAACTTCGTCCTGGCCGATTCTGGGAGGGAAATCCAATTCAGAGAGGAACAGTAAGGGAACGAGATATTACAATCTCCCCACCTTAGAAAAATGTCGTCCCGACATTTCCCTAAAGGTACGAAGCAAAACACGAAGCAAACCAAATCGATCGAAATCCAAATCCCAAAACAAAACTCGTCGAAATCTAAACAAACACACAATGCAATCAATCAAATGTCAATCACTATGTATGCAAAATGAATAGAATGGATTCATTCTATCAAACTATCAATCAAATCCTTTCACTACACTTGCTCTGATACCACCTGTGACGCCCCAAGATCCGTGTAGCGAAAGGATTCGTCTGACATTCTGATCGAACTCCATTCCAGTTGCCTTGCTCGGACCTGAAATTTTAAACCACATATAATGAGCTTTACAAAAGCCCAGCAGGTCACCAAAGCCTACAACTGAAATCAAAGCAAGGCGATGCTATCAATATGCATGTCAATCTATCAATCTGAATCAGTCAATGGTCAATGAGTCTATGCAGCGGAAATCAATGAATCAATGATCATCAATTCTATGCAGTGGAAATCCATAGTCAATAAAACCAGTCAATGCAGCGGCAGGCAATTCGATAAATCAACGCAATCAATCAATATCCGTCAATCAAATCAATACGGTCAAATCAATACGATCTAATCAATGAAGTCAAATGAGAAAAGCGATACGAGACAAGGAATCTATAAAACAGTCAATACGGTGTAGAACAATAGCAACAGCGAGTCTACAAAATCTAGGCAGCAATACAATGAATCTATACGATGTCCATGTCCATGCTATCAATGCAGTATCTATATCAATGTCAATAATCAATAATCAATAGTATCAATGCTCAATGATCAATCAATGAAATCAATGAATCCGTACGATAAGAAATCAATTCGATAAATCCAACAAATCAATAAATCAATCGGAAGTCAATAAATCAATACACATCAGGAAGCCCATACGATGCAAGATCATACAATTCCATACAATGGTCTTACTCGACAAGCACAAACACTAGTCATGATGCTGTTGTAGTTATCAATCGTTCAATATCAATAGTGCTGTTGTAGTGGTCAATCTATATCAATAGTGCTGTTGTAGTTCGTTCAATAATGCTGTTGTAGTGGTCAATCTATATCAATAGTGCTGTTGTAGTTCGTTCAATACACGTTGGTTTCTATAACCAACGTTCAACTAGGTTTCCACTTGTCTTTCAGGATCAATCAATCAATCAATGCAATAATCGATGCAATAAGCAATATTAAAGAAATCTAGAACAATCATATCAATAGTCATACACATATCAATTCAATCTATCAATTTCAGACAAATCAGAAATCATACGAAAATCGGGCAGCGTAACGGCAGTCGGTCAAATTTACACAAAAATCCTGCAAAAAGACACGATTTCCAAATTCTACCAAATTACAATAGAATATCTATAACATCAATGCAAGACTTTTATTCTATAGAAACCAAGTCAGAAAACATCCTGATAATTTTCTATTCGATAAAAATCACGTAGAACCAATTCCGACCGGAAGAAAATTCGTAGAATACAGTCAAATCGTGTAGAATAATCATATCTATAACACTCTAAAAGTTGTGCGGTGAAAGTTGTGTCAAATCAAAATCATGTCGAAAAGTCGACTACGAAAACACAAAACAGATCTCAACTCAGTCAAAACACAACATCTTTGAAAACAGAAATAGGATTCGGAGTCCTTACCACGAGATCTTCACTTTTCCCAACAGCAGCGTCGGACGAAAAGCGCTCCGCGGTCTCCGAAAACCAGCTTTTCTCTTTTTCCTTTTCTCTTTCTCTCTCCTCAGATATTTTCGTTTTTATAAAATGATTTTCTCTCTCCTCAAAACGAGCTGATTTTCTTATATCTGTGAACTGATCGGCCAGGCCGATATTCACATCGTCCCGGGACGATCAGACCAAATCCTGATCGTTCTGGACCTCACCCAGGGCTATTGTCTGGCCGATAATTTCTACAGTACAGATCGGCCTGGACGATCTCACGATCGGCCCGGACGATCCTGTCCAGAAATCATCCAGAAAACACTCCAGAAATCAGCTGTTTTCCATGCACTGATCGGCCTGGACGATCTCAACTTCGTCCTGGCCGATTCTGGGAGGGAAATCCAATTCAGAGAGGAACAGTAAGGGAACGAGATATTACAATCTCCCCACCTTAGAAAAATGTCGTCCCGACATTTCCCTAAAGGTACGAAGCAAAACACGAAGCAAACCAAATCGATCGAAATCCAAATCCCAAAACAAAACTCGTCGAAATCTAAACAAACACACAATGCAATCAATCAAATGTCAATCACTATGTATGCAAAATGAATAGAATGGATTCATTCTATCAAACTATCAATCAAATCCTTTCACTACACTTGCTCTGATACCACCTGTGACGCCCCAAGATCCGTGTCGCGAAAGGATTCGTCTGACATTCTGATCGAACTCCATTCCAGTTGCCTTGCTCGGACCTGAAATTTTAAACCACATATAATGAGCTTTACAAAAGCCCAGCAGGTCACCAAAGCCTACAACTGAAATCAAAGCAAGGCGATGCTATCAATATGCATGTCAATCTATCAATCTGAATCAGTCAATGGTCAATGAGTCTATGCAGCGGAAATCAATGAATCAATGATCATCAATTCTATGCAGTGGAAATCCATAGTCAATAAAACCAGTCAATGCAGCGGCAGGCAATTCGATAAATCAACTCAATCAATCAATATCCGTCAATCAAATCAATACGGTCAAATCAATACGATCTAATCAATGAAGTCAAATGAGAAAAGCGATACGAGACAAGGAATCTATAAAACAGTCAATACGGTGTAGAACAATAGCAACAGCGAGTCTACAAAATCTAGGCAGCAATACAATGAATCTATACGATGTCCATGTCCATGCTATCAATGCAGTATCTATATCAATGTCAATAATCAATAATCAATAGTATCAATGCTCAATGATCAATCAATGAAATCAATGAATCCGTACGATAAGAAATCAATTCGATAAATCCAACAAATCAATAAATCAATCGGAAGTCAATAAATCAATACACATCAGGAAGCCCATACGATGCAAGATCATACAATTCCATACAATGGTCTTACTCGACAAGCACAAACACTAGTCATGATGCTGTTGTAGTTATCAATCGTTCAATATCAATAGTGCTGTTGTAGTGGTCAATCTATATCAATAGTGCTGTTGTAGTTCGTTCAATAATGCTGTTGTAGTGGTCAATCTATATCAATAGTGCTGTTGTAGTTCGTTCAATACACGTTGGTTTCTATAACCAACGTTCAACTAGGTTTCCACTTGTCTTTCAGGATCAATCAATCAATCAATGCAATAATCGATGCAATAAGCAATATTAAAGAAATCTAGAACAATCATATCAATAGTCATACACATATCAATTCAATCTATCAATTTCAGACAAATCAGAAATCATACGAAAATCGGGCAGCGTAACGGCAGTCGGTCAAATTTACACAAAAATCCTGCAAAAAGACACGATTTCCAAATTCTACCAAATTACAATAGAATATCTATAACATCAATGCAAGACTTTTATTCTATAGAAACCAAGTCAGAAAACATCCTGATAATTTTCTATTCGATAAAAATCACGTAGAACCAATTCCGACCGGAAGAAAATTCGTAGAATACAGTCAAATCGTGTAGAATAATCATATCTATAACACTCTAAAAGTTGTGCGGTGAAAGTTGTGTCAAATCAAAATCATGTCGAAAAGTCGACTACGAAAACACAAAACAGATCTCAACTCAGTCAAAACACAACATCTTTGAAAACAGAAATAGGATTCGGAGTCCTTACCACGAGATCTTCACTTTTCCCAACAGCAGCGTCGGACGAAAAGCGCTCCGCGGTCTCCGAAAACCAGCTTTTCTCTTTTTCCTTTTCTCTTTCTCTCTCCTCAGATATTTTCGTTTTTATAAAATGATTTTCTCTCTCCTCAAAACGAGCTGATTTTCTTATATCTGTGAACTGATCGGCCAGGCCGATATTCACATCGTCCCGGGACGATCAGACCAAATCCTGATCGTTCTGGACCTCACCCAGGGCTATTGTCTGGCCGATAATTTCTACAGTACAGATCGGCCTGGACGATCTCACGATCGGCCCGGACGATCCTGTCCAGAAATCATCCAGAAAACACTCCAGAAATCAGCTGTTTTCCATGCACTGATTGGCCTGGACGATCTCAACTTCGTCCTGGCCGATTCTGGGAGGGAAATCCAATTCAGAGAGGAACAGTAAGGGAACGAGATATTACAATCTCCCCACCTTAGAAAAATGTCGTCCCGACATTTCCCTAAAGGTACGAAGCAAAACACGAAGCAAACCAAATCGATCGAAATCCAAATCCCAAAACAAAACTCGTCGAAATCTAAACAAACACACAATGCAATCAATCAAATGTCAATCACTATGTATGCAAAATGAATAGAATGGATTCATTCTATCAAACTATCAATCAAATCCTTTCACTACACTTGCTCTGATACCACCTGTGACGCCCCAAGATCCGTGTAGCGAAAGGATTCGTCTGACATTCTGATCGAACTCCATTCCAGTTGCCTTGCTCGGACCTGAAATTTTAAACCACATATAATGAGCTTTACAAAAGCCCAGCAGGTCACCAAAGCCTACAACTGAAATCAAAGCAAGGCGATGCTATCAATATGCATGTCAATCTATCAATCTGAATCAGTCAATGGTCAATGAGTCTATGCAGCGGAAATCAATGAATCAATGATCATCAATTCTATGCAGTGGAAATCCATAGTCAATAAAACCAGTCAATGCAGCGGCAGGCAATTCGATAAATCAACGCAATCAATCAATATCCGTCAATCAAATCAATACGGTCAAATCAATACGATCTAATCAATGAAGTCAAATGAGAAAAGCGATACGAGACAAGGAATCTATAAAACAGTCAATACGGTGTAGAACAATAGCAACAGCGAGTCTACAAAATCTAGGCAGCAATACAATGAATCTATACGATGTCCATGTCCATGCTATCAATGCAGTATCTATATCAATGTCAATAATCAATAATCAATAGTATCAATGCTCAATGATCAATCAATGAAATCAATGAATCCGTACGATAAGAAATCAATTCGATAAATCCAACAAATCAATAAATCAATCGGAAGTCAATAAATCAATACACATCAGGAAGCCCATACGATGCAAGATCATACAATTCCATACAATGGTCTTACTCGACAAGCACAAACACTAGTCATGATGCTGTTGTAGTTATCAATCGTTCAATATCAATAGTGCTGTTGTAGTGGTCAATCTATATCAATAGTGCTGTTGTAGTTCGTTCAATAATGCTGTTGTAGTGGTCAATCTATATCAATAGTGCTGTTGTAGTTCGTTCAATACACGTTGGTTTCTATAACCAACGTTCAACTAGGTTTCCACTTGTCTTTCAGGATCAATCAATCAATCAATGCAATAATCGATGCAATAAGCAATATTAAAGAAATCTAGAACAATCATATCAATAGTCATACACATATCAATTCAATCTATCAATTTCAGACAAATCAGAAATCATACGAAAATCGGGCAGCGTAACGGCAGTCGGTCAAATTTACACAAAAATCCTGCAAAAAGACACGATTTCCAAATTCTACCAAATTACAATAGAATATCTATAACATCAATGCAAGACTTTTATTCTATAGAAACCAAGTCAGAAAACATCCTGATAATTTTCTATTCGATAAAAATCACGTAGAACCAATTCCGACCGGAAGAAAATTCGTAGAATACAGTCAAATCGTGTAGAATAATCATATCTATAACACTCTAAAAGTTGTGCGGTGAAAGTTGTGTCAAATCAAAATCATGTCGAAAAGTCGACTACGAAAACACAAAACAGATCTCAACTCAGTCAAAACACAACATCTTTGAAAACAGAAATAGGATTCGGAGTCCTTACCACGAGATCTTCACTTTTCCCAACAGCAGCGTCGGACGAAAAGCGCTCCGCGGTCTCCGAAAACCAGCTTTTCTCTTTTTCCTTTTCTCTTTCTCTCTCCTCAGATATTTTCGTTTTTATAAAATGATTTTCTCTCTCCTCAAAACGAGCTGATTTTCTTATATCTGTGAACTGATCGGCCAGGCCGATATTCACATCGTCCCGGGACGATCAGACCAAATCCTGATCGTTCTGGACCTCACCCAGGGCTATTGTCTGGCCGATAATTTCTACAGTACAGATCGGCCTGGACGATCTCACGATCGGCCCGGACGATCCTGTCCAGAAATCATCCAGAAAACACTCCAGAAATCAGCTGTTTTCCATGCACTGATCGGCCTGGACGATCTCAACTTCGTCCTGGCCGATTCTGGGAGGGAAATCCAATTCAGAGAGGAACAGTAAGGGAACGAGATATTACAATCTCCCCACCTTAGAAAAATGTCGTCCCGACATTTCCCTAAAGGTACGAAGCAAAACACGAAGCAAACCAAATCGATCGAAATCCAAATCCCAAAACAAAACTCGTCGAAATCTAAACAAACACACAATGCAATCAATCAAATGTCAATCACTATGTATGCAAAATGAATAGAATGGATTCATTCTATCAAACTATCAATCAAATCCTTTCACTACACTTGCTCTGATACCACCTGTGACGCCCCAAGATCCGTGTAGCGAAAGGATTCGTCTGACATTCTGATCGAACTCCATTCCAGTTGCCTTGCTCGGACCTGAAATTTTAAACCACATATAATGAGCTTTACAAAAGCCCAGCAGGTCACCAAAACCTACAACTGAAATCAAAGCAAGGCGATGCTATCAATATGCATGTCAATCTATCAATCTGAATCAGTCAATGGTCAATGAGTCTATGCAGCGGAAATCAATGAATCAATGATCATCAATTCTATGCAGTGGAAATCCATAGTCAATAAAACAAGTCAATGCAGCGGCAGGCAATTCGATAAATCAACGCAATCAATCAATATCCGTCAATCAAATCAATACGGTCAAATCAATACGATCTAATCAATGAAGTCAAATGAGAAAAGCGATACGAGACAAGGAATCTATAAAACAGTCAATACGGTGTAGAACAATAGCAACAGCGAGTCTACAAAATCTAGGCAGCAATACAATGAATCTATACGATGTCCATGTCCATGCTATCAATGCAGTATCTATATCAATGTCAATAATCAATAATCAATAGTATCAATGCTCAATGATCAATCAATGAAATCAATGAATCCGTACGATAAGAAATCAATTCGATAAATCCAACAAATCAATAAATCAATCGGAAGTCAATAAATCAATACACATCAGGAAGCCCATACGATGCAAGATCATACAATTCCATACAATGGTCTTACTCGACAAGCACAAACACTAGTCATGATGCTGTTGTAGTTATCAATCGTTCAATATCAATAGTGCTGTTGTAGTGGTCAATCTATATCAATAGTGCTGTTGTAGTTCGTTCAATAATGCTGTTGTAGTGGTCAATCTATATCAATAGTGCTGTTGTAGTTCGTTCAATACACGTTGGTTTCTATAACCAACGTTCAACTAGGTTTCCACTTGTCTTTCAGGATCAATCAATCAATCAATGCAATAATCGATGCAATAAACAATATTAAAGAAATCTAGAACAATCATATCAATAGTCATACACATATCAATTCAATCTATCAATTTCAGACAAATCAGAAATCATACGAAAATCGGGCAGCGTAACGGCAGTCGGTCAAATTTACACAAAAATCCTGCAAAAAGACACGATTTCCAAATTCTACCAAATTACAATAGAATATCTATAACATCAATGCAAGACTTTTATTCTATAGAAACCAAGTCAGAAAACATCCTGATAATTTTCTATTCGATAAAAATCACGTAGAACCAATTCCGACCGGAAGAAAATTCGTAGAATACAGTCAAATCGTGTAGAATAATCATATCTATAACACTCTAAAAGTTGTGCGGTGAAAGTTGTGTCAAATCAAAATCATGTCGAAAAGTCGACTACGAAAACACAAAACAGATCTCAACTCAGTCAAAACACAACATCTTTGAAAACAGAAATAGGATTCGGAGTCCTTACCACGAGATCTTCACTTTTCCCAACAGCAGCGTCGGACGAAAAGCGCTCCGCGGTCTCCGAAAACCAGCTTTTCTCTTTTTCCTTTTCTCTTTCTCTCTCCTCAGATATTTTCGTTTTTATAAAATGATTTTCTCTCTCCTCAAAACGAGCTGATTTTCTTATATCTGTGAACTGATCGGCCAGGCCGATATTCACATCGTCCCGGGACGATCAGACCAAATCCTGATCGTCCTGGACCTCACCCAGGGCTATTGTCTGGCCGATAATTTCTACAGTACAGATCGGCCTGGACGATCTCACGATCGGCCCGGACGATCCTGTCCAGAAATCATCCAGAAAACACTCCAGAAATCAGCTGTTTTCCATGCACTGATCGGCCTGGACGATCTCAACTTCGTCCTGGCCGATTCTGGGAGGGAAATCCAATTCAGAGAGGAACAGTAAGGGAACGAGATATTACACACTATCCCCAAAACCCACAACAACAGACATATACCCCGAATCTACCAGAGCATCTACACAAGAATTACTAGCTATAAGATTAATACCGCAATTATTTTCGACCAAATTTCCATCCACACCATTATTAATAGCATTCTTAGGTGGAACCGAAGGAGCAAGTTCCTTCTCAAGAAGAATAATATCACCAAAGGATAAAATAGAATTCAATTGAGCAGCATTATCCCCTGAACAATTAGTAACATGCCCAACAACAACACCATCGAGACTCAACTCCAAAGTTTTATCATTAGCATCATCAACATTAACCACCATATTGATAATAGACACAGAAGGAAGCAAGGAAGGGATAGCAGCACCACCATTATTCCCTTCACAGCTAACAATAATATTAACAAGTTTTAAAACATCAGGAGCAATATTAGGCGAGGCAGAAGAGAGGTGAGGAGGACAATCACCCATCACATGCCCAATACAATTACAAGAAGCACAAAAGGGAGAAAATTCTTCCATGACAACTTGTTGAACATAACTCGATTTCTCATGACCTAACCTAACTTTGTCAGGGTAAGATTTAGTGATGTCAATCTCAACCAGCACACGAGCCACAAAAGGTCCAAAACCAATAGAAGTAGAAGTGTCTACCTTCAAAGGTCTGCCAAAAATTGAACCCAGACCATGAAGAATACAGGGGAAATAGAGATGATGATGGAGATGCAGAAAAGAAACCCAAATAGGGATCACCAAAGATTCAACACTAACATCAACTAAAGGAGACCACTTGGTTAGTTTCATGTAGTAATTATACACTAGGTAAGATCGATGGCAAAAGACCCTACAATAATCAAGATCATTAGCCAGTTTGATCAAAATATGCGATGGATCAAGCAGGGTAACTGAGACTTCGCCATTAAGCTTAAGATTGATAAAGAACCTCCGAATAGATTCAAGAGAGGGACGCTTAAAGGGGATGAAATCGACTAAAGAAAACTGAAAAGGGATAGCTAAAGCCAGAATTTCCTGTTTCGAAATCCAAAGAGAAGGTAAACCACGAAAGGAGGTAGTTTGAAGATCATGAAAACTCACATCAGAGGAACAACCATAAAGAGCTTCCAATAACGAGCGAGATTTTAACGGACCCTCTAAAAAACCAGGGTCTCACAGGCGATTCGCTGCCATTCTGACCAGGAACGCCGGAGATGAACGAAACAAAATCAAAACGATAAACCAGAGAAAACCGCAAAAGGAGAATATAAGACTTCCCTGGATGAAGAACCACTACCGAGGAGCTCCAGCGCCACCGAGCGGGGCGAGGGAACCCTAGTGGAGAACTTCTGAGGAGGAGAGGTTTGTTACACCTCCAGGTTCAACATTTGGTTTAACTTAATTTCTTAGCCAAATTGAAAAAGTTAAATACTTAAACTTTTATATATTGAACTCTTTTGCATGTATTTGAAAGTGATATATCAAGTACTTTAGAAACCATAGCATGTCAATTAGCAACCTCAGGTGGCTAACCACTAGCTTTATGCATCCTATTCATTCTCTATAATTGTGACAAATCCTGCCCAGATTATTTATAAATAAACTAAGAATTACTTATTTGTTTTCCCAATACTCAAGTTTCGGACTAATTTTATGATTGAGCAAGATTAGTATAGTGATGCATAATATGAGGAAAGTAAAATTTAGACAAAATATAAAATATAAATAATTAATAATAAATATGTAAAAAAACTGATACCTATTTTTTTATGTTAATTATTTCAATCTCAACCAAAATTCTCTTCTTAGTAGGTTTCGTCCATTCAGTTTGCAAATCATTCAAAAGTGATTGTTTGTATAGTACATAATCTCTAGTTATAACTTTCATATTTAATCCCAATAAATTAGGCAATGGCATATTGCATGACATATAGTTTTACTTCACCCCAAGGTGCATCATGTACTTGGCGGCATATTATGTATATCTACAATGTGGTACGTACACACCCTACATCTTATAGGGGCACCATGATCTTTTGAAATAAATAAATCAAGTGAGTATTGTAAAATTTTAAAGCTCAAAGTGTATACATAATTTTAAGAAATTCAAATACCTATGAACCATATGATATCATCTAAAAATTTGGCTTGTCAATGAATGTCATAAAACCAACGATTTAAAAATCGGACCGGACCGGCCGGTTCAACCGGTTGAACCGGGAACCGGTCAGGCTGCCTGTCCGGATCTATCATTGGAGTTGGTCTGCATTCAAACCGGCCAAAAACCGGTTCAAATACCGGTTGAACCGCCGAGCCGCCGGACCGTAACCATTTGGAAGAACCGGCCGGTTTCAAAGCGCGTGATTTTTGGTCGTTGATCGCACATCTAGCGGCTGAAAATATTTTCTGTTCGAATAGATGAGGCGAAGCCTCTTTTACGCGCAGCTTTCTTTCTCCCTTTCTCCCGATTCGCAAACCCTATCGAGCCGAGACGTTGAGGCGACTGGCGAACGAACGCGTGAGAGCCTCGGCGAAGAACGACTGGGGGAGACGAACGACGGGGATAGACGGACGAACGACGCCTTCTTTCGTGCTATCTTTGTCCATTTTGTTGCCCAGGTATCTTTGTATTCTCGGCTTCTCCCTCGTTCCGTTTTGTTTTCTACTTTTCTTTGAACAACTCATGCATTCCTCTTCCCAGCTCTTACCTGTTCGAAATAATACATTAATACCAGAGGTATGAATGTATGATTGCTGCTAGGAATTTAAATACCCGTTGGATTTGAATGTATGATTGCTGCTAGGAATTTCCGTTTTGTTTTATGGTTTTGTTTTATGCTTTATGCCTTTATGCATTTTTGTGTTTTGGTTTTTAATTTGAGTGGTGGTTATGCTAAATTATGGGATGAGATGATAGATAATCTTTTATGGGATAAATGATTATGCTAAATTTTTCTGAAACTGAACAGCCCCTTGTTATGCTAAATTTTTGTGTTTTGGGATAAATATTATGTGATAAATTTTTTATGAAAAAATGATAAACTCTGCTTTGAAAAAACAATGGAATGAGATGATAAATAATTCTGTGTTTGTTTTTTCTGAAATCGAACAGCCCCTTCTTTTTTGATTTCAAGGGGTGTAACTTTTTTTCATTTTGCTTTCTTATTTTTTTTATTTTATTATTTTAGCTATTGAACACAGTACTCTAAAATGGATCCACAAACAACTTCGACTCAAAGTGTGCGTGAGAAGCTTGATATAGCTTGGAGTCATTGTACTGTTCGAAGCTTGATATAGCTGATTGGAAATAAGGATATATGTCCTAAATCAACAGCAACAATGAATGAAGTTAGGCTATTTCGTGATAGTTTGGAAAGCTTTGGCAAACCAATTGCACTAACAATGGCCAAAGAAATGCAGCCTGGTAAGTGAAATAAATATTTTACTATGTATTTCTTATTTCATGCATATCAGATATTAGCTAACTAATTTTATCTATTTGTAGATGAATGGTGGAAGATGTTCGGATCAAGTGCACCAAACTTACAGAAATTGGCGGTTAGAATTCTTAGCCAAATATCTTCATCTTCTGGATGTGAAAGAAATTGGAGTGTATTTGAACAAATTCATACAAAGAGAAGAAATCATTTAGAACATCAAAGGCTTAATGATCTTGTATTTGTTCGATACAACCTCAATTTGAGGCATAGGTATGACTATATGCTTGTATGCTTGTGATATCATTTCTTTATGCTTGTATGACTTAATAATCTTTTAATTATATTTAGATTTCAAACAAAAAAGAGAAATTATGATCCATTGGATTATACTAGCATAGAGATGGTGAATTTTTGGATGCTTGATGAAGAACCTGTTTCAGAGCTTATTTTGGAGAACTTAGAGACTAAAATTTATATAGAAGATGTCATTCCTGTTGCTGAAGAACTTAATACTAGTTCTACAAAAGAACCTCTAAGTAAGTTTTTAATTGGTCTAAGTTATATCATTTGAAAATTAAAAGAGATGTTAAAATATTTTATATTTCTAATATGCAGAAGAAGAAGTCCTAGATGATGTTGGAAATGACAATGAAATAATTGGCAATGAGGATATTGATGCATTTGGAGGGGAATGTTTTGATGAACAGGGATTTAGAGATATAACTTTTGATGCTTCAAATCTAGGAGACGATTTTTAGATTTATTTGCATATTTTATTTGAAATTTGTTTTGATATGAAATTATGAACAAGTATGAACAATTAATTTGCATATTTATGTTTGTTTTCTATTGGAGATTTAGCTATGCATTTGTTTATGTTTATATATATTTTAATGATATTATTATTTATTACGTCATCCGGTTCGACCCCGATTCGATCGGTCGAACTGGTTGAACCGTGAACCTCTCCTTCTACCGGTCCGATTTTCAAAACCTTGCATAAAACAATTCTCACAAAAGAAATAGTTAAAATAGAGGGGATGGCTATAAGCTAATTTGTCAAGGCTAAAGAAAAATAGTTAGTTGTTAGCCATATACTTCTCACAGATTCGATTATATTTAGGGGGACAAAAACTTTATTTGGGTACATCGATATTTATGAACTTGATAAATATATATATTATGAATTGATAAACATAACTCCCTACATGATTATATCATCTATAGGTATAGAGATAAGGAGGTCAGACTAAACAAAAAAACAATCAAGTTTAAACAAAATAATATTTCTCTATCCATTAAACAAAATAATCTTTAATTACAAATCCAGATAAGTTCCACTTGTTCTTTGGCCAAATAACTCCTCATGAATAATCATGATAATGAATTCACTGACCAAGTAATTTGATCAAACCAAAGATTTTTCAGGTTGGCTTAAAAATATGCCATTATAGTTTTTTGTTTGCATTAAATAGCTCATTGAAATATTAATATATTGTAAAGTGTCCTATATACACACACTAATGGAATGCTATAGAATCAGTCTATCAAACACCTCTCTCTTTTCATATAAAAAGCCCCATCGAGAATAGTGATTGCAACAACTTCTCGTTAAAGGAAGGCTAAGCATTACAGCTTACGCCTTCTCCACTTTTATTTAAGATATATAGCAATGGAGTTCGCCCGAATAATACTTCCGGTTCTTCTTCTTGTCATGCTCATCCTCCCTATCTATAGTGAATATTTTCAACTCTTTTTAAATTAATTTGTATATGTTTTGTCGACTATAATCAGTTGTTGTCATGAAATAGATGGTGACTATTTGCCATATTCTTATAAAAAAATTTGCTTCAAGTAGATGTTGCTGGGACTGGTCGCTTAAGTGTGGAGCATAAGATGATGAAGATGATAACTGAAGAAACTTGTGAAAGTAGCGACTGTGATAACCTCTGCAAGAATGTCAATCATTATCGTAAGGGCATTTGCGGCGAACGAGGTCGTTGCTATTGCTATCCATAATAAAATCAATAGGGCCTTGTGTTGTATGTCAAGCCATGCATGATGGCTTCATATATAAGAAAATTTCTCTTCCCCGTCGATCCTTGGTTTGCTACTTTCTCAAGTTTAATTTTGGCATATTCAAAAAACCATAAGTATTAATTGTTTGTTTGAGCTGTGGGTTTTAGTTTCCTCTAGTATTGTTTGATAGAACTTTTTGTGAATCTGGCTAGGGAAGTAGCGTCAGGTATGCAAATGTAGTTATAATACAACAACAGACCATAAGATTCAGCATCTCTCCCATCTCCATTTTCTTCAATCAAAATCGACTGGCAATATCGCAAAACTTCACCCTATGCGTGAATGCGAGATGATGGATGATCAGTGCTAGGTGAAATGGATCAATAGCATAGAGATCAATAAATCTCACAAATTTCAACAAACTCTGAAATGAAATTAACTGGCACGCTTAGTCGGATACCATATGAGATTATTCATTCATTAAAAAGAAAAAACCACAAAGCTAATGAGAACAGAAAGTGATAAACATCGAAATATTTGCTATGATTTAAATGTTGACCCCTACACATAAAACCATGCAAAAAGAGAAGAAAATGATGATTTAGGCAATGCGTATATTGACAAAATATATCACTTAAGGGGTCAAATGAGCTCCAAATACCAAACGGAAGGTATCGTTTTGATCAGGACACTGAATTCTACAAGGTCGAGGCCCCTCGCAATTGAATCGGATGAGATTGGTCAAAAGAGACGACCGACACCCGAAATTAAAGTGCGAGGCTGATCAAACGATGTCGGATCAACAAACGGACAGCGCCATTGCGTCCGGAACATCATTGACATTCAGAAAATATATTTTATTTGATAAATTTGGATCATCTGAGATGGTTGTGAATTTTTAGGTGATACAAATATAATATAAAAGCATGCGTTACGACGGAAACAATGCCTCGAAGATGTTCGAATGACGTCCGATCGACAAACGGACAGCGCCATTGCGTCTGGATTGTCGTCAATATTAAGAGTCTACATTTGATTTAATCAAATTGGATCGTTTGATGTCGTGTCGCAAATTTCAAAGGCGATTCAAATACGATGCGAAGGCACGCATTACGAGGAAAATTTACCTCAACGGTGACGATCATGATGTCCAATCAACGAACGGATAGCGTCATTGCGTCCGGAACATCGCCGACATTTAGAATATATATTTTATTTAATAAATCTAGATTGTCCGAGATGGTGATCAATTTCGAGGAGATTGCACACATTATTAGACGAAGCCACCTTAATCGAAACCTTTTGGAGGGGGTTATCACATTTCCATCAATCTGATTTATTAATAAATTAAATATTAAATATTTTATTATATAAAAATATTATTAAATCTTATAAACCAGAAGTCAAAATGAAACCTCGTCTCACATTTAATGCAAACTTCAGACCTCAGATATTCTGCTATGAGATCCCCGATCAATTCCCATAAATCCCGCTGAAATATCCCATAAATCCAGGGGATTACCTCGGACAAATGCTTCCATCATTTTTTTTCCTCACTCAGAACCTAAAAATCCTCCCTTCAGTTTTCTCTCATCGCATCCAGCCAACGTCCAAAGCTCTTTCACAGCTCTTCATCTCTAAATCCTTCCTCCACTTCACAGCTCTCGGTCCGACTCAAGCAAGCTGGTTGAAGGCATCACGTGATCCCTCAACTCTTCCACATGAAAGCCGCAGTCTCTTCCCTCTTCACTGCTCCATCCGGACTTCCTCTACATCAAAACCGAGCCCTCTCCACAACTGAACATTTCTAGCAGCAGAGATCCATCCCATGTGAAAGCCACCTATTCGTGAGCTTCATCCAGCACCAAACTCTCAACCTCATGTAACCAGAAGGAAGAGACACTCATCCGGTTTGGAACCGTGAAGCACCTCCGTCTCTCCTCTTATCTGTCTCTACTTTACCTCCGTTCCTCACAAGCAAACTACATAGCTGCTGATGTCCTTCAAAGATTCTTGCAAGAGGCTGCATGAAACCCCTTCCAAGCCGCTGCCTTGAGAGCTGCTGTTCTCCTTCCACTTCAACAGCAATAGCAGCATTCCTCATCCTTCTCTAACAGAAGAAAACAACAGCAATTTGTTGTTTTGCTTCCCCTCCACGAGTTATAACCAAACTCACCACCCACACCTACTCAGCAAGTCACAACAAGAAAGATCCAAGGAAGATAACGCTTACAGCAACGCAATTGGAGCAGCTCAAGGTGGAGGAAAAGATTAAGTCATCGCCAATAAGTATAAAACAGCTATCTATGGAAGGAGATGAAGTATTTGGAGATATCAATGAGAAAGCTTCAAGAATCCTAAGCAGGTTGGATTACTTACTGAATAAATTGCTGTTAAAGAAAAAAATTGCTAGCCATAAAGCCTAATAATCTGGACTTTACATTAGCTACTAGAATACATCTAGCTATTGAGACAACACACAAAGGCTTGGAGAGAGCTGGGTTCTTTGCTGGTAAATCTATTCTTCTATTAGGTGGAGCAGGTGGAGTTGGATCTTTGGTGATTTAGCCGACAAAGCATGTTTATGTGGCATCAAGAGTTGCTGCCACTTTAAGCACGAGTAAGTTGGAGCTATTGAAGAGTTTGGGAGCTGGTTTAGCAATCAACTATAACAGTGAAAAGCTTAAGCAATTTCAGGAGCAAAATTCCTTCTCTTCCTGTTTTCCTTGAATGTTGAAGTTAGCATGAAGCAAGTGACCTTATTGTCTTAACTCCTTAGGTGTTATAAAGTGGCATTTCTTCTGATGCTGAAATTGGACTACTTGAAAACAGGGAATGGTCCGACAAAAATAAAGACATTAGCGTATATTTGAAAGGTTTTGCTAAATCCATTAGCTGTTTAAAGATCGTTGCATAAAGACTGAAAAATTTAAAGAAGATACAGAATCGTCGTTCATCCCAAAATTGTCAAAGAGCAAGAGTATCCTTGGTCTGTTCATAAGAAGAAAATCTTGAGAATCATTCCAAAAATGTATGATTATTACTAGGGGTGTCAATATTTGACACGACCCGATAACCCGACCCGAACCCGACCCGAAAATTTCGGGTTAGGGTCAACCCGAACCCGAAACGGGTCGGGTTCGGGTTCAGCATTTCGACCCGTTTCAAAAATCGGGTCGGGTTCGGGTTAACCCTTTGACCCGAAATTGACCCGATTTTGACCTGAAAACCCGATCTTGACCCGGCAACCCGAGATTGACCCGATTTTGACCCGTTTTTGACCCGAAAAGAGGAGTTTGACCCGTTTTTTACCCGAAAATTAGCCATTTTCTTGTTGGAAACGGGTCATTCGGGTCGGGTCGGGTTGACCCGGACCCGAAGCGGGTCGGGTTCGGGTCAGGAAAACTGACCCGTTTTTAAAAACGGGTCGGGTTCGGGTTGACCCGAATAATGCCGGGTCAGTTTCGGGTTCGACCCGAACCCGACCCGTGACCCGAAATTGACACCCCTAATTATTACTCAATACAAGCAAGATCACCTAGCACCTGTGTTGGAGGCTTGTGAAAGGATGCATTCACATTTGACAGCTGTTGTAGTTTCCAAAGGTCCAATACTTGTAAAGTAATGCATGTGTGTGTATGAAGTAAAAAAAAAGGGAAAGGAAATAGACAAAAAAAAAAAGAGAAAAAGAGAGAGAGAGTATAAAAAAAAAGAGAAAAAAAGATATTTAAAAAAAAAAAAAAAGAGGAGCAAAAAGAATGATGATTCTTTTCTCGATGCTTGTCACGGGCAGGCAAATCCCCTAGGCGCTCACGTAGCGTTGTAGGGCGGGAAACCGGTGCGATGCTTGCGACGATTTAAGGATCCCTCTTCAATGCTAGCAACGAGCCGGCAAACCCCCTAGGCGCTCAAGTAGCGTTGTAGGGCGGGAAACCGGTGCGACGCTTGCGGCGAAGGGGATAAATTTTTTTTTAATTATTATTTTTTATTTTTATTTTACTTTATTTTTATATATAAGTACCCCCGAACGCTCACGTGGTGCAGAGGGGGGAAATCTGTGTTTTTCTAACATGTGTTTTCTTCTTATAATAATAATAAAAAAACCCTTAAACGCTCACGTAGCGGGCGGGGATAAAAATAAAAAATGCAACCGCGGTGTCATTTTGACATTTACCTGAAGCGCTCACGTAGCGCCGAGGGGAAGGTTGCCTCCTAGTTTTTCCCCTAAACGGGGGAGACGCCGGGAGGCTGCCGAAATTTGGATTGAAAATTCAAGGACTTTGAACAATATTGAATCTCATCTAGACATCAATTAAACTAAAATCAAACTTGGATAAATAATGGCTTAAGCAAAACTCAAAACAAGAGGTGGACCACTTGAACTCAAAGGAGATTGGTGCAATGAGTTTTGAACTAAACTTGAATGCCAAGAACTTGGACTTAATGGATTGGAACTCAAATGATTTGGAACCATTTTTGACTTGAATCAATTTCAACAAACAAAATTGAACTTGGACTAGAATCAAACTTGGACTCTCATTTGAACTTCAGCAAGGACACAAATGAACTTGAACTTAAAATAGAGGACTTATGAACTTATTTTGAATACCAATTTGAACATCAAAGAAGCAAGATTTGGACTCAAATTTGAACTTGATTCCTACATCAAGTAGACATGACTTGAACTTGTACAAATTTGCAAAGGACATAAACTTGATAAGGACTTATGGATCCAAGTTCAAACTTCAACTCAATGGGTGTATAATCATCTCAAAGATCACAAGTATCAATCATTAAAATTAATGATATAAGCTCTCAATGGATATAACTTTCTTATGATCAAATGGAAGATGCATGTGACCTCTTCATACATGTTGCAAACAATGTGTGAAGACAAGAAAGCTCATAACTATAACATGCCTACAAGTAATGAACAATCATAAGGATGTGTGATCTAGTCACAAATGAAGGCACAAGAACATTTCATTTAGCTCATATGCAAGGTGACTTACATACAAGGGATGATGAAACTCAAGTATTTGAATGATTCATATTTGCAAGCAAATGATAAGTGAATAATGCAATGACATGCCTACAACCAATAGCATGAGATTTCCCACATAAGTGTTTAATAGATGTGATGAGTTCTCTACAAACGTTGATAGAAGAACCATAACACATTCAACTTATCGCCCACGAATAACAAAACTTCCTTGCAAATAATGAAATATCTTATTAATACACTCAATGTATGATATCTTCATGATCGACAACTATTTGGTGGAGGGCAAATATGCAAATCCCTACCGGCCATCGTAGGAGATTTGTTACACATCTAAAGTATTGCCCGTAAGAAAATGCAGAATAAATACGACAAATTCAAGTTCATGTGGATTGTTGTAGGAAATTCTTTGTATGTATACTACACTATATACAAGAAGATACGAAAGAGTTGCAACAAATGATCATATGCATAAGTACCTGCAGAAAGTTCATGCTATTCATATGAAAGATGCAGAAAAGCTACAAATAAATATGAGCTTTCACGAAATACTGTGAAAGACTCCTCGAAAACCAAGATATTCCCCGCACATGCACCTTAAATTGTATACACATAGGTACACTAAAGGGGAAAATACAATCTCAACTCGCATGGGCCCCGACGAGCGTGTTATTGGTACACACGTGACGTCTAGAGATGCTGCGCGGGTTGACAAGTGAATTCAGGTTCGAAACTGATCCTTCTATACGGGTCAATAGAAGTCGACAGGGTTCGAACCAACAAACAAATATACGGTTGTGGCGATCGTTATATTTGTCTTCAAGGCCTATAACAATGAGAATTCACTATCAAAGGGCATAAAGCCTACGAAACCCGATCCTTTGTCGACAGCCCGATAGAGTTGGCAAGGTTCAATCCATAAAGAGAAATGACCCCGAACACCCCGATGATGGCTGTGTTGAATGCAGATCTCAACCGGAGGGGTTCCCAGATATCTCCCAAATATCCAAAGTCCATTTCAAATACTCCAAAGCTCCACCCAAAATCTCAGAAAAATCTAAAAATCTCAAAACCCCAAAAATCCCAAAAATATTTAAAATTGAAATAAATCCGTCAACCTACTTAAAGCAAAATCCATCCATCATCCGCAACAGTTTGCCAAGGTGGACAAATTAAATTTTACTTCAGCTCACAAAAGAGCCAAATGCCTAGTCGAAAATATCACTAGGATTCATTCTCAAAACAGTCTCCTGCCAGTAAGGACGTGGTACGTGTCCTCTAACCGGCAGTTTTGCCGCCAAATGGCACTGCAGGTAAACGGTTATGACCCGAGGCCCTCTGAACCAAGTGGTTTTGCCGCCACATGGCACCACGAAATACCGGTTATGGCCAGCGCCGATACGTTCCTTATTGGCATCAAATCCTTGAGATATGAATCAATAGGATATAATCGATAGGGCACAAAGCCCTCTGTTAGCTAAGGTGGATTCAAATTTGTCCCCTTAGACAAACATTCACCCCAGGTCTACAAGGTCCCCTTGGACGAAGCAACCCATGGCTGCCGACAAGGATCCTTCTGTCAGGTTGGGTCGACTACCTCCTCTGACTAAGTAGACCAGGGACCACGATGGCCCGGGACGACGGAACCATGGGATCTTGATCGGGTCTATCATCCATTCCCCCACCATCCGCTTTAAGTGTGAGATGGTGCAATTTCAAGTTTTAAATATCAAACATTTCCAAATTCAAACCTGATTTCTAAATCTAACACATGCTGCTACTATACGCCAGATAACACGTATTCTCTACGTATCTAATTGATGACTAGCCTTAATCGAAAGTTCTCTCTCGTTATCGGGAGGGGTAATTAACTATAGGGGCTAGCGCCTATAGGAAATCAGAACTCAGATCATAAAGTCCTCACAAAATGAGGGCGAAATCTCTGGGTAGTGTCTTATCTACAAACCCATCTGCCTTCCAAAATTTACCCCGGAACTTATTCAGTTAAAACTCCCTCGCCGAATAAAAAGAACAGCATGGCGGGGAGGCCGGGGCCGAATTTTCGGAGCCCACAATAAATAAAGCAGTAAAACCAAAAAGTTGCTTTAGCATTGATATACGCAATTAATATTAATGCAAATTATGTTTTAACAGTAGCCACTGCAACATAAAACAGAAAACTCCAATGACTAACAAAAGCTCCAATGAGATAAAGCCAAGCCCACAAATCTTGCACTATCACAGAAATGCCGCTCTTGCAGCTATTGACTCTCATATACAACAGAACAAAAGATATAAACAATTCCAAGCCTTCGGCCACCAACCAGAATCCAGAAACGGCGTCAGTAGTTATGAAATATTCACAAAAAAGTTCCACAAAACTACACTAAATCATCAATGAGAAATCCTTAACGACTTAACAATCAGTTAGGATCAACAATAGGTCCATCACCCAATTGAGTACACAAACCAAGCGTAAGAACATTTTAACTTAAATAAACCATCCACTAATTCCAATGCTAGCAAAAGGAAGCTGCTAAAACGGTGACAAAGTACTAAAAACATGCTAAAATGTCCAAAGCACTAATATAACGGTGAATCGGAAAATCAAACAAACACAAAACTCGATATAAAGAGTAGGAAAAGCACCTTGCGTTCACAAAAGAGTTGGTCGTATTCGTAAACGGTTGACTAGAAGGATGGAAATTTTTTTTAGAAAAAAAAAAAAAAAGAGTTTCTGAATCGCAAGCTTCGCCTGCAAAGCTTAGGGCTTCAACGAAAAAAATAGTGAAAGTGACAATCACTGAAAGGAAGATGAAGAAGAGGATGCCCTCCAAAAAAAAAAGAATAAGGATAATAGGCCGCGCAAAAATACGCACGCTAATACGATCGACGGAATGGTCGGCAGCGGCCGTGGCCTTGAGAAGGAAAGCTGCGGGCGGCCTGGCTGCACAAGTTGCTTCAGCATACGCGCACAACTCTCAAGATCTTGGAATAAAAAAAAGTCCATACCATTTGAAACTAATCTCGTTCAATGAACTCCAATAAATAAATAATGAAGATATTCTTATAATCATCCACACGATGGGCATATTAAGCTAAATTTTAATTTTTATATTTACTCCTATAATATTACATATTTAAGTCATATAAAAAATATTACTAATATTAATTTATTTATAATAAATTTCATATTTTCATATATATTTTTTAATATGATTTAGAAATTGAAGTATAATTTCATACATATTTGTATTATGCTAAATATTATTCATATATGTTGAAAATGGTTATGTTTCTATATTTATGAGATGGGATTGATATATTTATTTTCATGTTCATTTAATGAAATTGATATGTTATGTTAATGCGTTGGGCAATGTGTTGAGGAGGGACAAAGTAGGATGTGTAAGTGCTGATTGTATTTATTTATGTGCAATACAAGTATAGTAATAATGGGCCAAGGGAAAATATGATCAAGTAGATGTATAAGTGAAAGTGAAAGAATAAGGAGATATCACGAATATGTGTTTATATTAATATGATGATGTTATGTTTTGTTCTGTTTTTCATTTCTGATATCATATTCAAGTGAATACTCATGTTATCTCTGCTGACATATTATTATTGTGATTTAACATATGATACTATTTATACTGATGTAATTCTGTTAATAATAATACCTAAACCCAAAAAATCATGTTATCTTATTTAAAAGCATATTTTAATGTTTAAATAAAGTTCAAGATTATGCTGATTATTTTAATGTAAATATTTTTTAATTGGCTTTAAATATCCTATTAAGTGGATGTTGCTCACCCTACATTAATGGAATGTTATTCAAAGAAAGGGTAAGGCTTTTATCGAATAGAGACTAGATAAGTGTTAAAGATATGGTTTATAGGCATGTCATGTATTTGGATAGAAATCTTTTGGCAATCATGATATGATATGTATTTTGATGAAAAATAATGATATTGTCATGAATATTGCATATTGTTCTTTAATTACAAGTGAAATGATGATTATGGTGTTTTGTTACAATTAATTGAAGAGTTAGAATGGCTCTATGTTGTGAAAAAATGAGAAAGACTAAACAAGATAGAATTCTTCTAACTAGATATTGGGTAAAGTTTAATGATGCAGCTCGTTAGATATGAGGGTTGCATTATCTTCGATTGTGATAGTATCAATGATAGTATTAGAGCAATGGTTTTGAAGAATTAAATTTAACCATAACCATAAGAAAGTTCAAGTGAAAGTGTTGAGTATATTAATACATGCGTATTAAGTTAAGTCTTGCTTAAATCTAATAAGTGAAAGTGTAGAAAAGTTAAGAATCCCCAAGTTTAAGAAGCAGTAAATGGGTAGAGTTCTAATTAGGTTATGTATGTATAGAGTACATTAAGAGTTATGACATATGATTTTTTGCTACAGTTTGCTATTCATGTAGCCCAGTTCATGAGTAAATCTTAGAGTATAATGTTTTTATTGAGAGTGAAACCTCTTAAGTAGAAAGTGAAAAAAAAGCTAAACTCTTAACTATCAATATAATGTCAACTTTGGCCTAAAAGCTTATGATTTTTTTCCTGATAGTGTAAAAAACCTTATTCAAGAGAGCTCAACATGGCCACTACATCACAAGCGCATATATAGTTGATGTCACCCCAATCACCTTTGATGAGCCATATGGGCCAAGGAGTGGAAATACTTTAATAACAACATGGTTGTTGTAATAATAGTCACCAACTACTATATGTGCAATATTTTCATTAATATTATAGTTCTATTAAAATTATTTAACATGTTCTTGATAAAAATGAATCTAATTGCTTCCCAATTAACCCCAACCCTAAATCTTCTATATAATTTCTCTAGCTAGTGGTGAGAAATTGAAGGCATGATCACCTTATTAGTTATCTAGGGTGATGATGAATGCAAATATACTAAAATAGCTAATTTCGTCCTCCTTGATGCGCTGATCACCTATATACTGCAATCATTAGGTGGCCATTATTGAACGCTTCAAGGTGATCTTTTTAATGTACCACATAATGGTCATGTTTTTGGCAGGAAGCTTAAAAAATCATAGTAAGAAGTGACCTCGCCCAATCGCAAGCCTACTACTTGAAGGCCATACAAAAGGTGTAACTTCTCCTAAAGAAGCACTATAGCTAGAAATAGAAAGATAATCAAAGTTGTAGACCACAAAATCATTGAAGAAGTCTATGGGACATGAGGAAACATAGAGAAAAGCTTAAGAAAAAGCTCATGCTTCAACCCAACACATTGATCATCCAAGCACTTAGAAATAAACGATGTATTTTCTTGGATACACTAAAATGATTGTGATTGACATTGAGTTTCTATATATGGTTGAATTTTAGGTTTTAACTACACATAAGATTATTGTATGCATTAAATGATGCACGAGAGATATTGAAAATATCAATATTTTCATTAAAGAATAAGAGTCTATATTGATACTTAATATGATATTTACATCATCAACACAAAATAAGAGATCTAGCCAAACATGAAAGAAATTAGAAGCAAACTCATATTCATTTTATTCATAGAAGAACAAAGCATAAGAGATATAGTATAATTTTATCATCAGGAAGAATGAAAGTTCTTCTCTACGCTCCTACCACTTACAAGGTTTCTTATACAAATATAGGTTAAACTCTCCTAGAGATTATATCTTGCACTTCCCTAACCTCACTTAAACTTGACAAATATAATCAAAGGATGACGTTTTTTTAGGAGTGTTTTTTTTTTAAACCAAATTTTATTCCAAACAAGAAAAGAGAAATACAATAAAGACCCAAAAATAGTCGAAGCCAAAATATATCCAAAAATAGCAAAAGTAAGCAAACTCAACAAAACAAATAATCAAAGATGCATGAAAAGGAGCCAACATCGGACTCAGAAAATGGCAGCTCCCTGCCACCAACCCGCAGCCAGGCACAGACCATTTATTGGTGACAACCATTCATAAACACATCATCAGCCTACAACCCACACAGGTAACCACCTAGCAGAAGGGCTTACCACCAAGGTTGCCAACAAGCCTGGGCCAACAAGGTGATAAGCAGGGAGACGCCTCATCATCGTCCAAATCATCAATAAAGCCCACGACATCGAAAGCAAGAGGGTAACCTAAAGACTATTTCTTCTTAGATTTACTTTTACATCTTTTGCCACCACCATTGACTACTGCTTGATCAACAACATACCTCATCATGAAACTATACATATCATCATTTACATGGTCATCAAAATCATCACCCCCCTGCCCCCCAAGGCGTGGATAGGGACTCATCCATATCCATCCAATCAGATTGATCCAAAATAGATTTATTCAAAGACCAGGCCAGATGGGCTTTCAAATCTACGTTAGAGATAACTGAAATAGGAATATCAACATACTCCTCATTTCCCTTCGAGAAATTCACAATAGGAGACAAGTCCGACTCAATATTAATTGGTAAGCTTGAAGCCAAATAACAGACAAACATTTATCATCCAGAACCACAGGCCCCAAAGGAAAGGAACCCTCACAAACAACCAACACATGCATTGGCGAACCTGACAAACCAGAAGCTAACATATCCTCACTAGTAGGAACACTATCCCCAAAACCCACAACAACAGACATATACCCCGAATCTACCAGAGCATCTGCACAAGAATGGCTAGCTATAAGATTAATACCGCAATTATTTTCGACCAAATTTCCATCCACACCATTACTAATAGCATTCTTAGGTGGAACCGAAGGAGCAAGTTCCTTCTCAAGAAGAATAATATCACCAAAGGATAAAATAGAATTCAATTGAGCAGCATTATCCCCTGAACAATTAGTAACATGCCCAACAACAACACCATCGAGACTCAACTCCAAAGTTTTATCATTAGCATCATCAACATTAACCACCCTATTGATAATAGACACAGAAGGAAGCAAGGAAGGAATAGCAACACCACCATTATTCCCTTCACATCTAACAATAATATTAACAAGTTTTAAAACATCAGGAGCAATTAGGCGAGGCAGAAGAGAGGTGAGGAGGACAATCACCCATCACATGCCCAATACAATTACAAGAAGCACAAAAGGGAGGAAATTCTTCCATGACAACTTGTTGAACATAACTCGATTTCTCAGGACCTAACCAAACTTTGTCAGGGTAAGATTTAGTGATATCAATCTCAACCAGCACACGAGCCACAAAAGGTCCAAAACCAATAGAAGTAGAAGTGTCAACCATCAAAGGTCTGCCAAAAATTGAACCCAGACAATGAAGAATACAGGGGAAATAGAGATGATGATGGAGATGCAGAAAAGAAACCCAAATAGGGATCACCGAAGATTCAACACCAACATCAACTAAAGGAGACCACTTGGTTAGTTTCATGTAGTAATTATACACTAGGTAAGATCGATGGCAAAAGACCCTACAATAATCAAGATCATTAGCCAGTTTGATCAAAATATGCGATGGATCAAGCATGGTAACTGAGACTTCGCCATTAAGCTTAAGATTGATAAAGAACCTCCGAATAGATTCAAGAGAGGGACGCTTAAAGGGGGTGAAATCGACTAAAGAAAACTGAAAAGGGATAGCTAAAGCCAGAATTTCCTGTTTCGAAATCCAAAGAGAAGGTAAACCACGAAAGGAGGTAGTTTGAAGATCATGAAAACTCACATCAGAGGAACAACCATAAAGAGCTTCCAATAATGAGCGAGATTTTAACGGACCCTCTAAAAAACCAGGGCCTCACAGGCGATTCGCTGCCATTCTGACCAGGAACGCCGGAGATGAACGAAACAAAATCAAAACGATAAACCAGAGAAAACCGCAAAAGGAGAATATAAGACTTCCCTGGATGAAGAACCACTACCGAGGAGCTCCAGCGCCACCGAGCAGGGCGAGGGAACCCTAGTGGAGAACTTCTGAGGAGGAGAGGGTTGTTACACCTCCAGGTTCAACATTTGGTTTAACTTAATTTCTTAGCCAAATTGAAAAAGTTAAATACTTAAACTTTTATATATTGAACTCTTTTGCATGTATTTGAAAGTGATATATCAAGTACTTTAGAAACCATTGCATGTCAATTAGCAACCTCAGGTGGCTAACCACTAGCTTTATGCATCCTATTCATTCTCTATAATTGTGACCAATCCTGCCCATATTATTTATAAATAAACTAAGAATTACTTATTTGTTTTCCCAATACTCAAGTTTCAGACTAATTTTATGATTGAGCAAGATTAGTATAGTGATGCATAATATGAGGAAACTAAAATTTAGACAAAAATATAAAATATAAATAATTACTAATAAATATGTAAAAAAACTGATACCTATTTTTTTATGTTAATTATTTCAATCTCAACCAAAATTCTCTTCTTAGTAGGTTTCGTCCATTCAGTTTGCAAATCATTCAAAAGTGATTGTTTGTATAGTACATAATCTCTAGTTATAACTTTCATATTTAATCCCAATAAATTAGGCAATGGCATATTGCATGACATATAGTTTTACTTCACCCCAAGGTGCATCATGTACTTGGCGGCATATTATGTATATCTACAATGTGGTATGTACACATCCTACATCTTATAGGGGCACCATGATCTTTTGAAATAAATAAATCAAGTGAGTATTGTAAAATTTTAAAGCTCAAAGTGTATACATAATTTTAAGAAATTCAAATACCTATGAACCATATGATATCATCTAAAAATTTGGCTTGTCAATGAATGTCATAAAACCAACGATTTAAAAATCGGACCGGACCGGCCGGTTCAACCGATTGAACCGGGAACCGGTCAGGCTGCCGGTCCGGATCTATCATTGGAGTCGGTCTGCATTCAAACCGGCCAAAAATCGGTTGAACCGCCGAGCCGCCGGACTGTAACCATTTGGAAGAACCGGCCGGTTTCAAAGCGCGTGATTTTTGGTCGTTGATCGCACATCTAGCGGCTGAAAATATTTTCTGTTCGAATAGATGAGGCGAAGCCTCTTTTACGCGCAGCTTTCTTTCTCCCTTTCTCCCGATTCGCAAACCCTACCGAGCCGAGACGTTGAGGCGACTGGCGAATGAACGCGTGAGAGCCTCGGCGAAGAACGACTGGGGGAGACGAACGACAGGGATAGACGGACGAACGACGCCTTGTTTCGTGCTATCTCTGTCCATTTTGTTGCCCAGGTATCTTTGTACTCTCAGCTTCTTTCTACTTTTCTTTGAACAACTCATGCATTCCTCTTCACAGCTCTTACCTGTTCGAAATAATACATTAATACCAGAGGTATGAATGTATGATTGCTGCTAGGAATTTAAATACCCGTTGGATTTGAATGTATGATTGCTGCTAGGAATTTCCGTTTTGTTTTCTGCTTTATGCCTTTATGCATTTTTGTGTTTTGGTTTTTAATTTGAGTGGTGGTCATGCTAAATTATGGGATGAGATGATAGATAATCTTTTATGTGATAAATGATTATGCTAAATTTTTCTGAAACCGAACAGCCCCTTGTTATGCTAAATTTTTGTGTTTTGGGATAAATATTATGTGATAATTTTTTTATGAAAAAATGATAAACTCGGCTTTGAAAAAACAATGAAATGAGATGATAGATAATTCTGTGTTTGTTTTTTCTGAAATCGAACAGTCCCTTCTTTTTTTATTTCAAGGGGTGTAGCTTTTTTTCATTTTGCTTTCTTATTTTTTTTATTTTATTATTTTAGCTATTGAACACAGTACTCTAAAATGGATCCACAAACAACTTCGACTCAAAGTGTACGTGAGAAGCTTGATATAGCTTAGAGTCATTGTACTGTTCGAAGCTTGATATAGCTGATTGGAAATAAGAATATATGTCCTAAATCAACAGTAACAATGAATGAAGTTAGGCTATTTCGTGATAGTTTGGAAAGCTTTGGCAAACCAATTGCACTAACAATGACCAGAGAAATGCAGCCTGGTAAGTGAAATAAATATTTTACTATGTATTTCTTGTTTCATGCATATCAGATATTAGCTAACTAATTTTATCTATTTGTAGATGAATGGTGGAAGATGTTCGGATCAAGTGCACCAAACTTACAAAAATTGGCGGTTAGAATTCTTAGCCAAAAATCTTCATCTTCTGGATGTGAAAGAAATTGGAGTGTATTTGAAAAAATTCATACAAAGAGAAGAAATCATTTAGAACATCAAAGGCTTAATGATCTTGTATTTGTTCGATACAACCTCAATTTGAGGCATAGGTATGACTATATGCTTGTATGCTTGTGATATCATTTCTTTATGCTTGTATGACTTAATAATCTTTTAATTATATTTAGATTTCAAACAAAAAAGAGAAATTATGATCCTTTGGATTATACTAGCATAGAGATAGTGAATTTTTGGGTGCTTGATGAAGAACCTGTTTCAGAGCTTATTTTGAAGAACTTAGAGACTGAAATTTATATAGAAGATGTCATTCTTGTTGCTGAAGAACTTAATACTAGTTCTACAAAAGAACCTCTAAGTAAGCTTTTAATTGGTCTAAGTTATATCATTTGAAAATTAAAAGAGATGTTAAAATATTTTATATTTCTAATATGCAGATGAAGAAGTCCTAGATGATGTTGGAAATGACAATGAAATAATTGGCAATGAGGGTATTGATGCATTTGGAGGGGAATGTTTTGATGAACAGGGATTTAGAGATATAACTTTTGATGCTTCAAATCTAGGAGACGATTTTTAGATTTATTTGCATATTTTATTTGAAGTTTGTTTTGATATGAAATTATGAACAATTATGAACAATTAATTTGCATATTTATGTTTGTTTTCTATTGGAGATTTAACTATGCATTTGTTTATGTTTATATATTTTTTAATGATATTATTATTTATTACGTCATCCGGTTCGACCCCGGTTTGACTGGTCGAACCGGTTGAACCGTGAACCTCTAGCTCCTTCTACCGGTTTGTTGTTCGGTCCGATTTTCAAAACCTTGCATAAAACAATTCTCACAAAAGAAATAGTTAAAATAGAGGGGATGGCTATAAGCTAATTTGTCAAGGCTAAAGAAAAATAGTTAGTTGTTAGCCATATATTTCTCACATATTCGATTATATTTAGGGGGACAAAAATTTTATTTGGGTACATCGATATTTATGAACTTGATAAATATATATATTATGAATTGATAAACATAACTCCCTACATGATTATATCATCTATAGGTATAGAGATAAGGAGGTCAGACTAAACAAAAAAACAATCAAGTTTAAACAAAATAATATTTCTCTATCCATTAAACAAAATAATCTTTAATTACAAATCCAGATAAGTTCCACTTGTTCTTTGGCCAAATAACTCCTCATGAATCATGATAATGAATTCACTGACCAAGTAATTTGATCAAACCAAAGATTCTTCAGGTTGGCTTAAAAATATGCCATTATAGTTTTTTGTTTGCATTAAATAGCTCATTGAAATATTAATATATTATATAGTGTCCTCTATACACACACTAATGGAATGCTATAGGATCAGTCTATCAAACACCTTTCTCTTTTCATATAAAAAGCCCCATCGAGAATAGTGATTGCAACAACTTCTCGTTAAAGGAAGGCTAAGCATTACAGCTTACGCCTTCTCCACTTTTATTTAAGATATATAGCAATGGAGTTTGCCCGAAGAATACTTCCGGTTCTTCTTCTTGTCATGCTCATCCTCCCTATCTATGGTGAATATTTTCAACTCTTTTTAAATTAATTTGTATATGTTTTGTCGACTATAATCAGTTGTTGTCATGAAATAGATGGTGACTATTTGCCATATTCTTATAAAAAAATTTGCTTCAAGTAGATGTTGCTGGGACTGGTCGCTTAAGTGTGGAGCATAAGATGATGAAGATGATAACTGAAGAAACTTGTGAAAGTAGCGACTGTGATAACCTCTGCAAGAATGTCAATCATTATCGTAAGGGCATTTGCGGCGAACGAGGTCGTTGCTATTGCTATCCATAATAAAATCAATAGGGCCTTGTGTTGTATGTCAAGCCATGCATGATGGCTTCATATATAAGAAAATTTCTCTTCCCCGTCGATCCTTGGTTTGCTACTTTCTCAAGTTTAATTTTGGCATATTCAAAAAACCATAAGTATTAATTGTTTGTTTGAGCTGTGGGTTTTAGTTTCCTCTAGTATTGTTTGATAGAACTTTTTGTGAATCTGGCTAGGGAAGTAGCGTCAGGTATGCAAATGTAGTTATAATACAACAACAGACCATAAGATTCAGCATCTCTCCCATCTCCATTTTCTTCAATCAAAATCGACTGGCAATATCGCAAAACTTCACCCTATGCGTGAATGCGAGATGATGGATGATCAGTGCTAGGTGAAATGGATCAATAGCATAGAGATCAATAAATCTCACAAATTTCAACAAACTCTGAAATGAAATTAACTGGCACGCTTAGTCGGATACCATATGAGATTATTCATTCATTAAAAAGAAAAAACCACAAAGCTAATGAGAACAGAAAGTGATAAACAACGAAATATTTGCTATGATATAAATAAAGCAGTAAAACCAAAAAGTTGCTTTAGCATTGATATACGCAATTAATATTAATGCAAATTATGGTTTAACAATAGCCACTGCAACATAAAACAGAAAAATCCAATGACTAACAAAAGCTCCAATGAGATAAAGCCAAGCCCACAAATCTTGCACTATCACAGAAATGCCGGTCTTGCAGCTATTGATTCTCATATACAACAGAACAAAAGATATAAACAATTCCAAGCCTTCGGCCACCAACCAGAATCCAGAAACAGCGTCAGTAGTTAGGAAATATTCACAAAAAGTTCCACAAAACTACACTAAATCATCAATGAGAAATCCTTAACGACTTAACAATCAGTTAGGATCAACAATAGGTCCATCACCCAATTGAGTACACAAACCAAGCGTAAGAACATTTTAACTTACATAAACCATCCACTAATTCTAATGCTGGCAAAAGGCAGCTGCTAAAACGGTGACTAAAGCACTAAAAACATGCTAAAATGTCCAAAGCACTAATATAACGGTGAATCGGAAAATCAAACAAACACAAAACTCGATATAAAGAGTAGGAAAAGCACATTGGGTTCACAAAAGAGTTGGTCGTATTCGTAAACGGTTGACTAGAGGGATGGAAATTAAAAAAAAAAAAAAAAAAAAAAAAGAGTTTCAGAATCCCAAGCTTCGCCTGCAAAGGTTAGGGCTTCAACGAAAAAAATAGTGAAAGTGACAATCACGGAAGGAAGATGAAGAAGAGAGTGCCCTCGGTTAAACGATAATAGGCCGCGCAAAAATACGCACGCTAACACGATCGACGGAATGGGCGGCAGCGGCCGTGGCCTCGAGAAGAAAAGCTGCGGGTGGGATGTAATTTTTATTAGGTCCGGACACCTAAGTAGCTCTACATCCAGACGTCAACTGCTCTTAATCTTTACCGCACGGCCCGATGACCCGACCCGGAACGGAAATCCGGTATTGCTATGTTCGTGTATTGCTAGGTATTGCTCGGTATTGCTAGGTGTTGCTCGGTATTGCTAGGTATTGCTCGGCAATAATGAGAAATACCGCTCTGTCAAGATCAATACCGAGCAATACCTAGCAAAACCGGGGTATTACTCGGTATTGCTAGTTATTGATCGGTATTGTTAGGTATTGGTCTTGATAGAATGATATTTCTCGTTACCGAGCAAAACCTAGCAATACCCTGGTCTGTACAAATCAACTAATACCTAGCAATATTGGGTTCAAATCCGGTCGGGTCGTCGGGCCGCACGGTAAAGAGTAAGAGTACGTGGCGATATTTTATTGACGTCGGATGTAGAGCTACGTCAGACGTCTGGACCTAATAAAAATTCGGCGGGCTGACTGCACAAGTTGTTTCAGCATACGCACAATATCTTGGAATACAAAAAATAGTCCATACCATTTGAAACTAATCTAGTTCAATGAACTTCAATGAATAAATAATGAAGATACTCTTATAATCATCTATGCGATGGGCATATTAAGCTAAATTTTAATTTTTATATTTTCTCATATAATATTACATATTTAAGTCACATAAAAAATATTACTAATATTAATTTATTTATAATAAATTTCATATTTTCATATATATATTTTAATATGATTTAGAAATTGACTTATCTCATAAATAAATTTAAATTTTAAATTAAATATTAAATATAAAATTTATAAGAATTCACCTGCGTATGTGTATGTGCCCCCTCTCTTTCAGAAAAATGTAAATGGACGACAAAGCTTTTGAATTTTTTTTTTGAAATTAGTATTGATATATCATGCAAAAATTATCTTGATCGGGCATGAATCTCGAGGCAAAATCAAGCCGGAAACTTCAAAAATTAAATTCGGGATCACCAGAACTCTGATTTCAGCAAACTTATAGTCAAATTGAGCGTCTCGGAAATACTAACCCAACGACACCAAATTCAACTCAATCCGAGCCCAAATGAGTCCAAATTAAGGACTCGAAGCACTGTTGGAAAGTTCGTACCACAATTCGAGTTACCAAACGGTTTCAAAACATGACGAGCTTATAGTCGAATCGAGCGGCTCGACGAGGCGAATTCAACGAGTCCAAGATCGCCAAATTCCAACATCATTAAGACCTTCAAATGTCTGACGAACGGTACACGATCAAGGGATTCAATATCGGCCGTCCATCCGACCACTCCCTATTTACCCCTGATCTCTCACCTATTTACAAGTCATGCCACTCCAGAATATCTATAAATAGACATCTCATTTCTCATGAGACGAGACCTAAGCAAGAAGAAGCAAGAAGAAGAGAATGATTGGAGGGAAGAAACTCCTCCACGACCACCATCGAAATTCTGCCCGACGTCCGAGTGACGCCAGAATTCTGTTCGACACCCGATTGATGCCGAAATTCTGCCTTACGCTCAAGTGATGCCGGAATTCTGCCCAAGTGATGCCGGAATTCTGCCTAACGTTCGAGTGACGCCGAAATTCCGCCCGATCTCCAAGTGACGCCGGAACTCTACCCAACGTTGTAACTGATTTTCAATCATGAAGTTATTCATTGTAATCTAATCATCCTAAATTTTAAGGACAAGTCAGCCTCTTGTATTTCAAGCAAACACTAGTGGAACTCTTTCAACTGAACGTGGCCCCGTGGTTTTTCCCCTTTCAGGGGTTTTCACGTAAAAATCCTGGTTTTGCTATTTCTTCTTTGTTTGTGTGCAAAATATCCGTACAACGCTGGACATAAATTTTTTAACTCTATCGCTGCGTATATTCTAGTCCGCAACAAGTATATATAGGAATCAGTAAAAATTTATATTACATTAATCTTAAAATAAATTTAAAAATTTTGATGTTTATCTATATCAAACTTTGCATTAATATATTGCAAGCTAAAATTTTCCCTGAAAAAGTGCAACAATGTGCCCTTAGAAAGGTATAAGTGGCTACAAACCTTTATATTATATATCATATATTTCTTTGACCTCAACCATGTGATAGAATGGCAAAAATATTATATATTATTATCATGATCTTATTTCATAAAAATTTTTGTTGAAATGCATATTCTCATTTAGGTGCAATCTATATTTATTAAATATAAATATTTTAATTACATTATGGCATAAAGACTTGACGTTGCTGTATAAATATTTTAATAGTATGTTCATACATGCCTATGTCGGTAACTCATAGATATTAAGCAAGTTTCCATCGAGTTCTTTGATGGACCTAAGTGGCACTCACCTAGAGCTAGTGTGACCTCGCAGAGTAGAACCTGCCAAATAGCCTATGATTTTATGACGACTCACTAGTAGAGATTGCAGCATGAAGACTCATCCAAAGAGAACTATTATATGATGCAATCATTTTTGGTGTGCTTCTCAAAAGGACTTTAGTGTGGCCCAATGGGATTTAAGCCACTGATGAGATATTGTTTTAGCCTTGCCTTCCAAAATGTACTAGGAATTATGTAAAAGCCTTTGAAAGAGTTGAAGTTGAGTGGTGTTCAATTAAAATGCAAAGGAAACGTGATATGTAAGGGTGCCTAGAATATAGCCAAAATTTTCTATGTTGTCTTTAAGCTTTTAAGGATTCAAATGGTGGGAACTCTAGGACTAAAATAGTGTTAAGTATATTAATAGATGTGTATTAAGTTAAGTTTTGCATATATCTAATAAGTGAAAGTGTTGAAAAGTTAAGAATCCCCAAGATCAAGAAGCAACAGATGGGTAGAGTTCTAATTAGGTTGTGACTGTACATAGTTGGCATATGATTTGATGTTATAGTTTGTTATTCTAGTAGCCCAATTTATGGGTAAATCTTAGAGTATAATGTTTGCATAGAGAGTTGAGGAAGTTGATAGGCATTTGTAAATGTTTTAAAGTTTAAGGGGTGGAACCTCTTAAGTAGAAAGAAAAAACAAGCTAAAATCTTAATTATTAAGATATTGTCAGGTTTGGCCTAAAAGCCTCAGGTTTTTTTTTCTGTTAGTGTAACTTCTTAGGAGGTCGTCCATCCAAGAATCTCTTCGGGATGAGCACGCTGTTGACCTCGATTTTGCCCAGACTCCCGGTCAAAGATGTTGACTTGGTCAAATTGACCAAGTCAAACCTCAAGACCTTCTCCAATGGGTTCAGTGGGTCGATCTGGATCTGTTGAGCCCAGACCCAGTCCTCGGGTCAACCTGGTTGACCAGGTCAACCCGGGTTGACCTAATTGGCCTTAATGGGCCTAATTTAAATTCTAATCCATTTCAAGGCCTCATAAGCCCAACCCATCTCCTTTCTGACCTAATTGACTGGTTTGACCAAGTCAAATTTTGACTTGGTCAAATCAAGTCTTAAATAGGTCATAATCACCTATTTAATTAGAATTTAGAGCCCATTTAATGCCTAATTCAATTCCCTTGATTTCAAAATTCAAACCACGGCTTAGGAGTTTCCTTTGGCCGCCAATAATCAATTGAGATCAAATCCTAACCGTCCACTCTAGGTCTAGACCTTTAAATAGCAAAAATTAGGGTGAATTTGGGACTTTTTCATTGATACTCCCTCTCTAGACCGCCTCAATGCTTGAAATTTCATGTGAGAGCTCTAGAGAGACTTCTCTCCCTTCCCCACGTTGAACTCGACCACCTCAAGCCGGCGCAGCGAGTTCTCCGACGACCCGAGGAGATTTGCCTTCTATTTCGTCTTGCGCAAGATCTAGATGTCGAAAGCTCATGGTTTCTTCTACAACTAATTAATCTAACCAATTATATTTAATTAATAATAATTATTAATTAATTAATAAAATAAAATAATCATTCATAATTAAAATAAATTAATTATAAATGATTATGATTATTATTAAATAATGATAATTAAAGTAATAAAATATAATTAATTAATTATATTTTAATATAATTAATAATTATTAAATAATATTAGGATAATTAATTATAATAAAATAAGTTAATTATAACTAATATTATTTTAATTAATTTAAAAATATTATAAATAAAGAATAATAATAATAATAATAATAGTAATAAGAATAATCATTATTATTATTAATATTATCATTACTGCTATATTTAATAATAATAATAATAATAATAATAATAATAATAATATAACTTATAATATAATTATAAAAAATAGAGGTATACCTACAACTAAGGGGGAGATCGGGCAAGACAGTCGGAGCAGAGGATTTGGCGTCGGGCTAGGGGAAAGGAAGGCTCGGGTAAGGGTGAATTCTCTCTCTCTCTCTCTCTCTCTCTCTCTCTATATATATATATCTCTCTCTCGGCCTGAGAAATAAAAAGGGTCGAGCAAGGGGCGAATGCGACTTGCTGGAAGAAGCTAGGGCAAAGGTCGTCGTTGAAGGAGTAGGCGTCGAGTGTGGTGAGGTCGGTGCAGGGAGGAGGAAAGAGTCGGACTGCAAGGCTTGCGATAAGGGCTCTCTTTCTCTCTCCCTCTCTCTCTCTCTCTCTCTCTCTCTCTCTCTCTCTCTCTCTCTCTCTATTTCTCTCGGTTTTGGCTGAAGGACGTGTGGAGGTCTTCAGATATGGGAAGAGAAGCGAAGAAGCAGAGGTCGGAGAGGGTTTTGTGTAGGATCTGCCAATGGAAGAGAGGAGGGCCTCCCTTTCATTTTATAGACGCGAAAAAGGTGAGGATCAAGGCTGTAGTCGCAGGTTTCGCGGGAAAGTTACACTAACGGCGCCGAATTCAGCGAGATTCCCAGAGGGTTTCGGCAGATTTCGTGGATCCACCGTGTATAATGTATGATTTTGAGCTTCCTTTTTTTGTTTTCCTTTGGATATAGCATGCAGGTCAACATATTTTTGGGTGAAGCAAGGTTGTGATGTGTTACGACATTGGCATTAATGATGTCTCGGTGCTTACAAATAGGGAAGGCCAACACCACCACATTGAAATCGGTGCTTTGACATTTATTGACACTGCGACGTTATCTACCACTTATAATATTTTCTTTTTCTAGCTTAATTCCTATATAAAAATAAATAAAATAATATATTTTTATTAATTTAACATTGCTAAAATAATGAAAAATTTACACATATCAGAGCTTAAGGAGTTCAAGGTTTGACTTCATGAGTTAGTTAACAAGGGATTTATCTATCTACGTGTGCCTCCATGGGGAGCACCAGTTCTATTTATGAAGACAAAGAGTGGTATGATACACATGTATTAATTATAAAGAGTTAATAAAGTCACTATAAGTAATAAATATTCTCTAACATGGATTAATAATCTATTTGATCAATTTGTTGGATCTTATATATTTTCTAAGATTAATTTTGTTATCTTGATATTATCAGGTGAGGGTGAAAGAGTCTAATGTGATGAAGACTACTTTCAGTACTAGATATGGATACTATGATTTCCTAGTCATATATATTAGTGTGGAAATACACTAGCCATATTTATGGATTTGTTGTATAGAGTTTTCAGGGATTTTTGGATCAATTTATTCTTATTTTTTTAGAAGATATTTTAGTTTATTCTACTTCTGAGGAAGATTATGCTAGACATTTGAAGATTATATTGGAGACTTTGAGACAACTTCAAACTATATGTTAAATTATCTAAATATGAGTGCTAGTTGAGTAGTATTTCTTTTATGGGGTACAAGGTGAGCAGCACATGTATTTCTAGAGATCCCCAAAAAGTTCAAGCTATAATTGATTAGGCGAGACCTACTATTGTATCAAAGTTATGTAGCTTTTTAAGCATGGTCGGATATTACAAGATATTTGTGTAGAGATTTTTTCAATTTTTTGCACCCCTAATAAGACTAACTTAGAAGTCAGTAGTTTTTGTTTGAACATCTGATTTTGGATTTAGCTTTTAGAAGCTAAAAGATTATTTGACTTATGCTCCAATTTTTTACTCTTTCATATGGTATAAAGGAATTTTAAATATTCAATGATGCATAATTGAGGGGACTGACATGTGTTTAGATACAACACAAAAAAAAATTATAGTTTAGCCTTCTATATAATTAATGCTATAAAAGAGGAATTATTTGACTCATGATTTAATACTTATTACTATAGTATTTATCCTAAAGATCTAGATATATTATCTATGGGGTCAGGTGTGAATTTTTCATTGATCATCTGAGTTCAAAATGCATATTTACTCATAAGGATCTAAATCTGAGGCAAAGGAAATGACTTGAGTTAATTAATAATTATGATATGGCTATTTAGTATTATCTTGGTAAGGATAATAAGGTAGCAGGTGCTCTGAGTATAAAATCTTATATATTTTCATACATTTTGCTTACCTTTTATGAATCCCTAATATGAGACTTGGAGAGATTACAATTGGAGATGATTTCTTCTACTGATTGACATTTGAGTATTTTGAATCAAATGATTATAGCTTTCTTAGTAAGAAAACATTCAAGAACCTTAAAAATTAGATGCAAAAAATTTGATGTTGATTGATCAGATAAGATCTAGTAAGAAATATGAACTATGAGTATCTGATTCTTGTATTATCTTCTATAAGAACAAACTTTGGGTTCCTAGTTTTAGAGATTTGTGATTGGTTATTTTCATGAAGTTCAAATTTTAGGGTATATTATTGATCTAAGAAACATTAAAATATATAATGAGTTAAAAGTTATGTTTTGGTGGCTTGGATTGAAAAAGAATGTAATAGATTTTGTTTATAAATGTGAAGTTTATCAGTTACTAAAGTAAACCATCAACAACCAGAAGGTTTTTTTGCAACCAATAATAATTCCTAAGTGGAAATGAGAAAACGTGATTATGGATTTTGCTTTGAGTTTTTCCAGGTTAAGATAGGGATATAATGTTATTTTTGTTATAGTTGATTATTCAATAAAATTAGCACAATCTGATAATATGATTATATAAAAAGGTTATCATAGGTCTATGTGCGTCAGATTATTAAATTACGTGGGACATCAAATTTTATAGTCTCTAACAGAGATGATAGGTTTACCTCTTAATTGTTGAAGGATATTCAACAAGGGTATGAAACTACATTTTAGTATAATATTTCATACTTAGACTAACGGGCAGTCTAAGAGGACTATATAGGTACTGAAAGCTTTTATGAGGTTATGTGTTTTAGATTTTGGTGGCACTTAGGAGGATTATATTCATTTGATCGATTTTGCTTACAACAACATCTTTCAGTTAAGCATATATATTGATCCATATGAAGCTCTACATGGTAGAATATGCATGACCCCCTTGTTTTGGAAAGAGGAGGGTGAGAGATATTTGATCAGAGTAACATTAGTAGATGATGCTACTAAAAATATCCATTAGATCAGAGATAGATTAAAAGCTATATAGAACAAGAAACAATTATATTTTGATGCTAAGCGTCGGGCTATAGAGATTCAAGTAGGAGATTTTGTATGTGTAGATTAGGCTCATGAAAGACATCATCATATTTGACAAGAAAGGAAAGATGTGTCCAAGATACATTGGACTCTTTGAAGTGGTTGGAAGGAATGAGAAATTTGTCTGCATGTTATTGTTAAAATATCATATGTTTGAAATTCATAATGCATTCCAAATTTAATTTTGTTAGCAAATGGGTATCTCATTCGAGAAATGGGGTATCTACTGCAGATATTGAGATACGTCCGAATCTAAACTAAGAGAAGAACTAGAGAGGAATCAAGCTTATGATGTTAGAAAGTTAAGAAATACATAAATTCTAATGTTTGAAGTTTAGTCGAAGAATAAAATTGAAAGAGAAGCTACTTGAGAGAAGGACTATGAGATGAGACATCTGTATCCCAATTTAGTTATAAGATATGAGATATGAGTTTTGAAATAACAAGGATGACATTTTTTGAGTGGAGAGTTCTTACACCTCCAGGTTCAGCATTTGGTTTAACCTGTTCTGACCCGAATTGAAATAATTAAATACTTAAACTTTTATATTTTAAACTCTTTTGCTTGTATTTGGAAGTGATATAATTAAGTACTTCTAGAAACCATTTCATGTCAATTAGCATCCTCAGGTGCTAACAACCAGCTTTATGCATCCTATTCATACTCTATAATTGTAACTAATCCCACCCAAATTATTTATAAATAAAGTAAGGATTACTTTTTTTCCCCAAGACTCTTTCTTCGGACCTGTTTTATGATTGTGCAAGATTAATAATATTTAATATAGTGATGCATATTATGAGGAAACTAAAATTTAGACAAAAAATATAAAATAAAAATAGTTAATAATAAATATGTTAAAAAAATTTGATACCTATTTTTTGATGATATTTTTTTCAATCTCAACCAAAATTCTCTTCTTATAGGTTTCATCCATTTAGTTTGAAAATCATAAAAAAGTGATTGTTTGTAGTACATAATCTCTATATATAACTTTCATATTTAATCCCAATAAATTTGGAAATGGCATATTGCATGACATATAGTTTTAGTTCACCTCAAGGTGCATCATGTACTTGGTGGCATACTCTATATATCATTATATCTACAATGTGGTACTCACCCTACATCTTATAGGCACATCATGATCTTTTGAAATAACTAAAACAATTGAGTTTAGTAAAACTTTAAAGCTCAAAATGTATAAATAATTTTAACAAATTCATAATAGCTCATTATTGCCATTTCAATATTCTTATTAAAATAAATTAAGAAAAAAAAAAACATATTAGTATGATGAAATATTAAATAAATAATTAGATATATAAATTAAAATATTTTTTATCAATATTTAAATTTCACCAAACAATGCAAATAATATCTAACGAATTATTTTAATTTTGATTAGCTAAAAATCTAAGTATTTATGTCTAGCATTTATATATAACTAATTAGGCTCAACCAGAGAATAATAATAATTAGAACTCCTAATTAGGCTGATAATGAATTCTCTGACCAAGTAATTTCGTACACTTGATCAAACCAAAGATTCTTTAGGTTGGTTTAAAAATTTGCCATCATAGTTTTTTTTGTCTTTTGTTCGAATTAAATAGCTATAGATTACCTTTTCATATAAAAAGTGTACGAAATTACTTTGCTAGTGCATTCATTGTGAGGTCTTATTTTGCCAAAGAACAAGTTCAAACAAAATAATATTTCTCTATCATATCCATTATACATTGCTTTCCTCGCCGAAAATGTCATTGAATCTTTAATTACAAAATAACATCTGATAATGAATTCTCTGACCAAGTAGTTTCGTACACTTGATCAAACCAAAGATTCTTCAGGTTGGTTTAAAAATATGCCATTATAGTTTTTTTGTCTTTTGCATTAAATAGCTCATTGAAATATAAATATATTACATAGTCCTTCTCTTTTCATATAAATAGCCCCAATGAGAATACTGATTTCAACAATTTCTTGCTAAAGAAAGGCTAAGCATTACAGCTTAAGCCTTCTCCACTTTTAATTAAGATCTATAGCAATGGAGTTTGCCCGAAGAACGCTTCCCGTTCTTCTTCTTGTCATGCTCATCCTCCCTATCTATGGTGAATATTTACAACTCTTTCTAAATTAATTTGTATATGTTTTGTCAACTATAATAAACATCTAAAAAATAAAAAATCATCAAACTGTTGTCATATAATAGACGGTGACTATTTGCCATAATCTTACACAAAAATTTGCTTCGAGTAGATGTTGCTGGTACTGGTCGCTTAATGGTGGAGCATAAGATGATGAAGAGGATAACTGAAGAAACTTGTGATGGATACTGCAATAACTACTGCAAGAATGACATTCATCTTCGTATGGGCATTTGCGGCCAATACGGTTTTTGTTATTGCTATCCGTAATAAAACTCGTAAGGCCTTGCGTTATATGTCAAGCCATGCATGATGGCTTCATAATAAAATTTCTCTTCCCGATCCTTGGTTTGCTACTTTCTCAAGTACTATTGGCATATTCAAAACAATATAAGTATTAATTGTTTGCTTGAGGTGTGGGTTTTAGTTTCCTCTAGTATTGTTTAATTTGTGGTGTTTAGTCTATGTTCTGTGGTTGAAAATAGAAGATGTGATCTCTATTTAGCAAGTAATTTAAATTGATCAAAAGGTCCAAACTTCATGTTATACTGTTGATTGCTTTTTTTTTTGTGAGGTAAGAGGGGTACTAATCCTTAGATCAGGTTAGCAATACGAATACTTAAGCAATAATAATTTTTTTAATTTTTAGTTTGAGTTAATTTAATTTCAACTTCATATGAAGATCTGAATGCTCAAGACTTCTAATTCATGACCTCTATAGTGAAATCTTGAAGCTCCCAAATATTAGACTATGATGGGCAAAGTAAGAAAGAAGTTTATTATCCTCGGCAATTAGGGGTGTCAATATTTGACACGACACGACAACCTGACCCGGACCCGACCCGGAAAATCCGGGTTGGATCCGACCCGTTTGATAAACGGGTCGGGTTCGGGTTCACAGATTTGACAAATTTGATAAAACGGGTTGGGTCGGGTTGACCCGACTGGTTGCCGGGTCAACCCGAAAACTCGTTTAATTTAAGAAAATTTGAATTTCCCGCCCGCTGCCCCCTCCTGCGCTGCCCGCTGCCCGCTGCCCGCCTGCCCCGCGCGCCAAGCCTCTGCCGAATCTCCTGGGAACTTGACATTTTATTCATACTGAATATAAACATGATGAGTCAGAACAACCATAGATGTCACTTCTGCTTACAAAAACATAGTGAACATATTTATGGCTGTAAAAAATGCACTTAAATTGCATATTTTGGAAACTCATTTCAGGATTTGCAGTAGCCGTGTGAAAGAATGCCTCAATGACAATTTTACTGATTCAAAGTGCTTAATCCATTGTTGAGGTTGTCTTGCTAGCTTGGAATGGTGTGCCTGAAATCTTTCTGCTGTTACCATCAGTGGTTGCAACCAAGCACAACGCGGCAACCCGGTTTTCTTGTTGATTCAAAAAGAATTCATCATTACCGGGTCGCGGGTGGGGTCGGGTCAACCCGGCCGGGTCGGGTCCGGGTTGAAATGTTCGACCCGTTTGCAAAAATAGGTCGGGTTCGGGTTGACCCGTTTAGATCCGGGTCGGTCGGGTTCGACCCGAACCCAACGGGTTGACCCGAATTGACACCCCTATCGGCAATCCTTCCCTACCTAACATGTTACTTTCCTTCAGGAAGAAAAATACATCTTTATGTACTTTTAACAATTCAAAGGAAGACCAAACATTTTTCTTTAATATTTTTCTTAAAAATTGGATCTATTATTAGAACTTTTATTTTATCCAGTGAACGTACGCTCCTCTACGTTCGGTTTTAGGCCAAAACAGCGCAATACCGAGTTTTTTGAAAAAACTCGGTACAACTCGGTACTCGGTACTCGGTACTCGGTATTGCGCGTTTTTGGCCTAAAACCGAACGTAGAGGAGCGTACGTTCACTGGATGTAATAAAAGTTCCTATTATTAAGACCTACTTGTTTCTTTGTAAAGAAGATTTACTCCAATGCTACTAAAATCTACATTTCAACCATAATATGTTTATTTTAAAAATTATATATTCATTAGGCCTTCCAAAATGCAATTTTTTGGGTACAATTAATTAGTTAAGTTAGATTATTTTTTTATTGTTTTCAATAAAATTTTGTATTAGAAAGTTAGTTTTTTAAAAAATTATTTTATTACAACTTCTTTTATAAAAAAACACAGCTGTCTCAAACGAACTCGTAGATTTTATTTGAGATAATTTTATTAATTACTATTTTGCTTTTCAGATCGCAGTAAAAATTTTTATTTGACAATAGCTTTTTCACTACTATCATGAATTTTCTATACTTCGTTTGGGACAATTTTCTTACTGTTTTTCACTTTCTAGTTAAAAAATTTTAATTGTTATAATTGAAAGTTGCTTTAAGAAACAATAAAAAAAAAAAAATCTTCTCAAATGCACCCTAAAAGCTCTGTTTTTATTGTAGCTTTAAAAAAGCTTATTTTTTTAAGAATAATTTTATAATCATCTTTATAAAAATTGCTACAGTCCAAATTGAATTTTAAAACTATAAATTTAACTTATACTATTTCATGACATGAAAGCGCACCTAACAAAAAAATGAAGTGTTATTTAGTAAGAAAAGAAAGAACAAGTTGACATTATATCGCAAAACATTAAAATAAAAAAAATGGAAAGGGAGATTTATATATTGATATATTCATATCATATTTCCTTTTGAAGGGCTTCAGTTTCTCATCTTATGGTAGGAGACAAATGTAGAGAAAGCCTTTTTGTTCTCATATTTGTTCATATTACGTTGTTCATATCCTTACTATATATGAGTCAATAAAATTATTGATGAACATTAATTATGCCTTGAACTATATCATCTATTCTTCACCATTTTTTATGGAATCCATCTTATGATGATTTCCTTGCCTAGCACTAGGTGTGATCATTTCTTTTTTGGAATTTAAGAGAACATTCATTAAATTATTTATAAGTACTTAAAGGTTGCTCAAGAGGTCTCAAATTCTACTAAAGATGAGTAAGAGATAGGTGAGACACTACAAAGTTTCATCGTAATGAATAGAAGGAGATATTGGAGGATAAGAATCTAGAGCCAGTGGGTGCATAAACTTGTACTAACATAAGTTTTCTGAGAAGGGTTGGACTTCCATAACTATAGTATGTTCGCTAAATTGTTCGAACTAGCCAATGATAATTCTAATATGAAAAACTACCATAACGTGGTTGAGGCATCCTTAACCACTCACCCCAAATAACTTTTCATAAAAAATGATCGACTTCAAAGTGGTCAGCATATTGTTAATTTCTAGATATTCATATAGTAGATAGGAGGCCATATATTCCACTAGATTGCACCACCTAGTCAGGAAAAAATATCAATACAAGCCATTTCATCACTCATTTACATGCCATGGTCGAGCTTATGAATTCCATTAAAAATAAGGAGTTCCAACTCCTGAAACCTATAAAAGTGAATGCCCATACGAGAGAAATCTATAAGTATTGCGCCTGCCACAATGAACACGAGCTTTATATAGAAGAATGTAAGCACCACTGGGGTCTAATCAAATACCTCCTTAAGGTGGAGAAAGAATTCATCCTCATTGACCATGGTAGGTACCCTTGGAAGGCACCTATGTAGGATCAAGAGAATGAGCTTGAACATGCATGTGCTATCCACGTAATTGAGTGGTGCTCGCCATTCTTGGAGGGGATAGAGTCGAGACATCTTGAGAGGTGAGTCTCACGAGACCTTATAAGGACTGCTTCTGTAGTGACTGGACTACCATTGATGACTCGAATCATATCTGGTAAGAGGTGAAAGTTTAATTAGCATTTATTAAATTTTTATAAATGTTTAAAGCCATTTTTTGTTTAATATTTTCAGGAAAGAAATATAGTTATATTTGGGAAAAATGTTATAAGTATAAAATTCTGCTTGTGATATAGTGCTATAACGGAGGTACTTTTATGCTACTCTCTCTGTTGAATTGGAATTTGAAAGAATGATATTATAACATTATGAAAGGGTTGCATCATGGTGTTGAACTCTTTGTCTTGATGTCTAAAATTTTTGCTTGGAGCACTGCCTTGTGTGGATGGTGGGGTTACGATGCTAGATCTATAAATATCGAACTGCATTTCACAAAAAATATTTTTTTCTTATTTTGATCATTGGTTAGAGAGAGAGAGAGAGAGAGAGAGAGAGAGAGAGACAAATAGAGATATTTAAAGAGCGAGGAAGTTAGGCCAGCTGGAAAAGTTGTAAGAATCGAGGTAAGTTACCCATACTCTACTTCATATTTTAATTTCATCACTTTTGCAAGTATTTTTTGGATTTTGTTTCATTTGATTTTATACAAACACACAAACCTATGAAGATTTAGAAATTTTTTACTATATAACTTTTTATATGTGTATAATGAAACATTCTTGTCATATTGATAGGAAAAATATAAACTTTCATCGAATATTTTTAGTTGCACAATATTTTAAGAGTAATAGAACCTACTATAGAACAATAAATGCTTTTAGATGATGTTGTGAATGATTTTCTAATTTGGAAATGTTGAATGTGTATCTTAGTATACCTAGTGAAAACTTCTAATTTTATTTTACATGTTAAATTTCGTACATATTTGGCAGTTCCAGGTATATCTCATTAAGCAAAAGTTTCATATAAAATGACACCTAAGAAATTGCAAGAGTTGAAAGTTCAATTGCAAGGGTTGGTAGATAGTCATTTATTAAGCCTAGTGTATCATGGGATGCACCTATATTGTTTGTGAGGAAAGATAATGGTTTAATAAGGATGTGTATTGCTTATAAAGCATTGAATAATGTGACCATCAAGAATAAGTATTTTTAGCTTAAGATTAATGATTTGCTTGACCAATTGGAAGCTACACCTATATTTTCAAAAATAAACTTAAGATCTAGTTATCATCGGATGAGAGTGAAGGCATAAGATGTGGAGAAGATAACTTTAGCACTTCTTATAACCCTCATGAGTTTTTAGCATGCCTTTCAGGTTGATGAATGAGCAAGCTATATTTATAGATTTAATAAACTAGGCATTTAGGGATTAGGTGGATAAATTCATTGTTATTTTTATTGATCATATATTAGTGTATTTCAATATTGATCATATGACTCATCTAAAAAAAAATCATTGAGACGTTAAGATAACATTAATTATATGCTAAGTTCTTGAAGTTTGAATTTTGGCTAAAATATATAACATTTTTAGGAAATGTTGTGAATGTTGATGGAATATATGTAGATTCTTTAAAAGTACAATCAATAGTTGACCGGTGAAGATCGACTTCACTATTAGATGTTCATAATTTTCTTGGAACTGTGGGTTATTATAGAAAGTTTGTCAAAGGCTTTTTCACAGATAATGATCCATTTGATGAGACTTACTTAGACGGTTGTATCTTTTGATTTGACGCTACAGAGTGAAGCCAATTTTTAAAAGTTGAAGGATTATTTACTGTCAGCACCTATGTTGAATATCTCATATAGTGTCAATGATTTTCAAGTATTTCGTGATGCTTCTCTAAGACCCTTAGGGTTGGTATTATATTAGCATAGGAATTTTATAGCATATGATTCCATGAAGTTGAAGCCACATGAGAAGAATTATCTTACCCATGATTTTGAGTTGGTGATGATGTATTTACATTAAATATTTGGAGGCATTATTTGTATTGAGTGAGAAGTATAATTTGTACGAAACATTATAGCCTAAAATACATTTTTACTCATAAGATGTTGAATCTATGGCACATGAGGTGATTGGAGTCTATTATGAGATATGACCTCAGTATTATTTACCATCTTGATAAGGCTAATGTGGTAGCTGATATTTTGAGCAGGATTTTAGTTGGAATGGCAGCTTGTATTATCTATTGATCTATGGAGGCTTTGAATTGAGAAATGGAAATTTTAACATTAGAAAAATATGCTCATCTGATGTAAATGCAGGAGTTCTTTCTCAAAAGAATGTTCACCCTTCTTTATACGTGAGGATGAAAGAAACTTAGATATTAGATGTTGAGTTTACTAGATTAGTTGATTAGATTAATTATAGGAAAATAATTAAATTGAAAGTGGATATCTTGGTGTATTGACTTGTTGGAGTCGATTGTGGGCTCCTGTCAATGGTGGGTCGAGGAGAGAGAGATTTTGCATGAAGCTCATTATTCTGGATATATAATTCATCCAAGGAGTTGCGGGATGTATCATAATTTCAAGTATATATTTTGGTGGTTTTGGTTGAAGCGTGATGTGGTATAATGTTTTTATAGATGTAAGACTTGTTAGATGGTGAAAGTAGACCAGCAGAGACAAAGCAGATTATAGCAGCCTTTATATGTTCTTGAATGGAAGTGGGAAGATGTTATGATGAATTTTGCTATATTAACAAAAACACCTAACAAAAAAATCATTTTATCTTAGTTAAAAAGTATATTTTCCTTATTTATACAATATTCAACTGTTATGCAACTTTCTTTTGATATAAATTTTGAATTCTTTGAGTATGACTCAAGTAGCTTACCAAGCAACTATTGCTAACTAATGTTAATTATATGTTATTTCTAGAAAGGGTAAGGCTTTTGTTGAATAGATATTGTAAATAAGTGTTAAAGTTGTGGTTTTTATGTATGTCTTGTATTTGGATATAATTCTTTTGACAGTCATAGTATGATATGTACTTTGATGGAAAGAATGAAATCGCCACGATTGTTGCATATTATTATTTTTTTACAAGTGACAAAATGATGATGATGATGTTTTTATAATTATTTAATGATTTAGAATGACTCTGTATTGTGAAAAATGAAAAAGACTACAAAAGAAAAAAAAAAAAAAACATCCAACATGATCTTAGGTGAAGTTTTCTGTCACACATCTAAGTATCTAACACAACATAACTTGTTATATATGAAGATTGCATTGTCTTGAATTGAGAAAAACCTTATCCAAGAGAGCTCAACTCGATTAGTACATCACAAGTTCTTGCAAGTTTTTTTGAAATAAAATTTTAAACCTCAAAGTGTATAGATAATTTTAACAAATTCATGATAACTCATTACTGCCATTTCAATATTCTTATTAATATAAATTAAGAAAAAAAGTATAAGTAAGATGAAACATTAAATAAATAATTAGATATATAAATTAAAATATTTTTTATCAATATTTGAATTTCACCAAACAATGTAAATAATATCTAACGAATTATTTTAATGCCGATTATAATGAATTATTTGACCAAGTAATCTCGTACATTTGATCAAACCAAGATTCTTTAGGTCGGTTTAAAAATATACCACTATAGTTTTGTTTTGCATTAAATAGCTAAAGAATAAGGCTTCGTTTGGGACGGCTTTTTTATTGCTTTATAAAACGGAGTTTTAGTACAAAAATAAAAAAATTTGTAGTAAAACTCCGTTTTAGAAAGCAGTAAAAAAGCCGTCCCAAACGAAGCCTAAGTCTATCCAATGCACTTCCCTTTTCATACAAAAAGTGTACGAAATTACTTGGTCAGAGAATTCATTATGAGGTCTTATTTTGCCAAAGAACAAGTGGAACTTATCTGGATTTGTAATTAAAGATTCAATAACATTTATTTTTATTAAATATTATTCTTTTTTTAAACTGGCTTTTTTTTTTTTTTAGTTTGACTTCAGCTTGAAAACCTTATTTTAAAATATCTCTCAAATTTATTTTTCATATTTTCATTTGGAGTTCTTGTTATTATTGTTCTCTAGTTGAGCCTAATTAGTTATATATAAATGCTAGACATATATACTTAGATTTGTAGCTAATCAACATTAAAATAATTCGTTAGATATTGTTTACATTCTTTGGTGAAATTCAAATATTGATAAAAAATATTTTAATTTATATATCTAATTATTTATTTAATATTTCATCATACTAATACTTTTTTCTTAATTTATTTTAATAAAAATATTGAGTAATGAGGATATTACATTATATCCAATTAAGAAGAAAGTGAGAGCTAACATTATGTGAATTGAATCACAATAATCTAAAATAGAATGTATAATTGATATTTATTATCTCTACCTAAAGATGATAAAAATATCATAAAATCATCTAGGTATTTTCTTCTTTAAAAAATGCAAAATTTTCTTGCTTCATGATGTGAAAATTTTTTGGATGGAGACCCTAAACTTCTTCGATATTGGGGGTCGACTTTCTTTGAGTTGGGGGATAGTGGGCTTTTTGGTTTACTGAGCGTAAAGAGCCAAGCTTGAGTCTTCTTAAGATGATCCTTCCCAACATCTAAGTTGATGGATTCCATTAATGACTTGTCATCCCAGGTAATAACAGGTTGCATCGAATATGTGCATCTAGTACGTAAGAGGAACAAATCCTCCTAGCTTTTTAGATATTGTGTGAACCTGTTATATTTCCCTTAGAAGCCACTCCAATTGGATAGCTTTGTTGAGTTGGGAACAATTACCCTTGGGCAAGTCTTCACCCATTATGACCTATCAAATACTTATTAAACATCTAAGAAGGCATGTATAGGTAGACATGCATTAAGTTTCTCGAGTCATGTGACCCTTTGGAGGGCGAGTGAAAAAAAGAAAAATAATATTATGCAATGTTATTTGAAAATAACATTGAGATTTTGAGAAATGTCCACATTCAAAGAGATTTTTTACATACATTAGGTGAGTCAGGTAAGATTTATTCTAATATTGGGAATATTTTTCCAATAAAAGAAAGCACTTAGAGTTAATTACGTTCCAAAAATTGTGAATCTTTTAAAAATACTTTCAATTAAAATAGTGACAACTATTTTTAAGATTTTAAAATTTAAGATAAAGAATTTACTTTGGAATTCAAAATAGGATAAAGAAAGTAGATTAGGGAGTACTAGATGCTGAGAAGCTCAGGAGTATCCCTAATTATCCTATGTTGGGCTTTACGATTTAGAAAATATAATTTAGTACTTGAGTTGCTCATTTTATGTATTAAAAACATGCTAAAATTTCCAAAGCACTAATACAATGGTGATTGGGAAAATCAAACAAACACAAAACTTGATACAAAGAGTAAGAAAAACACTAAAGGTCTAGTATGAGAGTTGGGCGTACTCATAAACAATTGACTAGAGGGATGGATATATATAAGTGCTTCAGAATTGCAAGCTTCGCCTAAAAAGCTCAGGGCTTCAACAAAAAAACAAATAAAACTGGAAGTGACAATCAAGGACGGACGATGAAGAAGAGCGTGCCCTTTAAAAGATAATAGGCCGCACAAAACCTGCACGCTAACACAATCGATGGAATGGACAACAAAGGTCATGAACTCGAGAAGGGAACCTACTGGTGGGCTGACTGGACAAGTTGGTTCAACATTTGCTCACAAGAACTTGGAAAAAAATATGCATGTGCATACCATTGGAAACTAATCTCGTTCAATGAACTTTAATAAATAAATAAATAGATATTTTTATAATCATCTATATGATGGGGCATATTAAGTTAAATTTTAATTTTTATATTTTTTCATGTAATATTAAAATTTTAAATCATATAAAAATATCACTAATATTAATTCATTTAAAATAAATTTCCCATTTTCATATTATATATATATATATATATATATATATATATATATAGAAATTGAAGTATTTTATAAATAAATTTAAATATTTAAATATTAAATATTAAATATATAAGAATTCAACTATCTATGTGTATACGACAAAATTTTCACTTTTTGCTTTGATCTAATAGTCTGATTCTATAAGAAAGTATGTGCGTGAGATTATTAGATTATATGGGATATCAAAGTTTATAGCATCTTAACAGAAATGCCATGTTTACCTCTAAATTAAGGAAGGTTATTCAATAAGGGTATGAAACTACATTTCGGAATAATATTTCATCCTTAACCTTATGGACAGACTAAGAGGACTACAAAGGTACTGAAAGTTTTTATGAAGTTATGTGTTTTAGATTTTGGTGGTAGTTGGGAGGATTACATTCCTTTGATCGATTTGCTTATAACAAAAGCTTTCAATTAAGTGTAGATATTGCACCATATGAAACTCTAATTGGTAGAATATGTTGGACCTCCTAATCTTGGACATAGGAGGCTGAGAGATATATATTTGATTAGAGTTACCTTAGTAGATAATGCTACTGAAAAATTCATTTGATAAGAGACAGATTAAAAACTATATGGAAGAAGAAGCAATAATATTTTTATGCTAAGCATCAGGCTATAGAGTTTCAAGTGGGAGATTTTACATATTTAGATTAGGCTGATGAAAGGCATCATCAGATTTGACAATGAAGGAAAGATGAGTCCAAGGTACATTGGACCCTTTGATGTGATTGGAAGGAATGAGAAATCGGCCTACATGTTATAGTTGCAAGATCACATGTTTGAATATCAAAATAAATTCCAAATGTCATTTTTGAGAAATGGGTATCTCATTCTAGAAATGGGTTATCTGATGAAGATATTGAGTACGCCTGAATATAATCTATAGAGAAGAACCAAAGAGGAATCTAGCCTATGATGTTAGAAAGTCAAAAAATATATAAATTTAATTATTAAAGTTTGGTGGAAGAATAAAATTGAAAGAGAAGCTACTTGGGAGAAGGAATAGGAGGTGTGACAGTTGTATCCCAATTTATTTATATAATATGAGATATGAGTTTTGAAAAATCGAGAATGACATTTTTTAGGGGAGAGTTGTTACACCTCGAGGTTCAGCATTTGGTTTAACTTGTTTTGACCCGAATTAAAAATATTAAATACTTTCAATTTTATTTATTTTTAAATCTTTTGCATGTATTTAGAAGTGATATAGTTAAGTAATTTCCATTGCATGTCAATTATCATCCTCAGGTGGATAACAACCAGCTTTACGCATCCTACTCATTCTCTATTATTGTAATTAATCCTACTCAGATTATTTATAAATAAAGTAAGGATTACTTATTTAGTTTCCCTATACTCTGCCTTCGAACTAATTTTATGATTGTGCAAGAATAATATAGTGATGCATATTATGATAAAACTAAAATTTAGAAAAAAATAAAATAAAATAAAAATAATTAATAATAAATATGTAAAAAAAATTATTCCTATATTTTGATCATAATTATTTCAATCTCAAAAAAAATTCTATAAAAAATAAAAAAATAAATCTCAACCAAAATTCTCTTCTTAATATGTTTCGTCCATTTGGTTTGCAAATCATTAACAAGTGATTGTTTGTAGTGACATAATATCTAGTTATAGCTTTCATATTTAATCCCAATAAATTAGGCAATGGCATATTGCATGACATATAGTTTATTTCACCCCAAGATGATCTTTTGATCATGAAATAAATAATCGAGTATAATAAAATTTTTAAAGCTCAAAATGTATACATAATTTTAAGAAATTCAAATACCTATGAATAATGTGATATCAAATAAAAGTGATGAGGCTTGTCAATGAATGCCAAAAACAATTCTCACAAAAGAAATACTTAAAATAGAGGGGATGATTATAAGCTAACTTCTCAAGGCTAATAAAAAATAGAGATTTGATTTATGCATATTGTGATTCACTTCACATATTGTTAGCTCTCACTTTTTTCTTAATTGGAGATAATGTAATATCATGATATTATGATAACTCATTACTGCCATTTCAATATTCTTATTAAAATAAATTAAGAAAAAAAGTATGATGAAATATCAAATAAATATTTAGATATATAAATTATAATATGTTTATCAAAATTTGAATTTCACCATACAATGTAAAAAATATCTAACAAATTATTTTAATTTTGATTATTAGCAACAAATCTAAGAATATATCGAGCATTTATATATAACTAATTAGGCTCAACTAGAGAACACCTCATAATGAAAACTGAAAGCTGAAAAATAAATTTGAGAAATTTTTTAAAAGGAGGTCGGACTAAAAAAAAAAACAACAAGTTTAAACAAAATAATATTTTTCTATTGAATCTTTAATTACAAAATAACATCTGATAATGAATTCTCTGACCAAGTAGTTTCGTACACTTGATCAAACCAAAGATCGATTCGTTAGGTTGGTTTAAAAATATGCCATTATAGTTTTTTGTCTTTTGCATTAAATAGCTCATTGAAATATAAATATATTACATAGTGTCCTCTATACACAAACTCTGGAATGCTATAGACCCAGTCTCTCAAACACCCTTCTCTTTTCATATAAAAAGCCCCAACGAGAATAGTGATTGCAAAAACTTCTGGTTAAAGGAAGGCTAGGCATTACAGCTTACGCCTTCTCCACTTTTAATTAAGATATATTGCAATGGAGTTCGCCCGAAGAATCCTTCCCATTCTTCTTCTTGTCATGCTCATCCTCCCTATCTATGGTGAATATTTACAACTCTTTCTAAATTAATTTGTATATGTTTTGTCCACTATAATGAACATCTAATAAATAAAAAATCATCAAACTATTGTCATGAAATAAACGGTGACTATTTGCCATAATCTTACACAAAAATTTGCTTCGAGTAGATGTTGCTGGTACTGGTCGCTTAAGGGTGGAGCATAAGATGATGAAGAGGATAACTGAAGAAACTTGTGATGGATACTGCGATAACCACTGCAAGAATGACATTCATCTTCGTATGGGCATTTGCGGCCAATACGGTTTTTGTTATTGCTATCCGTAATAAAACTCGTAAGGCCTTGCGTTATATGTCAAGCCATGCATGATGGCTTCATAATAAAATTTCTCTTCCTGATCCTTTGGTTTGCTACTTTCTCAAGTATTGGCATATTCAAAACAATATTAGTATTAATTGTTTGCTTGATCTGTGGGTTTTAGTTTCCTCTATTATTGTTTAATTTGTGGTGTTTAGTCTATGTTCTATGGTTGAAAATAGAAGAATTGATCTCTATTTCGCAAGTAATTCAAACTGATCAAAAGGTCCAAACTTCATGTTATACTGTTGATTACTATTTTTTATTTGTGAGGTAAGAGGGGCACTAATCCTTAGATCAGGTTAGCAATACGAATACTATTTTTTATTTGTGAGGTAAGATTTTCTCCACCATGGGCGGACCCCCATTGACTTGAGGGGGGGCAAATGCCCACCCTCAAAAAAAAATTTTTTTTATTTTAGAGGGATTGTTTGGAATATTTTGGGTATTTTTGGTATTTTGTCCCCTCTCAAAAAATTTTTTTGCCCTCATTTTATAAATCCTAAGCATGTTTGCCCATCCTGCACAAAAAAAAATTTTTTTGCCCACCCTGAAAAAAGAAGCTGGATCCGCCCCTGTTCTCCAATGCTACTAAAATCTACATTTCAACCATAATATGTTTATTTTAAAAATTATATATTCATTAGGCCTTCCAAAATGCTATTCTTTGGTACTATTAATTAGTCAAGTTGGATTATTTTTTTATTGTTTTCAATAAAATTTTATGTTAGGAAGTTAGTTTTTTCAATAGTTTCCAAAAAAGTTATTTTAATACAACTACTTTTATAAAAATCGCAGCTGTATCAAACAAATTCTTAGATTTTGTTTGGGATGATTTTATTACTGTTTTACTTTTCAGATCGTAGTCAAAATTTTTATTTGGCAATTGCTTTTTCACTACTATCACGAATTTTCTATACTTCGTTTGTGACGGCTTTCTTACTGCTTTTCACTTTCTAGGTAAAAAAATTAATTTTTATGCTTAAAAGTTGCTTTAAGAAGTAATAAAAAGTCTTCCCAATTGCAACCAAAAAATTATATTTTCTTTTGTAGCTTTCAAAAAAACTTATTTTTTTAAAAATAATTTTATAATCATCTTTATAAAAATTACAGCCGTCCAAATTGAATTTTAAAACTATAAATTTAACTTATAATATTTCATGACATGAAAGCGTACCTAACAAAAAAATGAAGTGTTATTTAGTAAGAAAAGAAAGAACAAAATGACATAATATCGCAAAACAATAAAAAACAAATGGAAAGGCGAGATTTATATATTGATATATTCATATCATATTTCCTAAAAGGCAAATAAATCCGAACATAAAGTAAGTAAGAAAAAGACAACTGGCCAAAATAAAGCCGGAAAATTATTCTGTCCGGACAGCGTATCGAGCATACCGAGCGGTATCGTTGTTGGTACCGAGTGCGGTACTGAGCACGGGACCAAACGCCTAGTGATGTGGTATTTTTTTATTGGTCTCAGGACACGTTCGATGTTGGGACACAATGATCACTCTAATAAAGCCTCGAGCGAACGAGACGCTCTGGTTGCAGGCATCAGTCGCCGTTTCTTTTGAACGGCTTCAGTTTCTCATCTTTTGGTAGAAGACAAATGTAGAGAAAGTTTTTTTGTTCTCATATTTGTTCATATTACGTTGGTTTTAATAATATGATTTCAATTTATTAATATTTTTAATGTAGTAAATGGCTATTTGATTTAGGAGCTTGTGACTTCGCTAGTGATGGAATTGGATGAGGAAGGGTTGTACTTCCTCTTCTTAGGTAGATTCTTTATCTGCTTTTCGTTTGCTAAATAATTAAGTTGGATTATTTAGTATCAAATTCAATTTATGTTGTGTCTTGGAGTATTCGCGGCGTAGAGAAATATAAAATTTAACATCTTTTTTTTGTACCAAAATCCGGCATGCAATCAGATAAGAGAGAGAGTCTAGCATTTATAAGAGACATCAAGATTTTTACGTGGAAAACCCCTGAAAATGGTGAAAAACCACAGGACCTAGCCCAGTTTGAATGAATCCACTATTATTTTTAGTTGATTACAATTGTGGCCCTTCCATAGGGGGAAGGCATTGACTTGATGTACATTATATGAAATACATAATGAGAATACAAAGAGTCACTATCGACGTGTTAGTTTGGTCGGAAGGACTGTAGTCAGTGGGTGACATAAGTGAGCAGGATCATAGTCGGCAGACGACGGAGGTCGGAAGAACCGCAGTCGGTGGGCGACGTAAGTCAGGAGGATCGTAGTCGGCTGTCGATGGAGGTCATAAAGGCCATTGTATGGTGACACAGGTCAGAAGGACTGTGACAGGTAGAAGTCCAGCAATGGACAAAAATCTAGCACCGGATAGATGTCTGGCGAAAGTCCAACAACAGGTAGAAGTCCGGTGTCGGATAGAAATCTGGTGACGAGCTGAGGTCAGGTGTTGGGTAGAAGTTCAAAGTTAGGCGGTGGCCGAGGAGAACTCTGACGTTAGATGGTAATCAGGATAAACTTTGGCGTTAGATGGTAATTATCAAGATAATGCCAGCTTTAGCCTAAAGCCTCAGGGTTTTTTTTTTCTGTTAGTGTAATTTCTCAGGAGGTCACCCATCCAAGAATTTCCTCAAGATGAGCATGCTTAAATGTGGATTTTCTCAATTTTAAAAAATACATAAATTTTATCTAGTTTTTCGATTAAAATTTGCTTTCATTACAAAAAAATTGGGATAACATTACACTAGTAAAACTTTTATCCTTTAACTTTTTATATATTATAGAGATTAGGATTAAGAATATTTTGAGTATTTTCTAAAAATTTTACTATGGGAGTTTTGAAATTTGCAGTATTTTTATTGAATTGAAAATTATTAGGATACTTAAAATAATGTTATAACAATGATATAAGAGCAATACACCAGCAAAAAGATGGGAACTAATTGACATACAAGATAAAATGCTATGTCATGGGAGCCACCTCTTGAACAGTATAACGGACAAAGTGCTACACTTGAACTTAGAGGGGTCACCTCTAGATCTACTTGGTGGATGATTCTATGATAAAGATATTGATGATGATGTCAGTTTCTTAAGTATGAGAGATTATGAAACCCCTTGAGTAAAAAAGAAAAAATGAGACTATACTCTTAAACATTGAGGTGTCTTTTAGTATAATTGTTAGAATTTTATTAAGAAACTTCGTAGTTAAGCAACTCATCTAGAGAAATCCTTAAATGGGTGACCACCTGGGAAGTTACACTAACAAGATAAAATCGTGATCCTCTTAGGCTAAAGCGAATAATATCTCGATAGTTAAGAATTTTGGCTAGTATATAAATGTTCTTTATTTTTATGGTGCAATTGAGTTTCAAATGGTTAAATACTAGTTTCTGAGAATAGATAATTCCTTTAATAGTATGCAATATCAGAAGATTCATAAGGTGTGATTATCTATATTTATATTTGATGGTAATGTTTAGTGTTTGTGGCGAGACTAGAAGAGGGAGAAGTATAAAGGAAGAATGAATGTTGGGATTTATTGGGAAGATTTTTTCAAACATTTGAAGATTGGTTTGTGCTGCCACCTACTAAATAGTAAAAATAAGTGTCCTTTTCAAGACTAGAGCAAGGAAGTAAGTCATGAATGTAGTATCTGGAAGAATTTATTGTGCTAGTTGGATAAGCCCCCATTTGTTTAACACTTTTGATTTTACTAATTTAATTAAGAGAGCAAGACTGATAGAGAAGGATAAGTTGGTGGCCTAATAGTATTGGGATGCCAAAAAAAAAAAAATAGAGGTTTGGGCATAGTCATCTAGAATTGGTTCCAATGAGAAGAAAATCCATTTGAGGAGTGTTGATTTAAGAAGGGGAGATCTAGCAGTTTTTCTTAATACATGTTTATCTATATTTATAAGCAGTGCTTCGATATGTTGTTCTTGTGGAAGGACACATCACATTAGCTCTTAGAATTTATAATTGTTCTAACATGGAATAATAAAATTTAAGCATTGCGGTGCTTAAAACAACATTCCGGTGTTGTGACGTTTGAAAGGTTATCACTCCAGCATGAATTTTTTCGAGACACCCAATACTGCAGTTCTATTTTTGGGTGAAGCAAGGTTGTGATGTGTTACAACACTGACATTTATGATGTCTCGGTGCTTGCAAATAAGGAAGGTCAACACCGCCATATTGAAATCATTCCTTCAACATTTATCGATACAGTGCTGCAACACTATTTTTATCAGCACCGTGACGCTGTCCAACACTTATAATATTATATTTTGCAGCATAATTCATATATAAACATAAATAAAATAATATATTCATACTAATTTAACATTGCTAAAATACTAAACAATTCACATATATCAGAGCTTTAGGAGTTGATGGTTTGATCGACTTCATGAGTTGGTTAACAAGGGATTTATCTTTCCACGTGTGCCTCCATGGGGAGCATCAGTTCTATTTGTGAAGAAAAAGAATGGTATGATACACATGTATTAATTATAGAGAGTTGAACAAAGTTACTATAAGTAATAAATATTCTCTAACATGGACTAATAATCTATTTGACCAGCTTGTTGGATCTTCTATATTTTCTAAGATTAAGTTATTATCTTGATATAAGGTGAGGGTGAGAGAGTTTATTGTGATGAAGACTACTTTCAGTACTATATATGGACACTATGATTTCCTAGTCATATCTATTAGTGTGGAAATACACTAGCCATATTTATGGATTTGTTGTATGGAGCTTTCAGGGATTTTTGGATCAATTTATTATTATTTTTAGATGATATTTTAGTTTATTCTACTTTTGAGGAAGATTATACTAGACATTTGACCTTTATATTGAAGACTCTGAGACAACTTCAACTATATATTAAATTCTCTAAATATGAGTGTTGGTTGAGGAGTATTTCTTTTATGGGGTACACGGTGAGCAACACAGGTATTTCTATAGCTCCCCAAAAAGTTAAAGCTACAATTGATTAGGCGAGACCTAATATTGTATCAAAGTTATGCAACTTTTTAAGCATGGTCGGTTATTACAAACTTTTTCTGAAGAGATTTTTTCAATTTTTTACACCTCTAATAAGATTGACATAGAAGTCGATAGCTTTTATTTTGATATCTAATTTTGAATTTAGCTTTTAGAAGCTAAAAGATTATTTGACTTACGCTATATTTTTTTACTCTTCCATATGGTATAAAGGAATTTTAAATATTCAATGCTGCTTAACTGAGGGGAATGAAATGTGTTTAGATACATCACAAAAAATTATAGTTTATGGTTCTAGATAATTAATGTTACATAAGAGGAATTATTTGACTCGTGATTTGAAACTTATTATTATAGTATTTATCCTGAAGATCTGAATCCATTATCTATATGGGGTAAGGTGTGAATTTTTCACTGATTATCAGAGTTCAAAGTGCATATTTACTCATAAGGATCTGAATTTGAGGCAAAGGATCATGACTTGAGTTAATTAATAATTATGATATGACTACTTAGTATTATCCTGATAAGGCTAATAAGGTAGTAGATGCTCTGAGTATAAAATCTTCTAGATTTTCATACATTATGCTTACTTTTTATGAATCCCTAATATGAGACACTACGAGAGGGAGAGGTCAAAGGAGATAGAGGCGAGCACCGCGCAGAAGATAGAGAGAACGCAATCAAATGAAATTAAAGGCTCGGGATGTATTATTCTAGTGCCTTTTTCGGTGGCTATCAGGTGATTCCGACCGCAGGAAATAAATTCACTTAACACTGGCGGTTTGAGCCGCCGGTTACGCGCTTGTAAGATTTAATGCTGGCGGTGTCTGGACCGCCGCTTTTTCTTGTGGCTGTATTTAATATAACAGCCGGTTTGATTGCCAGTAAAAACCGGCGGTCACACCGCCGGGTAAACCACCATTACTACCGGCGGCTGGAGAACCGCCTGTTCAGACCGTCAGTAATTGATAAATTTCCTATAGTGAGACTTAGAGATCATAGTTGGAGGTGATTTCTTCTACTAATTAAGATTTGAGTATATTGACTCAGATGATTATAAATTTCTTAGTAAGAATATATTCAAGAACTTTAAAAATTAGATGCAAACAATTTGAAGTTGATTGATCAGATAAGATCAGCTAAGAAATATGAATTATGTGTATTTGATTCTTGTGTTATCTTCTATAAGAACAAACTTTGGGTTCCTAGTTCTAGAGATTTGAGATTGGTTATTTTCATGAAGCTCACATTTTAGGGTATACTATTCATTCATCCATGAAACATTAAAATATATAATAAGTTGAAAGTTATGTTTTTGGTGGCTTGGATTGAAAAAGAATGTAACAAATTTTGTTTATAAATGATAAGTTTATCAGTTAGTAAAAGTAAAACATCAACAACCAGAAGGTTTTATGCAACCAATACCCATTCATGAGTGGAAAATGAGAAAAAGTGATTATGGATTTTGCTATGAGTTTTTCCAGGTTAAGACAGGGAGATAATGTTATTTGGGCTATACTTGATTATTCGACAAATTAGCACATTTTACTTTGATCCGACAATCTGATTATATAAAAAGGTTAGCATAGGTATATAAGCATGAGATTATCAGATTACGTTGGAAATCAAATTTTATAGTCTCTGACAAAGATGATACATTTACCTCAAAATTGTGGAAGGATATTCAACACGGGTATGGAACTACATTTCAGTATAATATTTCATACTTAAACTAACGAGTAGTCTAAGAGGACTATATAGGTACTAAAAGCTTTTATAAGGTTATGTGTTTTAGATTTTGGTGGCAGTTGGGAGGATCACATTCCTTTGATTGATTTTGCATACAACAACAGCTTTCAATTAGGCATACATATTGATCCATATGAAGCTCTGCATGGAAGAATATGTAGGACCCCCTTGTCATGGAAAGGGGAGGGTGATGATATTTGATCAAAGTAATCTTAGTAGATGATGCTACTGAAAATATCCATTTGATCAGAGACAGATTAAAAGCTATATAGAACAAGAAGCAATTATATTTTGATGCTAAGCGTCGGGCTATAGAGTTTCAAGTATGAGATTTTGTATATGTAGATTAGGCTCATGAAATCATCATCAGATTTGACAGGGAAGGAAAGATGAGTCCAAGGTACATTGGACCCTTTGAAGTGGTTGGAAGGAATAAAAAATCTGCCTACATGTTATTGTTGCAAGATCACATGTTTGAAATTCATAATACATTCCACATGTTATTTTTTTAGCAAATGAGTATCTCATTCAAGAAATGGGGTATTTGCTGAAGATATTGAGGTACGTCCGAATTTAAACTATAGAGAAAAACTAGAGAGGAATCAAGCTTATGATGTTAGAAAGATAAGAAATATGTAAATTCCAATGATTAAAGTTTAGTCGAAGAATAAAATTGAAAGAGAAGCTACTTGGGAGAATGAATATGAGATGAGACAATTGTATCCCAATTTATTTATATGATATGAGATATGAGTTTTGAAATAACAATGATGACATTTTTTGAGGAGTGGAGAGTTCTTACACCTCGAGGTTCAACATTTGGTTTAACATGTTTTGACCCAAGTTGAAATAATTAAATACTTAAACTTTTATATTTTGAACTCTTTTGCATTTATTTGGAGGTGATATAATTAAGTACTTTTAGAAACCATTGCATGTCAATTAGCATCCTCAGGTGCTAACAACTAGCTTTATGCATCCTATTCGTACTCTATAATTGTAACTAATCCTACCACAATTATTTATAAATAAAGTAAGGATTACTTATTTTGTTTTCCAAGACTCTGTCTTCGGACCAGTTTTATGATTACGCAAGATTAATATAGTGATTCATATTATGAGGAAACTAAAATTTATTCAAAATATATATAATAAAAATAATTAATAATAAATATGTAAAAAAAATGATACCTATTTTTGATGATATTTTTTTTTCAATCCCAACCAAAATTCTCTTCTTAATAGGTTTCATATTTAGTTTGCAAATCATAAAAAGGTGATTGTTTGTAGTACATAATCTCTAGCTATAACTTGCATATTTAATCCCAATAAATTGGGCAATGGCATATTGCATTACATATAGTTTTACTTCACCATAAGGTGCATCATGTACTTGGTGGCATACTATGTATATCTACAATGTGGTACACACCCTACATCTTATAGGGGCACCATGATCTTTTGAAATAAACAAATCAAGTGAGTATAGGAAAATTTTAAAGCTCAAAGTGTATAAATAATTTTAAGAAATTCAAATACCTATGAACCATATGATATCAAATAAAAGTGAGTCTTGTCAATGAATGCCATAAACAATTCTCACAAAAGAAATACTTAAAATTGAGGGGATGGTTATATGCTAATAACTTGTCAAGGCTAATGAAAAATAGTTAGTTTTTAGTCATATCTTTCTCACATATTCAAATCGATCCTCTTCGATTTTCTTTAAGGGGACAAACATTTTATTTGGGTATATCGATATTTATGAACTTCATAAATATATATATTATGAATTGATAAGCATAACTCCCTAGATGATTATATCATCTTTAGGTATGGAGATGATAATAAATATCTTTTATCCGATCTATTTTTGATTATTGTGTTTCACTTCACATATTGTTAGCTCTCACTTTCTTCTTAATTGGAGATAATGTAATGTCATGATAACTCATTATTGCCATTTCAATATTCTTATTAAAATAAATTAAGAAAAAAAAAAGTAGGATGAAATATCAAATAAATATTTAGATATATAAATTAAAATATGTTTATCAAAATTGGAATTTCACGAAACAATGTAAAAAATATCTAACAAATTATTTTAAGTTTGATTAGCAACAAATCTAAGAATATATCGAGCATTTATATATAACTAATTATGCTCAACTAGAGAATACCTCATAACGAAAACTGAAAGCTGAAAATAAATTTGATAAATTTTTTAGAAGGATGTCGGAATAAAAAAAAATAAAAAATCAAGTTCAAACAAAATAATATTTCTCTATCATATCCATTATACATTGCTTTCCTCGCCGAAAATGTTATTGAATCTTTAATTACAAAATAACATCTGATAATGAATTCTCTGACCAAGTAATTTCGTACACTTGATCAAACCAAAGATTCTTTAGGTTGGTTTAAAAATATGCAATTATAGTTTCTTGTTTGCATTAAATAGCTATAGAATAAGACTTCGTTTGGAACGGCGTTCTTACTACTTCTTAAAGCAATTTTTTAGTACAAAAATTAAAATATTTTTACTAGAAAACTGATTTAAGAAGCAGTAATAAAGCCGTCCCAAACGTGGCCTAAGTCTATTAAATGCACTTCTCTTTTCATACAAAAAGTGTACGAAATTTCTTGGTCAGAGAATTTATTATGAGGTCTTATTTTGTCAAAGCACAAGTGGAACTTATCTGGATTTGAAATTAAAGATTCAATAACATTTATTTTTATTAAATATTATTTTTTTTTATCTTGGATTTTTTTTTTTTTTAGTTTGACTTCAGCTTGAATATCTTTTAAAATATGTCTCAAATTTATTTTTTATAATTTCATTAGGAGTTCTTGTTATTATTGTTTTGAAGTTGAGCATAATTAGTTATATATAAATGCTAGACATATATACTTAGATTTGTAGCTCATCAACATTAAAATAATTCGTTAGATATTATTTACATTGTTTGGTGAAATTTAAATATTGATAAAAAATATTTTAATTTATATATTAAACTATTTATTTAATATTTCATCATACTAATACTTTTTTCTCTTAAATTATTTTAAATCTCCAATTAAGAAGAAAATGAGAGCTAACGTTATGTGAATTGAATCACAATAATCTAAAATAGAATGGATAATAGATATTTATTATCTCTACCTAAAGATGATAAAATCATCTAGGTATTTTCGTTAAAAAAAAATGCAAAATTTTCTTGCTTCATGATGAGAAATTTTCTTGGATGGAGTCCCTAAACCTTCTCGATACTAGGAGTCGACTCTTCTTGAGTTGGGGGATAGTGGGCTCTTTGGTTGACTAAGCGTGAGGAGACGACCTTGAGTCTTCATAAGATGATCCTTTCCAACATCTAAGTTGATGGATTCCATTAATGACTTGTCATCCCAGATAATGACAAGCTGCATCGAATATGTGCATCTAGTAAGAGGAACAAATCCTCCTAGCTTTTTAGATCTTGTGCGAACCCATGATATTTCCCTGAGAAGCCACCCCAATTGGATAGCTTTGTTGAGTTGGGAACAAGTACCCTTGGGCAAGTATTCACTCATTATGACATATCAAATACTTATTAAACACCTCAGAAGGCATGTGAAGCTTATCACAATGTGAAATAAGAACATCAATGACCATAAGTTTTTTTTCAGCCACTACCCATTCCTGAGTAGAAATGAGAAAAACTGATTATGGATTTTGCTATGAGTTTTTCCAAGTTAAGATAGGGAGATCATTTTATTTGGGTTAAAGTAGATATATTATTCGACAAAATTAGCACAATTTTCTTTGATCTAATAGTCTGATTCTATAGAAAAGTTAGCATAGATTTATGTGCGTGAGATTATTAGATTACATGGGATATCAAAGTTTATAGTCTCTAACAGAGATGTCAGGTTTACCTCTAAATTAAGGAAGGTTATTCAAGAAGGGTGTGAAACTACATTTTGGTATAATATTTGGACAATCTAAGAGGACTATAAAGGCACTAAAAGTTTTTATGAAGTTATATGCTTTAGATTTTGGTGGTAGCTGGGAGGATCACATTCCTTTGATCAATTTGCTTACAAAAACATCTTTTAGTTAAGCATAGATATTGCTCCATATGAAACTCTAATTGGTATAATATGTTGGACACCCTAATCAAGGATAGAGGAGGGTGAGAGATATTTGATCAGTGTAACCTTAGTAGATGATGCTACTGAAAAGATCCATTTGATCAGAGACATATTAAAAGCTATATTAAAGAAGAAGCAATAATATTTTGATGCTAAACATCAGTCTATAGAGTTTCAAGTGGGAGATTTTTCATATTTGGATTAGGCTGATGAAAGGCATCATCAGATTTGACTAGGAAGGAAAGATGAGTCCAAGGTACATTGGACCCTTTGATGTGGTTGGAAGGAATGAGAAATCTGCATACATGTTATAGTTGCATGATCACATGTTTGAATATCATAATAAATTCCAAATGTCATTTTTTGGGAAATGGGTGTCTCATTCAATAAATGAGGTATCTGCTGAAGATATTGAGTATGTCTAAATATAATCTATAAAGAAGAACTAGAGAGGAATCTAGCCAATGATGTTAGAAAGTTAAGAAGTATATAAATTCTAATGATTAAAGTCTAGTGGAAGAATAAAATTGAAAGCGAAGCTACTTGGGAGATGGAATATGAGATGAGACAACTGTATCTAGGGGTGTCAATTTCGGGTCACGGGTCAGGTTCGGGTCGAACCCGGAACTGACCCGGGTTCAAACGGGTCGGAAATTCGAACCCAGACCCGACCCGGCGGGTTGCCGGGTTGACCCGACCTGACCCGATTTTGGGGTTGTTGGCGCCGGAACGGCGGCAGGTGGACGGCAGGGGCGGAGGCAAGTGGGCGGACGGCAGCGCGGGCGCGGTTGGGCGCGCTAGGCACGTGGGCGCGGGCGGGAGCGCTGGGGCACGCGGGCGGGCAGCGCGCGAGCGCGGGGGCAGCGCGGGCAGAGGCTGGATTCGAAATTTTTCGAATTTAACAGGTTGACCCGGCAACCCGCCGGGTCAACCCGAACCCGACCCATTTTTTAAACGGGTCGGGTCTAACCCGAAAATTTCGGGTTGGGTCCGGGTCGGGTTTTCGTGTCGTGTCAAATATTGACACCCCGTATCCCATTTTATTTTTATATTATGAGATACGAGTTTTGAAATATTGAGAATGACATTTTTTTTAGGAGGGGAGAGTTGTTACACCACCAGGTTCAGCATTTGATTTAACCTGTTCTGACCCTAATTAAGAATAGTAAATACTTAAAATTTTATATTTTTAAATCTTTTGCATGTATTTGAAAGTGATATAGTTAAGTAATTTCCATTGCACGTAAATTAGCATCCTCAGGTGGATAACAACCAACTTTACACATCCTATTCAATCTAGGTAATTGTAACTAATCCTAGTCAGATTATTTATAAATAAAGTAATGATTACTTATTTAGTTTCCCTATACTTTGCCTTCGAACTAATTTTATGATTGTGCAAGAATAATATAGTGATGCATATTATGATAAAACTAAAATTTAAACAAAATATAAAATAAAAATAATTAATAATAAATATGTAAAAAAATTGATACCTATTTTTAATGATAATTATTTCAATCTCAACAAAAATTCAATATATAAAAATATATATATATATATATATATATATATATATATATATATATATATATATATATATATATATATATATATAATATATAAAATAAATCTCATCCAAAATCCTTATCTTAATAGGTTTCGTCCATTTGGTTTTCAAAGCATAAAAAAGTTATTGTTTTTAGTACATAATCTCTAGTTATAACTTTCATATTTAATCCCAATAAATTGGGCAATGGCATATTGCATGACATGTAGTATGATGAAGAAAAAGTATGATGAAATATCAAATAAATAATTAGATATATAAATTAAATTATTTTTATCAATACTTGAATTTCACCAAACAATGTAAACAATATCTAACGAATTATTTTAATGTTGATTAGCTACAAATCTAAGTATATATGTCTAGCATTTATATATAACTAATTAGGCTCAACTAGAGAACACCTCATAATGAAAACTGAGAGCTGAAAAATAAATTTGAGAAATTTTTTAAAAGGAGGTCAGACTAAAAAAAATTTAAAAAAAATCAAGTTTAAACAAAATAATATTTCTCTATCCATTATACATTGCTTTGGAAAAAACACATGATAATGAATTCTCTGACCAAGTAATTTCGTAGACTTGACCAAATCAAAGATTCTTTAGTTTGGTTTAAAAATATGCCATTACAGTTTTTGTTTGCATTAAATAGCTCATTGAAATATAAATATATTATAGATAGTGTCCTCTATACACAAACTCTGGAATGCTACAGAGCAAGTCTCTCAAATACCCTTCTCTTTTCATATAAAAAGCCCCAACGAGAATAGTGATTGCAACAACTTCTCGTTAAAGAAAAGCTAAGCATTACAGCAATGGAGTTCGCCCGAAGAATGCTTCCCGTTCTTCTTCTTGTCATGCTCATCCTCCCTATCTATGGTGAACACTTACAACTCTTTCTAAATTAATTTGTATATATATGTTTTTGTCGACTATAATAAACATCTAATAAATAAAAAATAATCATCAAACTGTTGTCATGAAATAGACTATGACTATTTGCATAATCTTACACAAAACTTTGCTTCAAGTAGATGTTGCTGGGACTGGTCGCTTATTGGTGGAGCATAAGATGATGAAGAGGATAACTGAAGAAACTTGTGACATTAACAAGTGCGATGACCACTGCAAGAATGACATTCATCTTCATATGGGCGTTTGCGGCCCACTAAATCTTTGCTATTGCTATGCGCAATAAAACTCTTAAGGCCTTGTGTTGTATGTCAAGCCATGCATGATGGCTTCATAAGAAAATTTCTCTTCCTGATCCTTGGTTTGCTACTTTCTCAAGTATTGGCATATTCAAAACAATATAAGTATTAATTGTTTGCTTGAGCTATGGTTTTAGTTTCCTCTATTATTGTTTAATTTGTGGTGTTTAGTCTATGTTCTATGGTTGAAAATAAAAGAAGTGGTCTCTATTTAGCAAGTAATTTAAACTCAATAGGTCCAAACTTCCTGTAATTCTGTTGATTACTATTTTTTACTTGTGAGGTAATATGAATACTTCATATGAAGATCTGAATGCTCGAAGCTTCTAATTCATGACCTCTATAGTGAAATCTTGAGGCTCCCAAATATTAGACTATTAAGTTGGATTATTTTGTACAGGTACTTTGAAAACACAATTTTTTTTTTTGCCTCTCTCAAAATAACTAACCGGACTTGGACCCACGGAAAAAATTCCATGTTCGGTCAACATGTATGTTAGACGGGTCGGGTTTCATTTTCTTACCCGTTCTAAATTCGATTTGGGTTCAGGTTGACCCGAAAATCCAAAATCGACTTGAAATTGACTAGATTAACCCATGGCCTACAACGATCTCGTGCTCGTGCCTACCCATAGTGCTCCCATGGTTCTTAATTATGTTAATTAGATTCAAATTAATTAAAAGAATCTATTAGAATTTGTCTATTAATGGTAGTTGAGATTAATTGGAAATTTGACCAAGGTTATTAGCGAATCGATTTGATTCGCCAACCCATTTAGGCTTCGTTTGGGTCGGCTTTTTTATTGCTTTCTAAAACGGAGTTTTAGTTCAAAAAATTTTTGAACTAAAACTCCGTTTTAGAAAGCAATAAAAAAGCCGACCCAAACGAAACCTTAGTCACTTCTATTTTTGGGTGTCGGCAAAGCATACTATCTTATCCAAATGACTATTTAACCTTTTTTTTTTCGCCTTTAAAGGCCATGTCAAACGATTATTTTTACTTTTCCAAAGCATTCCCATTGAATCCAAACTTTATCCCAACACAATAGAAACACAGCTTATTTTCGACTCGATTGCCGGCGGAAATTAATTTGTCCTAAATTCTGGCAGATTTTTCAGTGGATCACCCACGGAAACACCCACGGAAAATTTCCAACAGGTTTTTTGACTTATTTTCGTCGCATTTTTTGATTTGCTATACGGCGGATTTATTTCTGACATTTTTTTTAAATGACTATAATAATTATTTATAATTAATTATTTTGTTAAATTAAGTTAAATAATTTAATAACATATTGTCAAATAAAATTATTTTAAATAAATATTATTTAATTAAATTAATAATTCAATGATAAATTAAATAAAATTAAATATTATTGAATTAACTAAATTAAATTAATAATTAATAATTCAATGTTAAATTAAATTAATTTTCATTGTTAAAATAAATTTATTAAATTAAATTAATTAATTAAATTGATAATTACTTTTTATATTTAATAAGTTGTAATTTTTGAAGTGAAAATAAGAAAAAGTTATTATGAATTTTGCTATGAGTTTTTTCTAGGTTAAGATAGTGAGATAATGTGATTTGGGTTATAGTTGTTTATTCAACAAAACTAGCACATTTTGCTTTGATTCGACTGTCAAATTCTATAGAAAACTTAGCATAGGTATATGTGCGTGAGATTATCATATTACATGAGATATGAAAGTTTATAGTCTCTAATAGTGAAGCCAGTTTTACCTCCAGATTGTGGAAGGATATTCAGCAAGGGTATGAAACTACATTTCAGTCTAATATTTCATTTTTAAACTAATAGACAGTCTAAGAGGACTATATAGGTACTACAAGTTTTTATGAGGTTATGTGTTTTAGATTTTGGTGGAAGTTAGAATGATCACATTCCTTTGATCGATTTTGCTTACCACACAAGCTTTCAATTAAGCATAAATATTGCTACATATGAAGCTCTGTATGGTAGAATATATAGGACCCCCTTGTCAGGGACAGAGGATGATGAGAGATATTTGATGAGAGCAACCTTAGTAGATGATGCTACTGAAAAGATCCATTTGATCAGTGATAGATTACAAGCTGTATAAAATAAGAAGTAATAATATATTGATCATAAGTGTCGGACTATAGAGTTTCAAGTAGGAGATTTTATATATGTAGATTAGGCTCATGAAAGGCATCATCAGATTTGACAAGGAAGGAAAGATGAGTCCAAGGTACATTGGACCCTTTGAAGTGGTTGGCAAGAATGAGAAATCTACCTACATGATATATTTGCAAGATCACATGTTTGAAATTCATAATACATTCCGCATGTCATTTTTGAGGAAATGGATATCTCATTCAAGAAATGTGGTATCTTATGAAGATATTGAGTTAGGTCCAAATCTATGCTATAGAGAAGAACCAGAGAGGAATCTAGCCTGTGATGTCAAAAAGTTAAGAAATACATAAATTCTAATGGTTTTTTTTTTAACATAAGTTCTAATGGTTAAAGTTTAGTGGAAGAATAAAATTGAAAGAGAAGCTACTAGGGAGAAGGAATAAGAGATCGGATGGTTGTATCCCAATTTATTTATATGATATGAGATATGAGTTTTGAAATATCTAGGATGACATTTTTTGAGGAGAAGAGAGCTTTACATCTCTAGGTTCAACATTTGGTTTTACTTGTTCTGACCCGAATTGAAAAAGTTAAATACTTAAACTTTTATATCTTGAACTCTTTTGCATGTATTTGAAAGTGATACATTAAATACATTTAGAAACTCTTACATGTCAATTAGCATCCTCAGGTGGCTAACCATCAACTTTATGCATTCTATTAATTATCTATAATTGTAATTAATCCTGTTCAGATTATTTATAAATAAAGTAAGGATTACTTATTTGTTTTCCTAATACTCCTCTTTCGGACTAATTTTATGATTCAGCAAAATTAATATAATGATGCATATTACGAGGAAACTAAAATTTAGGCCAAAAATATAAAATAAAAATAATTAATAATAAATATGTAAGAAAATTGATACCTATTTTTTATGATAATTATCTCAATCTCAACCAAAATTCTCTTATTAGTAGGTTTCGTCCATTTAGTTTGCAAATCATAAAAAAGTGACCGTTTGTAGTATATAATCTCTAGCTATAACTTTCCTATTTAATCCCAACAAATTGGGCAATGGCATATTGCATGACATATAGTTTTAGTTCACCTCAAAGTACATCATGTACTTTGTGGCATACTAAGTATATCTACAATGTGCATGGTACACACCCTAGCTACATCTTATAGAGGCACCATAATCTCTTGAAATAAATAAATCAAGTGAGTATTGTAAAATTTTAAAGCTCAAAGTGCATACATAATTTTAAGAAATTCAAATACCAATGAACCATATGATATCATCTAAAAGTGAGGCTTGTCAATGAATGCCATAAAACAATTCTCACAAAAGAAATACTTAAAATAGAGGGGATGGTTATAAGCTAACTTGTTAAGGCTAAATAAAAATAGTTAGTTGTTAGCCATATCTTTCTCGCAGAATTCAAATCGATCCTCTTTTATTTAGGGAGACGACAATTTTAGTTGGGTACATCGATATATAAGAACTTGATATATATATATACACACACACACACACACACACGATAATCAATTTTAGTTGGGTATATCGTCCTTAGGTAGAGATAATAATTATCTATTATCGATATATTTTAAGTGTTTCTTATTCAATTCACATATTGTTAGCTCTCACTTTCTTTATAATTGGAGATAATGTAATATCATGATAACTCATTATTGCCATTTCAATGTTCTTATTAAAACAAATTAAAAAAAAAAATATCAGGAATGATGAAATATCAAATAAATAATTATAATTTTTAATGAATTTTACCAAACAATGTAAATAATATCTAATGAATTATTTTAATTTTGATTAGCTACAAATCTAAGTATATATTTCTAGCATCCTATATATAACTAATTAGGCTGAACTAGAGAACAATAATAACTAGAACCAATGAAAACTGAAAAATAAATCTGAGAAATACTTTAAAAGGAGGACGAACTAAAATAAAAAAATGCCAAGCTTTAACAAAATAAAATTTAATTCTACTCAGTTCATGATTTACAGCTCTATCCATCATACTTGTGCTTTGGCCAATAACTCCTCATAATGAATTCTCTGACCAAGTAATTTCGTAAACTTGATCAAACCAAAGATCCATTAGGTTGGTTTAAAAATATGCCGTTATAGTTTTTTGTTTGCATTAAATAGCTCATTGAAATGTAAATATATTAAATAGTGTCCTATATACACACACTCTGGAAAGCTATAGAATTAGTTTATCAAATATCCTTCTCTTTTCATATAAAAAGCCCCAACAAGAATACTCATTGCAACAACTTCCTAAGCATTACAGCTTACACCTTCTCCACTTTAAATTAAGATATATAGCAATGGAGTTCGCCCGAAGAATGCTTCCCGTTCTTCTTCTTGTCATGCTCATCCTCCCTATCTATGGTGAATATTTACAACTCTTTCTAAATTGCGATAACTACTGCAAACATGACCTTAATCTTCGTATGGGCTACTGCGGCCAACCAGATCTTTGTTATTGCTATTCGTAATAAAACTCATAAGGCCTTGTGTTGTATGTCAAGCCATGCATGATGGCTTCATAATTAAGAAAATTTCTCTTCCCCATCCTTGGTTTGCTATTTCTCAAGTATTGGCATATCAGAAATAATAAAATTAAGCATTCATTGTTTGCTTGAGCTGTGTGTTTTAGTTTCCTTTTGTTTGCTCAATTTGATGTGTTAGGCTATGTTCTGTGGTTGAAAATAGAATAAGTGATATCTAATTACCAAGTAATTCAAACTCAAAAGGACCAAACTTCCTATAATTCTGTTAATTACTTGTACAAGTAATTAATCAAGTTGGATTATTCTGTACAGGTACTTGCGACTTCTTATCATCTTTGTTTTGTTAGAGTTCGCTAGTGGAGTTGGATGAGGAAGGTTTGTACTTCCTCTTTCTTTGGTAGATTCTTTTTTTTATTTTCTTTTGCTAAATAATTAAGTTGGATTATTTAGTATCAAATTTAATTTATATCAAACTAATTAATGTACCAATTTAAATTATTAATTTATAATGAAGAAAAATGATTCATATTATATATCATTATTATGTTCTTAATAGGACAATAAATTTTTTTGATTTTGTATAGAAAACACAATTTTTTTTGCCGCTCTCAAGATGTCTCGTACTCTTGAAATTTTGAAAACATCTATGAGGATGTTTTCAAATATATTGGAATCATGCCTATTAGTTTTTTCAATTAATTTGGCTAATGAGATGTTACAGTTTTAATTAACTTGACCGACTTGGACCCAGCGGAGAAAATTCTGGGTTCTGGTCAACCCGTTTTTTAGATGGGTCAGATTTGAGTTTCATTTTCTGATCTATTTCTAAAAATGGTTTGGGTTCAGGTTGACCCAAAAATTTAAAATCAACCCGTAAATACCCGGGTCACCCCTAGCCTACAACAATCCCGTGCTGACTCCTGCCCATGCGCTCCAGCTATCCCACACTCAGATCCACACTCCTCATCGAGCTCTCTTGCACTCGGGTCTGTGTCTGAATTTTTGATCCATTTACAAGATCGGGTTAGGCTTAGATCAGTTGATTTAGACCAGTGAAAATTCCGAATTTGACCTGAATAGCAATTTTGACACCCCTTGTCTTAATCAATATATAATTATGTTATTAAAAAATATTTAGTGCTTAATTATGTTAATCAGATTCAAATTAATCAAAAGAATATATTAGAATTTGTCTATGAAGGGTGGTTGAGATTAATTGGAAATTTGATCAAGGTTATTGTTTTTTGTATTTTTTAACAAAATAATTAATTAATTTTTATATTGAGTTGTAATTAATTTGGATTTAATTGACATTATTAAAACTTCATTAGAATGAAATTATTATAATCAAGCCTAGGATAATTAATTAAATTATTTATAAATAAATAATATAAATAGGTGAATTATGAATCATACATGCCAACTAAATATTAATTAAGTGTTTATTTGAGTACCTAAATAATTAATTAATTATCCAATGTCTACTTACCATAACTCAAATGATCCTATCCCTAATTAACCTATTTATGTGTTGATATAAATTAAGTTTAAGATTAATTAAATTTGATACTAAACAATTAGCTTTGATAAAAAATAAGTTTGATGCTAAATAATAAGTTTGATATAAATTAAGTTTAAGCTTCATTAAATTTGATACTAAATAATCCAACTTTATTATTTAGCAAAAATAAAGCACATGAAATTAAAGAATCTAACTAAGAAGAAGAAGAAGCAACTAAATTAATTTCCTGTAAAAAAAAAATTGCGTTTTCAAACAACAGGATTTTTTTTAAAACAAATTATAATTGCGTTTTAATAGAAAATGCAAATTTTTCTTGCATTTTCATCCTTTTTAAATTATTTTTTAATTTCATTCCTTCTATAACTTAGTTTTAAACGATGATCTTTCCCAAAATTTCGCCTTTTTTGTTTCTAGCTTCATGATGAGACTTTCTTTTTAGGAAAAATTTGAGGCAAAACCATTTCATTTAAATCCAAATGAGATTTACCAAAGAATGAAAATAAGGAAAAGTATAGAAACGAAAGAGCTTCTTCTAAAGACCAAAAGTCCAAAAATCCCACACAAAAACCTTGGATGAGATCAAAAGGCTATCTAAATATCAGTAAAAAGAAAAGCCCAAACAACAAAAAGAACCTTCAAAAGAATGATGGCTTAGAATCAGATCAGCAATATTCAAGCAGATTTTTTCTTAGCACGACAAGGCAATGAGAACTCCCCTGGTTCCTCTAAGACTGTCCGAAGGGAGAGGTCACAAGGCAATATATCATCATTGTCAATGGTCCCAAAAATCCCGCCAGACTAAAATCAGACGAAAGGAGCATCATGAAAATGCGCATAATCTAGATCAATAACAACAGAAAAGGAGAACTGCACCCAACATAACGGCAAATTATTAGGTCCGGTCACCGAACCTAAAAATAGGTCCGGACATCCAATTAAAACTTGTCACGTGGACTATGCTTTAGGTGCGCTAGCTTTACCTGCGCTTTGACCGCGCTTTATCTGCGCTTTACTTGTGCTTTTGACATGTTTGACTTAAAATTCCGCGGACACCTGGACATTCCACATGTCAATATTTTATTGGTGTCCGGATCTATCTCTATGTCCGTTGACCGGACCTAATAATTTTCCCAACATAACAGCCATATTCCTAGATCAGCATAAGAATTCCAACCCTTGGCTCTAGTAGTTCACAAATTCCCTTAATCGGTCCTTGCTCTTCTAAAGAGAAATCTTACGACTAATAGCCTTCTTAATTTTACCGTTCAAAGTAACAGCACAACACATTGAGGAACTAATTTCCCTTTCATCTCATTCATGCCAAATATGATACTACAGGAAAAATGGCTATTACCGGCGGTTCCTGGCGGCGGTTCATTGGCCACCGGCGGTTCTACGGTGGACAGCCGGCGGTTTAGACCGCCGGCAATACCGACGGTTAGACCGCCGGCTTTCGCCGGTTAATTAACCGGCGGTCTACCGGCGAAGGCCGGCGGTTTTAAAAAAATACGACGGCTAACTAAACCGTCGGCAAACCGTCGGTAAACCGACCGCCGGTAGGCCGTCGGTCAAATAGCCAGCGGCGTCACAGCCGGAAAACCGCCGGAATAAAATCCGGTTGAAACCGGCGGTCAGAACCGTCGGAAAACCGCCGGCTTCATAAACCGCCGGTGATAGTTTCCTACGCGATTTATTCCGGCGGCACAAAATCCGCCGTAAAGCCGCCGGTAGTTAAAAAAACCGCCGGTGAATATATGCTAACCGCCGGAAAAAACCGCCGGATTTCGACGTTTTTCCTGTAGTGTGATATGTAGAGTAGTACATAATGAATAGATACAGGTTTTTAAGATTCACCAGCTCATAGGATTTGCTCCGTATTAGATCAATCACCTTGGCAATGTTTTGTCTAAGATGAAAGTTTTGGCAAAAAGAAGATAGAAGTAGAACAGAGACAACCAAAAATGAGTAGTCACGCTCAAAAAATAAGTGATTAGAGCTTTCAAAAAAAATGTGACAGATAGCATACTTTGAATCCACACGAATATTTCTTTTATTAAGAGCATCTGCCATTTTTAGCCCACCAGATATAGCCAACCACGCAAAAATAGTGAACTTTAAATCTTGTCGTTTGTGCCAAATGAACATGTGCCAGTCATTAGAATTATCTTCATTAAAGTAATCACTATAAAAATTTTTAAATGAGGCATCAGCAGTATTCTCCCATAGGAGGCAGAAGATGTGTTGTATATTAAAATGGAAGAGATAATTTCTCTCAAGCGAGGGATCATGAGAGCAGGCAAATTCCAACAATTGTCCACAATCCATACAGATATCTTGGCCATAGCATGACACAGTTGGGCAATGGATTGGTCACTATTATGCTTAGCAATAGAAGATCCATTGCACCAGTGATTCCAACATATGGCAATAGGGCTATTAGCATGAATTTTAAGTTTAAATCTAGTTTTGGCTTTAAGAGTAGTACCATATATACTTTTCCAATAAAAAAATGATGAGGCAATGGGAGGCTTCTACAAGGATCTACATGTAGCAACTAGCCAATTAGTAAGGGGGGAGGGAGAATTGTAAAGCCTGTAAATGATGGTGCAATTGAAAGCATGGCATAGAGCATGTAGAGAAGGAATCCAAAGACCGCCCTTGCACTTAGGCTTACAAGTATTGTACCAATAAATAAGATATAGTCTCTTAGCTTGAATATCCCCATAATAGAAGAATTTAGCACCTAATTTTTCAATGGTTTTACATATTATTTTAGGAATGATATAACCCTTAATCAAATAAATGATGGTATTGGAGAAACTATATTTGATGAACTATAGCTTACCTACAAATGAAAGTGATATAGCTTTCCAACCAGAGAGATGATTGGTAATCTTCTCTAATAAATGAGAGAAATTAGAAAGTTTGGCTCTCATCGGTGAAATGGGGAGGCCAAGGTAGGTGAAATAAGTGATTATGTTGTTGATGAGGAGAGAGGAGGCCATCACAGAAGTTGAGGGAGTATTAGGGAAGATGACAAGGGAAAATTTCTCGTCATTGATATGGAAACCTGTCAAATTTGAAAAAGCTTTAAGAGCATCCATATTAGTGCAACAATTTTGATTAGCATCTTCCAAAAAACCAGCCTGTTATCAGTGTATAATAGGTGTGATATAGAGAAAGCTTCCATTCTGATGCCCTCAAAATCTTTAGCTCATTCAGATTCATCAATAAGGTAAGAGAATGCATCCATGGTTATGTAAAAAATAGAAACTTAAAAGACAGCCCTACCTTAGTCCTGAGGATGAAATAAAGTAGCCTTTGAGGATGAAATAAAGTAGCCTTCCAGTGCTCCATCAATACATATTGAGAAGTTAACATCAATTATGCATACTCTAATCCAGGAGATAAAAATAGGAAGAAAGCCTTTTTAAGGAAGAAAACTTTTGGAGAAGAAAGACTTCATAGCTCTACACACTATAGGGCATAGAATTTGCCACCTTTTTTTATAGAAAACAAAGTTGTAACCATCTAGCCCAAGAGCAGAGGATGGTGATCCAAAAAATATAGCTGCTCTTATTTCATCATCAGTAATTGGCAAATTAGATAATTGATATGGTGTTGTGGAAGAATATTACAAGTATGGAGGGAGCTAAGGTCATAATCAAGAGGAGGTGGGGTGTTGTAGACTTCTTTAAAGTGCTACAGGAGAACATTTTGAATAGGGTGAGACCCAAAATTAGTCTTTGATAAGGCAACAGATAGCATTCTTGTTATAATAGCCTCTCTTTTTAATTTGTGAGTAAATAAACTTCATATCCTCTTCACCATTCAGGAGCCACTTAACCTTAGAATATTGTATGGTCTATGAGGACCAAGATGTAATCGTATATATGATCTCATCTGCTCTCCCATTGACCTGCTTGCATAGAATGTAAATGTCTATGACCGTTTTATCCCATGGGATAATGTGATCATACCCTTTATAGTTTGATCCCCCCGTGCAGCATCCTTTCGGAGACCCATATTCACATGGTCTGATTATAAACTTTGGGAGCATTTAGATAGGATTTTATTTAATTTTTAGTGTCTCTCTTTTTTAGGATACTTCTATAGAGCATCTCAGTAGAATAACTTATAATTACGCTCTCCTTCTCTTCTGTACTAAGCAAGTTAATTATTGTGGTTTTTGTCCTTTTCATTTTGAAAATGTGTGCCTTAATTCTAATAATTTTTTAAAGTGGTGGAAGCTAATTAGTTGACCCCTACTTATTATGATGGCTCCGATGACATTACTAGATTTACTCTTAAACTTAAACATCTTAAGCAAGTGATTAGATGGTGGAACACTTATATTTTTGGCAACATTTTTTATAATATCATCAAAGCTAAGAAGGATGTCATTAAGTTGGAGAATAATTTCATTGCTAGTGGGATTGATGAAAATAAATCCTTATTAATTAATGCTAAAAACATGCTTTCTAACCTACATTTTAAAGAAGAAGAATGTTGGCGCCAAAAAGCTAATTCCAAGTTCATTTCTAAAGGTAACAAAAATATTAAATACTTCCACGCTCATGCTGATAAAAGGAAAGATAAATCTTTTCTTCATAAAATTAAATTAGATTGCGGTTCTTATCAATTTTCCTTTTATGATTAGTTGTGTCTTAGCTTTATTATTGATCCTTTTTTGGTTATGTTTGTTGTGTATATAATTTTTCTTGTTGGTTGGTTTCTTTATTGCTGTTGTTATATTTATGTTTCTATTATATTTTGTTTAGCTAGATGCCTTTTGCGTTAGTCATTTGGAGGTGTGGTTCATTTTATGGTGTGTGATGATAGTTTATTTTTGGATGGTTGCTGGTTTTTTTTTTTTTCTTTATTTTAAGGGTTTGTGGTGCTCTATCAGCTGCTTCTTTAGCATCTTAATCTATCGACTCTCTGGTATGTGTTTTCATTTTTTTCCTTTATTAGTTTGTTGTTCTTGCAGGTAGGGGTGTTAATTCGGGTCAATGGGTCGGGTTCGGGTCGAACCCAGCATTATTCGGGTAAACATGTCGGGTTCGGGTCGAACCCGGCACTATTCGGGTCAACCCGAACCCGACCCGTTTTTAAAATTGACCCGACCCGATACGGTAGGCTTCTGGACCCGACCCAATTCGGGTTCGGTTCAACCCGACCCGACACGAATGACCCGGGTTGACCCAAATTTCTAGTTTTCGGGTCAAAATGGGTCAATCTCGGGTTTTCGGGTCAAAACGGGTCAATCTCGGGTTTTCGGATCAAAATGAGTTTTCGTGTCACTTTCGGGTCAATTTCGGGTTGCTGGGTCAATCCGAACCCGACCCGATTTTTAAAACGGGTTGAGTTGTTGAACCCGAACCCGACCTGTTTCGGGTTCGGGTCGCGTCAAAAATTGACACCCCTAATTGCAAGTGCAGTTTTTGGAATTTAAGGATTGTTGATTCTTTAATGCCCTGTTGCGATTCATGTTGGAGTTTTTTATTCGGGCTTCTTGCCTATCATTTTCTTTTTTCTATTCTATGTAACTAGGTAGGGATCAAAGGCTTAGGTATTTTTTTCTTATATTATAGTTCTTTGAGCATTTAGAGAGCTATTGATCCTTTTAAGAACCTTGTACTCTTTTTACTAATGAAAAAAATGTGCGCCCATTAAAAAAGAATGATGAAAATTTTGAGTCTAACCATAATTCATAAAAAGCTATTGCCATAGAAGTGTATTCATATGATCACACTCATATCCCATTTTAGTAAGGGCGTAGCACATGCTCTTTGATCAGGTGGTTAGCCTAAATAATAACATCATTATATTATGATTATGCCTTAAGCCCACATATTTCTCAATGGTCAAGTCTATGAGTTGTGAGCCATAAGATATATCAGCTAATATCGGCTTAAAACCATCGTTTTAGGTAAGCTTCCATCCCAAGCCTATGGGATCCACTAAGACAAAGTAAATCTTGCTTGTTGACAAGGATACTTAGGCATATAGGGTTGACTATGTAAGCCATGTTTTTGACAACTCAAGACTATGAAAACATTTGATATTAATCTGTTTTATTATCATTTTCCCCTAATTCACTCAAAACAATGAGGATATATTCTCTTCCTATAATTCAAATTGTTGCAATTTGAATTATAGGAAGAGAATATATCCTTATTGTTTTAATAACAAATGGGCGTGATTAAAAAAAAAGACTTTATTGTATTAATAACATAGCAACAGTTTGCAAACCATAGACCTTCTTCACACATTATAAACATGAACAGTTAGCAGTTTCGGTTCATATATTTCTGATTTGTAACCTCTGCAGCCAGTTATTTCTGCCACTTTTTTTAGTGACTAAAAAATAACCAGACAAGTTAATATCACCAGTAAGTAAACGGAGAGAATGAGCTTGTTTCCATGATCATAGTCATTGTAATCACCATCATAGAAGCCAGTGTACTCGAAATTCTCCAGTGGGTTGAAATCACCTGCAAGCAATTGAAATATTCAATTTTTAATATATATTTATGTATAAGTAATAGAAACATATTAGTCTATGTTGCACCGACACACCTATTTATGAAGGCGTGCTATATCCGATACATCGATACACGGATACGGCACCGATACGTGTCGGATACGGCAATTAAAATACTATTTAATTTCAAAAGGACACGCGTGTCAGTTGAAAAACAAAAAAAAATCCAAAAAAAGATGCGTCGTATTTACTTCTGCTGCTGCGAGCCATATTCTCTCATTTTGTGATGAATTTGAGTCTCTTGATGATATGGATTATTAGAAATTGCTAATCTTTTACTTGATGAAAAGACAAGCCATTGAGGAAGCTAATCATATCATTCCTTCTATTGAATAGTTGAAACTTCATGTGCTAGACAATTTATACTTATGCTTTTGTTGTTGTACTAGACATTTAATACTTACTTTATTTTGATATTATAAGCTACGATGCTACAAATGATTTTTTTTTTTTTTGTAATTTTAAATATTATGCTTTTATTGTTTTCTTTATTTTTATGTATGATTTATAAATTATAATACAATGTATGTGTCGTACTCGTATCCTGTATTTTAAAGAATTGACGTGTCCTGTATCCGTATCGTGTCGTATCCGTATTGGTGCAACATAGATATTAATAGAACCTAATTATTTTAAATAGTAAAACTTTAATTTGTCTCTCACCAAATAGTAAAAATTAAATTTTGATCCCTATTCAGAAAAATTTCTTGGCTCCGCTGCTACTGCTTATACTTCTTACCTCTATTTTCGCCATGGCTGCATCCCCGATCAAGCGCATGCCGAACAAGCAGCAGCGTCGCGCCATTATAGAACCTGAAATTGTTGAAGATGTTGTGTAAGCATTGCAGCACAAGCTTAGTCTCTAGCAGGCATGGACCTTCGCAGTACTCATCGACGGCTTCTTGTGGAACTTCAATGCACCCTCGTACATTGAGCCTGTAAGACTCCTGACAAGTGCTGTATAACTTCCAGTTTCATGGACCAAACAAAAAACAAATATAGTAAGCTTCCGTTACAGTTGTAATTAAGAAGTTTTAGAAGAAAAAATGATTTTTAAGTAGAAATTAATGTCTTTCATAACCTACATAGTGATCGTCGAAGCATGCCATAGCTTTGGCGACGAAGTCCACAGCATCTTGTTCTACGTCAAGAGTATTGTTCACACAATGTACAGTTTGTTAATGAGTAGTAAACTTTGATGTAATAGTAAGATAAAAAGAGAGGAGAATAATGGCTATAACAAGCAAACCTGAATTGCAACTGGTGATGCTAAAGAAGAGAAAGACTAGGAGAATGCACTGACGCTTGAAGTGAAGAGAGGAAGCCATTATTGGAGATCGAGAGTGATCTGTAATGATCACAGAAGGCTATTGTAGTTAAATATTTGTAATCACTTGTTACTAGCTACCAATAGGAAACTTTGTATAAGTTCTAAACTAACTCAACTTCTCTGTAAGACTATTATGATCTTCTCTTCTATCTTTTCTAAAGTGCAACTTTATGGTGTATGGGGAACCAACCGATTATTTTTCTGCTGTAAAAACGCCCCTCTATCAGAACATAAAGACACCAAGGAAGCCATCTACAAGAGCAAATCTGTAATGGAATGGATTTGAGAGATGGGGAGCGTTTAGTAATTTAGGATTCTTTAGGACGTGAGGATATCATGTTTGGTGGTTTATTAATTGTGTGTTGTGGGGGAATAAAATTTGGTAAGAATATAGGGACCAACTCCCTAGAGCTGCCTTGTTCGCTTAAAAGGTTCAGCGGCAAGAGACAAGATAGCAAACAATATCATCATTTTTGTAAGACAGGCCGAGAGACCTCTCTCTCTCTCTCTCTCTCTCTCAAAAGATTATAATATAGAGGAAATTTTAACACTAAGTATGTTTAATAATTAAATTAATCATTAAAGTATGACTAAAATAAAATTTAAAACTAGGCAAAGTCGCTGTTTTAATGGGCGATTTATGCTGACTAGGCAAGGTTGGGTTAGATAGACGTTCCCATTTTAAAAAAATAAGATGTAATTTACGAGTTAATGTAAGTCGTCCGATGAACTGCTACTTACATTAAAAAAAATTAAGAAAATGCATGATATTGCTAATTAGGAATGAATTGATGACTTAACAAATTTGTGGCTTACATTTATTTATTTATTTATTTTTAAAAGCACGAAATGGCTAATTCGGGCATTGGATTATAAAATAAGAAATAGCTATTTGTTGACATTGGGCTTCTTGTGTGATAGAAAACTTCTCCTCAAACTTAAAGGAAAATTCTATAAGATGGTGGTGAGACTAGCTATGCTTTATGGTGCAAAATGCTGGCCATTAAAAGAGAAGCATAATATTAAGTTAAGTGTTGTAGAGATGAAGATGCTCATGTGGATGAGTAGCTTTGCTCTTAAAAATAGGATACGAAATGAGCATATCAATGAGAATGTTGAAGTAGCTCATTTTAATTTGATGTAAGAATTTTAAACTTATATCTTGAAATTAAATTTTAAATATCTTTTTTTTTTTAAATTAAAATTTTAAGATGATATAAATTATATTAAAATACTTAATACTAATATATTTTAAATGCATTTTATATTAATATTTTTTAAAGCTAACAAACTATTAAATAAGGGTTGGATCAAACTTAGCACATTAGCTCATCGAACTCACATCACAAGTCATTTATCAAATTAAGCTCAAGCCGACTCACGAGTTGACTTGGCTCACACCTCTATTAATTTCTATTAGAAGAAAGCATCACCTAATAGGCTAAGAGCTATTCTCCAGGTTATCTAGATAAAAATCTTGCCCCATGCGTTGTTTGGTGCGTTAAAATATTAATTAAAGATATTCTATTTCTCAATTCTTTCATGAAAGAGGAAGTAAATTAGAATGCAAGTTATCAATTGATAAAAATTATGAATTTAAAAGACCACCTGCATAACTGGTTTCTAACGGCAACAAGTTGTTTTTGTCAACAATAAAATGATTTTTAATGCAACTGTACAGATTATATCTGAAGAGATTTCAGAAGATTTACATATAATCCTACTCATTTTTCCCCTCTGAAGTTTCCATCTTCTGCATTTTCTCCAGAAGAAAAAGAAAAAAATCTGTGCATGGGGTAACCTTACACATTTCCAGAAGGAAAATAGCTCTACTGCACTTTGCATGAACTCTTTTTCCGACGGTTTCCTTCATTGAAATATTAGCAGGAAGAGTTGGCCCTCCATTCAAGATCAACTTATGGGCATATACAACGTATTGTAGGCTTTTTAAGTTCATTCTTTGTTAATGTGCGAGAGAGATTATTCACAAAACTGATTGACCACAGGATGATCACTTCCCTATCAACCCAGCCAAACAAGTTCCAAACACAAACCAGTTCAACTTATTGGCTGATCCAACATTTGAATTTTAGCTGGAAGTATAGAATACCTGGAATAGAGAAGAGAAGGAAAAACACAAAATTAGCCAGAACGTTACAAGCCAAAACTCATAAAATTGTTCGAAAAGAAAACATCCAAGGTTAGCTTTTGCCTATTTTGTTTTATTATTTCTGTTTACAAAAATTAAACAAGTGTAGAGAGTAAATTGTGAGAAGGCAGTAGATTCTTGTTAAAAAACAAAAGCCCAGTAAAAACTCAGCTACAATGTAAGGAGAAAAAATTTTTGATCAAGTTGGCATGATCAAAATCTCTCTGAGTCTTCGAATTAGCCTTGAGCTGAGTGCAATAAACAGCTAGTCAATCAAAATATATATTGTCCTCATCTAAAAACAAATACAACAACTATAAGAGCCATCCTGACCAAATTTGGGACATAATGTCCTGACTTGAACAAGAGAAAGGGGAGAAAGAAAACAGAAAAGTATCTTCCAAATTTTTTGGATAAATACATCATCATCCCAATTACAAGCCATAAACCCTATTATTTATTGAAAAAGACATACAAAGATAAAAAAATGCTAACTTGTAATAAAATATAATCCTAATAAATAAAATAAAATGAAATAAACCCTAAAATAATTCAGATGCTAAAATATTCTAACAATAATTCAGACTTATTTTCTTTTATTGCATCACCTCGCCTAATTTCTAGAAATTTAAAAAGCATTCTCAAAAATATTTTAACTCGCTTCCAAAATAATACTTAAACCAACTTTTAATTAGCAAAACTTGTTTGATAATCAAGAAGCCAATAATACTTTTAGAGGAAAAGAAATGCATGAAGATAAAGAAGTTGAAGGATAGAAGTAGAAATTGAGAAGAGGAGCTTGATGCAACTCATCTTGATCTGTTGTTTGAGAGCTTTGACTATGAACTAAGAGGTCTTGAGTTTGAAACATGTATATGTGATATGTGTATGAGTTTGCCTTCAATTTTGCTCAAAAGTACCACCACCCAAAACAAAAACAAAAACAAAAAAAGAAGCTTGCAAATAAAGAGATCTTTTAACATTTCATGCAAACAAAATGTGTTGCATTGCAAATGAGGAGATTATATTATATTGGCCATTGTTTTTTTAATGGAAAAGAATCATCCAAATGGTCACTCGAGATGCTCCCGATATGTCCAACATCAGTACACCAACTTTCTTGAATTAATCTGAAATTTAAATGGCAACTATCTCAAGTTGGAAGTAGACAAACAACACCAAAGATGCTAGCAAATCAAATAAGCCTTACATTATAGGTAAGTTATATCCTAATCATTGACATTAAGATAAACATAAAAAATTTTCTTTAATTTAGCAACCTAATTTAATTCAGAGTATCAAGGCAAAATAGCTTTAGAGAAAGGACCCCACTCCGAGGTGAAGCAGCAGCCAGTATTTGATGCACTTACAGGAGAAGCAAAATAATCCGTACAACTCTGAAGAAAAAAAATAGCATCATTGCATACCTTAATCTTGTTCGAGAATCCTACAAAAAGTTTCCCATGCCAATGTAATAGAGAAGTTATCACAGAATCAAAAATTAGAGAAGCCACAGGCCTGACATCCACTTGCAACTCATCTTCTATAAGCTCCTATGAAAGTAAAATAAATTTAGAATTTGTTAGAGAAAGGGACAAAATAAATAAATAAATACAGAGCATTCTTTTGTGCATATTATCAAAATTAAAATAACACATATACAAACCTAGATTTGAACAAGCGTCCAAGCCTAAGAAGCTGTTATTTGATTATAAAAAAACACAATAAGAAAATAATTAAATCACACCTGAATGCTAACTGTCATATCCCAACCTCCAGTGCACATCCATTTTGAATCTACATGCAGTGCAAAAATTGCACCCTTCTGAATTTTTATTGATTTAACAAACATATCATTCCTCCAAACCTGATGAAAACAATTTTACAAGCATGAACTTTGTATTAGAACATAGAGGTGCATCAGAACATAAACATGCCAAAGCATCTGTGCACATACTTACATATGCTAGAAGCATGCATTCAAGTTCTCGTGTGTATTTATGTGAACAGAAAATAATTTTCTATTTAACAAGAGAAATTATCTTTGAAAATGATAAAAGTTTTAGGATTGGGGATGATGCAGGACTACTTAGATGACATGCTCATGGATTCATGTGGGCATTGCACAACTAGTAGATTAGAACAATTTCGAAACAAAATTACAAGCAATTTTCAAACGACGATTAAATCAAATGAGTGGATCAATTGCGTAGGTTAAATCACATGCTTCGAGTTTGAGCTATCAAAATAATTGAGAAAATAAAAGCAATACATAATAGTAGTTTTCAAGTTAATCCCTAATCTAACAACGAGATTTATGATGCATAGAAAGCACGCTCAATTCCTATGAATTTACTAGGCTTAGCAAGAGCACTTGGATGAGTCTTTGCGATTACAATCAAGCCAACGAGAATTTAGACCTCCAAGAAATAAGACACAAGTGAGAAAAGAAACCTTTGCCAAAGGGATGTGGAGATCTTCCACTCAAGGCTTTCGACATGCTCGTTGATGGCTTCCGTTAGAACGCACAAGATGTCATCCACGTCCTCTTCAATAGTATGTTCAATCTCTTTCTCTTTGATGATGTACTCAGATGTCTTGTGAAGAAAGAAGCTTCTCTTGCTTTGTGGGAGGGAAAGGGCCAAATGCTGGAATCTGAAATTGGTTTCAGATTCTTGTAAGTAGATTATGAAAATTTAGTAGAGAAGAGCCAAGAGGGTCCGTGGAAAATTCAGCCAGCAGCAAGTATTGGCTTCCAACTCTTCTCACAAGGAGATCAAGCACTATGAGGAATTTCTAAGGAGATCCCAATAGGAAGGTTGGCTGTTACGGGTGAGAGGAGAAATCCAGAAATTTGTTTCCTAAATCATAATGAGAATATAGGAAATATTAAAGAGGTGGACTTGAAGAAAAAAAATCGGCTCAGGGAATTTCTTTCCAAAACCCAAACGTGGAATAGGAAAGAAATAAAGCAGGTTTGATTTTGGATATTTCGGCCAAGAGCAACAGAAATAAGTTGAATTATTTCTAAATGTACTTAACAGGTAATTAGGAAATAAATCCCGATTTTGCTCATATGATGGCCGGCGGCATCCAAGGATGAGGGAGGGACTTGTGGGGAGCAATTAATGTTGATTGATTTGGATTTAAATATTAGGAAAGGGGTTTTAAAATCCTATTTGAATTTTAATTTCAAATAAGTTTTAATTAGGAACTTTCCAAAAATAGCTTTCATAAATTAGGAAAGATTTTGAATTTCAAAATACATGATTTTGAATTTGAAATCAGCCCAAAATATGTCCACCTAAATTAAGCAATATTTTGAGGGAAGGAAGAGTGGGAGGGGGCGGCGGCTAAGTGGATGGAGCCGGCGGCATGGGTGGAGTTGTAGGTGGTGTTTTGGTGGGTGGAAGGGAACGATGATGGAGAAGTAAGGTAAAGAAGATAAAACCACGAACCCGGCCGTCTCTAAGGTTGATGGGTGATACGCCAATCTCCCTCTCCAAGGGATCTCTCCAAAGCTCTCCAAGAACTCTAAAAAAAACTCTCAAACACAAGTGTAGGAAAAAATCTTAATAATCATCCATTCATCCCTCAAAACAAAGGAAATGAGGCTATAAATAGCCGGGTACAAAGACTCAAGAAAATAAAAGACCAACTTGCCCTTTGGGCTTACATGCGATCACTCCCATGAAAGGGGTACAAAGGGAAATAATAATGACACCTAAGCAAATAAGAAAATGCATAAATAAAATAAAATACAATCATGACTCAGAAATACAAGGACTCGATCGTGGCCGTAGATCGACGGCCACGTCTCTGATAAAACTTCCACGCTGATCTAATGTCCCCATCAGGGGAAGGCAACAATAAGGGTTCTCATGCAAATAAATATATTTCATGAAGCACATCCAAACCCAAATGGCATGTTTTAACATATAGGGAAAGGAAAATGGAACAAAGCATATCAATAAGAAGCTAATCAAGAATTTCACCATCAGAATCATTTCAACTGGAACATTTCTCTTATTCATGCCAACGAATGGTTCACATAAAGGAACTCGCAGGTGATTAGGGTTTCCACTTGAGCAAATAAGCAGCAAGTTTTCATCTCAAACTTTGAATAAGCAACAGTCTCAACACATCATTTCGATTTTGCCAGCTAAGCAGGCTTGGCGGCTTACACTTCAAGCACTGATTGTGTTATCATCTTCAACATGAGCCATACCCACCTCTTCAAGGTCACCTTTATGAATCTTAATTTTCCCATTCATCCCTCTTGAGCATTAGATATAGCTTCAACTATGTTTTATACATTTCTTTTTGCATAGCACTGAGCCATTTCACCTTTTATTGATCCATTTTTCTTCATAATCCTTTTGCATCAGATATACCTATTCATTTTAGTCCTTAAATTTCTCAGGTTTATATGTCCAAATCATTGACTAGACTTTCTACTGATATATCTTCAATAGATACTACTCATTATATATCTATAATATAAAAATTTCCCAACTCCATCCTTCTTAATTTTATAACATGTCCATACTAAATTTCATGAATTTTTATATATTTTATATGATTCCCTATTAACATAAATTAAACCTCAATCTTTCTCAGAAGGGCTTGGGACTGACAAAAATGGTTTTAACAATCAGTCATGTTGTTCATTAAACCATATATGATACTTCACTAATTTCATAACCAAGCATAATAGGAAAAGGCACAATCTTAAGGCAAATAAAAAATCATTTACTGCCATTAGAAACTTGAAAAAGTCTGTATTAACGAAAATAATTCTACCTTTTTTTCTTTTTTGGAAAGGTGCGTTCTATTGATTTTACACACAAATAAGTTTGTACCATAAGCCAATTGCATAGTTAGTCGACAGTTGCCAAGAGTTCAGTATAAAAAATAAGATCAAAAGAAGAAAAAAAAGACCAAACTGTGAAAAGAGAAACAAGTGACACACAGTATGCTCTAAGCTCTTGGCAGATAGAACGATGCATTACTACCTCAATAATATTTACCGCCACTCCAGGGAGATAAGAATAGCCAAAACTTAATATCCGCTTACTTGATTTTCATGTTTTTAAAATTGCCTTTAACCTGCTTGAGTTGAGTTGATTGTTGTGCAAAACGACATGCATACATAGAGAATATCTAAAACTATAAAATAGAGTGTATCAAGAATTTCGATGTTGAGTTTTATGCAATCTACAAATGTAAAACAACAAATAGAATAGTTAAATGAGTCAGGTTTTATCTGTATTTTATGCAAATCAATTTCAAGTATGTGTTCACTCGAAATCAAATTCCAATCATCATGAGTGATTTCAGGCAAATCAACAAATTAAAATTCAATTTAAATCTAAATCAAATCAATTGAGTCAAAGTTCAAGTTGAACTGGGCCCAATACTTTTCAGTTTAAAAGCCAGATAATTTTGAGTTTGTATAGAGTGAGGCTTGTTATCACCTTAACAATGCCCCAGAAAAAACACATAACTTCAATTCTTACTCATGGGAAAGAAAGCGATGCAATCCAGCATATTTTATAATCAAGAACAAAGCCAAAAAAAAATTATCACAATAAAAGGCTAACTACATCACAAACCTTCACACACCCATCTTCATATGAAGAAATAACCAAATGATGGTTGACAGAAAGCGACAAAAGAGGATAAGAACCACCAGTTGTGTTGTCGCTCAATTCTGACAAAAGTGAATGGTCATAAAGGGACCATAGCCGAATGGTGCCATCCCAACTTCCACTGTACAGAACTCCATCCGATACAGCCAATGAGGATACAGTTGATTTGTGACCTGTCATTACACAAGAAAGGGAGTAATCCTGCAAAAAAATGAAGGCAAAGACCAAGTTAGTCACACAAAATACATAGTTCATCGTGATATATGTGCTGCAGAAAATAGTGGAATGGCTTTTCATGCAAAGTTTCAAAGAGTAACAAGTTTAAACAACCAAACTATCATATAGTTACAATCATCATCCATCCACCTATATACACACACGCGTGGATAGCATATATATATTCACCATCATAAGACATTATATCTTTCAATGCCCTCACTAAATATTTTAGGTATGTATTAGGAATCCTATTTAATATACACGATGCATTAGGAATGCATGGGAGCAACCCCCTTAAACTTTTGTGAGTTCAATGTTTTATTTTCTTTATTTTATCATAATTCCACATCCACCCCTTGGTTTCTATCTTAAACCTAACCCTAGCCACCATTTTTAACAACCCCCAAACCAATAAACCATCCTCGAGGTTGTCCACCATCATCTCCCACCTCCTTCAACATCCAAACCCTAGTTTCTTCCTTCTGGGTTTAGCTTTCTCACCAAAAACCATTTTCAATATAATTGTTGCCTTAGGATTTTATGGGATCAATCAAGAAATATTAAATCAATAGCATGGTTTCTTCAATATTAATTGAACATTCAAATATGAAATATGTCGCAAATTTAACTCAAACAAGGCTAATACGGGATTTAACAGCAGGCATACGAGAAAAAATAGAAATATGGCAGCTTGCCTACAAGCACAAATAGAATTCCACAGTTGCATTCAGAACTCGTAGAACCATAGACTAAAAGTGAAATTGAATGAAAGTGATCAATGCAGTTCTTCTATTAATAGGTAATAAAATAATCTTTGAATGGCCTACTGAAACAAAATGTGGACTATATGCAAGCAAGCCAATTCTGCTTTAAACCTAAAACAAGATTCTAATTCACCACACGCCACTGCATTCAAAACATACAAAAGAGCAGATAGAAGGTAAAATATTGGGCATTGAAATAAAACTTTGCGTGCATTTTAACATTAAATATTCATGCAAATAAACAAGAAAGAATAGTTTGGAGTCTCATACATCATGAAGAAACTTAAAATTCAAATTCGCCACATTAAGATTTGTTCAGATGCATCATGCATGAGCACTTCAAAAACTTGCAAGTCTATCGCACGAATGCATCGAAAATTGTTGAAGCGCATTGAAAAACATGCAAGCATATCAAAAGACGAAAGACATGTTAAAAATAAAAGTTAAATTGTCTGCATGTGCTCTGAAAAGCATGCTAAACATTCAACTTGAGGTCTAATAATGTTTCGCTGACTAAAAAATAAGTTAAAACTCATATTTTCACTTGTAATATCCAAATTTTTAAATAGGTGGATAAAAATTTCTGCTAAAAATTATACCCCATTTTCATGTATTTTAAAAATCATCAAAATTATTTTAAAAAAATCTATATTTCATATATATATATATATATATATATATATATATATATATATAATATATATATATATATATATATATATGTTACATAATTAGCTTAGCATTTAAATTATTTATCCCAAAATTGCTAATTAAATTTACTGCAGCATGAAGTATTATACTGTAGCAAATTAGTTGACCAACCTTCCCGAGCATGCATTGGCGGTCAACTTAATAGACTATTAAACTTGGTATATATATACACATGTAATTACTTAGCCTTAATACTAATATTAAGCACCTACTACTTCCATTTTCCTATCACTCCTATAACCTGGAATTTAGAGGTCGCAATTTTAGTTCAGAAGCTGCTGGTTGAAGGGATGAACAAAAAGAGTTGTGCTGTAGTTGAAAAAAATCAGAGATGAAAAATAGAGGAAAGCAGAAGAAGGGAAAAAGAGGAAGGCAGCTAGGGCTTAGGTAAGAAAATCTGATTCCGTGACATTTCCAACGTTGAGTTTGGATTCAATTTGTAGGCATTAAAGCTTGAATGAAGAGATTGGATTCAAGTTTTAGACTTTATAGCTTGTGAATGAAGAGATACTTTTTTCAGGTAAAAATATTATTTCGAGAATATATTATTATTTAAAAAATTATTGTAAAATTGAGAAAGTTATTATTTTTGGGCGGCGTACAAGAGAACAAAATTTCAGCGAGATAATAATAAAGAAATTCACTCGAGCAAACCAAATAATTTTCATTAGATACTTGATTCCTGATGTAATAGGCAACTTATTCATAGTCTAATATTTACATTTTTTTAAGATTTTCTTAACTGGTTAGGGTTACATTTATAAAATATCTTATATTGAGCATGTTAATAACACCTAAGATTTTAACATCTTATATGATCGTTGGTTCAAATGATTTTAAACTAATTGTAATACTTGAATGTACAGGCTCAGTAGAACTGATCCAATAGAAAATTCATCAAGATGAGTGGGCGAGGACGGTAATGATCGGGCGAGCGAATGAGCAACCAAAACGCGAGAGCAAGCGAACTGGGCCAAAGCGAAGTGAGCCATCGCGAGATCAAAGTGATTGACGCGACTCCTTGCTTGCGTAAATGACCGATTTAGCTCGATTTTGAAAGAATTGAAGTCAGAAGGAGAGAAAGAGAGATCGTAAAATAGAACTCTCAATGACTTGTTAAACATATCACTACAATGACTCTCAAATGATCTTGTGCTAGTAAAGATTCAATAACTTATTAAGCATATCACTATGATCACTCTCAAATGATCTTGCGCTAGTAAAGACATGAAACGTGTCCTCTAACAAAGTAATTATGCAGTCAAATGACACTACTAAATAACTGTTATAATCAGAGTCATTTGAACAAATGGTTTGACTACAATATGGCACCATATTATAACCACGGTCATAGCCCAGATATTCCTCAATAGCTCTAGTTGATAGCCCAATTATTATGAATCCCATGGTGCACTTGATAGGACTTAAAGTCCTCTATTAACTAAATTTGACTTAAATTTACCTCCTTATGAAAACATCTATCCCATGTCTATAATGTCTCTATGGACAACACAACTTATAGCTATTGATAAGGACCCTTCAGTCAGGTTGAATCAACTACATGCGCTAATTAAATAGATTAGAATTAACCAACCCGAGACGACGAAACCATGGAATATTGATCGAGTTCGTCATCATTTTTCTCACCATCCATTTTAAGCTAATGGCGATAAATTTTCTTCAATCCTCAACCCAAAATGTTGTTACTAAATTGTTGTTACTATACACAAAGCACTTAATGCCTATTGACTAGCCTTAATCGATAATTACCCCTCGTCATTAAGAGTGGTAATTAGCCATATGGGATTGCATCTATATCAAACTTGAAACTATATATTAAAGTTATAACAAAATGAGGACAAAATCTCTATGTAATGTTTTATTTATAATGTAATTTACCGTTTGAAAATTCTACCATAAACAAACCCTCTCAAAGAAGCCGAAAGTGAATTTTAAAGCCCGCAAGACTAAAAGGTATTACTTAGATTAGCGCATTAAAGAATTAAAAAACTTTGAGTACTAGAACAACTTTGGAGGTTATGAGTTGTGAAGAAGAATAAGCGAGAAACTAGAGTAGACAAAAGAGAAATATTCAGTGGAATAGTGACATAGGTGAGAAGAAATCTTTTTTCGATGTACTATGTAGTCGGTTGTTACACTTGGATCCCTTGATCTCTTGCTGGTTTCACCCGAACTCACTATTCTTATAAAGGTTACTAGAGGTTTTGAAGGGAAAAAAAGTGCTTCATTGCTACAAGAGATAAATAAAAACATGGAGGCATGGAGCTATAAGTCATAAGGAGACATGACCCCCAACCATTTCCACTTCATCTTCCTGTTGTAACCAGGTTGACAGATTACAGAGAGTGGCTGGCTGGCTGCTCACTAGTCACTGAAGCTGTGCCATGGAGGAGTGGCATCACTTCGTATCGTAGCAATGGAAGATAAGAGTGGTTGCTTGCTAACTGTTGGGGAGATTCCAACGAGCAGTGTTAAATTGCTTAGAGGTGAGCGGGAATTCACTTGATCCAGATGGTTGGAGCCACTGATGATTGTTATCTGCTTTCTTCGGATAGATGGCTCCTAACTCAGTCTACCCTTTAATATTGCATTAACACAAATGAAATTATATCTGTGTAAATACTTCTAACTCCTATTTTGAGAGATCAATTTTATATCCCACTCAGCTGCAACACCTAGAAAGTTTAAAGCCATCCAACAAGGGATGCAAAATTTAACTTGGTATAAATTTCTCTAGAACCCAAATTAAGATATTCAGTATCTTCCCTTCTTCATAAAATTGCCCATCAAAGCAACAGTTTATCTGCCACAACCAAAATAGCTGCTTGGTATAAATAAGCATTTACATGCCTTGATAAAAGTAAACTAGTAAAGTTCTTATAAATGCATCAACAGACATGTCGCATATGCATAGAGGGACAACCAGTATATCTAAGCTATTTATAAGTCATGAACACGAGATTCTACGAGACGAGAATTCATTTTGAATTTATGGGAAGAAACAACTATGTATCTTTTTGATGAGAATTGAAAGTTTTACATGAGAGAAACCTGTCTTTATATATCTTTTTTTGAGGAAAAAATTCTATCATAATATTGAAATGATTCAACAGATTCCTCAAAAGGAGATCTTTTCAAGACTCGCTCGTTTTTCATTAACAATCTGAATGATTGGATCATAATCATATGCTTCATTTGAATTCTGATGAGAAAAAAAAAAAGAAAGAAAAAAGAAATACATTTATGAATCGAGCAATCAGGATTACTAGAGAGTTGAATTAACCTGTAATGACCATGCTTTAACTGATTTGTCACCACCGCCACTGTATAGATGACTAGTTCCTGATGCAACCAATGAGTGGATGCCACTATAGCGCCAATCATTATGCTCATACCAACTTTTTAGCAATTCTTGACTGGAAGAGTTACTAATGCGCCAAACAAAAATTCCACTTGAACTATCACCACTTATGCAAAGTGGCTGGGCTCCATCTACAACAACCATAGCCATGATTTTATGTTCATGTCCTTTAAGGGTTTGCACAAGAGAGAAGTCCTGGATAGAAAGAACTGACACAATGAACGGAAAGGGAGATTAAATAAAAATTTTCTTTTAGTAAAATTTGCTGGCAATAAAAAATAAAACTACAGCAAGATATTAACGGTGAGATGTCATTTATTATGTCATTCCTATATATTAAAAACGTTTAGGTTGATTAGTATCAACATTCATAAATAAATACAGCCAACAGAAGCCAATTCTTCATATTTGCAATACTATCAAGTGTTTGCTAGTATCAGGTAGCGTAGAATTCTTATAAACTAAAAATAACTGGCTTACTGAACTTAATTCACATAAGATCAAAGAATGATTCACCAGAAGTCTTGGAAAACTAAAAAAATCTAACACAGTTAAAGCAGAACAATCCTAAGTTTTATTGAAATTTTTTATTAAAATATGTGCTTATTGTTGCAAAATTAGGCATAAATTTAATTAGGAATTTCCTCAACAAGCCATTCCATTTAGATTGTAAGGATTTTTCTACTTTGCTAGCCCTATATTTTATCATCAATAATATTCCTCTACCAAAAATTTAGTAATTCGTTACAACTAAATCATATGATGGCAAAGTACAACCAAGTAATGTCATCATAACAAAATGTCAACTTAATTAGATTAAGCACAAATAGTACAAGCTTCTAGTCAACATATAATATTTTCACAAAAATGTACCTGCAGAAACCACATTTTGATGGTCTTGTCAAAGGATGCGCTAAATAGATAACCTCCTACAACAAAAAAAGCTTTCTCATAAGTCTAAATTTCAAAGCACATAAAAGTGCAACTGGAATATTAAGACACCAATGAACAAAAAAAACGTAGATACAACCAATATATGCAGAGAATCCAGCTCAGCTACTGCTATATCCAGCAGTATAATAATTGATGGAAAACAAGTTGCAGCCCAAATTTCCGGGGAAAAAAGTTGAGGCACAAGAAGAGGAAGAAAGAGAGTGGGATCCCGCATCATGAAATTAACCCTGTTTTGATATCAACTCATAACCAATTGCAGCCTAACATAGCTAAATGTCCAGCTACTAAATGTGACATAGCTAAATGTCCAGCTACTAAATGTTGGGAGATCAAGAACAACAAAAACTTCATCATCATCTAGTCTTTATCCCACTACATGGGTCGGCTATATGAATATTTTTGTTTTCCATTGTGTCATGTTAAGAGTTAAATTCTCATTTAAATCTAATAAAAATATTTTCTAACCAAGTCTTTTATGTCTACCTCTAACTCTCTTAACATAGGCCAAATCTATACATTTACTCTCCTAATTGGGTCATCAAAAGGCTGGCATTTAATGTGACAAAATCATCTAACGCAACTCTCTCTAATTTTATCTGCCTTTAGAGCTACTCCAACCTATTCAATTTTCACGTATATGCTCGTTTCGCATTTTGTCTCTAAGAGTAAAGCCACTCATCCACCTGAGCATCCTCATCTCTAAAACACTTAATTGTATGCCTCTCTTTTAATGGCCAATATTCTGCGCCATAAAAAATTGCAGGGGTACTTTTCTTTCACACAACAGTCTCGATGCATTCCTCCACTACAATCATCCGACTTAAATTTTGCCAATAATATCCCCATCAATTTCACCATCACTCTAACAATAGACCCGAAATATCCAAAATATTCATTCTTATTAATGACTTGATCATCCAAAGTTACAATCCTCCTAGTAGATCTATTACTACTAAAATCACACTCCATGTATTTGATTCTAAATCTACTCAAACGAAAACCTTTAGACTCTAAGGTTGACCTCTATAATTTTAGTTTACATTCAACGCTTTCTCTTGTCTTATCAAAAAGAAAAAAATCATCAGCAAAAAGCATACACCAAGGTACATCCCCTTATAAATGTCTAGTAAGAACCATGACTAAAGGAAAAGATATGGACTTAAAGCTGATCCGATGTAATCCAACTGAAATAGAAAAATACTTGGTCAAACCACCTTGTGTTTAAACACAAGTAACAGTTCCGACATACAATATCCTTAATGACTTGAGTATAAGCATTATTAACCCCTTTCTTTCATAAAACTCTCCAAAGAAACTCTTCATAGCACTTCTCTTGGAACTTCATCATAAGCTTTCAATAAATCAATAAATATCATATGTAGATCCTCCTTATTCTCACTATACTACTCCATCAAACCTCTCAATAAATATATAACTTCCATAGTAGACCTGCCCAGCAACAACAACAACATCAAGCCTTTATCCCACAACGTGGAGTCGGCTACATGAATCTTTTTTCTCCATTATGTCCTATTAAGACATGCCCAACATGAATCCAATTGATTTTGAGAAATATTAGTATCACATCGTAACTTATGCTCAATAACTCTCTTCCATAATTTTAAAGTATAACATATTAATTTAATTCCTCTATAATTCGCACACTCATGTGCATCACATTTATTCTTAAAAATAGGAATCAACACACACCTCCACTTATCTGCCATCTTTTTAGTCTTCAAAATAATATTGAAAAGTTTCGTAAGCCAAGAAATTCATTCATCTCCTAAGCATTTCCACACCTCTATTGAAATATCATAAGGTCCAACAGCTTTTTCACACTTCATTTTTTTAAAGTCTTCCTAACTTCGATTTTACTAATACGTTGATAAAAATAAAAATCTTTATTTTCATTTAGATGCTAAGGTCACTAAACTCAATCATATTCTCACAATCTTCATTGAAAAGTTTATTAAAATATCTCGTCCACATTTATATGTAATATAAACCGATTTTTATATCTCTTAGCTTTTCTTATCTCTTTGATTGGCTAACATATACATACATCTTTCACCCTCCTTAGTATATAATCTATTATATAAATCATTAAAAGCTGCGTTTTTTATATCACATATTATTTTCTTAGACTCTATACGGGCCTCTTTATATTTTTCTCAATTTTCTAAATTTTAACATCTAAACTAATTTTTATAACAAAGTTTTTTATTTTTTATCTTTTCTCGCACATTTTAATTTCGCCACCATTTTTTTTCCTATTATGAGATTTTCCTTTTGATACTCTAAGCACATCCTTTACAATATTATTAATATTATTAGCTAATCTTTCTCACATACCATTAACTTTCTCATGAACATTTATAATTTTAAGATATGAATCTCACTCACAAAAAAAAAATTATTAATGTTCTTACAATGCCCTCATCTAATCCTAAGATAACATTTTATTTTATTTTTCATATTCTTCTCCTTCATCTTAAAGTTTAAAATTAATAAGCGATGTTGAGTCTATAAATATTCACTCAGAAAAACTTTACAATCTTTATAATATAAATAATATATTTTTCTTGTACTAAAATAATCAATCTGAGTTCTACTATATCCATTCTTATAAGCAATGAGATGCTCCTATCTTTTCTTAAATAAGGTGTTAACAATTATAAAATCATAAGCTAGAAAAAAAATTTAATATAATTATATCACATTCATTAGTCGCTTCAAACCCATAACCTTCATGAATGCTTTTAAAATATTTAACCTCTCAACCAGCATGTTTATTTAAATCTTCTCCAATAAAAACTTTTTTTTCATGAGATATATTTTATATTAATTCTTTTAAATTATTCTAAAATTTAATTTTAAATACATATCTGAACTTATTTAAGGAGCATAAGCACTTATAATATTAATAATCTTAGTATCAACACCAATCTTTAAAATTATAATTTAACCTTCAATTCGATTAATTTGCACAACATTATCTTTCAAATTCTTATCTAAAATCAAACCTACATCATTTTTAGTATGACTCCTACCAAAATACTATAGTTTAAACCCTAAACTATCAATATCCTTAGCTTTCTCTCCAGTCCATTTAGTTTTTTTAAATACATATAATATTTATCTTTCTATGAATCATAATATCTATTAATTTCATTAACTTGCTAGTAAGAGAACCTATATTACAAGTTCCTATCATAAATTATAGTTTTATGGACTAACTTATTTGCCCACATCCATCCGTGATGTGGAAACCCTTGTCTATTTAACATTATACGCAACTTTGATGCAACATCCCTTCATACTTCTCACTATATTCAAGTCATACAGCGCATCGCTTTCAGGAACGTCTTAGCATTAAGATAATATATTAAAATATTCAAATCATGATTTACGTTGTTTATAAACTGCCTAACACAATCCTCTATTTTTTTTTTCAGAACTTAGGACCTTACAATGACATATTCTTGCACATTAACCCATATTTTATAAAGCTTATAATGTGTGGCGTCCAGCATGTTGCGTCCATTTCCATGAATCATAGTGCAACATAGCACAAAACCAATCACACTTAGCCGTGAAATACATGCTCCTCTTTTCCATATTTTAGGTTCATTTGCTCATTAAAAAAGTATGCGGATCCATGTTGTTTCCAGAACAACTGGCATGTGAAAAAGCTGCTAGTCATCTCATGACATGGGAAAAACGGGATTTTTACCCTAGTAAAGCCATGCTCTCATAGATTTTCATAAGCTTCTAACAAATAATGGATCCGCTGTACATAAGTAAATCAGAAGATTCCCCAAAAAAAAAATTAAAAAAAATCAAGTTGGCAAGTTTACCTCCAACAGCTAATGCTGTAATGCAGTCATGGTGAGCATCAATACTAATTGAATTAAAATCATTATCGTCCAACCTTTCACTATGTTCTGCATCAACTTCATCTTGATTCATACATTCTACCATATGTATGCCCGTACAAACCTGACCAACATTAAAATGTTCAACCAACGCAGCACCTGTCGCTAGTTTTGTGGAAAGGTTGTCAGTTTCAGGAGGCATCAAATACATGTCTCCAATTATCAAACAGATAACAAAATTCTCCTTTACTTCAGAAGCATCCATTGCAGCCAATGAAGCCACTTGAGTTTTGGTTAGCAAGCTCCTAATGCAACTCCACAGCTCTTTAACTTGAGGGCGGTTTTGTGGTTGATAACTTAGGCTTGATGTGAGCACTTGAAGTAATGACTCTAGCTTAGTTTCCAAAAGCAAAGCCTCCAATTTGGAGACTAAATTTTCCTTCCAGACCTCGTAATGATCAAACAATATCTCCTTAAAATGTCCAGATGGACCTCTAGCGAAGTTATCACAAAATCCCTGAAACAGTTCGTTCCCAAGCATGGCATCACCTAAAAGAATCATAGCTATGGCACAAGCCAATGACCAAACATCTGACCCATAACCCACAAAATCATCAAAACCACAATCAGAAGAACTAAGACTGCCCTGCAAAGAAACAACAACTTCCGGGCTTGCAAAAATCGCTGAATCAGATACCGAAGTACAACCACTCGTAACATGAATTCTCTTTCCACTAACCAAAACTCTGCTTAAATCAAGGATACAATGGCCATGCTCGTCAAATACAAAGCAATCAGGTAACAAACATCCACAGACAATGCACTCAGAATGCAGCGTCATCACCGCTTCGCACATCTCCATAGCCATCATGGCAAAAGCAACCACGTCATTGATATTCATCTTCTCAGTCAGAACATCCAAACCCCCTTTCTCAAACCTCTCACAGACAATAAAAAGGCGAGAAATCTCCTCCTCCGGATCCATCCACAAACCGAAAACCCTTGAAATACCCCGGCGACAACTTGACGAAGCGTTCATTAGTAAACGCAGCTGATTCATTCGGTCTTCCCCCATCTGCTGCAGCGAATTCATCACTCTCGCCAGATAACTTGGCCGTAAAAGCCTGCGCTTGGCGCTGAAAGAACTCAAAGTATCTAAGGGAAGGAGGATCGCCTTACGGTTCCTATGGGAGGAGGATGAAGAGTAAAGAGAAGCAGTGGCAGTTCCCAATCCAGACTCGAAGGTGACTGAAGAGATGGAATCATGGGGAAGAACCAAGTCTTTCCATTTGGCGTAGAGGTCTTCGGTCCAGGGGAGTGGGAGGAGATTGGGATAAGGATTTGGTTTGGAATTGGGTTGGGGCTTGTCTCTATGTCTAGAGATCGGTAATCTGGGGAGCAGAATCGTAGGAGATCGATGTTCTTGGGAAGGGCGGAGGGACCGAGGTCAGGGATGCGGACCAGGATATTGCATGCGGGGCAACGGACGGTGGATGGTGCGGCCGGGCGCCGTGGAAGGGCGCAGAGGCAGGACTCGCAGGTAGAGTGGCCGCAAGGGAGGACTCGAGGTACAGAGTCGCCGGCGAACTCATAAGGCTGCAGGCACACTGGGCACTCCGGCGGCTCCATTGGTCTTTAGTTCTCCCGGCGTACAATGGGCAATTGAAACTGTTTGCCTTTTGTTGAAATTTTGGTATTGATTTACAAAAATAGCTCTATATATCTAATTTTTTAAATATTAATATCATATATCTATTACACATAATGCAAATTTAGGTGCATAGAGTGAAACAATAAAATTTATAGGATGGTATGAATGGTAGAAATGAATTATAGAAGTGGTATATTTTATATTAAAATTATATATGGATGATATGCATGTAATATTAATGTTTTAGGTGTTATATATATAAATAGCATGAAATAAAGTGATATGTACTTTTTTTAGACAAAATTGAAGAAAAGAGCTTAATTAAAAATTAAAAATTCTTAAAAATTTTTAAAATTGAGCAAAAATGTTAGCCCATTTTGTGGTTTTTTAAGAAAAGTCAAATAGATTAGGACTTTCATTAGTACATTTAAAATTATATTAAATCAAATATTTTATAAATAAAGAATTTATTAAGACCTAACTAGTATTTTGGCTTGTGGTTATGTGATGGATAAATTATTTTATGTGGAGTTCGGATGCATTCGGCCTGTTGTACATAGTGTGCTATTTTTTTACACAATGTGTACATAATGTATACACACTATGTACACTCATATATCTGAATGTAACTCTATATCCGAACTCCATACATAATAATTTCTAAATGCAATGAGTATTTAGGCTTCCTAAACTTATGATATACACATAAATGTTATATCATTAAAATATTTATACTAATTATTATTAAATTAAATTTAACATTATAATAATTTAATTAAATATTACATTTAAATAATACTTTATTTAAACCATATAAATTTTTTTATATTAAACTTACATAACATTATAGTATTTAATATGATATTTTTACCCAAAATATAATGATAATAAATATTTAAATAGATATTAGGAAAAAATTTAAGACTAATCCTAATTATAAATTGTATTAACTATTAAGAACTTAAGCATGGTTATAAAATTTTTAAAAATAGCCAAAATCGCTAGTTTAATAGGCAACTTATGCTGATTAGGCTAAGCTGAGTCAGATAGCCATTATGTTGAGTAGACAAAAAATGAAAAAATATAATTACCCAAAAGTAGCCCGTGCATCTTACCCGTTCATTAAAAAAAATTAAATAATTTTTTGTGAGTACTGTTTGAAAGTTTAAATTTAAAAAAAGTCTACAATTGGTGCAATAATATTATGAGTCATACAAAAATTTTATTAATCATTTTTTATAGCTTTTACTATAAAATTTGAAATTGGATTTTATTATTCAAATAATTTTTTATGAGTTATGTTGTCAGAACAAATCTAAAAAATTGTATCATCAAATCACTTTATATTAACAGATCATTATGTGTTATCAAATTACTTTATTGGCAGCTCAGTGTGTGTTGTCATATCAGTTTGTAATGATATTTAGTGACCTTGGTTCCCTCAATCTCGCATGACGGTATAAAAATGCAGTGCAATGGTGTAAGTCACTTGTTAAACGGGGAAAATATGTGTTATCTAGTTAATTTATATAATTCTATGAATTATTATATTTATTAGGTTAATAATTGCTTATATTTAAATGAGTAGTTTATTTACATATGCACAACTAAAGTGGCCCCTTTTGATTAGTCAATTTAAGAAGAACAACTTCTTCAAAAATGAGATCCAATACAAAAATAATTTATATAATTAAATAGGAAAAATAATTAAATCTGAGTTAATTATTAAAGCTAGATCAATATAAATGACATTGAATTCCTGACAAAATAATGATTCATGCGTAAGATCATGTACTTATTTGATGTTATTGGTGTTGATGCCATAACTTATTACATGTGCTCTAGAATATTAATATATTTTCAACAGTTTGCGTAGTAGCATAGAATCCTATACTTCTTGTCTGATTATTTATTAAGGCCATATTTACATATTATTTATGGCAGCAACCTGACACATAAGCTAAGCTGTATAGTAATAATGTGTATTATAACATTCTCCTAATAGCATAGGATCCTTTGCTCGTTCTCTGATTATTGATTAAATTCATTTATTTGATACTATTGTTAGCAACATCTTGCCACAATAGGTGAGTTGTAAACTAGCACTATTTATTCTACATTTCTTTAATTTACCTTTAATAATTTTGCAATATTGAATTTTTAAGTTTCACGTGAATGTAAGATATGTTTAAGCTGTGCTAAGGGGTGCATATATAGGTGAAGTTAAACATTAATAAAAGTTGCTTGTATAAGGGATTTATAGGAAATTATTGAGCTATGAAGTGTTTAATTGTTACAATGAAGATGTATTGGTCGAGTTATGAGAAGGTTTGATATATCTCCAGGAAAAAAGAAAATGTTTGATAGTAAAACTACATGAATGTATGTCTGTATGGTATGATCAATTGATAGTTTGTTGGAGCAAAAGGCAAATACAAATGAATATTTTTGGTTGCATGCATGTATGGACAGAAGATAAAGATTATTTTTTTTGCACTATTAACATAAATTAAACTCAATCTTTCTCAGAAGGGCTTGGGACTGACAAAATGGTTTTAACAATCAGTCATGTTTTCATTAACCATATTTGATACTTCACTAATTTCAAACCAAGCATAATAGGAAAAGGCACAATCTTTAAGGCAAAATAAAAAATCATTTACTGCCATTAGAAACTTGAAAAGTCTGTATTAACGAAAATAATTCTACCTTTTTTTCTTTTTTGGAAAGGTGCGTTCTATTGATTTACCACAAATAAGTTTGTTCCATAGCCAATTGCATAGTTAGTCGACAGTTGCCAAGAGTTCAGTATAAAAAATAAGATCAAAAGAAGAAAAAAAAACCAAACTGTGAAAGAGAAACAATGACACACAGTATGCTCTAAGCTCTTGGCAGATAGAACGATGCATTACTAACTCATTAATATTTACCGCCACTCCGGAGATAAGAAAGCCAAAACATAATATCCGCTTACTTGATTTTCATGTTTTAAAATTGCCTTTAACCTGCTTGAGTTGAGTTGATTGTTGTGAAAACGACATGCATACATAGAGAATATCTAAACTATAATAGAGTGTATCATGAATTTCGATGTTGAGTTTATGCAATCTACAAATGTAAAACAACAAATGAATAGTTAAATGAGTCAGGTTTTATCTGTATTTTATGCAAATCAATTTCAAGTATGTGTTCACTCGAAATCAAATTCCAATCATAGATGATTTCAGGCAATATCAACAAATAAAATTCAATTAAATCTAAATCAATCAATTTGAGTCAAAGTTCAAGTTGAACTGGGCCCAATACTTTTCGTTTTAAAACCAGATAATTTTGAGTTTGTATAGAGTGAGGCTGTTATCACCTTAACAATGCCCAGTAAAAAACACATAACTTCAATTCTTACTCATGGGAAGAAAGCGATGCAATCCAGCTATTTTATAATCCAAGAACAAAGCCAAAAAAAAATTATCACAATAAAAGGCTAACTACATCACAAACCTCACACACCATTTCATATGAAGAAATAACCAAATGATGGTTGACAGAACAGCGACAAAAGAGAAAAGAACCACCAGTTGTGTTGTCGCTCAATTCTGACAAAATGAATGGTCATAAAGGGACCATAGCCGAATGGTTGCCATCCCAACTTCCACTGTACAGAACTCCATCCGATACAGACATGAGGATACAGTTATTGTGCCTGTCATTACACAAGAAAGGGAGTAATCCTGCAAAAAAATGAAGGCTAAGACCAAGTTAGTTCACACAAAATACATAGTTCATCGTGTATATGTGCTGCAAAAAAATGGAATGGCTTTTCATGCAAAGTTCAAAGAGTAACAAGTTTAAACAACCAAACTATCATATAGTTACAATCATCATCCATCCACCTATATACACACACGCGGTGGATAGCATATATATATTCACCATCATAAGACATTATATCTTTCAATGCCCTCACAAATATTTTAGGTATGTATTAGGAATCCTATTTAATATACACGATGCATTAGGAATGCATGGGAGCAACCCCCTTAAACTTTTGTGAGTTCAATGTTTTATTTTCTTTATTTTATCATAATTCCACATCCACCCCTTGGTTTCTATCTTAAACCTAACCCTAGCCACCATTTTTAACAACCCCCAAACCATAAACCATCCTCGAGGTTGTCCACCATCATCTCCCACCTCCTTCAACATCCAAAACCCTAGTTTCTTCCTTCTGGGTTTAGCTTTCTCACCAAAACCATTTTCAATATATTGTTGCCTTAGGATTTTATGGGTTCAATCAAGAATATTAAATCAATAGCATGGTTTCTAAATATTATTGAACATTCAAATATGAATATGTCGCAAATTTAACTCAAACAAGGCTAATACGGGATTTAACAGCAGGCATACGAGAAAAAATAGAAATATGCAGCTTGCCTACAAGCACAAATAGAATTCCACAGTTGCATTCAGAACTCGTGAACCATAGACTAAAAGTGAAATTGAATGAAGTGATCAATGCAGTCTTCTTTAATAGGTAATAAAATATCTTTGAATGGCCTACTGAAACAAAAATGTGGACTATATGCAAGCAAGCCAATTCTGCTTTAAACCTAAAACAAGATCTAATTCACCACACGCCACTGCATTCAAAACATACAAAAGCAGATAGAAGAAAATATTGGGCATTGAAATAAAACTTTGCGTGCATTTTAACATTAATATTCATGCAAATAAACAAGAAAGAATAGTTTGGAGTCTCAAACTCATGAAGAAACTTAAAATTCAAATTCGCCACATTAAGATTTGTTCAGATGCATCATGCATGAGCACTTCAAAACTTGCAAGTCTATCGCACGAATGCATCGAAAATTGTTGATGCGCATTGAAAAACATGCAAGCATATCAAAAGACGAAAGACTGTTAAAAATAAAGTTAAATTGTCTGCATGTGCTCTGAAAAGCATGCTAAACATTCAACTTGAGGTCTAATAATGTTTCGCTGACTAAAAAAAAAGTTAAAACTCATATTTTCACTTGTAATATCCAAATTTTTTTAAATAGGTGGATAAAAATTTCTGCTAAAAATTATACCCCATTTTCATGTATTTTAAAAATCATCAAAATTATTTTAAAAAAATCTATATTTCATATATATATAAATAAATATATATATATATAATATATATATAATATATATATTGTTACATAAATTAGCTTAGCATTTAAATTATTTATCCCAAAATTGCTAATTAAATTTACTGCAGCATGAAGTATTATATGTAGCAAATTAGTTGACCAACCTTCCCGAGCATGCATTGCGGTCACTTAATAGACTATTAAACTTGGTATATATATACACATGTAATTACTTAGCCTTAATACTAATATTAAGCACCTACTACTTCCATTTCCTATCACTCCTATACCTGGAATTTAGAGGTCGCAATTTTAGTTCAGAAGCTGCTGGTTGAAGGGATGAACAAAAAGAGTTGTGCTGTAGTTGAAAAAAATCAGAGATGAAAAAAGAGGAAAGCAGAAGAAGGAAAAAGAGGAAGGCAGCTAGGGCTTAGGTAAGAAATCTGATTCCGTGACATTTCCAACGTTGAGTTTGGATTCAATTTGTAGGCATTAAAGCTGAATGAAAGATTGGATTCAAGTTTTAGACTTTATAGCTTGTGAAAGAAGAGATACTTTTTTCAGGTAAAAATATATTTCGAGAATATATTATTATTTAAAAAATTATTGTAAAATTGAGAAAGTTATTATTTTTGGCGGCGTACAAGAGAACAAAATTTCAGCGAGATAATAATAAAGAAATTCACTCGAGCAAACCAAATAATTTTCATTAGATACTTGATTCCTGATGTAATAGGCAACTTATTCATAGTCTAATATTACATTTTTTTAGATTTTTCTAACTGGTTAGGTTTCATTTATAAAATATCTTATATTGAGCATGTTAATAAACACCTAAGATTTTAACATCTTATATGATCGTTGTTCAAATGATTTTAAACTAATTGTAATACTTGAATGTACAGGCTCATAGAACTGATCCAATAGAAAATTCATCAAGATGAGTGGGCGAGGACGGTAATGATCGGCGAGCGAATGAGCAACCAAAACGCGAGAGGCAAGCGAACTGGGCCAAAGCGAAGTGAACCATCGCGAGATCAAAGTGATTGACGCGACTCCTTGCTTGCGTAAATGACCGATTTAGCTCGATTTTAAAGAATTGAAGTCATAAGGAGAGAAAGAGAGATCGTAAAAATAGAACTCTCAATGACTTGTTAAACATATCACTACATGACTCTCAAATGATCTTGTGCAGTAAAGATTCAATAACTTATTAAGCATATCACTATGATCACTCTACAATGATCTTGCGCTAGTAAAGACATGAAACGTGTCCTCTAACAAGTAATTATGCAGTCAAATGACACTACTAAATAACTGTTATAATCAGAGTCATTTGAACAAATGGTTTTGACTACAATATGGCTACCATATTTAACCACGGTCATAGCCCAGATATTCCTCAATAGCTCTAGTTGATAGCCCAATTATTATGAATCCATGGTGCACTTGATAGGACTTAAAGTCCTCTATTAACTAAATTTGACTTAAATTACCTCCTATGAAAACATCTATCCCATGTCTATAATGTCTCTCTGGACAAACACAACTTATAGCTATTGATAAGGACCCTTCAGTCAGGTTTAATCAACTACATGCGCTAATTAAATAGATTAGAATTAACCAACCCGAGACGACGAAACCATGGAATATTGATCGAGTTCGTCATCATTTTTCTCACCATCCATTTTAAGCTAATGGCGATAAATTTTCTTCAATCCTCAACCCAAAATGTTGTTACTAAATTGTTGTTACTATACACAAAGCACTTAATGCCTATTGACTAGCCTAATCGATAATTACCCCTCGTCATTAAGAGTGGTAATTAGCCATATGGGATTGCATCTATATCAAACTTGAAACTATATATTAAAGTTATAACAAAATGAGGACAAAACTCTCTATGTAATGTTTTATTTATAATGTAATTTACCGTTTGAAAATTCTACCATAAACAAACCCTCTCAAAGAAGCCGAAAGTGAATTTTAAAGCCCGCAAGACTAAAAGTATTACTTAGATTAGCGCATAAAGAATTAAAAAACTTTGAGTACTAGAACAACTTGGAGGTTATGAGTTGTGAAGAATAGAAAAGCGAGAAACTAGAGTAGACAAAGAAGAATATTCAGTGGAATAGTGACATAGGTGAGAAAAATCTTTTTCGATGTACTATGTAGTCGGTTGTTACACTTGGATCCCTTGATCTCTTGCTGGTTTCACCCGAACTCACTATTCTATAAAGGTTACTAGAGGTTTTGAAGGGAAAAAAAGTGCTTCATTGCTACAAGAGATAAATAAAACATGGAGGCATGGAGCTTAAGTCATAAGGAGACATGACCCCCAACCATTTCCACTTCATCTTCCTGTTGTAACCAGGTTGACAGATTACAGAGAGTGGCTGGCTGGCTGCTCACAGTCCACTGAAGCTGTGCCATGGAGGAGTGGCATCACTTCGTATCGTAGCAATGGAAGATAAAGTGGTTGCTTGCTAAACTGTTGGGAGATTCCAACGAGCAGTGTTAAATTGCTTAGAGGTGAGCGGGAATTCACTTGATCCAGATGGTTGGAGCCACTGATGATGTATCTGCTTTCTTCGGATAGATGGCTCCTAACTACAGTCTACCCTTTAATATTGCATTAACACAAATGAAATATATCTGTGTAAATACTTCTAACTCCTATTTTGAGAGATCAATTTTATATCCCACTCAGCTGCAACACCTAGAAAGTTTTAAAGCCATCCAACAAGGGATGCAAAATTTAACTTGGTATAAATTTCTCTAGAACCCAAATTAAGATATTCAGTATCTTCCTTCTTCATAAAATTGCCCATCAAAAGCAACAGTTTATCGCCACAACCAAAATAGCTGCTTGGTATAAATAAGCATTTACATGCCTGATAAAAGAAACTAGTAAGTTCTTATAAAACTCAAAGACTAGTCGCATATGCATAGAGGGACAACCAGTAATCTAAGCTATTTATAAGTCATGAACACGAGATTCTACTAGACGAGAATTCATTGAATTTATGGGAAGAAACACAACTTATGAATCTTTTTATGAGAATTGAAAGTTTTACATGAGAGAAACCTGTCTTTATATATCTTTTTTGAGGAAAAAAAATCTATCATAATATTGAAATGATTCAACAGATTCCTCAAAAGGAGATCTTTTCAAGACTCGCTCGTTTTTCATTAACAATCTTAATGATGGATCATAATACATATGCTTCATTTGAATTCTGATAGAAAAAAAAAAGAAAGAAAAAAGAAATACATTTATGAATCGAGCAATCAGGATTACTAAGAGATGAATTAACCTGTATGACCATGCTTAACTGATTTGTCACCACCGCCACTGTAATAGAGTCACTGATGCAACCAATGAGTGGATGCCATATCGCAATCATTATGCTCATACCAACTTTTTAGCAATTCTTGACTGGAAGATTTACTAATGCGCCAAACAAAAATTCCACTTGAACTATCACCACTTAGCAAATGGCTGCTCCATCACAACAACCATAGCCATGATTTTATGTTCATGTCCTTTAAGGGTTTGCACAAGAGAGAAGTCCTGGATAGAAAGAACTGACACAATGAACGAAAGGAGATTAAAATAAAATTTTCTTTAGTAAAATTTGCTGGCAATAAAAAATAAAACTACAGCAAGATATTAACGGTGAGATGTCATTTATTATGTCATTTCTATATATTAAAAACGTTTAGGTTGATTAGTATCAACATTCATAAATAAAACAGCCACAGAAGCCAATTCTTCATATTTGCAATACTATCAAGTGTTTGCTAGTATCAGGTAGCGTAGATATCTTATAAACTAAAAATAACGGCTTACTGAACTTAATTCACATAAGATCAAAGAATGATTCACCAGAAGTCTTGGAAAACTAAAAAAACTAACACAGTTAAAGCAGAACAATCCTAAGTTTTATTGAAATTTTTTATTAAAATATGTGCTTATTGTTGCAAAATTAGGCATTATTTAATTAGGAATTTCCTCAACAAGCCATTCCATTTAGAGATTGTAAGGATTTTTTCTACTTTGCTAGCCCTATATTTTATCATCAATAATATTCCTTACCAAAAATTTAGTAATTCGTTACAACTAAAATATATGGCAAAGTACAACCAAGTAATGTCATCATAACAAATGTCAACTTAATTAGATTAAGCACAAATAGTACAAGCTTCTAGTCAACATATAATTTCACAAAAATGTACCTGCAGAAACACATTTTGATGGTCTTGTCAAAGATGCGCTAAATAGATAACCTCCTACAACAAAAAAAGCTTTCTCATAAGTCTAAAATTTCAAAGCACATAAAAGTGCAACTGGAATATAAGACACCAATGAACAAAAAACGTAGATACAACCAATATATGCAGAGAATCCTGCTCAGCTACGCTATATCCAGCAGTATAATAATTGATGGAAAACAAGTTGCAGCCCAAATTTCCGGGGAAAAAAGTTGAGGCACAAGAAGAGGAAAAAAAGAGTGGGATCCCGCATCATGAAATTAACCCTGTTTTGATATCAACCATAACCAATTGCAGCCTAACATACAAAGTCCAGCTACTAAATGTGACATAGCTAAATGTCCAGCTTACTAAATGTGGAGATCAAGAACAACAAAAACTTCATCATCATCTAGTCTTTATCCCACTACATGGGTCGGCTATATGAATATTTTTGTTTTCCATTGTGTCATGTTAAGAGTTAAATTCTCATTTAAATCTAATAAAAATATTTTCTAACCAAGTCTTTTATGTCTACCTCTAACTCTCTTAACATAGGCCAAATCTATACATTTACTCTCTAATTGGGTCATCAAAAGGCTGGCATTTAATGTGACAAAATCTCTAACGCAACTCTCTCTAATTTTATCTGCCTTTAGAGCTACTCCAACCTATTCAATTTTCACGTATATGCTCGTTTCGCATTTGTCTCTAAGAGTAAAGCCACTCATCCACCTGAGCATCCTCATCTCTAAAACACTTAATTGTATGCCTCTCTTTTAATGGCCATATTCTGCGCCATAAAAAATAGCAGGGGTACTTTTCTTTCACACAACAGTCTCGATGCATTCCTCCACTACAATCATCCGACTTAAATTTTGCCAATAATATCCCATCAATTTCACCATCACATAACAATAGACCCGAAATATCCAAAATATTCATTCTTATTAATGACCTGATCATCCAAGTTACAATCCTCCTAGTAGATCTATTACTACTAAAATCACACTCCATGTATTTGATTTCTAAATCTACTCAAACGAAAACCTTTAGACTCTAGTTGACCTCTATAATTTTAGTTTACATTCAACGCTTCTTTGTCTTATCAAAAAGAAAAAAATCATCAGCAAAAAGCATACACCAAGGTACATCCCCTTATAAATGTCTAGTAAGAACCATGACTAAAGGAAAAGATATGGACTTAAAGCTGATCCGATGTAATCCAACTGAAATAGAAAAATACTTGGTCAAACACCTTGTGTTTAACACAAGTAACAGTTCCGACATACAATATCCTTAATGACTTGGAGTATAAGCATTATTAACCCCTTCTTTCATAAAACTCTCCAAAGAAACTCTTCATAGCACTTCTCTTGGAACTTCATCATAAGCTTTCAATAATCAATAAATATCATATGTAGATCTCCTTATTCTCACTAACTACTCCATCAAACTCTCAATAAATATATAACTTCCATATGACCTGCCCAGCAACACACAACATCAAGCCTTTATCCCACAACGTGAGTCGGCTACATGAATCTTTTTTCTCCATTATGTCCATTAAGACATGCCCAACATGAATCCAAATTGATTTTGAGAAATATTAGTTCACATCGTAACTTATGCTCAATAACTCTCTTCCATAATTTTAAAGTATAACATATTAATTTAATTCCTCTATAATTCGCACACTCATGTGCATCACATTTATTCTTAAAATAGAATCAACACACACCTCCACTTATCTGCCATCTTTTTAGTCTTCAAAATAATATTGAAAAGTTTCGTAACCAAGAAATTATTCATCTCCTAAGCATTTCCACACCTCTATTGAAATATCATAAGGTCCAACAGCTTTTCCATACTTCATTTTTTTTAAGTCTCTCTAACTTGGATTTTACTAATACGTTGATAAAAATAAAATTTTTATTTTCATTTAGGATGCTAAGGTCACTAAACTCAATCATATTCTCACAATCTCATTGAAAAGTTTATTAAAATATCTCGTCCACATTTATTGTAATATAAACCGATTTTATATCTCTTAGCTTTTCTTATCTCTTTGATTGGCTAACATATACATACATCTTTCACCCTCCTTAGTTATATCTATTATATAAATCATTAAAAGCTGCGTTTTTTATATCACATATTATTTTCTTTAGACTCTATACGGCCTCTTTTATTTTTCTCAATTTTCTAAATTTTAACATCTAAACAATTTTTATAACAAAGTTTTTTATTTTTATCTTTTCTGCACATTTTAATTTACGCCACCATTTTTTTCCTATTATGGATTTTCCTTTTGATACTCTAAGCACATCCTTTACAATATATTAATAATTATAGCTAATCTTTCTCCATACCATTAACTTTCTCATGAACATTTATATTTTAAGATATGAATCTCACTCACAAAAAAAAAAATTATTAATGTTCTTACAATGCCCTCATCTAATCCTAAGATAACATATTTTATTTTTCATATTCTTCTCCTTCATCTTAAAGTTTAAAATTAATAAGCGATGTTGAGTCTATAAATATTCACTCAGAAAAACTTTACAATCTTTATAATATAAATAATATATTTTCTTGTACTAAATAATCAATCTGAGTTCTACTATATCCATTCTTATAAGCAATGAGATGCTCCTATCTTTTCTTAAATAAGTGTTAACAATTATAAAATCTAAGCAAGAAAAAAAATTAATATAATTATATCACATTCATAGTCGCTTCAAACCCATAACCTTCATGAATGCTTTTATATATTTAACCTCTCAACCAGCATGTTTATTTAAATCTTCTCCAATAAAAACTTTTTTTTCATGAGATATATTTTATATTAATTCTTTTAATTATTCTAAAATTTAATTTTAAATACATATTGAAACTTATTTAAGGAGCATAAGCACTATAATATTAATAATCTTAGTATCAACACCAATCTTTAAAATTATAATTTAACCTTCAATTCGATTAATTTGCACAACATTATCTTTCAATTCTTATCTAAAATCAAACCTACATCATTTTTAGTATGACTCCTACCAAAATACTATAGTTTTAAACCCTAAACTATCAATATCCTAGCTTTCTCTCCAGTCCATTTAGTTTTTTAAATACATATAAATATTTATCTTTCTATGAATCATAATATCTATTTATTCATTAACTTGTAGTAAGAGAACCTATTACAAGTTCCTATCATAAATTATAGTTTTATGGACTAACTATTTGCCCACATCCATCCGTGATGTGGAAACCCTTGTCTATTTAAATTATACGCAACTTTGATGCAACATCCCTTCATACTTCTCACTATTTCAAGTCATACAGCGCATCGCTTTCAGGAACGTCTTAGCATTAAGATAATATATTAAAATATCAAATCATGATTTACGTTGTTTATAAACTGCCTAACACAAATCCTCATTTTTTTTTCAGAACTTAGGACCTTACAATGACAATATTCTTGCACATTACCATATTTATAAAAGCTTATAATTGTGGCGTCCAGCATGTTGCGTCCATTTCCATGAATCATAGTGCAACATAGCACAAAACCAATCACACTTAGCCGTGAAATACATGCTCCTCTTTTCCATATTTTAGGTTCATTTGCTCATAAAAAGTATGCGGATCCATGTTGTTTCCAGAACAACTGGCATGTGAAAAAGCTGCTAGTCATCTCATGACATGGGAAAAACGGGATTTTTACCCTAGTTAAGCCATGCTTCTCATAGATTTTCTTAAGCTTCTAACAAATAATGGATCCGCTGTACATAAGTAATCAGAAGATTCCCCAAAAAAAATAAATAAAAATCAAGTTGGCAAGTTTACCTCCAACAGCTAATGCTGTAATGCAGTCATGGTGAGCACAATACTAATTGAATTAAAATCATTATCGTCCAACCTTTCACTATGTTCTGCATCAACTTCATCTTGATTCATACATTCTACCATATGTATGCCCGTACAAACTGACCAACTTAAAAGTTCAACCAACGCAGCACCTGTCGCTAGTTTGTGGAAAGGTTGTCAGTTTCAGGAGGCATCAAATACATGTCTCCAATTATCAAACAGATAACAAAATTCTCCTTTACTTCAGAAGCATCCATTGCAGCCAATGAAGCCACTTGAGTTTTGGTTAGCAAGCTCCTAATGCAACTCCACAGCTCTTTAACTTGAGGGCGGTTTTGTGGTTGATAACTTAGGCTTGATGTGAGCACTTGAAGTAATGACTCTAGCTTAGTTTCAAAAGCAAAGCCTCCATTTGGAGACTAAATTTTCCTTCCAGACCTCGTAATGATCAAACAATATCTCCTTAAAATGTCCAGATGGACCTCTAGCGAAGTTATCACAAAATCCCTGAAACAGTTCGTTCCAAGCATGGCATCACCTAAATAAACATAGCTATGGCACAAGCCAAGACCAAACATCTGACCCATAACCACACAAAATCATCAAAACCACAATCAGAAAACTAAGACTGCCCTGCAAAGAAACAACAACTTCCGGGCTTGCAAAAACGCTGAATCAAATACGAAGTACAACCACTCGTAACATGAATTCTCTTTCCACTAACCAAAACTCTGCTTAAATCAAGGAACAATGGCCATCTCGTCAAATACAAAGCAATCAGGTAACAAACATCCACAGACAATGCACTCAGAATGCAGCGTCATCACCGCTTCGCACATCTCCATAGCCATCATGGCAAAAGCAACCACGTCATTGATATTCATCTTCTCAGTCAGAACATCCAAACCCCCTTCTCAAACCTCCACAGACAATAAAAAGGCGAGAAATATCCTCCTCGGATCCATCCACAAACCGAAAACCCTTGAAATACCCCGCGACAACTTGACGAAGCGTTCATTAGTAAACGCAGCTGATTCATTCGGTCTTCCCCCATCTGCTGCAGCGAATTCATCACTCTCGCCAGATAACTTGGCCGTAAAAGCCCGCGCTTGGCGCTGAAAGAACTCAAAGTATCTAAGGGAAGGAGGATCGCCTTACGGTTCCTATGGGAGGAGGATGAAGAGTAAAGAGAAGCAGTGGCAGTTCCCAATCCAGACTCGAAGGTGACTGAAGAGATGGAATCATGGGGAAGAACCAAGTCTTTCCATTTGGCATAGAGGTCTTCGGTCCAGGGGAGTGGGAGGAGATTGGGATAAGGATTTGGTTTGGAATTGGGGTTGGGGCTTGTCTCTATGTCTAGAGATCGGTAATCTGGGAGCAGATCGTAGGAGATCGATGTTCTTGGGAAGGGCGGAGGGACCGAGGTCAGGGATGCGGACCAGGATATTGCATGCGGGGCAACGGACGGTGGATGGTGCGGCCGGCGCCGTGGAAGGGCGCAGAGGCAGGACTCGCAGGTAGAGTGGCCGCAAGGGAGGACTCGAGGTACAGAGTCGCCGGCGAACTCATAAGACTGCAGGCACACTGGGCACTCCGGCGGCCTACATTGGTCTTTAGTTTATACCCATGCAGGACTACTTAGATGACATGCTCATGGATTCATGTGGGCATTGCACAACTAGTAGATTAGAACAATTTCGAAACAAAATTACAAGCAATTTTCAAACGACGATTAAATCAAATGAGTGGATCAATTGCGTAGGTTAAATCACATGCTTCGAGTTTGAGCTATCAAAATAATTGAGAAAATAAAAGCAATACATAATAGTAGTTTTCAAGTTAATCCCTAATCTAACAACGAGATTTATGATGCATAGAAAGCACGCTCAATTCCTATGAATTTACTAGGCTTAGCAAGAGCACTTGGATGAGTCTTTGCGATTACAATCAAGCCAACGAGAATTTAGACCTCCAAGAAATAAGACACAAGTGAGAAAAGAAACCTTTGCCAAAGGGATGTGGAGATCTTCCACTCAAGGCTTTCGACATGCTCGTTGATGGCTTCCGTTAGAACGCACAAGATGTCATCCACGTCCTCTTCAATAGTATGTTCAATCTCTTTCTCTTTGATGATGTACTCAGATGTCTTGTGAAGAAAGAAGCTTCTCTTGCTTTGTGGGAGGGAAAGGGCCAAATGCTGGAATCTGAAATTGGTTTCAGATTCTTGTAAGTAGATTATGAAAATTTAGTAGAGAAGAGCCAAGAGGGTCCGTGGAAAATTCAGCCAGCAGCAAGTATTGGCTTCCAACTCTTCTCACAAGGAGATCAAGCACTATGAGGAATTTCTAAGGAGATCCCAATAGGAAGGTTGGCTGTTACGGGTGAGAGGAGAAATCCAGAAATTTGTTTCCTAAATCATAATGAGAATATAGGAAATATTAAAGAGGTGGACTTGAAGAAAAAAAATCGGCTCAGGGAATTTCTTTCCAAAACCCAAACGTGGAATAGGAAAGAAATAAAGCAGGTTTGATTTTGGATATTTCGGCCAAGAGCAACAGAAATAAGTTGAATTATTTCTAAATGTACTTAACAGGTAATTAGGAAATAAATCCCGATTTTGCTCATATGATGGCCGGCGGCATCCAAGGATGAGGGAGGGACTTGTGGGGAGCAATTAATGTTGATTGATTTGGATTTAAATATTAGGAAAGGGGTTTTAAAATCCTATTTGAATTTTAATTTCAAATAAGTTTTAATTAGGAACTTTCCAAAAATAGCTTTCATAAATTAGGAAAGATTTTGAATTTCAAAATACATGATTTTGAATTTGAAATCAGCCCAAAATATGTCCACCTAAATTAAGCAATATTTTGAGGGAAGGAAGAAGTGGGAGGGGGCGGCGGCTAAGTGGATGGAGCCGGCGGCATGGGTGGAGTTGTAGGTGGTGTTTTGGTGGGTGGAAGGGAACGATGATGGAGAAGTAAGGTAAAGAAGATAAAACCACGAACCCGGCCGTCTCTAAGGTTGATGGGTGATACGCCAATCTCCCTCTCCAAGGGATCTCTCCAAAGCTCTCCAAGAACTCTAAAAAAAACTCTCAAACACAAGTGTAGGAAAAAATCTTAATAATCATCCATTCATCCCTCAAAACAAAGGAAATGAGGCTATAAATAGCCGGGTACAAAGACTCAAGAAAATAAAAGACCAACTTGCCCTTTGGGCTTACATGCGATCACTCCCATGAAAGGGGTACAAAGGGAAATAATAATGACACCTAAGCAAATAAGAAAATGCATAAATAAAATAAAATACAATCATGACTCAGAAATACAAGGACTCGATCGTGGCCGTAGATCGACGGCCACGTCTCTGATAAAACTTCCACGCTGATCTAATGTCCCCATCAGGGGAAGGCAACAATAAGGGTTCTCATGCAAATAAATATATTTCATGAAGCACATCCAAACCCAAATGGCATGTTTTAACATATAGGGAAAGGAAAATGGAACAAAGCATATCAATAAGAAGCTAATCAAGAATTTCACCATCAGAATCATTTCAACTGGAACATTTCTCTTATTCATGCCAACGAATGGTTCACATAAAGGAACTCGCAGGTGATTAGGGTTTCCACTTGAGCAAATAAGCAGCAAGTTTTCATCTCAAACTTTGAATAAGCAACAGTCTCAACACATCATTTCGATTTTGCCAGCTAAGCAGGCTTGGCGGCTTACACTTCAAGCACTGATTGTGTTATCATCTTCAACATGAGCCATACCCACCTCTTCAAGGTCACCTTTATGAATCTTAATTTTCCCATTCATCCCTCTTGAGCATTAGATATAGCTTCAACTATGTTTTATACATTTCTTTTTGCATAGCACTGAGCCATTTCACCTTTTATTGATCCATTTTTCTTCATAATCCTTTTGCATCAGATATACCTATTCATTTTAGTCCTTAAATTTCTCAGGTTTATATGTCCAAATCATTGACTAGACTTTCTACTGATATATCTTCAATAGATACTACTCATTATATATCTATAATATAAAAATTTCCCAACTCCATCCTTCTTAATTTTATAACATGTCCATACTAAATTTCATGAATTTTTATATATTTTATATGATTCCCTATTAACATAAATTAAACCTCAATCTTTCTCAGAAGGGCTTGGGACTGACAAAAATGGTTTTAACAATCAGTCATGTTGTTCATTAAACCATATATGATACTTCACTAATTTCATAACCAAGCATAATAGGAAAAGGCACAATCTTAAGGCAAATAAAAAATCATTTACTGCCATTAGAAACTTGAAAAAGTCTGTATTAACGAAAATAATTCTACCTTTTTTTCTTTTTTGGAAAGGTGCGTTCTATTGATTTTACACACAAATAAGTTTGTACCATAAGCCAATTGCATAGTTAGTCGACAGTTGCCAAGAGTTCAGTATAAAAAATAAGATCAAAAGAAGAAAAAAAAGACCAAACTGTGAAAAGAGAAACAAGTGACACACAGTATGCTCTAAGCTCTTGGCAGATAGAACGATGCATTACTACCTCAATAATATTTACCGCCACTCCAGGGAGATAAGAATAGCCAAAACTTAATATCCGCTTACTTGATTTTCATGTTTTTAAAATTGCCTTTAACCTGCTTGAGTTGAGTTGATTGTTGTGCAAAACGACATGCATACATAGAGAATATCTAAAACTATAAAATAGAGTGTATCAAGAATTTCGATGTTGAGTTTTATGCAATCTACAAATGTAAAACAACAAATAGAATAGTTAAATGAGTCAGGTTTTATCTGTATTTTATGCAAATCAATTTCAAGTATGTGTTCACTCGAAATCAAATTCCAATCATCATGAGTGATTTCAGGCAAATCAACAAATTAAAATTCAATTTAAATCTAAATCAAATCAATTGAGTCAAAGTTCAAGTTGAACTGGGCCCAATACTTTTCAGTTTAAAAGCCAGATAATTTTGAGTTTGTATAGAGTGAGGCTTGTTATCACCTTAACAATGCCCCAGAAAAAACACATAACTTCAATTCTTACTCATGGAAAGAAAGCGATGCAATCCAGCATATTTTATAATCAAGAACAAAGCCAAAAAAAAATTATCACAATAAAAGGCTAACTACATCACAAACCTTCACACACCCATCTTCATATGAAGAAATAACCAAATGATGGTTGACAGAAAGCGACAAAAGAGGATAAGAACCACCAGTTGTGTTGTCGCTCAATTCTGACAAAAGTGAATGGTCATAAAGGGACCATAGCCGAATGGTGCCATCCCAACTTCCACTGTACAGAACTCCATCCGATACAGCCAATGAGGATACAGTTGATTTGTGACCTGTCATTACACAAGAAAGGGAGTAATCCTGCAAAAAAATGAAGGCAAAGACCAAGTTAGTCACACAAAATACATAGTTCATCGTGATATATGTGCTGCAGAAAATAGTGGAATGGCTTTTCATGCAAAGTTTCAAAGAGTAACAAGTTTAAACAACCAAACTATCATATAGTTACAATCATCATCCATCCACCTATATACACACACGCGTGGATAGCATATATATATTCACCATCATAAGACATTATATCTTTCAATGCCCTCACTAAATATTTTAGGTATGTATTAGGAATCCTATTTAATATACACGATGCATTAGGAATGCATGGGAGCAACCCCCTTAAACTTTTGTGAGTTCAATGTTTTATTTTCTTTATTTTATCATAATTCCACATCCACCCCTTGGTTTCTATCTTAAACCTAACCCTAGCCACCATTTTTAACAACCCCCAAACCAATAAACCATCCTCGAGGTTGTCCACCATCATCTCCCACCTCCTTCAACATCCAAACCCTAGTTTCTTCCTTCTGGGTTTAGCTTTCTCACCAAAAACCATTTTCAATATAATTGTTGCCTTAGGATTTTATGGGATCAATCAAGAAATATTAAATCAATAGCATGGTTTCTTCAATATTAATTGAACATTCAAATATGAAATATGTCGCAAATTTAACTCAAACAAGGCTAATACGGGATTTAACAGCAGGCATACGAGAAAAAATAGAAATATGGCAGCTTGCCTACAAGCACAAATAGAATTCCACAGTTGCATTCAGAACTCGTAGAACCATAGACTAAAAGTGAAATTGAATGAAAGTGATCAATGCAGTTCTTCTATTAATAGGTAATAAAATAATCTTTGAATGGCCTACTGAAACAAAATGTGGACTATATGCAAGCAAGCCAATTCTGCTTTAAACCTAAAACAAGATTCTAATTCACCACACGCCACTGCATTCAAAACATACAAAAGAGCAGATAGAAGGTAAAATATTGGGCATTGAAATAAAACTTTGCGTGCATTTTAACATTAAATATTCATGCAAATAAACAAGAAAGAATAGTTTGGAGTCTCATACATCATGAAGAAACTTAAAATTCAAATTCGCCACATTAAGATTTGTTCAGATGCATCATGCATGAGCACTTCAAAAACTTGCAAGTCTATCGCACGAATGCATCGAAAATTGTTGAAGCGCATTGAAAAACATGCAAGCATATCAAAAGACGAAAGACATGTTAAAAATAAAAGTTAAATTGTCTGCATGTGCTCTGAAAAGCATGCTAAACATTCAACTTGAGGTCTAATAATGTTTCGCTGACTAAAAAAAAAGTTAAAACTCATATTTTCACTTGTAATATCCAAATTTTTAAATAGGTGGATAAAAATTTCTGCTAAAAATTATACCCCATTTTCATGTATTTTAAAAATCATCAAAATTATTTTAAAAAAATCTATATTTCATATATATATATATATATATATATATATATATATATATATATATATATATATATATGTTACATAATTAGCTTAGCATTTAAATTATTTATCCCAAAATTGCTAATTAAATTTACTGCAGCATGAAGTATTATACTGTAGCAAATTAGTTGACCAACCTTCCCGAGCATGCATTGGCGGTCAACTTAATAGACTATTAAACTTGGTATATATATACACATGTAATTACTTAGCCTTAATACTAATATTAAGCACCTACTACTTCCATTTTCCTATCACTCCTATAACCTGGAATTTAGAGGTCGCAATTTTAGTTCAGAAGCTGCTGGTTGAAGGGATGAACAAAAAGAGTTGTGCTGTAGTTGAAAAAAATCAGAGATGAAAAATAGAGGAAAGCAGAAGAAGGGAAAAAGAGGAAGGCAGCTAGGGCTTAGGTAAGAAAATCTGATTCCGTGACATTTCCAACGTTGAGTTTGGATTCAATTTGTAGGCATTAAAGCTTGAATGAAGAGATTGGATTCAAGTTTTAGACTTTATAGCTTGTGAATGAAGAGATACTTTTTTCAGGTAAAAATATTATTTCGAGAATATATTATTATTTAAAAAATTATTGTAAAATTGAGAAAGTTATTATTTTTGGGCGGCGTACAAGAGAACAAAATTTCAGCGAGATAATAATAAAGAAATTCACTCGAGCAAACCAAATAATTTTCATTAGATACTTGATTCCTGATGTAATAGGCAACTTATTCATAGTCTAATATTTACATTTTTTTAAGATTTTCTTAACTGGTTAGGGTTACATTTATAAAATATCTTATATTGAGCATGTTAATAACACCTAAGATTTTAACATCTTATATGATCGTTGGTTCAAATGATTTTAAACTAATTGTAATACTTGAATGTACAGGCTCAGTAGAACTGATCCAATAGAAAATTCATCAAGATGAGTGGGCGAGGACGGTAATGATCGGGCGAGCGAATGAGCAACCAAAACGCGAGAGCAAGCGAACTGGGCCAAAGCGAAGTGAGCCATCGCGAGATCAAAGTGATTGACGCGACTCCTTGCTTGCGTAAATGACCGATTTAGCTCGATTTTGAAAGAATTGAAGTCAGAAGGAGAGAAAGAGAGATCGTAAAATAGAACTCTCAATGACTTGTTAAACATATCACTACAATGACTCTCAAATGATCTTGTGCTAGTAAAGATTCAATAACTTATTAAGCATATCACTATGATCACTCTCAAATGATCTTGCGCTAGTAAAGACATGAAACGTGTCCTCTAACAAAGTAATTATGCAGTCAAATGACACTACTAAATAACTGTTATAATCAGAGTCATTTGAACAAATGGTTTGACTACAATATGGCACCATATTATAACCACGGTCATAGCCCAGATATTCCTCAATAGCTCTAGTTGATAGCCCAATTATTATGAATCCCATGGTGCACTTGATAGGACTTAAAGTCCTCTATTAACTAAATTTGACTTAAATTTACCTCCTTATGAAAACATCTATCCCATGTCTATAATGTCTCTATGGACAACACAACTTATAGCTATTGATAAGGACCCTTCAGTCAGGTTGAATCAACTACATGCGCTAATTAAATAGATTAGAATTAACCAACCCGAGACGACGAAACCATGGAATATTGATCGAGTTCGTCATCATTTTTCTCACCATCCATTTTAAGCTAATGGCGATAAATTTTCTTCAATCCTCAACCCAAAATGTTGTTACTAAATTGTTGTTACTATACACAAAGCACTTAATGCCTATTGACTAGCCTTAATCGATAATTACCCCTCGTCATTAAGAGTGGTAATTAGCCATATGGGATTGCATCTATATCAAACTTGAAACTATATATTAAAGTTATAACAAAATGAGGACAAAATCTCTATGTAATGTTTTATTTATAATGTAATTTACCGTTTGAAAATTCTACCATAAACAAACCCTCTCAAAGAAGCCGAAAGTGAATTTTAAAGCCCGCAAGACTAAAAGGTATTACTTAGATTAGCGCATTAAAGAATTAAAAAACTTTGAGTACTAGAACAACTTTGGAGGTTATGAGTTGTGAAGAAGAATAAGCGAGAAACTAGAGTAGACAAAAGAGAAATATTCAGTGGAATAGTGACATAGGTGAGAAGAAATCTTTTTTCGATGTACTATGTAGTCGGTTGTTACACTTGGATCCCTTGATCTCTTGCTGGTTTCACCCGAACTCACTATTCTTATAAAGGTTACTAGAGGTTTTGAAGGGAAAAAAAGTGCTTCATTGCTACAAGAGATAAATAAAAACATGGAGGCATGGAGCTATAAGTCATAAGGAGACATGACCCCCAACCATTTCCACTTCATCTTCCTGTTGTAACCAGGTTGACAGATTACAGAGAGTGGCTGGCTGGCTGCTCACTAGTCACTGAAGCTGTGCCATGGAGGAGTGGCATCACTTCGTATCGTAGCAATGGAAGATAAGAGTGGTTGCTTGCTAACTGTTGGGGAGATTCCAACGAGCAGTGTTAAATTGCTTAGAGGTGAGCGGGAATTCACTTGATCCAGATGGTTGGAGCCACTGATGATTGTTATCTGCTTTCTTCGGATAGATGGCTCCTAACTCAGTCTACCCTTTAATATTGCATTAACACAAATGAAATTATATCTGTGTAAATACTTCTAACTCCTATTTTGAGAGATCAATTTTATATCCCACTCAGCTGCAACACCTAGAAAGTTTAAAGCCATCCAACAAGGGATGCAAAATTTAACTTGGTATAAATTTCTCTAGAACCCAAATTAAGATATTCAGTATCTTCCCTTCTTCATAAAATTGCCCATCAAAGCAACAGTTTATCTGCCACAACCAAAATAGCTGCTTGGTATAAATAAGCATTTACATGCCTTGATAAAAGTAAACTAGTAAAGTTCTTATAAATGCATCAACAGACATGTCGCATATGCATAGAGGGACAACCAGTATATCTAAGCTATTTATAAGTCATGAACACGAGATTCTACGAGACGAGAATTCATTTTGAATTTATGGGAAGAAACAACTATGTATCTTTTTGATGAGAATTGAAAGTTTTACATGAGAGAAACCTGTCTTTATATATCTTTTTTTGAGGAAAAAATTCTATCATAATATTGAAATGATTCAACAGATTCCTCAAAAGGAGATCTTTTCAAGACTCGCTCGTTTTTCATTAACAATCTGAATGATTGGATCATAATCATATGCTTCATTTGAATTCTGATGAGAAAAAAAAAAAAGAAAGAAAAAAGAAATACATTTATGAATCGAGCAATCAGGATTACTAGAGAGTTGAATTAACCTGTAATGACCATGCTTTAACTGATTTGTCACCACCGCCACTGTATAGATGACTAGTTCCTGATGCAACCAATGAGTGGATGCCACTATAGCGCCAATCATTATGCTCATACCAACTTTTTAGCAATTCTTGACTGGAAGAGTTACTAATGCGCCAAACAAAAATTCCACTTGAACTATCACCACTTATGCAAAGTGGCTGGGCTCCATCTACAACAACCATAGCCATGATTTTATGTTCATGTCCTTTAAGGGTTTGCACAAGAGAGAAGTCCTGGATAGAAAGAACTGACACAATGAACGGAAAGGGAGATTAAATAAAAATTTTCTTTTAGTAAAATTTGCTGGCAATAAAAAATAAAACTACAGCAAGATATTAACGGTGAGATGTCATTTATTATGTCATTCCTATATATTAAAAACGTTTAGGTTGATTAGTATCAACATTCATAAATAAATACAGCCAACAGAAGCCAATTCTTCATATTTGCAATACTATCAAGTGTTTGCTAGTATCAGGTAGCGTAGAATTCTTATAAACTAAAAATAACTGGCTTACTGAACTTAATTCACATAAGATCAAAGAATGATTCACCAGAAGTCTTGGAAAACTAAAAAAATCTAACACAGTTAAAGCAGAACAATCCTAAGTTTTATTGAAATTTTTTATTAAAATATGTGCTTATTGTTGCAAAATTAGGCATAAATTTAATTAGGAATTTCCTCAACAAGCCATTCCATTTAGATTGTAAGGATTTTTCTACTTTGCTAGCCCTATATTTTATCATCAATAATATTCCTCTACCAAAAATTTAGTAATTCGTTACAACTAAATCATATGATGGCAAAGTACAACCAAGTAATGTCATCATAACAAAATGTCAACTTAATTAGATTAAGCACAAATAGTACAAGCTTCTAGTCAACATATAATATTTTCACAAAAATGTACCTGCAGAAACCACATTTTGATGGTCTTGTCAAAGGATGCGCTAAATAGATAACCTCCTACAACAAAAAAAGCTTTCTCATAAGTCTAAATTTCAAAGCACATAAAAGTGCAACTGGAATATTAAGACACCAATGAACAAAAAAAACGTAGATACAACCAATATATGCAGAGAATCCAGCTCAGCTACTGCTATATCCAGCAGTATAATAATTGATGGAAAACAAGTTGCAGCCCAAATTTCCGGGGAAAAAAGTTGAGGCACAAGAAGAGGAAGAAAGAGAGTGGGATCCCGCATCATGAAATTAACCCTGTTTTGATATCAACTCATAACCAATTGCAGCCTAACATAGCTAAATGTCCAGCTACTAAATGTGACATAGCTAAATGTCCAGCTACTAAATGTTGGGAGATCAAGAACAACAAAAACTTCATCATCATCTAGTCTTTATCCCACTACATGGGTCGGCTATATGAATATTTTTGTTTTCCATTGTGTCATGTTAAGAGTTAAATTCTCATTTAAATCTAATAAAAATATTTTCTAACCAAGTCTTTTATGTCTACCTCTAACTCTCTTAACATAGGCCAAATCTATACATTTACTCTCCTAATTGGGTCATCAAAAGGCTGGCATTTAATGTGACAAAATCATCTAACGCAACTCTCTCTAATTTTATCTGCCTTTAGAGCTACTCCAACCTATTCAATTTTCACGTATATGCTCGTTTCGCATTTTGTCTCTAAGAGTAAAGCCACTCATCCACCTGAGCATCCTCATCTCTAAAACACTTAATTGTATGCCTCTCTTTTAATGGCCAATATTCTGCGCCATAAAAAATTGCAGGGGTACTTTTCTTTCACACAACAGTCTCGATGCATTCCTCCACTACAATCATCCGACTTAAATTTTGCCAATAATATCCCCATCAATTTCACCATCACTCTAACAATAGACCCGAAATATCCAAAATATTCATTCTTATTAATGACTTGATCATCCAAAGTTACAATCCTCCTAGTAGATCTATTACTACTAAAATCACACTCCATGTATTTGATTCTAAATCTACTCAAACGAAAACCTTTAGACTCTAAGGTTGACCTCTATAATTTTAGTTTACATTCAACGCTTTCTCTTGTCTTATCAAAAAGAAAAAAATCATCAGCAAAAAGCATACACCAAGGTACATCCCCTTATAAATGTCTAGTAAGAACCATGACTAAAGGAAAAGATATGGACTTAAAGCTGATCCGATGTAATCCAACTGAAATAGAAAAATACTTGGTCAAACCACCTTGTGTTTAAACACAAGTAACAGTTCCGACATACAATATCCTTAATGACTTGAGTATAAGCATTATTAACCCCTTTCTTTCATAAAACTCTCCAAAGAAACTCTTCATAGCACTTCTCTTGGAACTTCATCATAAGCTTTCAATAAATCAATAAATATCATATGTAGATCCTCCTTATTCTCACTATACTACTCCATCAAACCTCTCAATAAATATATAACTTCCATAGTAGACCTGCCCAGCAACAACAACAACATCAAGCCTTTATCCCACAACGTGGAGTCGGCTACATGAATCTTTTTTCTCCATTATGTCCTATTAAGACATGCCCAACATGAATCCAGATTGATTTTGAGAAATATTAGTATCACATCGTAACTTATGCTCAATAACTCTCTTCCATAATTTTAAAGTATAACATATTAATTTAATTCCTCTATAATTCGCACACTCATGTGCATCACATTTATTCTTAAAAATAGGAATCAACACACACCTCCACTTATCTGCCATCTTTTTAGTCTTCAAAATAATATTGAAAAGTTTCGTAAGCCAAGAAATTCATTCATCTCCTAAGCATTTCCACACCTCTATTGAAATATCATAAGGTCCAACAGCTTTTTCACACTTCATTTTTTTAAAGTCTTCCTAACTTCGATTTTACTAATACGTTGATAAAAATAAAAATCTTTATTTTCATTTAGATGCTAAGGTCACTAAACTCAATCATATTCTCACAATCTTCATTGAAAAGTTTATTAAAATATCTCGTCCACATTTATATGTAATATAAACCGATTTTTATATCTCTTAGCTTTTCTTATCTCTTTGATTGGCTAACATATACATACATCTTTCACCCTCCTTAGTATATAATCTATTATATAAATCATTAAAAGCTGCGTTTTTTATATCACATATTATTTTCTTAGACTCTATACGGGCCTCTTTATATTTTTCTCAATTTTCTAAATTTTAACATCTAAACTAATTTTTATAACAAAGTTTTTTATTTTTTATCTTTTCTCGCACATTTTAATTTCGCCACCATTTTTTTTCCTATTATGAGATTTTCCTTTTGATACTCTAAGCACATCCTTTACAATATTATTAATATTATTAGCTAATCTTTCTCACATACCATTAACTTTCTCATGAACATTTATAATTTTAAGATATGAATCTCACTCACAAAAAAAAATTTATTAATGTTCTTACAATGCCCTCATCTAATCCTAAGATAACATTTTATTTTATTTTTCATATTCTTCTCCTTCATCTTAAAGTTTAAAATTAATAAGCGATGTTGAGTCTATAAATATTCACTCAGAAAAACTTTACAATCTTTATAATATAAATAATATATTTTTCTTGTACTAAAATAATCAATCTGAGTTCTACTATATCCATTCTTATAAGCAATGAGATGCTCCTATCTTTTCTTAAATAAGGTGTTAACAATTATAAAATCATAAGCTAGAAAAAAAATTTAATATAATTATATCACATTCATTAGTCGCTTCAAACCCATAACCTTCATGAATGCTTTTAAAATATTTAACCTCTCAACCAGCATGTTTATTTAAATCTTCTCCAATAAAAACTTTTTTTTCATGAGATATATTTTATATTAATTCTTTTAAATTATTCTAAAATTTAATTTTAAATACATATCTGAACTTATTTAAGGAGCATAAGCACTTATAATATTAATAATCTTAGTATCAACACCAATCTTTAAAATTATAATTTAACCTTCAATTCGATTAATTTGCACAACATTATCTTTCAAATTCTTATCTAAAATCAAACCTACATCATTTTTAGTATGACTCCTACCAAAATACTATAGTTTAAACCCTAAACTATCAATATCCTTAGCTTTCTCTCCAGTCCATTTAGTTTTTTTAAATACATATAATATTTATCTTTCTATGAATCATAATATCTATTAATTTCATTAACTTGCTAGTAAGAGAACCTATATTACAAGTTCCTATCATAAATTATAGTTTTATGGACTAACTTATTTGCCCACATCCATCCGTGATGTGGAAACCCTTGTCTATTTAACATTATACGCAAACTTTGATGCAACATCCCTTCATACTTCTCACTATATTCAAGTCATACAGCGCATCGCTTTCAGGAACGTCTTAGCATTAAGATAATATATTAAAATATTCAAATCATGATTTACGTTGTTTATAAACTGCCTAACACAATCCTCTATTTTTTTTTTCAGAACTTAGGACCTTACAATGACATATTCTTGCACATTAACCCATATTTTATAAAGCTTATAATGTGTGGCGTCCAGCATGTTGCGTCCATTTCCATGAATCATAGTGCAACATAGCACAAAACCAATCACACTTAGCCGTGAAATACATGCTCCTCTTTTCCATATTTTAGGTTCATTTGCTCATTAAAAAAGTATGCGGATCCATGCTGTTTCCAGAACAACTGGCATGTGAAAAAGCTGCTAGTCATCTCATGACATGGGAAAAACGGGATTTTTACCCTAGTAAAGCCATGCTCTCATAGATTTTCATAAGCTTCTAACAAATAATGGATCCGCTGTACATAAGTAAATCAGAAGATTCCCCAAAAAAAAAATTAAAAAAAATCAAGTTGGCAAGTTTACCTCCAACAGCTAATGCTGTAATGCAGTCATGGTGAGCATCAATACTAATTGAATTAAAATCATTATCGTCCAACCTTTCACTATGTTCTGCATCAACTTCATCTTGATTCATACATTCTACCATATGTATGCCCGTACAAACCTGACCAACATTAAAATGTTCAACCAACGCAGCACCTGTCGCTAGTTTTGTGGAAAGGTTGTCAGTTTCAGGAGGCATCAAATACATGTCTCCAATTATCAAACAGATAACAAAATTCTCCTTTACTTCAGAAGCATCCATTGCAGCCAATGAAGCCACTTGAGTTTTGGTTAGCAAGCTCCTAATGCAACTCCACAGCTCTTTAACTTGAGGGCGGTTTTGTGGTTGATAACTTAGGCTTGATGTGAGCACTTGAAGTAATGACTCTAGCTTAGTTTCCAAAAGCAAAGCCTCCAATTTGGAGACTAAATTTTCCTTCCAGACCTCGTAATGATCAAACAATATCTCCTTAAAATGTCCAGATGGACCTCTAGCGAAGTTATCACAAAATCCCTGAAACAGTTCGTTCCCAAGCATGGCATCACCTAAAAGAATCATAGCTATGGCACAAGCCAATGACCAAACATCTGACCCATAACCCACAAAATCATCAAAACCACAATCAGAAGAACTAAGACTGCCCTGCAAAGAAACAACAACTTCCGGGCTTGCAAAAATCGCTGAATCAGATACCGAAGTACAACCACTCGTAACATGAATTCTCTTTCCACTAACCAAAACTCTGCTTAAATCAAGGATACAATGGCCATGCTCGTCAAATACAAAGCAATCAGGTAACAAACATCCACAGACAATGCACTCAGAATGCAGCGTCATCACCGCTTCGCACATCTCCATAGCCATCATGGCAAAAGCAACCACGTCATTGATATTCATCTTCTCAGTCAGAACATCCAAACCCCCTTTCTCAAACCTCTCACAGACAATAAAAAGGCGAGAAATCTCCTCCTCCGGATCCATCCACAAACCGAAAACCCTTGAAATACCCCGGCGACAACTTGACGAAGCGTTCATTAGTAAACGCAGCTGATTCATTCGGTCTTCCCCCATCTGCTGCAGCGAATTCATCACTCTCGCCAGATAACTTGGCCGTAAAAGCCTGCGCTTGGCGCTGAAAGAACTCAAAGTATCTAAGGGAAGGAGGATCGCCTTACGGTTCCTATGGGAGGAGGATGAAGAGTAAAGAGAAGCAGTGGCAGTTCCCAATCCAGACTCGAAGGTGACTGAAGAGATGGAATCATGGGGAAGAACCAAGTCTTTCCATTTGGCGTAGAGGTCTTCGGTCCAGGGGAGTGGGAGGAGATTGGGATAAGGATTTGGTTTGGAATTGGGGTTGGGGCTTGTCTCTATGTCTAGAGATCGGTAATCTGGGGAGCAGAATCGTAGGAGATCGATGTTCTTGGGAAGGGCGGAGGGACCGAGGTCAGGGATGCGGACCAGGATATTGCATGCGGGGCAACGGACGGTGGATGGTGCGGCCGGGCGCCGTGGAAGGGCGCAGAGGCAGGACTCGCAGGTAGAGTGGCCGCAAGGGAGGACTCGAGGTACAGAGTCGCCGGCGAACTCATAAGGCTGCAGGCACACTGGGCACTCCGGCGGCTCCATTGGTCTTTAGTTCTCCCGGCGTACAATGGGCAATTGAAACTGTTTGCCTTTTGTTGAAATTTTGGTATTGATTTACAAAAATAGCTCTATATATCTAATTTTTTAAATATTAATATCATATATCTATTACACATAATGCAAATTTAGGTGCATAGAGTGAAACAATAAAATTTATAGGATGGTATGAATGGTAGAAATGAATTATAGAAGTGGTATATTTTATATTAAAATTATATATGGATGATATGCATGTAATATTAATGTTTTAGGTGTTATATATATAAATAGCATGAAATAAAGTGATATGTACTTTTTTTAGACAAAATTGAAGAAAAGAGCTTAATTAAAAATTAAAAATTCTTAAAAATTTTTAAAATTGAGCAAAAATGTTAGCCCATTTTGTGGTTTTTTAAGAAAAGTCAAATAGATTAGGACTTTCATTAGTACATTTAAAATTATATTAAATCAAATATTTTATAAATAAAGAATTTATTAAGACCTAACTAGTATTTTGGCTTGTGGTTATGTGATGGATAAATTATTTTATGTGGAGTTCGGATGCATTCGGCCTGTTGTACATAGTGTGCTATTTTTTTACACAATGTGTACATAATGTATACACACTATGTACACTCATATATCTGAATGTAACTCTATATCCGAACTCCATACATAATAATTTCTAAATGCAATGAGTATTTAGGCTTCCTAAACTTATGATATACACATAAATGTTATATCATTAAAATATTTATACTAATTATTATTAAATTAAATTTAACATTATAATAATTTAATTAAATATTACATTTAAATAATACTTTATTTAAACCATATAAATTTTTTTATATTAAACTTACATAACATTATAGTATTTAATATGATATTTTTACCCAAAATATAATGATAATAAATATTTAAATAGATATTAGGAAAAAATTTAAGACTAATCCTAATAATAAATTGTATTAACTATTAAGAACTTAAGCATGGTTATAAAAATTTTAAAAATAGCCATAATCGTTAGTTTAATAGGCAACTTATGCTGATTAGGCTAAGCTGAGTCAGATAGCCATTATGTTGAGTAGACAAAAAATGAAAAAATATAATTACCCAAAAGTAGCCCGTGCATCTTACCCTTGTTCATTAAAAAAATTAAATAATTTTTTGTGAGTACTGTTTGAAAGTTTAAATTTAAAAAAAGTCTACAATTGGTGCAATAATATTATGAGTCATACAAAAATTTTATTAATCATTTTTTATAGCTTTTACTATAAAATTTGAAATTGGATTTTATTATTCAAATAATTTTTTATGAGTTATGTTGTCAGAACAAATCTAAAAAATTGTATCATCAAATCACTTTATATTAACAGATCATTATGTGTTATCAAATTACTTTATTGGCAGCTCAGTGTGTGTTGTCATATCAGTTTGTAATGATATTTAGTGACCTTGGTTCCCTCAATCTCGCATGACGGTATAAAAATGCAGTGCAATGGTGTAAGTCACTTGTTAAACGGGGAAAATATGTGTTATCTAGTTAATTTATATAATTCTATGAATTATTATATTTATTAGGTTAATAATTGCTTATATTTAAATGAGTAGTTTATTTACATATGCACAACTAAAGTGGCCCCTTTTGATTAGTCAATTTAAGAAGAACAACTTCTTCAAAAATGAGATCCAATACAAAAATAATTTATATAATTAAATAGGAAAAATAATTAAATCTGAGTTAATTATTAAAGCTAGATCAATATAAATGACATTGAATTCCTGACAAAATAATGATTCATGCGTAAGATCATGTACTTATTTGATGTTATTGGTGTTGATGCCATAACTTATTACATGTGCTCTAGAATATTAATGTATTTTCAACAGTTTGCGTAGTAGCATAGAATCCTATACTTCTTGTCTGATTATTTATTAAGGCCATATTTACATATTATTTATGGCAGCAACCTGACACATAAGCTAAGCTGTATAGTAATAATGTGTATTATAACATTCTCCTAATAGCATAGGATCCTTTGCTCGTTCTCTGATTATTGATTAAATTCATTTATTTGATACTATTGTTAGCAACATCTTGCCACAATAGGTGAGTTGTAAACTAGCACTATTTATTCTACATTTCTTTAATTTACCTTTAATAATTTTGCAATATTGAATTTTTAAGTTTCACGTGAATGTAAGATATGTTTAAGCTGTGCTAAGGGGTGCATATATAGGTGAAGTTAAACATTAATAAAAGTTGCTTGTATAAGGGATTTATAGGAAATTATTGAGCTATGAAGTGTTTAATTGTTACAATGAAGATGTATTGGTCGAGTTATGAGAAGGTTTGATATATCTCCAGGAAAAAAGAAAATGTTTGATAGTAAAACTACATGAATGTATGTCTGTATGGTATGATCAATTGATAGTTTGTTGGAGCAAAAGGCAAATACAAATGAATATTTATGTGTTGCATGCATGTATGGACAGAAGATAAAGATTATTTTTTTTGGCATTTGCATGCTGAAATTATGATGATTAACATCTATTAGATGAGAGATTTCCTAAATACTTCCAGTTAGAAGTATGCTGAGTTAAAGTTCATGGAAATTGATAATCATCTTGTTAGTTCTCACTTTTATCTTATGTGATATCACGAGGTATGACATGAACGTAAACTCTAGCAACGCTAACATGCAAGCACTTTATTTGGAGCATGTAATTTCTTACCATCCATGAAATTTAAGTGAGGATGAGTTTTTTTTGGGCCTCTATAAGAAACTAATGAATCTTTTATTGCCTATAGTAAGAAAAGAAACTTCTTATCTGTAGATGACTTGAAGGATCTCCAATATGAGTTTGAGTTTTTGTTTAAATGTTGTCCAACTCAATCAGAACTTCAAACTCACATGTATACGTTGTTGAATGTAAAGTAAAGATTTGTAGTCCTAATTACATTGTATGTACCTACCTTTGTTTGAGAAATATATTTAACATCATTTATTTAACAATCCATATGAATATAAAATTACAAATTTATCTTTAAAAAATAAGAAAGATTGTAATGTTACAAATTTAACTTTTATATATATATATATATATATATATATATATATATATATATATATATATATATATATATCATGCCAACCTTCTTTCTTTTACGTTGGGGAATGGCCTCCTATCCCGGTGTATACCTACTAAGTATCTGGCAAGGTCTTCGATGCACTTGCCCTTCATCAACATTCCTTTCTTCCTTCTTATGTGTAGTACTCAATGGCACATAAGTTTATTAGAGGAACACATCCTGCTGAGTAAGAGATGATGGTTGACCAAATGGATTCATCCAATAAGGGATCTACATGCTTGTTGTATGTTGCATTGGTGACTTCAGTGCATGACTCTTTATTTGAAAGCAATAACAACCCATGTCAGGTTGTACGGGCTCTAATACTATGCTGGGGTGCTTGCTTGTGACGACATGTAGGCCCCCATCATGATAGGGAAACCTCCACCAAATGATGATGGCACTATAAAGTCACCTCAGCCACATATATTAATTGCCTTAGTTGGTCATATTCTACTCAGTGATGACTTCTCTTTCCCACCACGCAAGAAGGAGCATCAAATATTAACCTCCTATATGGTTTAGCTTGCTACTACCCTCTTCCCATCCTCTGAATGTGCATCCCATGGTTTTTAGGGGCATCAATAAATAACGTTTCTTGTAGCCTGTTATGGAGCTCATCAATCTAGTCTAGTGCCTACTGCATAGAACTGGCATTCTCCACATGGCTATCGGTAAAGGGATGTGCGATATCTTATGTACTTCTATTATATTCAACCTATTAACCAACAATGAATTATAATATTAATCTATGCTGATATTAATAGTTTAGTTGGCAGTTCAGTATGATGAATATATTTTTTACTAAAGTCGTCGCACTTGGCGACCCAGGGTAGAAAGTTTGTTGTGACTGCTATGGAGAATTTAGTATGTACAACGAGGCCTAAGAACTATACCACCTCAAATATGTATCCAACTCCTCATTACCATTTCCTTCCGGAGGAATGACATGTATGATGTGTGCACACCTACAATCCCATAGAGTGATGTACTCTAGGTGTTAGTGCCTTCAATCAGCCTTTGCTCTACCCCGACCATCAACTCATCACTTGAAGTGTCTATCTGTAGGCTACAAGCCTACAAATGTGTAGATTGAACTCCATCGAATTGTCGTATAACCCGGTCTAATATATATCACTCAACATGCTTCCAACTAATTAGCGATACTTAGACAATCCAAATATTTGATCCCTCAGTATAGATTAGAAGTAACCTCCAAATGATATCCTCAGAATATCGTGTCATGATCACTTATTAAATGATCACGTATTAAAAAATTTGCTTTACGTAATAAATATATGATAAAGGTGATAATTTAGATTAAATCTACATATTTTAATACTTAACTTTGTCGTAGCCTATCCAACTCATCCCTATATATACATCAATAAGTTTTCCACTAGCATCTCATGCAACCGATCCTATGCCCACCTATACATGACAAACTATTTTAGAGTGCAAAACAGGAAAAAATAAAAGGGAAAATCTTGATCTTAATGGGAGTTAATACCTGTAACTCAGGAACAATTATTACGTCCTCCGATCGGACGTAGAGGAACGTTCGGTCGAAGGCCAAATCGAGTCAAAAAAAGAGAAATACCTAGCAAATACCGAGCAATACCAAACAATAACGAGGAATACCATCATGTGAAGACCCAATACCGAGTTATACCGAGCAATACCGAGTTATACAAAAGTTGTACCGAGTTTTTCCTAGAAAAAACTCGGTACAACTCGGTATTGCTCTATAGCTTGGTATAACTCGGTATTGGTCTTCATAGAGCGGTATTCCTCGTTATTATCAAATTATACCTAGCAATACCGAGCAAATACCGCGTTTTTTGGCGGGATTTTGCCTCCGACCGGACGTTCCTCTACGTCCTTACACTGGACCTAATAAAAATTCGTAACCCAGAGGCTTTCTGTTGATCTCTCATGTTCTCAATAAGAAAATTTAGCAAGAGTAACTGAATTATGAAATTATAACAATATCAAAAGAAATACAATAACATAAATTTAAATTAAGTGAATAAAGTTTACCTCATCTGGAGCTCCTGCCTTTGTGCGCATGTCCAAGTGCTGCAATACTCAAAATGTAGTCATTGATGGGTGCCTCCTGCAGCTCTAAATCGAACACGTTATCATTGACCCCTACCTGCCTCCTCTGCTATACATGGATAAAAATTTACACTTTTAGTATTTTATTTAGTTTTATAAATATAAGACATAAGAAGTTTTACCTTGCTCATCTTAAAATCCCATTGAAATACTCTAAACCCATTGGTTGTCATCATTCCATAACGATAGACTCCATCATATGATATAGTCCACTTAGTTATATCCCTGTTAATTAACCAATCATACGCCTCCTATTCTCGAGCTTTTATTCTGAACGGATACCGGATGGGAGAACCGTCCGGTTAAGCAATGGGTACCCAGCGGTACCTGGGTACCCACCAATGAGATGACGTGACGCATTTTTATTGGTCTCTGGACGCCCTCCGCACTCCGCACAGAATAATAAATCCCTTTGCGAAGACTAGAGGGAAAAGACCGCCATTTCATCGATGCCTGCAACGGCCAAGACAGAACCTCTATACTTGCCCGGCAGGAATGTGCCGTCTAGCTGAAAACTGGGCAGCAATATTCCCAACTCTTATATTATATACTATAATAAATCATAATCATTTTTAAACAGTGTTTGTATATACAAACTCTTATATTATATGCTTAACTTTCATAATATTTTTTTAAAATAGTGTTTATTAGAAAGATCAACTAGAAATTATCAGATTGTTGATAACTACATGATAATTAACAGTTAATTCATAACTTCATAATTTTTTTTGTTAAATTAAAAAAATCTCGGTAGTTAATTTATATTATTCTTTACTTATTGTGATAACAATTATCCAGACTTAAATAATACAATAAGATTAAATATTGTATTATAATTAAGTATATTAATAATAATTAGCATTAACTTACTATTGAAATATGAAAGATAATTACATTACTTTCTTTAGGATGGCTTTCTTATTGTTTTTTAAAGAAGTTTTATTGTTAAAAAATTAAAATTTTTATACTGAAAAGCTGCTTTAAGAAGCATTAAGGAAGTTGTCCCAAACGAAGTCTAAGGCTTGATTAAGGATGGCATTCTTACTGCTTCTTAAAGTAAATTTTTAGTACAAAAATTTTATGTTTTGTACTAAAAAATTGCTTTAAGAAGCAGTAAGAAAGCGGTTCCAAACAAATTAACTTTAGTAAATCCAACTATGACTTTGTTTGGGATGCCTTTCCTACTGCTTCTTAAAGCAACTTTTCAGTACAAAAATCAAAATTTGTACATTAAAAAGCTGCTTTAAGATGGCTTTCCTTCCATTTATCAATCCTTTATATTTTGATATAAGTTAATTTCCAATCCTTCAAATTACGATATGTTTTAAAGGCAATAAGTTAATGAAAACTTTATTATTTGAAGGTGCATAGACAGTGTTTTATTATCAGAAATAGTCTGGATATTTTGAAGCAGAAAATAATGGGCAGAAAAGCAGTTCCTGTTTTAAAAAAGTGATGCAGCTTCAGGTTCGAAAAAAAATATGAATATCATTTCTCATTGCAGAGTCAATACAAAAAAAATTGTTGAATTGGATGCTACAGAAAATGAATCCAATATGGATTGTAGCGAAAAATAATCAAATTCTTATATTATTAATAAAATAAGAATAAAAAATTTCGCTACAATTAAAAAAATAAGAAAAAAATATTTTTATGATAAGAAATATATTTTCTATATTCAAATCTACTAGAATGTGATAATTATAGAAAAAATATAATCTATTTTTTTCCCAAAAAATACTACTTATAATAACTTTTAAAAATCCTCTTTTACTCCAACAATTTTAGAATAATTTAACATACGACTATACGGCTTAATTAGAGGTTCTTAGGGACATACCACATAGTTTTATTTCTTACCTTAAAAGGGAATTATTCACTACATTTATGGTTTGATGGCAAATTCTCATATTGGGGTTAAAGATAGGCTTTATGAATGAAGTAACTACTTGAAGCTAAATAAATAATATCATAAGCTTGCCATAAAGCTATATTAATAACTAAATTTCTCCATGATTAGATTATGTCACAATAAAAGATGATTTACTAAGTCCAAAATTAGATAATGACCCTTGATAGACAAGGGCGGAACCCCTTCGGGAATTGCCACCCCTCTAAAATTTTTTTATCATTATTATAATCTTATTTAGGTGATTTTAGTCTTTATTACAAGGATTTTTACGCAATTGCCCCCCCCCCCCCCCCCCCCCCCCTCCTAAAAATATTAAAATATTATGATTTTTAGGCAATTGCCCCCAATATAATTAAATATATTGTGTAGATGTCTTATTGTTAGGGAATGATGAACCAAATACAAAGAGAAATAGTAAATCAAAATTTGTTCTGGGGGTACTGCCTCTTGACCCTGCGACTTGACCGGTCAGATCGAACCCCGCCAGGGGGCGCTGCTCCTGTGGACCTCCGACATATATGCAAACAGTTACTTATAAGTTCCCCCCCCCCCAATTATGACTGGTTCTGCCCCTGTTAATAGATGATAGATCTATCAAGTATAAACACTAATTGTTAAATTTCTAATCACAATAATCTTGCATAAATAATAAAGGCCACTTTCGTTTACTAACCTTTTCAGTTCTTTGCTTTGCCTCCTTCGAACCTACTGCACTCGAATCTCCAAATTTCATGCTTATAATATATCCAATCTAACACATGAAAGTTAGTATAAAGTATATTGCAAATCACAATTAGGGGTGAGAAATCGTAAATTTATTTTCCGGTTTCTTAAAAAACCGAAAAATCATGATTTAATTTTCCATTTTTTAATCATATAAAATGGCATTCCCATGATGTTCCTTCTCAAATTATAATCAGACTCATCTCTTAACCTAAATTTAAATAGTACTATAGTAGTCTAAATTTGGCCTTCTATAACTGAGAGTGTATAAATAGTGTTCCTAGTAGCCATTGAGAAGTGGGTTGTGATGTAAAGGGGGAAAATTACTTGGTGTGGATTCCGAACGTAGAGCTATGTCTAGACTCCAATAAAATGTCGCCATGTGTGGCCTGATGACCCCATCATTTCTAGTTAGCACGTTTTTTCTAACTTACCGCGGGGTTCCCATGACTTGACCCGAACCAAACGTGAAAATTGAAAATAAACATGCCAATATCTAAGGTTTATGATGATGACGTTCTGTTTTTGTCACTTGAGATAAGATTTCTCATTGTAAGAAAGCTGAGAAAGAAAAGAGAGGAAGAGGCTATGAAGATGAAAACCGATTTAGAAGACGTCGAATATTACGAGGACAAAAAATGTTATGCAAGATGCAAAATGTCCACTAAATTTAAATAGTAGTCAGAATTTGATCTCCTATGACTGAAAGTGTATAAATATTGCTTCTAGTAGCCATTGAGCTAAGGGGTTGTGATGTAAAGAGGAGACCCCATATCTTACAACTCTCCGGCTCAAACCCATTCACGATTTCATGGTCCAGAATTCTGTCCTCTCCCACCCTGCACTCTTCAAAATTTCAAATCTCGCCGCCGAGACTCAGCGGTAGCAAACTTGCACTGGACGAGAAGCCGGAGGATTTCGACTGCGAAGCTAGGGTTCCTGCTCTCGTGTTTTCGAGTTTTTCTCCTGTTCGCCGTTCTCATCTGGTACTCTCTCAACTGCCCCTTTTATGTCATATTTCTCCTACAACATGTTTTGGCAAGTCTTGATTTCTGCTCGGCTTCCGGTGTTTCTGCTCCATCACCAGTTCCTGCTTGTCATTTGGGAAGTTTTGTTTGTATCTTATGGTGTTGATTACAGATCTGAGTTTATTGCTGTTTGCTATGTGTTGGCTGCAAATGAAAACCTAAGTCGAGGCGAACAAGGCGGTTGTTAGGTTTTGAGCTATGCCAGGTGGACGAAAAAGCTGCAATGGGGTGGTGAACTCAGGTGAGTTGGGCGTTGATGCGCTTATCACTTACAGCAGGAAGAAGCGGACCAGAGCAGTTGGCGATGAGGTTTGATGCTTCTTGTTTGCTTTCTTTATAATTGTATGATTAGAAGTTTCTGTTTTGATCAGAATTTTTTTGGCCTAGTTTGAAGTAATTGTCCTGTGCGGTATGACTGTCGGCCTCTGATTCTAATCCATTACTTTGTTTTGAGAGTTTATTGCTTTGAACACCTTGTTTTCACCGAAATTTGGTGTTCTATTGAGAGATGTGGTGTTGAATTAAGGCATATGGTGATAAAGTAACCTAAACTAGGGGTTTTTGGGTTTTATATAGCATGAGCCTTTCTATATGGACTATATGCACACACGTAAACTTTGACATTTTAGTTCAAGAAGGTTGAGTGGGTGACTTGTAAGGATGTGGGAATTCCGAATAAACATAAAAGGTGAAAATTTATAAGTATGATGCAATAAATCTTTGACTTAATATAACATAACGCCAGCAATATATCTTTTAACTACATTGTCCCCTCAAGTTATTGCTAGCATGGTCTGACTTGCATTTGCCATTGTCAGAGTTGGAAGTGAAAGGAACTTGAGAGTAAGAAGGCATTGGCATTTTTGTCATATAATTGGCTGAATAACTGAAAGGATAATAAAGTGGACTTATTTGTTACACAGAAGAAGACATTTTTCCCTATTTAAACGGTATAGAAATATCTTGCCTTTAAAAAATATTGTGGCAAATAAACTTGAATGTATCACCATCATTAGCCTTAGGACCCTTATCCCAACAATTTAGAGTCAGCTTTATCAACATTAACAATAAAATTATGCATATTAAGGAAAATGATTCCATTTTAACAGATCAAAACCAATTTTTTCTTTTTAATTTTCTTTCTGTTGTGAAACTTTTTAGTCTGCTGTTCTTCTAATTTTTATTTTCCATTTTCGTATTTGTTCTCGCAAAGAACCGAATGGAGCAGATGAATAAAAACTAAGAAATTGTTCACAATCATTACAAAAGAGTTGCTAGCTTTACTTTCTGTTATCATCTCTTATGTTCTAAAATTTATCAAAGCCTTAGGGTTCACGGACCAACCATATATTTTCTTATACACTTTGTTCAATAGACTTTATTGAACCATGTATTTGTCTGCTTGTCAGTGAAGCATTTCTTTCATTATGATGTCATCAAAATTATTAGAATATTTTTGGATTACAATGATATGGTGAAATCATAAAGCAAACCTTGTGGTGATGGCTGGAAAAAGTTTCCTTCTCTTCTCAAATGCTTTGCTTTGCAATGTGCTAAGTGTTAACTCTAGGCATTGTCTCACTTTATTAGTTGAGGCACCACAGTGGTGCAATAAGTATCCTAATTGGCTTGCGTAGTATGCATGTTAGTCAGAGGCGGTGGATTGTCCTTTGCATTTACTCTCTCTGTACATATATTATGATGCGAATATCAATCTTAGTTATTTGTCAATCAGGTAAGCATAAAGTTGTGTTGGATCTATTGATATTATGCATTTGCATTATATGTATAACAATGTGTTTTACTTTATGTTTAAATTCATTCATCTAGTGATGCGGACCTTTTTGATCTACCATAAACTATTAGACATGCCTCTTTATATGCATAATAATGCATTTCAACTTTATTTTTAGAGAGATGCTCTATTATTTTACCCCAGTGCATGGGTGCAGGCCTTTTTATCCCTAAATTGCATGCGAGCTTTACCTGTATTATGCAAATATTTACTAAATTGTTCATGGACGTGTATTGTCTGGATTCAATACTCTGAAATGCAAGAACTCAAACTTTATTATGCTTCTACTTTCAAAATTTAAATTTATGTGATTATCTTTAATAACATTTTGTGCTTCACTAGTTACATCCATCTGACAGTTTTCTATCATCCCAATTTTCTCGTCTAGTAATATATCACACCTTTCTTGTGGCAGTCTATGAAGGAATCTCTTGATAGCACCTATGAGCATGATGTGTTTTCTAGAGTTGGCAGTCACTGGAGAAATACTTTGGAATGCATGCTTCATCTTCCAGGTGTCGGTGAAGGTGGTGGTATCAAGAGCTCTATCCTTGATGCACTTGAATCCTGCCCTCCTAGCTTCTCCAGGAAGACTAAAATGAAGGTTCCTGCTGCAATTGTGCAATCAATAATACCATAGTTGTTCTTCTTTTCTGGATCAATATTGCACTATGCTGAATATGTTCAAATTAAATGTTTATGTATTACCAGGATAGATATACGGGCAACTGTGAAATTGAGGATCCACCTGAAATTAAGGATGTCCTTCCTGCATCAGCAGCAGATGTATCGAATATAAAGTTAGAGGGTCAGCCGGATATGAACAAGAGCACTGAAAAGTGTCAAAAGGTTTTGCGGGAAATTTTTTGTTCAGAGAATTTTGCTTCCTTGTGTGATCTAGTATGTGAAAGTTTTCAGAATAAAACTGTCAGAAAATTACTTGACTTCAGCCTGATAAATTCAAATTTGAAAAATGGAGTATATGAACAGTTGCCAGTTTCATTTCATGAAGACATTCAACAGGTATTTTTTACGCATTCACCTTAGAATGATTATGCTGTCTCTGTCCCATTTTGCCTTGTGTTATTCATAAATATTGTTTTTAAACAAATTAAAGGTTGCAACATGCTTTTTGATTTCTTTTATGAATCATTTTACACAAATATTCCTGCTAAAATAACAGACTTTGCCATTGAGGAAACAGTAAAGTTATTGCTCATTGATGTTTACTATTCTTAGTTGGTAAAACTCGCTATCAATATCGAGCTTTCACATTTTCTTTCACATATTCCATGAACATCCTATCTATTAGGTAATCACCTTTCTAATTACTTATTTAGAGCCTTGTTATTCTTTCTTTCATTTTGAATTTAATTAAGTGATTGAGAGATTTATAATATCATAATTTAATTTAGTAAGCTGTTTTTGTTGCTTAATTTGGGTGTTAGAGGCATTTATCCTCATTTCCACTTTATTAATTATCAACATATTCAATGTCTCCGCTTTATTCTCAACTTGAGTTGCAAGTTTTTGTTAGAATGCAGTTTTGTTTTTTGGTGGGAAAATATAAGATTTCGAAAAATTGCAAACTAGAATTGTTTTTTTTATTTGACCTAATGCCAGAATTTCTTGAAATATTTACTTTTCTACGGGATTTATTTAGAAATATGATATAATATTAAGCTAGTATTTCATAACAAACACTAGTAGTAATATAAGGTTTAAAAAAAAAAAAAAAACCCTAGAGGTACTTTCATGATATCGTTGACACAACATCAGAGTTAGTTTTTCTTGTTTAAAAAATAGATTTAACTAATTCTTTTGCTTGTTTTGAAACTATTATCCTTCTCATAAAGATACCAAACTACTAGGAATTTTATACAAATAAACTTTGTTTTCTGTTTAATTTAAATGTATAGTTTTCCTGCATTTGGTGACATTACTTTTTAGAAATATTAATTTGTCAAAAATAATGTTTGTATTGTGGAGGAAATCTTGATTTCTTTTGGTTTTTAAAATTCGTAGTATCTTGTTTTGAGCAAATTCTTTATCCTTGGTAGATTAGTATTTTAATTTGTGCTGGGATAGTTTCATTACTGTTACATGATTTGTTGTTGTTTTTCTTAGTTTCTTTTCAAATGAGAATATTTCTTATCTCTTACACAGTTGTGGTGCAAGTTTCAAAAAATTGGTCAAGACATCCTGCTTCTTTCTAACAGCCTTTCCAAACAGTCCAGGATTTACTATGGAAAGCAGGTAAAATATATATTTTGATTGTTTTAGTTGGCTTAATTGTTTTTCATGACTTCCTCTAAATATATTTACTTTTTAGTTGATATTTTCTTCAATGATTCTGGGATCTGTTTTCTCATTGATCTCTTGCTCCACGTTGAACTTTCTTGTATGAAGGCCATTAAGAATTTCTTCTCATTTTTTTAGGTTGGAGAAAAGCTGGAATTGGAGGCTAGTGAAGAAAAGTTTGAGGCAAAATGTTTTTGCCTGACTAGCTATTTTTCAATGATTCCTTTGTGCAATGTCTTATTGAATGTTTTCATTGCTTTAATTTTTTTTTTCCCAGGAGAACATCGAAGGTGTTGCTGAGCTGAAGAACTCCATGAACTCTTATGTCAATGGACAGTTCCCTTTGAGTGAATCTGGTCGGTCTAATAAGTTGGATCAAAGTGAAGCATCTTGTCTGTGTAAAACCTATGCTTGTAAGCAGTGTGGCATTGAAACAGTCGGTGAACACAGGCTTATATGTGATGGCTGTGAAGCAATATACCATTTCTCTTGTGTTGAGCCTTTTAGCCAAGCAGTCCCTTCTCGAAGCTGGTACTGTTCTTCTTGTCATAAAGATGAAAGCAAATCACCAGCAGCTGTCGGGGATAATCAACTTAAAGGTTTGCACAAAAATTGGGCCATCTGTGATAGGCCTGAAGGTTCTATGGCGGAGAAAAAAGTCCTTAATAACTTTAAGGAATGTCATCGTTTGAATAAACCATGTCAAAGTGAGGCCTCTTGTCGGCACAAGGTCCATACATGCAAGCACTGCAGCACTGAAGCAATTGGCGAACACAGCCTTATATGTGATGGATGTGAGGAAATTTACCACTTCTCTTGTGTTGAGCCCTTTGGTGAAGAGATCCCCACTCGAAACTGGTATTGTGCTTCCTGCCGTGCCGACAGAAATGAAGCACCGGAACCTGTTATAGAGATTGAACAAGATGGCTTGCACCAGAACTGTTCAGTATGTGATAGGCTTGAATTTTCTGAGGTTGAGAAAGACATTACTAATGACACCAGGGAGAGCTCTGTTTCGAGCATGGAATCAGATGGCCCTCCAGAACCATCAAGAACTGCCCTGTCACATTTGTGCAAGCTATGTGGAACCTGTGAGGACGAGGACAGGAGATTCCTGACTTGTGGGAACAATTACTGCCCTTACAAGTACTACCACATCAGATGCCTAAGAAACAGCCAGATTGCTAGTCAGCATCAGCAAAACAGGCGTTGCTGGTATTGCCCATCATGCCTATGTAGAGGTTGTCATTTAGATCAAGATGATTCTGAGATCGTACTATGTGATGGTTGTGATGATGCTTACCATACTTATTGCATGAAACCACCCAGAACATCAGTTCCTAAGGGCCAGTGGTACTGTGTCCAGTGCAACTTGGCTAGGGCCAAGGAAGGAATACGAAGGCACGAGCAATGGATTTTGCAGCAGCATTGCAAGAAGGACACCTTTCAAGTTGTTGAAAATAATCGTCCATTGGATATATTGCTGAATGCTGTTGAGAAGGTGAGTTCTGAGAATTGATGGGCGTAAGGACTATATAAACAAGTGTTCACTTGAACTATGACCATGGCCTTGTGATGAATTTCTTGCTGGTAAGAATATTGATTCTGTTGTTGTATACTTGGCTCTTGTTTGTTAAAGATACCGGTCCATTTGCTCTGTTTCTTTAGTTGCTCAATTTGACCAATTCTTTTAGTTTTCTATTATCTATTCTATGATTACCACTATAATGGAAGAAGAACATTGACCTACTTCAGGATCTTGCAGCGGCCTAAATGATGCCAAATACTGAAAACTGTATTCAGTGTATTTTTTATTTTTTAAAAGATCTCAAAACCTGTGCGAGGATACTGCCGTAGTGAGATTGATCTAAATCCTTCTAACAAAACTGTGCGAGGATGGACTACTCGTCAACATAGTCTTTCCTAACTATTCTGTTAACTCAATTTGTTGGCTTCCTAATTGCATGAACGGATTTTTGACATTTTAGATCTACCTCATAATGGATTACTTTATGCAATTTTGTACTTGAACTTAACTGACTTGTTCAAATCTCCTGCTGCAAACAACATTTTTAGGACATTTTTATGTGGACATGGACCGGAATGCAGCAGGCCCAGACGGCGCGGTCTGATTCGACTTGTGTGGGGCTTGGAGAACCAAAAGAATCTAACTTGTTTGAGAAGATTGTATTGTTTTTTGTAGTGCATAACCCTGTTAACCATCCTCTTTTCAAGGTCACATCTGTTTCGTCGATCTTTGCCTTTTGTTCTGGAAGTAATTATTTGCTCTACTGGTAGATAGATTGCAACTACAAGCACCGTATAGATCGATGTGTTTTGCTGGTTTTCTTTGTTTTTGTTATCTGTCTGTTGAATATAAGCGATTTGAGTGGGTTTTAACACATCCATTCATCTCCTCACCCACCCACCTCCTACATGATTCATGACCTGTTCATGACCTGCTTTCTTTGATCTTGCACACATTTTAATACTCTACGCATATGCCTGTATTTTGTGCTAAAATTGGGCTTTTTTGTCCTGCTTTTGCATATCGAAATTGGGCTATTAATCTTGAGTTGCTTTTCAGAAAAAAAAAAACTGTTTTAAGGATATCCTGTGTAATGGCTTTTTTTATCGTTTTTAAAGCTATTTTTTAGTATAAAAAGTTAAAATTTTTCTATTAAAAAATTGCTGTTAGAATCAATAAGAAAGCTATTTCAAATGAAGCCTTAATCAACGATACTTGGATTTTGAATTTTTTAAACTAAGAAGTCTTTTCTTGATCATACTTATTGATGGCAGTTAACTTAATTGAGAAAGCTTTTAAAAGTTATTAAAATTTTGAGGTTAATTCAATTTAATGTCAAATCTAATCTTCATTGCATTATACAGATTAATTTTTTTGGAGAATATGTTTTTGAGTGTTTTTTTTTCTTATATTTCATTTTTGCTTTAATGTTGCTGTATTTGCTGCTAGTTTATAATTTTTGAAAAATAAAGCGAATTGGCTTCGTTGTTTATTGTTTAATGTTATTGATTATTAAAATATTGTGTTCTGTTATTACATGAAATAGAATAATAATCAGATAGAAGGAAATACTAACCAAATATTTAAAGCGATAATTATTTGTGAGGACTCTGGAAGTCTATAAATTGTATGGGCCCATACATAAAAAAAAAAGGGTGAAAAATCCCTAAAAAATCTGATAAAAAATCTCTTAATCTTTAGAAGATTTATAAGGCTTCATTTGGATTGCTTTTTTATTACTTTTAAATAAATTTTTACTTTAAAAATTAAGTTTTGTTCGTGATAGCTTTTTAATTGCTTCTTAAAATAATTTTTTAATATAAAATTTTCGAGTACAAGAAACTTATGTATCGAAAAATTATTTTAAAAAGTAATAAAAAAGTTATTTTGTTGTTCTAAACCTTTTTTAAATCTTCAATTTTAAATTTGATATTTTAAAGCTGATTTTTATGTTGATAAGAATTTGATCTTTTAGAAACAGGCTTTGGCTGGCTTGGTCTTTGAGCAATGAAAAGGATTGATTGAAAATGTTTTGATTTACAAATCTATTAATGAAGTTTTGGAGTGTCATGTGTTTTAGAAGTTCATTTAGTAGAATCTTAAAGAGATATTTGAAGGTGAATGCAGATCGGGTTGGGACAATTGACTATATATAAATTTGCATTTCTTTTATTGTGGACTGTGTTCCATTTCTTTTTAGTCATCACCTCCAATATTTATTTGATAATTAAAATCATGTGAGTAAGATTCTCATATATCTCCTATAGGAATATGATGCTAAGAAAACTATCATCATAGAAGCTCATAATTTGATAATATGAAGGGAAGTTGATACTGTACAAAATATAATATATAAAAAAGTTTAAAGGAGAGAAGAACTTTAGTATTAAAAGTTGTTCCTATCGTGAGTCCAGTTGAAGAACAAGACAATGACTAACCATTGACCAAGATGGAGGTCAATGTTGATCATAAGATTACTATGTTTACAAGAAGATTCAAGGAGTTAATGAAGAAAGGAAAGAACTTTAATATTTTTTAAGCGGCTTTCGTAAAAAAGAGTAAAAAAAAAAAAATAAGATATTTCTTGAATTTTACTAATAATATTCAATATATTTCATCATCACTTTGAGCAATAGATCCGAGATATCTAAAACGTGTACTCTTATTAATGACTTGATCGTTGAAAGTCATAATCCCCCGACTAGAACTATTACTACTAAAATTACACTCAATATATTTGATTTTAGATCTACTTAAATGAAATGAAAAACTTTTAGACTCTAAGGTTGACCTCCAGAATTTAATTTTTCCTTTAACTTTCTCTCTAGCCTTATTAACAAGAAGAATATCATCAATAAAAAACATACGCCAAGTTACATCCTCTTTCAAATGTCTGGTAAGAAATCCATGACTAAAGTTAAAAGATATGAGCTTAAAGCTGATCCTTGATATAATCCAATTGAAATAAGAAAATTCTTGGTCGAACCATTTTGTATTTGAACACAAGTAATAACTTCAACATACATATCTTTAATGAGTTGAATATAAAGTTTATTAGTTCCTTTCTTTTCTAGAACTCTCTGGATCACTTCTCAGAAAACTTTATCATATGTTTTCTCTAACTCAATAATATCATACATGGATCCTTCTTATTTTTTCCTTACTTCTCCAGCATCAAGCCTCTCAATAAATGTATGACATCCATAGTTGACTTGTATTATACAATAATATTATATATATTTTCAATTCTGTAAGCAGTAGCAATTTTAACAGTTAAGCAAGCCCTGCATCTCAATTCACAACATACAGAACTTTCAAAATAATCTAGCTATTTGTAACAGTTTCAGTAACTACAAAGGGAATTAGTTTTGGCTCATACCACAATTAAATTAACTATCAAGTTCATTACAGTAACAAAAATAGATCGATTTACGTTAACTTTTGGGTCAGTTTTCTTATTAATTTATTTTTCAGATCATAATCATAATTTCTATTTGGCCATTGATTTTTCATTTCTTTAAAGAAATTTTTGTATTAGGAAGCTATTTTCTACAAATGTTTTATAAAAATATTACTTTCTCCGCAACAGTTTATAATCATTTTTATAAAAAGCCCAAGCCGTCCCAAACAGACCCTTAAACTCTTGCAAATCTGGAATGAATTGTGGCCATAATAATTGCTTTAAATGCAAAGCTTGAGCGGTATTAACGAACATTACATAGAAGTCATAACTAGAGTAGCGGTTTTGATTTTAAGGTTTTTAAACAGTTTTGATAATTAAAGTTTCTTACAACAGTTAGCCAACAGCAAACAATTGTTACAGCGGTGATAATCGTTGGAAACGAAGTTACTATATTCAGTTCTGATACGTCATCAAAAAAATTATCTTGATCGGGCATGAATCTCGATACAAAATCAAATTGGAAACTTCCAAAATTAAAATTGGGACCATCCGAACTCCTATTTCAGCAAACTTATAGTCAAACTGAACGTCTCGGAAATACGAAATCAACGACACCAAATTCGACTCAATCCGAGCCCAAATGAGTCCAAATCAAGGACCCGAAGCACTGTTGGAAGGTTCGAACCACAATTTGGATTACTAAACGGTTTCCAAACATTACATGCTTATAGTCAAATCGAGCGGCTCAACGAGACGAATCCAACAAGCTCAAGATCGCCAAATTTCAACATCATTAAGACCTTCAAATTTCTGACAAACGATCCACAATCAAGGAATTCAATATCGGCCGTCCATCCAACCACTCCACATTTACCCTTGATCTCTCACCTATTTATTGGCCATGCCACTCAAGAAATCTATAAATAGACCCATCCTTTCTCTTGAAAATGGGGAGGCTCCAAGAAAGAGAGCAAGAGAGAGGCCAGAGATCGCTCTTGCCTCCTCACACCTCCTCGACCACCGTCGGAGTTCTGCCGGACCCCCGCCTAATATTGTTGCTCCGCCAGACCACCACCTAACGTTCGAACTTTCGCCAGACCACCACTTGAGGCCCTGTGCTCCGCCAGGCCACCGCCTGATGCCCGAACTTCTGCCGAACCACCACCTGACGTCCAGGCTTCCGCCGGATCACCACTTGATGCCCTATGCTCCACCAGGCCACCACCTGACGCATGGACTTCTGTCGAACCACTACTTGAGGCCCTGAGCTCCACCAGGCCTCCACCTGACACCCAGACTTCTGCCGGACCATCACATGAGGCCTTGTGCTCAACGAGGCCACCACCAAACTCCCGGACTTCTGTTGGACCACCACTTGAGGGACCGTGTTCCACTAGGCCACCATCTGATGCCCGAACTTCAGCCGAACCACCACCTGACGTCCGAACTTCCGCCGGACCACCACTTGAGGCATTGTGCTCCACCAGGCCACCACCTGATGCCCAGACTTTTGTCGGACCACCACTTGAGGCCTTGAGCTCCACTAAGCCACCACTTGACACCCGGACTTCTGTCGGGCCATCACTTGAGGCCCTATGCTCCATCAGGCCACCACCTGATGCCCTGACTTCTGCCGGACCATCACTTGAGGGCCTGTGCTCCACCAGGTCACTGCCTGAAGTCCGAACTTCTGTCGAACCACCACCTGATGTCCGGACTTCTGCCGGACCATCACTGAGGCCTTGTGTTTCACCAGGCCACCACCTGACACCCAAACTTCTACCGGACCACCACTTGAGGCCCTCACCTCCACCAGACCACCACTTGAGACCCAGGCTTCTATCGGACCACCACCTAACACCCTGACTTATGTCGGACCACCACCTGAGGCCCAAACTTCGCTGGACCATCGCTTGACGTCGTTGCTCCGTCAAACCACCACTTGAGGCCCTGTGCTCCACCAGGCCACCACTTGAGACCCAGACTTCTGTCGGACCACCGCATGACGCATTTGCTCCGTCAGACCACCACTTGAGGCCCTCACCTCCACCGGACCACCACTTGAGGACCGGACTTCTGTCGGACCACCACCTGACGCTTGGACTTCTGCCAGACCACCACCTCAGGCCCGAACTTCCGCCGGACCACCACTTGATTTCATTGATCCACCGAACCACCACTTGAGGCCCTCACCTCCACCATATCACCACTTGAGGCGCGAACTTCTGTCAGATCGCCACCTGATGCCAGGACTTTTGCCGGACCACCACCTGAGGTCTGGACTTCCGTCGGATCATCGCCTGACATCTTTGCTCCACCGGACCACCACTTGAGGCCCTCACCTCCACTGGACCACTGCTTGAGGCCCAAAGTTCGTTTGGACCACCACTTGAGGCCTGAACTTCTGTTGGGCTATCATCTGATGCCCAGAGTTATACCAGAATATAACCCTACTACAAAAATCTTTCTAATCCCGATATCCAGCCAACTACAGTCTTTTGGACCCATGTCTCCTGCCGACTATGGTCTTTCCGACCTCCGTCGCCTACTACGGTCCTTCTGACCTACATCGCTAAACAATGGTCTTTCTGACCTAGGTCTCCTCCATACTCTGGTCCTTCTGACCTTCACCTCCGGACAATGATCTTTTTGACCTTGGTCTCCTACCTACTACGGTCTTTTTGACCTCTATCCTATTAACCATGGTCATGCCGACCAAGCAAACATGTATATGTTGATTATTGTGACTCCCACTGTGTAATGTGCTCTATATGATGCACATTTATGACATCAAGCCAAGGCCTTCTCCCAAGGAAGGGCCTCATTTGTAATCGACTACAAATACTAGTGGATTCATTCAAATTGGGCCAGACCCCGTGGTTTTCCCCCTTTTTCAGGGGTTTTCACATAAAAACTCTGGTGTCTCTTATAAACGCTATACCCTCTCTTTTATCTGATTGCGTGCTGGATCTTTGTGCAATGCTAAGACGTTAAACTATATATTTCTCTACCGCCGCAAATACTCCAGGACGCAACAAGTTCAAATATAATATTTCTAATGTAGAAGACTTTAAAATATAAATAAATAAACTTAGTTTACTATGAATAAACGAAAATAAAAGGAAGATGCCAAGTGAGCTATGAAGTGTATACTAAGATAACGAGGGATGACTTACAGTAAACTTCCAGGGTGTATCAGTCAAGCTTGTCACTTCTTCTAAGCTGAGTTATGGCTACTTAGAATAACCTGCACGGTAGCTTTAATTAAGCCAAGTAAAACATTAAATAACGTCTGTTTGTTTCACCCACAAGAAGACAAATTCAAGCTTGGAAGCTTCAAGGCCATGGAGCCATGGCATGTAGTGTGGGTTCCACCCTGCTTTGTCGTTCAAAAGAAAAAGTCTGAACTGGTGGTGATCTAAATCCAAGGTTTTGTTTTTATCTTGATTCCAGTTATGTGATAGTCCAAATAGGTTCCCATCTATACAGAGTATTTCATACTCTCATATAGTAGAATTTCGTTATGTGATGATAGTGATCTCTTGTGGAATACAAGCCTGCCATCTCTTTACTGCTACTCGACCTTTTTAATATTAGTAATAATTATATGATGTTAGATACGTAGCTATCCTGATTAGTTATTATTCTTGTCTCCAGTTACATCATTTCATTGCTTAATCCAAATAATTAGCTTATTAATTAGTTTAATCAGCTAACATAATGCAGGCATGAAACAAATAATCTTGGAACATTAGTGCGTTGCTTTAGTAAATCAAACATTAGATAACCCAATCTACTTTATCTTATTATAGTTTAATATGGAATATCATCATGCAGGTTGATAACGATGGTTTCTCCTCTGCTATTGGCAAGAGAAAGAAAGAAAAAAAAAATGAAGGATCAAAATTTTAAGTATTCGATTGGCAAATCTTTTGAGTTCTAAAGTTTCTCCAAATCCCTCTTCTAATGCTTAGTCTCGTGCTTTGTCTTTATTGATCTGCTATTTGGTTAGGTTTGATTTTGTTTGTCTTTGGGGGTGCCACCTATTTTTTCTTCTGTCACTGGTGGTGGGTTTGATATAGGCTATTGGTGTTTGAGTTTGGGGGTGTATTGCCTTGTGGTTGGTTCCTTTGGTGTGAGGGTTTTTTTTTTTTTTGGGTTTTTGGAGGTTATTTGGTTGAATGCTTTTGTCCGTTGGTTTGTGACCGGTTGTCTTGTTGTGAGGGTCTGTTTGATTTTTTTCTCTTCCTAATTTGTTTTTTTGTTTGGAGCTTCTATATTTTGCAGTTCTGTTGTACGGTTCTTATTTGGATGCTGATTGGTTGGATCTTTGCTGGTGGAAGGCCGGTCTTTTTTTGCCTCTAGGGGGTTCCTTTGGTTCCTTTCACATATTGTCATGTCTTTTCTGTTTATCTGTTGGCTTTCGTTTTGTTTTACAGCTTCTTTCATTGTTTTGGACTTCTTTGAAGATCTCTCTTTGGCACTTTTTGAGAATTGGCTTCTTATCTCCTTAGCGTTTTCCTTTCGCTTATTGTAATTAGATGGATCATTGGCTCATTAGGGTTCTTTTGATTTTGATTGTACTTTTTTGGCTGTAACAAGCATTTGATCCTTTAAAGACTTATAACCTATTTTCTTAATCAACGCGTAGACTCCTCATTGAGATTTAACAAAAAAAAAATAAAAGGTATATATATATAGTGATATGTATTATTTTTAATCACATTTTTTAAGATAGATGATTTTGTGATGAAATTAACTCCATAATTATTGAATAATAAAATTTGTTGAGTGATATTTCAGTGATGGATTTTGTGAAGCCAATTTTTGTTACATCACGTTGTTTTTTTAATGGTGAAAATTTTTTAGCTACATGCAATAGTGGTTAACTGGTATATTCTCATGTATGAGATCACATTCTAGATGCATAACTTACATAAATTTAGTCTTTGTTTGTGACAACTTTCTTAATGCTTTTTAAAGCAGCTTTCAGTATAAAAATGTCTAATAAATGATATTTTTGTACTGAAAACTTGCTTTAGAAAGTAGTCTCAAACAAAGCCTTAGGCTTCTTTGGACAACTTTCTTAACATAAGCAAAATCTAATACCTCTACTTTTTTAACACCAATTTTCCTTTTAGTTTGAGGGATACTTTTCTATCACACAATAGGCACGATGCATTGCTCCACTTCAACCATCCAACTTGAATTTTAATAATTATATCCCCCATCATTTTTACCATCGCTTAGAACAATTGACTTGAGAAATCTAAAACATTCACTCATTTTAATTAGGTCATCGGGAGGCCACCGTTTTATCTGAGCATTCTCATCTCTTTAACACTTAACTTTATGCTTCTCTTTTAATGACTAACATTATGCACTATAAAGCATTGCGTGTCTCACCACCATCTTATAGAATTTTTCTTTATGTTTGAGGGATGCTTTATGTCTAGGTTTTCATCTTCATAACCTCTACCTCCCTTTTCTTTCTCAGCTTTCTTCCGAGGAGAAATCTTATCTCAAGTGACGAAAATAGTACGTCATCATCATAAACCTTAGATACTGGCTTGTTTAATTTCAATTTTCACGTCTAAATTCGGGTCAGGTCATGGTACCCCACAGTAAGTTGTAAAAATGTGCTAACTAGAAATGGTGGGGTCATCGGGCCACACATGGCGACATTTTATTGGAGACTAGACATAGCTCTACGTCTGGAGTCTACACCAAGTAATTTTTCCCCCTTTACATCACAACCCACTCCTCAATGGTTACTAGGAACACTATTTATACACTCTCAATTATAGAAGGCCAAATTTAGACTACGATTTGAATTTAGGTTAAGGACCGAGTCTAATTATAATTTGAGAAGGAACATCATCGGAATGTCATTTTATATGATTTAACAACCACAACAACAACATCAAGCCTTTGTCCCACTATGTGGGGTCGGCTACATGAATCCTTTTTCGTCATTGTCTGGTTAAAAGTCAAATTCTCATTTAAATCTAATAAAGAAAGATCATTTCTAATATTTTCTAACCAAGTTTTTTAGGTCTACCTACATTTTTTAACATAAGTCAAATCTAATATCTCAACTTTCCTAACTAGGTCATCTGAAGGCCTCCGTTTAATGTGACCAAACCATCTAAGGTGATTTTCTCTAATCTTATCTTCCACTGGAGTTACTCCAACCTTATCACGTATATGCTCATTTCGTATCCTATCTCTAAGGGTCAAGCCACTCATCCATCTAAGCATCCTCGTCTCTGCAACACTTAACTTAGTATTTGTGCTTCTTTTTTAATAGCCAACATTCGACACCATAATGCATTGAAGGTCTCACCACCATCTTATAGAATTTTCCCTTAAGTTTGAGGGAGACTTTTCTATCGCACAATAAGCCCGATGCATTCCTCCAGTTCAACCATCCAACTTGAATTCTACTAATAATATCCCCATCATTTTCACCATCGCTTTAAACAATAGACTTGAGAAATCTAAAAAAGTCACTCATTCTAATGACTTGATCACCCAATATCACAATTCCACCATTATTGCAAATGTCTATTGAGAACATCCATAAACAAATAGAACTTAATGTGCGACATACAATGGAGGATTGACGGTGGTGTCGGCGGAGAACGTCAGTGGAGAGGCATATTCGATGGAGGCATGAATGACAGAGGCATCAGCAACAAGCGTAAGTTACCAATGAAGGCACATCTGTGACGGAGGCGATAGAGACAACAGAGGTGCTAGAGGCGATGGAGGCGACGGATGCACTGGAGGTAACAGAGGCAAGTGCGAGAGCGAGAACAAATGAAATGAGAAGACTGTCACCACGGGAAGGGAAATAGGGCTCTTTCTGGTTGAATATCCATCGGTGAACAGTCCGGCGAAAATTCCGCCGTATATGTTTCGTTGTGTTTAAGTAAGTTGGCAGAAAATCAGCTGAAAATTATGCCGATAATCTTCGACGTATATTTCACTGGTATTTCACGCCACTTTCATATATTCTGGCTATTAGATTGGCGATTTTTTCGCCAGTAATTTAGTGGGTTTTTCTGTCGAAAATTCCGCCACTTATTTTTCGACATAATTTACGCCGATTTGAACGCCGCTTATACCGGCGGATAAATATCTGCTAGAAATTCTGCGTGTAAACAACCATTTTTCTGTAGTGTGAGCTTTTGTTTCTCCTTAGTGGGTGAACCTATTTATATTGACTACTATTGTTTTCTTCATTCCAACATCACCATACAGCCTAAATTCATCATTTACACTTTCTAAAATATTCTTACCAACTTCCAAAGGCCTCAAACTATCCTAATACTCATAAAAGGAACAAAACCTCTTCTATAATATCAGAACTCTTATTGTCAACATTTTGTGAATAGGCTAAGGAACCATTTATAACTTCTTATCTAGACATCCAAGCGGCCTTAATACTTTTGACTAATCGTACATCATGCTTCCTTAGAAGTTTTTTATTGCTTTCTAAAGCAATTTTCTAGTACTAAAATTTTGACTTCAAGAAATATTTGTACTAAAAGCTACTCGATCTAGAAACAGTATGAAAGCTGCCCAAAACGAGCCAAAGGTCTCGTTTGGGAGAGCTTTTTTTGTTGCTTTTAAATTTTTTTTTTTCAAGAAATGACTCAAATCTGCTTTAAAAAACAGTAAACAAACTATTAAAAAGAAAACTAACTCTATATTGTTAGAGCTAGATATATAGAGATACTACATTGGATCATTAGATATATCAAAATCAATTTTTAGCATACGCTTAATTAAATAGAAATTATTATTTTTTATTTTGCTGTACTTATTTCATCAAATTATGAGCTTTTATCATTTTTCATTAGACTAAAAACTTAAACCCTACAACAAAATTGTTGATTAGTCTGAGTTTTTAAAAGATGATTATTACAAAATTTTCAATTAATCTCTCTAATTAACTAACCTTATTAATGCAATGTATCATAACAAATATGTAAAAAAGTAATTAAATGTCATAATCATCAAATAGTAATCCATATTAAATGAATAATTTTCGTACAATGGCTGCTTAGAGCACTTTTCAGCTTTAGCAAGTGAGCTATCCTTAGTTCATCTACATGAGAGATTGGATAAAGATTTTATCGCATGTGATGAAAAATGGAGAGGATAAGATGATACGAAGGTGCAGTCAAACAAAGCACACAATGGTTGAACCAAATAAAGAAGAAGAAGAAATGTACTAAGATAATTAATTTATGTTTACTTTAAGCTTCACCAAAAACAAGTAGGTCCCTTTGGTGATTGTGAAGCCTGCGGTACATGTTAAGAGAAAATCCTTTTTCTCTGTAGTTTCAGATGTTTGGCATTTTGTTCGCTAGGAGATATTTTGGAGCATATCTCATCTTTTTCATGGAAGATATTCAAGTAGTTCTTTTTTGTGATGTAGTATTTATATTTTATTGTGAAAGATATCTATATTAATGATTGATACTCATGCAAAATAATTATTATATTACAATAATGAATTATGTATATTCCTTTGCAGGCCATGATTGAGGAACTAACCCTCAAGGAGGGCCCACAACAAAAAGTCATATATTGATTCAAGAGGTACTACTTGCTCGCAACATAATCTACATGTGCTACTTGCTTGGGCATTCCAATAAGCTTGCCCTTTTATGCGCTTGCTTATAAGCTTGCCCTTTTAAGGAGAGAATCGGTGATTCCTGAACAAGCTAACAACTCAACACTCTGCCATGTATTTGGAACTCCATCTTAGTCACTTGCTCTCTTCCAAAGCGATCATTCTCAAGCAAACCTACCAAGCTTAGTGACAAGAAAGCGCTTATTCATGTGACACTCATTTCATCTTGTCGCGACCATCCAACTTGAGGCCTCTCCCATCCAAAAACAACACCTCACTTGCCTCTCTCTTATAACATGATTCAAGATCTCTCACACAAGTCATCGACAACACTAGCAAGCCTGGTGGTTGCAAGTCTCTTCTTCTCAGCACTCACCCATAGACTTATCCAAGTCTACTTTGCTTACTCGACACTACAAAGCTCATCCAGAGACAACTCATCGAAGTCCTTCCGACCTCACCCTCCATCGGCCAATCAGAAGATGATATGTTTCTAGGGTAATTTGTATAGTGTTGTATGAGTATTCTGTATATCATTATTATTTTTTTATCATTTTTGGGTAGCCATTCCTATAGCTCTTAGAACTCCATAAATAAGGGGTAATGAGGAATAACTTGTAACTTTTGGATTGATTCTAATAGATCATCTGTTAGCTTGAGATTAATAGTTTTCATGTGCATTCTACAATTCTCTCAACTACTCTAGTTCTATTTTTCACTCTCCATTCTCACATAGGTTCCAACTTGCCCACTCACCAGGCAGACTTGCTAGTTACAAATGAATCTTAATACAATATCTTCTTAGGTTTGGTGAGCATGAGTTGATGCCAATGATGAGAAGATAGGTCCTACTTGACATGCTAAATTATCGGGAACCATATGTGAATATAGAGAATGCTTATTACAGTACTCCTTATGACTATGGAAATTAAAAAAAAAAAAGTAAGTTGTAGACAATTTAGGATGTATTGGGCAAACTTCAAGGAAGACTATGAAGGGACAACACCCTCGATGCTTCTTATGACTTTGCAATTCACCATGGTAGGCTAGAAGATAGAGCATTTACCTTGATGCCCTTTCTTAATCCTAATTACATACTGATGAGTGATAAGGACTACACTCCACCAGCAAGGTGAGTTAGAAAAGCACAGGCTAAGCTAACCAATGCTTTCTCAAGAGATATTGCTAAGGTCAAGTCGCCTCCCGAATTCAAGGAGCCAATCCTTGAGTCCTATATGTGCAAGATTGATTCAAATGATCATGTGGTGACATTTGAATCAATGACCTTTCAACTAGATATTAATGGTTCCCTTAAGTGTGTCTCCTACTTTTTACAATGCATAAGAAGTCAGTGCTTGGGTGGTCACTCACTTACCACCAGGAGTAATTACCTCCATGTATGAGTTTAAAGGGATGTTTGTGACTCAATTTGTTAGCACCTACAAGCACAAAAAGTCCTTGCAAGCTCAATTGAAGATGAAGTAAAAACAAAGAGAGTTACTAAAAAAATTCACAATGCTGTTTTAGAGAGACATGCTTAATATGATGGATCTTGAGCCTATAATTGCCTAGACCACATTGACCCAAGGATTGAGAGAGGGTTCCTTTAGGTATGAGTTGGCTTGTTGTAACCAAGGACACTCACTAAGCTATTAGAGATAGCCAAAATACATAGAGAAGCTTAAGAATACAATAAAGTAGCTAAATTCTCTTGAGTCATGCACCCTTATAAATACTAAAAGAGGGCACTAATAATTACATGAAATAGGAAGTATTCATTCTATTCCAAGGATAAGAGGGATAGAAGGCCCATCCACCTAAAGATCATCGAGGGCTTGAACATCTAAAGGTGCCTATATAACCAAGGAAATTGTGAAGATGTTGCATGACATTTACTGACTTATCACACTATACTATTGTAAGAGTGTAAATGACCGTGCTTATTGAGACCATCCATAATATAAAATTCTTTGGGTGCCGAGTGACTATGAAAGTAATGATTAAGGATCACAACCATAAATTGAAGGAGTGTTACCACCTTTAAAGCCTCATGGAGGCTTTTATGAAGGAAAGCTAAAGGAGTTTGTAGTCATCAATCCCATTTTGTGCCAAAGAAAGGTTCCCATGGAGAGCACTGCAAATGAGCTTGTCCCCACTCACTAAGTACACAGTTTAGGAGTAGTGTCTGCTATTAGGTTAATGAGCAAGAAGACTCACTAGTGGGTCCAAAGAAGGTAAATATTAGGGAAGTGAACTTAGCATCTACCGTATGACATCTAGTAATAAACATTGCCCCTATCACTTTCTATAAAAATGACTAGCTTGTAGGGGAAGTCCCTACAATGATGTCATGGTCACCAACTATTAGATTTGCATCATTTTGATAGGTATATGGATCTATAAATATAATTTTTAAGTCAATGCTTAAAAAATGAATTTGCCACATTATAGGACCACTTTATGGATTATTAGGAGGGCACTAAAAGTGTACGCACCCTACACATCACTTAGGGTAAGGGTGACCATCAATATATAGCTATGGTTGACTTTATCATCACAAATGTCTTAGTGACTTATAAAGTCATCTTTGTCAGGCTTCTACCAAGTAGCTTTATAAAGTGGTATCCACTTACGATGTCATTGTTAAATTTCTAGCCAAGGGGTAAGTTTAAGAAATATCCACTAAATTTGATATCAAGTATAGGATTGACATAGCATATCATCCCTAAACTAATGGTCAAGCTAAAATTAGTAATATGAAGACTAAAAGAATATTAAAGAAAATTGTAAGTTCTAATAGGAAAGGTTGGGCTATAAAATTAGATGATGTATTATGGGCTTATAGAACTACTTTTAAAATTCTAATAAGAATATTTCCTTATCACTTAGTCCTCGGAAAGCTTGCCACCTTCCCTTAAAAAAAGAATATAAGTCATTTTGGGCAGTTAAAGATCTAAATTTTAATATCAAGGAATCAAAAGGAAAAATGGCTAGTTTAGTTGAATGAGTTGGAGGAAATGAGAAATGAAGCTTATTAAAATGCTAAGATTTCTAAAGATAAAATAAAAAGATGGCATAATCATAAGCTCCTTAAGAAAGAATTTACACATGGACAACAGGTACTATTATTTAATTTTAGAATAAAATTATTTTTAGGAAAATTTAAGACTTGGTGGTTGGGACCATTCCCTATTACTAAGTTATTTTCTTACGGGGCGGGGGGTAGAAATTCAGAATCAAAAGACCTCACAAACTTTTAAAGTAAATGTCCATAGGTTAAAATTGTATTTACGAGAAGAAATAGATCGTATGAGGAATATGACAAAGTTGTATCCTAAAATAAATTTATTGGCATAATCTAGCTAAAGACTAAAAACTTAGCGCTGATGGGAGGTAAGCCAATTTTGTTATATGATATAGTGTAGATATTTAGTTTCTTCAAATAATTTAGTTATATAATTTTTTGTTTAATATGCATAGTATTTTTTTATTGCAATTGTTATTGTTATTGTGTAGTTAAAAAATTTTCATTTGGGAATTAAAATTGTTCTCTCCATAGTGCTTGCACTTTGATAGCTAAATTAGTCAAATTAAAATTATATTTAAAAATGATTTTAATACACATCCTAGGTGCTAAATTAAATGAATAAAGGAAAACTATTTTTAATTTAAAAATCATAATAGTCAATTCAACAAAACATCTAAATAAATATCTCATCTTGAACTTCAAACGCTAAACACCTAAGCACTGAATAATGGTTTCAAGATTGAATATTTAAGTTTAGTAAAAGAGAGTGTTTAGATTAAATTATGAAAATAATTATAAATTCCTATATAGAATATGTGAGCTTATATCAATCCTTACATTAATTCAATTTAAGGATTCTTGAATGAAGAAGACAATTAGATATTCAAAATCATTAATGTAGTACTCAAATATATTTGAAAAAAGAAACTTATGAAAAATAAGCAAATCAAAAGAAAGAAATGAAAACAAAATTGAGTACTTCATTAAAACTTGGTATCTAATGTAGTCACATTCCTAAAAGAAATCTAATGCATAAATTAAATAAGGGAGTGTAAGTAAACTAACACATATGAAGGGTTCCAAATAAACTTCCAATTTAACTAAATCCTAAGCTTGATAATATTCTCACATTTATTGCATTTGCATATACATAAGGCAAGTAAGTGCTTGACTAAATAATATAAACCCTATCCAATAGCTCTTTAGCTTAGCCGATGATCATGATAGCTCAACTATCATTCTTAAGTAAAAATTTATCCAATAATGACAGTCACTCTATCATAATCAAGTTTCATATAATATTTTAAGGAATATAATTAATATTAATCAAGAGCATGTCATCCTAAAATTTTTAGAGTTAGTTTGTTAAAATCAACTAAATTAGGATGATAGACCTTAGTTTTATAGGACCCCTTCACATAAGCTAATTTCATAACTTATCACATTTTTATTAGTTGACCTTTGCTACATAGAGACTTTCATACACGATTAGATGATGTGATAGCTAAGCCCTTAGTAATATGACATATAGAGGTTGTAGTTTGGTTGACCACTTGTTAGAAAACTATTTTTTGCCATACAACATACAATAATTGGTTGGATTGTTTATTAGTTAGGATGATTTAGGCTTGTGATTGGCCAAAAGTTGTATAATGTTTTTGATGAACTAAATACATTACCTTAAACTCTAAGGAATCGAAATCTTATATGGACTACTTTGTATTTTTAAGGCACTAATGCTCGAAATCCTATATGGGTTATTTGTATTTATTAAAATGTTTCCTAGGCCATGAATCTTGTCATCCTGAATAAAATTAAATCTTCCCAAATCATGCATATTTAATAACTTCAATCATCAATAAATAATATTTGATTTGACCACACTATGCCTATAGGCTTGGTTATATTAGTTATGTCTAGCGTGCTTGAACTACAATTGACCATATAATTGAGACATAATTTAACATCAAAATCATTCATTCGATTCCCTTGAATAAGCTAAGTAGTTTTTTGTGCCTATATCTAACAACTTTCAAATGGAACAAATATTAGTATTGTTGATACGTGAATCACACTCATGACATAGGCTTTGTTTGAGACAACTTTCTTATGGTTTTCTAAAGCAGCTTTTCATTACAAAAAAAAAAAAAAACTTTTGACCTATAAATTTTTGTACTAGAAAATTATCCCAAACGAAGCCTCAGACACAATTGTGACTACTTTAACTTAATTGGTATGACATTTGTTGGACCAAAAGATCACACGGCATAACAACAACGAAAAAATTGTTTTAGAAACCTTCACAAAAAATTTTCCTAGGCGTGCAAGTCATTTGCTAAAAAGATCAACAGATTTTGAAAAAAAAAAAACATTACAAATTGATATAAACATTTAAGATATCTAAATTTTTATTTATAAAACAACACTCAAAATTATTATTTTCATAATAGAAATTTTACTTTGAGCATATATCGTGCACTTCTAAGAAATTTTTGTATGAGTAACTTTTGAATACAATCTCTTAAGCTAAAAACAATCTTAACATAGTAACATCATAGTAATTTAATTCTACAGGACATCATTGCGGCGTAAGCACCACTTCACTTCAACCAAAAAACCGAGCTTAGTTCCTCTGAATTTCTATGAAGCAAGCTGCAAAGCCTTTTTCATTTTTTTTAAAGCATTGTAATGAGACCAACGAGACCAAAATATAAAACTATTCTCTTCTACAATTTCGTTTTTTTTCTTTTTTCTCTTCACTTTGTCTCACATCAACTTAGTAGTCCCTATTAATTAATATACCATTTGTTGTCTCATAGTGCACATAATCAACAATGGTTAGCACTCCACTCATATAAAAGTCCTAAACTTTGGTAGAAAACTCATATTTTAGTCGCATTTGACCAAAATAGGAAGGTATTAAGGATTAGTTTTAGTGAGACGGAATTATAGGGCTACAGCAGAAATAGGAATAATAATAGCTAAACAAAATTATCCACTGGCATGGATTGTTCACAAAGATAAATCCAGGATAACGATGTACGTCTTCCATATGACGTATTAGCTACTGGCTCTTCTAAGCTTGTATTGTTTATTTTGCTCCACATGAATTAGTCTTCACTCTTCAGTTAATTAAGAAAGAAAATTGTGTTTCTTTGACTGGTCTCGCATAGGTCAGCAAATTACTCAACGAACAGGTAATCATAAATGAAGCAAAACGTATCAAAATATCTTGTTAGGCACTGATCAATAGTAATTAGTATCTTCAAAGGAAGTATGTAGTTAGTGATAATTAATAGACGTGACATGACAGACTCCAGGAAATCTGATTACTGCAACTTTGGACTACCACTGACATACTGTGTTACTTAACAGTAATTAAAAAAACATTAAAGTTTTGAACCATGGAATTAGTATTTGCTAATCCGGTTTTAAATATAACAAAGCATTTTGACGATTTAAAATACTAACGACAAACTTTCGAAGCAGGATGGAAAATTTTAAAAAAAGAGATGCTGAATTGACCACAGAAGCATAAATTATATATATATGGTGTGAACATAACACTTTACTATATATGTTGGTAGAGACAATAAGAAAACTTTAATCAGAAAGTTACTTTGCACAAATATATAATATGTTGTGAACATAAAGAAATTATTATGTACGGAATTCAGACATAATTTATGTTCTGACATATGAGCATATACACTGTATACACATTGTATATTTTTGTACACAATATCTATACATTGTGTAAACTCACAAATCTGGACACATCTCTACATCCGGACTATGCGCATAATAATTTCTGAACATGAGTAATATCACAAAATATACATCATTAATTAGCTTAATGTGAACAATTAGTTTAGCTAGATAATATAATTTATATAAAAGTGAAATTTATGTTTGACAGATTCAATAAAAAGCACGGTATCTTGTGTGATATGTCTCATAGATTATGTTAGTCTATTAAAAATGTAATTATGGAAGGATAAAGACAAAATGTGGCATAAATATTGTGAATATTATGTGGATGAAAACAATATTATAAGAACATATTTATTTGAAAAGGCAAAAAGAGTAATACTTATTATCAATTAAAAATATAACTAATATACTAATTTTGTAAAAATTAGAGCTTGATGACTATCTTCAATAGAAAAGAGAATCATTCAACAAGCTGTATGCATCACAAATACTCTATTTAAATAGAAACTCTATAACCAAAATCAGCTCAAAAAAACTTTTGATATGTAAACTAGGCTTGAGGAAATTTCAGTTTTTGTTATGATGGGTACCAATTAATTTCAAATTTATATCTATTTTTGGGTCTCTACAGGGGCGGATTCAGCCTTAATTTTCAAGGGGGCAAACTTATAAGTAAAAGTGTAGAGTTTTTTTTCTCATAAATATCCTTACAACCAAAATTTATTTCGAGGGCGCTGCCTCTCGACCCCTATTTGATTATCATTGTATGTTTCACAGATATGTCGGGGGTCCAAGGGGGCAGAGCACCCCCTAACGGGGTTCGACCTACCCAGTCAGGTCGCGGGGTCAAGGGGCAGCGTGCCAAGGGCAATATTTTATTTTGGCAAGATCGTTGGTTAGAGGGCTTTTCGACTGATTCCATGATTAATTCCTATTCTAATGAGATGGTGAAGGTGAATCATTTTTTTTCTGGTAACAGTTGGGATGTGGACAAACTCTCTAGTGTGCTGCCTATTAGTTTAATCCAACATATTTTAAAGATTTCCTTTAATTGCAATGCTAATAATATTCAAATGTGTGCTTTGTCTAATGATGGAGCCTTTAAAATTTCGGATGCTTGGAATTATGTTAGAGAGAAGCATGATCCTTCTAGACTTTATTCTTTAATTTGGCATAAAAAGTATTCCCTATACTGTTTCTACCTTCTTGTGGCATTTGCTCCATAAGTTTATTCCTACTGATGATAACCTGATTAAAAGCGGTTTCATTATTCCCTCTAAATGTCAGTGTTGCTATCATGTGGACAATATGCAACATGTTTTCATCTCTAGTCCGATAGCGGTTAAAGTGTGGACCTTTTTTGATGATATCTTTCACTTAAGTTTTTTTAATGGTAGATCTTCTATTTATTATATCATGAATTTATGGTTTATTGATAGTAAAGGCCATATTCGTAATGTGACCCCTTCTCTTATTCTTTGGTACATTTGGATGGAGAGAAATAATTCTCATTTTAATGGTATTGCTATGAATTCTCAGAGAATTATACATAATATTAAAGAGAAAGTGATGAACCTTTATTTGGCTAATTTACTTTCTCTTAAAAGCTTTAAGAACTATTGTTTTGTTGCTTCATTTTTTGGCATTGATTTGGAAATGAATTTCTTTAATAACATCCCCAGATGTATTTATTGGAATAGGCCTTCCTCCAATTTCTTGAAATTAAATGTTGATTGTTTCAAGAGGGACATTTCGGTTACTTGTGCTGGTGTTGTTAGGGATCATCATGGTAACTATTTTTTTAGTTTTGTGGGGTCTGTTAATATATATTGCGGATATGAATTACGCCATTACCTATGCTATCTTCTACGGTTTAACTATTTGTTACAAACTTAAAAGGTTTGATGTGGTGGTTGAGGTGGCTTCTCATTTTGATTATAAGTCCTTGGATTTTAGGGAAGATAAAACCTGTGTTGCCTCTCTCTTTTATCTTAGGCGTGACACTATTAACTTATGTAAGAAGTTGAATTGCTCTTTTTCTGTGATTGAAGCTAAAGGTAATGCAGTTGCCCATGCTTTATCACTGTGGGGTGGTAAGCTGATGAGTATGACTGACATTTCTATTTTTCTGCTTCCGAGATACATTAAGGGTCTACTGACTTTGGATAAAACTAATGTTCCTTATGTTCAGTCTTAATTTGTGCTTCACGGGTTTCCTGGGGATTGTCTTGGTGGCTTCATCTCATATGCTGATTACGTATCCTTATTTTCCTTTTCTGCATCCTTTGCATATTGTTTTTCTGGATAAATCTATACTGGATGATGCTACCGTTTGGTGGGAGGTTTGCGGCCTGTTTTCCTGGAGGTGCTTGTTGTTCCAAGATATGGATTTTATTTGGACTTTTGGTAAATCTGGGGCTTCGTTTGGTTTTAGTATTAATATTACCTATGGCATGAATGGTTATGCCTGGATCTGCTGGATTAAAGCATTTGGGGAGCATTGGAATTGTCTTTTGTATGGTCATAATGTGCACCTTCATACTGCTGGGGGTAAATAACTTTGTTGGGCTGTTTCTCTGTTTTGTGACTGCTCGTTTGCTTTCCTTTGGTTTGGCTGGTTTTTTGCTATATTATTGGTAGTGGCTGCTCAGCTTGGAATGATTATTACTAAGGTAACAGGTGGTATTTCTAGTCTCAATACTTTATCTATTTTGGTATTTTCTTTTGCTATTTGCTGTGGTTTTTGTAGGAAAATTTTGCAGGCTCTGAGGATTCTGGTTTTTTGGGGGAGCAGAGTTTACAAGTTCATTTTGCTTTTTCTTCTCTATTTTTGGGTGCTTGTTCTCAAGCACCGTAGAATGTACCTAAGTTTTATTGTAATTGTGACTAGTAAGGTCCTCGTGCTCTTAGGTTTTTTTGGCTTTTTAATTTTTGTAGCTCGTTGGAGCATTAGCGAGCGTAAGGATCTTTTAAGGACTATTTAATTTTTTCCTTAATCAACGCGTAGGCCCCTCTGTGGGTTTCCCCTAAATAAATAAAAAAAATGTTAGTATATTAAAAATGCAATTATGGAAGGATAAAGACAAAATGTGGCATAAATATTGTGAATATTAATGGATGAAAATAATAATATAAGAACATATTTATTTGAAAAGGCGAAAAGAGTAATACTTATTATCAATTAAAAATATAACTAATATACTAATTTTGTAAAAATTAGAGCTTGATGACTATCTTCAATAGAAAAGAGAATCATTCAACAAGCTGTATGCATCACAAATACTCTATTTAAATAGAGACTCTATAACCAAAATCATCTCAAAAAAACTTTTGATATGTAAACTAGGCTTGAGGAAATTTCAGTTTTTGTTATGATGGGTACCAATTAATTTCAAAATTATGTCTATTTTTGGGTATCTACAAGGGCGGATTCAGCCTTAATTTTCAAGAGGGCAAACTTATAAGTAAAAGTGTAGAGTTTTTTTTTTCATAAATATCCTTACAACCAAAATTTATTTCAAGGGTGCTGCCTCTCGACCCCTATTTGATTATCATTGTATGTTTCGCATATATGTCGGGGGTCCAAGGGGGCAGAGCACTCCCTAACGGGTTTGACCTGCCCGGTCAGGTCGCGGGGTCAAGAGGCAGCGCCCCCAAAATAAAGTTTGATTGTGAGGATGTTAATTTTTGGATTCTCTATACTATTTCTCTTTGTATTTGGGTTACCTCCCATTTAGGGCCAAATTTATAATTTCCAACTAGACTTGCCTAGAAATATCACTTTGGCTGGAGTGCTTCACTACCACTCCTCAAGTGGTTTTCACTATGATCCTTCTGTTTCTTTTTAGGGTTAACTTTAGTATTATTGGGCAATGATCCAAGTGGTCTACTACTAAAAGAGATTGGCGAGGGCATTTCTTAAGTATGGTGAGGGCATTTCTTAAGAATTTTCTAAAATCCCTACCAACTTTCATCAATTGATTATCCTTCAAACTAAGCGAAAGATGTGATATCATTCTTAAGTTTGATTTAGTCTTTGAAATACTTAACTAAAATTTTATGAGTCAACACATTCCAAGTGGTTATAGAGCCGGGGGGCAAATAATTCAATCACATCTTATCTTTTTCCCTTAAAGCATAATCACTAACACCATTATAATTATATATTATACAAATTTTTAAGAAAATGACAAATTTTAAGTTAGGATCCTCAACAGGAGTTCCATAAATTGAGAATTTTGAACCATTTGAATTATGACAGGTTTAAATTGAAAGTTATTTTTCTAGATAGTATGTCTATTAATACTCTGATGGATTCTTTCAACTATAGGGTTAATGTACATATTCTTTAATAAGACTAGAATAATCCTAATCTTATATTGGGTCACATATTTCTAAAATATTAAAAAAAAAAAAAAGGTAAAGTTCTTTTCTATTTATGGATCAAATAATATGGGCTCCTTACTAGATTTATCAAGCATGCAACAATGATTAATTAAAAAAAAATTCACAAGTTAATCAATTATTATTATTTTTAATTAAAATCCACTCAGGGGCCTACGCGTTAATATCCAAAAAGAGGTTACATAGTCCTTAAAAGGATCCACAGACTCTCTAATGCTTGAATGAGCTACAATCAAAAAGTAAAAAAGACCTACAAGCCCGTGGTTTTTTGTCCTAATAATACAATTTAAATAAAAGATGCAACTAATGGTGCTGTGAGCAAACAACACCCAAAAAAGGAAGTTCTGAAGATAAGAGTTCAGCATCCACTTCCTGCAAAAATGAAATGGCAAAAAGAAAAGCACAAAAAGAACCAACCAGAAAAATACCTGGATAACAAAGCAGGTAGAGCGCAAAGGAGCTGAAAGTAACCTGCACAGGATTCTCCAAAAAACCAAATAAGAGGCTATGAAATAAAACAGAAAAGAGAAACAGAACAAGGGATTGTTGTAGCCATCCAGAAAGGAAGCAACCAGAGACATGGTACTGCAGGTAGAAATGCTCGGGCAGCAAGAAAATAGAGCCATAAGAATATTGAGAAACCTCAGCTGCACCTCAAAAAACCAAAAAGCCATAATAGAAACAGCATGAGAAAAACAAACAAGCATGACAAGATATGAAATAGACCAGTATAGAGAAGGATAGTAGCCAGTATTCATCCAAATGCAAACCAGAAATAAATTGATACAGTTGCTACCCAGATCAGCACGCTCCGCAAACAAAGTAGAGTGAAAAAGATCCCAATTGAAGTAGAACATAGAGCAATCAAGAAAAACAGGAAACAACACAGAAATCCAGAAGTTAACCATATCTGATATAGGGTAAACCAGTATTATCTAACATGATCATACCTTGAAGGAGAGGATGCAAATCAGTAGGATTTAATTCTTCATAATGAAAAATATTGCAACCACGCTTAGCTAACCAATCGGCACACACATTCGCTTCACGAAAAATGTGAGAGATAAAATAATGAAAACTGGACAGAAAAAGCTTTAGCTTTCTAATAAGATAAAAATTCTCAGGATTACCAGGAACCATATTCTTAATAATATGTATAAGAAGCCAAGCATCAACTTCAATCCAAATAAAACTAATACCTAAGTTAGTGCAAATATTCAGCCCAAGGAGAAGAGCATGAATCTCAGCAGTAATCGCAGAGTTGCAGTTAATAGGGGCCGAGTAAGCAGCTAACACATTACCAACCTCATCTCTAATAATACTGCCAGCACCAGCACCGTTAGGGCCAAGAGAACCGTCAGTATTAAGCTTAATGTAAGGTGGTTTGGGTTTGATCCACTTCACCATCTTATCAACAGCAGTAGTGTAAATATCAGCAAAATTAATGCCCAAAGAATTGGCCAAATGAATACAATTTTTGAAATTCTTCTTAGAAATAAGCTTGTAAGAGTGCATTTGAAGGATTTTGTGTTTTACATTAGAAATAATTGTAGTGGCATCCATCTCAATACTATTGTGCTTAGCATCATTACGGGACTTCCATATGAACCAAACAATAAGAATGGGGATAAGATTTAAAATGTGACCTTTAGAGATTTGGAACCAACTTTTGATAACAGAAATAAAATCACCATGCGTAGCAATCAAAGGTCTATTAGCAATGTTACCAAAATAACTCCAAACAGTTTGAGCAATGACACCAGACACAAAGAGGTGATCAATAGTCTCAATATCCGAGCAGCAAAGACATTTAGAGGACAGTTGGAAGCCTTTCATTTGAAGCCTAAAATCAACAGGAATGTATCCTTTGATACATCTCCAAATTAAAATAGAATAAGATAAAGGAAAGTTCATGTGCCAAATAGCCGAGTAAAGAGTGGAGCATTCCTTTTTTATTCTGAAAGAATTCCAAACATCCTTTAAAATAAAATTGCCAGAAGAAGACAGAGAGAATAAAATTAAATCTTTATCTTGCAGTTGAAGAGAAACCTCTAAAATTTTATCAACAATGAAGGGAGGAACCACCTCTCTAAGTTTAGTAATATCCCAAAAGCCATTTTGAAAAAATTGAGAAACTTTAATACTACTAATAGGATGCGTATTAAGCAAAGTGTCAATAGAAGATTACCCGAGCCAATTGTCTTGCCAGAAGAAAATATCACCTTTATCAAGACCCCATTGTATGAACTGTTCAGCCTCCCACTTAATATTGCAAAGCCTCTTCCAAATAAAAGAGTCAATATTTCTATGAAAGCATAAAGAAGAATGAGTATTAGGGCAGTACTTAATATTCATGAAATGAGCCCAAAGACTAACGTTAGATCTAAAAGAAAACCATAATTTAAAAGAAAAAGCTTTAGCCAAATCAGTTAAAGATTTGCAACCTAGGCCACCTTCAGAAAGCACACCACAATTTTTATCCCAAGAGGACCAATGAATGCCTTTATTATTAAGAGAGGAGCCCTAAAAAACTTGTTTAAAATTCTCTCTAATTTGGAACAGATGGAAGTAGAGGGCAATAAGGTATGAAAAAGATAAATAGGCATCGAGTTTAAAACAAACTTTATCAGAGTGAGCCTATCACCATAGGATAAAAAGTTAGAGGACCAATTGTTAAGCTTTTTCTCAATCTTAGCAAAAATATTATCAAAAAGAAAATTCCTCTTTTTACCTTTATAGATGGGGGTGCCAAGGTATGTAATGGATAAAGCTTTAGGCAGAAAACCACATAATCTTTGAATGCTTTGAATTATGTTCTGATTGACCGAACTGCTAACAATAAAAGTGCTTTTATCTTTGTTAATAGATAAACCACTATGATTATAAAAGCTAATCAGGAAATTCAACAGTAAAGAAATGTTATTAATAGAACTATTAGTGAACAGAAAGAAATCATCAGCAAAGCTAAGGTGAGATACATGTAAACCTCTAATAGTACGATAATTTAAATTTGGATGTCTCAAGTATAAATCATTTAAACCTCTAGAAAGAAATTCCATAGCAATAATGAAGAGAGCAGGAGACATAGTATCACCTTCTCTTAAGCCTTTGAAAGATTTGAAAAAACCATTATGCTTGCCATTAATAATAATAGAGAAAAAACAGTTTTCAATACTATTTTTTATAAAAGAAATAAAAGAGCTGCTAAAACCAAAAAGTGAAAGAACCTTATAGAGGAAATTCCAGTTGAGATTGTCGCAGGTTTTAGAAACATCAAGCTTAAAAATAACATTGCCACCTTTAATTTTAGCATTGATATCATGAGTGATTTCTTGAGCTAACAAAATATTATCAAAAATGCTACGACCTTTCACATAGCCCGTTTGATTCAAAGAAATAATGCTGGGCAAAATGTTAATAAGTCTATTAGCAATGATCTTAGAGTTCAACTTATTGAGAAAGGTACACAAACTAATAGGTCTAAAATCATACCAGTGATTAGAGAAAGGTACACAAGTTAATCAATTAATAAAATACTTTTTTAACTTTTTTTTTAAAAAATAAACAAACAAAGATAAAACATACAAGTGGGCTTAAATGTATACTTATTTCAATAATATAATTAAAATCACAAACCATATATTATTTCCCTAGTAACGATGCAAAAAACTTGATGAGTGGCTAGTGGTATAGATCAAGATGAGACTTGCTAAATTAAAATATGCTTAGATTTTTTTGATATAAAATTTACAAGCACACTTAAATATGCAAGTATATGTGCCAAGTTAACTAACAGTGATAGAGTAAAGTGTCAAACCCATCAGGAAGTGTTATTCTTAGTTACAATTAAACCAATATTGCTTGCTTAAAATGCACAACTTAGTCTATTGAAAGTTAAAATGATGTGTTGGAGTTTTTGTCACTAAAAGTAAAACTTATAAGAAAATTTTGATACATATAAAAATAAAGTTTTGGACTAATGAATATAAATAATATAGTTTTCCTAATGAGACTTTTAATCTTTAGATGTAGATCAGAAAATATGCATCCCTACATACATCTATGTCAAGCTTGTAGGGTGAAAAGAAAGGTTTATGGCATTTCTATTTTTTTCTTTCTCTATAGAACATATAATATTCAAATATTTCATATCTAGGCATGCCAACATTCTATTTCAATACTCTTATTTATTTAAGCATTCCTTCATCGAGGCCAGTTTGTACTCTTTTGTACCCCTTTTTTACTTTAATGGAAAATCTTTACTTTGGGGGAAAAAAATATACTAACTACACACATGGTTATTATATATATTAAATTAAAAATAGGAGATATTAAAAAAAAATTAATTTGTCATTCAAGGCATAAGAGTCTATATTAATACTTGTTATACTTTTCACATCATCAATCTAAAACTAAACTCTACCGTCCAACCACACTCTTCCAATATCTATTGCCGAACAATAGTCCTCTAGCCAATGTAATTTAACTATGATCCTCTGAACATCATCACCAAACTGTGATACTTTGACCATCGATCGTCACTTGACAATGATCATTCGACCACGTTCATCTAACTTTGGTCACCAACCATTGTCATCCAACAATGGCTCTTCCGACCATCGTCACCTAACTATGATATATCCATTTGAATACCATTTCTTAAATACAATCCCATTGAACTCCGTCATGATTATAGTCCTTTGATCACTATCACCCAACTATAGTCCTCTGATCATGTCACCTAATAATAGATCATTGATTGATTATATATAGTCTTCTAAACTCTATTTTCCAACTATGATCCTCTAACCACTATCATCCAACTATGATCCTCTAATTATAATAATTTGACTACGATCATTTATCCACATTCGTTCAACTATGGTTCTTCCACCTCTGTCGCCTTACTATGATTTTCGAACCATCATCACCCAAATATACTCCTTTAACCACCATCACCCAATTATGATTCTCTAACCTCTATCAATTAATTTTATTCCTTTCAACCACCATTATAGACTATGGCCCTTAATTTTAACTATCGTCGCCCGACTACGGCCCCTTAACCTATAATTGCTTGATTATAATCTCTGCAACATCCATTGCCTCACTACAGTCCTTCAAATTTTGTCATCAACTCCACTCCTACAACCATTATTGCATAACTAAAGATCACAGACTACCTCACTTCACTACGATCCTCCTTCCTTCATCGCCTGTTATAATCCTTTAACAATTATCGTGTGACTATGTTACACGAACCACTATGGCGCAACTACAATTCTTTGACCTTTATCAATCAACCATAGTCCTTCTAAGCACAACCGCCTGAATTGGATCCTTTCAACCACTATAGTCTGACTATGGTCCCTTTAACCTCCATCACCCAACTATTGTTCTCCGACCTCTGCCACTTGACTACTCGTCTTCATACCATCATTGCTTGATTGCCACCTTTTAACCACTGTAGCTCGATTATGGTCCTCTAACTTTTGTAATTTTACTATGGTCCTTCAATCTTTTTCAATTGATTATAATCCTTTCAACCACCATAGCCTAACTATGGTCCTTTCAACCACCATTACCCGACTGTGATTTCTTTGACCTTTGTGGTCCGACTTCAGTTACTTTAACCTCCATCGCTTGACTAAGATCCCTAACTACGCTCTTTTACACTACAAACTCTAACCATTATCATGTAGATATTCCAATGCCTGCTAAACTTATCACTAACTATTGCTAATCATGCAAATACACATCATCACTGATAAGTTTAATACACATCATTGACATTAATTCTGACTCCTAACTTTAACACTTGATTTATACTAAATTTCTGCCACATACTTCTTCCAACTACAACCAACTAAAATGTTGTTTATAGTGTAACAATGCCTTTTGTTGCAGAATGTCATTATTTGTAATCAATAAAAAATAATAGTGGAATCATTCTAATTAGGTCATACCCTCTATATATATATATATATATATATATTATATTATATATATATATATATATATATATATATATATATATATATATATATATATATATATATATATATATATATATATATATATTTCTTGGATTTTTTTAGAACAAAACTTTGATTTCATTTATAATTCTTGCATTCACTTCTTATCTTCGTGTGTGTTGAATCTTTGTTCAAAATTATAACATTAAATTCAGTATCTCTCTACCATTGCAAATATTTTGACATGCAATAAGTATATTACAAAAGCCTTATCATTAAAAAAGTTATAAGAAAGATGTTATTAGAATTTTTATATTTATATTAAAAAAATTATTCGTTATAACTAAAAGTATAATCATACTAGAAAACGAAAAAAAAAAAAAGTTATACATCTAGTACTGATGCGTTTTAAAGCCTCAATTTGCTTTAAGATTTGTACAACATTATTTTAAAATATATGCTTTTATAATAAGATATCCTAGCATAATATTTTTTGCTTCTACATAAGTCTATAGTAATGCATATATATTTTGTAATAGAGTGTCCTATTATATTTATATTTTTCAAAAATCTAACCGTTATTTAATTTTTTTTCCGTTTATTCCCTCATCAAGTCATACTATTTTTTTTTTCTTTTCATCTTTATAGAAATGCACTCCCTCTCATCTTGCCCTCTCTCCCATCTTGCCCTCTCTCGCAAAAGGCCGAAAAGATTCCACTCGGTCGTCGCCCTCACCAATAGGCTTTCTTTGGCCATTTCCTTCACAGTGCTCACTCTTCTCCTACCTCACTTCCTTTCAAATAACCTAAAAAATCATGGGCTCCACCTCCACTAATCTTACCTCTTATTTTGTCCTCTACCCTCCCCTTTCTTTACAAATACCCCACCACACTCTTCGCCTTCCAAGTACTTTCTCTCTCTCTCTCTCTCTCTCTTTATCTCCCACCTCACCCAACCTCTCTCTCTCTTCAACCCCCGTGTTTCCTCCCATGGACTCAAAGCCCACTTCTTCGGATCTTCTCATCCCTCCACCACAAGAACTTCCCACAAACACAGAGAAAGAGTACTTCAGCGAAGACAAAAGTAGCAGTATCATCATCTTCGACTCCTCTCAACTCTGCAACCAAGCTTCAATACCAAGCCAGTTTTTCTGGCCACAGACCGACCTGTCGTGCTCATGCAAACAGCTAAAAGCACCCATCATCGACCTCAACGGCTTCTTAACCGGAGACGAATCTTCCACAAAGACTGCAATCGATCTTGTCCACTCAGCTTGCTCAGACCATGGTTTCTTCCAAGTTGTAAACCATGGCGTCGATTCTTCTCTCATGCAAGATGCCTTGAATTGCATTGATGAGTTTTTCAGGCTTCCTCTCGCTGAGAAATTGAAGGCTAGAAGAAAAGGTCAGAGCAAGTGGGGCTATGCTGGTGCTCATACTGACCGTTTCACTGATAAGTTGCCATGGAAGGAAACCCTCTCTTTTGGCTATGATAGTGTGGCTTCACAATCCGTCTTTGTTGACTACTTAACATCCACTTTTGGGAACGGCTTCAAGGAAATGGGGTAAGAAGATGGATGAGATCCTCTTTTCTCATGAAGTGGATGCTATAATATTTAGCCCACGCACGTTGAATTTTATTGCAAGATTTTAATAATCTATGAAGATATGACAAAAGAGAATTAATTAATGATGCTTTCATCCATTAAATCCATACATTATATCATAAATTAAAAAGAAATTAAGCTTAAAATGTAAGCGCAAAAATTATCTCTCATAATAAAAGCATCATATTCTCCTAATTTGATAGGGTTTACTTATTATCATGAATAAAACGTAGTTCACATCCAAATCATGTAATTTCTTGTAGAATTCTTTAGAAAACATTCTTCATTCCAAAACAATTCGGTCATAGCTAGAAAAGAAGAATGTTGAGCCGCCTAAAAACTTTTTCCTTATGGATAAATAACATAAAATAAAATAAATAAAAGAGCTTTACTTTAAATGATTGGGTTACTCCGCCGCATTTTCCGGCACGTACGTGTCCGCCAAAAAAAAATTCGACGATAATGATAGATTTTCCTTCAGTGATTTAATACTTGTGCACAAGTCTCACAATGGAACAAAATTACTGAAACATGATAAATTAACCTAGAAGCATATGTATGAGCAAAATTCTTACTAAGAATGTCAGTTTTGCACGAAGCTCATCTTGATGTTTTGGTTGAGAGCTTTGGCTATCAACCAAGAGGTTGTCTTGGGTTCGAGTCTTGCATATATGATGTGTATGAATCTGTCTTAATTGCTCTAAATATCCAAAAACAAATTAAAAATGTCAGTTTTGGCAATGATAACATGCATGCGGATGAACTAATTAATTACGTAATTCTTGTGGGAACCCATAGGATGGTGTATCAGAGATACTGCGATGCAATGACGAAGCTATCCCTCTCGATCATGGAGCTTCTAGGCAAAAGCCTGGGAGTTGATGGTGGGCACTATCGGGAGTTCTTCGCAGAAAGCACCTCCATATTGAGATGCAATTACTACCCTCCATGCCAGGAGCCAGAGCTCACTTTCGGTACCGGCCCGCATTGCGACCCCACTTCCCTAACAATCCTTCTACAGCAGGATGAAGTGGACGGTCTCCAGGTTTTCTCCGACGGTGAGTGGCGGGTGGTGACGCCGGTGCCCGGCGCACTTGTCATCAACATCGGCGACACGTTCATGGTATTCATCTTCACATCCACGTCTGCACGTTTGCTTATATGGCTGATTATTTATTCAAATAAGTATATATATATATATATATATATATATATATATATATATATATATATATATATATATTAATATACTATTGTAAGAAAATAAATAGAAACTAGAAAGTGAGTTGAAGCTGACAAGTAATTCAAAGAAATTATTAGACTTGAATTTATTATTATTATTATTATAGAATAAAAAATTTAATTAAAATATTCTAAATATAATTTAATTATAATTATGTAGAATACTTAAGTTATTATAAAAAAAACTGATGCATTTTTTATTATGATGGATATAATTGCTTTGGAATTTACTTTGAGATTAGTGTTGCATAAAATATTAAAAAAAAATTCTAATCTCAATGTAATTTTAAAAATTATTAAAATTTAAAATATGTATGAACTTGTTTTAATTAATTATATATAAATGTTTAAATATTATATATATTTTCTTACAAACATTTAAATTTGTATAATTTCATAATATTTAAGCATAAAAGTAGAATATTCACATTCTAATTTTATAACCTTATCCTTTTTTATTTCTACTGAATATTTTGTGGGCCTTTGGCAGAAATGATACTATCTATTTTTCTAATAAATTAATTAAGAGTATATTCTTCGCCTCATAAATTCATATAAAATAATTAATTTCCCCTAATTCATATGAGTAATCATTCCCCTTTCACTAAAGTTTTTTTCATTTCTTCTTAGTTTTCATTTGGAAGAACTCGGGGGTGGGGGGGGGCCATACGTACATATAGTCCCCTAGTGTCTTTATAGGGAGCTGGGTGTTTGTTTGTTTTGTGAGAACAAGTTAAGTGAGCATTTGGATCCAATACCTTATTCTAGAGCAACACTCGGGACAACTTTTTTTTGTTGTTGCAATTTTATTCATGTAGCTGGCTTCCAGATCTTGAGACTTTTCTTTCTTGTAAGTTTGCTTCAACTAGCTAGGTTGTCGTGTTCTTCTCCTCGGCAACTTGGACAAAAAGTTTTCCAAGAAATTCCTCATGGTAATATTACAAGAAATTTTATTATTTTAATTTCTATAATATAGTTTGTATTATAATTTAAAATTTTTATATTATCATATGCAAGTTAAAAGAAAAAAAAATTATCAACAGGCCTTTATTGCTAATTATTGTGAAATAAACAGAAAAAAGATAGCTAGCTAATATCAAAAAGAAAAGAGAAGAAGGTGCTGTTATGTTTGTTTATCTTCAAATATTAAAAATATATTTTAATATTTGATATAAATCTTCTTTTGCAATTCATGAAAAACAAGGCAGTTCTTTACAGCACTCATAAAGTATGTACATATTCAGAAAATATGCTTAAATGATGTGTTACAGATAAAAATATCATGAGCAGGTTTCACATTTATAAACATACAAACAAAAGTAATATTGAAAATATATTACCTTTAATGTTAGAATAACATTTCTGTGTAAAGGTAAGCTTGGTACGACACTTTTTGCAATTGAAGTCCAGCTCATAAAATTTTTACAAGGAATTTATTGAATGAAGTTTATCCGGACAACTTGCATCCACCATGAAAATAGTTATTGAAGGCCAAAATACAAATCACCCACCCTGGTGACCCAATAGGGTAGGGCCCCTACAGGAGCTGCTCTTGGAACAAGCTTCGTGAGAGGTTCAAGGTAGGTGTAGGCTCATTTAGTGCCTTCATGAGCTGTTTTTAGGGGATTTCTTAAAGATTTGAAAGATATCTTGGAGGATTCTATCTAAATAATACGACAAATAATAAATGTTTTCATGGTTGAGGATACATCCATTTATTCAGGTTTTTATAGTTGTTTTTCTTTTACCATGAGATTTAGGGGAAAATTCTTAACATTAATGGAGAAAGTATATTAGTAGAAAAAGGCCGATTTTTATTTTCTTACGAAGGAAAATTTGAAGATTCTCAACATCTTTATAGCATATCAGATGTGTTCATTACATTCATAAATAAAAAGATTTGTATTTCATAGTATATTTATTACAAACAAAATGTTATCTAATTAAGACTTCGTTTGAACAGTTTTTTTTTTTTTTGCTTTTTAAAGTAGTTTTTTAGTACAAAAATTTTTTGAATCGGAAATTTTTGTATTAAAAAGTTGCTTTATAAAGCATTGGGAAAGATGCCCCAAATGAAGTCTAAGATTTCGTTTGGGATAATTTTCTTTCTGTTTTGTTTTTCAAATCATAATCATTATTTCTATTTTGCCACTATTTTTTTACTATTTAAAAAAAATAACAAAAAATTGCTTTATGAAATAACTTTAAAAATTTACTTTCTCTATTACAGTTTTATAAAATTTCAGCAGTAACAACTTTACAAAACAATAAAAAAAAAGCCTCAATGGAAGCCTAAAACTATTTTCAACCTCGTGGAGTATATAAAATTAGAATATATGTAATATTTTGAACACCATGCTAATATCCTAAAGAGAAACATAGTTGGATAGTGTTCATATAATTATGCCTCTAAAACTATCAGCGATGGTTAACGAATGACCACATATCGAATTAAAGAGTTAGAAATTCAATAAAAAAATATCGCTTTATGTACTAATAATCAGTATATTAGAGCAAATTAAGTATCAGATCATTTTTACCTGAGATCTAATTGTCCCCCTTTCTCCTTCCAATATTAAATATATCTTACAGGCTCTATCAAATGGTAGATATAAGAGTTGCTTACACAGAGCAGTGGTGAACAAAGTGAGAGAACGGAGGTCGCTTGTCTTCTTCCTCTGTCCAAGAGAAAACAAGGTAGTTAGTCCCCCTGATTGCCTTGTGGACGAAGAACATCCGAGGAAGTACCCCGACTTCACCTGGGCCGAGTTATTCGACTTCACACAGACTCATTATAGAGCCGACATGCAAACCCTACAAGCATTTGCCAACTGGCTTCTCTCCTCTTCTACTTCTTCTAGCTCTTCTCGCCACCATTGCCATGGATGATATATGCTGCCCTCTTCAAAATATGATGATTAGGCCACAACCTTCTTCTTCTTGTTGATCTTCTTCTTCTTCTTTTTCTGATTTCCATGCTGTTACCTTCAAGTCTCATCTGTACATACTTCGGGGTTTTAATCATCAGTAATGCTTCACTCATTCAAGTATTCACTCATTCAAGTTTTAGTTTGAGCTGGTTCAAAGCATATCAGATATGAAAATGAACTGCAGATATTCATGATTTGTGTGAGTAAAGCATTGATGCTTAATCATATAAAAGTGTCCCAGCAAATGATGGCAATGGGGACAGGATGTGTGATGATTTCTTTACATGTTGTCCACTAGTTACTCTGGATTTTTTTTTTTTTTTTTACTTTCTTGTAACTGTGTATAAATATATATATCTGGATCAGGGACCTTTTATCTTTTTAAGGGGACAATCAGAATTTTTCTTTCTATCAGAGCTCAAATTAACGGACTTTTCAAATAATAGGTAGAAAATAGTTTATTTATTGGCTTTATTACAATTAATATCATATACTATTTCAATTTTAGCAAACTTGAAGTTAAGGCAAATTGATTTAATTAGATGAAACCAACAACATTAAGAATGACTTGTACTATATATACCCAAAAATCACTCATTACCGGTGTATTTTTTGGGTGGAAATCTCTAATATTTTGGCAAAAACTTTCCCCCGGTAAAAGCCGCGTAGGAAATTAAATGCGACGGCATTTTTTCGCCGAAAAGTATTTCCGACGGATTTTCGGCAATTTTTCAACTGATTTTAGTTTTGTTGAGAGCGGCGAACGGAGCAGTGAAAAACAGGAAATCGCCGCCAGAAAGTTTCGATTGCATTACCAGAAGTTGTTACCAAACAACTAGAAACGTACGCAGAAAATGCCTTTCCGGTTGGTTTTTCACTTTTTGTTGTGTCGCACCGTATAGAAAGTTTTAAATAGAAATTTCATCAAAAATCCGTCGAAAACCTATATATATATTGATTTAGCAAAAATAAATAAATAAGCTCATGCATTCAATTTTTTACTCTTCCAATAAATTGAAAAACTTTCAATCCTTTCAAATACTTTTTTTTTTTCATTTATTATATATATATATATAAGTATATAACCAAATCAAATAAACCTAATGATAAAATTCTTACCGTCATGTAAAAAAAAAAAAAAATCCTAGTGATCGTTTTTGTCCGTGACCAGGGTCTATATCGACTCTGAAATTAATGATAAAATGAAAGCTCTGAATGCATACATTCGCCTACACACATAAGAAGAAGACAACCACATAAGCAGACAAAACAGTGACATTTGTTTTATATTAATGGCCCCCACGTAAAGTGTGCTCTCTTTAATTGCTCGAGAGGATTGTCAAAAGTTAGAAATGTTATTATATTGATTTGGACAATGGATTGATAATGTACATTTGATCATTGTTCAGGTGAGATGGTGATGTCAGCTCTTTTGGATTTATCATTAATGCTTTTTTCTGTTCACTTTTTTTTTTTTTTTTTGGGACAAGGAGTATCGGCCTTCGGCCACTAATCTCCCTGGTCGACCTAGCATGCAACCCACACCAATTTACACGGGCCGACACTTAAGTCTGTCACGAAGCGCCGAGGGGATTCGAACTTGGTACCTGGCCTTTGGCCAACCACGTCTCCACCACCAGGCCACCCCGTGGTGGGTATTTTTCTGTTCACTGATTGTCGTCCTCAATGGCTGCTGCTTGGATCTATGTTAGGAAATGAATACTGCATTAGATCTGACATGGAAAATGGAAGAAGAAGAGAAAGGGATGGGGTTAGAGTTTGGTTTAGGGATTCATTAATGTCATTAAAAAAACTATCATTTTGATAAGTTGTGAAGAATGAGAATGTCTTAGATTAATTTTTCTACTGTTTTTTTTTTAAATAATATTAAATATAAATTTTTTTAACTTCAAATTTTTAGACTGTAAAGTTGTTTTAGAAAGTAATAAGAAAATTGCTCCAAACGAAACCTTAATTTTCAACTAACATAAAACCGACTTGTGCTTGGAACCGTTTAGCGATCTTTCATGATGATATTTATTTGGTATTAATTGTGTAAGAACTTGGTACCGATAGACATTAATTTAGGAGGCTCGTGAATTCCAAAATAGTTGAAGCAGAAGAAGATGAACATGAAAATAGTATTGTATTTGATATATTGCTTGAAGGAAATGCAATACTTCCAACGATGGTCGGAACCATACATAATTTTCACAAGGGGGGATGCAAATTTATAAGTAACTGTTGGTGGATATGTCAGGGGTCCAAGGGGGCAATGTGGCCAAAACAATTTTCAATTCATCTTTGTATTTGGTTCATTGTTCCCTAACAATAATTCCTCTATATAATGTGTTTAATTATGCTGGGGTCAATTGTTTAAGGATAATAATATTTTAAAATTTTTAGTGAGGGGGGGGGGGGGGGGGAATTACCTAAAACTTCTTATAAAAAAGACTAAAAAATAGATTGAGATAGCCAAATTATATAAAAAATCATATAATACTTATTTTTTTTTTTAGGATGAGGCAATTGCTCTCCTGAGGTCTAGGGGATTCCGCCTCTCCTACCAACTAAGAGAATACGTCCTACAATTTTCTTCTACGTCCGTATCAGATTATTATTAGAAAATATAATTAAACTTGTTGCGACCAGGAGTATTCGCGGCGGTAGAGAAATATAAAGTTTATCGTCTTAGCGTTGTACGAAAATCTGGCACGCAATCAGATAAGAGAAAGGGTCTAGTATTTATGAGACACCAAGATTTTTTACGTGGAAAACCCCTGAAAAAGGGGGAAAAACCACGGGGCCTAGCCCAGTTTGAATGAATCCACTAGTATTGCAGTCGATTACAAATGAGGCCCTTCCTTGGTGGAAGGTCTTAGCTTGATGTACATCTTATGGAGTACATTACATGATGTAAATACAAAGAATCACTATTGACATGTTCGCTTTGTTAAAAGGACTGCAGTCAGCGGGCGACATAGGTCAGGAGGACCGTAGTCAGCTGGCGATGGAGGACTGTAGTCGACGGGCGACGTAAGTCAGGAGGACCGTAGTCAACGGGCGACGGATGTCGGAAAGACAGTAGTCGGCGGGCGACGTAAGTCAGGAGGACCGTAGTCGGCTGGCGACGGAGGTCGGAAGGACTGTAGTCTGACGACGAAGATCAATAGGACAACGTCAGGTAGAAGTCCAACAATGGGAAGAAATGCATCTTCGCATAGATGTCCAGTGAAGTCCGATAACCGGTAGAAGTCTAGCATCAGGTAGAGACTTGGCGAAGAGTGAAGGTCCGACGTCGGGTAGAAGTCCGACGTCTGTTGGTGGCAGAGGAGAAATCCGGCCTCCCTTGGGCGGAGTTTCGGCGTCAGGAGGGAACTCTGTCATTAAATGAGAAGAATTTCAGCATCACGTGGAAGTTGTGCAAATTCCCGACGTTTCCTGAAAATTCGGCAGAGTTCCGGCGTCTTCAGGCGGCAGGAAGAGCTCCGGCGGTGGTCAAGGAGGTGAGGAATCTCCTTTTCCCCTTTCTCCTCTTCCTTCTTCTCTCTCTTCCTCCCTCCCCCTTTGGTGTAGAATGAGGGCTCTATTTATAGTTTTTCTGGAGTGGCATAGCCCATAAATAGGCGTGAGATAAAGGGCGAACAGGGAGTGGTTTGAATGGACGGCCGATATCGAATCCTTTGATCATGCACCGTTCATTGGACATTTGAAGGCCTTAATGATGTCGGAATTTAATGATCTTGGGCTCGTTGGATTCGTCTCGTTGAGCCGTTCGATTCGAGTATAAGCTCGTCAAAATCGGAGACCGTTTGGTAACTCAAATTGCGGTTTGAACCTTCCAACAGCGCTTTGAACCCATGATTCGGACTCATTTGGGCTTGGATTGGATTGATCTTGGTGTCGTTGGGTTCGTATTTCCAAGACGCTCGGTTTGACTGTAAGATTGCTGAAATCGGAGTTCATATACTCCTGAAATTAATTTCGGAAGTTTCCAATTTGATTTTGCATCGAGATTAGTGCCCGGTTAAGATAATTTTTTGAGGATGTATCAGTTGCCCCCCTATTTTCGGACTTCGAAGCTCCAAGAGTCCGAAAATATGCGATACAAATTTTTAAAGAATTTTCCGAGCGAGCCGGAATTATTCTTGCGTGTGGGGGCCTCGAATGGACCCGAAAGTTTTAAAATTGAGTCCGGGACGTCGAAAAACGTGTCTGGGGACCCCAAAAATATCAAAATTGGACTCGTCGGGTCGAAAAAATGTGCCCAAAACGGACCGGGCGACCGAACCGGCCGAACCGGCCGGCCGGCCGCCGCCGTCTCCGGCGGCGCTGCGGCCGCGTGGGCGCCTGCGGCCGAACCGCGCGCCCGCACCCGCGGAGGGCTGCGCCTGGGCTAGCCGCGCGCCTGGCTAGTCGCACCCGCGCTTGGGCTAGCCGCGCCCGCGCCCGCTGCGCGTGGCTGCCGCGCCTGCAGCGGTGGCTGGCCGCGATCCGCGCGCGCCTGCCGCGGATTGCCGCGCTGGCCGCGCCTCTTCGGCCGCACCGACCTAGTGGGCCCCACGCATGTTGAAAAATGACGTTTTTTGCTGTTTTTGGGTCCAAAAAATTGCAAAAAAATTTAGAAAAATTAGGAATTTCAAAAATTGCAATAACTCCCCCTCATTCTCTTGAAAACCTATAAATAGGCCTCCTAGGCCTTTAGAAAATTTGCAACTTCTCTTTCTTTCTCCCTCCGGTTCTCTGGCGGCTGAGGCTTCCGCTATTTGCGAGTTGGGATACTCGAATAGCGCCCCTCTTCGCGCGCAGAAACCTACGGGATCTCCCCCTCCGGCTTACTGACGGCTGAGGCTTCCGTTATTTGCAAGTTTGGAATTTTTTCCTACTCAAATAGCGCCCCTCCTCGCGTGCAGAAGCCTACGGGATTTCTTCCTCCCCCTCCGGCTTACTGACGGTTGAGGCTTCCGTTATTTGCGAGTTGGAATTTTTTCCCGCTCGAATAGCGCCCTCCTCGCGTGCAGAAGCCTACGGGATTTCTTCCTCCCCCTCCGGCTTACTGACGGTTGAGGCTTCCGTTATTTGCGAGTTGGAATCTTTTCCCGCACGAATAGCGCCCCTCCTCGCGTGCAGAAGCCTACGGGATTTCTTCCTCCCCCTCCAGCTTACTGACGGCTGAGGCTTCCGTTATTTGCAAGTTTGGAATTTTTTCCTACTCAAATAGCGCCCCTCCTCGCGTGCAGAAGCCTACGGGATTTCTTCCTCCCCCTCCGACTTACTGACGGTTGAGGCTTCCGTTATTTGCGAGTTGGAATTTTTTCCCGCTCGAATAGCGCCCTCCTCGCGTGCAGAAGCCTACGGGATTTCTTCCTCCCCCTCCGGCTTACTGACGGTTGAGGCTTCCGTTATTTGCGAGTTGTAATCTTTTCTCGCTTGAATAGCGCCCCTCCTCGCGTGCAGAAGCCTACGGGATTTCTTCCTCCCCCTCCAGCTTACTGACGGTTGAGGCTTCCGTTATTTGCAAGTTTGGAATTTTTTCCTACTCAAATAGCGCCCCTCCTTTGGGCGAAAGTTTGCTGGCGAGTAGTAGTCCGCCAACGAGGAGAAGTCCGACGACAAGGAGAAGTGCGACCTTGGGTATAAGACCGACGAAACTTTGTCGACGAGCAGAAGTCCGACGACAAGTAGAAGTCCGCTGACGAGCAGAAGTCCGACGACAAGTAGAAGTCCGCTGACGAGCAGAAGTCCGACGATGCGTAGGAATCTTCTGACGAGCAGAAGTCTGACGACAGAAAGAGGTCCGACGTCGGGTAGAAGACCGACGAAGATTCGTCGACGAGCAGAAGTCCGATGACGAGTAGAAGTCTGCTGACAAGCAGAAGTCCGACATCGGGTAGAATTCCGCTGACGAGCAGAAGTCCGAGGACAAGGAGAAGTCCGACGACGGGTAGGAGTACGGCCTTGGGCAGAAGACCGATGAAGATTCGTAGACGAGCAGAAATTCAACGATGAGTAGAATTCTGCTGGCGAGCAGAAGTCCGACGTCGGGTAGAAGGCCGATGAAAATTCGTCGACGAGCAGGAGTCTGACGACGAGTAGAAGTCCGTTGACGAGCAGAAGTTCGACATCAGATAGAAGTCCGCTGACGAGCAGAAGTCCGACGTCGGGTAAAAGTCCGCTAACGAGCAGAAGTCCGACGTCAGGAAGAAGTCCGCTGACGAGCAGAAGTCTGACGACAGGGAGAAGTCCGTCATCGGGTAGAAGACCGACGAAAGTTCGTCGACGAGCAGAAGTCCGACGATGAGTAGGAGTTCGCTGATGAGCAGGAGTCCGACGACAGGGAGAAGTCCGACATCGGGTAGAAGACCGGCCTTGGGAAAAGTTTGTCGACGAGTAGAAGTCTGCTGACATCGGGTAGAAGTTCAACGTCGGGTAGAAGACCGACGAAGATTCGTCGACGGGCAGAAGTCCGACGACGAGTAGGAGTCCTCTGACGAGCAGAAGTCCGACGTCGAGTAGAAGTCCGCTGACGAGCAGAAGTCCGACGTCAGGTAGAAGTACGGCCTTGGGCAGAAGACCGATGAAAGTTCGTCGACGAGCAGAAGTCTGACGTCGAGTAGAAGTACGGCCTTGGGCAGAAGACCGATGAAAGTCCTGCAAGGCAAAAGTTTAGCGACAGGAGGAAATTCAACATCAAGTAGAAATTTAACTTTGTGCAGAAGTTCGATGGAAGTCGATTGACGACATTCTAGTGATGTTAACCAAGGATGTATAATCTATCCGAGGTTGTTTATCAGAGCCTTTGCTTGATGATGTTAACCGATATTGGATCCACCAAAGATGTGAGACCTATCCGAGGTTGTATGTCGGAGCTTTTTCTCGACGACGTTAACATATGTGGAAGAGGTCGGAAGAATCCACCAAGGATGTGAGACCTTTCCGAGGTTGTATGTCGGAACATTTGTTCGACGACGTTAACCTGTGTGGAAGAGGTCGGGAGAATCCACCGAGGATGTGTCCGAGGTTGTATGTCGGAGCCCTGCTCGACGACGTTAACCTGTGTAGAAGAGGTCGGGAGAATCCACCAAGGATGTAAGACCTATCCGAGGTTGTATGTCGGAACATTCGTTCGACGACGTTAACCTGTGTGGAAGAGGTCGGAAGAATCCACCAAGGATGTGAGACCTTTCCGAGGTTGTATGTCGGAACATTTGTTCGACGACGTTAACCTGTGTGGAAGAGGTCGGGAGAATCCACCGAGGATGTGTCTGAGGTTGTATGTCGGATCCCTGCTCGACGACGTTAACCTGTGTAGAAGAGGTCGGGAGAATCCACCAAGGATGTAAGACCTATCCGAGGTTGTATGTCGGAACATTCGTTCGACGACGTTAACCTGTGTGGAAGAGGTCGGGAGAATCCACCAAGAATGTGAGACCTTTCCGAGGTTGTATGTCGGAGCCTTTGCTCGACGACGTTAACCTGTGTGGAAGAGGTCGAGAGAATCCACCAAGGATGTGAAACCTTTCCGAGGTTGTATGTCGTATCCTTTGCTCAACGACGTTAACCTGTGTGGAAGAGGTCGAATCAAATCCCCCTGGGATTGATTTTGCTTTGATTGGGAGGGGGCGAACGCCGCGTATATCCCGAATCAAAGGTGAAGAATGATCTATCTTTAGACCGTTATTGCCTTTTTGAGGATGAGATTAAGACTTTGTCCAAGGAGTAGAAGTCCAACAAGGGACTGTATAAAGCTTGCAATTGATTTGAAGTATCCTTGCATTTGCTCAGATATTCTCAAAATATCAACTTGATGTTGAAGGTATTGGAGGATCTATTTGACCATGGTTTGAGTCAAAGTTGCCCCCCAATCCGCATCTGCTTCTTATGATATTGATGCTATGTGTGATCTTTTGAGATTAGAGCACTAATTGCCCCCCAGTCGGGAATCATTTTCCCACAGACGGCGCCAAACTGTTGCGACCAGGAGTATTCGCGGCGGTAGAGAAATATAAAGTTTATCGTCTTAGCGTTGTACGAAAATCTGGCACGCAATCAGATAAGAGAAAGGGTCTAGTATTTATGAGACACCAAGATTTTTACGTGGAAAACCCCTGAAAAAGGGGGAAAACCACGGGGCCTGGCCCAGTTTGAATGAATCCACTAGTATTGTAGTCGATTACAAATGAGGCCCTTCATTGGTGGAAGGTCTTAGCTTGATGTACATCTTATGGAGTACATTACATGATGTAAATACAAAGAATCACTATTGACATGTTCGCTTTGTTAAAAGGACTGCAGTCAGCGGGCGACATAGGTCAGGAGGACCGTAGTCAGCTGGCGATGGAGGACTGTAGTCGACGGGCGACGTAAGTCAGGAGGACCGTAGTCAACGGGCGACGGATGTCGGAAAGATAGTAGTCGGCGGGCGACGTAAGTCAGGAGGACCGTAGTCGGCTGGCGACGGAGGTCGGAAGGACTGTAGTCTGACGACGAAGATCAATAGGACAACGTCAGGTAGAAGTCCAACAATGGGAAGAAATGCATCTTCGCATAGATGTCCAGTGAAGTTCGATAACCGGTAGAAGTCTGGCATCAGGTAGAGACTTGGCGAAGAGTGAAGGTCCGACGTCGGGTAGAAGTCCGACGTCTGTTGGTGGCAGAGGAGAAATTCGGCCTCCCTTGGGCGGAGTTTCGGCGTCAGGAGGGAACTCTGTCATTAAATGAGAAGAATTTCAGCATCACGTGGAAGTTGTGCAAATTCCCGACGTTTCCTGAAAATTCGGCAGAGTTCCGGCGTCTTCAGGCGGCAGGAAGAGCTCCGGCGGTGGTCAAGGAGGTGAGGAATCTCCTTTTCCCCTTTCTCCTCTTCCTTCTTCTCTCTCTTCCTCCCTCCCCCTTTGGTGTAGAATGAGGGCTCTATTTATAGTTTTTCTGGAGTGGCATAGCCCGTAAATAGGCGTGAGATCAAGGGCGAACAGGGAGTGGTTTGAATGGACGGCCGATATCGAATCCTTTGATCATGCACCGTTCATTGGACATTTGAAGGCCTTAATGATGTCGGAATTTAATGATCTTGGGCTCGTTGGATTCGTCTCGTTGAGCCGTTCGATTCGAGTATAAGCTCGTCAAAATCGGAGACCGTTTGGTAACTCAAATTGCGGTTTGAACCTTCCAACAGCGCTTTGAACCCATGATTCGGACTCATTTGGGCTTGGATTGATCTTGGTGTCGTTGGGTTCGTATTTCCAAGACGCTCGGTTTGACTGTAAGATTGCTGAAATCGGAGTTCATATACTCCTGAAATTAATTTCGGAAGTTTCCAATTTGATTTTGCATCGAGATTAGTGCCCGGTCAAGATAATTTTTTGAGGATGTATCAAAACTATTAGATAAACAGAAATACATTTGCAGAGAATTCTACTCATTATTTATAATTATAAATATAATCATAGAAAAATATTATTAATGTCTAACACTCTTATTATTTTTTTTTTCAAAGTTTAATGATTCAATTATTTTGTTATTTTCTTTAATCTAATGTGATTACGAGCTGTGGGTTGGCTGGCTTGTCCCGACAAGATCTCGAACAGCTGGATAAAGGAGAGGCAATAGATAGGTAAGTGGAGGTCAACATCTACGATGATGGGACCTTTGTCTGCAAGCAAAAACCAATAATGATTACTTTTAGGAGAGATTATTAGGCGCGGAGTGTTGATGGGGAGAATCATCCGCACAAATATTGGGTACCTCGCGGTACCCGCACTCGATACCACTGAGTACCGTTAGGTACCCAGTATTTACACAAACGGTGCGCACCCCGCACCTAATAATTTTTCCACTTTTAGGGTCCAGTGTAAACCCCAAATATCCTCATTTATTTACAATCATTATAAATAATATACTTTAGCAATATTTAGATCATGAATCTATGAAATTAGATACCACTTAGGCATTATTTGGAATATTTTTCATACTAATTTATTTTTCAAATTATAATCATAATTAATTTAATTATTATTTTTAGCACTTTTAATAAATATTTATACTATAAAGTTATTTTTATAGCACTTTAAAAATAATATTTTCTTCACAACAATTTTATAATCATATTTATAAAATTTACAATAATTCCAATCGTACCCTAAATTAAGGATCTGTTTGAGATGATCGTAGTTTTCTATAAAAGTAATTATAAATTTATTGTGCGAAAGTAACAGTTTAGAAAGTTGTTGTAGGAAGCAATTTAGATTTCATGTGGGATGACTTTCTTATTGCTTTTTAAATCAACTTTTGAGTACAAAAATTAAAAATTTTATACTAGAAAACTGCTTTAAGAACCAGTAAGAAAGTCATTCCAAATGAAGCCATAGTTAATACAAAATTTTCTTGAAAATAGAAAAAAAATAGTTAAAATAAAAACTTTGGTTTTGATCTGAAAAAATAAATTAGCAAGAAAATTATCTCAAAAAAAGCCTAAATCACTAAAAAAAACTTTAGAATATTATGATATAATTATTTCTAATGAGAATTTACATATTAAATTTATTAAAAAAATCTAATAATTACAAGCCTATCTTGATATAATTTGTACTAAACTCCAAATGGTATACCTCGACTTGGCCAGCTGGCAACATTAATTTGGTCTTATTGACGGACGCATCGCTTCTAATATATATAAATTATGACGCAGCCATGGGGCCATGTTTTATAAATAAAATAATTAATGACGAATTAATAAGAAATGAGAACATTCATGAAAAATTAACTAAAAGACTTTCACAATTATTAAAAGGGTTACATATTAAATAAAAAAAAACCTCGAATTACTCAAAATATTAATGGCAGTTGCCAATTCGGCCTAGAATAGATTGCATATTAGTTGGGAGAGATTATTACATATCATCGAATCGTTCTGATCCGCTACCTGATACACAGCATTACACAGTAACGATACACAACATCTTTGTGTTGTTGCACATTCTGATTGGTCTCTCATTGACGGCTGATGACCGCACATAATAATTTCACATTAGTTGAACCTGTGTAAGTGAACTAAGCCATGGGAATTTATTATGAGCTCATGATATCTGCTAAAATTTATGAGTAGTTAACTTTTTTTTTTGAAGGAAATTACAAAAAAGAGCAAGAGGTTAAATATTTTTTTGTTGAGTCAATGATTTTTCATAAATCAATAATTTATTTATCAATAATTTATATTGCTTAGAAAAAGCTACAAATAACCTTCATGGCCTTCTCGCAATTTCATTGATATGAACTTCTTCTTTCTTACTAGATAAAAGATTTTCTTAGGAGATTATCATAATGTTGGTGCAAGCAACAAGGATCGTGAAGCCATGAGAGACATAGAAGATTCATCATTTTATTCTCCCTAAAAAAAAAGACAAAGGAGTGGATTAATGAGAGTAAGTGGAGCAAAATTCCAAGCAAGTTGTATTTTTTTGTTACCAAGCTCCTTGGTAGATCTTTTCCAATTAATATGAAAAGAGCCTTGAACCAATTTTAATAGAGATGAATTTAAATTGTTCAATTGAATGCCTTGATTTACTTATTCTGAATTATTTTAATAAACGAAATATCATTTTATTAGGCCTTTTAAATAAGATAGAAAAAATGGACTGGAGAGAGAACCGAAAAAGAGAGAAGTTTGAGGTTCAACGATTTGATTGGGTTGAATTGGTCGAATGCGATGGCGTAATAAATATTAAAATTATTTAAATGATAAGATAACGAAGTAATAATTAAGAAATAATATAATTTTGGGACAAAAATAAATCAATTCATACATAAATAATATATTCTATAATTTTAAATTTAAATATAAATAATTATTAATTTATGTTATATATTTATAAATTACTAATTTAAATTTTAATATAAATATCCTAATCATTGATTTTAATTCAAATTTATTAGAAATTTAGTTCATATATAAATATATAAATTTAATATAAATAATTACTAATTTATGTTATATAATTAGGAATAATTTATGCCTATAAATTATATATATAATTTGCATTATAAAATTATATTTATAAATTCATAATACATTATTTATAATTACAAAATAGATAAAAATTCTAGTTTTTGAATTATATAATTAATAAGCTAAATAAATAATATTAATAATTATTAACTAAAAAGTAAATATTATTTTAATTATAAAAATTAATTAAATTTTACTTTTAAAAATATGTAGTTTGTGTTATTAATATGAGAAATTCATTTTATTTATTTAGTTTCATATTACCTGAACACTTTAGGTTATTATTATTTATAATTTTCTATAGCTTTTTGTTAATTGAATGAGTAAAGAAATCACATGAATGATAATGTCATACGAGTAAGCTTTATTGGAGCATATTTAAAAATTGATTATTATAGCAAATTTAAAGTTATTTCAAATTTAAATTTAATTTATTAAATTTATTTTAAAAAATTAATTATATAAAATATATTTTTATTTAATGAGGCGCTTCATAAAAATCAGGACTAGCTCAATGATTTGGCGGTTGGTTCATTGCAAAGAAGATTTTAGAGAAACATGGACCGGATGGCCAGCCAGTTCCGGTCAAATCGGCTGGTCTGCTCTAATTTTCAAAATAATGTTTTTAAATGTCTCTCCATAATCAATCTATTTTATGCTGATTTTTATTCTAATATAGATTTTTGGAATTCCTCGTCAGATAAAAATAGAATGGCAAAATGCTTTATATCATATTTGCATGTTATTTTCCTCTGATCTTTCGATTATTTTTGAACCGTTTATGTTAATTCCATTCAGAATTAAAATCATTAAAAAAATTCAAAATAAATTGAATCATGACCATATTGAACGAGAAGAACCACCGCAAGTCTGCAACTCTATGGTTTCTGGCATAATTCTGCTGAATTCGCGCCCTTGAATCCTCTTTTTTAGTGGTCGCAGTGCCGAAGTGCAGATCTTGAAGCCTTGACGGAACCGGAGGATGAACTCCGAACCAGATGACTATCGACCTACAATGGTGCGCGGCCTATCTCCGGTCATGCAACGCCAGGTGTTGGATATTACAGGGGCGACAGCTTCATCAGCTTCTCCTCAAAGCCGGCTTCTCCGGCTCCATCTTTGCCACCAATTGCCTTCTCCAGATGTACACGCGTTGTGGCACTGGCCTATCCGATGTCTGCCTTCTGTTTGAAGAAATGCTCCATCGGAATTGCTTCTCATGGAACACCCTCATCGACTCTTGCATCAACTCCGGGGATCCCGCTTCTTCCCTACAATTATTCCACAGGATGCCTCGGAAGAACGAGTATTCTTGGAATGCCATTATAACCGGCCTGGTTCGGTTAGGTGATCTTGACAATGCGTGGAGACTGTTTGAGGAAATGCCAATGAAGGACGCCATTGCTTTGAATTCGGTGCTTCATGGTCTTTTTCGTAGTGGAAAAGCTCAGGTTGCTTTCAGTGTTTATAAGAGATTGAATTCAGCATTGGAGGGGTACTCCTCACTGTGCCTTGATGCGTTTGTGCTGGCAACTGCAATGAGTGCTTGTGCAGAGTATAGGGCTCTTCATCTTGGCAAGCAAATTCACAACCAAATAGTTATCAACCAGGTGGAGTTGGATGCTGTACTGGGAAGTGCTCTTGTTGACATGTATGGAAAGTGTGATGATCTTAACAATGCCTGCAAAGTCCTGGACGTTATGACAAATCCAGATGAGTTCTCCTTGTCGGCTTTGATCACTGGATTTGTTAGATGTGGTAGACATGTTGAGGCAAGAAGGATTTTTGATAGTAGATTTGATCCTGGTACTGCCATGTGGAATTCAATGATTACTGGGTATGCTTCATATGGTCATTTAGAAGAGGCTTTAAACTTGTTTGAAAGGATGATGAGAAAGGGAGTTAATCCGGATTCTTCAACTTTAGCTACTATTCTGAACTCATGTGCTTCCTTAGGTGCACTTAGAAATGTGGTGCAGATGCATGCTAGTGTGCTAAAGTTTGGAATTTTGGATGACATTATTGTTGGCAGTGCTTTGGTTGATTCTTACTCAAAAGCTGGTGATTGGGACAATGCTTGCAAGATTTTTGGAGACTTCAAGGTTCATGACACGGTCTTGCTGAATTTAATGATCAAAGTGTACTCTAATCATGGCAGGATTGCCGAAGCAAGGCAGGTTTTTGATCAGATTCAAGGCAAGAGTGTCATCACTTGGAACTCCATGATTGTTGGTTATAACCAGAATGGTTTTGCAACTGAAGCACTGGAGCTTTTCACTGAAATGCATAGTCTTGATATTGGGATAGATGAGGTGACTTTGGCAAGCATTTTAAGCGCTTCTGCTTCAATATGCTCATTTGGCTTTGGAGAGCAGGGCTTTGCACTTGCGACGGTCTATGGGCTCGAATCAGAACAAATCATTGCTACTTCACTAGTTGATCTTTATTGCAAGTGTGGTTTTATGACTGAAGGCTTGAGGATCTTTTATGATATGAGAAAGTTTGATGAGGCCCCTTGGAACTCAATGTTAATGGGCTTTGCTTCCAATGGAATGGGTGTTGAAGTCATCCGTTTATTCGAAGCTATGAAAAATGCTAGTGTGCCACCAAATGAGGTGACATTTATTGCGGTCCTCTCAGCTTGCTGCCATTGTGGGCTAGTTGAGGAAGGTTTGAGATGGTTTCATTGCATGAAGGATGAATTTGGTGTGAACCCTTTTATTGAACACTACTCATGCATTGTGGACTTGCTGGTTCGAGCGGGTCGAGTGGAGGAAGCTTTGGATTTTATCGATGGCATGCCATTCAAGGCAGATGCTAGCATGTTGACATCATTGCTTGGTGGTTGCAAGGCATGTGGTAATGAATTTCTTGCAGATAAGGTGGCAAAGAGACTTGTTGAGCTCAGTCCCAGCCAGTCAGGACCTTATGTTCAAATATCCAGCATCTATGCTGCAAATGGTGATTGGAATAGATCAGAATGTGTTTGGTCTATGATGTGTGAGAGGAAAATAAAAAAGAATCCAGGTTTTAGTTGGATTGATAGGTAGAGTGTTCTAAACATACTACGTAAGACTTAGTCTTCATTTGGGCGCCTTCTTAATGCTTTCTAAAGCAGCTTCTTAGTATAAAAATTTCTAGTTAAAGAAAATTTTGAACTAACAAGTCGTTTTAGAAAGCAGTAAGAAAACCGTCCCAAACAAAGTTTTAGAGTTAGATTTTAGTAAAGTCCGTTTTTTTTTCCAGATTCCATGGAAGATTGAAAACTATAAAGAAAGCATTACTGCAGGTATGATCTCAGTGCAAACTTGCATGCGATTAGTTTTCTTCATCACATGTTAGTAATGTGCTCATCTTGAGAGCATCAAGTAACCGAAAATTGAGGAGTTGTGAGCAACTTAATGCATTGATCGACGGATATTCCTTGTGTAGGTTGAAATGGTGAAGCCTTGCTCTACGAGCTACTCATATCATTCTTCTTTTAGCTTAAAGATCAAAGCGACAGGCTTACAAACTCATTGCTATGAAAATTGGGAGGTGGAAGGCTTGTATTTTCAACTGTCATTTCTTAAGTTTATCAGTTCTTTTCACTCTCATGCTTACCTTCCTGTTTTGCACCATAACATAAACAATCGATGAGGAACGGTGGGAGGAGAGAGCACTTTATTACTAACTGTCTACCCTAAAAAGTGGTTGATTCCAGCTAGGGTGTCAATTTCGGGTCATGAGTTGGGTTCTGGTCAAACCTGAAATTGACCCTGCACTATTCGGGTTCGAGTCGACCCGACCCGTTTTTGCAAACATGTCGATTTTTTGGAGCCGAACTCAAACCGCTTCGGGTTCCGGTCAACCGGACCCGACCTGCAGACAGGCAAATGACACGGAACAGGCCGGCTGCAACAGTGGGCCGATGGAACTGGCCGCGCGATGCCAAACTGACACCTGATGCGGGACGCGGGGTGCGCGAGAGGGCGCGGGGAGCGCTCAAGGGCGCGATGGAGGTAGTTGGGCGTGCGCGAGGGTGAGACCGCGGGGGGCGAGCGCGAGGGCTCGACGCCGGACGCGGGGCGCGCTCGAGTGCTCGACGCGGAACTGACGGGGGGCAGCCAGGGCAGGGTCCTTCGGCCAAATTGGTTTATGTGTTATTCCGGGTCATTTCGAATCATTCCCGGGGATCCGGGTCAACTCAAACCCGACCCGATTTTTCAAACGGGTTAGTTTTCTAGACCCGAATCCGACCCGCTTCGGGTTCGGGTCAACCAAAACCCAAAATTTTTTATTCGGATTTTCGGGCCGGGTCCAACATTAACACCCCTAATTCCAGCTGGGGGTGTAAGTGAGCCGAACTAGCTCGAGCTCGACTCTTTTATGGGCTCGCGAGCTGAGCTTATCGAGCTCACGAGTCGAGCTCGAGCTTTGAGCCGGCTCAGCTCGTGAGCTCAAAGCTCGTGAGCCAGCTTGAATAAATATTAATAATTTAAAAATACTTTTATTTTATTTATTAAATTTAAAATTAAAAAAAATTAATAAAAACCACCTAAGTTTTATTTAAATGTTAAATATTTCATATTTTTTTTAACTCCCGCTTAAATTTAAAAATCTCGCCTAATTTTTAAAAATCACCCCTAAATTTATAAATTTCTGCCCATTGCTCGCGAGACCGCTCGAGCTCGTTTACAGTGAAACGAGCTAGAGTTCGAACTAGCTCGAGTTCGAGCTCGTCTATTGAGCTCGACTCAACCTCACTTTCCAACTAACTAACCAATCTCGATAAGGGCCTAAACTCGACTCGTTTACACCCCTAATTCCAACATTTTTTTCTCAGCCATACATAAATGATGTTGGCTTGATCATATGCTAGTGTGAATTGTTGGATCCAATGGAGGCGGAAAAATAGTTTCATCCCCTTCGAATAACATGCCAAATCATCAAGAAATGATATTAGAAACGTACACGAATCCATTAAAATGCAGAGTTAAAGTTTTCAGTATTTCACGCTTAAAGCGGCGTTCTCAAGAGAGTGAGAGACCCCTTTCTTTTCATTCTAGATGGAAAAATGAGTAAAATGAGAACATAACCGCTTAAACCGGAAACCATGACACTTTTATTTCTTAAATGTATTTATTTTATTTCATCTCATTATTAAAATATAATAAATATCTGATCTCTACACAATATTTAATTCAATACAAAATTAAAATGAGATGCCACATAGATCAAATACTAATTTAATTCTTAAATAGATCACAAATTTAATTTGCTTATTTTTAGATAACTATTAATGCATAATTTTGTGTAACATATCCTTCTTAGTAGATGGGGTTGCTGACTTTATTGTCTGAGCTGCTGGGAATAAATATTTTGTTTCCATCGCTAAGTGCTTACAATATCAAAGTAGATCGACGACACTATGGATGAACATAAAAGTGGATCGTCGACACTGTGAACGAACATCAAAGCGGCCCAACAACATGGAACCAGTTAAATCAACTGGTGGGGATCACTGCAACAATGAAAAAGAAACAACGTCAGTCAACGCCTGCAATGATTCATGGAGTGTCGAGAATACTTAAATTATTTTGAAATATATTTGATTTGTATTTGGTTTCATTTTATTACTTTAAAACAATTTTTAATCGAATATTTGCGTTGGGAAAATAAAAATCCCTTTTGATCTAACATAGTTTTTAATGCAATACTTGATATCAAGTTATTTGAAAGAGCGTAAAATATGATCAAATTGATCCATAAAATTGAGAGAGAGGCTGCGATTTCATTTGGAGCAGTTTTTTTATTTCTTTCTAAAACGTCTTTTAATGCAAAAAAATTTTTATTCAAAAAATTTGTGTTAAAAAATGCTTTAGAAAGCTGTCCAAATGAAGCCTAGCTTACTTTTTATTTTAAAAAATTTTTTTTTATAAAAAAAAAATTAATTAGAAATCTTTCTGCTAAAGAAATGCTTTAAAAAACAGTAAAAAAATGTCTCAAACAGAACCTAAACTTCGCCAAAATACTCATTTCATCTTGATAAATATATTGACATCAGGAACATATAATATGAAGCCTCAACAAATATAAATGGGTTGAATCAAAATAGACTAAGTTGAACCTTATTATTAGCCTAATTAAGGCTAGACCGCCTTTTTCCTTTCATGTTGGCCTTACTTGTAGTAAGGACAAGTAAGGAAGAAGAGTTTATAGGAATCATTGGTATTGCAATATGAGATTTCGGACTTGTGATTTTGATTATAATGAATATTATTGATTGAATCTCTACTTCTTCTAGCATTTGTATTGTATATTTTTTTTTTTACTAACATTTCAGATACATCATTCAACGTTCCAAAACTTTCAGTGCTCAAGATTGAGTAGAATATGATGATATTAGGAAAAGTTTGTAATATCTATTTCTTTATTTTTTATTTCTTGATTCAAAGCCATGTAAGGGTGTATATTGATTTGGTGACCATGCACACACAGAGGGGAGTGAGAAATTGAATTTTAAAATTTCTTTTTAAACTAATCATACATCACAATCTAGATCCTACTATACAACCAGTTATTAAAAAAACAATTAAAATGGTTAATTCTATAATTAATGTATTTAAACTAATAGTACGTTACAAACACGATCGTACTGTACGATTACTTAACCTAGAGTCCTTAGCCGTTAGTCAAATTTAAGTAAGTATTTTAAATTTTAATTTTTGAACTAATCATAATGTATGAAAACAATCGTACCATACATATGATATTTTAAAATTTACCTATATTAATCCCCATGATTAGTCAATCAAATCAATGTTTAATTAATATGGTAGATCATATCATATGATCGGCAGAGATGAAATTCGATCGTTCTGGATGAAATTTTAATTTTTGAACTAATCGTAAAGTACGATGTCAATCGTACTGGATGATTGGCATAGATGATTTTTAATCGTCATGTACGATATTAAGATAATTAAACTAATTGTATTGTACGATATATAGTTCATACTGTACTATTGGTATACAAAACTTGAACAATACTTCCTATGACTATTCTATCGTATTCAATGAACTATAGTTTTTAAACTAATCGTACTGTATGATCCTCGAGGATCGTATAAGACGAACAGAGTCAGCATAATCAAATTTTTTGGACATTAAGTATGATTGGCATCTAATAAAGTCAATTCACAAAGATTCTAGAACTTTCTTTTTATTCATACATGAAATTGTATAATAATTTGTATTTTAGTACTTAGAAATATGGAGTAAGTTGCATTAGGAAATTTTATCAAGTTAAAAAAATATATGGCATTACTCCTATTATGATTTTGCAATGAGTTCCTTTCAAAACTAATATAATATCTTCTTACTACCTCTCGAATAATAACTTGGTTTTTTTTATTCATGCCATTTTTATGTTGTCATGGGTAGCCCAACTTCCATCTACATCACAAAATTTTGACTTCATTCATATGAGTTACTTCACAATCAACCAAATATAATTTTTAATAAAGTGATATTACTTAATTCTATAATATTTCTTAAAATTAACTTTGGTGTAGTAAATATAAGAATCAAAAGATGACCACTTCTCACAATCAAAGGGGAGAGAGAGAGATAGAGGATGAAGGCTTTGTTTGGGATGACTTTCTTGTTGCTTCTTAAAGCAACTTTCAAGTATAAAAATTTAAAATTTTGTACTAAAAAATCGCTTTAAGAAGCAACAAAAAAGCTGTCACAAACGAAGCCGAAGTTATCACCAAATCTCGGATGATTTGGTGGTAGGAAAGTCGAACAATTGGCAATAGATATGAATTGAGACTTTAGAGTCTTTTATCCATGGCGAAAAGAAATGAAGTGCAAGTTGTCAAAGCGATGTATTACTTGTAATCACATAAGAATGCAAGGAGAAAGCTGGCTTGTGTCATTTGTTGCTCTTGTGCTCGCAAAGGCAAACAAAGATAGAAAGGGGCCTATTATGATGGTTTGGCTTTAGAAGATATTTTGTTAGAATACAAAGTGGTGTAAAGTGAAGGATGGAGGTCTTGAATGAGTTGTAAGTGGCAGGTAGACCATTGAGGATATGTAGAATAATATCTTCCTTATCAATTTTGGAACTGGAGGCCGAGATGTTGTCGACGATGGATTTTATCTGAGCAAGATACTGCTGTATGGTAAGGTCTTTCATCTGGATCCGAAATAGCTCATTTTTTAGCTGAATGACGCATGAGCGGCTGGACGGTTGAAGACGGCGTTCAAGAACCGACCAGGCCTCATGAGCGGTGGTGGACGAGATGATGTAAGGTAAGATGGATTGAGAGATTGTTGAAAACAAGGCAGAGAGAAGAGTGCGGTCAACAATCCGCCAGGCTGTAAAAGCTGTTTTCCTCCCACGATCGTCCGGGACAAAGTGGATCGTCCCGGGACGATCTATACAGATTGTGAAGAAATCTGCATTTTTGTCTGTACGAACCTGGAACAGTCGGGACGAACCGTCGGGACCAACCAGACAGAGAGTTTCGTCTAGGGACGAAGAAATTGGAATTAATTTTCATCTGGACAATTTAAGTCCAGAGAAGATGTCCCGGGATGATCGGGAAATCATCCGGGATGATCCTGCTTAATAAATATCCGATTAATGTCATTTTGAAGAGAGAGAAAGTCCAGGAGAGAGAAAAACAAAGGAAAAAGAAGAAAAGTGGATTTTTGGGGGACTTCGACTCGTTTTCGTCCGTTGCAGTAGTTGGGAGAGTTGACCGACTCGAGGTAAGGCACATTCTGCCTTTCTCAATTTTCAGAAATGTGGATTTTGATGACTTTTCTGTTTCGGATTTTGTTTTTGTTAGCAAATTTTTGATATTATTTTCTTCTGACAAAGGTTTTACCGCGTAACTTTTGATATGTTTCTGAGATGATAATTATGCACGTTTTGAGTATTTTCTGGAAGATTTTTATAGGATATTTTGAATTCTGCGGCGTTTTAATTGAATTGCGAATTATCAGGATGTTAAAAAATGTTACTTCAGTACAATGAAAGTCTTATAATGTTGTTGTGGATATTCTGTGGTAATTTGATAAATTTCTGAATATGTGAATTTTGTGTAAATTCCGTATACTGTCGTTATGCCGTTAATTTTTCTGAATTGATTCATTGAATGAATTGAAGTGTTTGTATGCTATCAGAAGGGAGTTATAAGGTGTGAGACCTCGTTCCCTTACTGTTCCTCTCTAATTTGGATTTTCCTCTCAGGATCGTCCGGGACGATAGTGGGATCGTCCAGGCCGATCTGCACTGTAGAAAATATCGGCCTGAAAATAGTCCTGGGAACCGTCCAGGACGATTTTTTTGGTCTGATCGTCCCGGGACGATTTGGCGATCGGCCGGGCCGATCAGCTTAATGATATGAGAAAATCAGCTCGTTTTGATGAGAGAGAAAATCATTTTAACTCAAAATATCTGATTTGAGGAGAGAGAAAGAGAAAAGGAAAAAGAGGAAAATCTGGTTTTGGAGGCCGCGGAGCGCTTTTCGTCCGACGTCGCTGTTGGGAAAAGTGAAGATCTCGTGGTAAGGACTCCGAACCCTATTTCTGTTTTCAAAAATATTGAGTTTTGACCGAGTTATGATCTGTTTTGTGTTTTCGTAGTCGACTTTTCGACGTGATTTTGATTTGACACAACTTTCACCGCATAACTTTTGGTATGTTATAGATATGATTATGACACACGATTTGAGTATTTTCTACGACGATTTTACCGGTCGGAATTGATTCTACGCGATTTTAATCGAATAGAAAAATATCAGGACTTGATTTGATTTGATTTCTATAGAATAATAGTCTTGTATTGATGTCGTGAATATTCTACTGTAATTTGGAAGAATTTGGAAATCGTGTCTTTTTGCAGGATTTTTGTGTAAATTTGACCGACTGCCGTTACGCTGCCCGATTTTCGTATGATTTCCGAATTTTCTGGAATTGATAGATTGAATTGATATGTGTATGACTATTGATTTGATTGTACTGGATTGATTTAATATTGATTATTGCATTGATTATTGAATTGAATTCTTAAATTGACTATTGATACTGGAACCCAAGTGGAACCTGGTTGAACGTTGGTGAAGATTGATATTGACCTGTACAGGATGGTGGGCTGACGGGCTTTCCTTTAAACCATTGATCATTGATATAACGATTGGGAGTTATAAGGAGTTTTATATGCCGACGGGCGGCCGACGGGCAAAAAGAGTGACGACTCTTATTGATAGACCAACGTACGGATCTACAACAGCAACGGATTCTACAACAGCAACATGACCAGTTGATTTTACTTGTCCAGTATATAGTATTGAATTGCATGTTTACTGTATTGATTTATGGATTCATTGTTTTATAGATTCCTGCTTTATCGACTTTGATTGGATTTACTAGATCGTACGATTTCATTGATTTCACTGATTGATTGATGTGCATCGACATTGAGCATTGATATAGAAATGGATGGATATAGATATTGCATTGATAGCATGAACATGAATAGTATAGAATCATTGACACTGTTGCCTATAGATTCATTGATTTCTGCTTATAGATTCATTGTTACTACTACCTATGGATTTATTGATCTCGCTTATAGATATTACTGATAGACCGTATTGATTTGATTTGATAGCGATTGATTTAACGGATTGATTGATTCGACGATTTGATTGATTTGACGGATTGACTGATTTTCTTCTGTGTACGTATTTCTTCGAGATTGACGTGAATTGATCGAGCCTGATTTATTGATCCGCCTGCCGTTGCATTGACTGGTTTATTGACTATGGATTTCCGTATTGCATAGACTCATTGACCATTGACTGATATAGATTGATTGACTGTGATTGACTGACATGCATATTGATAGCATAGCCGTGCTTTGATTTCAGTTATAGGTATTAGGTGACCTGCTGGGCTTTGTAAAGCTCATTATATGTGGTTGATATTTTCAGGTCAGGGCAAGGGAGCAGAAGATAGGAATTGATCCAGATCTTCAGGTTTTTGTCTTTTGATTGATAGTGATTCTTTTGTACTCAGGATATATTTCAGAACTGGTGATTGTAGTGTAGTTCCTGAGTATTGTACATGAACTTTTGAGTTTGAATCGACTTGTATATTGATGTTTTAAATTTTATAGATATTTGATAGACTGTTAATAGAAGGTTTTAGATAACTCTGGTAAATTGTTTGAGAAATAGATTGACATTCTTTCCAAGTTAGATCTTGGGGCATCACATAAGGGGCCAGAATCTTTTGAGATTCTGTAAGTGTCAGGGATGGGAGACATAAGGGGTCAGAATCCGTCGAGATTCCGTAAGTGTCAGGGATGGGAGACATAAGGGGTCAGAATCCGTCGAGATTCTGTAAGTGTCAGGGATGGAAGACATAAGGGGCCAGAATCCGTCGAGATTCTGTAAGTGTCAGGGAAGGGAGACATAAGGGGCCAGAATCCGTCGAGATTCTGTAAGTGTCAGGGAAGGGAGGCATAAGGGGCCAGAATCTGTACGATTCTGTAAGGGTCTGGGAATCTGAAATCTGACATGTGATATGTTATCTGAAATCTGATATGTGATATGTTATCTGAAATCTGATGTTTGATATCTGATAATCTGTTCTGTGACTTATTTGATTTGTTTTATGAATTATCCGATATATGATTTCTGATTTCTGTACGACTATGTCTGTTTTGTGACATGAAAGCTTTATGATATCTGTTCTGAACTCTGATTTGAAATGACTTCAGTTTTCTGTATCCGTAAGCTAAATTCTGATTGATCAAGTATCTGTTCTGTCTGTTCTACGATTTCCGTACAGCTATTTTCTGATGTGGATATCTGAGGATTTGGATTGGTGAGTGATGTCTTGCTGAGCTGTTAGCTCATCCTTATTTTCTATGTGATTTTCAGGTTCTGGAAAATGGAAGGAAGTTTTGGATTAGCAGTTCAGAGTCTAATCAGTGATTAGGTATTTTGTACTTTTGATTTTTATACAGTCATGGCTTTTCTGTTCTGTTCTATTCTTTATGCTTGTAAGCCATGTACTGTATCTGTATATGTTGTTTTGACGAAAAAAAAGATAGATGAACTATTATATATTTGGATGTTTATAGTACCTCTGTGTTTTCTGTCTATACGATATTTGGAATAAAGTTCTGAAGCAAATTCCAAAGTCAGATCCTGGATTTCAATGGTTTCGTCGCGGCCCGATGCGAGCGGGATCCGTCCTGGTCGGGTTGGGTCGTGACACAGGCTGCTTGAGCGGAGGTTTCGGTGTTGGCTGGCTGTTTGGCTTGTCCCGTCAGGTGGCCGGTGTAACCTGTGGCATTGAATTGCTGTAATATTTGAGTACGCCATATGACGTAGTTGTCGGAAGTGAGAGGGTAGGGAAGAAGATTCTTGACGTTGGTAACAAGCACTACAGGAAAATCACTCATTTCCGGCGGCAATTTCCGGCGGTTTTGTAATTTAGCGGCGGTTTTCCGACGGTTTAAATGCCGCCGGTAAAAACCGCGTAGGAAAAGAAATTCCGGCGGTTTTTTCCGGCGGCAAATTTGTCCGGCGGCTTACCGCCAGTCTTAAACCACCGGTCAAATTAAAAAAAAAAAAATCGCTCCCGCGCCCGAACCCCGCCCCCACCGGGGCTCCGCGCTCCGGCAAGGCTCCCGGCCATCCCGCGCTCCCGCTAGGCGCGGCCCGCGCTCGCGATCCCGGCTCCCGCGCTCCGGCGAGGCTTCCCGCTCCCGCGCTCCGGCCAGGCTTCCCGCGTTCGCTCCGCGCTTCTGCGCGCGGTGAGAATCGAACCGTGGATCTCCCATGTAGATTTCAAGCGACCGACCGAAATTCCAATTATGCAAATACGTTACATTTGTCAATATTATTTATTTAAATATATTCAGACCGAAAAGCAATTAATTATTTAATTTTTTTTAAAATTAAACTAATTAATTTAAAATAAAAAATAATATTTAATATAAAATAACAATTAACTAACTAAATAATTTTAAAATGAAAATTAATTAAATAGTTAATTTAAGTTTTAATTAATTTTTGTTAAATTATTTACATAGTAAATTTTTTTTTTACTTTCAATAAAATTTTTAAAGCCACCGGAAACGTGAAAAAGCCGCCGGAAATGCCGCTGGAAAATTCCGTGAGAAAAAACCGCCGGAAAGCCGCCGGAAACGTGACCGTCGGACAGCCGCCGGAAAATTCCGCCGGAAATCGGTGATTTTCCTGTAGTGAAGAAACTTTTGAGGTGCGGGAATGACGAGAATGGTGGAGGAGGGATTGGGAATGTTGGTGGAGGAGGGAGGGAGAGACGTGATTGATTCTTGATCTCCCATGATGGCCCCTGATACCATGAAGGAGATGAGATCGGAATCAGGTAAAGCAGGGAGACGGAACAAGAAGTGAGGAAACAGAAAAATGAATCTTATTCATGTCACGGTACAGAGTACAATATTTATAAGTACAGACAAAGGCTGAAATATAAATACATAAGGGCTGAAGGTTATATTGTTAACATAAAGTATTTTAAATATATGGATTTTGAAAATTTTCATGTCTGATTGAAGTAGAAAGTAGAGCAAAGTAAATAAAATTTGTGTGTAAATCATTTTAGTTCATTTTTGAAGTAAATCAAATTCGTCCAGTTTTAAGCGAGAATTATTTACACCCAAAGCAAGCTTGCTTGACCGCTAGCCACCACCGACTACAAACACCACCCAATGCTCGCAACCATCACTGTCACGCCCCACTGGCCACCACCCACCTCCAACCACCACCTCAGCTGCAATATCTCACCACTGCCGGCCAACCACCACTATTGCCGATCCCACCATCATCAACTGATCATCCACCTGTCGATGTCTGCCACTATTTTTGAAAATTGCACTACATTCATTACTTCAAAAAAAAAAAAAAACATTCAATTATATTTACTTTATGTTCATCTAAACAATTCCACTGCATTTTTTTTATACTGCATTCCTTGTGCACTATATTTTTTTTACATTGCATTCTTTTTAAGATAATCAAACAGCCCCTATGTCAAAGAAGAAGGCAAGGAGTAACATTAACAGGCCTCTAGGAGAGAGAGTATAAGTGATTTTTCTTCGAAAATTCGTGATCCAATGTAGTGAGTGAAATCAATAAGTTTATTTCTCAACTATGAATGTATTTGAAATAATGATGAAAAATTTAATTGCAACTAAATTTTCTTAAAAATTATGAGCGATAAATCTCAAAAAATAAAAGTCTACATGAATCATTTCATGATATCGTTGGATTTAGCATTTTTAATATATATTTTTTAATTTATTACACTAAAAAATTTCATGCATTAACTAAAAATAAAATCACGTTATAGTTTTCTTCGACTCGTTTAATGGACGCCATTAGCAAGCGTTCCATCTACATGTTTTTGGGAGTTACTAAAATGGCCATCCGTACTCTCTGTCCTCGCTCACTTCTCCGCACCCTTTCCTTCGGCCTCCACTCAGTCGCCGCCGCCGACGAGCCTACCATCACAGCCATAGTAAACGATCTCTGCCGCGTACTAAGCGACTTCCGCTCCCCACACCACGACCTCGAATCTGCCCTCTGTCCCTTCTCCTCCTCTGTCTCCCCCGCCGTCGCCGAGCAAGTCCTTAAGCGCTGCCGCCATCTTCCATCTCCTTCACACCGCTTTTTCATCTGGTCATCCTCCCTTCCATCTTTCCTCCACACTCCTACCTCCCACTTTGTACTCCTCGACCTCCTTGCCTCCAACCGTCTCTTTCCTCTTGCCTGGACCGTCATCTCCGACTTCCACCCCCATTTTTGCCACTCCAACTCTTTTCGCCTCCTTTTCCAAGCCTACTCACGCGCCTCGCTCCCGCACGATGCCATCCGAGCCTTCCGTAGAATGCCCGACTTAGGGCTCCAACCTACTATAGACGACCTCCACCACCTAATCTCATCTCTCTGCCATCAAGGCCTTGTAATCCCAGCGCAAGAATTTTTCCATGAATGTAAAGCTGAGTTCTGTATCACGCAGAAAACGTACACGCTTCTCATGAACGGTTGGGCCTCGGTTAGGAAGCCGAAGAATGCCCAGCACCTTTTCGACGAAATGCTGCAACAACGTCTCCCTGTCGATGTCTCTGCTTATAATTCGCTCATGGCAGCATTTTGTAGAGGGGGAGAGCTTGACGAGGCTCATAAACGGTTCCAGGAGATGAGAACATTGCACAGTCTTGAGCCGAATGCTGGAAGCTACGCGGTTTTTATTCGAGCTTATTGTGAAGCGAAGGATGTCAATTCCGCCATGAGAGTCATCGAGCACATGAAAATGCATGACCAAACACCGAACGTATTCACATACAACGCTATCATCAAGCTGTTATGTGAGAAGGAGAAGGCTGAGGAGGCCTACCAACTGCTTGATGAAATGATTGAAAGAGGCGCTAAGCCTGATACTTGGAGCTACAATGCAATACTAGCTTTGCATTGCAAGATTCAGGAGGTTAACAAGGCACTTAGGCTTCTTTCTAGAATGGACAGAGACTCTTGCTTGCCCGACCGGCATACATATAATATGTTACTGAAGATGTTGATAGGCATTGGTAGGTTTGATCGGGTAATTGAGGTTTGGGAAAGCATGGAGAAGAGGGGTTTCTTTCCTTCTGCATCATCTTATGCTGTTATGGTTCATGGGTTGTGCATGAAGAAGGGGAAGATTGAAGAAGCTTGTCGTTATTTTGAGATGATGGTGGATGAGGGAATTCCACCTTATCCCAGTACTTGTGAGGTACTCAGAAGAGAGCTTAAGCGGTTAGGATTGGGAAGGAGGATTGAAGTGGTCGTTGGTAAGATGAAGAGGAGTACTTCTTGCAGTATACAAGAGCTTTCGAATGCCATGGATGCAAGCCAGATAGTTGAAGGGCATACCTGAAATTATTGCTGGTGAATTTGAAGTTTCAAAACAAAGGTATTAGAAATTTACAAACGCATATGAGCTTTTAAGTGCTTTGCAACATAGTTTGTGATTATAGTCTAGCACTTTGAGAAGACCACAGAAACTGGTGTGCTTACTCGTGAATGGGAAATTTTAGACTTGCTTTGACAACACCGTTTACTGTGACTAAGAACTGCTGCATTCTGTCCTTTGAGGTTTTTGGGTTACACTCATTTGCTTCATTCATTTGCAGGTAAGTTTCACGAGAAACAGCAATGAGGTCTCTTGTTTGCGGGATTATAGCTTAGGTTTTTAATGCTGTATTCATGGGAGATGACTAGTGGGAAACTATGCACTTTCAAATATATCATTTCAAGGGATACTAGAGGTAAAATATCAAATCATGTTGAATGCTGCAAAATCAAGTTGTTATAGTAGTGATCGATTTACTTTACCTTATTTGATCTCATACGAAGACGAAAGCAAGAAAGTAGAGATCGAGGCAGATAATTTTTATTTGAAATACCTAAAATAGAGATTATAGAGTGTTGCTCTGCCGAATAGCTGATACAATGTATCATCTTTCATCATGATATGAAGAATTGTTAAAACAATGCAAAAGAACAAGTAGTTGTATTTGTTATTAGTTTGTAGCTAAGGCGCAAGTAGGAAAATGGTTGTAGTGCAGATGATGTGGGAGTTAATTGGTTTTCTTATGACTCATATTGGGTTTTCTAGATTCTGTTTTTGTGGTTCAACCCAATACAAATGGACATCGCAAAGGTTGAAGGATTTATTAGAGGGAATATGGTTGACACTCCTAATGGTCTAGGGTACCATTTGGGTTGAATCCTGGGATAATATAGTATATTGGATTCAAGGATCCTAGGAGGGGTCTAAGGTACCTTGGGTTTGATTTTGGATTAAATTGGTTTTGGTTTAGTAAGGAGATAAGAAGTGCTTGCAGAAATGTAGGAAAAGTTTTGGCTGAAATTTGATTTCAGCAATTTCAGAAAACCAGTGACAAGAAAATCAAGAATAGAACACGCCATAATACTTTTTTTATTGAAATTTTTATGAAAGAAAGATAAGATACAAGTGGATCTTCAATTGGAGAGGAAGATCCGGCTCTCCCAAATCACTAGCTATTGGCTAGAGTCCAAACACCCTAAGAACAATCTAAATTCAGCAAATAACACATACCCCTAACCCTTAGAAAAAATCACGTACTTAAAGAAAACAATAAACATTAAATACCCAATCTGCCCTACCAATTCCCTCTCAAATCTTCCCTTTTTCCTTAATTATTTCTCTCCCAAATCAGCCCTCAAATCAGCCCCCAAATCTACCCTCTTCAATTAGAAAATATTTTCTAATTAATCATCTCCAAATCAACATCCAAATTTACCCTCTTCAATTAATAAATAATTTCTAATTAGTCCCCCCAAATCAGCCCCCAAATTTTCCCTCTTCAATTAGAAAACATTTTCTAATTAATCCCCTTCAAATTTATCCTCTTCAATTGAGAAATAATTTCTAATTAATCTTCTCCAAATCAGCCTCCTCTCCTACGGCTCCCGCTCCCGTCGTATCAGAAGGTCTAATTGAGTTATTTTGCAGCTGTATAAACTCATCATTGACCTTCTAAACCCATTGGATAGGTTAGATGTCAATTGAGCTTTCAAGGCAAAAGGGATCTCATAGGGTAGGCTCTCTACTAGGGTAGTTCAAGAGTTTATATGGCGTACCTCATAGGCCAAGGGTTTCTAATTTTGATTCTAAGGACTCCTAACATAGTTGGGCCACCTATATCTAGCTCCTAGAACTGTGTAAGGCTTTCTAGAGCTAAAGAGCTGAAGTCAACTGTTTGGAATTTCTATGACTAGCCAATATTAAAGTTAATGGAGACCCACCTAAGAAGCCCTACAGGGAAGGTTCTATTGTAAGGAAGGATCATCTATATCCCAAGGCTAAGCACAAAGAAGAATTTATCAATCTTATCAAAAAAAAATGATATCAACCCTTTTTAGCTATCGCCCCAATAATGCCTAGTCCTATCTTGGGAACTAGAATGTTGGAAATAAATTGCAGTATATTAAATCAACAAACCATCTTCTTCATCAGGTTCTCTATTTTTCAAGTAGTGGTTGAATCTTTGATTTGAAAATTCTTGAATAATTAACGACCCAGTTATGTATTGTGGAATTGTAGGTAGATTGAAATAATTTCAATCAAGTTCTTGCATGTAATCGGATCTCTTGAAGGTAATGTTGGTCCTACCATCAGATTTCCCCTTTTCATGCCAGTTTGAATGAATTGAGCAGGAACGAAGTTTGCTCTGTAACCCAAGCAACAGGGTTGTTTTCAAACAAAAATCTAAACATACAGGGATAATGAATGTATTCCTAGGAAATTTAGGCTTCGTTTGGGACGATTTTTTTACTGCTTCTTAAAGCGGCTTTCTAATATAAAAAATTTAATTTTTTACTAGAAAATCATTTTAAGAAGCAGTAAAAAAAGCCTCCCAAACGAAGCCTTAATTTGAGTTTAGTTTGTGGTTCAATTCTTATATTATAGTTGGGTAGAGTTTCATTTGGTCAACCTACTTTGTCACATCAATGCTGTATTTCTTTTGAAAGTGAGCATTTTTTCTTCTTTTTTTCTCCAGCTCCTTTCGTATCAAACAAACGGTACCAAGTGTTTACATATTTTTAGAAGAGGTCTTCTTTTATAATTAATTAAGAATTGGTGGCCTGATTTTTTTTCTTTTCTTTTATAAGGGAAATTTAGTAAATAAAGGGCACTAGTTTTTATTTGAAGTGGTTAGCTTATAAATACCCCATCCTTCTAGAAAGTGGGCAGTTATTGGAGAGTTTATTTCATGTTATTCTCATGTTGGTGAAAGGTTAGTTTATGAGTATCGTTGCGGGGTTTACTTTCACATCCCAACAGATCTTTTTTATAATTAATTAAGTGTTAGAGGGACCGGTTTCTTTTCTTCTCTTCTCTTCATAAAAGTAATTTAGCAGCTGTTTGGCATGCAGAATTAGGAGGGTAAAGTAATTTAATTACTTGCATTTCTTAAATTACGTCGTTTGATTTATTTTGAGCGGAACATAAGAAAGTCCTCCGAGGCATCAACAGTGTATTACAGGAGATTGTTCATGCGACATCGAAACCTACTCAAATTGAGAAAAAAGGGCAGTTTTTGAGGTTTGTTTCAGTTAATCCTGAAGTTGGGGAAGGGTTTCCCTATTTTGGGGTGGATTCTTCAAATTTGTAGAGGTGAGAAGGGAATGAGATCATAGTGGAGTTTGGGACTTCATCACAATCGATCATCTAAGCTTCTATACTTTCTCCTCATCTATCTTAGCCCTGTCATTGCAATTTCAAGAGATCGTCCCCCAAGTGGCAACAAGAACTTGTACGGGAGCAGTCTTAGCGAATCTGCACTTCTGCGGATACCTAAAGACCTGAATTCAGGTTCACTATTTTTAGATTTAAATCTTACCTTGTTTTCTTCTTGATAGGAGCTAATCTACCAATTTTTTTCTTGTCCTTTTCAATGCAGATTGTGAGAATTGCCATACCCAGTTGAAACATTATTAACAACAATCCTGAATCTCAATCTCCCATTTCTTGAACAAAGAGGAACATTTTGAATCAGCCAAGCATTGGTGGTTGAGGTTTTCATCTGCTATTCCAGACATCTCTTGAAAAATATAATTGGCGTTGTTTGCTCTCTTTTTTTCTCTCGACTACTATGAGCTAGGGAGTATGATACTTAGGTTTTGTTTGGGACGGCTTTCTTTCTGCTTTTTAAAACAGTTTTTTACTATAAATTTTTATATTGAAAAGCTGCTTTACAAAATAGTGAAAAAGTTGTCCCAAATGAAGCTTTAATTTAATTGGTGTATGTTTGTTTATAAATTTCCATTATTCGGAACGGGATATGTGGTTATGCTTAGTGACCAAATTTTATCTTAGCTATGAAATTTCAAATTGCATCTTAAGCCTTCTTTAACCAACTTTTGCTCTTGCTGGAAGTTATTCAGACTTTATTTGCGCCTTCTTTTGTCTTTATTCTCCCAAGCTATTCAAAATTTTAAGTCAGCAATTTTCTTGGTGTCACTGCCAATGGCAGCGATAGCAAAGTGGCCTCCACTGCCCTAACTTAACAAACCAATTTGACACAAGTTTGTTGGCTCACCTTTGAATTGGTTAAGTTCGATTAGTTCAGAGATAGTTCCCTTATTCATATTGAAGGTGAGGGCGTTATTATCCTGTGGACTAAGAGTGTGTCAGCTTCCCCATTGCCTTATAAGCAAAGCAATGAGCGTTTGGTTGCAAGTTTGTGTAGTGTAACTCTAGTTTGGGTTAGTTACTAGTTGTGGAGATAGGTTATGAGGCAGATTTAGGTTTTATTTGGGACGACTTTCTTACTGTTTCTTAAAGTAGCTTTTTAGTACAAATTTTTTTTTTATACTAGAAAGCTGTTTTAAGAAGCAGTAAGACAACCGTCCAAACGAAGCTTGAATAATATAAGTATCATATTGTCTCTTAGTCTTCATTTGGGACAACTTTCTTAATATTTTCAAAAGTTGCTTTCTAGTACAAAATTTCGAATTCAAGTAATTTTTATACGAAAAATTGCTTTAAAAAACAGTAAGAAAATTATCCCAAACGAAGCCTTAATGTTATATAGCTTGTTTTTATTCACTTGCATGTTTTTATGATAACCATCATGCTCAAAACTTATATATTGTTGGATTAAATCAAACATGTTTGTGCAAATTAATTCATTATTATCCCATTTAACATAATCTTTTAAATCATCATGTTATTGATTATAGTTGGATATATTGTGTAACTATAGATGTAAAGAGTTTGATTAAATTAACTAGTTAAGTTGAGCTTGACATGGACATTATGCCTAATTGTAAATCACTTACATGTTTTAATTATTAGTTTACATCATAGTTATTTTTTAAGGGATCATTTGTGTTGTTTTCTTCTACTCAATAGCATTTTTAGGGGAAAAAATAGGTCTATCCACCAACACTGTTCTAAAATACATATTTTGTTAAGTAGTTTTATTATTATTATTATTATTATTATTGTTGTTGTTGTTGTTAAAATGTGACCGAGATGTCAAAGCAATTTATTAGAAACACATTACAAACAACTAATATCCTCCTTTAACAAAGCTAAAAAAGAAGGATGAATATTATTACAAATGAGAGAGTCAAAAAAAAAAAAAAGACTAGAAATAGCTATCTTAGCACACAAATCAGCAACTTTATTACCTTCTCTTTGCACATGCTGAAAAATAACCTGGTTGAAATCTTTAAGATAGAGGAAATCCTTCGGATTCAAGCTCCCCACCTCAATTTCCACCTTATTCACTGAATTCTGAAAGAATTTGATAACATTCAAGTTATCACCCTCAATTAAAATGCCTTTCCAATCATACATCCACTTTTTTATAATTTGCCCGGATAAGAAACAGAAAGAATATCCAAATGTGAGCAGTCCCAATGAATCAATCTGATCCCAAAAGCACTTATAAACCTCCTTTGTTGTCACGTAGAACGCCACATATTCCTGTCATATTTGAGTTTGCTAAAGAGGCATCCAAGTTAACTCTGAGCCATCCGGAGGAGGGGGATACAAAGATTTACGAGACAGCTTCATAAGCTGATTAGTATCCCATCTTTCTTTGATGTGATCAAAACTAAAAGATGCAGAAGTAAAGCTAACTACAGTAGCAGCTAGATAAGAAGCACAATCCTCCAAGCCACCATGAACAGCCTTGTTCCTGCTCTGCCAACATAAAAAAACAACCGAATAATACAAATTACCCAAGACTGGATGCTGATGAGAACACTGTTGTAGAAACAATATACAATTCTCAAAAGAATTTAACTCTGGGAAGAAAAAACCCCACTTAGCAAGGACAACAAAAACCTGAACCAACTTCTCACAGTTAACAGCCACATGATTAACGTCTTCAATAGCTGGACATCCTCTCGGACAGTTCTCAGAATTTGCCAATCTTCTGTAGAATAAAAAAGTCAGCTCCAATCTTTAGCCTCCACTAGAAAAACTCAACTATGGGCCTTAGTTTTATCTTTTTTAACCAACTCAGATAGTCATTGTCTTCTGCATTAACATATAACTTCTCTGTAACCAGGGCAGATATAGTTTTAACAGAATATCTATACATCAGTTCTACACGGTCTCCATTTAATTCTTTATTAATAGGAATTTCAAGGATAAGATCTACCAGCAAAGCACCAAATATATCTCTCAGAGTTTCCACATCCCAAGCTCCCTCTTTGATAAGATCAGAAATTCTATCTTCATGCAAAACAGAGCTATCCACATACGTCAGCCATCTTTCAATCTTTCTATCCAGAATCAAAAAATCCTTCAGTATTCTGATTTTTGATCCAATCCCAATGCTCCATCTGATTACTAGAAGTAATGCTTCAGCACCTTGTAAAATAGTTTTCCAAGTAGGAGAATTACATTTTCACAAAATACCCATTAATACATTCTAAATAAAAAATCTTAAATATTATAATTATAAGCAAATATTATATTATATTTATATTTAAAAATAAATTAAATAATATAATTACAAATATATTTTATATTATATTTAAAATTAAAAAAATAAAACTCTCTAAAATAAATATATATTATATTTCATTAAAAAATTAAAAAAAATTAAATGTACTATTACTATTTGTAATTTTCAGCAACTATTATTCTGTTAATTATAAATGTTTATTCTGTTCGTTAATTCATAAAAATATTTAATTAAAATTAAGTTTCATGAGAAAACCAAATTTTAGTTTACATTTTGTACGAAGAACATAAAATAGATTTCGATTTTTTTAGGAAATCAAATTTAATTTTGCGTATTTGTAGTTCAACTCCTTCTAGCAAATCATCCTTCCCGCCGCAAGAAAATTCTGGCAAGAGGCTGCAGCGGGGGGAATGGAGGGGTGGGAGGGCCAAATCGACGTCGACGATTCCGATCTCCAATCTGTTCTCCGTCCACTGCATCATTCCTCTTGTCCGCCCCACGCAATACTCAACCGTCTCGAGCCCTGCTCGCAAATTTCTTCCTCTTTTCAAACCCTAGACCGTACTCCCTCTATCCCTCCTTTTCAATCCCAACTTCCTACCAATATTTCTGAGATAAATCAAAACGAAGAAGAAGAGCATCCCAAGTTATCCATTTCCCGTCCCCTCATTCCCGGTCCCGCTGGCGCTATTCAGGCGGCCATGCGCAGGCGATCCGCTGCAGCTTCTTCAGAAAGGTTGCTCCCAGAAGGGGAAGGAAGTGTTGATCTCGATCTGTGTGTAAACGAAGAAGATGGAGATTTCAAGCTTAACCCTTGGCTGTATTCCCTTAGCTTTCTAGGTGAGTGTGGAGGTAGATCTTTACTGATTTCTTTATGTTCTAGGCTAGTTTAGTTAGTTTTTCCATCTGTCAGGCCAAGGTAAGGACTCGAATTTGTCGTACCCGATCAGTTTGATCAATGCCCAGCGGAGCGCTACCCAAAGAATACATCAGGTTGAGCAAATATTGCTTCTATTGGTTGTCAAGTTCCAGTTCAGTTTTATATGCTTCAGCTGGCTCAGTGACTTGATGGTTAGGTGGTAGGCATTATCAAATCCTGTACACCAAATGGGCTCGGTGATTTTTTCATAACACTGAAGGTAACAAGATTATGCTTAAATGACGCCTCTTAATAAAATTTGAATGGCTATGGAATGTGTTAAATGATCAACTTCCCTTTAGGATCCAACAGGCACAATTGGCGCAGCTATCCACCGCAAGGTCCTGTCTGAAGGAAATATTTGTAGGGAGATTTCGGTTGGATGTGTTTTCATTCTGAAGCAGGTGTCAAATATTTCTATTAATTAAGATGAGATATCATCTTTTCCGTGTTTTTGGGTTGTTAATACTTTCTTTATGTGACATAGCTTTGTGAGTATTATCAGAAAATTGCATTGTTGTGCTTTCAGGTGGTTGCACTCTGCCCAGCTCGCTCCTCCTGTTATCTCAATATTACACTGAAGAATGTGGTAAAGGTATTGGCTTATGCTGTAGATAAATTTTGTTGTTCAAGAAATGTATAAGTTTAGATTCTTATATATTTTGTTCAATGCTTGTTTGGTAACAAAAACAATAAGCCTTTGTCCCACTACATGGGGTCGGCTATATTAATCCTTTTTCGCCATTGTGTCCTGTTAAAAGTCAAATTCTCATTTAAATCTAAAAGAAAAAGATCATTTTCTAATATTTTATAACCAAGACTTTTTAGTTCTATCTCTACCTTTCTTAACATAAGCCAAATCTAATACCTCAACTTTCCTAACCGGGTCATCGAAAGGCCTCCGTTTAATGTGAACAAACCATCTAAGGCGACTCTCTCTAATCTTATCTTCCAATGGAGCTACTCCAACCTTTTCACGTATATGCTCATTTTGTATCCTATCTCTAAGGGTAAAGTCATTCATCCACCTAAGCATCCTCATCTCTGCAACACTTAACAACTTAGTCTTATGCTTCTCATTTAATGGCCAACATTCGGCACCATAAAGCATTGCAGATCTCACCACCATCTTATAGAATTTTCCCTTAAGTTTGAAGTGGACTTTTCTATCGCACAACAAGCCCGATGCATTCCTCCACTTCAACCATCCAACTTGAATTCTGCTGATAATATCCCTATCTATTTCACCATCACTTTGAACAATAAATCTAAGATATTTAAATCTTGTACTCTTATTAATGACTTGATTGCCCAAAGTCACAATCCCCTCACTAGGTCTATTGCTACTAAAATTGCACTCCACATATTTCAACAAGTGAGGCTAAAATTTCTCCCACATCCACACTAGGTAGATGGGGTCAGAACAGAACATATAGAGATTTTGTAATGTATCAGAGTGCATTTTTTGCACATATCAGAACATTCCTTAATGCCATGCTATGAATAATGCAAATACAATTACAGCAATAATTAATTATGCTTTTAATATACTTGAATGATGCATGACTTACCATCAAAACTATCAGTAGAAGCTACATTACATGTATAATATTATACTCACTGAACTTTTCTTGTCCGATTTCCAACTTCAACGGGATGTTCACATGAACGTTTTAAAACTTCTACATAATTATTGCAATTATATAAAAAACCTTAGTTAAGTTATATACTCAAAAATTTGCATAGAGAAAACCAATTGAAAAAAATTCCATTTTCTATAGTCAAATTATTCAGAATAAAGCATACAATAATATATTAAAAGTTATATGGTGAAAACATCGTAAAATCTGAGAATTTTTTTTATCTATAACATTTTCTAAAACTATTAAAATTGAAATCAAAGATATGAGTTCAAAAGTCTACCTTGTGCTCTACCATATCCTGAATAGGCCCGACGGACAAATATTTAGTTTTGGCCTTCAAAACCTTTCCCTCCTTTTCTCTTTCCTCTTTTCTTTTCTTCTCCTATTCTCTACTCCAGTGAAGGCTGGGGTTCGGGGTGATTAGCAAATGTTTTAAGATATTTTATATATAAACATTCATTTTGATCCGCATCGTGACACTTGCCTTCGCAGTGCTATTGTGCTTTTAGAGAATCTTCCAGACTCTCCTAGAATCTCACTATTGGAGGGCTTGGTGCCGCGATGATGCTTCCTAGCTCTGCAGCGCACATTCATTTTACCCTCCGCTCCCGAGAGCTAAATGCTGCGGTGTTGCCCATCCCGACGTCACGGTGCTCACAAGGCAGTTTTGACACTTTGAAATTTCACTTCTTCAATCCAATTCTTGACTCACTTAATGACTCCATAAACACTTCAAAGCTTATAATTACAAACTAAATCAAAATCAAACAAATATTTAGTTTGACTAACCTTAACTACTTGGATTTTTGGACAGTGGATATTACACATCCGTTTATGATGTGGAAATCCTTACTTATTTAACATTGCAGTCGGGCATCGGTGCTGCGGCCTCTGTACTTTTTTCGTTGTATTAAGGCCATACATTGTGTCGCTTCCAGGAAACGTCATAGCATTAATACAATCTATTAAATAATTGATATTATAATTATTCAACAAGTTTTATGATGGCTGCCGACTACCTAACACAATCCTTTACTTTTCTTATTCAGGTTAACGTCAATGTTGTTAACCCATTTAAAGAAATGAGTTATGATTATAGGGCTCATTTAAGAAAACTAGCCCATTTTATCCAAATATAGGTCTTTATGGCCCAGCTCTGTTGCAAATGGGTTGGTCCTGTCCAATTGACAACTCTATTCTCATGTCTTCAATTCAAAATAAGTAGTTGGTAATTTTACTATGGATTCTCTATTTCTTTCTCTTTTTTGAGAAAACTAGAGCTAATTGTATAACAAAGCGTCAGGTGGAGTGTTAGCATGGAAAGAAAAAGCTAACTAAGTACTTTATATTTGGCAAGTGGTGTATGCTTGTTGAATTATACTCTTTCCTCCATTTTTAACATAGAGATCCTCTAGTGAATAATGCAGAAGAAAAAACTTTCTCTCTAACAACATCATTATGCATGATCGAAGTTGTGTTTCTCAGTTTGTTTCACTCTATCCATAATGCTAAATTGTAAGTTTTGGTTTGGACTGAAGTGCAGCAACCTAGAGATGCGGTCTCTAACTAATTCCTCTTTTAAAGACGTTAACATCAAAAGTTTCCTTATGTGCTTCTTAAATTACAACATTTTTGGCTGTTTGCAGGATGCTGCAATGAAAAAATGATTATTTAACCAATGTGGATTTTGTAGTGGGGTTGATGTCCTCAAGTTTAACCTTACAGTATAAAGACTGTGAAGGGTTATTTCTGTGGGAAATATAGCTGCAATAATATTATAACTTTATCACAAAATTTCATACATGATCATAGTTCCCATATAGGAAAATAAGCTAAATAGTTAAATCAAAGTCGGCTTTCTTATGTTGATATTTATTGTATGGTATGAGGAAGTTGAAGATACTTTGAGGAAAAGCAATGTGAAAAGATTGACAGAAAAAAGAATCAGCTTGCAGCGTTCCAAAAGATACTTCATAAATTTACATTCTGCAAATATATCATTTTCATAAGAATTCTGTAAATAATATAGAATTGAAAAGTGTTAAATGTTAAACAGTTACTTGAAAGCATAAAGATATGAATACCATTTGTTATTTTATCATATGCTACTACGTCAGATTTTGTTTTGTAGTAGGTTAACTTTTGTTTCTAAATGTTTTCTTTTGCATCTTGAAAATGACAAACTCACCATGACTGGGTATTGAAAAAAAATTAAAATTTAATCATCCTCTTGGCTATGCCATGAATTTAGACATTTGTCTTCATTGAAGTCCGCAAGTTGTTTTTAAACTACTGTCAATTATTTTTCAGAATGCGCAGGTGAGGAGAAATTCTAGATGTTTGAGTTGGAAAGTATAGCTTTATTGTTAATTACTTGCTAAAATGTAATATTTTGTAACTTTGAATTAATCTGTACTAAAGTTTACTGATTAATCATACAAAATTAAGTTAGAGTTAAACCTAATCCATTAGTTAATTTATTTGGCATTCATTGTTAATCATTTTTTTGGTGATCCTTGATGATTGGTATCTGTAGGAGTACGTAAAGAGTTTATCTAGTTTTGAAACATTCCCTGTTCTGAAACTTTTTTTTGAATAGTTGATCGCTAAGGACTGTGGACCTCCGGGGAAACAAATTATGCCTCCATTAACATTCAAGCATGGAGTTGAATGGAATGGTACTATTATTCCTCGTTGAATTTCCTTACTGCAAAATTGCTCTCCCAATATGCTTAGTTTAATTTCATATTTCCTGCAGGCGAGCAAACGTATAATACAAGAAAGATTGCTAAAATAACTGCTGATGGTGAACCTAGAAGAAATTTGACTAGTGAAATGACAACCAATAGCACAGAGGAATTCCATCCTGAAATTTTGTCTGACAACATCTTTGCTGCAGCTACCACTGGCAAGCTTTCCACAAGAACGGGTGAATCTGGAGGACTGATTTCCAAAGCTTCAGTTGCGGGATGGACAGATGAGCAACTAGAGAAGCTATTCTCTGATTATGAGGATGACCTTGACTTAGTTCGTCCTGCTATTTGATTTGCCCAAGAAGTACTGCTGGTATTCTCATTAACCATCATTCGCATCATAAGTTCTCACAGCAATTTTTTTTTTTGTTTTAGTTTTTGTTGTGGCCAATGGGTTGTTTTAGACCTTCAGATGCCAGCAAAGGGGCGGAATTAGAAATGGGTGAAATTCATTAAAACATTTATCAATATAGATTACTGATTAAGTAATTTAAGCTGCTTGAATCTATGTTTCTTTCCCTTAAATAATTTCAATCATAGCATCTATTTTCATTGCTCATATTATTCTAGGACATCACTGAATTTCTCCTAGATGATTTATTATATTTGCTATTCAATTCAGAACTGTTGTAGTTTGATTTAGATTTTTTTTTTTTGTGATGTCATAAATTCGTACAACAGGTATGTTTGTGCCTAGTGAAGGTTTGACAAACTCTGGAGACAATCAGTATCCTACTCTACATTCGCTCCTGAGATGAGGCAGCTTAATTCACTTGTTTGATTTATTTTATTTACCTTAGTCGTAAACTTCCTAGATTATTCTGATAAACTCTATTGCTGCTTTCCTGGCATAAGCTTGTTACTACGGATGTTGCGAGGAACAGTTAAAGAAATGAACACCCAAATTAGCAGAAAAAAACTGACTGTTTAATTGTTATTAGTTAGGCAAATGTAAGGTAGAACAGAAGTATTAATAACCCATAAGGCAACTTGAAGCTCAGTTCTTACATATTTATATGAAGGGGTTAGGATCCAATGAAGTGAGGCTAATTAGAATTCATGTTGTATTTTGTTTTTATTTTTATATTTTTAGTTTTATTCATTTGTAGCCAGGAGTTTATAGGAGGATTGGTTGATGGATGTATTAATTGATCTTCTACATGTTATAAATTAAATTTTGATGAATGAATATAAAATATTTTGATGATTTATAATTTCTTCCGTTAGACTATTTATATAAATGAATTATCAGTGATTATGGTAGATTAATTATGTAATGAAACAGATAGTAATTCCAAATTTAGATCTTTGAACAATATATAATGCTAGCTTTTGGACTCTTGGGTAAGGACAAATATAAAAAATTTAATTTTTTATTCTCTCTCCTCTTCCATTGGGCATTAGAATCCCCATAAGTTAAAAATCTAATAATTTCATTATAGTTAATGGTAGAGGTGCAAACATTTAAGTAATCTTCCCCATCAAATTGGTAATTGGGAGTTTGTAAGACCTGGTTTATCACTAAAGGATAAACAAGACCCACTTCCCTCTAATAAATAACGACTCGTTTTGAGAGTTCTTCGGATTTGTGAAGAATTAGTAGATAATAGGTTTTATTGTGTCTAGGTTGACATGTGAAGAAGTCCTAGTTATTCTCTATTATTAAGGCCCCTACTTTAATTCCCCCTATAATTGAAAAAACCTCTCTTAGGGATAATCATCTTGTTGACAAGATTACTATAACACTCCTCCATTGTGACATCTACAAACTTTTAAGCATCGTAAGAAGTTGCACTATTGAATCGATGTGTTAGTTCACCATTCATTGCACTGGTGTGCCAGTTCAACCGTCTTTAAGTGTCTTTCACTGTTGCGTTGAGGTGATTTAGCTTTGCGACACCCCTGGGTAGCGCCTCGGTGATAAGCTCTCGAATGATCCTTCTACCCCTACGATGTTGTTTTAGTAGTACTCTGATGCTGGTGGAAATGTAGAGCTACGATTCTCTATCAATGGCACTGTAGCGCTCCTTCAATTTGAGAATTTCAACTTATTTCATTCACAAAGAGATAGGATTAGAGAACATTTTCATAAAATTAGATGCAATTTAGACGATACAATTTTCTCTTTTCAATTGCAAAGAAAATTTTATCTCCCAAGTTCCTCAAAGCTCTTAGCATCTTCTTTTTCAAAAATCTCCTTTAGGGTTTCTAATAATTCCTATTTACATGATGGCATAATTAAAAATCCTAAAATGAATAAACATGATAGCTAAATTATATAGTCCAGTTCTATGGTCAAATAATATGATTAGCATAATTGTCCTCAAATCCTAAAAAGTGTCTCTATTTGTTTGGACTAAATGATTTATATCATATGGTATGATTAACACATTTATCCAACATCAAGAAAAATTCTCTTTGGTTGGCATGTTTGAAAATGTTCATAAAGTTTGATATATGTGATATTTCATTGTATTAAGTTTTTAGTTTTTTTGCTTGATTAATGATCCTTAACTAGGTAAAATGTACAGGTAATCATACTGTATGATTTGTACTATAGAGTATAATTAGTTAAATTTTGAATTTACGTATTTATTGACATAACTCATAATGATTATTTAATCTGATTATAATTGATCATATGATCCAATTGGTATCATATAATATGATTAGTTTTGTAATTTAATTTTAATATTTTGTTAATTAATATAATTTAATTTTTTTAGATATTTTAAAAATGTCATGCATATATGACTCAACAAATGAAAAATACAATAATTATGCTCTTAGGTTTTTCTCTTTTCTCTTATGGCTTCCCTACTTTAGTTTAGGCTAAGTGCTTCTACATTACCATGTGAATGTCATCTAAGTTGTAAGCCTAGTATTATTTGGCCTTTATCTCTTATTTATTTGAATTGCCAGCATAATTAGAATGCCTACACAGACAAATTCATCACAACAAATAATATCTATAATCATCAAAATATCAATAAGCTTATTACGCGCAAGTAGTTTTATACTTTAGATATCTAAGCTCTCTCTAATTTTGTGTCCTTCTTATGCGGAGAATGAGGATTTATAGCACTTTAGATTGATATTTTGATAAATTTAATCCAAATCATTGAACATTCAATTGGAGGAGCTGTGTTGATTCTTTGGTTTGAAGATCATTTCTTAGGCATTTAAATGTCGAAGTGACATTTAAATTAAGTGATATTGGGCTCATATTTTTTTAATCGAGATGCTCATTTTTCACTCTAAGCATGCAACATTCACAAATCATTTGCCCCCCAAAGTATGTGATAAGACCATGCTTCAAGAATTTTGTTTAATGTCATTAGGCTCGATTCATCGGAATGTTTGTTTTACTGCTATAAATTTGTTAAAATTGAAGTTCATATGGTCCCAAATTTAGTTATAAAAATTTATAATTCAAACATTATATTAGGATTTGTGATTGATCATATAGATTTTATAGTGATATATCAATATTTTTTTACATTAATGTTTAAGCTAACATCTTTTTTTTTTTTCATTGATCTAAGCATACAGATTCAAACACTTCAAAATAAAGAAAAATACTATAATTGTCATTGTTTATCTATGAAAGTGAATACATACTTGCAAATCTTCAATATCTTTTTGGATGTAGTTATGTTATCATCTAATTCTCTTTATGATATTATTAGAATAGAGTTATTGCCTATTTCAAATTATTTGACAATTACCTATAAATTTAAAATATATAGTTAGTTAGTTAGTCAGTCAATTAGTTATTTAAAATATATTATATTATCACAATGAGATATTATTTTTCACAAAATCTCAAAATAATAAGAGAGTGTGGGGTTCGCTCAAATTGTTTAAATATTTTATATTTTAGTGAAGAAATTACATTTTTTAAAAATATATTATATTAATTGGTTAAGTCACATCCATCCAGTATATAAATATCTATATTCATTTAAAAATAACAAGAAAGCTCCATTTTGAATTGAGTTCTCTCCAAAATTTAAAAAAAAAAAATCTATAATTGTAACATAAAAAAAATATTTTTAAAATATTAAAACAATAAAATAATAAAAATTTATGAATTCTATAGTATGAGTTGCATGTGAATGGAATATAGTAAGAATTGATTGTCCAATCTAACAATTACTAAACATTATAACTACATAGAGATATTTTATCATGCTTGATGATTTACCTTAATATTCCATGCATCACATTATTTCTTTCTTATACATTTTAGTAAGCCACAATGAGGGAAAGGATTTCAAAAAATTCTAAAGAGTATAAGAGCTCCATTTTGAAATGAGGCTCTCTCAAAATTTCAAAACTTTTTTTTTATATATATATTTAATGCCATAAAAAAATCAAGTAATTTACATCCATCAATCTAATTTTTATATTAAATACTCTTCTAATTATTGATTCAAATTATACTTAATACAAACAATTGTTAGTGTTCAGTGTCTTAACTTTATATGAATATTCAACACTTACATAAAGAAGAGAGGAGTTACAAGAAAAACCTGAGCTTTTACATGAAAAACTTAACAAAGGGAAAAACATGGGGCTTGGTCCAATTTAAATGGATCCACTGGTACATGTTATTGATTACAAATCATGCCCTTTCTTGTAATTGTGAAAATTTGGGATAAAATATTGTAGGCATAAACTATATAGAATGAGTTATGTAGTGGAAGTTAGAAGAGCCTTGTGACAGTGAAGCAATCTTTAAGCAATTATTTGATGTATGTTCGACCATTCTCCATTGAAGAAAGAAAATCATAAGCCAAGAAGTCCAGTATAAATATTAATTTTTACATTAGAATTCAAAATTGGTGCCAATGACCTGTATCGACCTTATGAGTGATTACGTGGGTCGATGTTGTTGGTGACGCAGTTGATGGGTAATATTGCTTAGGATAATATAGTTGGTTATTGTCATGACTTGATACCATATAGGCCATATTGTGCCTAATTGTGGCAAGACATAGAGATCAATTTGAAGAAGTGTTGAGAAAACTAAACTTTTAATTTATATATAACACAGAGCCACTACTAAATATAAAGTAAATTAGAAGACTATATCTCAAAAATGATTTTCTATTATATCATCTCAAAATACATATACAATTAGAGATACATCGATAATAATGCTTGGTAACTAATAAACAAGACAAAATGAAAGCCAAGCCTGCAAAGTTGAACTAGCCAAAAAGTTCTTAAAGCACAGATAAGAGCCTACGATAAACTACTTAGTTCACTCCTTATCCTTTCCTTAACCTAAATGATCATTCAACATCTAAAAACTCTCCTCACACTTAGGAGTTCATATAAAAGCTATTAACTTCTAAGTCAGTCTCATTAATACAAAGAAATTTGAGAAAATTCTTGAATAAACTTTTGATAATAATTAGCCAAGCCTAATAAAATATGAATTTTAGAAATTGTAGTAGGCCTTAGCCAATCAAAAACGACTTGAACTTTCTGAGGATCTATTAAAATACCTACACTGCTCACTACGTGCCCAAAAAATAAAATACTATTAAACTAAAACTCACACATTGAGAACCTAGCGTATAGCTAATGTTGCCTCAAAATCTCCAGAGTACTCACCAAATGTGTTGCATACTGAAAGTTCATCAGGGATGTTAAACTCTTATGAACTAGTCACGAGGCTAACCAAGAGGGGGGTGAATTGATATTTAAAAATTTTCTCCAAACAAAAACACAATCTTAAATCAAACCAAGATTCATCACAAGAGAAACGAAGTGCGGAAATTAAATGCGAAAGAATAATAAGAAAGAACACATCAAATTTTATAGTGGTTCGGTCAACTTGACCTATGTCCACTCCCCGGAGCCTCTCCTTTGGGTATTGCACTAAACTTAGTATCTCTCCTTTTGCCCCCACAGCAAGGCGGAGAAGCCCGTATAAAAACTCCTTTCTGCCGACCCCAATAAGTCAGAGAATCCAACTCCTTTTACTTCCTCTAAAAGCAGATAGAGAACCAAACTCCTTTTGCTTCCTCTAGAAGCAGGCAGAGAACCTTGATCAGTTGCTGAAGTAGACCTCTCTCAAACCTCCAAGGAACCAGAGACGACGACTGGAGAAGACAACTTGGATCCTTGCTTGGAGCAACCTTTGTGAAACCCCTCACAAACTTCCCCTCACAAGATCCTCTCTCTCTCTCCTTTGCTCTCCCTCTCCTCTTGGCTTTCTCAGGTCAGGACAACAGCAAAAGATTTTCTCTTAATAAAATAAGAGATCTTTTAAATAAGGGCTCCAAAATAGCCCTAATTAGCAACTAATCGTCAAATATCATCCAAGACGATCTTCCGATCATCCTGTACGATCAGTTCAAACTTAGCTCAATCAGTCAGGACGATTTGGAAGAGTTTGGATGATTAGAAGGTTACTTTGTTCAGATCGTCCAAGACGATAGGATATTATCCTGTACGATTAGTTCATGTCGTCGAATATCATTCAGACCATCGCCCTGGATGGATGTATGGATGATGGAAAAATTACTAGATCGTCTAGGACGATCTCACAATCGTCTGGGCCGATTAGTACAAAATGACAAATATTGCCTAGAATATCGCCCTAAATGGATGTCTAGACGATGAAAAAATAACTTGATCGTCCAAGCCGATCTCACGATCGTCCCGAACGATTAGTTCAATTCAGTACATATCACACAGAGCATCGCTCTTAATGGAGCCAGGCCGATTATAGATCGTCCAAGAAGAACTAAGGTTTGTGAACTAACAGACGATCATACGATCGTCCAAGACGATATGATCGAGTAATCAAACCTTAAATGCTTTCCTTAATTACTAGATTAATTTAAGCATAATTGCAATACATCGTCCAGGATGATGTCCTGGACGATGTTAAAAAATAAAACTTGCCTAAATAGATCTAGCGACTGATTCTTTCTAATTTGAGCATATCGACCCAGTCTCCCAGACGATGCTAATATCATCCAGAACGATTTGCTTAATTGCGGCTGCCTTAACTAGGATGCCCTAATTAAGATTTTTATTTTTAACTAATCGTCTAGGATGATTTTTGGATCGTCCCGGACGATGTGATCAAAATAGAAAACACTAATCAAATAGATAGAATTTTTTCTCAATTGTGTGTGTACAAGGTTACTTAGCATAATGATCCACAATGTTATAATGGACTCAAGAAAAGGTAAAAGACACTTGATGTACATTACAAGCTGACTCAATCCTAATCTACCCAATCCTGATCTGGTTCGATTTGCAATTTGATTTTGTGGACCTGAAACGTTAGTAGGCAAGGCAGTCGTAGAAAAATAGAAATATTTGCTATCATCAAAATTATATTATGTGAAATCAGATTCACAACAATCTCCCTCTTTTTGATGATGGCAAACAATCAAAACTAAATAAAATATAAACAGAAGTAAAATAGTATGATGAAACAACTCAACCACTGCCCACTACTCCACCTTTTGACATTAAAAAAGGAAGAGGAAAACTAGAAAAGAAAAAAGCAGAACAGAAGATGAAAAAGAAGAACAAAATAAAGGTTTTTTTTTATCAATACATGAAAATAATAAAATATCCATGTGATTGAATTAAAAATTTATAAGAACTATGAGTTAAAATCATCGAAATCCAAAAAATGGTAGAATAATCAATCATGTTAGCCCTAGCTCTGACTTCTCTCAGGGCAAATCGTCTTTTAAAAACAAAAGATCCAACTCAGAAAAACCAATTGGATAAGAAAAAGAGATCCATTCAAAACTTGGTTTCAGAAAATATTCCTAACGAACTTTCAAGTGGTATCAGAGCAATCATACCTTAAATATTTTTCTTAATTACCAAATTAATTTAGGCATAATCATTATGGACGATGTCTAAAAATAAAACATGCCTAAATAGATTTGGCGGCTGATTCTTTCTGATTTGAGCCTATCATCTCATATAATGTTAATATTATCTAGGACGATTCGCTTAATTGCGACTGCCTTAACTATGATGCCCTAATTAGGGTTTCTATTTTTAACTAATCGTCTAAGAAGATTTTTGGATCGTCCCAGGCGATGTGATCAAAATAGAAAATACTAATGAAACAGACAAATTTTTTTCCCAAGTGTGTGTGTGTGTGTGCAAGGTTACTTAGCATCAGGACCCACAATGTTACAATGGACTCAAGAAAAGGTAAAAGACACTCGACATATATTACAAACTGACTCAGTCTTAATCTACTTAATCTTGAGCTGGTTCAATTTGTAATTTGATCTTGTGGACCTGAAACGTTAGTAGGCAAGACAGTCGTAGAAAAATAGAAATATTTGCTATCATCAAAATTATATTCCTTGAAATCAGATTCGTAATATACTCATCCTCAAATCTGAAATATATCATAACATCATCTATAAAATCATAACAAATTTGGGCTAGATACTTTCTAAAAGCCCTTTTCATCAAATCCATGAAGATCGATGGGATATTAATCACTACAAATGACATGATTAAAAACTCATAATACCCGTACCTCATGCTAAATATAATCTTCATAAAGTCCTCCTCTATTACGTTCAATTAATGATAACCATATTGTAGATCAATTTTAGAAAATATTGAGCATCTAACAAGATGATAAAATAAGTCATCAATCACTGGCAAATGATATTTATTTTTTATAATTAAGTTATTCAAATCTCTATAGTCAATATACACTTATAAGGTGCTATCCTTCTTTTTAATAAGTAATACAAGAGCTTCCCATAAAAATAAATTGGGTTGGATGAAACCTCTATCCACCAACTCCTGAAGTTCCTTAGGTGACATCGATACATGGCCTTAGAGATTAGAGTGATACCTAAAAAAATATCTATACAAAACTCTACCTCTCTATCTAGTAGTAAAGTCACTAACTCCTTAGGGAAGACATTTAAAAACTCTTGAACTATAGGAACACTACTCAAAGATGTAGGAGAGATCCTAACATCTCTAACAGATGCTAAAAATACTATATTACCTTTTTTTTCTAAAGTTTATCCACTTCTTGTGTAGAAATCAGACAATAAAGAACACCCCTAATTCCCTAAAATATAAAGCTCTAACCACTCTGATATAGAGCCACTTTCTTCACCAAATAATTGATCTGAGTCCCATACCGATTTATCCCGTATATATCCAAAATTACATAAAATGCAAAAAAATAGTCAATAGAATTAAACAAAATCTCTAAACCCCATAAAAGAACATCAAAAGTAAATCTTGCTAGTTACCATTTTATCTCCCATGGGAAAAACCATAGACAAATAAATTGACAGTAGTATGGAAGGCAAACCAAAAGAATCAAAATATTGATCTAATATGAATGAATGATTAGCAATCAAATCAAATAAAATATGATAAGGAGATGTAGAAATATAAGCCATATATGTCAAAGCAAAATCTCTGGAGATTCACTGGCCTCTTACTGTGTTAAATTATAAATTGTGGCTATATTAGAGTCAAAGCAAAAAAACTTCCTGGACCTTGTGAACGTCTAGAATACTGACCTTCTGCTGACATACCAACACTTTAGTCACCAAAAACCTCATAATATGATTGGTGTGATACTATCCTTGGCCTACCCATAATCGGCTGCCAAGAACTATCAGTCCTCAAATTAGAACATCTATCAAAGCCACCTTGTGGACACTTAACAATCTTGTTTTCATGCTGACCATAGTAAAAATACCAGCCCAATGCTCTATAACACTAACCACTTTACCTCTTACTATAATGTTTGCATAACGGTGCCCTAATAATGGAACCTTCACAGCTAGAAAGACTTCCCCTATCTGATCTAGAAAAAATTGCTACCGATTATCCCCTCATAAACTCACCAGGTCCAAATCTTCTCTTCTTCCTAGAATGACTAGTGTCAACTGTCTTATTACCAAACCTTTTCCTTGCTTACAGTCCAACACTGTTGAACTACTACTGAATCAATCTCTATCTACTTGGCCTTTTTGACTAATTGAGAAAAATTTATAATATCTTATGTTAATAATGGCTACCTCAAAGCATCTCAAAATCTCCCTAAAAATTGGTAACACTTCTCCTTAAAAGTACCAATCAATTATGGAACATGGAGAGAGTAGTAAACTCTGCCGCATATCACATCACAGTTATATTTCCCTAAATTAATTTTAGAAAGATCTATGTAACTATCTTCTAATAGATAGAGGAACAAAATAAGTCTTGAATGTCTCTATAAACTCCTCCCAAGTAATCAGGGTATTCGCACTACCCTCAAACTTCTCCCTCTGTTGGCCCAACCAGCATTCTGCCTCACCATCCAACAAAAATATAGCTAATGCAACTTTTCTCTCAGGAGGTCAATGCATCCCATCCAGAGTCTTCTCTATTCTCATAAACCAATCCTGAGTTGCCCGAGGTTCAATAACAATTGAAAGTTTGGAAGGTTGTAACCTTATGAAATTCTATAAATACCTATCCATATTATCAGATTGGGAACTAGAAACTCGTGTATGATCTTTACCTATCATCTATGCCACTATACCTATAATCTGAAAAGCTACTTCAGAACTAATTACAAGGGTTTTACCCTAAAATTGAGCTACCTTACTAGAGCTCTAATTGTTGGCCATACCTAGATATGGCGAAAATTGGTTAGTCATACTAAACAAAACTATATGCATATGAAACAATAAATAAAATGAGCACCCAAACCATCCAGAATTATCACCCTTCTACAAATTAAATCTTATGGTACTATTACAATTTGCTTCTCTAACTAATGCTTTGATACTAAAAATCTTATCATGACTTGACATGATATAACCCCATACAAGACAGGTCATACCATTCCCGATGGTGGTAAGGCACAAAAACCGACCCGAATACACATTATTTTTAGATATCAAAATAAATTTATGAATCGATAAAAAAATTATTGCTTTTTAAAATTATCTAGCAAAAAATACTTAAAAATACTCAAAATGACCGAAATAGTCGTATCAATAACATATCAAAAGTTAAACAGATAAGTTAACATAATTCGATAAAATTGCATTTTTGTATAACCCAATTATAAATCCGATCAAAAAAATCCCAAAATATCAAATTATTTAAAATTGAGACATACTAAACATAAACTATCTCTATCTGAACAACTTCCTAAGCTAAGCTAATGGCTAAAAATAACCCAAGCGGCTCGAACAAGAGTTTCTCTTTATATAAAAACCCTCTCTCTCTCACTAACATGGTTGCCCAAGAAATGGAATGGAAAGCAATAGTGGAGTTGAATATATTATTTTTTAATATTAAAATTGCTCTAGTGCCACGTTGCGACACTAGCCACAGAGGTTCCTATAGAATTTACAGGCGATAGTTGTTGGAAAATCTTAGTAAGGCAATAATGGTTGGATGATCATGATCTAGCGGAGGTGGTAAGAGGACTATAGTTAGACAATATTGGTTGAAGGATTGTTATCATGAGATGGTATTCAAAGGATCATAATCATGCGATAATGGTCAAAGGATTTTTGTCTGATGGCAAGGGTTGGAGGACTATGGCTGGGCTATTATGATATAGAGAATGTAGCTGGGTGATGGTGATTAAAAGATTATAGTTGGGGATAGTCATCGATGGATCATAGTTGGCCAAGGGTGGTTGGAGGACTGTAGTTGGACGATATTGGTTGGAGAAGCGTAGTCAGGTGATGGTGGTTAAAGAATGTAATTATGTTATTCTAATCGAAGAACTGTAGCTATGTGATGATGGCTAAAGAATTGTAGTTTAATGATGGTAGTCAAAGGGTTGTAGTTAAATAACGGTGGTTGGATGGCTGTACTTATACAATGGTTCTAAGAGAATAATAGTTGGGCAATGATTGTTAGAAAAGTGAAGTAGGTCAGAGGACCATAGTTAGGTGATAGTAGTCGAAAGGCCATAATCAGACGACGGAGGTTAGAGGATCATAGTTAGGCAACGTTGGTTAGAGGACCATACTCGTGTGACTATATTCAAAGGATTTTTTCGGCGATAGCGGGCATAGGACCATAATAATATTCATGGGGAGAAGATCTTCGTGTGATGGTTGGACAGTGGTGGTGTAATGGTAGTGGTCAGATTATGTTGCTCAAGTGATGGTGGTTTGACGTGTGGTGAGGTTGGGTGGTTTGATGGCGATGGTCGGGTGGTTGTCTAATGTTGGCAGACGGATGATAATCTAATTGAGCATTGAGATTTTTTAAGCCACTAAGCTATCTTGAATCTTAGGTCATTATTCTTATTATATAGAAAGGGGGTCTATTTATAATGTTTGATAGTGACTTGTTATATAAATATATCTAAAATTTGGAATACTTCATCTGACAGTAAATATTATTTATGTGCCTCAATTATGTTAAAATTGAATAATATTGGGCACATTAGAGCTAACTTGTTGATATGCAAATTGATTTTAAGCATATGAGATTAGGAGATCTTTAGGCACTAATTAATATCTCAAAGTTTCTAATTATATTTCAACTCCTTGAATAGGGCTTATTTGAACTCGAATCATATCACTCTTGATGTTGATGGGTTCACCTCGTCAAGATGTTCAGCTTAGTTGTAAGTTTGTTGAAATCATAATTCATATGGTTTTGAATTTGATTGCGAGAGTTTTCAATTTAAATCTGTAGCAAGATCCATTTCTTATCAAATCAATTCGTAATGGCCTGTCAAATTTGTTTCCCTTTCAAAATTATTACAAGATTTTAAACAAAATTTAATTATTTAAAACAAAAGAAATACTACTAAGCATCTTTAAAATCTGACTAAAGATTAGAGCTTAATATATATGTAATTCTATTAATATATTTATATATTATATGCCTATTTTATATTGTTATTTAGTTTATATAAATACTTATTTATAAAGAAATTCTTTTAATCAAAATTAATTTTAATTATATCATATTTTAAATTTATATTATAATTAAATTCACATAATAATTTATTAATTTTTCTTGTACGTTAGCTTAAAAAATCAGAGATCAGTTAAAAATTTATATCGAGTCAATCAATATGCAAATTTGGCCTTACTTGAAATCGAATTGAAAGCTTTAATTCAAAATTCTTGTATTAGCCCATTGGCCATTATTTAAATTAGAAAAAAAATTATTTTATAATATGATGTGTTTTATATCAAGATAAATTTCAATAAAATTAATCTTAATATAAATTTAAAGCTTGGATTCAAAATATTCTGATTTTTTTTAAAAAAAATTTCATTCAAAATAATAATAACATTATAATAAAGTTTTCTTATTAAAATTATAAAAATTCATTTTACATTTATTTTATTTTATGAATTTTCAGTTTAATGTTCTTTTATGGCGTAAAAAAGTGGATCCGTTTGATCTTGTCGCCAGTTTCGATTTGGAATTTGAAATGGCACTCAACTCCGACCTTGAAAGAGAGACGTTAGGTTATCGTTTTCCTCGCTCTCTCTTTTTTTTTTTTTTAATCCTTTTCCCTGTTCTAATAAGTTATTGTATTCCAGAGTAATTTATTATCGGTATAAGAGTTAATGCCCAATCTCTCTCTTTCTCTCTCTCTCTTGCCAATTTCAACCATTAATGGTTCCGACCTGCACGCCCACCCACCGCTCTCCTCAGCTTCTCCACCAGATCGATCCTTCACTGTCTAATGGCAGTACGACTTCCAGGGAACTAGCTCGATAGTAAGTCCGGTGGGCCGAAGATTCAAAGGATCCAGGTCTTAGCCATTATCCATGGCTCAAGAGATCAGTGAATGCTCTTGACTGAAGCGTTGATTAGTCAACGGAAGGAGATTTAGGTATTTTTCAATTTTTTTTTTTTTGTTTGAAGCTTGGGTTGGACTTGAGCTGGCAGAGAGTTGGGAGACTTGTTAGATCTAACGGTTTTTTATCGGCTTTGGAGATGATTTCTGGTGGTAAAATAGTTTTGTTGTTATGGCATATCTGAATGAGAGGGCCTCTTGGTTTAGGATGTCGATCTTTCGAACTTGTTTCCCGTTATAGCTGCTGGGATTTTTTTTTCCCGAAGTTTGGGAAAGTTGGTAGCTTGTTCTTTGAGATAAACTTGGTTTGATTTTCAGGGCTTTATGAGATTTCTGTAAATCCGTAACATCTTCTTTTGTTATTTTCCTCTAGCAGTTACTTTTTCGGCCTAGTTAAATTGTTTTGATTTGCAATCTTTCTGAGATGAGTGATTTTCTTCTTTTTCTTATAGATGTAATCTACGGCAGCTAGGGATGATAGTTGTCTTCTGATTTTTTTGTTCTTGGCATTTTGGGAAGGAAGATGAAACATTGATATATTTAAGAGAGGGGAAAACTTAGGTTTTTCTATATCCAAGACGATAATGGGAGCTGAGAAGGGTGGACCAAAGAGTAGAGGGTTCTTTCATATCTTTGAATGGAACAGGAAATCAAGGAAGAAACTCTTCTCCGTTTCACCTGGTAATCCGTTTGCCTATGTTCCATGAACCATGACTCCTAAAGTTCTTCATATTCTCTTTTCTTTGCTGTATGATGGGAGATTTTACTCATGTTTTGTTTGCTTTTGTAGAGGGCCCGAAGCAGGAGAAGAGAACTGATGCTGATTTAAATGGAGCAAAACTTATATTGGTGGGTGTTTTTCATTGTTTAGATTGCCTTTCAATGATGATTTTTTTCACTGCTGTGCATTCTAATTTGTCTCTATAAATACTAAACATCACTTATTAGAAGGAATGATGATTTGGTCAGGTTGATGAAGATGAAGCAGTCGGAATATCAAGCATGAAAGAGAGCAGTGACTACAGCTGCGCTTCTTCTGTAACAGATGAACGAAATGGGATCAGGGAACCAGGAGTTGTGGCAAAACTCATGGGCTTAGAGTCGATTCCTACTTCAATCTTTTCTGAACCCTTCTCTACTCCTTTACTCGATATAAGATCTTCAAGCCACAAAAGAAGTCCGGATTTTTTTATTAATGACCAATTCAATCATGCTCGAAGTAGAGCAGCGGTCCACAGCCGGAAACCAGTGGAATTTCGTAGTCAGAAGTTGCCAAGCAGCCCAATTGAAAGGTTTCAAATTGAAACACTGCCGCCACGATCAGCTAAAGCAGTTCCACAAATCCACCACAAGCTTATGTCACCTATCAAGAACACAGGGTTCATCTCCCCTCAAAATGCAGCACATATAATGGAAGCTGCAGCAAAGATTCTTGAGCCAGCTCTTCCAGTCAAGACCAAGGCCAAGGCTTCTTCTTCATATGTGCCTTTGAAAATCTGTGATCCTAAGGACAGGATAGCTCCTTCTCAAAGGACACCAAGGGTTCTTGAGTTGGGTCGAAGACCGGTTGAATCCAGTGATATGAAGTTCTTAAAGGGACAATCTCTAAATAGAAGCTGGAATGGTTCGGAAGATAGGTCTTCTCAAGATATCAGTGATACAAATTCGTTGAATGGAACGGGTAAAGGTAAATCAGTTTCCCTCGCAATTCAAGCAAAGGTGAATGTTCAGAAGAGGGAAGGTCTGAGCATGAACAGAAAGAATGCATCTCCAATTACAAAAGATGTTGATGAAGCTAAATTAAATCAGCCATTCAAGAGCCAGCAAAGTAAGATTAAGCAGCATAAGAAGGCTTCAATATCTGGTGGATCTGGTGTGTTAAGACAAAATAATCAGAAGCATAACTCTTTGTCAGGTAAAGGCAAGTTAAATCCAAAGCAGTCAGTTTCTAAACAGCAGGAAAGAAAAATTCTATATGAAGATGCTTCGTCAAGGAAGAATGATACCACAAGTTCCTTTTCAGGGCATTCCAGGCTTGTCTATGGGGAGGATGCTTTAGAGACTTCTACTACAGATCATGAAAATCTTTTATCAAGCAATAAGAACTTCCCTAGAAAGAAGAGATTGACAGAAGGGGGTTTCAACTCTCAGAGAAACTCTTTTGTTGATAACAAAGCCTCTAAACAAAGGCATATTCAGCCGGATGTTGTGATTGATGAACAATCAAGGTGGAACAAAGACAACAAAAATGATGGTGCTGATGTCGTATCCTTTACATTCAACTCTCCATTAGTGAAGTCAAGACCTGGTCCTCCATCCTTCATTCCAGCTGAGGAAAATTGTGACAAGGTGAACATATGCGCCACTGATGGTAATATTCTGAGAAAGGATTTTACTGCAAAGAAGAAATCATCTTATGGCCTTAATCTGATAACTGGCGATGCTCTAAGTTTTCTGCTAGAACAGAAACTGAAAGAATTAACATCTGGTAATGAGTCCTCTTATTGCAATTTTGTTGAAGCCGCTAGCTCCAAGTCTTCTATACCTCTTAAACAAGGGAAGTTAATTGATATTGATTCTACAAGTGCTAATACTGTTGGACATGAGAAGCAATTTAAGCCAAGGACTTTTTGTAGAGATAAACAGTCTACTACATTTTCCAGTGGTACTTCTTCCACAAATGGGAAGGTTTTTGGATCGAGTTACAATTTGCAGGTATTTGGGGCCAACTTTTCATCGTTATGAAGTCATGACTACTACTACCTTTATTGTTTTTTTCTGTTATTTAATTGAAAGGTTAATCATTGGCCCGGGTGCATGAATTCTTTAGTCAAGCTATAAGAGTTTAGTCAAAATCAGGCTTTGCTAAAAATAATTTGGTGAAATTTAGATTGTTTAATACAGAAAATTGTATAGCATTTGTGTGTTCAAACTGTACTTTCTAATTTATGGGAAAATTATTCAAGTGTTCAACATACTTTTTAATTTATATGAACACTAATCCAATGGGAATTATCTGATTCCCACCCTTGATGATGATCCCAACGGACATGTGCTTTCTTTCTATCCAAAATTGTGAGTTTAAAGGGATATTAATGGTTATGGTTTCAGGATGAGAAAGAAAGGAAAGCTAGAGAGAATGGGAGGGTAATCTAAATTACCAAACGGGCTTATTTATAAATGAAACCGATATTATTTATTATCATAATATTTCCTTATTATTGATGGTATTCTCCATTATTGTGTTATGTTGTTGAGCCTAATCAATACTTGACGAGGAAACACTTTACACAGACTCCATAAAAAGTCAACATATAATATTTCTTCCCCTAATGTTTTTCATTATAAATGGGCCTTCATTCTTAGAATTTCTATTGAAGTGAGCAACAAAATAGAGGCAAAGATTCTCCCTTGTAAAACATTTATCATTATCATCATAGTGATACTTGTAGTGTTGGAAACAAATAGTTATAAATTGGGACAAACTTGTTTAAAATTTCTTGGTGTGTTTTGTTTATTTATTTATTTTTTATTTTTCATTCATTTGCTCTCAGTGATTAAAATTAGGGGAGACCTCATTCCCAATATATTATTCTCATCTTTTTTCTATGCATAGGCATATATATGTGTGCTATAGTAAAGATATAGTCCTTTAGAATTCGCTCATCTAACTTAGTATTAGTGTAATAGGATCCTTCTCATTTTTCTTGATTAACATGCACAACACCACCATATTGCACTCGCCAGCCCAAGCATCGCCATCCACACTACCTTGAGTGTCATCTCAGTCGATGTGATCCTTTGCACAACTAAAATGCACATATTTTTGACCTCCTTGCAACTCCTCTATCTTCTCCTCTTCTATTTGTGCCACAACTTAGATATCTCTATCACTTATCAGCCTTTTGGAGTAGCCAATGAGCTTCTCCTTTGTCATTATTAATTGTACACCCTTATTAACCTTATGTGCTACATGCTACCACTCATTCTTGTCTATGACATCAATCGATAGATTTGGGCGCTTCAATCTAGTCCCACCTATAAGGCACATATGTAATTTCATCGCCAATCTCCAAAAAAAGGTACATCTTTTTTGCCAATTGTTGCATCTCTCACCTCATCAGGTCCTACCTACAACTAATTTCAAACCGTAAACGCTTAGGCATTGGGCCTTCTCCATTTCTCGCAAGATTATTTCATTTGTCTAATCTTTTTATTTTCTTCAACACCATTTTTGTTGTTGACCATTGTCGTTACTCCATTGTTCGCTCCGTCGACATGCTCTCAGTCATCACTCTTCTTTATTGGAAGACATGTTTTTAAAAAAAGCTAGGGTTAGCTCTTTGCTTTTGTTTAGAGAATCCTTAACAAATAGTCGATGGAAGTTCAACCCAACTCCACTGCACTTCCAAATACTTGATTCTAAAACAAACTAGACCAGAAGGAACCAATCATTCTGATCAATCTTAAACATAAAGCTTTTTTATGAAGGTGTAATTTTCATAGTTCATTTCAGGGTTTTCTACCTTTTATGTTTCAGTTGTATCTATCTATTGGCCGAGCCAAATTTTAAGGATAATGTTAGTGATGATTATGGTTTTGGTCCTAAGCTTGCATTATTTTACGAAATTATGCATTTGTTAACTCAGCCCCAATACCTTCGCATTTGACAACGAAGAACCCTGTCGCAATACTTGTTATTTTTATTATTCCTTCTTTGTCAATATATTACACATAAAAGATATGGATTTCAGCTTATGTGCAATTACTTGTGGATTTTAAGGTCTGAATTATCATAGTATGGAGCGATTATTCTGTGCAGACACCGGTTCGCCCACACCGGACGGGCAAACCGTCTGGTTCCGCGTTCGGTACCGAGCGCGGTACATTTTTTGTGGCGACCTGACGCATTTTTGTTAGTCTCCGGACGAATATGGACCCGCACGTAATAAATTTTCCATAGTCTGGCTGCATACATGCATTCATGCTGCTACAGTAAGTAGATTAGGCAGTTGAGTTTCTTCTATTATCTTGACAACACTTCTCTAAATTCCCCAAACAGGGATTGGAAGAAGCAGAATGCAGCAGCAACGGCAACGCCTGGAACGAATCTGACAGTTTGCAGCCAAGCCCGCTTTCCATTCTGGAAGCCTCTTTAAGTGAAAGCTCCAACTCGTCACTTAGTAGTATCAGCACCAATGGTTCCACCCTAAACTTCTAAACATAACTTCTCTTCTCGTGATTGTTTCACCAGTTTTCCTAAAGTTGATTCTTCATGTCTCTTTCCAGGAAGCAAGATGTCCTTGCATTCAGTCCAAGCACAGAATACCATCAGCTCATCCACCCAAAACAAAATACCATCATTAGAAGCCGAGTTGGAACAATCATTTTCATCCTCATCTTCACCATCCTCAGTTGGAAGTTTATTTTCATCAGAAAATCAGTCAAACCACAGAAAATCAAACAATCCGGACCTGGATTATATCAAAGACATACTAAACAGCAGGAGAACAGGAGCTATGGATCCTCTGAATCCTCTTCTCTTCAACAAGTTAGAGAAGAAGAGATGCAAGGATGGGAGGATAAGAAGGAAAATGATATTTGATTGCGTCAATGAATGTTTGAATAGTAAATACAGCATTATTTTGAGATCTGGATACCAAGCCTGGGCTTATGGGGAAGCTCTGATGCCTAAAAACATGGCAGAAAATGTTTACGAGGAAATTTCAAGGTGGAAAGGCTTTGGTGATTGCATGGTCGATGAGTTAGTGGATAGAGATATGAGCAGCGGCAGAGGCAGATGGGTGGATTTCGACACTGAAGCATTTGAACTCGGAATGGAAATGGAGGAGGAGATCATTAGTTCCTTAGTTGATGAAATTTTCATTGATATTTCTGTTCAGGTTTAAATTTTTGTCTGCTTACATTGGATGGTTTGCCCCAAGCCGTGATAAAGAAAGCCAACTTTGCCGTTGAATATTTGAAAAATAGGCATATTTGAGTTTATCACAGCATGTGGGGCTGTTTTATGAGTTGATTATTTGACTCTGAAGTCAAAGCTGTGTAGCCACTTCTCAGTGATACAATCCATATGAAAGTTCTCGAGATGAACAACGCAACTGGTTTGTACCTTCAGATTTATATATTTTTTTAATTTGGTAGAATATTTGAGTTTTGTAAGATAATTGAAGTGTCAGAACTTAGTTGTCATTTTTTTCGAGGGTTATTTTTTTTTTCTTTGTATGTATTTCGAGGAAACCGATTGGAGATCTCGGAGGATAGAGGCGTGCCGTTGAAAAAAAGATAATTTTAAATTTCGAGGGCTGGGGAACAATTATTACGTCTTCTGACCGGACGTAGAGCTACGTTCGGCCGCCAATAATATGTCGCCACGTGCTCTTACTCTTTACCATGCGGCCCGACGACTTGACCCGGACCAGAACCCGGGAATGCTATGTTCGCGTATTGCGAGGTATTACTCGGTATTTGCTCGGTATTGCTTGGCAATAATGAGAAATACCACTCTGTGAAGACCAATACCGAGCAATACCGAGTTTTTCTAGAAAAACTCGGTACAACTCAGTATTGCTCAGTATTTGCTCGGTATTGGTTATTGCCGAGCAAAATCGACCAATACCTTGCAATACCGAGCAATACCTAGCAAAATCGAGAAATACCGAGCCATCCTGGATCCGTTCCGGGTCGGGTTGTCGGGGCGCGCGGTAAATAGTGAGAACGCGTGGCGCGATTTTACTGGCGGCCGAACATAGAACTACGTCCTGTGACCGGACCAAATAAAAGTTCCTGTTTAGGACTTTTGGAGCATTTTATGAAGATAATTATGAGAAAAATAATTTTGTTATTCTAATTGTAAAAATTAGTTTTAAATTATAAAATATTTAGAAAAGTTATGAGAGAACAGTAAATAAGAATTATTTAAAAATAATTTGTGATTAATGCTCGAAAAGTAAAGTTATATGGATTCTAAGGTTTTGTTTGAGATAACTTGTTTATTGTTTTTTAAATTAATTTTTTAGTATAAACTTTTTTACTAGAAAAAAAAAACAATAAAAAATTGATTCAAATGAAAAGCATTCTTTTTGGGACATTTTTTTTACTGTTTTTTAAAGTAGTTTTTTTAGTTAAAAAATTTTAGAATTAGAAATTTTATACTAAAATATTGCTTTAAAAAATAGTAAAAAATCTGTCTCAAACAAAGTTTAAATTAATCTTGACATAATAGAGGGATAAAAACTTTTTAATTAGTTGTGAAAAAATAAATAGAAAGGAGGATGATATCATGCTACATTAATCAAATTAGTATTTAGTAAGATTATTAAAACTAATCTGGCACAAAAAATGGTCACAAAATTAAAATATATTGAACCATCTTTCTTGATGCTCAAGCATCCAAGCCTAACTCGGGCTAGCATCTAGCATACTATATTGAATAGAGGGTGTTGAGTGCACAAGGATCAAGATTATAATTTGAGGTTTGAAATACAAACTATATGATGTGGGGTTGAAATATTCTTTTGTTGTAGAAGGTTTGAGGGTAGGCTTTTATAATAGAAATATCTAATTAGGTGCTAATTGTGCTTAGCTTAAAGAAAACTATGAGAAAATTAGCATAGAATCAAGAAGATGAAATTATGGTTTCATTTAAGATAATTTTCTTAATGTTTTTTAAAATAATTTTTGGAATAAAGATTTTTAAAATAAAAATTTTATATTAGAAAACTGCTTTTTAAATAAATTTTGAGAGAGAATTTTTCATAGATTTGTAAGAGGCTTTGAAGATGATTGAGAGATAAGAGATTTGAGAAGTTTGTAAGGAATTTCTTGACACACTTCTTGAAATTTGTGTGAGACTTTCACATTAGTTTTTTCTTTGATCTTGTCATTCAATTCCTCTATGATGTTGTCGATCGCTTTTAGTGGAGATGTTTGTGGAGTCTTGTTAAGACTGAAGATTTCAATGAGGTCTTTCGCACCTTATGGACTAGTCAGAGTGTTTTGGATTACTAGGAGTAGAAAGAGAGAACTACTGAAAATTTTAAGGAAAGGACTTGGGTAGTGGATATAGGCCTATTGGTGAACAATTATAAATCAGTTTGCTCTTTTTTTTTTCGCAATTTATTTACTTGAATTATTTTGTGTGTGGTTATATGCTTAGTTGTAATATCATTATTGGAATACTAATAGAAAATCTTCAATTTTCTCTTAGATATATGTTTGGTTGTGATAAATTGTCATTCTCTTAAACTTGCTAGGTAATATGATTTTTTTTTCTAAGAGTAGAGATAAGAAATATTATTTTATCATTTTAGTGCTTACGAAATAGACAATTTTGATATATTTGTTCCTTAGAAATAGTCTTACTTTCACTATTTCACAAAAGAGCTGTAATTGGTGTTCTTAAAGCTTCAACAAAAATAATAATCATTTTTTAAAGACACTCCAAGTTACCTCCCTCCCCTCTTGGGTGTGTCGTACACTTTCGAAATAAACTTTACTTATTATAATATTGAATGATGCATGCTTTAAATAATTGAACTCCTCATCAAAAAAGTTTTTTATCATAACTTTAAATATAAACAAATAAATAAATTATTTTATAAAATTTAAGTTAAAAATTAGCTTCAAATAATTTAAATTAATTTCATGAATTACTTTTATCTCTCTTAATATTCAACACACATAGTGATTTTGAGATGAATTGGGTGGTTTATGAAATAGGGGAAATATTTTCCAAATTGCATGTTAATAGTTAATAGATTAAATCCTTGCTTCATTAATATGAACAATACTATTATGCAATTATTGGGTTTTGAAGTGTTGGGCCATATAAATGAAGGAATGAGTAAGATGAGCTGACAAATGATTTAGCTCAATATAGAAATAACTAAGATCTCCTGTTAAGATCCTATTTATCATTTTAAAGGAAATAAGTGTTGTATGTTAAAGAATTAGGATTCATAATAACTAATTAGAGGTCACTTATAGATCCTTGAGGGTTTAAATCATGGTTACTGGATTATGGTCTAACAACATTTAATAATATCCTCTATTTAACTATCAAATTTAGATGGAATGAATATGGTATCTTTGTGTAGGAAATTATCCATTTAAAGGGAGTTTTATCTAAATTTGATGGGTTTTTTGTTTTTTACAAGTCTAAGGATTGATAGAAAGTAATGATATAATCTGAGGGAGCGTGGATGAATAATAGAAAGAATCAATAAGTATATGTTCTTTTTTTCTGCTTCTAGAATTTTAACTTAGTATAACCCTCCTCTCTTGGTGATTTAGGTCCCATTAGGTTTGGGATAGGTCTAGTGAACACTTAGTGTGGTTTTGAGCTCTAATAAGTGACAAAGATATTATGTTTGAGGTGTGTATCTTGATTTGGAAGGGTTGATCCCTTTTGTATACTATGTGCTTTTTATAAGATTTAAGTCACATGTTAGCACTATTTAAAAGCTTAGGGAGAACCCTTGTGTTTCTTTAACTTTCATGTCATGTATGAAGGAGCAATAAGCTTAGGAGATAAGAATGTGGTGGAGCTCTCTTCTCTCATATGGTTATGACTTGACTAAGGCCTTGAGCCATTCCTTAAAATGAAGAAAACATCCTTAATACTCCTAGTCTTCCAAACCTCAAACATAAATACAAAATGAATAAGTGGTGATGAATCATAGACACAAATATATAAGGGAGTGACCAAATAATACAGTAAAAGTCATTAAGCATAGAGACCTAAAGCAGCAATTTCACAAAATGGAGGTGGTGAATCCAAGGGAAAAGTGATCCAAGGAAATAATCCCCATCTATTAAAATAATATATGAAAGAACATATATATCTTTAAAAGGGATGGGTTGTTAATGATGAATTAGTTTCTTTATGTCAAGAGGTAATCGGAGACATGAATTTATATATGAGGAGGGTACTAAAGAATTGAGAAGAGAGTCAGTGTAATTGTGTATGCATCATATATATATATATATATATATTTGTGTGTGTGTGTGTGTGGTGATTGGGTGATGGGAATAACATTGATTCTTAAGATGCTTAAATGTCAGTGTTGATTTTTGGGTTGCATTGGAGAGTTAAAGTGTATTTATCATAACATTTGGTTGAGAGGTTTTTGAGTAGGAAAGGACTTCAAAAGAATGTCCTTAAGTGTCACTTTACACCTAATATATCCCCCCTTAGTATGCCTTAGATTCCCACTTGTATTTCCCAACATTATTCATATAACATTTTATGACCTCGATGAGATTTGCAATAATAGTAATGCAAAGAAGAAAATTTAATATTAAGGTTTTTTATTGACATCATTTAATAAAGATAGAAGGTGATATGATATTATTCCTAAGAATAAAGTCACGAAGGGAGGTGTAAATAAAATTTTGAAGGTACTCATAAAAGAACCTTAGTACGATATAGCCACTAGCTTTACATTTCATTATATATAAGTAACATCTTATATGATTCCAATCCACATGATATTCTAATACAACTCACTCCATTTTTATAAGCATTAAGATTTGTATTATTATATTATTTCATGGAGAAAAAGGAAAGTAAAAAAATCTTCGTGAATTGATTGTTATCTTAATTTATTGAAGATATCCTTGATTTAAAAACATCCAAAACTTACTTAAATGCATTAAAATTTTAATAGATAGTGTAGAGAGAGGGGAGGACGTCCCAACTTGCTTCTAAATATGTAAAGTTAGGTCATGCCCATGCACAAAGAGAGTGATTTAATATTATTGGTTCCATGATAATTATTGCGGGTTAGAATATACACGGCGATAGAGTAAGGAAATTTTTGTCTCAGAGTTGTACGGATATCCAACACACAAACAAAAGAAAAATGTAACACCAGGATTTTTATGTAGAAAACCCTGGAAAGGAAAAAACCACGGGGCCACACCCAGTTGAAAGGATTACATTAGTGTTTGCTTAAGTTCCAAGTGGTTGACTCGTCCCTGAAATTGAGGATGATTAGATTACAAATCTCGGATTGAAATTTAGTTACAAATGGATATCGGAATTCCAGTGACATTAAGTGGTCAGGCAGAATTTCGACGTTAGTTGGTTGTCGGGCAGAACTCCAGCGTCTGTCGATGATCGGGCAAAATTTTGGCGTCAGTTAACGATCGGGCAAAACTCCCATGTTGGTCGGCTGTCGGGCGAAAGTCTGGTGGTGGTCGAGGAGGAGTTTCTTTCTTCTCTTCCTTTTCTTCATTTTCTTCTTGCTTCCTTGCTTAATTAATGCGATGGTCGGTTATCGGGTGAAAGTCTGACTGTGGTCGAGGAGGAGTCTCTTCCTTCTCTTCTTCCTTGTCTTCTCTTCTTCTCTTGTCTTCTTTTCTTTTCTTCTTGCTTCCTTAGTTAATTCTGGTGTCGGTCGGCTGTCGGGTGAAAGTCCGGCGGTGGTCGAGGAGGAGTCTCTTCCTTCTCTTCTTCTCTTCTCTTCTTGCTTGGAGTCCCCTCTCATGAAAAATGAGAGGCCTATTTATAATTTTCTGAGAGTTGCATGGTCAGACGTCAGTAAATAATAGAAAGATCAAGGGTAAATTGGGAGTGATTTGAATGGACGACCGATGGACCATTTATTAGGCATTTGAAGGCTATAATGATATCATAATTCGACGATCTTGGGCTTGTTGGATTCATCTTGTTGAGCCGCTCGATTCAATTATAAGCACGTCATATTTGGAAATTGTTTGGTAATTCAAATTATAGTTTGAACCCTCCAAATGTGCTTCGGGTCTTTAATTTGGACTCATTTGGGCTCAGATTGAGTCGAATTTGGTGTCGTTGGGTTAGTATTTCCGAGACGTTCAGTTCATGAATACTCGACTTTTAGGTTGAGAAAAAGATGGAATTTTAGCAACATGCTCAGGAGATCTCCTTGGGATTTATTGAAGAGAAGAATCAACATAAGATCCCAATAAGGAATCAAGGAGTGGGAATGCTTATAGGAATAACTTTTTTAGTGGTTTGAATAGTATGAGAATGAATAGAGCTACTCGTTGAAGCCTTAAAGGTAGTTGACTCACAATAACTTCAAGGTTTGAGTTCTCATATTCAATAAATTAGTAGGAATTTTTTTATTAGGCATTTTTTTCTCCCTTTTTATTCACTTCAAGGGATGCTTGTCTTCTTCTTCTTTTAAAAATTTGGTTACCTCAAGATCTTTGATTGTTTCATTAGAAGGACCTATATAAATAAAAAAACAAAGTAAGAAGAAAGTGCGAAGCTAAGGGAGCCCATCCTATTAGGCGAGTTTTAAACCAACAAGAAAGAAAAGAGAATGGAAATAAGACTTAAGTCAAATAGTGTTTCAAAATATTGAAGTTGATGATGGACTCCATATTTAGGCTAATTTCTTTCATTACAAGGAAATAAAAGTTGTCATCCTTCTCCAAGTGTGGAATGTGAAATCTCCCTTATGGAAACAACATAGGATTGGTGGAAATTGGAAACTTCTTAACCTACATCACAATATATATATATATATATATATATATATATATATATATATATATATATATATATATATAATTCAAAAAAATTTATCTTATTTTCTAAGCCTAAAATATTGATGTGGTTTGAGAAAAATCAGATGAACCCATCCCTAATTGCCTGAATAGAGAATATAAGTAAAAAAAAAAAAAGAAGAGGAATATACCAAGCTATATTCTTTCATCAAAGAAATTCATTCATCAAAAAGAGAATTGCACAAAGCTAATAAGGTCTTATTAAAAACTTATTTTAAAAAAAAACTTCTAAAAAAACTAATCTTACCTTTTATGATTATTTTTTATGTTCCCAATTTTGCAAGAAGAGAAAAAGGATGTTGAAGGTGTGGGTCCCTTGACAACATCTGCAGGTGAAGAGAAATGTGAACATCTAATGGTTTGACTAAGGCTTCGTTTGGGACGGCTTTTTTACTGCTTTCTAAAACAGAGTTTTAGTACAAAATTAAAAATTTTTGTACTAAAACTCCGTTTTAGAAAGTAGTAAAAAAGCCGTCCCAAACGAAGCCTAAAGCAACGAGTTCTTGGATCTTACATTTTGCTTTAACAACATTAATTTTTACCAACTTTTGTACATTTTTCTTTTCTGAAGAACGTCCTTATTTTTCATACTTTTTAAAGAGGCTACCAATAATGTTATCTTTTTAATGTATTAATCTTAGATCCTCCTTTTATACATAAAAGAGATAAAATGACGATATAGATTTAGGCTTCGTTTGGGACTATTTTTTTGCTGCTTCTTAAAACAGCCTTTAGTACAAAAATAAAAATTTTTATAATAGAAAGCTGCTTTAAGAAGCAACAAGAAAGTCGTCCCAAACGAAGCCTTAATATAAAATAAGTATTTATGAAAATTTATTAATAAGAAATAAAAGGAGATTTAATCGTCAATTACTATGAACAAATTATTCTCTTATTATTTTCGTACTATTCCTCCAAGATATAAGAGAATTTAGAAACTAAAAGTACATCCAATTATTTGGAAATCTAGATTAAAAAAAGTTAAGTCAATTCAAGCCAACTCAACTTGGTCCAAGCTATCAATAGAGCTACCTAGGCTAATCAAGTCAACCATTTCACTCCATCAAATAGGCGACTCTTGCCACTCAATTTGATGATTTATACAAGTTAAGTCAACGACTTCATATCTTCTCTTATTAGAACTCTCATTTTTCTTTCTATTTCTCAACTATCACTTTGCACAAAGGATTATGGTGATCAACAAATAATTTTGTATTCAACTCCAAAAATTTTTATTTAATTTAATCAGTAAAAATTTACTAATTATATTATATCATCAATTATGATGTGTAAATTACACTAAATTACACATTTCATTTAATTGCCCGATCAACTAAAAATAACATTTTATGACCATCTAAAATCCCATTTTCACAATTAAAAAAAAATCAAACAATACAAATTGCCAATTAAGGCGCAATGGGCACCAATGTGGCAGGGTCAATCACCCCACAATGGGATACTATTTTTTTAAAATATTAATATAAAATATATTAAAAATAATTATTTTAAATATAAAATTATTTTAAATTTATATATTATTTTCATATATCAATTAATTTCATTTAATTTGACATGTAATTTTTGTTTTTTAAATAATTTTATTATAATTTATGCATCAAATTGAATAATGTTTTATTAATTGCATAATACGATTGAGCTCGAAGTTAAAACTTAAATTTGATTAACCTATCAACCCGTATACGCACCCGTCTGAAGGAGAGCGCGCAGCGAAGCTTTGGCCCCGACGTACAGAAGATGAGGATGGCGTGTCTTGCTTCTGAGTTGAGTTCCTCCACCGCTCTTTGTCATCCATCGCCGCGCCGTTGGAGGTCAACTTTCCCCCAGGTATCCATTTTCGAAACCACGTCTCACATGCACATAAAGTTCAAACCCTCGCTAACCTTCATTCTACCACCTATGATGGCAGAGAAGAGGCATAGGAAGATGGTCGTCTCCGAAGAGGCTGCGGTGCGCATCCGTCAATGTCAGGTGCTACTTTCAGCTGATTCCTCCTCCATATCCGTTGGTGATTTCCTCTCTCTTTCTCTCTCACTCTTCCCTCTGTTCTTGCAACCCTTTTGGCTCTTTAAATAGTAATGGTCTTATTACTAGAGTGCATTGGAGCCGTATATGAGCCAGGAGACGGTGGAAAGACACTGGGGGAGGCATCACCGGGAGCACCTGAACAGCCTCAACACTCACATAGCTGGGTCTGAGCTCAACGAGATGCCTTTGGAAGAGATCGTCCTCGCTTCCTATAACAAGGGAGATTGTCTACCTGTTTTTATTCATGCCGCTCAGGTCAAATTTTTACTCTTCTGAATCCCGTTATTATTTATTATTCTCAAGATCGTTTGGTTCTTGTAATCAACAGTGACTTTTTGCGCTCTATTAATGCGTCTCTGCAAGAAGTACTCGGGTGTAAATGCTAATAAATGTTTGCTTGATACCGTAATCGATTCTTTAAACTTTAAAATTTTCTCCGCAAGCACTGGTAGAAATTAATGGTTTAATATTGGTGCTGCTTCATTCCACTGAAGGTAGAGGAAAGATGAATAAGCTGGAAAGAAAACGCGGCAAAGTGTTTGGAGAAGGATACTTCTTCAAGATCATGTGTTCTAGCCACATAATTTGTGCTTTTTCGCTTACCATCCCTAAAAAAAAGGAAAAAAAAAATTTAACCAGCTCCTAATAGTTTCAAGATAAGATGTGGTTCCTGATTAGGAGATCTAGGATCAAAGTTTGGTATTTTCACAAATCAAATTCAATTGATTGGGGATTTTCTAATCGAAAGAATAAAAATTGAGAATTAGGCTTAGGGATTGAATGGTTTAAATTGCTGTCAACGTTATATTTTAGTTAGCTTTTTAGATTCACATTAATCAAGTGATTTCTGTAATACTATATGTATAATTGTATTATTGTATATGTACCTCAGAATTTTGATGGTCTCTTATCTTGAACCTCTCCTTGTTCCAATTTTAGATTTCAAAATACATATTTTCTGTTTTATTTTTTTCATGCTGATGACTTGTTCTTTATGAATGATTTGAAGACTTGGAATCATGATTTTTTTTGGCAATCTATGAGACCTGGTGGTGGGGGTCGCCCATCTGGAATTCTTCTTCAATTGATTGAGAGGGATTTTGGTTCATTTGAGCTATTTTTGAAAGAGTTCAAGACTGCCGCCATGACACAATTTGGTTCTGGTTGGGTTTGGCTGACATGTAAGTACTGCCTTTGTAATGGTCATCATATTATGTGTTTGTAGACTGACCTGCAGTTGTGTTAACTTGATGTTTAATTGCTTCAGACAAGTCAAATAGATTAGATGTGGGAAATGCTGTAAATCCCTGCCCCTCAGCCGAAGACAATAAGCTTGTGGTGGCCAAGACTCCAAATGCAATCAATCCCCTTGTCTGGGATTACTCTGTAAGTCACATTTATGTTTTTTCTTTGCATTGCCTTCATGCCATTCAAGCATATTAATAAAATTCTTGCTTATGTTGATATTACCGCTATTGTTTTCCATTTCTTAGATGAATCCTATTTTTATGATGGGCTAACTACTATTAGTATAGAATCAGTTACACACTTCGCAATAACCCACTTAAACCTTTAACTTAAAATAATCTATCAATATTAAAACAATGTTATAGAGTTTAATATATTTTCATATCATAAAGTAAGTTAATTCTTCTTGATGAGAACATAAGATTCCCGGGATATTTAACCATGAAAATGCATTTATAAATATTTTGCAATAAACATGAATTAATGGCAGTGGATTTGTAAAATGAACCTCAAATGGTTGGGATAAGGCTAGATTATAAGATGCATGATTAAGCCTTAAAAATTGCATGGCTGGTGATGAGGTCATCGATAGGAGATTTCGGCGCTTCTATCAGAGACGACCACGGAGATCGACGGCCATGATTGCGAGTCTTTATTATTGATTTTACTTGTACCAGCAGTTTATATATTATGCTTTTATTTTCGTAGTTTCCCATTTTACCCCTGAGGGTAGTAGTTGCTCTTGTAGCCCCAAGGGGCATTTTAGACTTTTGCACTTTCTTTTATTTGGAGCCTATTTATATGACCTTTGTATCTTGTATGAGGATTATTGGATTATTGAATGAAATTTGTGATTTGTGTTCTCTTTGTGAGTGCCAAGATGTGGATCTCTTTGTGAGTTCCATTAGAGATCTCTTAGTGAGTTCTAGAATTCGCTACATGCTATCATCTTCTTCTCTACACACATCTCCCGCATACAATTCGCAACCGTGGACAGGAGCCAAATTTTCTTGAGCAATTCGCTTCCTTGGAGTCCAACCGCCGGCCACCCTAGGCCCGCCGGCCAACCACCTTGCCTCCGGCCATCCTCCCCCTCCACCTCTTCTCCCCTTTCCTTTTCCCCACCAATTCCTCAATGAAATTTGAAATTTTCAAATTTCACTACTTGCCAAATTGGGAAATTCCATTTTTGGAAAGTTTTGAAAATCAATCCAAAATACAAATTGCATGAGAGTAGATTTATTTTCAGATTTTCCTAGTCAACAAATCTTATTTGGAAACCCCCATCCCCTCCCCCCCAATTTCTTCTCTCTCTAGCCCATGCCGCCGGCCCCCCTAGGGGAAAACCCATTAATGCTCAATTACTCCTAAATCCTATTTGAAATTCAAATTAGGATTAAAACTTTCCCTCCAATCCTCTTAAAACTGAAAATAATTTCAGTTTTCTCCCTCATAATCCCTCCTTAATTGAAATTTTCAATTAATGCATTAATTACATTAATTGGAATTTCAAATCCCTAAATCCCTCCCTCCTAATTTCACAAAAACTGAAAGTAAACTTCAGTTTTCTCTCATCCAGCTGCCTCCCTTCCTGTTCTCCCGCCGGCTCCCCTCTCCCTTAGCCAAGCCGCCGCCCCACCTGCCCTCCTTGGGAGATCTTGCTTGCGGCGACCATCCGGCTCCACTCCAAGGATGTATGGACGAACCCGAGTGGAACTTCGGGTTTGAATACGACCGCAACGGAAGAGTCAACATCTTGCGATCACAATTCTTTGACGTCGGATTTGACTTCGACGATACCGTCGAAGAATACTTGGACCGAATCTTGCCGACGCTTGTAGACTCCATTGACGAACACTTCTCCGTCTACACTTGGATTATCAAAGGTCGATCTACCGTGCCTCCTCCGCCTCCGAGGTCCTCTTCCACGGCAACGTTCCTTGGTACCTCCATCTTAGTGGCAACCTCCATGCTAGTCTGGACAATCTTCCGTCGCTCAACTTAGCCTCCGTAGGAAGAGAGTGTTAAAGGTCTCAAGGTGTGAACAACTTTGTATTAATTGTGGGATTTTTATTTACTAGCCTTTGTTTTATGTTTTCCTTCGCGTTTGCTTAAATGGTTTAGTTATCTTGTTGTAGTTTCTTTGCCTAGCAAATTGAACATCGTGAATTACTTATAGTCGACTTAACTTTGATGCATGATTAGATAATTTGTGGAGCTAAAATTTAATTCTCTTTTAAACTCTTGTGTAACTCCCATTGCATCACATCAGCTGGCTTCAGCTTCCATGATTAAAGAAGCAAATATTTTATCATTAAAAGAAGGTTAAATCAAGCGTGCTTGCCGCCATGCTAAATGTAAGAGTTTTAGAAGGAGTTTATTTTTGATATGTAAGAGTTTTAGGAGTTTATTTTTGAGAAAGTGAAAGGTTCCTCTTATTTAAGTAAGTACAATGAGTGCGTGAATTCCATTTGGGTGATTGAATCCCCATCTTTTATGTATTAACAAGTCCTAATATTGGGCGAGTGAATACCCATGTTCTCATATATTTTTCTTTTAAAATAGTGAGATTTTTTTCTTCTTATCGTGTTTTAATTTTACTTCTTTTTTTGGGCTATATTAAATTGGTATCAAACCGAAATTCATCATGTCTTGCCTCAAGCATGTTTATGGGCATCATTTGACAAGGATGGGGAAGGTTTTTAGTCAATATCAAACTTGAGGTTTATTTTCTACTATGGAAGGGAGAAAGATGAAATAGTAATTGGAATTTAATTATTTTTCTCAGCCATCCCCTACCACTAATAGCTTTAATAATAGATACAGTTTATTTTCTTTAAAACTCAGCACAGCCTATTTTTGCCAATTTTATTAGATTTTATTTATATATTTAATTTTGTTTGTCCAGCTGATTCCCCAAATGAGCTAAAAATTCTTATCTTCTTGTTTTCCAGCCGTTGCTTGCCATTGATGTTTGGGAGGTATGTGTTTTTGCATGCAACACTACATTGCATCTAGTTGTATATATCTATTCTGCTTACCAACTTCCTTTTCATTTGTGAATCTCTCCTGGCTATGCAGCACGCTTACTATCTTGACTATGAGGTTAGTTTTTTTTAAGCTACGTCCATATTTCAATGATCTACCAAGATGTTAATAGCCGTTGAAGTTATCACTTATTGGCAGAATCAACGTGCTGAGTACATATCTGTGTTCATGGACAAGCTAGTTTCATGGGATTTTGTCAGCTCAAGGCTTGCGATGGCCTTTGCGAGGGATGAAGAAAGAGCAAGAAAAGATGCCAGTAACAGTGAAGAAGATGATTTGGTCTTAGCGGATAGTGCTGCCAGGGAGATGTTCTTGGACAGTGATGATGATGGTTCAGAAACTGAGTAGGAGTACTAACCAGTTGCTTGATTTATCATTCTGTGAAAAACAACTCAGACTTCGTTTGGGACGGCTTTCTTACTGCTTATTAAAGTAACTTCCTAGTAAAAAAAATTGTACTAAAAAGTTGCTTTATAAAGCAGTAAGAAAGTAGTCCCAAACGAAATCTTAGGCTTCGTTTGGGACGGCTTTCTTAAAATTTTTGTACTAGAAAGCCGCTTTACGAAGTAGCAGGAAAGCCATCTGTTAGGCTATGTTTGGGACGGCTTTCTTACTGCTTCTTAAAGCGGCTTTTTAGTATAAAAAATTTATTTTTTATACTAGAAAGCAACTTTATGAAGCAGGAAGAAAGTCATCCCACACGAAGCCTAGTCTAATCTCATCAAAAGATAAGCTCATGAGGTTATTTTGTGGGCCGTGTCTTGCATAATTTAGGCTTTGGGGTCCAGTTAGTGTTTAGTTTGGTTGAATAGGTGTGTAAATCTTCTGGGTACTTCGATTAAACTCTCTTACCTTCAAATGATGAAATGCTTTTCAATTTGAAGTTTTTCTTATTAAACTATTAGCTGAGTTCTTTCCATACTGGCTGCTGCCGAAATCTGTTTGAAGATTTTATGTCTAGATGAGCACTTGCAGTGTTCTATTTTTCTGCTAAATGACTAGCTGATAAAAAGTAGCTATTGACTAAGGTTTCGGTTGGGTTGGAAGAGCTTTAGATCATTATTTTTCATTACGTTCGATAGGTTTTTGTACTAAAAAGTAACTTTATAAAACAGTAAGAAAACCGTCTCAAACGAAGTCTGACTTCTGTTTGATCATGTCTTAGTACTAATATTCTTTTCGAGCAATGAGATTCAGATGAGATGTTCTTTTTAGCTCACTCACTGTTGAATTATCTGACTAAGATTTTGTTTTGGATGGCTTTCTTACTGTTTCTTAAACACATTTTTTAGCATAAAAATTAATATTTTTATACTTAAAAATTATTTTTTTAATATTCAGCACTCATTGAATAGATGAAAGCATCAAATTTTGTCAACTGAGGGATATTTTTACCTGGCACAATTCAAGGATAAATGACTCTTTATTTATCATGTGTTAAATACTATAAATACGTATAAGTCAGGTTATAAGGGAACAAGGATTCGTTTGGAATAATTTTTTTACTGTTTTTTAAAATTATTTTTTAATATAAAAATTTTTAATTCAAGAAAATTTTATATTAGAATTTTTTTTTTAGAAAATACTAAGAAAATTATTTTAAAAGAAGGTTAAGTGTATTTGATGAACAATTCAATATTTGTTCATAGAATGTTAGTTTATGTTTTTTTTTTATAAATGAACAAGTGAATAGTTTGAATTCTAATTTAGTTTATTTTTATTTGTGATTATAATCAGTTGTTGTTTAAAAAATAGCTTATTAATGATATAATAAAAAGACTGTTTAATAATGATTGATTTTTTAAAGATTTATTTATATTAATTTATCAACTTTTTAATATATATATATATATATATATATATATATGATACGTCCACAAAAAATTATGTTGATCGGGCACGAATCTCGAGGAAAAATTAAGTTGGAAACTTCTAAAATTAAATTTGGAACCATACGAACTTTGATTTCAACAAACTTATAGTTGAACTGAGCGTCTTGAAAATACAAACCCAACGACATCAAATTTGACTCAATCCGAGTCCAAATGAGTCCAAATCAAGGGTTTGAAATGCTGTTGGAGGGTTTGAACCACAAATTGGATTACCAAATGGTTTCCAAACATAACATTCTTATAGTAAAATCGAGTGGCTCGACGAGACGAATCCAACGAGCCCAATATCACCAAATTCTGACATCACTAAGGCATTCAAATGTCCATCAAACGTTCCTTGATCAAGGGATTCAATATCGGCCGTCCATCCAACCACTCCCCATGTATCTTTGATCTCTCACCTATTTACAAGTCATGTCACTCTAGAAATCCATAAATAGACCTCTCATTTCTCTTGAAAAAGGGGGCTCCAAGTAAGAGAGAAAGAGAGAGATTGGAGATCGCTCTTGCCTACTCGCTCCTCCTTGACCACCGTCGGAGTTCCATTGAATACGGTCCGTCTGACCAAACGAACACGTCAACAATGATTCTTTATATTCTAATCATGTACTTTATATAATGTACATCAAGCCAAGGCCTTCCCCTTAAGGAAGGGCCTCATTTGTAATCAACTACAAATAATAGTGTATTCATTCAAACTGGGATGGGCTATACCCCGTGGTTTTTTCCTTTTTAGGGGTTTTCCACGTAAAAATCTTGATGTCTAATAAATGCTACACCTCTCTCTTATCTGATTGCGTGTCAGATCTTCGTATAAAGGTAAGATGTTAAATTTTATATTTCTCTACCGTCGCGAATACTCCAGGACACAATAACATTCATACCACTTATATAAAATTTTAATATCAAATATATCAATCATAGTCATATTCATTCTTACTCCCATATCACCCTATAAATTTTAATATTCCATTGAATGCATCCATATTTGTATTAAAATTTTAGATTTTAGATATGTAAATAACATAAAATAAAGTGGTATATATGTAAATCTCCCATAATAATTTGGTAGCTTGAGATAAGATAGCATTGCATTTTTTTTAAGATAAATGTTTAGATAAATATATGTAAAAATTCTAAAAAGAAAAAATCTGATCTTAAGAGTTCTGGTGAGAACACCGGACCCTTGTAAGCTCACATCAGGAAGCCGGAGGGTGCGAGTTGCTGATCTTGCGGAGCTGCCAGGGTTGCTTGAAGATACAGCTGCAGGGTCAGTAGGGTGCGGTGATCGCTGACGACAATCCAAGTGGACCGCGTCGGCGCTGGTATAAAAAAGCTGCCTTTAATATAGGTCTTATGGTCAAAAATGATGCAAGAAACTTAGAGACAAGCGGAAAACCACAGGCGCACCTCTTTCGTTATAAACACCATTTCTAGATCCAAAACCATTTGACCAAACCCTAATTTTCAACGGAATCTGATACCGATCTTCGCTGTTCCGTCTAATCGTCGTCTGCTTAAAAGTAAATCGTGGTTGCTTCAATCGCCGTATTTCCCTGGAGATGGTAATGTCCGGTGGAACATCGTCCGGCCGCGGCCTTGGTGTGGATCGATTTTACTGTCCACCGGCTGTGAGAAGGCAACTCGAGCAGCAGAGGCAACAGCAGCAGCAGCAGGAGGCGACGCTGCAACGGCCGGTAAAGGCTAAGCCCAAGCCTGCCAGGCCGCATTTTATGGCGGCTGCCGCCATAGATAGGCCGGTTGTTGAGAATGGAGCTGAATCCGATGATTCTTCGAAACCATCGCTGTCTTCTTCCTCCTCCTCATCATCGGCCTCTCATTCTCCTTCCCCTTCTCCTCCTCCTCCTCCTCCAAGGTCAATGCCTCCAGTTGCGAACTTGGATCGATTTTTGGAGTACACAACTCCGATGGTTCCACCTCAGCACTTACACGTGGTATGCAACTAACATAAGCAGAACTCATTTAAAGTTTGAATGAGAAACAGCTTTCTTCTATTCTCTCCGTAGTGATTATTTGGTAATTGTGAAGATTGATCTGTGCAGAAAGGCAGGGGGTGGAGGACGTTCGATGGTGTGGAATTGCGTCCCTACTTCAGTCTTGGAGATTTATGGGAGTCGTTTAAAGAGTGGAGTGCTTATGGTGCTGGAGTGCCATTGGTGTTGAATAGCGGGGATTGCGTTGTACAGTACTATGTTCCTTATTTGTCTGCTATCCAACTTTATACGGACGCATCCAGGACTACATTGAGGTCAAGGTATGATTTTTATATAACTTGATGCATTAAAAAAATTCCTAGCCCTGGCTGTTAATATTTTGCAACATGATCAAATTCCTTGCATAATTTCTTTTTATAGTACTCTGCAATAAATCAATCGTTGGGTTATGGAATGGAGATGTTTAACCATCCATGCTTGTGAACTGTTTGCATCCAAGGATATTTGTAATTTTTGTTATTTGGAAATCACTCTGGTAATGCAAATTATTCATTCCAACTAAGCGACATAATATTCTTCTGGAGAACTTCTTTCCCTGGTTATTACATCGAGGGGCTTAGTTGAACTAGGGTTGTAATGTGATATCAATATTAGTTTCTGTTATGCGGGTTACACAAGGAAAAATGTAGCTAGGGTTCGATGCTATGATTGTGCAATGAGAATTAGCTTTGTTTGCTTGGTGGACAATTATTTTTCATGATTAGACATCTGTTTTCTTTCATATTTGTGACTGAAAAAACCAAGGTTATGTGAAGATAAAAAATTAAGTTGAGAAAGTTTATGACCCCCAAATTGTAGCAATTTAGAGATTGTATTCCTTGTTGAATTTGCAGAGGTTTGCTGTTAAAAAGTTGGTTAAAGTGAGTTTTTGTATTGGTTCAGGTTCTGTAAGGACAAATATCTTGATTATTCTTTTGAGCATTGTCTATACTAAAAAATCAATCATGAGTTATGATATTCATTAAGAATATAGTAGAATCTTAGTTAAAAGTAAAAGCATCAAGAAGAAGATGAAAATGCTATTTTTAGAAATTACTTAATGAGAGTCTCAAGAAAAAAAAAACTTTATAGAAGTGCATAATGAACAAAATCATGAAATATATATTAGATTTACCTAAAAGATGTGATGAACAAAATCATGAAATATATATTAGATTTACCTAAAAGATGTGAAGTTGAGCTAACTTTGAATAACATGATTAAAGATAAAGGCTTAGGTCTAAATGGCATGCATCATAAGTTTTTAATTTTGTGCACATGAGCAAAAAAAATAAAAGCACCCAACTTATGTTTAAGTTATTAAATATAGTGATGGATCATTGACTAGGTTTTTAATGTAGTTTTGAATTGTTGAAGATGTTTAATCACTATAAGTTACCTCAAGAATTAACACAAAATATCTTTTTGTATTGATTTTAGAGGATTCATGTGACAAATTTTATGTTGGCTGTTGACTACCTAACGCAGTTCTCCACTCTCATCCAAGGCTTAGGACATGACAACAACATGTCTTAGCTTACGAAATTTTTTAATATTATTTTAAAGAATGAAAAGATGCCAGATGAGTGGAGGAGCGTGTTGGTTCATATTTTTAAGAATAAAGGAGATGCATAAAAGTGTGCGAATTATAGAGGAGTTAAGTTAATATGCCATACATTAAAATTAGGAGAGTAATTGAGCTTAGGTTACAACGTGATATTAATGTTTCTCAAAACTAGTTTGGCTTCTTGCTGGGTAGCTCTACTATAGAAGCTATATTTTTGTTGAGAGGTTTGATCGAGAAGTGTAGAGAGAGTGAGTAGGATCTACATATAATATTTATTGATTTATTAAAAAACATATGATAAAGTTCCTATAGAAGTGCTCTAGAGAGTTCTAGAAAAGAATAAGTTAATAATGCTTATATTCAAGTCATTAAGAATATTTATAAAGGAGCTATTACTTGTGCTCAAACACAAGGTGGTTTGACCAAGTATTTTCCTATTTCAGTTGGATTACATCAAGGATCAACTTTATATCCTTATCTTTTTGCTTTAGTCATAGATGCTCTTAGTAGACATTTACAAGAGGATGTACCTTGGTGTATGCTTTTTGCTGATGATATTCTTCTTGTTGATAAGACTAGAGAGGGAGTTGATGAAAAACTTGAATTATGGAGGTCAATCTTAGAGTGTAAAGGTTTTGTTTGATTATATCTAAAATCAAATACATCAAGTGTAATTTTAATAGTAGAAGATCTAGTGGTAAAAGTGTGACATTGAGTGATCAATTTATTAAAAAAGAGTGTACATTTTATATATCTCAAATATATTGTTCAAAACGATGGTGAAATAGAAGGGGATATTATTTGTAAAATTCATGTTGGATGGTTAAAATGGAGGAATGCATTGGGTTTGTTGTGTGATAGAAAGTACCCCTCAAACTTAAGTGAATATTTTATAAGATGGTGGTGAGACCTATTTTTTTATGATGCAGAATGTTTGCCATTAATATAAAAGCAAAAAATTAAGTTAAGTGTTGTAGAGATGAGGATGCTCAAGTGGATGGTTTTACATTTAGAGACAGAATGCAAATTAAGTATATATACAAAAATGTTGAAGTAGCTCCAATGCAAGATAAGATTAGAGAGAGTCACCTTAGATGGTTTGGTCACAAAATACATTGACCTTCCAATGATTCGGTTGGGAGAGTAGATATTTTAGATTCGACATATATTAAGAAAACTAGAGGTAGGCCTAAAAAGACTTTGTTAGTAAGTATTAGAAATGACATTTTTTATTAGATTTAAATGAACATTTGACTCTTAATAGGATACAATGGAGAAAAATGATTCATGTAGCTGACCCCACGTAGTGCTATAAATGCTTGATGTTGTTGTAGTATTGATTATAGAGATGCTGACAAATATATTCAAAATAATGTATCTTGGGGCGTTGTATTTGCAAATGATAGTTCTAATCAGTGAGTCATTTGTTTAAAGCAGTAAAAATTTAGAGCATTGGAAGAAATATTTATAAGATAAAGAGCTTAAGATTATTAGAACAATGATTAAGTATTTAATGCAATTCTAGTGTGTGTTAAATTGAGAATATAAGTCTAAAGTGCTTGAAGATCAAGTGATATTTAGGTGATATATTTCAGCCTCTTGAATCATTTATACAAAAAATGTTAGCATAACTTTTAGAATTAAGTTTGAGTGGTTAAAGTGAAGAACCATCGTAAAATTAATGCATGAAAAGAGAATAGGATCATGATTAAACTGCTATATTATATGGATCTGGGTTTTGGATTATAAATAAGTCATAAATTGCCATATTGAATATAATAATTATGAGAATGTTAAGATAGTCGTATGATGAAATTAGACATAATATATTGAGAAATTATTGTATGAGAGAGATGGTGGTACTAGCACCTAATGGAGATAAGATGGTTAAAATTTGAATTAGTTGGTTTGAACATGTACAATAAGGATAAACGGTGGATCAATATACATAAAAAATATTAATTGAAAATTTAAAAAGGAAAATAGGTAGACTTTGGTTGCATGGATAGAGGTTGTTGGAAAAGTTCATGTAAAATAGATTAAATATTTCTAAAAACTCTAAAAAAAAGCTCTTTCCTAAATGTTTCACAAGCTGAGAGGTTGGGATATTATCGAGGTTAGTTAAGAGATTATAAATTTGACTAAAGAGAGATATCTCATGCAATTTTCTAGCATCTGGACTTTACAATTTTGATTATGTAAACTTGCATGGGAGATTGTGAGCTTCTCTCTATTATTAACATACCATGCCATGCATGGTGAATTTAAAAATGTGGATCTGTTTATTTTATTTTAATGGATAAAAAGAATAAAGAAAAATATTATTTTTTTGTTAATGCTTCTAGTGATAGTTAAATGGCATTATTTATAGGCTTTTCTAAGAAAATAGAAGAAAAATATAGCACCAAAACTGGAAGAATATATCCAATATTACCCCCGAACCAAAAATTATATTTAAACATAACAACTTTCCGTATGTACTATATACAACTAGATTTAAATCTTGGACAATCCAAATAAGATTTTTGGGTCCTTGAATGAATGTTTTCGATGCTACCCCTCAGGCTATTATGGATAGATGTCTTTCATTTCCTGCTTGGATGTAATTGTTTGAAACACTCAACTATTATTCTCTTGGTAAGCACATCTCTAAACTGTCGATCAATAGATACATATGGTGTGCTTACCAAGCCATTATCTAGCTTTTTTTTTCAATGAAGTGTTGGTTGATTACATTATGCTTTGTTTTATCCTGCCATGCCGATTCATAGGTTATGTTGATTGCAGTCTTATTGTCGCAATAAACTATTATCATTTATGATGAATTTTTATGACATTAGCTTACGAACATCCCAAGCTTTTGCTAGAAATTCCACTTCACAACTTGATCATGCAACAACATTTTACTTCTTATTTCTCTTTGTTTCGAGGTTCCCACCAAGAAAAGTGTAATATTTAGAAGTTGATCTCTTATTTGCAATAGATGCTACATAAACAACATATTTATATACGTCAAGTATCAGACATTTGCTGCTTTTGAACATAAACTAATTGAATTACACTAGCATTATAAGCCATAAGGTATGTCTGGTCTTGTCTGAGAGATAAATAAGCCTTCCTACTAGGCATTGATGCATTCCCCTATCCACTATAACATCTTCCTCCACTTATAAAAGTTTGTGATTGGGTCGATTGGTGCCCTTGTTGGTTTACATTTCAAATTTTTATTTCTTTCAACAGATTTGTGGCTTAATTTTCTTAATATATGAAGATTACTTGCCTCTAGTGTGAGACTTTAATTTCTAGGAAGTATGTCGACCTCCCCAGGCTCTTAACCTCAAACTCTAGCAAATATTGCCTTAAAGCTTAATTTTCTTCTCCATCTTTTCTTGTTACAGTTATATAATTAGCATATACCGTAAGGATGAGAACATGATGAATCATGTATTGACTCCCTAACTATTCTTTTTCCATCCCAAGATTAGCATCACTTTTGCAAACTTTCCAAGTCATAACCTTGGAGGCTGCTTTAATTCATATAATGCTTTTTTAGCATATACACTTTATTAGTAAATATTTATTCCAAACACTTTATTAGTAAATATTTCTTCCAAACCCATATCGGATTTTCATATAAACCTCTTCTTTAAGATCTCTATATATGAATTCATTTTTGAGAGGGACTTGCTATAATTTATATCCATAATTAGCTACCAAAGACAATGGAACTCTAACAATATTAATCTTGGCAACTTGAGCAAATGTCTCATGAGAAACTATGCCAAATGTTTTAGTATACTCGTTAGCTACTAACATTGCTTGCATTTCTCTAGTCATCCGTTCATTTGGTATTTCATAGTGTAAACCCATTTGTATCCCACAAGTTTTTTTCTTATATGTAAACTCATTAGCTCCCATGTTTTTTTTCTTTTCTAAGGCTTCCATCTCTACATTCATAGCTTGTTTTTAATTTTTATAAGTTAAAGTCTCAAATAATGTTGTAGGATTGAGAATGTTATTTAAGCTTTTAAGGGAACTCTTATGAGATGTTCAATATGAGAAGGTAGATATAAAAGGTGCTTGGTAGATTCCCTGGTTACCTTCTTGATGGCAATGGTAATATTATTATCTAGATTGTTATCCAATCGACTATGTGATTCAGTTAAAACTTATTATCATATTTATAGGACTTTGGTTAGTCCTTTGGATTGGTGCAAATTCAGGAACATCATTTTTTTTATCTCGAGAACATTTTGTCAAACCTAGGAAACCTTTCAATAGGAGGCATAGGAGTGTGAAGTCAGGTTGATAATGTATATAGAAGGCATGAATATAGGATGGAACCCATTGATAGAAACTTTAAACCTAGGAGGTATGCATTTTGATGGTGAATAAAAATTAATGTGAGAGAAATCATTTTCTTCATCACTAGTAACGCTACCTTTTATGTAAAGAATTCATTTAATTTTTTTACGATAACACTCATAAGTGGTAGAAATGTAAATTTTTTGTTTCATGAAAGTTCATATTAGTTGATGTATAAACCCTCTTCTAAATGGATGGTAACACTTATATCCATGACTAGATTCTCCCCTAATAAAGAGTAGAAAAATCAAAGAGACTCGGGTGCAATTATCAATGAATGATAGACTAATTTGCTCTAAAATTATTTGAAATCATAGGACCTCAAAAATCACTTTGGATTAGTGAAAAAGGAATTGAACTTCTTTTGTGGATGACGAGAAAGAATACATATTTTTTGTTTTGCAAATTCATTCACATTACATTAGAATGTTTCAATATCAAGTCTTTAACATATAAAGGGAAACATAGTCCTAAGAGTCATAAATGATCGATGGTCTATCCTACGAATAAACTCTTTTTTTGTCTTTATTGGATAAAAAATGTTAGGAAAAATGATAGGATAATTTACTCTTGTTATCACATGGATTGCTTTATTCCTCGAGCTAATAAAGTCCACTTTAATCCTTATTACATTTAATTGTCTTTTCCAAATCATGGTCTTGAAATACACAATGAACAGGATAAAACATGACATTGCAACACATTTAGGAAGCTTACATTGAAATAAGGCTAGAGAAGAACTTTGAAATGTGTAGAATATTTTTTAGCATAAGTGATGGGATAATTTGAACATTTAGATTGACTACAATAGTTAAAGATTTATATGTTGTGAGATTTTTTTTATTAGTTAGGTAGGGTGTATATGTGCTAAATTTCCTTGATGTGTGCGTCATATGACCAATAACTTTTTAGTTCATAATCTATGAGTTAACAAATGTTCATGATACATTGAATCCAATGGAGCTAGGAAACCCATGAAAATGGCAAGTATTGCTGGTTTTTTTAAGATATTTTTGTGGATATCTCAACTTATCATTCTCATGCCTATAAAGCCTCCAAAATTGCTCTAACATTTTTCTTTGGTGTGTGGTAATGATTAGGGAAGATTGATTGATGGTGAGGAGTAAGACCCATGACTGATGAAGATTTGGAAGCATTGACAAGAGTCATGAAGTGTTGTGGTAAAAATTTTAGGGGTGCCAATATTTGACCCGACTTAAAAATTCAATCCGAACCCAACCCGAAAATTCTAGATTCGACCCATTTAGAAAATAGATTGGGTTTGGATTGTAAATTATGGCCCGATTGAAATTTTGGGTCGGGTTCGGATCAACTTTAAAACCCGAAATCAACTCTCCTGGCCCGGGTCACGCTCTCCCCATGCACGCCAAACGCTTGCGCTCGCTGCCTCGCACCCTCCCCTATGCCCACGCTTAAGCGTGAACCTGCGCTAGCGCACGCACTCGCAGTCTCGTAGGGCTGCACTCTCGCTCGCGTTGGTAGCACCTGTGCTCGCCCGCACGCTCTCCCCCACTCGCGAGCCTCGCCCCCTCATCGGCTCGCCCTTGCGAGCTCCCCCAATACCTCACTCACTCACCCTCTATACTCATGGCCCATGCGCTAGACCACTCGCGCCTCGTGGCCTCACGCTTAGCAGATCGGGCGGGTCAGGGCGGGTCAACTCAGGTTAGACCCAAATTTGATTCAGACATAGTTTTTTGACCCATTTTACAATTTGGGTTGGGTTCGAGTCATCTGAATTGGACTTGGGTCAATTTCGGGTTCGACCCGAACCCTACCCAAATACCTATTATGACACCCCTAAAAAATTTTATATCTTTGTAGGACTAAAGCTAGAGCTAATTCTGGTTGAAGTTTGAAATCAAGCAGAAGCTGATGATCAGAGGTGGATGTCAAGCATAATTCAATGATGATTTTAGAGGCCCATCTAATCATGGGGATCGAGATGTAAAAAGGCGACAATGAAGGCTTGAAAACAACAAAGTTGAGTTGCAATTAGGTGATGATGAGAACCAGTAAAGAGATACAAAGGAATTAACGAAAGCGGCAACATAGATATAGTTTTGTAGGACTATGGTTTGCTATGAGTTGATATTGCATTTTGTATGAGTCATCGAGCAGTGAGGGTGAAGGCCGAGAGAATGAATTGATGATTAAGGACACAACAATGAGTGTCGAGAGCAGGATTCAACAATGAAACCACTAAGGCTCATGTAAGTGTAGTGGTGATAAAGGTGGACAGAAGGAATTGACGGTGAAGGACACAAGAATGAGGGTTGGCAGTAGGATTCAATAATGAAACCACTAAGGTTCATGCAAGTGTAAGTGGTGATGAAATTTGAAACAAATGAAAAAGTTGAAAAACCTAAAAAGCTCTAGTGCCATGTAGGAAAAAAAGACCAGGGAAATGCCAATACTCGTTTTATTATTTCAGGTTCTAGGTACATGTTAGTATACATACTCTTTTAAGAAAAGAAAATGATATTAACCTACACTTAATATAATTGAAGCTTTTTTTCTATGACGTGAGGTGTAAGTCTTAATAAATTTTGATGCATAAGCCTCATAATTAAACTATTAAAATAATATAAAAATATTAAATAATAAGTCATATATTAATATCAAAATAAGATATCAAAATGAGATTAAAAATTCAAATAAAGATCATAAAAAGTCATAAAATGCTACAAACACTAAATAATGAGTCTCTTCCACTCCCAATTCAACATAAATATGTAATCAATGTTATAATTTATGAATTTAAAAGTCCTCCCCCACTTTCATCGCTTAAAGGGATTTCATTAGAATAATCATTATAGTTGATTGCTTACTCTTCTATCTCATACTTAATTGTATCACATTCTCTCAATCTTCCACATCATCTTCATTCTCAACCATCTCCCTCATTTGAAATCAATAAAAATCAATAAGAATAATAATGAAAAAAAAACTATGTTTAGGATTCTAATTTTTATTTTTATTATATATATATATATATATATATATATTTGTTGACTTGTGGTAGTCTTTTTTTTTTCCTATCAATATTGTGATATTTATGTAATTGTGAGGATGTAACATCATTTTTAACCTTTTACGAACCATTTGTCATGTGATGAGACATCATTATTTTAGAGGATATTCATCTTAATCCAAAACTTTCTTACTTCAATGCCAATCTTCTAATCTTTTATTATATATAATATAAATGAATGAATTTATCTTTTAGGTAGTCAAGAGATTTTTGCTCTTAATATGAATTTGGTTTTAAGTACTCTAATTTCTCTTTGACATTGATGAGGAGCATGTAAGGTATTTTAATCACAAGTCTTTATAAATTAGGAGCATGATCTTTAAATTGAATCCACTACTCAACTAATTTAAAAAAAAAACATAATGTGCATAATACATAAATTTAAAAAACATATGAATAAATGTTAAAAGTTAGTGTTTATAGAATCGTTACTAGGGGAATATTTCACTAGTATGTTTGACTTGTCATAATCTAAGGAATTCTTCCTTATTTTTTAAAGCTATAAGTTGGATATTAGGCTTCCTCCTCCGTATCGAGTTAGCAACCATATAATGGTAGAAACCAAATTTGATCTTTGGAGTGGTGTACTTGTTCTCATCCAAATTCTGCTGAGGCACACTTATAATATTAAATGTAATTTTCAAATAATTATAATTTTTTTAAAAAATTATTAATATTTCTTTAATAAAAAATAATAATAATTTTAGTTTTAATTTAAAAATTTTAGTCATATTTTATAAAATATGATTGATAAAAATATGTGTGACTAAGTTGAAAATAATATTTATTTGCATTTTATTTCTCTAAATCAATAAATATCATATTTTATAAAATATGACTAAAATTTTTTAAATTAAAACTTAAATTATTATCATTATTTTATTAAAGAAATTTTTTTAGAAAAATTATAATTACTTGAAAATTATATTTGATAAATATTTAATTAAAAATGATTAAAATACCTTTACATTTAATATCATTAACTCCAACATTGGATGTTAGGACAAAAAATGTCCCATTTTAAAGAGTTAAGAGACTAAATTAGTCCCTCAAAAGAGTTGGGGGCTATTTTGGTACCTCACAAATAGTTGAGAGACCATTTAGTCATTTTCTCTTTTTTTTCCTTTTTTTTTAATGCTAACTTTTATATATTTTACATATTTACTTGCAGTGACATGTCAACTTGTTATAGTAGATTTCATTTTGGAGTGTATTTTCAGGATAATAATGAATGGGATGTGCTTTTAATTTATTATTTCACTGGTATGAGTAGCCGCATGGATTCGGTTAAGCTTTTACTTTCAAACTTATAAGACTGAAGCTAGAAAACATATATGAAACTCGAAGTTAAATCCATTCATTTTATGTATGGACGAAGCTGCAATTTTAGGGGCTAGCATTTCATTGTCACACAGGGGTGCACGTGTTCATGTACTTGCATGCTTGTACGCACTTAGATGTACATCCTTCACATATGCATGCATGCAAATACAAATGTACCATGGATTCTGGAAATTTATGGTTCGTTTTGATTTCAATTGGCATATTTTGATGTGTGATCTCACACATAAGCCATCTATATTGATAGCTTAAATAACTTCTACTGATGTTTCTCTCTTTTGACTACTGTCAATACTATATTTCCTTTTATAATTATTGTCTAGAAATTAGTAATGAATTTTTTTTAAGTAGCATGCATCTTTTCTCTTTTGTTGAATGATCTTGTGAGTTTCAATAATTTGACAGTACATGAAGGATAGAAAAACAGTTCATGACCTATTAAATGAGTTCTGTGCTTCTTTGCATATGCCTATCTAATTTGATCAATTTTCCTTCTGCGCTCTGCATGAATCAATTCATGCTCGACTTAGTTGTCAACACAGCCTTTCTCTTCTTATTGTAAGTGATAGAAATTTTTGTAGACTGAGTTAGTTATATTCTATGTTTAGACAATGCCCTTTTAAGATCAAACTTGTCCTTGATTGCTAAGCAAATCCTGTAATCTAATCCAGAACAGCGGATCTCTACGCCATGTACATTATTAGTTATGCAAATATAAAGACTTTGGACAGTGCACTTTAACGAGCCCGCCCCAAAATTTAAATCATCGTATAGTTAAAAAGCCTTTTGGTTAAGGCTTATGGTTGTATTTTTCCTTTGCGTAGTATTCTTATTTTCTTTTAAAGAATTCATCTAATGATTTTATTCCATGCTTGAAAATATTTTACTGTGCTTTTCTCCATGTGAGTGTTTGCTTGTCACGGGGAGAGAGAGAGAGAGAGAGAGAGAGCAAGTTTATATGAATTCTGAATAATCATACCACTAGAAAAACTCGAAAGCTAAGCACTTCCTTAACATCAAGTGGCATTATTAGAGGTGATTATAGTCATAATCCCGCACTTCCCTCTCATATTGAGCCTCTTTGTTCTCTAGAATTACTAATTTCCCTTATTAACTGCAAACTTTTGGCTTGAAACTCTATGCAAGCTTCAGAGTGACGAATTGAGACTTTTTCTTTAACCATATCCATGTTCTAAGCATCCGTAATGCTTGCAATGCATTTTTTTATTGGGGCTCAAGTTAAGCTAAGTTTTATGAATTCTGTAAATAGGTTTAGGTTCTTAGGTTGATAAAAGTTAATGTTGCTATGAGCCAAGGTAACTATAGAAAACCGTTTGGTTGTACGTTAATCTAAGCTCATTTGCTACATGAATAGTGTCCTAATTTATAAGGCATAAATTATCATTAATAAGTATAATTTAAACCTTACTTTATTAAAATTATCATTAACTCCTTTAAACATACTAAACTGATCTTTATTAAAAACTTTATTAGCCATAGTTAATTTTTAACGTGTAAAATAATTAATTATCCCATGCTTAAGCATTATAATTATTTCAATTAAAAATAATTTTTTTTAGTGATAATTTAATTATACATGTTTAGGTTTCATAATCAATTTATTTAAAAAATTTATTAATTATAGGGAATTTTTAATTATGAGTAATTAAATGATTAATTAATTGTCCCATGCTTAATTATTATAATGATATAGGAAGGCAATCTTTATTCTTAAAATAAGTTATAACTTTCACATTAATTATATAATTCTTAGTTATTTCATATTTATCATGGTTAAGCTAAGCTTTTAAGCTAGTGTTTTTGGAAGCTTAGCTTATGTCAAGCTTAGGAGCACTTGGGATAAAGGAGGCGCTTAAGCCACAAAATAATTAGAGATAAAAAGTTCATTGTTTGGCGCTTAAGAGCTCTAGAGCGCCAACCAAACAGCTCCTAAGTGTATGCAATCTATAGATTGTGGTGTTGTGTAAGAATATTTTTCACCGAAGCATTTGCTGCTCAATCACATTATTGTGGCTCATCGTAACTATGGTCATATGTACTATTTCCTTACCACCATATGCTGCGGGCTTCCCTTTTTTTGCTCTTTTTGGCATCCAAAAACTTTAGCTTTACAAATTACTATATTATTCTATTATTCCTTCTAGTTATTATGACAGAGGTTGAGTTAGAAACTCTAAAGTAGGCTATAAAATATATACAACCTTATTTAGTTATTTAAGATGAGTCTGGGAAAATATACGGCTCATTCCCATGCTATAAAAGTGCTATGCTTTTATTTTTTCTTGTATGATTTATCTTCATTGGCGCTGTTATTCATTTGAACAATAGGTCATATTTGCGTGTGGCATTGTATGGTTTCTATGAGAAGGCCTGTAAAAAAAGTTTATCAGAAATCTTATAAATAGTATTCCTATGCTAATGCCATGTAAGTTGAATTAATTTACTTGTCTTTTAGGCAACCTGGTGAGGAAAGCGATGCTCGAATGTATCAGGGTACCAGCAGTGATGTCAGCAGTGAGAGTGAAGCTGAACGAGCTGTTAGAAAGAGAAGGGATTCTTCAACAACTACCAGCCATAAAGATCAGAATGGTCTTGTTGGTGAAGAAAATGGAGTTTGCCAGCAGACAATGCTACCAGTTTTTGAGTATCTGGAGCATAATCCTCCATATGGAAGAGAACCCTTGGCAGACAAGGTAAGTACGCTTTAGGTTGGCTTCAATTAGGTGCAAGTATTCCTTCAATTTGATGCGACCTTTCTTATAATTAACTATTGCAGATTTCACTACTTGCTAACAAGTTTCCCCAGCTAAAGACATACAGGAGCTACGATTTGCTTCCCACCAGTTGGTTCTCTGTTGCTTGGTAATTCTTACTTGCATCATGTTGAAATCTTTTGATTGAATATCTACCTGTTGAAGTATAAGTTTGTCTCTTCTCATTTAGGCTTCGTTTGGGACGGCTTTTTTACTGCTTCTTAAAGCAGCTTTCAAGTACAAAAATTTTAATTTTTCTACTAAAAAATTGTTTTAAGAAGTAGGAAGGAAGCCGTCCCAAACAAAACCTTAATTTGGCAGCTTTTACTTGTAAAATATTCTTGGATTTTTGGTGCTCATCTAATTAATCCACGTTGAATGGTCGATATTTAATGTTTCACGTTTACTGAAACACTGTGTAGGTATCCAATTTACAGGATACCCACTGGACCAACATTACGAGATTTGGATGCCTGCTTCTTGAGTTTCCATACTTTATCAACCCCGCTTAAAAGTGCGCATTCTTTCTTCAGTTAATTCTGTATTGATTAAGCTAAAGATTCTGAGTTAATTGCATTTCCATTATTGCAGATTCATGCAATGGACATTCTGAACTGAATGATAGTTGTAGAGTCAGGGAAGCTAATGACTTTACCCAGATATCAGCTAAGTTATCATTGCCTGTATTGGGTCTAGCTTCATACAAGCTCAAAGGTTCAATTTGGACTAATAGAAGTCTTTATGAGCAGCAGCGTGCAAGTTCATTATTGCAAGATGCTGAGAACTGGCTTCAGCTTCGTAAGGTGGATCATCCAGACTTCCGGTTCTTCCTCTCACATTACAACACAAGTTAACTTCGAAGGATTCTGTAAATATTTCCATGATGCACTAGTTTCAGGTCATGTGCTGCCTTCATTGTTTTGGCTAGTTATATCTAACAATTTATTACTTATCTAGATGTTTGAATTTGTATGTAGATAACAAGATAGACCATTTTGCTCATTTAGAAAATTTAGAAGACAATTTGGATTTATATAATCTTGTTTGATTGAGAAAGGAAAAATGCAGCTGGTCTTCCTGCGTGAGGCTATGAAAGAATAGTTTTAGAAATGCTGTGGGCGATAATTGGGTATCAACTCCATTAGATGATTTTATGTTATGCTGCATTTTGTTTGATGCTGACAGTTTCACAAATTGATCATTTGGACAAATTCTCATTCCAATTTTTAGTAGGTTCCATGTTATTAGGAACCTTGTTTTGTATTACCTGTAGAAGTTACATTTAAATTGTTTTAGCAAAGTACTTTTTTCAGTTTTACAGTTTGTGACCTAAAATGTGAGTCAGTACTCCACATAAAAGATCGGCATGAAATGGAACAATTATTACGTCCTCCGGTCGGAGCTAAAATCGCGCCAAAAAACGAAAAATACCGAGCAATACCAAACCATAACGAGGAATACCATCATGTGAAGACCCAATATCGAGCTAAACCGAGCTAAACCGAGCAATACCGAGTACAACTCGGTATTTTTTTTGTACAACTCGGTATTGCTCGGTATAGCTCGATATAACTCGGTATTGGGTCTTCACATGATGGTATTCCTCGTTATTATCAAATAATACCTAGCAATACCGAGCAAATACCGAGTTTTTTGGCGGGATTTTAGTGCCGACCGGACGTTCCTCTACGTACGTTCACCGGACCAAATAAAAGTTCCATGAAATGAGATTTCATTCAACATGAAGTCTTGAAATTCTTTTCAAGTTGGTTTAGTTAGGCTTCAATCCTTTTAATGGGTGTTATAATCCCATTTATCTACATATTGAAGCCAGATCTGAGACGCATCTTTTGAACTGGTCCATCGTGGTAGGTTTATTTCTTATTATCATGAATTGATTGCTTAGCATTGAACAATTCAACATATGCACATGCCTGCATTCGAACCCCAGGCCCCAGCGGCCTACATGAGCCAAAGTTTTCTACTAACGGAGCAGGGTATCAGGCGGCCATAATAATGGTGCAGTTTTGTAGGGCAGAATATCTTTAGCATTATTATAGTGTTGAGGGAAGATTTTTTTCTTGGAAGTTGAAAAAAAGAAGACAAAAATAAATGTTAAGAGTTATCATTTGATTAGATTATCTTAATATATATGACTGTAATTTAATTCTATTATTTCATAAGTGCAAGATTAGGTATTACTAAAATTTGCTTATATTTTTATTGAAGAATTATTTATTTTATTTTATTTTATTTTATTTACGCTCATCTTGAACTAAAGTCATTAAGGATATATATGTAGGAACTTTTGTGTTCAAACACAAGGTGGTTGGACTGAGTATTTTCCTATTTCAGTTGAATCTCATCAAGGATCGGCTTTAAGCCCTTATCTTTTTCCTTTTAGTCTAGGTTGTTCTTATTAGACTTTTGCAAGAGGATGTACTCTGGTGTATGCTTTGTTGATAAGATTGGAGAGGGAGTTAAAGGTATACTTAAATTATGGAGGTCAACGTTAGAATTTAAAGATTTTCATTTGAGTTGATCTAAAATTGAATACATGGAAAAAAAAAAAAGATTGAATACATGGAGTGTGATTTAGTAGTAATAGATCTAGTTGTTGCAATATGAGATCTTGAGCTTATGATTTTGATGATAACAAATATTATTGATTGAATTTTTATTTCTTGTAGCATTTGTATTTAATATTTATTTGTGTATACTAACATTTCAAGTACATCATACACCGTTCAAGTTTATTCTTGGTTCAAGATTAGTTAGAATAAGATGTGTCGAAAAAGTATGTACTTTTGATTTATTTAATTTTATGCTTCTTGAGCCTAAGCCATACAAGGGTGTATGTTGTTTTAGCGACGGTGCACACACACTAGGGATTGAGAAAATAAATGTTAAAATTTTTGAACTAATTGTACTATACGATCTCGTACAGTACGATCAGTTATTTATAAAATCATTAATAACAACTAATTCTATAATTAATATTTTTAACATAATCATATAGTACGATCCATATGGTACTGAACAATCTGTTTAAAATAAAAACCCTAGCCACCGATCAAATTTAACTAAATATTTTTAATTTTTGTGTTTGTATTGTTCATACTGTACAAACACCTTTGTATAGTAAGATATTTAAAAACTTATTTAAATTAATTCTCGTGATTAGTCAATCAAATCAAAGTTTAATTAATATGACATATTGTACTATACGATGTAGATCATATCATACGATAGGCTGAGATGATTTTCAATTGTCTTAGTGATCGTCCTGTACAAACATAAGGAAATTGAACTAATCGTACTGTACAAATATTATTTTTTCCCACCCAATCATGTAAAGTGCTCTATATGATATATATTTACAACATTGAGCCAACACCTTCCCTCGAGGAAGGGAATCATTTGTAATTAACAACAAATACTATTAGAATCATTTAACCTAGGTCAGGCCCACAATTTTTCCCTATTTCAAGGTTTTCCATGCAAAATCTTGATTTCTTTTATGACTCTTGCACCCCTCTCTCTCATGTGTGTATGTTTTAAATCTTCGTACAAAGATAGAATGCTAAACTATATATAAGTCCCTAACACTATGAATATTTTAGGACGCAACAATTATAAGATATATTAATGAAAATATGCCATAAATATCTATTAATTGATATTATATTATTATGTATAATTTAATTATAATTATTTTTATTTTATGATATTATTTAATTATATATTTATATTTTCAACCTTTAATTTTAATTCCTCATGTTTTTAAGTTGCAATTCCCACTATTCCACTCAACATTTTAGGATTTTCTTTTCAAATTCTCCATTTCCTTGATGTTCTTGTGCTTCGCGTGAAGTATCATTTCAGTTGTCAGTTTTCTTTTGAACTTCTTCAGTTCCTCATGTGGGATTCCAAAAATTCCTTAATGTGCCGGCCTCCCTGTTGGTTTTTTGGTGGAGTTTTAACGAGCTTAGGTTCCGGGTGAATTTTCAGAAGACATATTTGGTTTTAAATAAGACACTGCCCAGAGATATTTCCCTCATTTTCTGAGGACTTTTTGATATGAGTTCTAGTTTCCTATAGGCACAAGCCCCTATAGTTAATTACCCCTCCCAATAATGAGAGAGAACTTAAGGCTTGTCGTTAAAGAGGTTACATATGTTGTAAATCCACATATAATAACAACAATTTTAGGGTTTGAATTTGATTTTATGATTTAAAATTTATAACCATGAACTTAAAATTGGTGATGGGGGGAATAAAGATGAGCCCAATCAAGATCTCATGGTTCTATCGTCCCAGGCTATCATAGTCTCTGGTCTATTTAGTCAGAGGAGATAGTCGACCCAACCTGACAAAAGGTACCTTATCGATAGCCATGGGTTGCTTCATCCAAAAATACCTTGTAGACCTGTGTTGGTGTTTGTCCAAGGGAATAGATCAAAATCCACCTTAGCTGATAGAGGGCTTTCATGCCTATCAAATATAATCTATGATTCATCGCTCAAGGGTTTGAAACCGTTAGGGAACATGTGGGCTTTGGTTGTGATCATAATATAATGGTAGCATTTTGCGGCAAAACCACCCGATCAAATGGCACGTGCCACGTGACTACTGGAGATAGACTATTTGAGGATGAATCTTAGTGATACACGCGACACACATTTGTTTTTTGTGAGCTGAGGCTAATTTCAAATTTATCACCCCCGACAAACGGTTGTGGGAGGTTGATGTGTTTAAGTTTTAAATTTTTAGGAGATGTATTTTATTTTAGGAGTTTAAGATTTTGTGAGATTTGAGATTTTCAGTTGAGATTTTCTATCAACACGGCCATCATCGAGGTGACATTAAAGTCACTATATTTTTACAAGAATTTGGGAGGTATTTTATGATTCAAGCTAGGTCAACTCCAGTCCTTTCGAGGAGGAGGATGAAACTTGAATATTTAACCCATTGAATATTTAACCCGCGTAATATTTTCAGACTATTGGATTTAGGAAATCATATGTGACAATCGGAGCACATGCGGGTTGTAACATTTGACCCTGCGTAGCATTCTCAAACATTGGTGTTTGTACTTTTAACATGTTGACCGAAGCACATGCAGGGATATATTTAGTTTAAACATAGTATGTGCATTTGACCCTGCACAATATTCTCAGATATTTGTGTTTTGTAACTGTAACAGGTTTGTCGGAGCACATGAAGGGTGTATTTTCAAATATATTTTCAGTATTATTGTAAGGACATAGCCTTTTGTCCGCTTGTACGAGTGGGGTTGCGGATCCGGTGGCATTTAACATAACCTTTTGAATATATCTTCTTAAAATTATTGTTTGTCTTTAGCAAAGTAAAACAAAACAATGTTTCTTCCTTATGATCAATTCTTTGATATTGTAATGACCACGGAACTTGTGGATGTTTCTTCTAACTGCATTTTGCTAGGGATAATGCTAGCTATTTTAAGCAATCTATGAGATGCATAAGTTGATTAGTGAGCTTGAATTTCATCAAACAAACTATGGGAAGTCAACAGATCTCAAAACATTAAAACTACTTTATCATTTGAATTCAAGCCTTGGAATTGTTGATGCCTTTAATTAGCTTGTAACTATCATACTGAATGAGCTTAGATTTCCCAAATTTCTACCAAATGGCTGTCCTCATTTATACCAAAAAAATCATCATCTGTTCCAATAACCCCACTATCACCCGATGCATCTACAACATCAGCCCTAGGGTCCAAAATATTCCCCATATATATATATATATATATATATATATATATATATATATATATATATATTGGTCATGAGTGCTAGCTTCTATATCTAGCAGGAATTGTGCCTAATCCCTTTGCTTTAGGTTGTCTCCAAAATCAAGAGCAGTAGAAATCAAAATCCAAGTTAACATATCCTCAAATGATGATCTTAGGAAGGTTTTGCAATTTGATTGTACGTTTATTAATTTAAATTTTGATTCCTTAGGCTCATTAAAGTTTAAGTTCTTATAGTCGTGTTGATTGTAAGTCTGGTTCAAGTTTGAGTCCAAGTCCAAGTCCAACATTATTTGATCAAATTTGATTTAAAATTGATTTTATGTTTAAATTAATTTCCAATTTTTTGTCCAAGTTCCCTGTTGTTCACTGAAAATTTTGGCAAGCCTCCCAGCATCCCCTCCCACGAAGGGAGGTAGGGATAGCACTTGCCCTTTGAAATCCACCCGGCCAGAAAGATAGTCAACATGCAAGGGCTTCGTTGCAGTCATTAAAAGATTTTGCATTAAAAATTGTATCAGAGCTTCCTTCTTTAAGGAAAAAAAAATTATCATATATCTATATAGTCTCATTTCAAGTTAAATCAAACTAAGCATTTCAATTTTAATTTTGATTCAAATAAAATTCGAGCGAATTTAGAACTTTCAGATTTAATTAACAGCCAGGCCAATGTTATCCATCACATTTTGCTGGTAGAAGATTCCTATTATGACTTCAAACCATAAAACCAACTGAACAGTAGAAGAAAATTCTATTACTGAACTGCTTATTCAATTAATAGTCAAAAACTGGATTTGTCAATTTGCATTCAATCATACTACAGGCTCATCACTTGCAACTGTAGTATTTGGCAACCTTTCTTTTAGTGTTCAGGCAATGGATAAAAGAACACTTATTCAATTGCTTCTTCAGTACAATGTTCACATTCTTTAAATTATATCTCAAAGTGCAAAAAAAAGTGGGAAAGAGCAGAAACATGCTATATAACTCCACTTTCACTCTTTATTTGTTCCTTAGTGCCACTTCAAAGCTCATCCTGAAATGATAGAGGAAAACAACCGAGTAGAATTAGAAAGACAAGTAAAAGAACAGAAATTTGGTAACTTGAACTAATCTAATATTATTCATGTAGAAGGAAATGTTTTAGTACATGTTTTCCTTCGTCATCTTCTTTTAATTTTGCTTCCCAGTCTGGCTCCTCGTAATCTAGTTCTTCATCATCGTCATCATTCTATCAACCAAGGTTTCACATTTTCATAATTAATTTCTTTTAAATAGCTTTCCAAGAATATGAAATTATATTTAATCTTGAAAACTTACCAATGGAGTTCCTAGTTTGTTTTCCTGTGAAGGAAATAAAAAAAAAATTTAGGAATGTAAACTATTGTATGATCACTATGGCAAAACGCTAGTTCAAAGATCAATGACATATATAATTTGGAAATAAATATAATTCTTTGTGCACACTACGGATACATTAGAAAATTTTATGAAAATGATAATATTTCTATGAAGAAATGAAAAAGAAAAAGAGAATAAAATGAAAAAAAAAATGTAGAAATTAATGAATTTAATAGGTTTGCACCTCTTCTTTCTTTAGTTTTTCTGCCTTCTCAAATTCAGCTTTCTCAGCCTGCGAAAGAAGATCGAACATTATGAGTGAATATATCAGAGTTTGAGATGTTAACTGCTAACAAAAGATAAGCATAAGCTCCAAAATGGGAAGCTATATTTATACATATTTGATCTCGCCCCATGTTTCTTCTGCAACTTTTTTTGCATACTCAGGATCATCACAGATCAAAATGTTATCAAATAGTGTCCCTGCTCTTACCTGTTATATATGTAAGTACATTAGAGTTAAAAAACTTTAAATAATACTTCAAAATCATTAGATTCAGATTTTACTTACTTGCCACAACTCGATTCCCACATATCTCAGGTTAGGATAAACATAGATATCTGGATCATCTACAAATTCTGTATAATAATATCAAATTAGTCTCCATCATAGATTTCAGCTAAAATTTAGTTGTGTTTCTACTAGCAAACCTGGATTATCAATCATCGGTGCCTTCCATTTTCCTTTGTAGTTCGGATTCCTTGTTTTCTGATAGTAAAGAATTTGGAATTGATGAGATTATTGCCTAACACTATATTTTAAGCATTTAACTTATGAAAAATGCAGCTGTGTTTGAAACCTTTTGTTTCCATGGTCCTTTATATTCAGGATTTGGGATCATGGGTGCTTTCCACTCTCCCTTCTCTTCGGTGTTCCAATCTTCTGGCTGCAAAAGAAAGTTTTTTTAGACAGATTTTTCATTACAATTGGGTAGAAGTTCAATAGAAAATTAGTTTCATATCTACCTTTCTAGCATTCTGGTCAGGAATCTCGGATGGAATGTTATCATATCCCTACATAAATAAATTACATGCCATTTATTGAAGAATATGTTCAATTTATGTTCTAAAATGAAATAACAATGTCTGTATGGACAAAAACCTCTGGTTTGCTATCCTTCTCATCAGCTATAAACTCCCTATCTTCCCAGTCTTCTGGCTGTACATCACCAACAACAAATGATTTTTATAATTTTAAAGAAAAACATTAATGGCCTCTCAAAATAAGTTTCAAGGTCAATTTATCAACATATACAATGCACCTTTTTGGCATCAGGATCCCTAATTTGCCTTGGAGGAAGTATATCCCAATCACTGTAAAGACTCCCAGATTGCTTCTGCTCATTATCAATAAGGATGTTATATGTAGCATCAGGTCTAATTATCAAGGTGTATAGATGAGTGAGTTGATCAATAGTATATGATATCTCCTTCTTTATCTGATTATTCTTTCCATTGCGTGAGAGAATAACATGAACTTTTTTGTTGTTTTCTCCACAGATGTCTGGCCCAAACATTATACTGCAAAAGCTCATATGTTTTTTATGTAATTGAAAACATGAGAAGGAAAATAGATGGTGTGGATATAGATATCTGTAACCTGTAAGGGGTATCACTATCAAATACTTGCTGGTTAATTGTGCCATTAATGAGCTTCATGTAACCACCCCCACAGTTTAGTTTCTGTTCATGTTTAACTGAGAATTGGAAAACTAGCGTCTTATCCTTGTTGTTGAACTCTGGAAACTCAGCTGAAATGGCATAGTACTTCAGGTCTTGAGTAGTTTGGATACCTGAAGTGGTAGATGAAGAAGTATTAGAACAACAGTAGTAGATTCATTCATTAATGTATGATAGCTTGGCTTGCAAATTAACCTTTGTCAAGAGGATCTCCACTCCATTTACCAGCAGTATGGTTCCATTCCCCTGACATGTTTTCACTCTTTTTCCAATCAGATTTTATCCAACGATCCTCCCATCCATCTTCATTCGATTTCATAACCAAAATATTTTTTTAATAACAGTAGTTAGTAATAGGAACTGAGAATCAATTACTTTAATCAAATTGTATGCCGGTTATGATCAAAATTCAATTGAAATCCAATTATACAGCTAGTTTTTAGGACTAAAAAAATAAAATAAAACAAAGTTCATTGTTGTTTATTCGGTTGAGTGTTGGCAGATCGATTGTTAAAAACTGCGAAGAATATCATTTTCATCTTTGTCATATTCAAGATCAAAACTTTGTAAAGAACTACTTGGTTGGTTCATCGCGATAAGAATCCATATATTATGCAAAATAATTTTCATTTTCAAGGAAATATTATAGATAATTTGATTGCATCTAGTTGGCAACATATTTTTGAAGAAACAGAATTGCTATGCAAAGTTATTTTACTTTAGTCCTGTGACATCATTCCAAACATACAATTGTTATTGTTCATGAAAATTTACATGAATTCCATATTTCTAGCAACATGAGTGTCTTTAAATGCTGCTGCTAGCAAATTATAAGATTGAATCTTCAGCTTTGTTTGAGACGGTTTTTTATTGTTTCTTAAAACAATATTTTAGTATAAAATTTTTAATTTTTTATTAAAAATTTGCTTTAAAAAGCAATAAAAAACAGTATTAAACAAAGTTTCAACTATGAATTTACGTTTGATTAGCATGTCATTTGTTTTGCTTCCCAACACAGTCAATAGAAGTCTCCGACAACAACAATAACATCAATCTTTTATCCTACTTTGAAGTTGGCTACATGAATCTTTTTTCTCTATTGTGTACTATTAAGAGTCCAAAAGATTTTAAGATGAAAAAGAAAAAAAAAGTCCAAAATGCATCTCCGAGATGATTGTAAATATGCATATCATATATCATTCATTCAATAACTATAAATATTTATTTTGAGAAAACTTTTAGGCATTCTAGCACATAAAATGAAAAAAAAAATGCATGGTAGATATAAGAATCTATATATGTCACCATCGAATCTCTCCTCGAAGTAGACATCTGCATTGACGAGGAGAAACAATGACATTGAAATGACGATGGCGATTACAGAGAGCTTCTTCAGTGTCGCCATGACTGGAAGAAGATAAGAAGAAGGATGACAGAATGTAACTGCAGCTTCGAGCTAGGTTGGGTAGCTGAGAAGAAATTAACTAAATGATAGCTATATATAAGTCTCAGTTATGGAGGTTCCGCTCACCCCAAGAGAAACTCACCATTAACTGGCTAGTTGGCTTTTCAGAGCATGTGGAGCTGATAGCGCCTCTCCTTGCTGCTGCAAGGAAGCTTCTGGAACGAATGCTACAGAGGATCCAAAGGTCACGTAAGCACATAAGAAAAAAAAAAAAAACTGATGATATGTTCTGATAAAAAACAATTAAGATTAGAGAATTTAAATATTTTTTAGGGGTCTTCATGATTTCAAACAATTCAAAATACTATTTACAAATATTTTTCTTACTGTATCGGTTGTTTTTGTAAAGAAATGAAGAAGGTGGATTACAAAATTTTTAAAATATTCATAATTTTCTTATTTCTGATTACTTTTTATCAAGGATTTTCTAAAAAAACTAAGGGCAACTTCAATCAAAAATCTCATTTTTCACTCCAAAATGCCATGAAACTAAAAAATAACGTGATTCTTCTCCAACCAAATTTTATTTTGCCCCCTTTTGCGAAAGTAACGGTCGTTCCCTTCTTTGGCAAGTTTCTTCAACAAGTTCAATAAAGACAGAAAAATAACGAAGATGAACAGTGCAACGCAAATATTGGTATCTCACTGTACACCCGTAACCAAATAGCGGAAGTTTTACCGTTCGACTGGAGCTCGCGAGTGACACCATTCAAGCGTTAAGAGTTCGGTTCCGAAAACTCCATTTTTCACTCTAAAATGCCGTAAAAGTTCAAAATGCTATAGTTCATCTCCAATGAAACTCCATTTTTTCTTTTACGCGCTTCTTTGCAAAGGTAATCATCTCTCTTCTATTTCGCGCGGTTCCTACGAAGCTAAGCAGAGTGTGCAGGTAACCTTTTTTTTTTTTTTTGACGTCAATATTGACGTCACACCTTTCACCTACTGATTTTTGACGTGAGATTTGAAATTCAAATGCAGCGATTCGCGAACGTCATACAATGATATACAGTCCGATTGAAAATGATCTAAAGGATTCATTCACTGCTTGCTGAAACACAGAAAGCTGTAAAATTCGTGAATGGTAGCCTTTGAATCTGTATTGGTGGAATCACAGCTTCCATTGAAATCATGACTAATGATCCCATGTTTGCACGAATTTTGAGGATTACCGAGTTCATTTACGTTCCATTGTCCCGCCTGTAAGAAGTACTGCTGCAGATGTCATGCACAACCTGTTTATTTTTCTTGATTTCATCGTCTTCCCCGTTTCCGTCGCTAGTCTTTGGGCACGGAACGGAGAATCCAATGGGCGTGCAAAGCAGGAAGTACCAAAAAAATTAAGCACAAGCTTTAAGGGCGATTATCCATGTAGAGAGAGAAATTTTAACTCTTTAAAATTCATTCAAGTAAGTTGATTGCCATAATAATATCACTTAAATTTGAAAATAGTTTTATTTTATTAAAAATTATGGAAAGAAATATTATTTCTTTTATGAAAAAAATAATGGCATGAACAGTTTCAATTTAATGATTGGAGCAAACAGAGAAGATTTTTATTATCATAAAAATAATTCTTGGAACTTATTTTCATTCTATCTCCGCCTCTCATTAAGATTAAATTGCAAAAAAAGAAAGTTTTGAATTTATCATAATCAAGGATATAAATCAATTAAGAAATCAAATCATAAAGATTTTAGTTTCTTTCCTCATCATAAAATTACATAATAATATTGTTTTAATGTTTATAAGTATGAAGTGAGGTATATTAGAATATCATAGTAGGTTAAAACAATAAAAGGCTCAATACCATGAATAGTGAGCTCAACAAATCATTCATCCTGAAGAAAAAATAAGAGTAGGAGGAATAGTGTTGCAATATTTAAAATGCATGTAATTGGCCCATAAAGAATCATTCTTCCTAAAATTCTACCAAAGTATAAAAGAAAAAATTTTAATTAAATCATGAAATGACTTACAGCCAAAACTTCCCTCTAAATAAGGGCCTATACACGCACTCAAAGTAGACTAATGAATCTTTTTGGAAACGTCAGTAGAGCCCCAAAAAATTTGTTAAAAATTTTCTCTAATATATTACAAATGCTAGTAGGAGGGTTGATGGTTTGGATTAAGTAGACGGGCATTGAGGACAAAACACTTTTAATAAGCAAAAATCTAGCCCCCATAGAAAGCAACTTAAATTCCCAACCAGAAATTTTGGCCGATATAGAAGCAAAAATATTATCAAACAAAAAAGAGTGTTTATGACCTTTAAATAAAGGAGTTCCAAGATAGTAAAAAGGTAAAACTTGTTTGCTAAACCCAATATAGGTAGCATTAATGTTACTCTGCGTCAAAGATATACATACCTTTACTACTAATAAAAGAGCATTTACTGTTATTAAATTGCATACCACTTTCTTTCTCAAACTTGGAGAGGAGTTTTCTAATATTCTTAACACACCTTAATAAACTATTGCAAAAAATAATAATGTTATCGACAAAGCAGAGATAATTAAGTAATATTAATGCCACCAAAGTTCATAAGAGAGCAATAAGTATTCATGAAAAAAATGAGACAAACCCTCAGAAAGATAATCAGCAGCAATTATATAAAGAGCAAGAGATAAATGATCTCCTTATCTGAAATCTTGAGCACCTTCAAAAAAACCATAAGATTTATCATTAATGATGATAGAAAACCAACATTTTTTAGCAATGCTTTTGATAAGAATAATAGCTTTAACATCAAAACTAAAAAGATGGATGGTGCTAAAAAGAATAACCAATTCAGGTTATCATAAGTTTTTAAGATGTCAAGTTTCAGAATCAAATTATGCCCATGAACTTTATGATTAATCTCATGGACAAGTTCCTAAGCAAGTAACACGTTATCAGCTATGTTTCTACCTTTAACAAATCTAGACTAACTAACCGATATGATTTTAGGGAGTAAATGCGCTAATCTATTAGCCAAAAGTTTTGAAATAAGCTTATTGAAGGTAGAGCGCACGCTTATAAGTCTAAAGTCACTCCAACAAGCAGGATTAACCTTCTTATGAATTAAGACAATAGATGTAGAAGTAAAGCATTTGGAAATAGGAAAAACATAAAAAAAAAAATCCTAAACAACATTATAGATATCCATCTTAATAAAACTCCAACACTTTTGAAAGAAAGCAATAGTAAAGTCATCAGAACCAGCCACAGAGTCCTTATTCAATGACATTAAAACTTTATAAATCTCCTCTTCAACAGGATGCTTAGATAAAGAGGGATTATCTACATTAGCAATTAAGCAAGAATAATATTACGTTTAGAGATAGGAATAACATGTTTAGAAATGCTAAGAGAGTTCTTAAAGTAAGTAATAACATAATCAATAATGCAGCCGAAGTCATCCCACCACTCACCAGAATTGAACTTGATCCTATTAATGGAAGCTTTGGCTCTCTTTGAATTCACCAAAGCATGGAACTGATGGAAGTATATGGTATTTTTGTCACCTTCATCAATATGTTTAGAAGCAGTTTTTTCTCCAATATTCCTCCTTCATGATTTGGAGTTTAATAAAATTAACCTTCTTCCATCATCATCATTTGATATAAGAGATAAAAATCTAGATGTCTATTACATTTAATAAAGTTTGGCTGTTTCTCCATTTTGTTGTAATATTTTTTATATTATTAGTTATATTTTAAAATTTCCCTCATGACTCTTTTCACTTTATTTTTTTTAATTGTTTGTCATCAATTTTATTAGGAGTTAAGGGCTTACTTGTCATCTTGTGTTGGTTTTTTGGTGAGCCTCTTAATTTAAAAAAATTACGTGGAAAGTGGGTTTATCTTTCTTGTGATATGTTTTGAATTTTTCTTGATTTTTCATGTATCTTCTTATTTATTAGTTCCTATCTCTGGTGTGGTAATTTATTTAGTGTTAATTCTTCGCGAGTGACAATCCTTTTAAAAATATTTCTTTAGATGAAAACTTGATTTTTTTATGTTAAGTGTAGTCATCCTAGTTATCTTATTTTACTTTCAATTTCTTTACTTTCTCCCTTTTCTATACTTTCTTCACTTATATTTTTCCTTTATCATATAGTCAATGTGACTTCAACCTACAATAAGCATTTATTTATAATAGTAGAGTTCCTTAAAATGTGATGAAGAAATATGATGCAAACTAAAAAAATATGGTAAAAAATTGGGTATTTATATAAGAGTTTTAGTTATCTTGTAAGTGTAGTCATCATTATACAAATATTTGATCACATGATGCAAATATGAGAAAAAAAATTACGCACATTATTCGTATCCTCAATTTATTAAAGAAAAATGGTGAGAATCAATTTATGAATAGTCTCTTATTTTAAAAAAAATTATAATACCTCTATCATTATTATGAAAAAGTTTGATTACCTTTATAACTATTATTTAAATTTAAAAGGAATTTAACTATAATTTTAATATACAAATATGAAAAGAAATATTATTTCTTTTATGAAAAAAATTATGCCTTGAGTAGCTTCAATTAAGGTGGAGCAATCAAGACAATTTTTGATCATTATACAATCAATTATTAGAGTTTATTTTCATCTCAATGTGGAATGGAAAAAATTTAATCTAGAATTATGCTTGGGATGTCGTGTAACAACTGTAAAGTCAGTGGACCATTCAACCCATTCTAACCAGACCAGATTCAAGGTAATAAGATAAATTTATGCTTTTGAACATTTTTGTAATGTATATGGCAATGTTTTGAGTGCATGTGATAGTCTGCATATGATCTGAAATGGGTCCTAGAAGTCTATTTGTATGTTTGAAAAGTTTTAATTATTTCTACGGTGATGCAGTGTTGGGGTTATCAGAGCTTCAAAGCCATTGCTCTATATCAGGAATTTTGGAAAATATTTAGCACAACGACACTTAAGGTAGTGCAACGCCGCAATGGGATCTTAGAGGGAGTGTCTTGTTCGACATCATGACACTAGGTGAAATTTTAATATTTAAAATATACATATCCAATATTCAAGCCATTTCATTCTCCTATTGGTTGTTGTCTAGTGAGAGAGAGAGACCGGGATTTCTTGAGAGAGAAAATTTATTTTGAGCCACTTTGGATCATTTTAAGATAATGTCCCAATTTTAAAAAGTTGTCGGCAGGTACGGAGCTCCTCTGAGTGTCATCCTCTCTATCCATCTCTCTCCTACCTTTGTTCTCTAAACTCTCTCTCTCTCTCTGTGAAGATCTGATTTCTGCTCCAGGATCGTCCAGGACGATCTGGGATCGTCCTGGGACGATCAGTTGGATTTTGTTCCAGAATTTGCCCAGATTTGCTCCAGGTGATTTTTCTGTAGGTATCGGCCGGGCCAATAAGGACATCGTCCAGGACGATCTGCACTGTTCAAAATATCGTTCTGAGCATCGCCCTGAAAGCAGTCCAGGCCGATGGAAATTGGTCTGATCGTCCAGGACGATCTTGCGATCGGCCAGGACGATCTGAGTATGATAAAGCTGAAATCAGGTCATTTTGAGGAGAGAGAAAAAAAATAAAATATCTGATTTTGATCCGAGGAGAGAGGAAGAAAAAGAGAAAAAGGAAAAGCTGATTTCGGGAAGCTGCGGGTCCGTTTTCGTTTGACGAGACTGTTAAGGATTTTGCTGTACGCAAGGTAAGGCACAATCCGACTTTCTCAATTTTCAGAACCGTCGCTGTTGACGGTATTTTCTGTCCGGATTTCGTTTTTGTTAGCGATTTTTGTCCGTATTTTCTGACTGGTTTAGTTTTTACCGCGTAACTTTCTGTATATCGTTGACGTGCCGGGTGTGCACATTTTGAATATATTTTGGAGATTTTTGTCCGGACCGTTTTGATTTGGCGGCGTTTTATTCCGTCTGTATTTTTCTGTGTGAATATTAAATGCTGTGGCAGTAGAATAAATGTTCTGAAATGTTGTTATCTACATTCTGTGTGAATTTGGTATTCTGTGATTTTTCAGGAAAATTGTGTAAATTTCATACGCTGCCGTTATGCTGCCCGATTTTTGGGTGATTTCTGATTTGTCCGGATTTCTTCTGATTTGATATGCTATCTGTATATGCTATAAAAAGGGAGTTATAAGGGGCCTGGATCCTATGAGATTCAGTTAGTGTCTGGGAAATCTGAAATCTGTTATGTTCCGGATCCGAGGAAATCTGTTTAGGTGCTATAAGCACTATATATGTATTCTGGTGCGATAAGCACATCTGTTCTGGTGCCGTGAGCACAAAGGGAGGCATAAGGGGCCTGGATCCTATGAGATTCAGTCAGTGTCAGGGAATTTAGCTATTAATTATATATCTGATATCTGGTATCTGATTTGATACGACTTCTGTTTCCGTATGGTTCTGTTTGATCTGTTCTGTTCCGATTTCTGATATGTTCCGTTCTGATTCATTTCTGTAAGAAATTCTGATTTGTATATGTCAGTATCTGTTCTGATTTGATCTGTTTTGTTATGAACTGTCCGATTCTGATTTTTGTACGAAGATTCTGATATCTATCCGATTCTATTCTGATTTCCGTTCTGGATTTGGTCCGATGTATTTGGTTTTGGATTCTGAGAATTTTGATTGGAGGTTTGTCGCTTTGCTGAGCTGTTGAGCTCACTCTTACTTTCTGGTGGTTTTCAGGTTCTGGGAAAGGGAAGGAGGTCTTGGACTAGAGTTCAGAGTCCGATTTGTGATAAGTACTTTTGTACTTTTTGATTTTTGTACAGTCATGGCTCTTTCTACTTTATTTTCTGTCAACCATGTACTGTATTTGTAGATGATTGTTTTGAGGAAAAGAAAGAAAATATAGATGATTTGTTCCGCTGCATTTGATGTTTTTAGTAGCTCTGGTCTGTTTTGTATGTATAATATTTGGAAGATTCAGTTCAGTAAGCAAATTCCAAAGCCAGATCCTGGTTAGTCTGTTTGGCTGGTCGCGGCCCGGTGCGGGCGGGATCCGTCTCGGGTCGGGTCGTGACACTCTCTCTCTCTCTCTCTCTCTCTCTCTCTCTCTCTCCTTCTTTTTCTCTGTCATTTTATTTTTATAGATGGCAACCTCCTCCACTAGCTTCTAGCTCTCCCTCTTTACTCTCTCTCTCTCTCTCTCTCATGAGGTGAGACTACTTTTTCTATCCATCTTAACATTACTATTTTTTTTAAAATTAAAAATTTCATCAATCTTTTTTTTTTATATTTTAAAAACTCAAAATCTAGTTTATAGGAGATTTATGTAATTAAAGTCAATAAATTACATTAGAGAAGAATTATAATATTTAAATTTAAATCAAGTAGCTTAAAATATGCTTATTATAAATTTTTATATATTTTTTATATGCTTTTATAATAATAAGATGTAATTTTTTATATATTGATTGCTCGTTCTAAAATATTTTTTAGTTATATTTTTATTTAAATTAGATATAAAAATATACGGTAGAAGAGTAGTTGAAATAGATTAGTATGATAATATATAATTTAAATAAATTTATGTTGAAATTAATTTAGATGAGCATGGCAATAAGTTTTTTTCATTATCATAAAATTTATCTTCTTATAATAATAATAATAATATAATAATAATAATTAAAACCACAATGTCCATTTCAAGCTAAAATGAAAAGCTAGAGGAAATTTTAAAGTCAAAATTTTGTGCCCTCGCAGATAAAAAATCCTAGCTCCGCCACTGGGCTCAAGGTAGGTCGTATTTTTCCCATTCCAATTTTTAATAATTCATTAGTTTTAGGATTTTCTTGATTAAAAATATAAATATTTGGTGTTTGAACTAAGATAAATTTTAAACAGGGAAACTTTCACTGCGTAACTTCAAGTATATTATAAAGAACGTACTTTTGGCCGGGCATTTAGATATTTTTTTGTAAAATTTTCACCTAGTATTTTTGAATTGCTGCTTTTCTAAAACTATAGAAAAATATTCATGCACAAAAAATTAGCACTATAGAACCTCTGAAATGTAGTCTTACATAATCTCTGGTACTTTGATAGAATTCTAAGTCAGTGAAATTTAGCTACACTACGCTAGATTTGATTGTTAAAATGCTGCCCAAAGGGAAAATTTCTAAAATTCTGTAAATTGCCCAATTTATGTTTGACTTCTTGACCATATATTATATTACATGATTTATATATATTGTGCATCTTTGGATGATATTCTATCTTCATCTAAGGAGTGAGGAGTTCAGAGGGAGTTCTGTCATAAATACAAACCATATAAGGTGTTGAGGGATATTTGACTTGAAATAAATGAATGTGAACTTCTTTGAGGAAAGCTCCTCATTTGAAGCTTGATGTTTGATGTCTTGATACACTTTTAAGATTTTCCATAAATTGCTCTTACGCTAACTAGGGTTTAATAAAGGTGGTCTCTTGATAATTTTTTTGTGCATTCTGTTGATTGATGATTATGTGGGATTCTAAGGTGTTCAATGAGACTAGACCGTATGTTATTGGCTATCCTAAGCTTGGGATCAAGGATTGGTTGAGGGCTTTAATGGGAGAAGATGTAATGCAAAAGATGAATATATATTTATGATTATATTATAGCCTCACCCAAAGAATTACAAGATAATTGTAAGGGTTTTAAGACATCATGAAAGGGCTATAAGGGTACAGAAGATCACCAAATCAATTCTAAGGGAAAGGCCATCCACCTAATCCTCAAAGCACTTGAACACAAGCACATATAATTTTATTACTTCATAATATAATACTCTTACTTGGCCATTTCTTATATGAGAAAAATTTAACTGAAGGAAGGGAGTGGTGGTCCAAATATGGATATGTAAGTATTTGAACCAATTGCATTTCATTACAAAGATTCATGACAAGGGTGAATGCAGTGGAGGGAAATTGATCTAAATCAATAGTCAAATACAATCTTACAAAGTCGATCATGTTTGATTTAGAAAAAGAGTTCTCATTATTCCACATTGTATTTCCTACCTTGAAGAGAAGGAGGCACACAAGACTTACAAGGAAGGTGGATTGCTCTTCAATTAAATACATATTGAGTTCTAATAAGAGAAGGGTTGATAATGAGCTTGCATGTGCAATTTTGATTGGAGCTTACTTGCTTGATTTTTTTTCTTACATTATTAATTTTTTGAGGTGGTGATCAACCAAACAAATAGGGCTTGGAGATCCAACCCCCTATGCTATCCATGCACAAGCTTCATCTGCTTGAAGTAATTGAACTTTGTATGCATTTGAGCCTTACATTTTGTAGCTTAATTATTATGTCTTTACTTAGAGATTTGATCTTTGTGCTGCAAACTTGACCAACTCTACCTATAATAAAACTTCTCCTGAGATAAAATCAATTCAACAACTAGAATCTATGATCAAATTTTGAGTATTTGAATTATTATTTTGGAAGCACATTAATCAAAATTATCAATTTAATAACATATTTAAAATAGTAATTATTATATTAACACATTCAAAATAATTGTGATGGGAATCATAAAATTAAATTATTTTTATCAAGTTTTAAAAATAATCAATAATAAAGCATATACTTTATATTAAGTTTTCTACCATTTTTTAGTTTCAAAATTCACCCCTCAAATTATTTTTTTAAGGCTACCACAGTAATATATTATGAGAGATTTTAGTGGAAAACTTTTTTGGGGTGAAAGTTAAAAAAATCTCTATTCCATATGAAATTGATGACTAAGGTTTCAGTTGTAATATCTTTTTCACTGTTTGTAAAAAATTCTAGTTCAAAAAATTTTTGTACTTAGAAATTTTTGTACTAAAAATTTGCTTTAGAGAATGATAAAAAAAAACTATTTTAAACGAAACTTAAAATTTCATTTGACATAATTTTCTGAATAAACTTTTCAGATCTCAAACCTAATTTCTATTTAATCGTTATTATTTTCTTAAGTTGATTTTATTTTTTCTTCCTAAAATCTACTTTCTAAAAAAAATACTTTATAATTACTCTACACCTCTCTCATCAAACCTTACAATGTCCTGCTTGAAAACGGAAGAAAACCGCTTTATGGCTTAAGTAACTTTTTTCCCACTTTCTCCTATATAAACTTCAAGAAAAAGGTTGTTGATTTGCCCAGATACAGTGAAGAGTTACTTGGAGGAAGGCAGGCCAGGAGACGCCAAGAACGCGAGCGGCCATGAGCACCATGAAGTTTTGCCGCGAGTGGTAAGAAATATCTTGTTTTTTAATCGAAATATGAAAGAATAAGACTGCTTGTTTACCTCTTGTTTTTATTTTTTATTTTTATTTTTATTTTTTTTATATATACCTACCATCTCTTTTTCGTCTCAGTAATAACATTCTCTACCCTAAAGAAAGCAAGGAGCAGAAAATCCTCCTCTATGCCTGCCGTAACTGCGACCACCAGGTTCTCTTTTTTTCTCTTGCTTGATCCTCCCTTTTATCATATTTTCTGTTGTGGGTTTGGTTTTTCTTTTGTTCTAATTGTTATAAATGTTCAAACTTGTGGCTTTAAGCGGATTTTAATCAGTACTTCTGTAAACCATTCATCAATCTATTGTTATTATGTGCTGAAGTTTTAAATCATTTGAGAGGGCAAAGGAACTCTGTCGGCTATTTGGCGGGATTGACCATTTTGAACTTAAAATGTGTTTCTCTTTTGTTGTTTTACCACTGTATGACCTACATTTGAAATAATTTTAGGGGATCACCTTCTGTTACTCGATCCTTTTTGTAGATATTTTTATGCGTGCTTATTCTTAACTTGTTCCTATACATACAAATATAAAACTGTAGCAACAAATCTCCAATTTGCCCTTTTGATGAGATAGGACATTTAAAAAATTCAAGATGAAACCTTATGGTTTCCCGCTTGTATGAACTATTATATCAATTTACTCTTTTTTTTTGGTAAACATGATAAATTTAAACTTGGCATGATTTGTTGGTTTCTTGCAATTTAGGCATTAAAGGTCGCTCAGGCTTAAGTATTTAGGTTCCAACCTTGTGATAGGAAATACTTGTAGATCTCAAGTATTTGAAAAGAAGAATCAAAACAAGATACAATTGATCCTCAATTCGAGAGGAGGATCGATCTCTACCAATCTCTAGACGATGAATCTAGAGCCCAAGACACCAAGAAGAAAAACCAAAGAGAACTCAATAATCAAAACATAACCCTAACCCTAATTACCTCATCCTATTTAAAGCATATAATTAATTAATCAAGCCAAAAAACTATGGAGCCCTTGCCGCCCACTCCTTTCCCTCCAAAGAGTTTAAATTTGAAGTTTTGGTGGACCCCAGTCCTCTCCTTCTCTCTTTGCCGCCGTCCCTCCTATTGTAAACCTAAACCGGTCCCCTAGGGACCGGTTGTAATTGGACCGTTCCACTAGGGACCGGTTGTAATTGGATCGGTCCACTAGGGACCAGTCTAACACCTTGTTTTATATCCAAGCACCTAGGCATTGATATACATGGGTATGATGTGCATTAGTTCCAACCAAAACAGTGTTGTTGGTTCCAAAAATCCTGGCATTGATGCCTGGTAATTGCAAAAGCTTGAATTTAAATGCCAAAGTTGTTGGAACTCTAGGCATCTTAGTTTTGATTGCAATTTGCTAGGGTATACATACTCCCACCCATTAATGCTAATGTATGGATTTTATGAGCATCATTGTAACTCAAGAAATGATGGGCCTAGTTACCAAAAACTTAGGCATTGATGCTTGTGTTTTGCGAACCAAGGTATTGTTGTGGTTGGGTTTCTAAAAAGCTCACGTATTTTTTGGGTATTGCAAATGCAAGCATTAGTGTTTTAGACTTCAAGTTGCATAATAGTTTAATGCTAGTGTTGAGATGTCACATTGACAACCTTGACTGCATGTGCATGCCTATCAGCATTGCTGGAAAGCACTTGTGATTTCATGCAAAAGAGATATATCAAAAGAATAAGATGGACAACTTGTCACCATGTGTTCATAGCGATATCCCGATCTCTATTGGACTCAAAGGATGATCACCAATAGAAAGAGAGAATTACTGTCCTCTCATATCATCGTATGAATGAAAGAGTTCTATACCTTCTTTATGCATAAGCAAGTGGCATTTTGTATTTCTTTGTTCCATTGATTGGACCTATATTTGGATTCTTTATTATGTTTCATTGCCTATGCTGCATCGATATTTTTTCTCAAGAGGTATTTAGTGTCCGACATGTATTGGACATGCCTCCATCATGTATCAAATGACATGTCTAATTAAAAAATATTGAAAATAAATTAGACATGCATGTCTGATTAAGAAATGAAAGTGATTTTTTTACTTGAAATAAAATGAATGTAATTTAAAGTTAAACAATGGTGGTGAATGGCTGTGACGACAGTGAAGTTGCCAGCCACCAGGAGCTGCGGTGGGTGGCAACTGTCGAAGACAACCGTGGCAGCAACGTAGATGTCAATGGTGACAAAGGCGGGCTGGAGGTCGGAGGCGGTGATAGGCCATGGCAGCGGCTAGTGGTTGCGTCGGAAGTTGGTGGTGGCATTGATGGAAATAACAATGATGGTGTCAGCAGCAGCCGATGGTCAGCAGTAGGCATCCAGTGATGAAAATGTAGTTAGCTTACATCATAAAAGGAATTTAACCAAAAATGGTCGAGTTCATAATACATAAAAAATGAATTAGAGGTTGAAAAAAGAATTAACTGATAGTTTACATCATATTTCTTTTTCATCAAATCAAACACCCAAAATTTGAGATCTCAGTAAACCAAATAGCCTCTTAACAAAATTTGAAAAAATTATTATGAATTAACATAAACATGTATGATTTTTAAAAAATAATATCTAGGTTAAACAGTGAATGCTAGAAGCTTGACAATTTTCATACTTTATTAAATAATTAAAAATAAGTTTCAAAGGCAGAAAAAATAGAAGCGCATCCAACAGACATTATTAAAAGGAACCAACACATGCATTAAATAAGGAAAATTGTGTTGACTAATCCTGAAATATTTCATAATTTTTATGTATTTTGTTATTTTTAATACTTGAGATATCAATATTTTAATTATTAAAAATAGCAAAATTAATCAATAAATTAGAAATTTTCTTGTTATGATTAAAATGATGTATATGATTTCACATAAATAAGGCCATATGATGTATGCTTGCATAAGATTAATTAAACCGCTAATTTTAATTAAGAAAATGCCTTGGAAAATTAATATCATGCATATTAGTAAGCATCAAACTAAATTGAATGCACCAATATGCTTAGATATGCATACTAAGCATTGCGAAGAAGTTTGAGAATTTTGAAGACATCCTCTGTATCTAATCTATTAAATAAGGGTATTTGATTTCTTTTTTTCAAAAATAAAATCTAAATTATTTTTTGAAGAAAATATTTTTTCCATAAAGCTTATATCAAGATTGACTTTTTCATAAAATTTCATTAAGTTTGGATTAGTGGATTGCTTTGAGCAAATATTCTAATGAAAATCTTAGTTTAATAATTAGAATTGATCTGAGTTGTTGGATGCTATACAAATGGGTGGTTGTGTTTGCTTCTTCTACCTCCCGCCCGCCCAAAACTAAAACATGAAAAGAGTTGTCACCTTTGATGCTAGTGATCTCCTTGCTTATAACTCTTTCATTTCTCCTTGAATTTGAGAAATTCAAAATGCGAAAATGTTGAAGAGCTTGAGCTCTATTCAATGATAGGAAAATTATAGCAGATCATGGACTACTCCCATAAAGACCAACTTAGGTTTTGAGATTCTATTTTATTCGAGTAGAGTTAATCTAAACACCACAACTCTAAGGGAACAACCCTTAGCACAAATTTACTACGGATACTTTAAGTCTCTCCTTGGATTAGCAATCGAAATAGTTCTTGAACTTCCCAGTGCCTCTACTGAATCAAAGGTATTAGGAAGAAAAAGAGTGCTCTAGGGAATTTCTAGTGTTTTGAAGCTCATCGCAATGATTGGGAAGGCAATTCAACACTACCTTGCTTAAACCCTCATTAATTCAACCTTAGATGACTTAGTTAGGCTGCTACAAACCATGGTTGACTGCTAGACAGCCTAGGTGGGGTGATCTTCCTAATCACTGTGGAGTATGTGGCAATAGGTCCTTTGGCTTGGAGTTGGGGAATTGGTATCATCGTGTTTCCTACTATGGTTTGGATTAAGTTATGTTTAAGCGATTGGTTAGGGTTTGGCTGTTGGGTTGGTTAGGTTTAAGCCCTAAGGACCCAATAGAAGGGTTGGATCTACCTAATGTGGGCTAGGTTAACATATACATCCAATTGGATCAAGGGTGGCCCAATTGAGTTAGCTTGGGTTCTAGCTTGAGTCAAGCCATTCCAAGGGCTAATTAGAATCAATTTGTTCATATTTAATCAATTGGGATTAGTAAAAGGAGTTGGGTCAAGCAATTTTGATCAATTTGAAGAATTGAACTGAATTGGGTCAAACGGGTTTAATGCTTTTCCAATTATACTAAGTTGGGTCAATTTGGCCCAGTTGGCTCAACCAATGGTCAGTTGAGTTCAACTAGTATACGGAAAACTTACTTTATTCAAATGAAACGTATGAGTTGTTTATTCAATTTGATCAACTGATCCAAAATGATCAATAAGGTCCAAGGGGTTTTTAGACCAAGGTTGTCTTTTGGTCAAACCTAGGACTAAAAATAATATCATGTGGTCCAATAGTCAACTAATATCAACTCAAACATTATCGAACCATTGGATGAAGTGATTGAATGCTTAAGCCACTAAGTGGCTCAATTACCCAAAGCTGATTCTGATCAAACCTAGATTGATTGGTAGATTTGAAATAAATAATTGAAAATGTCAGAGAAATTCTTAGTGGCTAATAAACTTGATTGATCCTATTGTCTATTCAGGGTTGATCTTAGTTAGCTCAGTCTAAAGGCTAGCTTAGCATTCTAGCTAAGATAGCTAGGGACTCAATCTAGAAATGGCTCCTAGAATAGGATTGAACTTATCAGAAGGAATTGGTGATTGCTGACTATGATCTGGTTAATCATACCAAGGATTTAAATTAGGATCTATTTAGATCATTTTAGCCTGAGTTAGATGAATAAGCTTGGGGATGTGGATTCAATCAAGTGCAAATGATCAAGACTAGGAATGGTTGACTTATTCAGGTCAATAAGGGGCAACTTGCACTAAGAAAACCCAAGTATCAAATGATATTTTGTGTTTTCAAAAATTGATGAAAACAAAAGCAAGCCATCAATCTTTTCCAAACTTTTTTTTTTAGTTTTATTTGAACTCTTCTCTTAAACAATGTTCTTTTATGTTTGGTATCCTTTTTCTATGGCAACGTAATTTTTTAGGGAAATTGTTTTGTTAAAGGATAGGCTACATTAACTTAAATTGAGAGCAGAAAATTGCATTCCTTTCAAATCCAATATAATTGAATAATATAGCACTTTCTAAATTATATTATGCAAAAACCATATTACCATCTTATTAATATTCTCATAGTTGATGTTTTGATTTATGCTTTTCTATCTTTTAGGAGGAAGCGGATAATAACTGTGTGTATAGAAATGAGATTCATCACTCAATTGGTGAGCGCACGCAAGTCCTACAAGATGTAGCAGCTGATCCGACTCTACCTCGTACTAAGTCTGTTCATTGTGCGGTGTGCAATCACCCTGAAGCTGTTTTTTTTCAGGTCATTATTGTTTTCTTCATTTTTTTTTATTTTCAACTAATATTTTTTATTGCTTTCATTACTTTAGTGCTTCATTTTGATTTGGTTAGTATATAGTGATGTTTGAAGCTATATATTTATTAGGTTGATTATCCTAAATCATGTGTTATATGCTCATGTAATTTTGGTGTGACAATCCTATAGGTCATGAAAAAAGATAGAAGATATGTTGTAGTTTTAAACTAGCTATGAAAATGTATTTATGGATGGTTCCTTGACCAAAGAAAATATTTAAGTTAAAGAAAAGTTTTAGTAACTTGTGACTATATGGTCTAACTGTTTTGAGGTAAACCTAACAAGTTCCCTTCGTTAACATACATTTGTGATATATATTTATTTGATTGTTCCTCAAAATTTTATATTTGCTTCTACAAGATAATTAGAGGGATTCTTCTAGTGAATAATATAATAAGTATTTCCTCTCCAGCATAGTATCCAAGATAAGTTAGCAACCATAGCTTTCGCACCCCCTATGTCCCCTCCCTCTGCACGATTGTTTTGTACCCACTTGTTCACTACTTGCTCTAGCTCCCGACTCCTGCAACCCTCATTCTTTCTCCTATCTCCCATAGCACTCGCTCTTGCTCCCATGACACCCATCTAACGACGCAAGTGTCACTCGTGCTTGTTTTCAGATCCCTAACCACACACAATAATGCAAACACTGCTTGTGCTTCATCTTCTATTCCCCACCAAAGCGTTGCACGCACCATAACTGTCACTCCCTCTTTCGACCCACATGCAATACTTGCTTTCCTTTCCCATACCTTAGCTCTATGATTGCTTAATTCCACCACTTCCCTTTACCCTCAATGGTATTCTCCTAAGACCTCTACTACTCTTCTAGAGATGAGCCCCATCCATTATTGAGTCTTCTATCAAATTGAATAGAACCAGTTATCCCTTATCATTTCATGCTTTTCACTTCCTTGTGGGAAGGATCACATGAAAAACTCAGCCATATCAACTCTCTACCTACAAAACAGACATACACCAACAAATGCCCCAAATGACAATCATTATACTATGTTGTTCTCTCATGGATGCTCAATAGTCTTGATCAAATATAATGTCACCATCATGTTCTATGAACTTCCAAAAGAATTGTCATTTTTTGCTCCACCTATGTTTAAGATTGCAGCATCTCGTATGCATATACTTTCTACTTTAAACTATTGACCACTCAACGAGATGACAAATCTATTCAACTTTTTCAATATTATCTCTTGTTCGTCTATCTCATTACTTGACATAAATATGATGAGGGGTTTTTAATTGCCAAGTTCCTTTCTTGGCCTTTAGCCATCATTATAATTTGTTAAAGCTCAACTACCGGCAATGCTCAATCGCCCCAAACATCTTCATTGCTCTCTTAGGAGTTCAAACTGTTAAATTATTTGCTTCTTCTAATCATGATCATGCCACTCTTGTTGTTTGGATAAGGTATAGTTGTTATTATCCAGGATGAAGTTGCTGTAGTGGTAATCATGCTTGTGATTGCAATTATTTTACATTATCTTTGCATTATCAACAGATAAATCACTCATTTGGCCAATGTTGGGAGAAGTTTGGCTATTCTGTTGTTGCCCAGCATGTCTTTGGCCTAGTTACTACTAATCCTAATACTTATTCTTTAGGCTCTATGATCATTTCCCAAGAGGATTATGATCAGCTTCTACTTAACTTTTTGATACCCACTCTAGTCTTTCATATTATTTATTCTGGGTAGATTGCAGTTGCTCATATTGATATATCTTGGATTTTAACATTTTGTACTTCTTTCCATATAACAAATAACCAAGAATTATTTTCCTCTTTTAGCATAACATCTTTCATATGTTATTGTTGTTGATGACTCTCCTTCTAGTCTTTGGAAAATGATATGTTCACGCTTCCTTTTCCTTGACATTGGATAATCTTTATATTTCCCCACAAATTCTCGTCAACCTTTTATCCTTCTTAGTATCTTTCATGATCTCAATTTAAGAAGATAGTTGGTGGAGGTTTTGGAGTTGGCAATATTTATGATCTCAATGGTGCTACTTGGATTGCCTTATCATTAACTTCCTCATATCCATGACACTATCATTTGGGTCATCCTCGTAGCCATCTTCGATGTTTCACTCATTTATGATTCTTATTTCCAAAATTTGAATGTGGCGCCTATACATTTGAGAAATATCATATTTTCTTCCTATTATCTTCCTGTACTCGTAGTAGTGCACCTTTTGACTTGTCTCATTCAGATATTTCGGGATCGCCTAACCATTTAGGTTTATATTATTTCATCTTTTTCCTTGATTACTACATTTTGGTTAGTCGGATTTACTTTTTGAAATGTCACTTTAAAGTTTTATATGTATGCATCCAAAGTACTCTTGAGTATCTGATTACCATTAACCCCTTAGATCTACATCTTCCTATTGCTTTTCATAATGGCAAACTTCAAAACAGTTACTGTCCACGACACTCTTCTATGTCCTTTAATTATCTATCACCTTCCTTTCATTGGTTATCCTTGTCCTTTTCTACTGCGTCTGTTCCAAAGCCATTTTAGGAGGCTCTACTCGACCATAATTGGAATCATATGATATATATTGATCAAGCCACAATCCATATTAGTCGTAATTGTCTTCCATGAAAGTCAAACATATCGAAGTTGATTGTCATTGAATCAGCGATAATGTACTATCATTGTAACAATTTGGATTTAGTTGACATATATATTCTTGCTTGAGAGGGGTTTTAGCATATAAAAATATTTGATTGAAAAGTTAGTGTGGGATCCGAAAATTCGGCCCCGGCCTTTGCCCGACACTGTTGCTTTTTCTTCGGCGAGTGAGTTTTAACGGAATAAGTTCCGGGGTAAATTTTGGAAGGCAGATGTGTTTGTAGATAAGACACTACCCAGAGATTTCGCCCTCATTTTGCGAGGACTTTATGATCTGAGTTCTGGTTTCCTATAGGCGCAAGCCCTTATAGTTAATTACCCATCACAATCATGAGAGAGAACTTTCGATTAAGGCTAGTCGTCAATCATATACGTATAAATATGTGTTATCTGGCATATAGTAACAACATGGGCATAGGATGTTGGAAAATTGAAGAGTTTGAATGTTTGGTATTTAAAATAGAAATTTTCACCATCTAGCACTTAAAGCGATGGTGGGGGAATGGATGATAGACCCGATCAAGATCCCATGGTTCCGTCGTCCCGGGCCATCGTGGTCCCTGGTCTACTTAGTTAGAGGAGGTAGCGACCCAACCTGATAAAAGGATCATTGTCGGCAGTCATGGGTTGCTTTGCCCAAGGGTACCTTATAGACCTAGGATGGATATTTGCCTAAGGGAACAAATTTGAATCCACCTTAGCTAACAGAGGGCTTTGTGCCCTATCGATCAGATCCTATTGATTCATATCTCGAGGATTTGATATCAATAAGGAGTGTATTGGCTCTGGTCATAACCGGTATTTCGTGGTGTCATTTGGCGGCAAAACAAATTGGTTCAGAGGGCCCCGGGTCATAACCGTTTATTCTGCGATGTCATTTAGTGGCAAAATCACCGGTCAGAGGACACGTACCACATCCTTATTGGCAGGAGATTATTTGAGAATAGATCCAGTGATATTTTCGACTAGACATTAGCTCTATGTGAGCTGAAGTAAATTTTGATTTGTCCACTCTGGCAAACTGTTGCGGAGGGTGGATGAACTTTATTTAAAATGGTTTGATGATTAAATTTAAATTTTAAATATCATGGAGTTTGGAATTTTGGAGATTTTGGTGGAGTTTTGAGGTTTTGATGGGCACTTGAAAATGTTTGTGAACCCCTCCGGTTGAGATCTTCGTTCAACACGACCATCATCGAGGTATTTGGATTTATATCCATTTAAAGCTTGAATCTTGTCAACCCTATCAACTTGCCGATAGAGGATCGGTTTCGTAGACTTTGTGCGTTTATTAGTGAATTCATATTGTTATAGGCCTTGAAGGCCTAATATGAATGTATTAAAACAAATATATCGGTCACCATGACTATATATTTGTTTAATGGTTCGAACCCTGTCGACTCCTATTGATCCGCATAGAAGGATCGGGTTCGAACTTGAATTCACTTATTGACCCGCGAAGCATCCCTAGACGTCACGTGTGTACTTACAACATGCTCGTTGGGGCCCATATGGGTGTTTGGGGGCATTTTTATAATTATTTAATGAACCTTGTCGACTCCTATTTATCTGCTTAGGAGGATCGGGTTCGAATTTATTGACCCGCGCAGCATCCCTAGACGTTATATGTGTTCCTACAACACACTCGCTGGGGCCCATACGGGTTAATAATTATACATGTGATTGAATTTTACCCCTTGTGTACATATGTGTATACAAACTACGGTGCATATGCAGGGGTATTTTGAAATATTTGTAAACGCCTTCTGTCCGCTTGTATGAATGTTGCGGATCCGGTGGCGTGGCGTAGCAGCTTCTGAATAGACTTGTCCGCTGCTTTGTACAGGTAGACTGTCGTGCACTACTTGTTGCTTTCTGCAGGTGGATCGTAGTGCACTAACGAGTCTCTTGCTTTGGGTTTGTAAGTAGTTGTATATGTCATGGTTCTTCATGCACTTTGTTGTAGTTTTTGGCTCATGTAGTACATCTGTCATTGCTACAAGCAGACAAGTATATGTATTCCTTCACAAACTGAAATTGACTTCAGCATACTGCATTTACTGAAGTCTTTTTTGCATCTACCCATAAGTGGCATGTGGCACGTACATCTGTTTTCGTAAAGAACTTGTATGTATTGCAGATCTTTAATCCTTGCTTGTAGAAGGCTGATATATTTGACTAATGATGAGTGGTTATCAACTGTATGGACTATTTAGCATTCAATACACATTAATCATTATCACCTATGAGTGGACTACTACATGAGTGAGAACTCTTTCTATATTTGCTTGTAGTCAGCATGGTGGACTTATATCGTTGATTTTTTACTTGCAATCAACTATATATATCCCTCCAATTTTCATCTCTTTGATTTTCATTTGTTTGTTTGCATACGAATGTTGATTGTGAAGGTACTAATGTGTTCATCACATACAAAATCCTTCTAGTAGCATTTGATTGCATTATATATATATATATATATATATATATATATATATATATATCACCTTCTCTTGAACACTCCGAACTATCTGACTTTCGTCGTTCATCATTTGCATTTGTTTGTAAATATTCATATGAAGCTTCAGCACAAGTCCCTTGTTCTGTTAATTAATGCTTCTCTGAATGACTTGGATTCATCAACTATCTCTTTCATATCAATCAGTGAGTAATTGTGTTCTTAATGTCACCTTGGTGTTGAAAGTATTGTTGTAGGCATTGCATTCATCTCTCCTTACATACAAGTTGATTGGCAGGGTCCAAGCCACATCTATTAGAGACAGATGTTTACTAGCAGTTTGATTTGCTGGTTGTAGAAGCATCTTGCTCTCTAGTAGATTGTAGGGATATCACCACATTTACTTCATAAGCGATATGAGCATCATTTATTCTCATTTAGAGATTAATTTAATCAGGTGCCCAAGCCACATCTATTATGACTTTCTTGTTGCTAGCGAACAAGTTGTACTCATAAATTTCTTGTCCCAAAAGAGAGGTTGCAATGTGTACAAATATATAGTGAACTTAACATCATGGATCATTAACATTTGTTGTCTAACAGAAGTGACAATTGGAGATTTTGCATTGCCTTAACATTATTATTGTGCCAACTTATAAGTCTTTTCTCAGACATTAGATTATATTTCATGATGCTCATTCACTTTCATTTGTTCAATGTTGAATTTATACCCCTTGCAATCAAACTTGATTCAAATCCAAGTCTTTTGTAAGGGTTCAAATTCTTCTTGATGTTGTACAGTTCGAGTTCAGAAGTATGTTCCCTGTTGTCCAAATCAAACTCAATTATGACTTCTCTCAAGTCTAGTTCAAATTAGGTTCCACTTCAATTCGAGTTCAGGTCCCGTGCTGTTCGAGTTTGATCCATGTTCAGGTTCTTCTTGATCATTCAAATTAAGTTCCCCTTGGTCAAATTATTTGAAGCATTTTTGTTTGATCACTTAGTTCATTTAGTGTTTGAAATTAAGTTTAATTTAGTCCTCATGTTGTTTCCCCGCGAGCAGGTACTTATGAATATCTCGGTCTCGTCGTAGGCGCCGCACCGAGTTCCCATCCCACCACGCTAGAGAAAAGCGTGTATGAGCTATTTGCCGGCTCGGCACGAACATCGAGAACATGATTTTGGAGCTGAGGGGTCGCTCACTTACCTCGTCGTAGGTGTCGCACCGGGTTCCCTTCCCACCACGCTAGAGAAAAGCGTGTATGAGTGGTTTGCCTGCCCGACACAAACATTGAGGCAAGAGAGGGATTTTGAGTTCGAAAAATTATACCTTTACATGTCGACGGCGGGATGCACAAAATTGAGACAAATATATATTTTTTTTTCTTTTCTTTATTATTATTATTATTACTAATAAATTTATTGTATTACTATTATACTATTATTATTATATATCATTAATAATATTCTTAATAATGATAATAATAATAATAACATTGTAATAGTAATATTAATATAATTTAATATCAATAGTAGTAACAAAATAAATATATACATATAAAATACTTAAGAGAGGGATTATCATCTTTGCTCGGCTTGTAGCAAGAGACCACGTCGGCTACAGATAGAGGAGATTGGAGGTGGGCTCGGGTAGAGGAGATGATGGGCAGAGTTGATCTCGGCTGGGGAAGGGCTTCGATTAGGCCTTCTCCAGCCGTTCGGCAAACAGGCGAATGGAGAGCCTCAGACGTCCCAACCGAACTCCATTTTTGCAGGCATTCAGTCGCTGTTGAACAGTGCGACGCCAATATTGGAGTCGCACTGTTCACTTTCGCCATTTCTTTCTCTCTACCGAACTCCTTCTGAGAAAGGTGCGAAAGAAACGACGATGATTTTGGGGCAAAATGACGTTCCACTGGAGATGAATCATAGCACTTTTTGATTTTACTGCTTTTTGCAATGAAAAATGAGAGTTTTGGTTGGAGATGCCCTTAGGCCTTCTCCAGCCGTTCGGCAAACAGGCGAATGGAGAGCCTCAGACGTCCCAACCGAACTCCATTTTTGCCGGCATTCAGTCGCTGATGAACAGTGCGACGCCAATTCACTTTCGCCATTTCTTTCTCTCTACCGAACTCTGTCTGAGAAAGGCGTGAAAGAAACGACGATGATTTTGGGGCAAAATGGCTTTCCACTGGAGATGAATCACGGCACTTTTTGATTTTACTGCATTTTGCAGTAAAAAATGAGAGTTTCGGTTGGAGATTCCCTTAGGGAAGACCGGCACAATGGAAGGAGGGATTCGGCAAAGGAGAAGGTATGGAGGAAGCTTTCCCCTCTCTCTCTCTCTCTCTCTCTCTCTCTCTCTCTCTCTCTCTCGGTTTGGGCTGAAGGAAGTGTGGAGGTCGGATTTTGATCAGAGGGAGGATGAGGTTCGGCCGGAGCTTATGAAGGAGGTAGGGATCTCTTCCTTCCCCGCTCTCTCTCTCTCTCTCTCTCTCTCTCTCTCTCTCTCTCGGTTTCCCACTGGACCGAAGGATTGGGGAAGGAGGTCGGAGCTTGCGAGACCTTCGTCTGTGGGAGCTCGTGTGTGCATAACCAGCCCCAACATCTTCGTTTGTCGCTGCTTAAATAGCGAAGGTATGCATGTGATTGAGGCGATTGTGGGAAATACGGGAAGAAGCGACCGTTTCGGCGTCGGATTCAGCAGGATTTTCGCTGATTTCTGGAGAAAAATCGGGAGGATTTTAGGGACTCAATGGGTATACGTGCATACTATGCTCTTTTAGTATTTACACAGAGGTCAACAGTTAGATATAGTATGAGGTATATATTATTTTATTATTTCTCAAAATATTGTATGCGTTTTCTTTTATTAATCATGAATTCACATATTGAATAATCCAACAAATATTTTCTCCAGCAATATTTATATACTAAAGAATAGATAAGATGTACAACTCTTACGAACTGCTAACCCTCAGTCCGTACTCTGTACCTCTTGTTGAAGATCTTGAAGTTGTTGTCATGATTTACGTTTTCTTTGGGACAGCTTTCTTTTTTACTTTTTTACTTTTTATAACATTCTAGTACAAAAATGTCATGCCCCAAGATCTAACTTGGAAAGAATGTCAATCAATCTAACAACAATTTATCAGAGTTATCTATAAACCTTCAGTAAGCAATCTATCACACATCTAAAAAATTTAAACATCAATATACAAGTCGATTCACATCTCAAAACATCATATACAATACTCAGGAACTAAACTACCAATACAAGTAAAGAAACTATCCTGTCCTGAGTACAAAAGAATCATCTATCGATCAAAAGACAAAAACCTGAAGATCTGGATCAATTCCTATCTCCTGCTCCCGAGCCCTGACCTGAAAATATCAACCACATATAATGAGCTTTACAAAGCCCAGCAGGTCACCTAATACCTATAACTGAAATCAAAGCACGGCGATGCTATCAATATGCATGTCAATCTATCAATCCGAATCAATCAAGGGTCAATGAGTTTATGCAGCGGAAATCCATAGTCAATAAAACCAGTCAATGCAGCGGCAGGCAATTCGATAAATCAACGCAATCAATCAATATCCGTCAATCAAATCAATACGGTCAAATCAATACGATCTATTTAATGAAATCAATCGAGGAAAGCAATACGATAAATTTCAATCCATTCTGACAAGAAATCTATACAACAGTCAATACGGTGTAGAACAGTAGCAACAGCGAGTCTATAAAATCTATAGGCAGCAATATCAATGAATCGGTAGGCAGTAGTCCAAATCCACGCTATCAATGCAGTATCTATATCTATCAATGTCTATATCAATGCTCAGTAGTTAATCGATGAAATTAATGAAATCGTACTATGCAGTAAATCTGATCAAATCAATAAAGTAGAAATTGATAAAGCAATAGATCCGTGAGTCAATACAGTAAACATGCATTTCAATACTATATACTGAACAAGTACAAACTACTGGCTATGTTGCTGTTGTAGATTCTATATTGCTGTTGTAGATTCGTACATTGGTTCTATCAATAAGAGTCGTCACTCTTTTCGCCCGTCGGCATATCAATAAACTCCTTATGTCTCCCTTCAATAATCAATAATCAATGTTTAAAGGAAAGCCCGTCGGCCCACCATCCTGTACAGGTATCAATATCAATCTCCAACCAATGTTCAACCAGGTTCCACTTGCGATCAGTATCAATAGTCAATTCAATCAATAAGCAATTCAATAGTCAATATTAAAGCAATCATATCAATAATCATATCCATATCGATTCAATCTATCAATTCCAGACAATTCAGAAATCATGCGAAAATCGGGCAGAGTAACGGCAGTCTATCGAATTTACACAAAAATCCTGCAAAAGACACAAATTCCAAATCTTTCCAAATTACAGACGAAGATCCACGGCATCAATACGAGACTATTATTCTATAAAAACCAAGTCAGAAAACATCCTGATAATTTTCTATTCAATTAAAATCGCGTAGAATCAATTCCGACCGGTAAAATCATCGCAGAAAACACTCAAGTCGTGTGTAATAATCATATCTATAACATATCAGAAGTTGTGCGGTGAAAGTTGTGTCAATATCAAATCACGTCAAAAGTTCGACTACAAAAACACAAAACAGATCTCAACTCGGTCAAAACACAACATCTTTGAAAACAGAAACAGGGTTCGGAGTCCTTACCACGAGATCTTCACTTTTCCCAACAGCAGCGTCGGACGAAAAGCGCTCCGCGGTCTCCGAAAACCAGCTTTTCTCTTTTTCCTTTTCTCTTCTCTCTCTTCAGATATTTCTCTCTCTTCAAAATATCTCATTTCTATATATATCCAGACTGATCGTCCTGGACGATCGAGATTCGTACAGGACGATCCATGAAGAGAAGAATTTCGTCCAGACGAAAAATCACATATCGTCCCTGGCGAAGGGTTCACTGACTTATTTTCGTCCAGACGATTATGATTTCGTCCAGACGAACCATACAGCCAAACATGATTTTTCTACACAACCTGCACCGATCGTCCCGGACGATCCAACTTCGTCCAGACGAACCTGAAGCAAAAACTGATATTACAAAAAATTTCTTTAAATGGAAAAAAACAGTGATCGAAAGATGTTCCAAACGAAGCCTTACTTAAGTTCATCACATTAGTGTTAAAACTTAAGCTTTCAGAAATTTGTTCTAACACTTAATTGCGACAAGTATTCTTGCTTGAGAACTTAGCCTTGTAGTCATGATCATTTAGTTCCATATTCTTCTAGCTCAAGCATGAAGAAATATTCATTTCATGCGTCCTTAACACTTAGAATCCAATCCTACTTCTTATTGTTGATTTCACCATCATATGTGCTCACATGAACTAAGCTGATCTGGTATTTACACTAATGATTTTGCAGGCTACAGCGAGGGGAGAAGAAGGAATGACATTGTTCTTTGTTTGTTGCAACCCAACCTGCGGCCATAGGTGGAGAGATTGATGTAGTGGAGGCTTCCAGCGTGCCCCTAAGTCCCTGACCCACTAGTAGAGCTTAACGTAGCATTTTATGCGAAAATTTTATAGTTTGTTGCTGCAATTAATGTCAAATTGCTAACCTGTTATTGATAACATTTCATGGAGAACATGAAAAAGGCATTGGACTTCATATTTTTATTTTACGAAATCTGTTCTATGCTGCTAGCATAAACTAATTTGAAGATCCATAACGGCCTAAATTTCCCCAAAAGCATGAAGTTGCTTGGATGCAATTATTCATCATGCAGACGTCAAATCTGTCAATGCAGTGGACAATTTGAAATACTAATCACGATGCCATCAAACAATAGAGAAATTATTTTGTGCGGAATCTGAATGAGAAGAATCATCTGAGTTGTAAGTGTATATATTATGCGTACACTTATTTGATATATATTGTATACAAATATGTAATAAGTGTGTAAACTTATATATCTTGATGATTCTTTTCGTCCGGATTATGCACAATGATTTCTCCAAATAATGAGGAAGAACATCCAATACCAGCCCAAAAGAACTGATGTTGTGAAGTGAATTGGGAAACCTCTCTTAGCACAGATGGAATTGCAAGGCGTAGTAAAGGTGGCAAAAGGCAAATCATACTTGGGCCGAGCTTGTGCTTGGAAGTTGCGCAAAAATATTGAGCTATAATAGATTAATAAGGCCAATTTGCCTATGTATAAATATTAGAGAAATATTAAGTGAACTATAATTAATTTTGAATATATATATACTTATTTTTAATCGTACAAATTTTTATTTAAATTATTAACATCCTATAAATAATTAATGGGGTATAATCCAAACTTGAATATAACTGGAGATCAATAATACATTTAAAAATTAAAATTTTGCTCACTCAATTCAAATTCAACATTTAAAAAAAAAAAGCCTGAATAATAGAATACTAAATTTTATTTGATTAAGTATCCACTTTTAAGAGTCCGTTCATAAATCTGCAAGCAGATGAAAAGCACTGAAACAGTATTAAGGTTTTGTCATAATGATTTTAATATAAAAATTAAAAATTAAAAAAATTTAACTAAAATTTTAGTTTAAAAAGCAATAAATAACCATCTCGAATGAAGCTTAAATCTTTCATCACAAGTGAAGAATATTATTATGCATGAGCTAAAAAAAAGCAGCCAAATATATTAATTCTTCCAATAAATTATAGACACTCATCATCTAACCTGAAACAAGACATTTGACAGTTTCTATCTCTCATTTAAGACAATTTTTTTAATGCTTTCAAAATCAATTTTATCTTATAAAAATTTCTAGTTCAAAAAAAAATTATACTAAAAAAATTATTTAAAAAAATAATAAAAAAATCATCCCTAATAAAGCCTCAGTAGGATAGATTAAGACTTCGTTTGGGACGACTTTTTTACTACTTTCATAAAACAACTTTCTAGTCCAAAAATATTAATTTTTAAAAGAAAAAGCTGCTTAAAGCAGTAAGAAAGTCGTCCCAAACGAAACCTAAATAGACAATCTAGAGTAGCAGTTTACTGCAATAAGCCCTTCCATTTGCTTTCCATCTACTGTGTAACTTATAGTAGAGCTCCTATTATTTCAATGAAATTCCAATCATCCCATACAATAAGCTTCTAAATAACAAATATTTTGCATTCCTTAATAAGAAGCACCACACTCTGATCATGAATCAATCTATAGTTAGTTATATGCTGAGAAATACGTTAAAATAGCTGACCTTTACAGTAAAAATAAATAAATATCTTGTAAAAGATCCAGCAAAAGCAAACTTCCAGCAAAAGCATTTCAATTTCTTGCAAAATTTCTTGACGTGAGAAATGCTTTATTACAAAGCCGTATTTGCCTGCAATGAAGCAGAAGCAGCCGCGGCCTCTGCTATCAGTGAAATAGGTTGGCGAGCTTGTAAGCAAGCACCGATGTCGAAGGGAACCAATTGAGATTCATCAAACAGAAGATTTAGACCTGGCAGGACTATTTCTCTACTTTCAGCATCAAATGATTCCAGTTTACCTGAGGTCATCAATGGTGATTCATCAATTGGTCTCGTTGCAGCCTCGTCGACGGGAGGTAGTGCATATGACCTGCAAATAATCATTGAAGCTTACTAGTGTATCATAAGAATTTTTATTATATATATTGTTATAACTTATAAGTTCCAATGTTATTTGGTATATTTAATAGATAAATTCAATATTGTAATATTCCAAAATACAAGGTAGAAGTCTGGAATTCAGAATTTATAAATAATGATTCTATAAAATCTTATAAATTATACCAATCACTTTGGTGTGTGAGTATATATAAAAGGATTTTGGGTGCATAAACATATATGAACTAAATGGGTTTTATAAAATTTCTGTCTAAGGCTTCGTTTGGGACGGCTTTTTTACTGCTTTCTAAAACGAAGTTTTAATACAAAAAAAAAAAATTGTACTAAAACTCCGTTTTAAAAAGCAATAAAAAAACCGTCCCAAACGAAACCTAAGTATTTAAATTTTACTATTCATGGCTTGACGTGCTGTAGCAGGGGCAATTAATTAGAAAAAATCCACTAAAAACTGGTTGCAGCGGCTGTGATTAGATTAGTGGTGTTAATCTTAAGAGTAGTTAGATAATTGTATTAGGAAGATTTCCATTCATCCTAATTCCTGCCTAGTCGAACCTCCATATATTAGTTTCTATGTCTGGAAGCGTTCGGCCTGGAGCTCTGAGCGCCGATAGGGAACCTGATGGTCATAAGAGGAGAGGAAATTACGGGAAAAGCTGAGTTTGAAGGTAAAAAATCTAGTTTTTCGTAATTTTCCTTATTGAAATAACTAGAAAGAAGAGTTGGGAAGCTTGGGATATTTACGAAGAAAAATTAATTTGAGGTAAAAATATTACATTGAGAAAAGATTTAAGATATAATTTTGTCAGAGAGGAAAAATGGAGTTTAACATGAAAAATCAATTATTTAAGTGTTGTACACACGAAGCCTCAGGGTATTAATGACAAGACAATTTACCTAGGGGAGGATCCTCGACATACTCACTTATGTAAGATAAGCAAATTAATTTATGAAAATTTATTTATTTCAGTCATGAGACTACCTGAACTGGTTATTATGATATAAAACTGCTACATGTTTTTAGTTTTGTTGAAAACGGGAACGTATTGTTTACTTTTAAAAGATGCATGTTTATATATAGAATAGAATAATAAAAATGCAATATATATATTGAAATGTTCGAATAATGAATTCTCATGAAAGTAGCTATAAAAGTGGTAAGAATTTCATGACCTCCATGTGCATGTTTAATCTAGATTTATCAAAAATTTAAACCAAATTTGAAATCTAGAATTGAAAGAAATATTAGTTCTCAAAAAGGCAATAGGAACACTACGAAGTTGGTTTGGGCGGCGCGGTGGCACTGAGCCCTTTGTTTGCAGGTAAGGGAATCCCAGGTGTTTGGAGTGTTGCGACATTGAACTCTCTCTAAGAGTATTTGGAATATTCCGGCCAAGCACAGCAACACTGCATGTTGGAGTGTCACGGTGCTGAGCACCAACAACAACATCAAGCCTTTGCTCCACTACGTGGGGTCAGCTACATGAATCTTTTTTCTCCATTGTGTTGTTAAAAGTCAAATTCTTATTTAAATCTAATAAAGAAAGATCATTTCCAATATTTCTTAACCAAGTCTTTTTAGGACTACCTCTATCTTTCTTAACATAAGTCAAATCTAATACCTCTACTTTTCTAACCGGGTCATCGAAAGGCTGCCGTTTTATGTGACCAAACCATCTAAGGCAACTCTCCCTAATCTTATCTTCCACTAGAGCTTCTCGAACCTTTTCACTTATATGCTCATTTTGTATCCTATCTCTAAGAGTAAAACCACTCATCCACATGAGCATCCTCATCTCTGCAACACTTAACTTAGTATTATGCTTCTCTTTTAATGGCCAACATTCAGCACCATAAAGCATTGCAAATCTCACCACCATCTTATAGAATTTTCCCTCAAGTTTGAGGGAAACTTTTCTATCACACAACAAGCCCGGTCCCAAGTCCTGGATAAGAAAAGTGGAGGGTTGCGTTAGGACAACCAGCATAAAACTTGTCGAATAATCATGACATGAATCCTTTAAAAAATTATTAAAATCGAAGTTAGAGAGGCCTTAAAGAAAATGAAGTGTGAAAAATCTATTGGACCTGATGATATTCCAATAGAGGTGTGGAAATGCTTAGGAGATGAAGGAATTTTTTGAAAATGATATTTATGGCGCTGGCCACATTAAAAGTCTTAGAATGATATTTTAAAGGTTCCTTATAAATGACTTTTATAGTGGCAAATGTTAAGGGTGTATACAAATTATACATGCATTATCTCCTAAAGTATCATATATGTGACAAGTTATGCAAGTTCATGTCCATGTCAAATATATAAGTTCTGCATGCACATATTATGTCATGACAAAAGTTTTGATGTGGGAGATGTTAAAGTGCACTATAAGTAATTTTATAAAAGCTCTCTCCATTATGGTATTTTATGTTTTGTTCTATTATTATTCTGGCCTTATCCACTATGCAGGTGTGAGAGGTTTAAAAGGGTCATAAGTAGAAGTGGAGTTATAAGAGAAATTAGGCTAAGTCTCCATCTACTGTGAGCTAGTGAGTTGACCTTGGAAAGCACAAGTTGCAGTGAAATTATAAGCAAGCATTGGGATATGTTGTATATTTTGTTAAATTAAATAAGTTTAAGTATAAATGATATTCTATTAACAAACATACTCTGATACTTCTGTGAAAATGCATGTTAATGCTTACAATGTAAAAGTATAAATGACTAGTTTTGAAATGTTATTTCTGATGCATGTTCAAGTTTAAAGCATACCTATATGGTTATTCAGATGTGGGCTCCGAAAATTCGGCCCCGGCCTCCACTCGCTTTTCTTATTCGGCGAGGGAGTTTTAACGAACTAAGTTCCGAGGTAAATTTTGGAAGGCAGATGGGTTTGTAGATAAGACACTACCCAGAGATTTCGCCCTCATTTTGTGAGGACTTTATGATCTGAGTTCTGGTTTCCTATAGGCGCAAGCCCCTATAGTTAATTACCCCTCCCGATCACGAGAGAGAACTTTCGATTAAGGCTAGTCGTCAATCAGATACGTAAGAATACGTGTTATCTGGCATATAGTAGCAGCAATGGGTTTGGGAATTTGAAAATTTGAGGATTTGAAATGTTTGGAAGCTTGGAAATTTATAGGTTTTGAAAGATTTAATATTTAAAATTGAAATTGCACCATCTTGCACTTAAAGCGGATGGTGGGGGAATGGATGATGGGCCCGATCAAGATCCCATGGTTCCGTCGTCCCGGGCCATCGTGGTCCCTGGTCTACTTAGTCAGAGGAGGTAGTCGACCCAACCTGACAGAAGGATCCTTGTCGGCAGCCATGGGTTGCTTCGTCCAAGGGTACCTTGTAGACCGGGGGTGAATGTTTGTCTAAGGGGACAAATTTGAATCCACCTTAGCTAACAGAGGGCTTTGTGCCCTATCGATCATATCCTATTGATTCATATCTCAAGGATTTGATGCCAATAAGGAGCGTATTGGCTCTGGCCATAACCGGTATCTATGGTGCCATTTGGCGGCATAACCACTCGGTTCAGAGGGCCCCGGGTCGTCGTAACCGTTTATCCTGCAGTGGCCATTTAACGGCAGACCGCCAGTTAGAGGACACGTACCACGCCCTTACTGGCAGGAGATTGTTTGAGAATGGATCCTAGTGATATTTTCGACTAGGCATTCGGCTCTTTGTGAGCTGAAGTAATTTTTAGATTTGTCTACCTCGGCAAACCGTTGCGGAGGGTGGATGGATTTTGCTTTAAGTGATTGACGGATTTATTTCATATTTAAATATCTTAGAATTTGGGATTTTTAGAATTTTGGATTTTTGGGTGGAGCTTGGAGGACATTTAAAAATATTAGTGAACCCCTCCAGTTGAGATTAGCGTTCAACACGGCCATCATCGGGGTGTTTGGGGTCATTTCCATTTGTTGATTAAACCTTGTCGACCCTATCAACTTATCGATAGGGGATCGGGTTTCTTGTAGGCTTTGTGCATTTGTTTATGAATTTTCTTGATTTTAGGCATTGAAGGCCTAAAAAGAATGTATTTAAACAAATACACCGGTCACTACGACCGTGTATCTATTTGATAGTTCGAACCCTGTCGACTCCTATTGATCCGTATAGAAGGATCGGGTTCTTTAGGCTTCATGCATTTGTTCATGAACTTTCTTTGTTGAAGGCCTTAAAGGCCGAATATGAATGTATTAAAATAAATATTCCGATCACATTCATGACTGTATATTTATTCAATATCTTGAACCCTATCTACTCCTATTCCTCTATATAGGAGGATCGGGTTTCGTAGGCTTCATGCCTTTTGTTTAGTGAATTCTTTTAATTGCAGGCCTGGAATGCCTAATACGAATGTATTGAAACAAATACACTGGTTTCCACAGCCGTGTATTTGTTTAAAGGTTCGAACCCTGTCGACTTCTATTGATCCGTATAGAAGGATCGGGTTCGAACTAGAATTCACTTATCGACCCACGCAGCATCCCTAGGCGTCACGTGTGTACCAATAACACGCTCGCCGGGGCCCATGCGGGTGATTTTTATACTGATTTAGAAGTACCCCATTGTGTACCTATGTGTATACAAACTACGGTGCACTCATGTGGGGGTACTTTAAAATATTTTGTAGTTGTGTAGATAACTATCGTTTGGATGCATACAACTTTTCATTTGAAAGCTTATACACGCCTTCTGTCCGCTAATACGAGTGTTGCGGATCCGGTGGCGTGCATCTTGATATTGACTCCCCCTTTCTCATTCACCGGGGAAAGACTTTCTGGACTTAGAACCAATGATTGCTGATTTGGCGAAAACTCTTTTTAGGATTTTCAGTTTAGCAGACTTGTTATTTCCGGTGTTTGTAGGCATCAGAACTGTTTTCCTCTTGAATTTAGGGATTTTGGAACACCGGGAAGTTTAGCTCGGATTTGTTCAAACATTTCTTCCGTTCTGCAAGAGGTGTTCTTTTTCGTACATCGAGCCGTCTTTGTACTCAGCATACTTGGAGATTTTGGTCACCGCTGTCGTAGGTGATACCTGTACTTGTGTCCACAGTGATTCGTTGTTCTTTCAATACACTGTTGTTATCCACAAATGGTTTGTACTCATTTGTAGGGATCCGTTGTACTCGCTACGACCTCCTAGAAGTATTCATAGGAGAGTCATTACTTCTGCATCCTACTCACCTTTCACCAATCTCAGGTGGTCTGATGTCTGTACTTGTGCCCACAGCGGTTCGTTGTACCTACGATTTATCCACTGTTGTTATCCGCAAGTGTTCATTTGTAAGGATCCGTTGTACCCGCTACGACCTCCTAGAAGTATTCGTAGGAGAGCCCTTGCTTTTGTATTGAAACCACCTTTCACCAATCTCAAGTTGTCTGATGATTGTACTTGTTCATGGGAGACAGATCTTTGACTGCAACAAATGGACAATACTTGTATATCTTGCAACTGTCTGTTACTTGTCACAAGTATTGTACATTGACTTTGTAGGAACTGTTGTATCTACTACGAGCTTCTAAGAATGTCCGTAGGGGATAATTATACTTGTGCCCACAGTTGTTCGTTGTGCTTACGAAGTATCCACTGTTGTTACCCACAAGTGGTTTGTACTCATTTGCAGGGATTCGTTGTATCCACTACGAGCACCTGAAACTGTTCGTAGGAGACCCATTGTTGCCTACATCATGCCCACCTGTCACCAATCTCAGGTGGTTTGATGTCTGGATTTGTTTATAGAGAACGGGTTTTTGATTGCTGATCTCCAATATTGCCATCTCAATCAACAGGCATTGGTAGGGATTGTTGTAGGAATTAACACATCTTTCGTGTACATCGGGATTTCATCTCCTACTTGCAACTTGTTGTTAGCTTGGGCGACTGTGCACTTAGATCTTGATTTGTTCATTTATTCAAAGCCCAGTTCTATGTATTCCATCGGACCTGAGTTCAAAGTTCAACTCATGCTTGAGTCTCCCTCGTTGTCCTTGAAAGTGTGGTGCATTTGACCTCATATAAACAATTGTAGGAGTTCGTTGTATTCAAGCTCCACTTGATACTGCCTAACTCAAATTCAATGTTCACAAGCTTCTACTTTGAGTTCAAATCCGTTGTATTTCACTTGAGTTCAGATTCTATTTTAATAAAGTTCTCATTTGAGTCCAAGTCTTCTGAAACCTTGTTCAATTCATGTTAGAGTTCACTTGACTTCGAGTTCTATGTTCAGGTCCCCTGATGTTACACAGTTCGAGTTCCAAGAACAAGTTCAAGTGCTTGTTCACAGTCTACTGGGATCTTTTGAAGTTCTTGCAAGTTCAGTTTCATGTTCAAATTGATTTGAATTGGGATTCAGTTTGATTTCATTTCATTTAGTTTTGACCTTTAGAAATCATTTAGAATTTTATTCAGATTTAGGTCCACGAGTCCACTGTTCATCGTATAGGTCCTCTGCTCATTTGGTTTAAGTTCTGTGTATTTTTGTTCAAGTACAGGTCTTCTATATTGTTGTCCAAGAAGGTCTTCAAATTGTTCAAGTCTTTGTACATTTCAGTGAAAATTTCAGCAGCACCCCGACATATTCCCCGTTTGGGGGAAAATTAGGGAGCTGGGCCTTCCCACCACGCTACTAGAGCGTGTATGGTAGGTGTCCTTAGACACCGCGGCCGTACAAAATTTCATCCCACCACGCTACAAGAGCGTGTATGGGGCCTTCAGCAGTACCCGTACAGCAGAACAGCAGTGACGTATCAGAACAGCAGTGACTCCCCACCACGCTACAAGAGCGTGTATAGGGCTCTCCCACCTCGTCGTATGCATCGCACCGGGCTCCCTCCTACCGTGCTACAAGAGCGCGTATAGGTGGTTCCCCGGTCCGCTGCAAACGTCGAGAATGAGATTTTGGAACATCATACCTTTGCGTAGCAGTATCGGCGGTGTCGAGGTCGAGGACCGTCCCCACCACGCTACAAGAGCGTGTATAGGGCTTACCCGCCTCGTCGTATGCTTCGCACCGGGCTCCCTCCTACCGTGCTACAAGAGCGCGTATAGGTGGTTCCCCGGTCCGCTGCAAACGTCGATAACGGGATTTAAGTTAGAAATTTATACCTTGAAGACCCGGCAGAGGTGGAAGAGGCTCGAGGACAAGATTTGGAACCGAGGGTCACTCGCCTACCTTGTCGTAGGTATCGCGCCGGTTGCCCCTCCCACCACGCTACGAGAGCGTGTATAGGCAGACCGCCGACTCGACACGCGGGATGAGGTAAGAGATAGAGCCAAGGTTTCAAAACTTATACCTTGAAGTCCGGCGGAGGTGGGCACGGAAGTCGAGGCAAGATCCGGAACCAAAGGTCGCTCGCCTACCTTGTCGTAGGTGTCGCGTCGATTGCCTTTCCCACCACGCTACAAGAGCGTGTATAGGCAGACCGCCGACTCGACACGCGGGACGAGGTAAGAGATAGAGCCAAGGTTTCAAAACTTATACCTTGAAGTCCGGCGGGAGTTGTCGGCGACTGTGGCGGTGGCTCGTGGATCGAGACAAGGGAAGGGAGGCTTCCCCTCTTTTTTTTGAATTAATTATAATTAATATTAATTAATTATAATTAATTAATAAATTATTTTTTTAATTAATTACATATCATTAACTATAATTAATTAAGATAATTAATTAAAACTTATTAAAATTAATTAAAAGCATTAGTTATAACTAATCTATAATTAATTATAACTAATTAATTTTAATTAATTTTAATTAATTTTAATTAATTAATTATAATTAATAATAATTAATTCTATAAATCATAATTAATTAAAATTAATTCTAATTAAATTAATTATAATTAATTAGATTAATTATAATTATTTAATCAAAATTAATTATAATTAATTATAGTAATTAATTAAAAATAATAATTAAATTAATTAGAATTAATTAAAAGTAATTTTATTAATTAATAAATTTTTTTTTTTTTTTAAATCCCTCGGTTTGGTGGATTTACGGGATTTTGGCCGAAAAGCGCACGGAAGGAAGAAAGTTTCCTTCACACCGAGCGGGCTCCCATTGTTGTTCCGATCAAATTGTTGTAACTTCCGATCCTACGATAAGGGAATGTCGCCGGAGGGAGCAAAGAAGCGGACGAAAGGATGAAAGTTACCTTCACAATCCGGCGAGCTCCCGTTTGTGCTTCCGATCAAAATGTTGTGGCTCCCGATCCGGTGGGAAGGGGAAGTCGTGGAAGTGCGAAGTCGAACGACGACAAAGGAGCCGGAGAGGCCACTCTACAGCGAGCGAGTTCCGCTCTTGCTTCCGATCAAAATGTCGGACTCTCCGATCCGACAGGCAGAGAAAGTCGTTGAAGGATCGGCGTCGGCGGGGTGGAGGGAAGAAGCGCACGAGAGGTAGAAGGTTATCTTCACAGCCGCTAGCTCCCGTCGTTGCTTCCTATTAGAATGTTGTGACTTCCGGTCGGACAGGTAGGGAAAGTCGTCGACAGAGCAAAGTCGAACAGCTCCTGCGAGGCCACGAAGCCGGACAGCAACGAAATGGGGAGAAGGAGCGTGCGAGAGAGTGAATGGAGTGAAGGAATGAGAGAAAGAGGCCTTCGGCCTCTTTTCCTTGACTCTTTAACGACACGAAGTCGTGCGTGAGGCGACTTCGACGTGCGAAGTGCGGGATGTGCGCGATTTGGGCGGCGACGACGTGCGGGCAGGTAGATTTTTTTATTTCATTTTTTTTTTTAAACCGTATACAGGTCAACATCAGAAAATAAAAACCAATAAGCAAAAGTAATCATTCTATTTATATTTTTTAAGTGTAAAGTTATTTTTGGTTATTCTATAAATATCATTTAAATCTTTTATTTGTATACTTGGATCTATTGTTCAGAGTGATGGTGAAATAGATGGGGATATTATCAGCAGAATTCAAGTTGGATGGTTGAAGTGGAGGAATGCATCGGGCTTGTTATGTGATAGAAATGTACCCCTCAAACTTAAGGGAAAATTCTATAAGATGGTAGTGAGGCCTGCAATGCTTTATGGTGCCGAATGTTGGCCATTAAAAGAGAAGCATAATACTAAGTTAAGTGTGGCAGAGATGAGGATGCTCAGGTGGATGAGTGGCTTTACCCTTAGAGATAGGATACGAAATGAGCATATACGTGAAAAGGTTGGAGTAGCTCCAGTAGAAGATAAGATTAGAGAGAGTCGCCTTAGATGGTTTGGTCACATAAAACGGCGGCCTTCCGATGACCCGGTTAGGAGAGTAGAGGTATTAGATTTGACTTATGTTAAGAAAGGTAGGGGTAGACCTAAAAAGACTTGGTTAGAAAATATTAGGAATGACCTTTCTTTATTAGATTTAAACGAGAATTTGAATTTTAATAGGACACAATGGAGAAAAAGGATTCATGTAGCTGACCCCACGTAGTGGGATAAAGGCTTGATGTTGTTGTTGTTGTATTTGTATATTGCAAATAATGATATTGATTCCTGTAATAGAATTTTGGGATAGCCTGCTGAGCATATCGTTGCCCGCTCTGTGAAGTATCTACTATTTCATGAAAAAGAAAACTGGCCGAGTAGGGGTTGGTTCGATTAAAAACTGTCAAGAGCTAGTGTAGCTAAGGTATTCTTTTGATGAGTCCAATTTTATTTATGTATTTTGATGCTTTATATGTATTCTAGACTTCTGTAAATAATTATTTTGAGAAGAACTGAAAAACTATGATTTTGTACAATATTTTGGAAGGGTACCTCAGAATATTTCCATCAAAACTAAGAACCTCAGTTCGGCATCTGTGCCTATTGGCTACTTTAAGCCTCTGGTGTTCACTTGCAGCTCCAGATGTTGGTGTTGAAGGATCCAGTAGGGGGCTCCAACGTCCACTGGCGTAGTTTATTAAATGACGAGGAGATTCCTTTATATAGTCTGCCCGGTAAAATATTTTTGCTATTGGTCCTTTTGCATGGTACTCCAAACAAATTTCACGCAACTTCATTCTTAGATCTTGCATTGCCTCGTGATGCTCACAGAGTGAGTTTGACTGAAGCAAAGATGATGAAACCACCCTATCACATATCCTGCTGCATAATTTCGGACTGAACAAGGGTATGCCAAATTCTATGCTCAATGGAACCCATTCAAACTTGTCCTTGTCAGGGGTGAAAGAATCAGGCCTTTTTTCCTTTTGAAGCCTTAAAAGCCGAATATAACCAATTGTCCATAAACCAAATTTGCCAGAAAGTTCATCTAATAAAGAATTTAAGCTTTCTTTTTCTTCTAGGATTAACCCTATATCCTCAACATGGGCAACTGATCCATCAAAGTTTTTCAGGGGTAATGCAATATCAACAGTGATGATTCTTCCAGACTCATCTAGGTCAAGTTTATTAAGAGGTTGTACCAGCACAGCGGAATACTTGACAATTGAATTCAAGCAATGCAAAAGAATATTACCATTAACCAAATTCCCTTCAAATTTTCCTCCAAGCCCGCCTATCGAAGATCCATCCCAAGACCATATTAATGCCTTCTCGCATCCTATGAGTGGTGCAGGCAGCATGCGGAGGCTCTGCCCTTTCATCAAAACAACTGAAACAGGGCCTGAGCCCATTGTTGTGTATAATACTAACTTCATCCAGGGTGTCATTGATGAATAAGAGGGTGGACCAAAATGGATAGGACCACTAGCTCCAGGTAGAATTGAAGAGGAAGGAAGAGGAACCATTGAAACAATAATGTCATAGTCCCTGAGAAATAAACGTTCCAGTGTTTCTGGTGCAAGAGAAGCCAAGCTTTCACAGCGAAGGATATCTACTCGATATTTCCTTTTTATCATCAATTCAGATATTGAACCATCCGGGGAAACTCTGTTGTGGCTGTTTTGTAAATCATTGTCTTCCTTGCTCATATCAACTTCCAAAGATGCAATAGAAAGTACTTCATAAGATTCATGTATACCGGATTCAACCTTGGAATTTTGATTATAACCAGGCCATATAGTTTCATCATCATGTTTTTTCTGCCCAGAACATTCATTCATCGGATCAACATCAGCTAGATTGGAAGAAATCCCAGAATTGGTGACCTGCACATCTACTTGATGGTTAACCTTTTCAATTATTTCATCAGCAGCAATCCCACCAGACTGTAAGCATTCTAGAAAGCAACGAAGGCTAAATGCATGATTGGCAAATTCCTGCAGTTCACCTTCAAATTTTTTCCCTTCTAAAGTAGACAGATCCTTGCAAAGATCTGCTATAACTTCATCGCCAAGCTTCCCTGCTTCATACAACGTCACGGCATGGGACTTCAATCCTGCAAGAGGTTTCCCACCATGGAAAAAAAAAGAACAAATAGTTAAATTTAGTGTAGTAAATCGTACTAACAACATCCTAAAAACTCATCATCATCATAATCCTTATCCTAACAATTCAATGTTTAGCGCTTAATGAGGTGCAAACTCCATTTTATGTTGTCAAGTCTCTTTGCACACATTTTAGCCTTGCTACCGTAGTCTACCATTTGCTTCCTAATCCTTCCACATCAAATCTATTTATCCTTGTAACAGATGCATGTTCTACAATCCATTTTGCATGTCAAAAGAACGAGTTAAGTTTATTTCTCACAATTTTCAAAATCCACTCTTATTGTCCATCAAACATAATCGTTTCCATTGTTTAAAATTGCGTAATATGAAGCTCACCTTGAGGCCCGCCCCAGCGCAACTTTGGTAAAAAACACCTTGAGAGTTGAGGCTTATGCATCAAGCTTTTTTTAATGAGGCAAGCACCTCAATTTGGCTAAGCCGCACCTCGCCACAGTGGCATGAGGCGTATATCTCATTCTATTTATATTTTTTTATTAAAACTAACCTAAATCATAAACTAAAGCCTTGAACAAATCACGCCTTCATGCACTCCCGAGCCGCAACAGCTTACGCTCGATTTGTAATAATCGAACCAATGTAGGTCGCTTACATTACCTTGGTCACGGAGTGAAGAAGAAGACAGAGTTCGAGTATATGAAGGAAATGAAGAAGCTGTTTCAATGCCAGAATTTGTCTGTCAAGGGAGACGAAGGGAATGAAGATATCGATTCGTCGCTCAATATCACAACAAATTTTGTCACTTGAAAGTCAAGGAAATCGAAGGAGCTCGAGTAAAATCTGACATTTGGATTCTCGGTAAAACGAAGATGATGAAGAAGACAAAGGAGTGAGCAAAGTGGTTCATTCTCATGAGGAAGATGGGGAGGTCGAGTCAACTCAATTGTTTGGAGTCGTAAGCTTCATCTATATAATGTCAAGAGAGGGAGATGGAAGGGACCAAGAGAAATAAATTGATAGCAGGTGCGAGAGAGAGGAACCTGCAGGTTGGTAAGGGTGAGAGGTTAGAGCAAGCAAGAGTCACGTGCATGGGGAAGAAATGCACGTTTTTATTAATAAAATTTAAGTTTTTTTTTAACAAATATGTTAGTAAAGTTTTTAGAATAAAATAAATCTAATATCTTTTATAATAAAATTATTAAATTTATTGATTTATATATTTTTAGAGAATAAATTAGTAAATACTACTAAAAAAATTTAATCTAAAATTTTATATTTTTAAAATAAATGAGAACATATAAATAGATAATGATAAACAGAAGATATAAAGGGAGAGAGAATGTAAATTCTATTATATAAATTCATAGGAGATTTTATTTAATTACTAAATTAAAGTATTATAAATAATGAAATAAATTCAATTACCTATTTATAAAAATGAGAGCATATTTAATTATAATAATAAGTTGAGAGAGATATCATTAAATTATTATAACTATTAATAAATCTTATTTTCGAAAATAATAATAATTAAATCATGATGATAGAGAGAGGAGAATAAATTTAATCATAAATTTAATTCTTTAAAAAAAAATAAATACAAAAGTTATTTAGATATATTCAAAAGCTAATTAGAAAGAGAAAATATATATTTTTTTAAAAATTCTATAACATCTAAGATAGAAAATTCATTTAATGATAAGCAATATACTTACAACATAAAATTTAAATACCGAGTAACAGTTTGTGAGCTATTTTGATGATAAAAAAAATTTTATATAGGTGTTAAGTATATCGATCTCATAGTAAGGAGTAAAAGCAAAACTTCAAAACATTTAATTTGAGGTTAGTACTCATGTTCTTATTGTTACAGTAATAATATTGTTTTCTATGATCTAATTACATTGAACCAAATGATACTCGTTAGTTAATGATTATTGAGAAATCCTAGCATTATCTTTTTCAATGAATGGTCATCTTTAAGTTATTGATAATCAGCATGATTCAACATATGTACTATAGAAAGTTCTTGAATGATATATAAATGAAATGATTAGATATAACTGTTTGCATGTCCATTTTGATTGATGAAGCACACCCCTTATGATACTGCTTGGAGACATAATATACTTGCACACGTAAATGAAAAAATGTTATGAAAAAAGAAATAAAAAATGAAGTACATTAGTACTACTTTTAGACGGTGTCTCCTGAGATGTTTTTATTATTTACAGAATTGATAAAGATATAACATCCATATATAGATATGTATAATATTGATGGTTATATTCAAAATGAATTTTAAATAAAATTATTTAATGTTTTAAAATGAACATATATTATTCAAATGCTCTTTATTATATTTAAAAGCATAATGTGCTTGCTGAGTTAAGTTATGACTCACACATATATTTACAAATGAACATAAGTATTATTTAGAGAGCTTAAATGAGTAAAAGCGGAGAAAACATATATCATAAGCGCAAAACTCTAAGAAAGATACTTATAGTATTTTACTCTAAAATGTATTGAGGTTTTAGTTGCTCTTTCAATATATTGGAGATAATTTTAACAATTAAATTTAAACCTTCTAACCATCTGTTTTAACCTTGTTCATTTGAGCCTTCAAGCCGGGTCATGACACGGCTGCCTTGACCTCCTGCAAACCACCTCTGCTGCAACCACCATCGTCGTAGTTGCCTTTAGAGATCACTTGGAAGCAGCACATCACCACCACCTCCTCTAAAAATTTTAGAGCATTACTCTCATCTCTAAGTTAATGACAAACATTTATGAAAGAGAAAGATGAATAAAATAAATAAAAGAAGCAAATTAGGAATATTGGACTCCATAGAATTAGATAGAGAGAAACCAATTTGTCATGATGATGACTCAAATAAAAAACCCCTCAGTGAGGACAGGAAGATGATTTCTAAATTATTGTCAACTCTTTAAGCTTTCTCCAAGAATTAAATGTGAATGAGTATGGTACTAGAAAATAAGGAATTTAAAATTGAACTTTTTTTTTTAATTTAAAGTTGAACTTTGATATTAAATGATACTTTTATGTAATTCCTATACTTTACGTTGTTTTTCTCTTGTAATATTTAGATTTAATTCTATTTCAATTAATTTATCATTTGACAATTTACGTCTTGTGTAATTTTTTTATTTCATATGTAAGTCAATTTATTACTTCATAGTTCAATAGAAAGTTAATATATAATCATTTAATATATTATTTGGGTGTTACATAAAAAATACTTGTAGCATTTATTTTCACTTTAGGCATTCTTTTTAATTTTGAGGCTTATGCCTCGCCTCACCTCACGAATGAAAAACACCTCAATACTCAATTATGCATTTTAAACTTTGATCATTTTTAAGCTCATTTTTCTTAGTTTACCACACATTTAAACAAACTCATTTCTCTCACACCTTAGCTTGACCATAAATGACTTTTTGTTGTTCAGCATATGAAGCCATGTAGCATAGTTCATCAAATTACAATTAAAGAAAAATTTGTCAAAGTTGACATGTTAATCCCAAATCATATTGTACTCAGACATTTCTCCAATTTCATTGCAGCTTTAACTATAAAATTTATGCCCTCATTATCTATATTTTTCAATATAGCCCAAGGTGTACATCTAAATATTCTGAATACTATTACAGGCTTAGTCGACTCAATTCAAGACAACTCAGACAACTCAGAACAATGAATGCAATAAACTCACCAAAACTATTGTGAACTCCCCAAGATCACGGCAAATTAGCCAACACACTCTAAAGATCATCCGGACGGACTTGCTCAAACTTAGGAGCTCATTTAAACAATGTTGATGATCTCCTCTAATCAAATCGGTGACTTCCTTAAGCTAAGTCGACAACATTCTTCAGCCAAGTCGGTAACTTCCTTAAGTTACATTACCTAAAGCAAAAGTCAGACAACTTACTTCAATCAAATCAACAACTTGCACCAACAAGTCTATAGTTGTTCAAATGTAATCAAACTACATGCCTTATATAATTTACAACAAGAAACTATTAAAACTTGTTATATATTTTTCTTATCTATAACTCAATGTGTAGTCTCTCTTGTAGCGCCAAACCTATAAAAAAGAGCTCAAGGGTTGAGCTTAAAATACGCAATTTTTGTTATCAAATTTACTCTACTGAAATGTCAAAGCTCCTCACTCTAGATTATCCATTTCTCTTTCTAATCTTTGCTTTTCCTCTCGTCGAACGTATTAAGGTTCTGCTTTATCCACAGATAACTTTGGATCCAACATTCTCAAAAGTATGATGAAAGTGAATATATGCCAAGAACTAAAGAGAAAACCTGAAACAATAAAAGAGCTTGCTAGAGAAACCTCAAGAAGCATGGAGAACCAGAATTTTGTGATAAGCTGACAACTTGTGTTGGAAGAAAGGATCGACAAAATAATCCAAGGAGTTCTGGAGCAAATTCCTAGAGTTATTCCTAGAGTTGAAATCCAAGAGGGATATTTGGGTTTTATCATTCAAAGGCGGCATTCACATGCAAGAGCACTGCCTTCATCAATAAACTACAACGTTCTCATGAACCCAACTATAAGAGATAAAATAATAAAATAAAAAATAGAAATAGTCAACTAATTCTTCAGTCACGTCTGAGATAGTTTTAATCAATAATTCAATCAAATCAAGTCAATCTAGCTGTATGAAGTAAAACTCTCAAACCATCAAGATAGCTTTCCAAGGTTGCCATGTTCTTCAAGATTTGTCAATTTTGTTGTTAATGGTGATGCTCTTCCCCTCGTATTTTCCGTTCGGGATGAATTTCCCATGAGAGACCTTTTCTTTGATGGATTTCTCATTCATCTACCTTCCTAGGAAACTCTACAATGTAGCTGAAGACCTCTCAGTCTTCCTCCAGCAATATTCTAACTCCTCCAAGTGGAGTTATTTGTAGCCAAGGGGAATTCATGACATGCAAGAAATAAAGTTTAAACTTTATTTTATTATTTTATTTTAAATTAGGACATTGTGTCTCCTTTTATAAATAAATTATTCTTTTGGATAATTATAAAGATAAATTTAGATTTGAATTTGTATTAGGATATGCATTATTTTTTATCTTGATATTTGTTATTTCTATAAAAAGGATGGTTTTGAATTGTAATGATGAATTAAAGTCTAAGAATTCTAGCAGCATCCACTTTGAGGATTTCCTCCCTCTAGAGTTTCGCAATTCAACTTCATCACTCAGCTTGTCGTCCTACCTTCGAGGCATTCATTCGTCTATCTCTCCTATCCTTTTTACTCTCTACAATTTCAATTGTCGTCCTACACCAGACCCATCTATTTTATGTTGCGCTACAATGTTTGACACGGCAAAAGAAAAAATACGCAAAGACCAGGTGATAAAAAAAAAAGACTAAAAGAGGAGCCAACAGCTAGGGTTTAAGGAAAAAACAAATTTTATTCAATAATCAATCTTTATGAAAAACTTAGGTCATGTTCTCCTCATGTAGGTGTCGTGAAATTGTTTAAAAAAGTCTAAATAAACTGTGAAATTGCAAAAATATCAAATTCTAATATTTTATAAATACAAATTACTAATAAAATAGGAAAAGATGACTAATAAATCTCAGGCTATTAATGCTGATCGTAAATCCTGATCAGATTAACGTCATGATTCCGTAGTTTCACATTTCCCCTTTTGATAGGTGATTCAATTAGACGTCTACTAGTAGAAAAAAATGTTTCACTAGCATGTGCACCATTCTTCACTTATAAGTCAAATGCACGCAAGAATTGGCTGTAGTAAAAAACATAAAAAATAACAATTGTTTAAGGATAAACGGAAAGTACTAACCTGGTGAAATAGAACCCATCATCAGATAGGAAGTTATATTAGCATCCACAACCAGTGCAACACGAGCAGTTTCAGAAAGAGGCCTATTCTGTTCTATCCCAAGATTATGAACTCGTAAGGATTCTGAACTGATACTAGCAATAGAACCATCTTCATCGTCATTGAGAAGAGTACCAGAAGAGATAGCAACACTTGAACTTTTTAGAACGGACTCTGGATCTATAATCTTTACAGCCCAACCTAATCGACAAGCAAATGAAGCAGCAGCCTGCAGCTGAAAAAGGTCAGCTTGGAGAGTTGAAGCCAACTCTGCAACAGTTGCATTCTCACTTGAAACTACAAAAACAGCATATAGTAATCTGTAGAATGATTTACCCCTTTACAAACAAAATAATGTAGAAACGAAACATATCAAGTGCATTTGGATCGTAAGGAACTTACTCTTCAATAGGATCTTCATAAGACTGCTCCTTGTTAGAAACAAATCCTTCCAGCCTTGAGACTGATGAAGCAAATATTAATGATCAAGACCCATTCAAGCAAGGAAAAAAAAATTAAGGATATAAAAATCTGCTTAGAACCTGAAACAAAAATAAAGTAAATTGCAGTAGAAATTAAATGATGTGAAACAATCATGCGATGAAATGCGAATTGCACTTAGGAAAATCATAGAAGTATTGAGTCAAAATTTGCTACCAAAACTCTTTACTTAGTCAAGTTGAATTCAAGAATTAGATGACGATAAATTAAGTAATGACAGAAATCACATTTAGAGATTAGAAGACTTTCAAAATAACATCAATAATTCAAGTAGTGCGAATGGCTAAGAATAACAAAGCCCCAAATTTAAAATTTAAATCCTTCACCTTAAGATCCGTCACTCATATTTATAGTGGTGGCTAGCGGAAGGGAACCGTAAGTAGACTTAGCGACGCTACTAATAGGCAAGTGATCTTGAGAGGACTTGTCGCCGGGGAGGGAGCCGGATTCGGAGGAGTGGGTGGACGGCCTTCAATGATCCACGTGAAGACGGAGAAGTGGTCGTCGATGGACTCCACTAGCGTTGGTAGAATCCGATCCAAGTAATCCTCGACAGTGTCATCAAAGTCGAAGCCGATGTCGAAGAACGGTGATCGGAGAATATTAACCCTTCCGTGGTTGTCGTACTCAAACCCGAAGTTCCATTCGGGCTCCTCCATGCATTCTTGACGACAAGAGTGAGTGGTCGCCGCGAGACGTTCTCAAGTGGAGGGGAGAAGTGGCTCGGGAGTTGGGGGAGAAACGGCCAAGATTAGGTGGGTTAGAGGAATTTGGCCAAGGTGGGAATCCAAATAAGGGTGCAGGAATTTCTGCAGAAAAATAATTTTTGGAGGGGTTGATGGGATGGATTTATGTTAACCTCTGCATCAAGATAAAAAGAAAAAAAAAGCTTAAAATGATTACCTGCACCATTCGGCAGCCCATCCCGATCTTCTGCCGCAAATCTTGCCCAAGCCCTGTAGAAGCAGTCGCCCATACCCTGTTCAAATGGCGCTGAAAGGTCGCATCACACACGATCTCGCCTCGATCAAGCCTCCCTCAAGGCGTCGTTAAATATCGACCGAACTCCTCCTCCCATACGGTGCTCTCTCCCACAACTCTCTTCCACACACGGGCCACGGCTCTCACTCTCGACTCCCGATCTCCCCTCAATCCCGAGCCCAAGCAGCCACTCAGGAAGCTCCACTTCTCTGCCTCTCCCAGACCCTTGCTCCTCCCGTCCCTGCCCTGTTCGCAATCCGTCGGCCGAGAGAGAGAGAGAGAGAGAGAGAGAGAGAGAGAGAGAGAGAGAGAGAGAGACTTACCAACCGTGCTCCTCCATAGCCGAACCCGCCTCCTCTCCGTCCGATCCCGTCCAGAGAGCTCACCTCCTCCTCTTGCCGAGCTCCTACCTAACCGAACCCCCCTCTTGCCCGACCACAACACCAAGCCGATCCCCTCTCATACCCGAGCCCTAACTCCACTTAAAACATAACCCTACTCACTTCAACTCAGTCAACTCAGTGCCTGACTCAGTCCACTCATTGCCATTTAAACCTAAAGCCTAACTCCGCTCAGCCCACTCAACTGAGTCCACTCAGCCTACCCTACACAACATTAAGGTAAAAATTTCCTAATTTTTTTTGTATAAGCATGATTATTATAAAAAAATTGATAATAATAATAATAATATTTAATATTATTATTATTAATTTTAATAATAACTATGTTTATTATTATTTTTATTATTACTAATTAAAATTAATTTTGTGTTAATTATAGTTAATTAAATTTAATAACGATTAATTATAATTAATTAAAATTAATTATAATTAAATATTTAATAATATTTAATTATTCTTAATGATAATCATATAAAATTAATTAAAATAATTTTAATTAATTATCTTAATTATGGTTAATTATTATGATTAATAATTAACTATAATTAATTAATTATTATGATTAATAATTAACTATAATTAATTAAGATTAATTAAAATTTATTATTTTTATTTTAATTGATTGTCATTAATTAAAATTAAGTATAATTAAGATATTGTAATTATAATTAATTATTATAATTATAATTAATTATTATTAGTTATAATTAATCAAAATTAATTTAAAAATAATAATAATAATAAAAAAGATTCTTTTCTCTACGCTTGCGACGAACCGGCAAACCCCGAGGCGCTCACGTAGCGTTTAGGGTGAGAAACCGGTGCGATGCTCGCGACGATTTAAGAATCCCTCTTCAAAGCTTGCAACGAGCCGGCAAACCCCCGAGGCGCTCAAGTAGCGTTTAGGGTGGGAAACCGGTGCGACGCTTGCGGCGAAGGGGATAAAAAAAATGTATTCTTTATTTTCGTATAAGTACCCCCGAACGCCCACGTGGTGCAGAGGGGGGAAATCTGTGTTTTTCTCTAACGCTTGTTTCCTTCTTATAAAAAACAAACAAAAAAAAACCCTTAAATGCTCACGTAGCAGGCGGGGATAAAAAAAAATTTCGTTCGCGACCGCGGTGTCATTTTTTGACACCTACCTGAAGCGCTCACGTAGCGTCGAGGGGAAGGTCGCCTCTTGGTTTTTTCCCCTAAACGGGGGAGACGCCGGGAGGCAGCCGAAATTTCATTTGAAAATACTGAGGACTTGGACAAATTTGAGCTTGCACATTGAACTCTCATTTGAACTCAACTTGAACCAAATGGACCTTAAGCGAACTTAAACTCAAACAAATTTAGAAGTATAAAATCTGGACCTGAAAATCAAAATGAGAAGAACTAGAACCTAATTGAGCTTGCAAGGACAGCAAGGGACTCAAATGAAAGGAAGAGGCTCTTTTTAAGCCTAAACTACATTTGGACTAGAACTCTGACATTGAACTTAAACAATGAAATGGACTTGTATTTGGACATAAAGCAAATGATTAACAAACAATTGAATCTAAGTGAAATAAGTTCATGCTTGGACTTGATTGGAATGCCAAGTGAGCTTTGACATTGAACTCAAGCTTGTGAATAAAGAACTTGATTCAAATTTGACTTGAGTATTTGAGCTCAAGTAAGGACTTGAATCAAACTCAACCAAGAAGTGTTTGATTTGAGCATGTACATGAATTCAAGTTGAACTCGAACTATATAACATCAAGGAGAGCTTGGACTGAACAAGACTATAGCAAAACTTGAACTTCTAATCAAACTTGAATTATGTGCAAAGAGCTTGAGCATTTGAACTTGAAGATAAAATTTTTTGATTTGAATTCAGGCATAACATACAAGTTGAACCATGAACTATACTCGAACTCAGAGGAACTTGGTTGAACTACAAAAGACATGATTTGAACTTAAGAGACTACAAGGGGTTTAATTTGAATACTTTGAGCAAGGACTTGAGCTTGCTAAGTGATCACTCAAACTTGAGTTTGAACAATTTGAGTAAGGACTTAAGCTTGCTAGTTGAACATTTGGACTTGACTTAAACCAAATGACATTAACTTGAAGCTTGAAATTGAATCATAAGATTAAGCTCTTAATAAAGATTAAGAAAAGATCATTTCTCTAAAGCAAGTGTCAAATGGATTTGTGGAGAATTTTAGAACAAATCCCGACACATGAACATGAACTCGTGATACAACTTGTTTTCAAGCAAAGGCTCACACACAAAAGTCAATACAAGCTTTGGTATCGTGCTTATTTAAGCAATCTCATCATGCATGATCCAAGTCCTTTTTTATGTGGCAACAAAGGACTTATGCCAAACTTCGAAGGAAATAATTAAGGTGGCAATGATTCAAAACATTCAAATGAACTAAAGCAAATTGACATGTTCAATCATCAAGCTACGAGAAAGGAGAAGGAATTTGCAAATGTAATTGCAAATAGCAAGAAAGCATGAAGAATATGGTTTTTAAATGAAAAGTTGTGATATGAGGAGTAGGCCGTTGGACCATAATAAATCATCTATAATGAAGGGTATGACAATCTACCTACAAACTACAATATGGAACCTTTAGTAGGTGTTATAATTGGGTCATGAATGTCATGCCAATCGAGGTGAAAATTTTCAATCGACAAATGGAACTAATGTTGTTACTCGCATCATGGGTCCAATGATGATGTGATGGAAAAGGTATGTCGTACATCGATGATTGTTTGGAGTCGGCAACAAGAAATATACAGTCAACACATGTATGAAAGGTACACTAGATCCATAAGCAAAGGGAAAAAAATCTCTTGAACGAGATTCTGATTATTGTTAGTAGCAATCGATGAGTGGACCAATACATCAACCGAATACTACTCAATTTCTTACAAACGCTCCAATGCTCTCTTATTAAATGAGATGTAATTGTCAAAAAAAATATATCGAATTTGTTATCTACAAGCAAATGCCAAGTGACGTGCATCAGAGGAAAGTACCTACAAGTCCTCATGAAAGACTTATCATGGACTATGAGCAAATGTTGTAGAATTATAAGAAATATGAAATCTTGTCGGTTGCTGTAGAAGACTCGTTGACTCCCAATATATTTTTCGTAAGTAAAGCGTAAAGTGACTGCATCAAATACAAATGCATACGAGTTTCTATAAGAAGTTTATTGCACATACAACAAATTGTTTGTAAGCAAATACAGAAGTACTGCAATAGATACAGTCATCTACAAACAAGGCAGGAGATTAGTTAGTGCACTATGACCCGCCTACAAAAATCAACAAACAGTGCACGACAGTCTACCTGTACGAAGCAGCGAACAATTCTATCTAGAAGATGTTATGCCACGCCACCGGATCTGCAACATTCGTACAAGCAGACAGAAGGCGTCCACAATTGTTTCAAAGTACCCCTGCACGTGCACTATAAATTGTATACACATAGGTACACTAAAAGGGACAAAAATAATTATAAAACCCGCGTGACGTCTAGGGATGCTGCGCAGGTTGACAAGTGAATTCAGGTTCGAAACCGATCCTTCTATACGAGTCAATAGAAGTCGACAGGATTCGAACCATTAAGCAAATATAAAGTTGTGGCGACCGGTATAAAAAGACCTACAACAATATGAATTCACTAATAAAGCCTACAAAATCCGATCCTCGAGCAACAGCTTGGTCGAGTTGACAGGGTTCAATCAACAAAAAGAAAATGACCTCAAACACCTTGATGATTGCCGTATTGATTGGTACCTCAACCGGAGGGATTCACAAATACTTTCAAATTCCATTCAAATGCCAGAAAATCTAAACTCTCCAAAGTCCAAATCCAAAAAAGACCCAAAAATTCCAAAAATCGTCCAGAATCTCAAAAAAAAAACCAAAAAATATTTAAAATTGAAACTATCCATCAACACTTAAAGCAAAATTCATCTACCCTCCGCAACAGTCTGCCGGGGTGGACAAATTCAAATAAACTCTAGCTCACAAAGAGCCAAATGCCTAGTCGAAAATATCACTAGGATCCATTCTCAAACAATCTCTTGCCAGTAAGGACGTGGTACGTGTCCTCTAACCGACAGTTTCGCGGCCAAATGGCACTGCAGGTAAACGGTTATGATCCGGGGCCCTCTGAACCGAGTGGTTTTGTCGCCAAATGGCACCACAGATAGCGGTTATGGCCAGAGCCAATACGCTCCTTAGTGGCATTAAATCCTTGAGATATGAATCAATAGGATATGATCGATAGAGCACAAAGCCCTCTGTTAGCTAAGGTGGATTCAAATTTGTCCCCTTAGACAAACATTCACCCCCGGTCTACAAGGTACCCTTGGACGAAGCAACCCATGGCTGCCGACAAGGATCCTTCTGTCAGGTTGGGTCGACTACCTCCTTTGACTAAGTAGACCAGGGTCCATGATGGCCCGGGACGACGGAACCATGGGATCTTGATCGGGTCCATCATCCATTCCCCCACCATCCGCTTTAAGTGCTAGATGGTGCAATTTCTATTTTTAAATATTAAATCTCCAAGTTTTTCAACCCTTCAAATTCCAAATCCAAACCCAACTATTTCCAAATCCATTGCTGCTACTATACGCTTGATACTATATATCTACGGATATAATGTATCTGATTGACGACTAGCCTTAATCGAAAGTTCTCTCTCGTGATCGGGAGGGGTAATTAACTATAGGGGCTTGCGCCTATAGGAAACCAGAACTCAGATCATAAAGTCCTCGCAAAATGAGGGCGAAATCTCTGGGTAGTGTCTTATTTACAAACCCATCTGCCTTCCAAAATTTACCCCGGAACTTATATCCATTAAAACTCCCTCGCCAAATAAAAGAAAAGCGGCGGGGAGGCCGGGGCCGAATTTTCGGAGCCCACAATTTAATTTGAAATCCAAATTAAACCTACGAGGAATAATGGGCTGCCAAGGGAGGGAATTTGGGGGCTGATTTTGTGGGATTAATGAGGTGATTAGGAGAGAGAAAGGGGCCCAATGAAGTGGCCGGCCATAGAGAGAGAAGAGGGAGGAGTTTAATTTAGGCGAGTGGAGAACACGAAATCAATTTCAGAATTTAAGCAAAATCTGAAATTAAAATTTCAGTTTTAATAGTAACAGGAGGTTTTTAAATTAAAGCAATTAATTGAATTGGATTTGAATTTCGAATTCAAGCTCAATTCCAATTTATTTGATTGCCATAATCAAGGGAACAATTTAGGAAACCTTTAATGGCCATAGGAACTCCCAAAATTCAGAATTTTGAAAATTGAAAGAGGAGGGAGAGAGGGAGGCGGCGGCAATGTGGAAAGGAGCCGGCGGCTGAGGGTTGGCCGGCGGTTGCTGGACGGAGGAGGGGCCGGCGGGTGGAGCTGAGCAGGCCGGCAGGTGGGGTTTGGCAGGCCAACGGGAGGAGCTTGCAGGGAGCGGGTTGGGTTGTGAAGCCGGCGGCCTGGCTAGATCCCAAGGGGGGGGGGGGGGGGGGGGGGGGGGGGGGGGGGGTCGGCGGCACTAGGGAGGGAAGAGGAAAACTGAAGAAAGCTGCGATTTTCTCTGACTTTGGAATCTCTTACCTCGATATTTCTTCACGACTCTACCTCCATACAATAAGCTTGGACTAATTCTAAAACTCACTAAGAGATCTAGTTCTCCCTTTGAACTCACTAAGAGATCAAAGGGAAATGCACTCACAAAGAGAACAAAGGGGATAATTTTTATTCAACCAAAAACTAAATTCTTACAATGCATCATGCCTCATATAAGGAGGCTCAAATAAAGAAAATGAAAAGACATAAACGCCCTCTGGGCTACATAAGTAGAACAATGCCCTCAGGAGCAAACTAGGAAAACTAAAGAAGTACACATGACATAAGCTTTAAATAACTCAGAAGTAGAGGCTCTGGATCGTAGCCATCGATCTGCGCCATCGGCGATGGTACACGTGTCGAAATCTGATGTCCCCATCATTAAATCCATCATTCAATGATCTACTTGAACTTCTTTTATTCAAGTTGACAGATCACTGATCAAAACGAATTGATCTTGAAATAATGGTTTCAGTAAGCCAAGCTATTACAAAATTCGTACTTAATACCAGAACATACTTTCCACCGGACAAAACTATTATTTAACAACTAATATCTAACATGAAGATTAGAATATTTGGAGCGAAACTTGCCAATAGGAACCCAAAAGCACAAGTTCCTACCTTAGCAGGACTATATAGACAATCATCTGCCCAAAAAACTCATCATAAAAGCCATGTCATGGGAAAATAACTTAAGAAATACAATCTGATGTCAATTGAACACAGGGAAAACACAACATCTCTTGTTGCTACAAATGAGATTACTATCCCAACAACATCTCTCATTCTTCTGTTCTCCCACGTCAACATAGCATTTCTAACCACCATTTCACTACATCCGCTATAGCTACATGATCATAAAGAACGATAACTGGTACACTTAAAGCCCATTTTATTTCTTAAGTTCTTTCTAACAAACATTGCATTATTTAGCGAGGTATTTGAAAAGTAAGCAAGTAGTTGAGTAGTTCACTGCGTTTAAAAGCTCAATTGCAAATAAAACTGCAGGCGCACAAATATAATCTTCGTTGCCAGCTATGTTCCAAATATACAGGTAGGCATGCACATAAAATTAGGCATGTATAAAATTGTTGCATGATCACTATTAGAAAAGAGAGTCCAAGACTAGGATTAACCCATTTTTTACTTCACCTCTGTGGTGATTAATTTCAAATGTACAATTAGAACTTAATGATTCATTTTAATCACTAAAGAACTAAACTTTGTGGCATGATAAAGTATAAATTGTTTAGTTTTTCATTATGCTGTATATTTAGTAAACAATATTAAATTTTCTATTTCACATATAAATGGTATATCATAATTAATGATGTTAATTTTCATTTCAGAGTGATAATAATCAGTCAGAAAATATCCTTTTTCTATAGATAGGAAAAAGTGCATACATATATACAAACACAAGTAAAAATGTTTGTGCCCTAAGTACATGTATTAATATTTTATTTAAAAAATAATTTTATTGTAATTTTAATATTATATTGTGTTGTGCCTTTAAAAATCATTATAATTATAAATAATTTAATAAAGAGTGCTATTTGAATTGTTTAAAAGTGCAAATGATAAGTTTACAAAAAAAGGTTGAGTTTACTGATATTTATTCAACGAATTTTGAATGTAATACTCTTACAAAAAAAATTTAATGTAATGTAAACTAAATGAATTTTAAATATTTAACATAGTGTGATATACGTCTATATTATACTTTCAGAAAAAAAAATTAAAAAAATTTAATACACGCGTATTAAAATATTTATGATTTTATTATGAGTTGTATATCATGTTGATATTTAACTGCATTCGTATTATAAAATAAATTCTAGGTTGTCTAGAATATTAAAACTTTTATGCATATATAATGTGGAAAAACTTCATTTATATAGATCAACATCAGTAATCATGATCTTGTACTTTTTATGACAATAAAAACTGAAAACAATCATGCTCAAATAATAGGATTAGTGGATTATTCACTATATATATATATATATAGAGAGAGAGAGAGAGAGAGAGAGAAGGCCTAAAAAAATTATTACTTGTAAACGGGCATATTTAGTCCCATTACTGCTAGGTCAAGCTAGGGATGATCAGCAACATGAGGCTATTTTACTAATTCGAACCACAAACCTCAAGATCAGAATTAGTGAAGAAACTAAAAAATGACACTATTTAACAAAAAATAATAAGAAAGGACTCATTAAAAAAGTTTGTTTTTTGTGTCAAAGGAAAAAAGGTTTATCAGAAGTCTGATCATAAAGTCACAAATACAAGGCTACAGTACTCAACAATCAATGGAAGAAGCGCTTCTAAGTTATGTCTGAAATCATACCTTTGAAACGGTCATCAGAGTACACAGGAACATCAAAGTACACCAAACCCCTTCGATAAAGACCTTTTACAATACTAGAATCAAAGAGCATAAATGAATTTGCTTCTTCCTTACAAACTTTGTCAATGGTTGCCATTTCTTCTTCAGTTAGTTTCTAAGGAAAAAAAAAAAAGAATTTTCACAATTTTCCATAAGATTCATGTACACTGATTAGTATTCTTGAAAGTTGCATAATCGCTGAAGAAAAAATACTCTGTTAATGTTAAATTCATCATGCAAAACAAATTTATTGCAACCAATACCTTAAATTCTTCCAATGTAAAGTTAACAAGACAAACTCCCCACCATGGTTCAACTGCAAAGTCCACAGGTTGTGTGGGCAGCAATTCTTTGGCAATAGACTTGTTTAATTTCCACATTATTTTCTGGATATGCAAAATTACAAAAAAAAACACATGGGGCGTTACCAAAGCTCAACTAAATAAAAGAATAATAACGCTTTAAATAAGAATAGTCCAAATGGGCAAAATATTTTTAAACTCGGAAGTGATAATGATAGGCCACAAAATAATCAAATCATAGTCAGAAGACAATAAATGCTGGGTTTTGTGCTAAATAACAGTCGAGTAACAATTAGATTACTTAAAAACCTTTGAGATTCATAAGAAGAATTAATAGTCAAGCTGTGTAAAATAAAGTATTTTGCAAGGTAAATGCTACACGATTAGCAGTGCTTGAGCTTTTGACATCTCGAACAACATAATAACGTTTAACCCCCCAAAAAAATCAAGACATAATGCCCTATGTAGTTTAATATGCTCTTTTAAGTCTGTTTTGGCATGGGGTGGAAATACACTATGGTTCAAGGAGAAATTTGAGGCATGATAGAGAGGTTGCAAAGAATTCATCAAAAAGGTGAATGCAATCGCAAAAAAGAGCAGATGAAACTCTGTAGCTGGACACGTAAATGAGAATATCGAAGTAATAGATCCTTAGCATAGTATCTCAAAGATTGTTTCCAGATATATGCAAGATCAAATAGCATATATAAGAATGAAAGCAACCTTGAAGAAATACATAAAGAGACGTGATAAAAGGATCTAATTTTGTAACTACAGCCCACCCTTGACCTTTTCAAGGAATGAGAATTGAAGGCAGGGGATGCCAAATGGGATGCAAAACCCATTTAAGCCCATTTAACTAAGCCTTCCAAAGCCCAGCCTGGACTTCGACCAACCCAAATGTATGATGAGCTTTGGTGGGATAGTCATTGAAGTCTATTTATACATTTAAATATTATATGTTTCTCCAAAAAAATTTAATGAGAAAACTCAATTTTTTTAGACCAATGCAAATTAAAATAAACCTATTTGGGTTGAGATGCAAGCAATTGTTTAACGTTTTGAATTATTTTTGAGTTTACAATGACTTTAAAAAAAATTAGAATCAACTGAAAAATTAATAAATTATGGAAGTTTGATACATAAGATAATATTTAAAAAATAGTTTTTCAATTGGTTAGTGTTTAATTATGTTTTTCGAGAGGTTAGGAGTTCAAATCATGCAGTCAATATCATTTTATTTCCAATTATGAGTTGATTGACGAAGATTTATGTGAATTGTGGTGAGGCTTTTAAATGACATTAATGGATGGGACCGGGGAATAGGGGCATAAGCCCATTTAAGCATGTTCACATCACAGCTTTCTGAACGTTGTGGTCATAGGCTAGCCTAACCCACTTGGATGCACATTTGCTATTCTTCAATTTCACAAGTTTCTCCTCGGGCCATGAACTCACCAAAGGATCATTGCCAAAAAATAAAGGTACCAGGTATGGATATCCCAAAAGAGCAACTTTGAATACATGACAATCAAAATACAAAATGTCACTAAAACATTTTCCAAAATTATCAGGGCCATGGAAAAATATATTATATGATTTAAGCTAATATTGACAAATTAGAATAACTGCACAATGGACTTAGCATATTAGAAATCCTCCTTCACAGATCGATGAAGGGCATAGGAACTCTGACCTATCTCAGTGGACCCCATAATTAAAGTAAATAATAATAATAATAAACAAATAAAAAAAGTCAATCACCACACGCCTATCAAATTTGAAATGTATATTAAATGCAACGTAAATATTATGCAATTACGGCACTCTTTGGGTTTCCTCTAACATAAATGGAGCTTAGAGTATTATTAAAAGAATCAACTGAACTATCTTTCAAAATCAACTTGGTTACTCACGCTAATTTTTAAAGATATCCCAACAAAGTCGAAAGAGAGAGGCCCTTACATGCAAGAGGACGCCTAAACTTATACTAGGGGAGTTGACAAAAGCCAACAATGATTGGCTGCAATAAAGGATCAGACATGTTATTCTGAGATCCGATGACACAAGATTCGACTAGATGCTTGGTTTTACCAATGTTTATGGCCATTTAAGATAAATATTCATTCTTGAGCCACTCCTGCTATAGAATAAGGTCTAATAGCATAGTAGTAAGCTCCAAGTGGGAGCTAATAACATGATGTTCTACAAGATATTTGGCTTAACAATTGTATAAAGCCTTCAAGGTCATTTATAATAAATACTTGCATTTGGGATGGCTTGCATATAGGGTGAGATTATAAGATCCATGGTTCTGCTTTCCCCTGATTAACTGCTATAAATCCTACTTGCAGGCCTTTCTAATATTGGAATGATGAGTAAGATATATACGCATAAATAATTGTAAGCACTGAGCCCCAACTCTCAGTCTTTAGGAAGCGATGACAAGATGTACGAGAAGTTATTTTTCTTCACATTTGCATAAGGCTTTCAAAGCCATTTACGGTGCATATTTGGTTTACAAAATTGGGCAAATCACAATTGGAGCACTCGGGCATGTCTCTACCATTTGGCCCATTAGGGTATAGGGTTTTTATGTGTTAACCTAAAATCCCAACCCACACAGCATGTTCTACCCAAATATCATGAGATGAAAGAGTGTATTACCTCATGTTTAAAATACATTAAAAAAAAGTGTTTGATCATTTTGAAATTTTTGGCATTAAAAAATCTAGGAGTTGAAATACTTAATTGTAGACCAATATGTACCTTTGTAAAAGCCAAATAATGTTTAGATGACAAAGAAAAAAGTTAGTAATGATAATAAAGAACAAAGTATTGTCTCTCTCTTGAATATTAAAAATTAGATGACCAACAATGAAAACTAAAAACTTAACCCAAAAATAATAATAAGTTAAACTTACAATTGGTGCCTAAATTAAAATGCTGAAAAAGAGAGTATGTTTAGATCTTCTTAGTCGGTCAGCTACAAAAATATTGAAGGCTACACTATGAGCCACAACATTAGGAGAGGCAGTACATATGATTGAGGATGTGAATTGAAGATCCTTTGTGAAAGAAAGAGTTCCCTATGATGTGGTCCCTATGATGGATCTCGCCATATATTATGCATTACCTTAGTAACTTGAAGTAGAAGAAACTAAAAAATAATCCTTAGTTACTTAGCTTGGGAGTAATCTTATTTAGCATTTTATAAAATTTCATAGGCAAATACATCTTTTTCTCTTGTCTAGCATCCTAGGCCAAAAGTTATTAAGCATACTTAATTTTCATAACTAGAAGAATTTTTTTGTCTTATCTAGCTTGTTAGGATAGAAGTAATCATTCACTAAATCTTAGATAATTTTTTAAAGCTAAAAGAAATATTTTCTTAGGCTAGAAGAGATCTTATGCTTTTTACTATATAAATAGAAGAAGATTATCAACCCCTTCAAGGGACAATATCATGGTGAAAGCAGATTATTTAGGAAAAAGAATGTTTGGAGGAAAGAATGAGCAGGAAGGACAAATGTAATTTTGAGAGCTTATATATAAAAGATTTTTAGGGTACCTAATTAGCAAGTGAGAGAGGAAGAAAAAAAAGGAGGGGTTCAATGAAAATCCTAGCTTGTAGGAGGAAAAAGTACACTGAAGAGAAAAAAATGGGAGAAAAAAAACTAAGGCTATAGAGAGATTAGGTGACGAAAAATATTTTAAAATAAAAATATATATTGGTGAGATACTGACATACTTTTTGTCTAGCAAAAACAAGACTATCAAGTACCTTGAATAGGTGATTTTAACTTTCTAAAAATTAAGTTATTTATTAATTAAAATTCTTATTTAATTAATTCTACCATTTTGAGCCACTTTTGTGATAATCATGCTATGTGAGTAATCATATCATTATCATATGCTTTGCTTGAAATTCTTATGCCTATGACGCACTAATTGATATGTCTCAATTTGCATATCAATTAGACGTAACTAATATCTTAAGTCAATATCATAAGAGAACTTGCAATGTAAGCAATACATGTTATGATGTCATGATCCTTATGAAATGCCTATATTTTTGGCAAATATTCAATGTAATTCATTTTACATGTGACACCTAATCAACCTTTGAAAAGAGCGCACCAATTTGAAAATATTGGACAGAGCGTATATTTTAACATTTTAACCATGTATTTTAACTTGGAGCGTTACCTGTTTTTTGCATGAAAAATCAACTCAGCAGTGCACTAATGAAGTTTTTTAAGTTTGATGAGGATTTCATTATTGGTTATCTACAGAAAGATTATCTGCTTGATGATGATATTGTTTCACCTACCTTAAGTAACAACTTCAGAATAAAAATATTATATATATATATATGGGAGTCCATAATTCCAAATATATTATGAGGCATTTGAGGACTCTAGAAATGTGTATTGAGGTTTTTATGACCTGCTGATGCTAGTTGCTAGTAAGACTTGAGGCCCTATTCTATATGTTTTGATAGACAAAAGAATGAAACTAATGCTCTATAAATGCCCAACAATCCTTTGTATCTGTTTCATATTGCCTCCGACAATAGTCATAATCTTGCATGGCGTTTGCTCAATACTTCCATAGTTTCCATATTCTGTTTGAAAAGGTCATCCATTTGTTTATCTTTCTGAATCAAGGAGTGACCTAAAAGTTATGAGGAGACTCACCAAACTCGACTATTATGCTTTTTATAATTCATTCAAATGAAAGGACCTTCGCAACCTCAAAAGATATAATAATGAGATCTTGAAATTTTTAAGCCTATTCCTTATATAGCTTCATTGTATTTTCTGGAGATTTTCTACAGGTGTAACTGATTGGTGCCAAGGATCAACTATGTAATAATATCATTGAATTAATATAATTTAGGTTTTTTAAAACATTTCGAGCTTTGATGTTAACAGGACATTAGAAGCTCAACATGCCTCAAAGCGTGGATAACACTGGCCCGTCAGGATTTGGGCAACGAAAACAACATCCAGCAGCATAAAGTAAAACCTTAACTCATATCCCTCCCTCACTGGACTCGTTCAATAATCACGTAAATTTCAGCAGTATGATTATTTGAATCAAAGTTGCTCTAAGAACAGACCTAAGCAATTGAGGATACCATCATAAACTACAGTTAGCAAGGGTACCTTTGATCTGCACTTGTTCATTATATCAATAAATTCATTTCTACCAATTCCTGTAAGCCTCAAAGCATCAGCAGCACTGAAATTAGGGATGCTGTCATATGGTTGCTCTGCATGAATTCGTCAAGAAATCAGGTTGCAATTTTAAAATTATTCATAATCGTGAATAGTCAATTTGTGTAACTTGAAAAAGACATTCCGAACCATCTCAACCAAGAAGCTATTAACTTCTATATTTTAAAAAGAAAGGATGATAATATATTGCCTGATGATTACTACAAAATTTCATACCAAGCCAACTGGTAAGTAAGCTGCAAAAAATCAACGCAAGTGAAATATTTTTGTGAGACCAGACTGGATGAAGTTATGCACCTATTTCAATTGTAAAAACTTCGTAGTGCTGAGGTTAGTATTGAAAATATTCAACCCTCATCATTTCTACTTAGTTTTTTGTTTGGTAGTCATTAGTTGGCATTAATATAACAGTTCCATAAAAAACTTAACAATACAAATGCCAAAAGGTTTTGATCAAAAGAGCTGAACAAAAATTCATTTCTCTGCTCGTTTGGATAAAAAGCATGATCTAAAGTATCTGAAGTATGTCCACATGGCAATACAAGGCCTCAAATAGCGCAGTATTTGTTTAAAACTCAAAAGCTTTACTTCATAGCTACAAGGAATCTGGATAAAAATGACCAAAAACCTAACCAGAAATGTAAAACCTAGGCAGTGGTCTCTGAAAGTTCTTTAAGTTCTTGGTAAAAATTATAGGTATCCGCCAAGTAGGGCCAGGGAAACGAAGGGGTAACAAGGCTGCTAATCTCAAGTCAAATGAAACTTGCAGCACAACAAGAACCAATGAAAACATTTTACATTACAAGGCGGACAAGGGGTTTGTTAAAGGTAGAAATGATCATACTTAATTTCAAATTTGGATTTTGGGCATATAACTATAGAATCCACATTTTAGACATTAAATAGCAATAAGTTTACATTTAAGGAAAGATTAAGATCCAGCAAAACTATGGCTACATACCAGTAAGCTTGAAACTTAAAACAATTTAGAAAAGACTGATGAAAAATTATCGAGAAAGAAGAATCATATATTAGGAGATAAAGAGGCCTGAAAGAGGAAGAGAAAGATAAGAAATCAAATTCTATTAAAAAAAGACAGAAATCAAATTCTATTAAAAAAAGAAAGAGACTACGAAGTTTATTTAATTCAATACATTCTACACATAATTAGAGGCAAGCATCAAATCCCATTTGTATAGAAATAGAATTAGAAAGATAAGGCACAAATATAAGGTCAATTCTTCAAATTCAAATATGTTGAAATTTGGAAAAGGGCAAAAACTTGCTTGCATTAGCATACATTCAAATGGCGTTTATACATAGAATTGTTCATATCTCTTTAGAAAGAGTAATAATAATGATAAAAATTTCTCTTAAAGCTCCTTGAATATGTGTTCTTCATATTTCCATTTTTGTCTGTTTCAGTGGATCTGTGGGCCTCTTCCTGTCTTCTGTTACGAATCTATGGGCTCCTCCTTCCTTTTTCTTGTCCATCAATTACAGTTAGATGAACCATCAATCACAGCTTCATACTTTACATCTCTAGCATGCAATTGCCCATAATTTCTTGTTGAAATTATTCTTACAATTGTTTCAACCCTTTATTTCCTTGGCTGTATCCAACATTATCCAACAATGCCCCTCAAAGAGGTCTAAAATTCTATATTTGCAAAATATTTTTTATAAAGGATTGCAAAGGTCTTTGGAGAATGTATTGACAAGCTTATTTCTTGTTCGAACATAAGGGTACAAATCAACCCCCTCTCCAATTATATTATAAATGGCATCCACCTCCACAAGTTTAGTTTGATCATGCTATGCAAAATTATGAACAAAGCTAATTGCAGAATTATTATCATTAATGATCTTATAGTTCCTCATTTAATCTTCAAGAATAATTTTTAAACATAAAAGTTCACAATATCTTGAGCAATTTATCACGGAGAGATCTTCCTTAAGTCTTTTGTGTGTCCTTAGCACTTCAATCCTAATGCTAAGCAGCCTAACTTCTTAGCAACACTAGGGAAGAGCACTTAAAGTTGGAGAGTGGAGGCTAAAAGGAAGAGAACACTCTTCACTAAGAAAGCTCTTTACAAGGCTTGAAAACTTGGATGCTTTGGAGTGGAATACAAATGAGGGGGAGGGGTCCTATATTTGGATGCTTTGGATGCTTTAGATCATGATGGTAATCTAATTCTAATAAAAGAAAACCTTCATTACATTGAAGTTCTAATAAAAGAAAACCTTCATTACATTGAAGTGTTTAACGATGGTAGATTAAGAATTTTGCCTTGATCTCATAGATGAGAGCAAGAATATTAATCTTTGAGCATATTTGTCTCTCGCTTCCCAGACTACATTCGATGTTGTGAGGAACATACAAAGCCCACTAATTTCGAGAAACATAGAATTATATAGTGATGCATTGATCATGAAGTCTCCTTCATCTCAAAGTGTGAACTTTAGATCTCTATGATTCATAAGATGATTAACATGGTGGTGAAGCTTCACTTTTAGTTTCAAGAAGGCTTCACAATCTGAGATTACATTAGATAATTCCTTACGACTTGTAACCCCTAAAGTTATCATGTGATTGAATTGGTTTGGTTCTCATTATTCATGATAAATGATTCTCTCGTGGAGAAGTTAGAACACTCAAACATGGAGGGGAAAAAAAACATAAAAGAATTATATTGAAAAAACCTATAGCTTTGATACAGTATAGAAAATAGGAGAATGACAATACCTTGCTTGCATTATCATATATTGAAAGGGTATTTATACATATATTGCTGGTATTTATATTGAAAAAACCTATTTTTTTCCGAAATTGTCCATATAGTTGTCTAGACTACCCACCTTTATTGCCTTGGTTGTAGTCATCATTCTCCAACAAAATCTAACCGTAATAGGTCAAACATGGAATCATTCAAGAATGATAATTAATGCTGATAAAAAATAAGCAAATCTAAGGACCTAATTTACATTAAAAAAAACTTTTGAAATACTAAAAAATAAAGTTAAACCTAATTTTTGTGTTGCATCAAATCCCATGGGGCTGAGAAAACTCTTCTCTTGAAGAGTTGAAATATTGCAAAAAGAGAAATTCAAGATGTTGTATCATTATTAAAGTAGAAAAAGGAGATCATTTTCAATGTTCTTTCCAGTTTTATTGATAGTAAATTCTTCAACGGTGATATACTCAACTTTATAGATCTTACATTGTAACACCATTTCGATGTGCATTAGATAGTAGCAATCTTTAATAAATGAAACTATTTCGCTCTTCTTTTGGAGAATACAAAATCAACCTTTAAGACTAAATAATATTTTATAATCAATCAAAATAGTCTATCATTGTACAGTTTTGATCAAATACTAACAACAACAACAACAACATCAAGCCTTTATCCCACTACGTGGGGTCGGCTACATGAATCCTTTTTCTCCATTGTGTCCTATTAAAAGTCAAATTCTCGTTTAAATCTAATAAAGAAAGGTCATTCTTAATATTTTCTAACCAAGTCTTTTTAGGTCTACCCCTACCTTTCTTAACATAAGTCAAATCTAATACCTCTACTCTCCTAACCGGGTCATCGGAAGGCCGCCGTTTTATGTGACCAAACCATCTAAGGCGACTCTCTCTAATCTTATCTTCTACTGGAGCTACTCCAACCTTTTCACGTATATGCTCATTTCATATCCTATCTCTAAGGGTAAAGCCACTCATCCACCTGAGCATCCTCATCTCTGCCACACTTAACTTAGTATTATGCTTCTCTTTTAATGGCCAACATTCGGCACCATAAAGCATTGCAGGCCTCACTACCATCTTATAGAACTTTCCCTTAAGTTTGAGGGGTACATTTCTATCACATAACAAGCCCGATGCATTCCTCCACTTCAACCATCCAACTTGAATTCTGCTGATAATATCCCCATCTATTTCACCATCACTCTGAACAATAGATCCAAGATATCTAAAACGTGTACTCTTATTAATGACTTGATCGCCCAAAGTCACAATCCCCTCACTAGGTCTATTACTACCAAAATTACACTCCATATATTCCGTTTTAGATCTACTCAAGCGAAAACCTTTAGACTCTAAGGTTGACCTCCATAGTTCAAGTTTACCTTCAACTCCCTTTCTAGTCTTATCAACAAGAAGAATATCATCAGCAAAAAGCATACACCAAGGTACATCCTCTTGCAAATGTCTAGTGAGAACATCCATGACTAAAGCAAAAAGATATGGGCTTAAGGCTGATCCTTGATGTAACCCAACCGAAATAGGGAAATACTTGGTCAAACCACCTTGTGTTTGAACACAAGTAATAGCTCCTGCATACATATCTTTAATGATTTGAATATAAGCATTATTGACTCCTTTCTTTTCAAGAACTCTCCATAGCACTTCTCTTGGAACTTTATCATATGCTTTTTCTAAATCAATAAATATCATATGTAGATCCTCCTTATTTTCTCTATATTTCTCCATCAAACCTCTTAATAAATGAATGGCTTCCATAGTCGACCTACCCGGCATGAATCCAAATTGATTATGAGAAACATTAGTATCACGCCGCAACCTATGCTCCATAACTCGCTCCCAAAGTTTTAAAGTATGACACATTAACTTAATACCTCTATAATTCGCACAATCTTGTGCATCACCTTTATTCTTAAAAATAGGAATTAACACACTCATTCTCCACTCATCTGGCATCTTTTTAGTCTTCAAAATAGTATTAAAAAGTTTAGTAAGCCATGAAATTCCTTCATCTCCTAAGCATTTCCACACTTCTATTGGAATATCATCAGGTTCAACAGCTTTTCCACCCTTCATTTTCTTTAAAGCCTCTCTAACTTCAGTTTTACTAATACGCCGATAAAAACAAAAATCTTTATTTTCATTTAGGGTGCTAAGGTCATTATAGTCAATCTTATATTCACAATCTTCATTAAAAAGTTTAGCAAAATATCTCATCCATCTTTGTTGAATATCATCTTCTAAGAAAAGTATTTTTTGATCTTCATCTTTAATACACTTCACTTGAACTAAATCCTTACTATTCCTATCTCTTTGTTTGGCTAACTTATACATATATCTTTCTCCCTCTTTAGTATCTAATCTATTATATAAATCACTAAAAGCTAATGTCTTTGCATCGCATATTGCTTTCTTAGCATCCTTACGAGCCACTTTATAAATTTCCCAATTATCAGAATTTTTAAAATTAAACCAATTTTTATAACAAAGCTTCTTATTTTTAATCTTTTCTTGCACATTTGGATTCCACCACCAACTACTTTTACTATTAGGAGCTTTTCCCTTTGATACTCCAAGGATATCTTTTGCAATATTCTTAATATCACTAGCCACTTTTTCCCACATAATATTAGCATCCTCATGCACAGACAAAATCTTAAGATCTAAGATCTTATTTCCAAAAATATTTTTGTTAATATTCTTTAAATGCCCCCATCTAATCCTAGAAAATCGTTTTACTTTATTTTTTATTTTATGCCCCTTTATCTTAAAATCCAAAACTAATAATCGATGTTGGGTACATAAATTTTCACTCGGAATAACTTTACAATCTTTGCAATCTAAACGATTTAGTTTTCTAATAAGAAAATAGTCAATCTGTGTTGTACTATATCCATTTTTATAAGTGATGAGATGCTCATTTCTTTTCTTAAATAAGGTATTAACAATTGAAAAATCATAAGCTAAACAAAAATCCAATATGGTCTTGCCACCTTCATTCGTCGTTCCAAATCCATGGCCACCATGAATGCTTTTAAAATCATCTACCTCTCTACCAACATGTCCATTTAAATCTCCTCCAATCAAAACTCTTTCTTCAAGAGGTATCTTTTGTATTAATTCTTCTAAGTCATTCCAAAAATTTAATTTAGAACTCATATCCAAACCTACTTGAGGAGCATAAGCACTTATAATATTAACAATCTTATCATCAACAACAATCTTTAAAGCTATAATTCTATCTCCAATCCTGTTAATTTTTATAACATTATTCTTTAAACTCTTATCAATAATAACACCTACACCATTTCTAGTACGACTCCTACCCGAATACCAAAGTTTAAATCCTAAACTATCAATTTCCTTAGCCTTCTCACCAACCCATTTAGTTTCCTGAATGCACAAAATATTTAACTTCCTATGAATCATAATATCTATTAATTCCATTAATTTTCCTGTAAGGGAACCTATATTCCAAGTTCCTATCCTAATTTTAGTTTCATGGACTAGCTTCTTTGCCCACATCTGTCCTTGATGTGGGAACCCTTGCCTATTTAACACTGCACCCGGGCGCCGGTGCAGCGGCCCTTGCACACTTGTCACTGTATTCAGGCCATACAGCGCGTCGCTTCCAGGGGACGCCCTAGCATTAACACAATTTCTTAAAGGATTCATGTCATTTTTGTTCGACAAGTTTTACGCTGGCTGTCGACTACCTAACGCAACCCTCCACTTTTCTCATCCAGGACTTGGGTAAACATAAGTGGCAATGATTGAGCATCAGAGATCAAAATAATCTACAAAATGTCAAATCGGAAGGTGTGTATATGCAGTGGCTTTGTCTCAAAGAGAAGGTTGTGAGCGACACTAGATGTAGGGGCTTCAAACAAGTTAACGGATTGTGTTCTGGTCCGACATGAACCCAACTGTTTGATAAACGGGTTAAAAAGTGGACTCAAACCCAACCATCCAGCAACCCGAATGACCCAAACCCAATCCAATAACCCATTTTGATTAAAAAAAATATAATTTCTTAACCATAGATTTTAGGTTAATTGATAAAAAATAAAAAGAACATACCAACAAATAATAAAATTTAAGAAAAATTTATTAAATGGGTAAGTTTTAGGTTAAAATCAGGTTGGCGGATCAACTCAAATCCAACCCGTTTAATAAATGGGTCGAAATTCCAGACCAAAACCCAGCCTATTTGTTAAAAAGGATCAACCCGGACTGAATTTTTTTAGTGATGTCGGGTCATTTAGTGACACCCCTAACAAGATAGATTGAGGATCTCATGGAAATAGAAGATAACAGTGTTATGTTCTGTTCAAGCATAGAAGCTAAACAATTCGTGGAGTGGCAACTAGATCAACGTGGAGATGATTGCAAGCAATGGAGTGACAATACAATGAGTGGATTAGAGAAAACAATGAGTGGATGGCATGCTCAATGATCATCAAAACGAGTTAACAAGAGTCAAGATTCATGTCCTCTTATAGTAGTTTGATTGATGAGAAATAAGGTGTTGCTCTAATGCAAATTGATGTAAATATGAATAGTAAGAAGGAGCAGACACTAGAGATGGAGATCCCAGAAAATAAAAGAAAGAGGAGTCGTTGGAGTTCCCAACAATAGAGAGATTAGAAAATATGTCTAATTCAATTCATTTTGCAATTGACTAAATACAACTCTGAATTCAACATTTATAAAGATAGGTTTACAGTAACAATAATAATAATAATAATAATAATAGTACTTAGAGATAAGATCATTTTTTTAATATAAATCTAATACTATCTAAATTAAATTTAATTCAAATTCAAGCCTGAAATTATCCAAAAACAATAATAAATGATAATAAAATAAATAAACAAATCTAAAATTCTAATTTAATTAAAGCAACTTCTAAAAGCTAGAAATAAGCCTAATCCCACTTTTAGTTTAAACTGGTAAACTATTTGTCAGTTTTTTTTAATAAACAAAAGCGTCATACCCAACAACACCAGGTTCCGAAGGTCCTGTCAACAACGCATGGCTATACAAGTTTCAATGTTGATAGCATGCAAATAAACAACAGCCTCATACCCAACAACACCAGGTTCCGAAGGTCCTGTGACTCCTGTCAACAACGCATGGCTATACAAGTTTCAATGTTGATAGCATGCAAATAAATTTCTGATTTAATCTATCAAAGACTCGTATTCTATTCCCACCCAACATGCTTCTAGGAAACAGAAAAGGACCTCAACGGATACGAGCATTAAAATCTCATGCTCTAAAATTATTCAGATGAAGTTGATTGTCTAACCCTTTGAAATACCTGAATCATTATGATGAATCAAATTATATGATAAAAAGGGCAAAAGCAATCACCTTGCATATAAGTTATTTTTGTACTAACAATGAATTGGTTTTCCTCAAAATTATTTGGAAGTAGGCATGAAAGAAGGTAAGAAAACCTAAATAGGAAAATAGAGTAGACTTGAAAATATAAATTTAGCATATCTTACAATACTTTGAAGCAATTACCATTTCTCATTACTTCAAAGAGCATATCACAGTAAAACTTGAAGGGTGAAATCCTCATTACTCGACAAACATACTCTGCAAGGTGATACGGGAACAGCTGCAAAGGAATCATAAATTAATGGAGCCAAAATAGAAATTGAGGAACGCTTAAGCATTATAACTCTTGAGATAATGTGGAAACTTCTATCATCAATTGTGAGCCAATCTTAAATAGTTATGAATGCTGTCTCAACTGTATGCATGAACTCATTGAAACGAGTTCTAACAGAAATTTGACATTGAGAGAAGGAAATAAAGAATGAACATGTTTAGGTAGGTACCGCAAGATTCTTACGCAGATAACGCATCATCTCTTCATAATATTCTCCTTCTTTGCATATTTTACGAGCAAAACACGTATTCCATTGTAGCCGCTTTTTTATACAGTTCTCTATTATTCTGCACTTATATTGACAAAGTAGATTAAACAAATCACTTTCTCCAAATTAAACCCGGCAATAAAGAAATGCTTATCCAAAAGAAGATATCAAAATATTTATGAGACAACTGAGGAATGCAATCTGAAGCTACAAAAGGAAAAGTGTTCAATGCAACTTTCCATGGTAAAATTATATACTGGAGAGCAAGAATGAAAGGTAACAAAGAAATTTTGACAGAAAGTTACAGAAAGAAAATTTTATGATGCAGCAAATAGACCAAATAAGAATAAAAGGTAGATGAGCAATGAAGACAAAGAAAAAGAAGAGACGTACACATGTTTAACATTCAAAATAAATTACTCCAAGTCTGTGCAAATAATGGATCCAAAACAGTGTTGGTTTCTAAAAGTAATGTGAAAAATCATGAAGAGAATGCTCACATTAGTGGTTAATTCAAAATTCATCCCAAATGCAGTATAACAGTGATCGTACAATGTTCTTGACATATTCTTCTTATTCAAAATCATTTCAATTAAAAATGCAATCTGAAGCTATAAAAGGGAACAGCGTTCAATGCAACCTTCCATAGTAAAATTATATAGTTGAGAGCAAGAAAGAAAGGTAACACAAAAATTTTCGCAATAAGTAAAGAAAGAAAATTTTATGATGTAGAAAATAGACCAAATAAGAACAACAGGTAGATTAGCAATGAGTACAAAGAACGAGGAGAGATGCACACGTCATGTTTAACATTCAAAATAAATTCCTCCAAGGCTGTGCAAATAATGGATCCAAACTAGTGGTTAGTTTCTAAAAGCAATGTGAAAAATCATGAAGATAATGCTCACATTAGTGGTTAACTCAAAATTCATTCCAAATGCAGTATAATAGTGATCGTACAATGTCCTCGACATATTCTTCTTATTCATAATCACTTCAATTATTTAAAAAAAAAAAATCCGGGTAACCGTACAACTATCATTATCATACTTTAGTTTGTCGTAATGTTAAATCAAATAAACATACCAGCTGATACAAAAGGATCTAGAATAAATCTAATAAAGTATATATTCATGTCTATCATGAATAATGGAACCCACATATATGCCATTACTGAAAGCAAAACTTGCATTGAATGTAATGGCAAAGAAAAAACAATTTTCTTGAGCAGGGTGGCCAATCCTTGAATTGAATGCAAAATTTTCGAGCTTAGTCTAACACAAATCAGCTCTAACTTAAATTGCAACTGGAGTCAATCTGGCTCACCTTGAACTGAATCAATTGAGGTGATACAAACTCAGCTTCTTAAATCAAAATTATTAATACATAACTTACATGAAATTACTTTCACTCGAACTTGAAACTGACTCAGTTTGAAATGATTCATAATTAAACAATAAAAATATATTTTTTATTTTCAAAAAATAAATATTAGTGATGGTGAAATAGACGGGGATATTATTAGCAAAATTCAAGTTGGATGGTTGAAGTGGAGGCATGCATCGAGCTTGTTGTGTGACAGAAAAGTCCCTCTCAAACTTAAGGAAAAATTCTATAAGATGGTAGTGAGATCTGCAATGCTTTATAGTTTATAGTGCATAATGTTGGCCATTAAAAGTGCAGTATAATATTAAGTTAAGTGTTGCAGAGATGAGGATGCTCAGGTGGATGAGTGGCTTTACTCTTAGAGACAGTATACGAAATGATCATATACGTGAAAAGATTGGAGTAGCTCCAGTGGACGATAAGATTAGAGATAGTCATCTTAATGGTTTGGCCACATAAAATGGCGACCTTCCGATGACCCGGTTAGGAAAATAGATGTATTAGATTTGACTTATGTTAGGAAAGGAAAAGGTAGATCTAAAAATACTTGGTTAGAAAATATTAGAAATAACTTTCTTTATTAGATTTAGATGAGAATTTGACTCTTAACAAGACACAATGGTGAAAAAGGATTCATGTAACCGAGCTCACATGGTGGGATAAAGGCTTATTATTGTAGTTGTTGTGCACAAAAAAATTAACTTTCCTACAAAATTAAAAGTGATTTTTTATATAATGCCTAAATAATATGTTAAAAAATGGCATATTAACTTTCTATTAAACTATGAAATAATAAATTGACATACATATAAAACAAAAAATTGCATGAAATAGAATTTAAATTTAGATATCACAAGAGCAAAACAACATGAAATATAGAAATTACGTAAAAGTGTCCTATAATATCAAGTTCAACTTCAATTAGTTCTTCATTTACTTTAATCAACTCTCTCTTCATAAATATAAATCATTAACATCAATATGAGAATAATACTTCAAAATTTTTAGAGGAGATTATATATGGTGAACCATCCACTCAAAATCTACTAAAAATAAAAAGATCCCCAAGGTTTGCTAATAAAACTAAATTTAAAGGGGACATCACAGTTACTAATGAGTATAAAGAGAATTTTAAGCTTTGAATGGTATAGCCAACTTGCAACACTATCATTGCACCGTCAAAATTTTGATCTTGGCATATTTCTTCACATGCTCTGCCTAATTGAGGAAAATCAAACAACTTGCTTCCTATACGAACAACTAAAAGGTCAGCCAACAAGTACGATTCACCTGTATGCCCAAACAAAGAGATGAATAAATTCTTAGGTTGAAGATCAAAGAAAATAAAATCTTCAATCCCATTTTCTTGTTAAATACAAAAAAGTTTGACATGTGCTTGTAAATTATTAATTGACTATCAACTGCTTTCCAGATGCTCCAAATTTCTTTATAGCATTTCAACTTCGCATCTGAACTAAGGATTTGCAAAGTCAAATGAAACCTAAGATTCAATAAATAAGATATATCATGATTTATTCCAACTTGATGACTTGACACATCCTCTCATCAGTCTAAATTGATCAAAGCTATGCCTTCTATAAGTTTTTCACCATTACATCATCTATGCATAACTTATGGTATTCACTCCCCTAGGATAGAGATCTTCATCTCTACAAATCCATTTTTCAAAGTAGCTAGGCTTAAAATGCTGTTTTAGGTTATTTCAATTCTAATGGAGCATATATTTCTTAAAAACATAATTTAATGCTCGTTACAATTTTCCCTATATTCCATAAAGATTACCAAAAAATACCATTTCTTCACCAAAACTAAATTTAGAAATAAGATTCATAACATTTTTTCTTAAAATAGCTAATAAAACCAATAACTTTTGAGTTAGGTTAGGTGGCATACTGAAAAGATTGACAACACCCATTTGCTGAATTTCAAATAATTCTCATAGATTAAAGTAAGAAATAGAAGTTGAGTGACTCCGACATTAAATATGGTCATCTCCAACGTCGTACAATTCAGCAGCATGATTGATCATTCATAGATGAACAAAACACCTTGTGTTCGTTAATTTCCAAAACAAACCATGTTTAGAAAAATTGCAAAAAAAAAAAAACCATACTGCATAGTAGTGAAGCTATTGTTGTATTGTTAGGTGTTTTATGCTATGTGTTTTATGCTGCATTGAGTGAATATTGACAGTCTTGTTCACTTGATTTCAAATCCTACATTAATAAAAAAGAATAAAAAACTACTTACACCCCGATTAGAAAAATAATAAATGCCTCAGGCGGCAGATAGGCAACGCATAGTAACTCATCTACTATACTGCGCCAATTAACAAAACACTAAGTAAAAGATAATCTTCAAAGAACATATTGAAAATCTGGCCAACAACTAAAAGACAAAAAAAAACTGAAAGGACCACCTCCTGTGCCATTCCTCTTTTGTGGAGATCGTCGCCTGGAGCCTTTTGGGGAGGTTTTCCCAAGGGCATTCGTCCTTGATTGACTTGAGAATAAGCTGCTCCTCAATTGTGGCGTGAACACGCTGCATCTTCTCAAAAAGTTTCGAACCGCTAGCCAAGTTCAAGAAACCAAAATGAACGATCATAAACTAAAACCCGACCCAAAAAAATTGCATCATACTCTTGGAAGCTGAAAGGGAAAATGATAAGTTGAATACCAAATGAAGGTGAAAATCCGGTCGTAGTGCAAGGATGGCGAGTCTACAGTTAAGTTATAGGCTTCCGATTTGTGACGCAAAGCATAATAGAGCAATTGGAGTCAATGAAAAAAAAAATTTTGGAGTCAATTTGGCGAGATCTAAAAGTCCTTCTTCATCGGTGAAGAGCTTTGAGGTGGCCAAGAGAAGTAGCAGGAGGAAGAAGGCAGGAAATTGATAGGATTTGACATGCGCTCATTTTTATTCTAACATTTGCAATGCTGCGGCGAGATCTAGAAGCAATTGTTTACGGTTGAAGAGCTTGGGGGTGGAAGAGAAGTGAAAGCAACAAGAAAAGCATGCGCTGCAGTTTACCCTAACATTTGTATCGACGCTGATACTCCTTTTTTCGGTTTTTAAATATTATATTATATATAATATAATTTTATGTGTTACTTAATATTTTAATATGTTTTTACTCACCTTATTTTAGTACTTTCTTAAAAAGTAAGCAATTTTCTGAAGGTCATCTTCAGTTCCTAAGCACATGAGAAGTAGCAAATGAGGATTTTTAATATAAGAATAATATGATAATCAATATTATAAATATTGTGTTAAATACGTAAAACACTAGAAGAAGAAATTGATGTTTTCATAATCAATTACAACCCCGTATAAATAAAAAAAAATTCAAGCAACTTAAAATTAAGATTTTTTATTTAAAACTTTTGGAAGTGAGAGAAGATTATAAGATCTAATAAAAATTTAATATATTGTAACATATGTGAATTATAAAAGACTTTTTATATGATGATGGTAGGAGTTATGAGACATCAAAATTATTATGATAAGACGATTGACGCTATGCTTGATTGTTCTCCTTGAAGGTGGGGAGATTGGTGCCTTTGAAGGTAGACATCAATCATGGTGGTGGTAATGGGCATCTACTTTGATGGTGAGGCGGGTGTTGACTTAGATGGTGATGTCATGTGTCAACCTAGGAAGTGATGATGGACATCAACTTTGATTGCAATGTTAAGCAATATCACGAGTTGATCTTGTTAACGGTAATAAGCATTAACATTGTTGATGATGGTTGGGGTAGACCTTATAGCAAGTTTTGGGTGCTAATGGCTAGAGATAAAGATTTCTTCGAATTAAGGAGTTATCTCCATCAAAATCCTCCATTGCTTCCTTCATCAAAGGTGTGGAAGCATTGCATACTTATAAATTTATGGATGACTTTTTCTGATCATTTTAGTTATAATTAAAGTCACTCTGTTGGACAGAAAGAGTTAATCCTCATAATTATTCAATAGTTTCAAGTCATTTTAGTATCTTTTGTGATATTATAATTGGCTAATCTTGGTCTTGTCATATTCAATTGTTATAATTGGCAAACTTATAAGTAAAAGTGTAGATATTTTTTCATAAATAACTTTACAACCAAAATTTGTTCGGGGATGCTGCCCCTTGACCCTTATTTGTTCATATCTTTGATTGTTATATGCTTCACAGATATGCAAGGGGTCCAAGGGGACAACACCCCCTTAAGAAATTTTTTTTTATTTTCTTTATTATTTCTCTTTGTAAGGATATTTCTCTTTTGATTTTTGGTTGTAAGAATAACATCTCTACATAATGTGTTTAATTGTGTTGGGCAATTGCCTAAAGATCATAATATTTTAAAACTTTTAAGGGGGGGCAATTGCCTAAAAACCCTTGTAATAAAGACAAAAAATAAATGGAGGGGGACAAATTGCCTAAATAATCATATAATATATATATATATATATATATATATATATATATATATTTAGGGGGGACTTCGCATATAGCAGCTCTGCCCCTGTTTGTGTTATCATTAGATTTGCCTAATCGAGATGCTCATTTCAACTATAGGTTTATTAAAAATATAAATTATATGATCTTAGTATCAATTTTGGAAGTTTTGATTTGAATCCTTTTATGCTTTGGCTTTTAAAAATTGAGCCAATGCATACTTGGTTGGATGAATTTTTAGGTGACATATCAATAAAATTTACTCATATTTTATATTTATGTAAGCCATCACCCACCCTTTCAAATAGGGTTGTGACTTTATTGCCTCATTCAAACTTCTTTAGAGACTATTTTCTATGATATATTATGAAAGGGATTCTCTAACATGCATGTTAAAATGTAGTTTCTTAGTTTGCATTGCTATAATTCCTTAATTTGCATTACTCTGCAGAGTACTATTTTATTCAAATAGTTCGAAGGTTTATTATTTCATGTCTCTTCTTTATCGAACATTCTTGCCTCATCTTTTAATACATAATCTTTTTTTTTTCTTTAATGTCACTAAATTTTATAAAACTCCTATATCACTAATTGTTTTTAGTCTAGTTTCATATATGAATTGAATATGCTTAGTTGAAAAAGACATTGCCTACCACTCCTTTAATCGGGTTACCCTAATTAGATAACATATGCATCTCTTTATGTTGGGCCTAAACCCATGCTTATAGCTATTAACATATCCAACATTAGTAACAAAATCAACATTAGTAACAAAACCCATGCTTAGGCCTAACCCCTTGTGCCTCAAACATTTTTAATTAGTATTAGAGTTCACTAGATTGGTTTAAACACTAGAAGTGTATTCTAACATGACACAATTCAAGAATTAGAATATGTCGAAAAGGCACTCTATTACCCATCCACTGCTTTTGGATAATGTACCCTTCGATTTTGAAAAACTTTGAATGTCTACCTTTATTCATTTATTAATTTTAGAATGTTGAATTTGATTCAAGTATGTTATACACCTCTACATAGAATAGTAAATGGTATTAGCTAGAGTAGATCTTCCATTTACAAGCTGAAATGTTGAAGATAGGGAGTATACATAATTAAATGCAAAATATTTGAATTGTTTTCTACTCTTTTAAATCTTAGGACTACTTGCATGTATCTACTTGTACTATCAAAAAAGAAATATGGGATAATCTTTGTATTATTTATGAATGAACAAATGAGGTTAAGCATGTGAACAAAATTAGTTGTGCGAATGATTTTGATTTATATTTCTACGATCAAATATATATAACTAACAACATACTATCATAGAGAAACAGACTAATGCTTGATAATCGATTTAATAAATAAATAGAGTTTATTTTTATAATCAAACTTAGTATAGAAAATATATCATTCATCCCAAGAGATAAAATAATATCCACCTATTATTTTGAAAATGAAATGAGTCAAGGATAAAACTTTAATCTATGCTCAAGGATTTCCCACTCTATAAGACTAAAGTAGGTTTTTTTTTTTTTTAAATAAGTTCTAAGTTCCCTATAGAGGGAAGTTTAAATCTCAAGATAATATTGAGAAAACTCTCGATTAAAGCGGTGATTATACTTCTTTAGATTTACAATATGTTTAGCTTCAGGATTTTGAGTTTAAACCTATCAATAGGAAAATGTTAAATATTTGAATGATTCTTTACTAAATCAACAGAAGAAAGATTAATAGTGCTTGAGATTTTAGGATAACCTTTAAATACTCTAACCAATACTAATGTTTGGATTTTACTGATATAGATCATGATCAAATTTATGTTTGAGTTTACAACTTTTTAGAATAACAGGGATAATCCTCCTGAAAGGAAGTTCATGAAGTGTATGCAAATATGGACTTACATCTACTTGGATTGGATAGCTAGCTAACCACTTAAGCACTTCAAAACCATACTTCCAAGTCTAATGAATGCAACTTTGATAGCTCTTATTTATCTAGAATCAAGGATTTAAGTTTAAACATTAATAAAAAGATTTGAAGATGTCATGCACCTAGCTAATGCACTTTAAATAATTTTAACATAAACTTAGAATCTTCTAAATCACTCTTAATGCAATCTACGCTACACAAACAATGCAATCTATGTGGTTGATTTTTTAGAGAAATACGACAACATAACAACAATAAACCCATGGGAAATAATAGGCTTAGGCACATTGCTTAGGCAGCCCCCTTGCTTGTTCTCGGCTTATGTGCATTATTTTGTATATGTTGTATGAAGTAAATACATGTGCTTGTATACATTAATAGATATAGGTATTGATGTATGTAGTAAAAATATCACAATTCCTAATCACACAACTCATATACAAACAATGCATGAATAAATATGCATGAATATATATGCATGAATATATATATATATATATATATATATATATATATATATATATATATATATATATATATGGTGTTCTTAGGCTACTTGTAAAGGTCTTGAGAAGACCTACAAAAGTCCTATGGTTTCAAGCTCATATCCATTATGAATTTAAATTTATTTTAAAATTATGGATAAAGACATTTTCGTAAATATTCAATTAAATTAATTAAGGAGAGCTTGAGAATTTGGAAGATTGATTTTGGTACATGCCCAAAATTAATCACCTCTATTTGAAGTGATTAAGGCCTTCATTTGGCTAATTTAACTTTAAGGGTTAGTGAATAACCCTTAAATTCAAATTATCATGCAATCCTTTCCAATTGGAATTATGTTTCCAATTTTTTGTGGATTAATTGTGCTTAGTTTAAGGGTTAAAAGACCTCTGATTAGACCCCAATCTCATACTTAGTCTGACCTAAATAAATCACTAAGTGCATAGCTACATTTGCCTTAGGTTATTAAGTTGCTAATCTTAGGGGGGCCAAGCTAATTTTAATAGGCTTGAAGTATAGGTCTTGGTGGACCATTGTTTCAAGTTTCACTACAATTGAATATCATTTGGTCTATCATTTAGTAATCCCAAATTTCACCTACAAAATGGACCTAGTCTTCTTAATTAATTCAAATAAAATTCAAAAAATACAAACTAAGGGTTCGTTTGGGACGGCTTTTTTACTGCTTTCTAAAACGGAGTTTTTAGTACAAAATTTTTTATTTTTGTACTAAAACTCCGTTTTAGAAAGCAATAAAAAAGCCGTCCCAAACGAAGCCTAAGGCTCAAATTGCTCAAAATTAAATTCCTAAGCCAAAAAAATTAAAAGCTCCATCACCAAATTTCAGAATTAATAATAATTTAAAATAAAAAATTTAATTAATTAAATTAAATAACTAAAACAATACCAAAATGATCCCAAATACTTAAAATCACCTCAAAGAGACATTAGTGACATTTGGAAGAGATTTCAAGAGGTTTGGAATTGATTTGGTACAAAAATCATAAAACTCCTCTAATTAAGCAATTAAATAAATCAATTAATGAGTTCAATTTTTAAAAAATAGAAATAATTATGAAAAATTTCAAATTAAATAGACTAAAAAACATTGAACTTATAATTGAGTCTAATATTTATAAAAAATATGAAATTCCTATAATTCCATTTAAAACACAAAGAACGAAAAATTGATCATACTTAATTCGTTAATTATGACTAAACTTTCAAAAATCATAACTATTGCAAGAAAATTCAATTCACTTTTGACGCAATTGAATTCAATCAGAAAAAAAAATCCTACTATTTCTTAAAATATAAAGTTTCAGAATTTATAATAAATTAAAAGTCTACCTAACGTCAAACCTATTTAAGGATATATATTAAGAATTTAATAAACCAAATTAAATCTAAAAAAATAAGATGATAATTAATATCAAAATGAGTAATAATGTAATCATAAATTAGGATAACTTAATCATCAAACTAGATAATGCGGGCCTAAGAGCCTAATAAGTTAACCCTAAGAATGGTGAAATAAATCTCATGGCCTTGATATAAGCAAAGACAATTATTTTTCAACTTGAATGATTAATAATAAATCATTAACAAACTAAAGCTTTCATACCCTTTGCTTGATTCCATTTGAAAGGAAAAGACGTATTGGATTGTAAGGCCTAAGGACTATAACACTTAATTAAAATCAAAGACTTTAGGAAACAAATAATTAATCAACCTTAACATTTAAAACTCATTTTAAAATGAACATCAAAATAAGACTTAAACTCAAATTAAAAATCCTTAGCCTATAAACAAATCAGAGTAAAGTGTTCAAAAGTTCTAAAAAGTAACCAACTTAAGGAATATCTAAACCACACAACCCACTTTCAAACATTATAGATTGCTTGCTATGACAACCAACTTTAGCTATAAGGTATGATACTGTTATTTTATGAATTTTCTTTGTTTTGTATGTGAAGTGGATTTATGCTTTGATGAATGAGTGATGCTTTTTCATCGTATTTTCATTTTTACATGATATATTGTGAGTTCTCTATTATCAGTGAAGGGTGCTAGATTTTTCTTAGGTTAGGAATGATCTGGATGTTAACATATTTTTTTGTAGGTGGTTATGCTTATGTAGTTCTATAAAAAGGGGCTAATTAAAATATGATTAATAAATTTTATGCAGGTGTTCTTTATTTCCTTGCGTCCTAAAATTAAAAGCATGGCCAAGTTGATATGTTTGCTAAAAATGAGCAAGTGATTATTTTATTTGAGCTTTCTATTGATTATTTTCTATATGAATTGTTCTTGTTAACTAACATGCAAGAAGTATAGAGTTCGTTTTAAATTTTCATATGTAATATGATTTAAGAGTTGTGAAAGTTCTTAAAATAAAGAATATCCTTAGAAATCAAAGAGGAAAGAAACATCCTTACAAAGAAGAGTTCTTTCCATTTGGATATCCAAACCCGATGAATATAAGGACCCTGAAGGAAGAAGATAAGAAAATTTAAAGAACAAAGAGATGACACTTGATTATTATTATTATCGATATAGATTCTGAGTATTGTATATTATTTTTAAAAATAAATACATATGTGTACATTAATGTTTTGATTTATTGAATATTTTTTGTTGTTTATTACTGATAGATGATATTAGATAGCTCTGGTTGTTGTTGTTTATTAAAAGATAAATGAATAATTTTTCCAAATTAGATTATAGGGCATCACACTACCAACCATGAAGATATGGTACAAAAACATAAATAACTTTAGAGTACCTTGGGTTGCCACTTCATACCTAATAATCATTCCTATGGCTATAGTTACAATGTAATTCTTCCAAATCATTGCTTTGTTACCACTAAAGTACTTTCATAACCCATCCTAACACAACCCACTATACACGAACAAATAGCATCATATGGAGGCTTTGATAGCAGACCTATTTTCTCAATACCTAATTGAAAGAATTTTTTTTTCCTTTTTATATCTTCAATATTAACAATATAGTCTTTCTAATTCATCAAACATGAACTTTAATTAAAATATCATGATAATCATCATCATCATTTCATTTGAATTATTGCAATATCATTTCTTTAACAAAAATATATATCATACCATGATTAGCAAAAGAATTTTATCTGAATACAAGACATACATATAATCACAGCTTTAGCCTTTATCACCAATCTTTTTTTAGAGAAATTATTGTGTACGCAATCCGAACGCAGAGTAAGGTTCGGATGCTGCGTATTTACTGCTTATTTTACTGCATATTTTTTGATACATAATTTTTTCTACGTATTTTTTGCGTATTTATTATGTATTTAGTGAGTATTATTTGTTTGCTGCTTATTTGCCACGAAAAAATTATGTATAAAAAAATACGCAATAAAATAAGCAGTAAATATGCAGCATCCGAACCTTATTCTACGTTTGAATTGCGTACACAATAATTTCTCCTTTTTTTAAGACGTGCTTTACCCTTCATAAACATATATGTAACAATTAACAAATATAGGGGTAAGCTATATTTACTCAGTAAGATATATGAGACCTACTTAAGAATGTAATATTTATTTTAAAATAATTGCATATCAGTTAAACATCGTATTAATATGAATTTTTTTTTTTTTTAATAAAATCACATAATTGGTTGTATCAGTTGTTGTTATGAGCATAATTGTGATAGTACAACTAGTGTCACAAATCAATTAATAGTTGGAACATGTCAACAAAGGTAAGATGAGTATTCACTTAAGCATTATATCAAAAATGAAATATATAAAATAACATTACATTCAACATATCAATAGAAAACATATATGACATTTTTCAATTCTTCCTTATACCTCCATTTAATTCATGTTTCCCCTTAGTCCCTTATAGCTCTAGATCCACTTATAGCTCTACTTGTTCATCTTATATCTATTTAGGTATATCATAGGCTTAGATTGAGGAATAATATGTGTGCACAAGCCCTTATAATTCAACTTATATTGCACAGAAACATAAATAGATGATGCTTACATTTCTTCTAGGGTTATCAATATTTGACACGACACGAAAATCCGACTTGAACCCGACAAAGAAAATTCGGGTTTGACCCAACTTGATTTGAAAACGGGTCGGGTTTGGGTTGACCCGACCCATAAATCCATTTAAAATGAGCTGCCAGCACTGCCTGAGACTGCCCGCACCTACCTTGGCTGCCTGCGCCCTACTCGCACTTCTGCATACGCACCTGTTAGCAGCTACCCGCGCGCTCGAGGCTGCCAGCGCACCTGCCTACTCGCACCCGCGGAAGCCAGAGCCTGTCCGCTCGCGTCCGTGTCTGCCTGCGTGCACCAGCGGACGCCTGCTCCTGCCCGCGCGCACCCGCCTGTCGCCGTCCCCCCCCCCCCCCCCGCGTGCCGCCGCCCTCTGCATGCAGCTCAACCGTGTCGGGTCTGGTCAAACCAGCAACCCGACATGTCTGGTCTAAGTCCGAGTCCGCATTTTTCCAATCCGTTTACATACCCGGGTCGGATTAGGGTTGACCCGTTTAAACCCGAGTTAGTTCCGGGTTCGACACGAACCTGGTCCGAAACCCGATTTTGACACCCCTAATTTCTCCTCTTTCTCTCTATCTTGTACAATTGCTCCATCATATGAACATAACATATCAATCCCATCATTTGACCATGAATATGAACATATAACTCACCATATGAACATGAGTGGAAACATATAAATTTCATCACATGATCTTAGAAATATTAGCATTTCTAACATATATGAATAACATTTAACAAAACATAAATACATGAAATTTCATATGTACGATAGAATTAGTTGTTTGCACGGGTTATACTTGCATACACATGCAAAAGTAACAAAGAAAAAAAAAATTATGAGCAAGTTTCACAACATCATTTTAAAGCATTTATAGTTCTATAACAATTTTTATCGATAACAACATACTCACTTAAATGCTTGAAATATTAAGCAACTCTAAGTACCAGGTTAAAATTTATATTTTTTTCTATTAACATAACAAAAACATTTTATTCTGCCATATACCAAAAGTTACATAATGAAATGATCATAAAACTTCTTAAAATTGTGTTTGTATAAAACCAAATCAAATGAAATCCCAAAAGTACTCACAAAAGTTACTGAAATCAAAAGTAATGCACAAATAATTTACCTCAATCTAGCCAACTTTTCTGGCCTGTTAGGAAATTTTTGAACTAAGACATCAAAATATAACTTTCTGCCTTAAAAATCTCTCTCTACCCAACAGTCAAGGTAAAAATGAAATGAAATTCAGAAGGTGAAAAATTGTTATATGAAGTTGAAAAGAAAAAAAAATTGATGCTTATAAATTAAAATCTATTTAAATTTATTTAAGTCCTTAAACTCATCTGAAGAAGAAATTGTTATATGATTCTTTGCTTGAAGTTGAAAAAAAAAAATTATTTTTTAAAATAAATATTAAAAAAATGATATACTTGAACAAGATAAAAAAAATAAAATTAGTATGTTGATGATATATTTGTTTAAATAATATATTTAAATTTAAAATAAAAAAAGAGTTTGCTTAATCAAAATTACTTTAATAATATATTTCTAATATTAAGATTATTATCAAGGTGTTAGACATCGTATTAGTTATTATTTTTTAAATAGAAATATATTAATATGTATCATATCAAGTAGCATATGATATGATATACTTCATTATTAAAATACGCAGATTTAAAAAAAACTTCTAAAAAATTTAACTTATCAAATGATAATTTTACTAATCCCTTAAAAAAACATTGGTTTTATCAAAATTATGAAAATTAGAACGGACAATAAACCGATAGAATGAGAGGTCAACAGTTCAATGATTTGACAGTGGTTGAATCAGATCACATAATAAAAAATACTTATTATATTTAAATATAATAATAATAATACAATCATTTTGTCAATATTTAATAAAAAATAAAATAAAATCATAGTACGAAGCATAAAAGAAACATAATAAATAAATTCAATAAATTTAAAATTAAATATATTTATATTTTGAAGATCTAATTTCTTTGTAGTCACAACCTCCATTCGAAGTTGTCTATCATTTAAGCTTCTTCAAATTTGAAAATATGTATAAAAAATTAGGGTTTTGCAAAAAAATATGTAAAACTTAAAATAAAAAATTGATGTACTGAACGTGGTAAAAAGCATTTTTCCAACTCAAAATCAAAAGCTCAACTTAATAAAACAAGAAAATTTAACTTCTCAGTGAGTAGCGAATGCAAGGGCCAAGGAGAACTCATGGTAGTGTGATGTCGAAGAGGAGTTGCTAAGTTGGCGCTTCGGCAAATTATTCTGTGCGGACACCGGGATTGCTGCACTTTTATCCAGGGAGAAAAAACTATGGCATTTTTTTCTCTCTTCAGGAGATCGTACTCCAAAACTGGTCCTTACACTGATAAATTTCTTACCAAAAAGAAACCACCAATCCGCTCCTTGTTTTTCTTTCTTCGTCTAGGAAACCAAATCGCCCTCGATTCCTTTGAAAAGCCGAGTAGCGGAGCTAGGGTTGCTCCCTGCTTTCAAGACCCAAATCGGTTTCCGAGAAGTTCGGATTTTGCCATTCAGTCGCGGTCAAGATTGTTTTCTTCCTCGGCGGGCGCGGTGGTGTCCGATCCGAAAACTTCCGACGGGATTACGGTGGCTGCCATTGTCGCCAAGAGATGGCCTATTCTTGATGAGAGCGAGGGGGATTGGAAGAGCCATGCGGCCGCCATAGCCCAATCCATACAGCTCATCAAGAAGCGATTGCAGGTGACTTATTTTATTTGACTTTCTATTGTAAAACATTTCGGGAGATGTCAGTCGTTTGGTTGTGAAATTTCTAAATAATAAAGTTATAAATGCTGTGTTCAAAATTAGCTTATATTTTTGAGATTTTCACCCCTCTCAATATTTCACTTTTTATGATCCTGAAAGTATTGCAATAGCATTGAATCAAACGTATTTGACAGATAGCATTGAAATCTACTAAAACTTACCCAAATACCGGTTAGTTAGACCATATTCATGGATTAAAGCTCAACAAAAAGCATAGTTTGAGGTAGATAAATGTTAAAAGTATTTTTCAAAGGTGGTTATTTCCTGTCAATATGCATGAGTTGATCTGGCGGAATACAGGGTATGAACTTATCTTTTTGATGCATTTATTGTTATTTTTTTGGTTTCTCTATGTTTTATTCACATTTTAAATAGGATTATAGAGAACTTAAACATCTTTTAAAGAAATTGGCGAGCAACACAAATGCTATCATTTTTTTATGAGGGGCTATTTGAATGTAAGTACTTGAAGTATAAATTAAAGAAATGCAGTTTGATTTTTCTGATATTTGGTTTTAAGCAAATGAAACACGAAGCATTTATTTTAGGGATTTGGAATTTTCACATGATACCTATTTTTGATGAATTTAGAAATTGAGAATTTATACAAATCGAAAGAGTTCCAAATATAAGGAAAACTCATAGCGTGTGGCCCACCTTCATTGCCCATGGATGTTGCTCGCCACTTGCTGATATTGCACGCCATTGTCAACATTTGCTCGCTGCCTTCACTGTTGCTAGTTGAACTCAGCTACAACCCATTGTTGTTCGCTGTATTTTAATGCATGTAAAATGTTCCATAACAGCACAACATTATTTCAATTTATTTGATTTGCTTCCAACCAAACAACTCATGTCTTTCTAAAATTCATGCATTCAGATTACTTTGCATTTCTAAAATACAAGCATTTTAAAAACATCCAACTAGACGTCCCTTAGATATAACTATATAAGCTTTGTTGAAAAAGCTCAAAATGGTCTCCTGAATATTCATATGTAGCCAATTTAGTCTTAAAATCTTATATTTCTGCATCCTCCCTTAATTATATAAAATTGATCCTAAATGGTATCTCAGGTGCTAAATTAACATCAATCTTGCATAAGAGACTAAAGTGGGTTTAATTTTGTATCCTAATTTTTAGCAATTTATATATGAACTATGAAATTTTAAGATTTTACAAGATAGTTGGGGAATCTCATTCTATGGACAATTGTTTTATGTTAAAAGGACCTGAAGTTGTTTTTGCAGCCTAAAAAGAAGCATATGTGAATGATATCAGAATTTGCATTTGGAAGAATTCTATTTAATTTCTGAAAGACATCATTGGACCGTGCTTGACTACTATTTCTTACACAACTTGTAATGCTTGGATTTAGAAATGTAGATATAAAAATTTGCTTAGAACTTCTCTCGAGGCCTTTGACAGCACTTGTGTCGTTCATGCTAGAATGGTGTTACAATTCCTGGCTCATGAAATGCAAATATAAAACTGTAATTTTACTGATTATCTTCTGTATAACAATCAAGGATCCAAACTATAACCAACTGTAAGATGATGACCATTTTTGAAAGTGAACATGGAATGCCTTTCTAGTTTTAAGCGTATTGTTTATGGCCTTTGCAATAACCGTGAATTTATAAAACTGTACATTGATGTCAAGTATCTGATTTGAAGATGATGTCACTTATATTATCTCAATGTAGACAGTTTGTGCAATTACCTATCTTATCACCATTAATAACAGATAAATCTATTTTAAAATCATAACATTCTTCACAGTGGTTGTACGTGCTATTTACTTGCATGGCCTTTTTTCTTTACTACAATTTTATGCCCGACCTATTAAAAGTTTTCACTTTCTGTAAATTCCATCATTATTGCCTGTACTTATTATATTGCATGTGCTTGTTTTACTTTTTAACCCGGTGCACTGATGATCTTTCTTTCTTATGAGAAGCACAAAAGGATTATAGTGTTAGTTTTATGACTATCATCGAATGGATGGCTATATTTTCTTGGTTCAGTGGATGCTAATTGTTTTATGGATATTTTCTTCAATTTAATATTTTTTATTGTTCAATAATAATAGTGCTCTGAAATACTTCTTGTAACTTTCAAAGTGCACAAGCATACCTATGCACATTTTTTCCTTTGAGTATTTAGTTATCATTTGTGCTATATTTGGGCATGAAATCAATACTTTATCTATTGGCAGTGGAAAAAGATGATGATCAGGTTAGAGCAGCTGTCTGTGGCATTAGACAAGCCAGATCTTTGGGATGATCCTACTTATGCATCCAGAATTAGCCGTGAGCATGGGGGGCTAATGAGCAAGATGAGAGAAGTTAATGGATTTGAGCAAGAGCTTCTTGAGTTTATTGATTTGCTTAAACTAGCACGTGAAGAACATGATAATCAATTGGAATTGGTAGGCTACCACTTTTAGATATTTATATATTCTTTTTAAATTCCAATTGTTGCTATTGGCCTGGTGGGAAGTATGTTCGAAAATCTGTCTCTTTTGTTTTATCTCTTTATGATAGAAATATTACCTTATTTAATGAATATTTATTTTACCCAACGCCTCATTCATTAACTTGGTGGATTTTCCTCGTTATCCAAACATGCACTACAGTTTATGTGATTATAATCCTCAGTTGGCTTTAAATGTTTATTTTAGATAAAATATTATATATTGGCTGCATTTTACCTTTCTACTGTAGTACATACATGATTTTCATGGGCTATCTGACAAACAAATTCTAATATCAAGTTTCAGCGTCCCATTTCTTCTAGTTATTTATGCGTCCTAAGATACTTATTCCTTAAAGACATGTTTATCCTTGTAAAATTTGAATTTTCATCACAAGATTCCTTCTTCAAGGGGTCTTTTAGCACTGTTTTGTGATCATCGGCATTGTACTATAACTTTTTGGGATTGGTTTTGTATGCCTTATTCACCATCCATTCTTGACAAGCGCTGCATTTAGTGTTTCTACTTTTGTGATGATCCTTTTATGAAAAACATTAGATTAGGCGTTAATACACTCATCTTTCCTTGGCCTTTGAGATATGTTTTGATCACAATCTGGTTTTTTCTTGTACCTCATCCACTAGAATCTCCTAGAAAGGTTTAGTTTATTTTGAGAAAATATTTCTTTCTTTTACTATTTGCATATCAGAGTTGTAGAATAAATTTTGAATTCGTTCATTTTTGTTCCTTCATCCATATTTTCCTGGGTTATTGAAGCTTTAGTTTGGCATATGTTGTTTGTTTGTCTGTTTTTTTGTTTTCTTTCATTCTGCACTCTCTTTTCATGTGCAACGATGATAAGCTTCGTCTTCTCTATTGATTTGTGAAGGAATATATGAGTGAATTGCTCAATATGAGAAGAAAAGCAAAGGAGAAAGAACTCGAGGCTTTATTATCTGGGGAGAATGATCCCTGCTCTTGCTATATCGAGGTTAGTAGCGTCGTGTAGCAGAATTATATGTATTTTTGTATCTTGCTACAAATTCTGAATTATTGTCTGACATCCATTTCCTTTCTCATGGTCTTTCATTTGAACACCTTGATTCTTTTGTTTTGTTAGCTATTTTCTTTTACTTAAGCAACTCTGTTGTCTACTTTCTACACTTCTTACTATTGCAGTTGTTCCAATAGATTGTTGCTTCCTTTGAAAATCAGCTACAGGTAACAAAATAAGGTTCTAGATTATCTAGATTTGTCATTTGGCTATTTCTCTTATGTTTTGTTGATAGCTTTGATATGATCTACATGTATTACATGGAACTAGTTTTTTTTTTTATTACTGTTGTCTCTGCTGGAGAAGTCTCCAAGATTCCTGTTAAACTCAACCAATGTGTTACATACAAATCAACCAAAGGCAAGGAGTGAGTCCTGCTCCGGGTAGTCCTTGGTGGTCCCTTTGATGTCAAATTTAGAATAGTGCTCTCATATAAGAGAGATGAGCTCAGGGAAAAATTAAAGGGGTGATTCTAGAATGAATAATGTAACATATCGGCCTCAATATATATATATACACACTCCAAATTTTAAGGAGCTCATTATTTCTTAAAATTAAAATTAGCTTAAGGGAGCATACTTAAAAAATAATTTAAAAAAAGTGCAAAATCATCAAATGTTTTGGTACATTTTAAATACGCCAAATTATTTGGTTTAATCTGAATACCTTTTATGATTTAGCGTATTCAATTTAAAATATATAAAATAATATAAATGGAGAGAAAGAGAAAAGGAGATAGAGAAATTGGGAGAGAGAGAGAGAAAGAGAAATGGGGAGAGGGAGAGAGAGCCACAGGGACAAGAGAGAGATGGGGAGAAAGAGATGAGGAGATTTTTTTTTAATATAATGTTATATGAATATTATTTTTATATAATATTATTTAAATATTATTTTTAACTATTATTTAAATATTATTTTAAATATTAATAATTTAATTTATTAAATAATTGTTAAAAATTTAATTAAAATAAATGATTATACATAATTTTATTTTAATTTAAATTTTTTAGTCCATTTAATATACATGCAATATTAGATAAAATTAATATTTTATTAAAAGTTTAATAAATTTTTATCAATATTTTATCATAAAGAAATTTTAATTTTGAAATATTAAAATTAATTTTAAATATCTTAAAATATCATTTTCTAAAAAATTTCATATCAAATTAATTATAAATTTTGAAATATTAAAAAAATTTTAACATGTTGAATTGTATAACTATTATAGTTATATTTAATAATTCAAAATAAAAATTTCTTTATGATAAAATTTTGATAAAAATATATTAAATTTGAAATAAAATATTATTTTTATCTAATATTTCATATATATTAAATGGATTAAAAAATTTAAATTAAAATAAATTGATGTATAATCATATATTTTAATTAAACAAAATTTAAATAATTTTTTAATAAATTAAATTACTAATATTTAAAATAATATGTAAATAATAATTAAAAATAATATTTAAATAATATTATGTAAAAATAATATTCATATAACATTACATAAAAAATAATATCTCCTCATCTCTCTCTTACTCGTCCTCGTGGCTCTCTCTGTGTCTCTGTTTCTCTTTATCTCCCTCCCTATCTCTCTCTTTGTTTCTCTCTCTCCATTTATATTAATTTATTTATTTTAAGCATAATAAGCTAAATCATAAAGGGTATTCTTCAATCAGTTTAAAATAAGTTGCATGGGTTTTAGTCATTGTTCGACACCATCTATTTATCGTAACTTCTATATCAAATAATCTTATATGAAATATAAAATCTAATGCAGAAAAATAAAGAATATTAAATTAAAATTTGTTTTTATTTTATATCTATAATTGAAACATTAAAATTAAATAAAATATCTAAATGACTATTGATATAGATTAATATTAAGTATTTTGATTTAAGTAAAACATTTTGTTTTATCTCCCGACAGCCTCACCTTGGCTATCTTCTTCGTTTGTTATGTATAATTATTTGACTATCCCTTACTATTAAAGGGAGAAGTTTGCTCAGAACTTATTACATAGGGGTTTGCATAGGCCTATAAATATTAAGCCATCCTCCAAGCCACTGTCATCACTTGATATCTCTCCCTATTGATCTTAAAAGCTTCTACCATCTTTGTAGTTGGCAGATCACCATCAAACAGCATAGAGCAAATTTTCATTCTATATAGAACCAAGTAAATGGTTATAACTTTATGGTTTCATTCTCACCCCATTGTTATAGAATATTAGCTTATCTGCCCTTTGTATTCAAGGAAAGGCCATCACAAGATGTGCTAACTGCTCAGCAATTTGCTAGATCCTACAACTGTATTTAATGCACGAGACAAAAACAACATGCATGTAATCATTCATATCATATCATTGTAAACATGTATCAGTCAGTATTAACAATATCGATTCATATGAGCATCAATGTATTAAAATGAGCGGTAGTGATCAGTAAGAACATTAATTAGAAAATGGATCAACAATTCGTGTCTCAATCCTATACCCTGCATATCATGTAAATACTATAGGAAGGGATATCATGTGAATCAATGCAAACAATTTTATTCTATCAATTATCTTAATCCATCATTTTTCAATATATCATCAATATCTAGATACTATTTCTATATTAAAGTCATGTATATCAATATGTCTATTGCTATGCATGTCATGTCATGTTGATGTGTTTATCATATATCATATGTACAACTCATGTATCAGTATATTGTATCATGTGTATCATATATGAGTATTGTGTATTCTATGTATCATGCATAGGGGTGTAAGTGAGTCAAGTCAACTCGAACTCGACTTGTTAATGTGCTTACGAGTCGTGCTTATTGAGCCTATAGTCGAGCTCGCATATTATACAAGCTCGAGCTTAGCTAGGCTTAGCTCATAAGCTTGTTGAGCCGCTCGTTTAAATTAGAATGTATTTAAAATCTAATTTTAAAATAATATAATAAAATAAATACTAAATATTTTTAATTATTTCACGAGTCATGCTCGAGCTTTCTTAACGAGATCGAGTAAATGAGTCGAGCTTGAGCCTGATAATTTTCGAACGAACCGAGCTTGAGCTCAGCAAGAATTAAACATGATTAGGTAGATATTTGACTCGACTTGACTCGTTTACACCCCTAATAATTATCAAATGCTTCCTAGTTTTGGCTCAAAACTTTTCCATAAAACTTTTTTTTTAATTTTAAATTTGTGGAATGTTTTAGTTCTTAAATTATATATCTAAGGTTAATTTTAGGAGACCTACCATGTACCAATTAAACACTATAGAAATATACTATAATATTATTATAAGCATGCTCTATGTTGTATAATTACATCATGCCCCTTACGAATTATATCATATGATCTGTGGAGGATTTAAGATGGGATGTGACGAATGGTATGTTGCTCCCTACCTATATTCATAAGGATTGAGGTTTGCATAGAAACACTTGAAAGAATTTTTGAAGGTTTCAATTTGATTGATTTGGTTAAGACACCTTTGACTTGATAAGGTTAGGAAGTTAATTGACCAAACCAACCCTTAACATTTTTGGGTAACTTTCCTTATGATCCAACAATTTCTTTAGGACCATGCCACATTCACATTTAGGAAGACTGTGTTGGTAGCAAATACCCTTGACTCGTTCAGAGCGTCGGTACACTGTCAAATAGTGCTTGAAATTCATGATGGATTTGATGTTCGACACACATCAAAATATTAATTGATGTGGTCTAGGATTTCTACAGCTGAACCAATTGGACCAATTTTGTTTAAATGTAACCACAGCAGATCACGACTGGCTGATTCATTTGATCTTCAATTAGTTTAGTTGGAGTAAGCCCTAGCCACTAGAGAGGGTCATTGCCAGTGGCGGTGATGGAGGATGTTTGAGATCAAGAATTATGGTGATGAGATGGAGAGGGACCTCCTCCCCCTACACAACTGAAGGGCATAAACAGGTTGTCTCAAAACCACTAGGCGTCGCCTATGTCATCGTCAGGCCATCCTTTTTTCAATCAAACATCCTTGGTGCAGGAAGGCTAGCATTGTTCGAGATATGCTAGGAATGCTTGGTAGTTGTGATTGGAGGCCACCATAAGGGGCTGGTTAGCTAGAAGTAGGATTTAATAAATCCTGTACATCTAGATTTAAATATTGAGGGCATGATAGTGTTAAAGCTTGCTAAATTCTGATAAACTGTTTGGTTATTTATTTCGAGATTTAAGATTTGTATGAGAGAGACATCATTAAATTGTTTAAATCATCTGAATGGTGGGATTCAACAAATCTTGGATTTAACTAATAACAGTATTTAAATGGTATACAAACAATAGGATTTAAAGTTTCTAAAATACTATTTTGCTTGATTTAAGCTAAAGTTTTCTTAAATCCTGCCAAAAATAGGTTATTAAACGTCGCTAAGTTTGATAAGTGTGCCCAGATTGCTTGGTGGTGGGCTGAGGGAAGGCCTCTAGTGATAATCAGAGGGCTGTATGCACGATGGAAGGAAGATTCAATGACTTTCTCCTTCTAATGTCTTCATGGGAATTTTTTGGTTGGTAGTAGCAATTAGCAAACAGCGGTAACTAACCTTTCAGCATCCCCAAAATGATGGCTAACAACATGGCATGGGCTGGGTTACTAGTGCATATTGGGTAAGGTGGACTTAAGAAGTAAGAGGGCCTATTTATAAAAATAAAAAAAAAACAACTTCCATTCACAGGTTTAGAGGAATCTGGATTTTCTTATTTGAACTATTTTTTGGATTTCTGATTTACCTTTTTTGAGATCCCTGTTTGATATTCATGCCACTGATTCTGGTCTATATTAGTTACTATTATATTTATCAATAGCATTTGTTTTTGAATCCCATATTTCTTTTGGAAGATACTGTGCAAAACTGAATTCTTCCCTACGTAATATTCTTGTCTTCATATTTTTACTTCAAGAATTGCTCTCCTGTTATCCAGTTTAACATCTGAAGAAGTTTATCATATCATTCAGGTTCAAGCTGGAGCCGGCGGTACGGAAAGCATGGATTGGGCTTCCATGGTTCTGAACATGTACGTTAGTTGGGCTAAACGCCATGGATATGAGGTTATGGTTGTGGATGAAATGCATGGTGAGATAGCAGGAATCAAGGTTCTTGTTCGTACTTTTATGCCTTTGCATAGTGACTTCTTGGAGACATGAGTAACTGAATTTGAATCGAAGTATTAGGTTTGTAATAACTTTTTCTCTCCTTTCAGCGTGCAACGATCAAGGTAGATGGTGAATTTTCATTTGGCTATGCAAAAGCCGAAGTTGGGGTGCATAGATTGGTACGGATCTCCCCATTTGACACTGGGAAGCGTCGCCATACTTCTTTTGCTGCTGTAGCTGTAATACCAATCCTAAACGACGGACCATCCCGTTTTCAAATTAAGGAATCAGATCTTCGCATCGAAAGGTTTCGTGCCAGTGGTGCAGGTGGCCAGCATGTTAATACGACTGAGAGTGCCGTGAGAATAGTACACATTCCTACAGGAATATCTGCTACATGTCAGAATGAAAGGTAGTGGCAATCTTCTCCGTGCCTTCTGTCCGTCTTGGTATGTGTTCCATAGCAGCACTAATAATGATTAATTTTGGTATTTCTGATTATGTCAGCAGTATGTTAATTTCTGTGGTTCATCATGACATTTATTGCATCTGTATTGGTATAACTTCAGAGAGTTCAACCTTGATAATTTGCCTGTTGAGTTGCTTTAATTTTTTAATAATTTGAGCAGTACTATTGAAAAAACAAATTTGAAAAAAATTGCATTTTTTTTAATATTTAGAACCGGAAGCTCTGTATGCTAGGCAAATAAAAAAATTGTTGTCCTCTAAAAACATGCCTGTAATGTTGTCTGTTAGGTATACGGCAATTTCATTCTGTATGCCAGACGACTATTTTTTTTAATTAATTGGGTATTTTTGTTATTCTTCATTGCATGTCTATTGCACCAGCCTTAATTGATCTGACTGTAGAAATTAGACGCGCCCTTCAATTAAGAGAGATTGAAGTTAACTGGAAAGAACATAACTTGAGCCAAAAAAACAATGAAGGTTAGGCAAATTTTTAGGACAGAACACTATAGGAGCTGGAATTATGAGACATAACTTGAGCCCCCCCAAAAAAAGTGGGCCCAATCACCCTTTAAACAGGTGACAGTCACCGGATCTTTTTTTTTTCACGAGTCTTCTGTTGGACGAAGGCAAGGCCGTTGGTGCTTGGGATTTGGAGCTTGGACCTGTCCATGACTCACTAATCATTCCTCATGAACATTCTCATTGCATGTCTATTGCACCAGCCTTAATTGATCTGACTGTTGAAATTAGACGGGCCCTTTAATTCAGGAGATTGAAGTTAACTGGTAAGAACTAAGAACGTAACTTGAGCCAAAAAAAAACAATGAAGGTTAGGCAAGATTTTAGAACAGAACAATATAGGAGCTGGAATTATGAGACATAACTTGAGCCAAAAAAAAAAAAACCTGGGCGGCTGGGCCCAATCGCCCTTTAAACAGGTGACAGTCACCAGATCTTTTTTTTTTCCACAAGTCTTCCATTGGACAAAGGCAAGGCCGTTGGTGCTTGGAATTTCGAGCTTGGACCTGTCCATGAACTCACTACATCATTCCTCATGAACATTTCCAACTTAACAATAAATTTAATAAAGAAATGACATTAAAAGCAACACTTTCCACAGTTTTCATAATTTCTTTTAAATGGCCTGAAATATATTTAAATTTTTTCTCCAACTTTTCAAAATGATAGCTATAGGCGTCGGTTGCACAACTATTATTTTTTAATACAAAATAGTTATTTAAACTTTGTTTTAAAAACTATGAGTCGGCTCATGAGCCAATAAACTGAGTTTTATCAAATTTGAACTCAAACTCGTTTAGTGTTCGAACCCAACTTTATGCTCGAGCTCGTGGTTGTGACTCGATAAGCTCAATTAGCAAGCTCGTTAGCGCGTCGAGTTCGAGTCAGGTCGGCTCATTTACTCCCCTAACTTGGAATAAGTTTTCTTTTTAATTTCTTTTTTTTAATCTTATATTACTGAACATATGCCAGGCATTTCTTTTTTGAAAATTTCTGGTGAAATGAGAATGTAAGCTCAGCTTTTTTATTATTCATGATAGTCACATTTATTATGTAGATCACAATAAATAAATAATTAAATCATTGCCACGATCCTAATAGCTTTTATAAGTGGAGATTATAGCCAATGGGAGTGTCAAAATGGGTTATTGGATTAGGCTCATGTCTGACCCAAGATTGATCGGCTTTGTACTCATATGACCATAAACTGACTCATTTTGTAAATGGGTTAAAACATTGAACTAGAACCCGACTCGCTCTCAACTAGGTTGACTTGACCTGATCAGCTGATCTTATAACATGTTTAGTTTGAAAAAAAATAATATAGCAAGCTAAGACAACCAAGGAGCAAACAAATTTAAAGAATTTAAGCAAAGTGAAATTACAATTACCTCTTTCAAACCTATGCAGACTTTTTCACTATATTATAATCAAAATTTAATTAATCTAAAATTTAGTTATTTTATAATATTCCTATATACATATCAAATTTTCCAATGTGCAATTTGCGAGTCAAAATTAGGTCATTTTTTGGTTGGCGGGTTGACATGAACTTGAATTGTTTATTAAATGGGTCGAAAAACATGACTTGAATCTATCCCGTTTATTAAATAGCTCAACTTGAACCCGAATTTTTTGGTTGGGTTATTTGGTTGTCTTTTATTGACACCCTTAATAGTAAATCATACTCTTTGAATGCTATGAGTTTATTAAACTACACTGTCGTAGATGGGGAAAACCTATAAGAATGGTTTAAGATCAAGGAACATATTATAGGATTTGTAGAGGGTAATGTGACCTTGATGGGTAGTGTGATCTAGTTAGAGGTAATGCGACCTTGGTATGATATTAAACCTATGGGCGATAGAGGCAGAGCGATCTCAAGATGCAATGCGACCTCAGGAGATTATAGGATGAAGTCCTAGACCCAACGATCTAGACATAACACCTTCTGAGGTGGGAAAAAGTGAATAATGAGATGAATTGATATTTAAAGTTGCATATAATAAAATGGGATACAACAGTCAAATGTAATGAGGTTTATATATCTTATGTGTAGCAGTATTTTCACCTGTTATGTTATGATTTGTTATGCATAATTCCTTTATAATGATAATTGACCCTGTTCTTACATTCCCTTATTAATACATGTGGACGTTTTATATGTCTATATATGACTACTGTATAAGACATGCATATCTTTCTATGCATTTTATTGGTCATTAAATGATTATTCTTGTTGTTTTAGGTAAAGGGAAGGAGAAGGGTGAACCACAATAGTATCAAGTTTTGTTTGTAAATTTTTTTGTTATTTTGATCGTTGTATGAAAACTTTTGGAGGTTAGTAGCCTATTGTTAGTCACTTGTTTTGGTGTCAGATAGATGCTCTGTAAAAGAAAGTTTTTGGAAATGAAAATTTGACGGTTTCCACTTATAATCGATATTTTAAGTTAGAATGATGTGAAACACACTCGGAATTGCACGGAGACATAATAAGACAACGGAGTAAGCAAGTCGATATAAAGATTAACGAGTCACAATTAATGATTTAATGAAATCTCAGTTGCAAAATTGCTTAGGCATTGTCACAAGCTCATTAGGCACAACAATTTAAAACAATAACAAACATGCGAGTAATGACGAATGCACTTTAACAATAATCCACGGGTTAATATTTAGAAAAGTCACCTTGAGTTTCCCTCACTCAAGCTCTCTTGCGGTTAACAGAAGAAAGATATTAGCAATACTGCTGTGATCACCATGAGGAAGAGGGAGCTTACAATACTGTCCACGGGAAAGCTATTCGGAGCTAGAGGAGTTGATGATCAGTGCAAGCGTGGCCACTCGGATGGACGGTAGTATTCGTCGATGGCGGTTGATAGGGAAACTAGTATCCGATCCACGTAATCTTCAATGGTGGCGTCGATTTCTATGCTGACGTCATGACGAAACGCCGGCTTTGCTACGGAGAGGATCTCCTCTCCAAAATCTGAAATTGTTCATTGCAAAAACTGAAATAAATCTGGATTTATCCCAGCTCACAAAATCTGAAAATTTTCTTCAGGTTTTTATTCAAAACCTGAGAAAATTCTCAGGTTCCAAATAGTAGGAATTGTTAACTGGAACCAAGACTTGGGGAACTTTCTCGGGCAAGAAGGGGAGAGGAAGATGGCGGTGGAGCAAGGGGGGGTGGGTGGCGGCAATGAATTGATGCTAGGGAGATTCTTTCCAAATCAAATTCTGTAATAGAACCGTGGGAAATTTCTGCCAGCAAGGGGGAGAAAAAGGGATTAAATCTTACCTAATTGATTTCTTAATTACGGTAAGAAATAAAAGGAGGGGGGGGGGGGGGAGCAATTAATGTACAGAAATAAGAATTCTGTGAGAAATCGAACTGATGGAAGCAATTAAAAGTGATGTCAGGATTTGGATGTGAGGGAAAAACTGTTACGGGAATTTGAAAATTAGCTTCCAAACAATATGGTAGAATAGGAAATAAGTATTAAATAAACCAAGATGGAGGTGAAGGGGGGGCGACAATGCAGAGAAAAGAAAAGGGAAGAATTAATTTCATTCCCAACAGTGGAATTTTGGTCAAGAGAGATTTAAGGTGATTTCAAATTATTTCTTAAGTAATAGATGAGATTAGGAAATAATTTAAAAGAAATTAATGGGGTAGGGAGAGAGGGCCGGCGGCATGCAGAGAGAGGGGGAAGAGGGAGATTGGGGAGTGGGTGATTACTTTCCAAATGTGTTGATGCCACATAGGATAAAATTAATAATTCCACATGTCATGAAATTCGGATTGGGTTAAGTTCAAAAACTTTCCCTTTTTAGACTTTTGCAAATATGGAAAGTTTGAACCTCAAATTTGAATTTCAAATTTTGAATTCAAAATTTCTAGATTTTCCCTTTATTGCAAAACCCAAATTAAGGAGTCATTATGACAATTTGAATGTCATAATGACTTGGATCATGATTGTGGCCTCCAAAGGAGGGAGGAGATGCCGCCGATCGGGTGGGGGAAGGCCGTGGGAAGGAGGCCGGCGATCGGGTGGGTGATGGTCGTCGGCTTGGGGAGGTGGAGCTAGGGGACGACTTGGGTGGATGAAGAGGGGAGAAAGGAGATGAACAAGAATATACGAGAAAGATAGAGATAATTAACGAATTCACAAAGAGATCGTAAGAACCGCGAACCTCGGATTCTTCCAAAGATTGACGGGTATTGCAAATTACCCTCCTCGGGTTTCTCCTCTCATGAACTCACTAAGAGATCACATGAACTCACTAAGAGAACATAAAGAAATTTCATTATCAATAATTCATCCTCTCATACAATGCATGAGGCTTCCTATAAATAGGCCAAAATGAACCAAAACTAAAAGACATAAATGCCCTCGGGACTACAATATCAAAATGACCACCCATAAGGGTAAAACCGTAAAACTGAAAAATAAAATAAACTACTACATAAAAAAGACTCAAAATAAAACTCCTGATCGTGGCCGTCGATCTCCGGCGTCTTCGATGGTACACTTGTCGAAATCGCTGACGATGTCCTCATCATAGAATTTTTTTTGAACTGGTTATGTATTTAGCTTGGGTATTATAATGATTATAATAGATCAAATGTAAGTTATTCTTAGCCACGGTGGTTGCACTTTGCGTCGACTGTTTAACGTAGGGCTGACATGAGGTGCGACAAAATGTGGTATCAGAGCAAGCTTTAAAGATCAGGCAAATTCTTGTGGAAGTAGTATCTGAGTTAATGTTTAGGATGAAATGATTAAATTTTATAGAGCGTAGGTGGGGTTAATTCTTCCAAAATGGAATTCAATTACTAGGTGAGATCATTATCCTAGGTAAAATGTAAATGACTAACTTAAACCCTAGCAGGACCTACTTGAAGGTGATTTTTTTGTGTGTTTGAGTGTATATTTCAGATATGATTTAGTACCAACTTGTAATGTTCTTTATTTTCTACCAGAAGATGGCTGAAAGAGTTCTTCAGGGAACTAGTGGATGGTCAGCACTGCTTGGTCAAATACTAGAAGAACCTGAGAATGTTGCACCGGCTAAGAGAGGTGAACTTAGGGCGGAGAATATGCCATCCGTGTCTAATCCTGCATTAGTGATGTCAGGGACAATGATGCAAATGCAAATAATGCAGATGATGGAGAAAATGCAATCCTTAGTTGGGCCAGCTGGACTTCCTGCAACAGTTGTACCATCGCCAGTAGTTGTGTCTGTAGCACCTACCATTCCTGATAGCAGAATCAATATTCCCTTTACTGTGAAAATAGATAAGTATTTAAAGCTATTTCAAAGTTTGAAGCCACCTCTCTTTAAGGGAGAAGTGGATGAGAAGATTTTAACTGGAATGAAATGCCCAAATGAAAGAAGGGTATCTGATATAGGCAGAGGGGGGGTGGTGTTCAAAATAAATTGGGTTTTAAGTTTTGAGAGCTATTTGGTTCTAGCTCATAAATGCTTAGTTTCTACTACTTTATCAGCTCATTAATGCAATTAATTAGATTCATTTCTCCTTGCTTTTGACTCTTTGGTTTCCCCATTCATGCCTCTTCCCCTTCTTGTGTCTCCTTGGTTTCTTCCTTGTAAATAAAGGCTGTGTGTTGGTTTCCTTTTCGGTTTTCACCCTGGCTGCTTTCCCGTGATTCCCTCTGTGCCGTTTCCTGTGTTGGCTCCTCAGGTCCTCTGACTGCTTTCCCATGGCTCCCTAGCTGTGGTTCCCATGGCTTCTCTTGCCCGTTTTCTATGCAGATTTTTGGGAGCTGTTTTGTGAAATATGCCGCCCTTCCTCTTCCGCTTCCTAATGGGATTAATTGGGGTTTTACGTGGCTGTTTAGGTGCTGTTTCAATGACTGTTTGGGTGTTGTTTTGGACTGGCTTTTGGCCTTCCATTTCCTGTTTTTTATTAAGATATTTAATGTGTTTTTTGTGGCTGTTTGACTGCCCTCTTTCTCCTATAATAAGGTGTTTTGTATGTTTTAGGGGGTTGATATAATGTTATTTTTGGGAGCCTAAACCTGCGGGCTTCGTCGTGGAAAAGCTCGAGAGCTTGTTCCACCTCTTCTTCTTCTTCTACTTCTTGGGAAGGTTTGCGAGCTTCTCCTACCTTCGTCTTGAACTTCTTGCCTTCTTCTTCTATCCGCAAGTGACCACTCAAATTGTATCTTTCTTCTCGATCCAAGAAAAGCATGTTTAGGTGTATTTTTATTTTGTGTTTGTAAGCGTCAAAAGTTTGTAATTCTTTTATTTTATAAAAGTTGTAATTTGTCTATTTTGTCGTATTTTGTTTAGTTTTGAGTATTTCATGTATTTTCTTTTATCCTAGGAAGAGTTTCTTTTGCTTGCAAAAAATTAGGGGTTTTTCTAACTTTTTGCTTGCATCAATTTGGTATCAGAGCTTTGGTTGGTGTCTTCCTAGGTTTTGTGTCTTTGTTTTAAGAGTTTAAATATGGAAAATAAAAAACAGCCAAGTAATTCAGTGGACAATCTTCCAACAACAAAATGGATGCCTCATCATGCAGATTCTTCAGATCCTCTACAATTTGAGCTTTTAAAGATTTAAGAACATCTGCAATTATGTGACGAGAGATTCGAGTCTAAGAGGCGTTCACTTCTAGCAGAATTTGAACGAGAAATGGAAGCCATCAAACGAAAGTATGACATTCTAATTCAAGAGTCTGAAATGTCGGATCTCCAAAATTTTGAAGACAAAACTCTTCAACCAGAGGAGAATTGATATAGGCAAGGGGGGGGGGGGGGGGGGGGCGGTTCAAAAAAAGTTGGCAGTTAATTAGATTCATTTCCCCTTGCCTTTGACTCTTTGGTTTCCCCATTCATGCCTCTTTCCCTTCTTGTGTCTCATTTGTTTCTTCATTGTGAATAAAGGCTGTGTGCTGGTTGCCTTTTCGGTTTTCTCCCTGGCTTCTTTCCCGTGATTCCCTCTGTGCCGTTTCCTATGTTGGCTCATCGGGTCCTTCTCTGGCTGCTTTCCTGTGGTTCCCGTGGCTTCTCTTGCCCATTTTCTGTGCAGATTTTTAGGAGCTGTTTTGTGAAATCTGCTGCCCTTCCTCTTTAGTCTTCCCCTTCCTAATAGGATTAATTGGGGTTTTACGTGGCTGTTCAGGTGTTGTTTCAGTGACTGTTTGTGTGCTATTTTGGGCTGGCTTTTGGCCTTCCATTTCCTGGTTTTAATTAAGATATTTAATGTGTTTTTGGTGGCTATTTGGCTGCTCTCTTTCTCCTATAAATATAAGGTGTTTTGTATGTTTTAGGGGGTTGATATAATGTTATTTTTGGGAGCCTGAACCTGCGGGTTTCGTCATGGAAAAGCTCGATCCACCTCTTCTTCTTCTTCTACTTCTTGGGAAGGCTTGTGAGCTTATCCTACCTTCGTCTTGAACTTCTTGCCGTCTTCTTCTATCTGCAAGTGACTACTCCAATTGTATCTTTCTTCTCGATTTAAGAAAAGCAAGTTTAGGTGTATTTTTATTTTGTGTTTGTAAACATCAAAAGTTTGTAAGTCTTTTATTTTATAAAAGTTGTAATTTGTCTATTTTATCGTATTTTGTTTAGTTTTGAGTATTTCATGTATTTTCTTTTATCCTAAGAAGAGTTTCTTTTGCTTGCAAAAAATTAGGGGTTTTCCTAATTTTTTTCTTGCATCAGTATCCTTAGCAATCTTTGTATTAGAGGGGGAAGTAGAAAGGTGGTGGAGATGTCAGCATATGTCAAATCATTGTGAAGCTCAATTTCATTTTGCGTAACCCTTTGTTTTTTATTTGTAACCTATTTTCTGACCATTGATATATGAGAAATATTGTGCACATCAGATATATCTGCAGGTAGTGCTAATTTGTAAGCAACCATTCTCACTCTTTCAATAACTTCAAATGGACCAATATATCGATGATTGAGTTTTTTGCCTTGGCCAAAATAGAAACATCCTTCATTGGTCTACCCTTCAAGAACACAAAATCACCCACTTCAATTTCTATCATTTAATGCTTGGGATCATGGTATTTATGTTGCCGGTCCTGGGTTGCTTTTAATCTTTCTATTATTAATTTGACTTTTTCAGTAGCTTGATCAACTAATTGTGGACTCAATAATTGTTTTTCACCAATTTCAACCCAACTTAAAGGAATTTTGCATTTTCTGCCATACAATACCTCATATAAAGCCATCTTAATACTTGATTGGTAGTTATTATTATAGGTGAACTCTATCAATGAAATATGATCTTTCTAACTACATCTAAAATCTAACATTCACAATCTTAGCAAATCATCTAGCACTTGAATTAGTCTTTCTGATTGACCATCAGTCTGTGGATGAAGCACAGTACTGAGCTGCAATTTTGTACCTAAATTTTCATGAACACTCTTCCACAATTTGGATGTAAAATGCCCATCTCTGTATGTACATTGACCTTAAGATTTTATGCAATTTGCTTATTTCCTTTAAAAACAACTTAACTAATTTCTCCATTGAATCAGTTTGACAAATAGGCAGAAAATGTGCTGATTTTGTTAGTCTATCAATCACAACCCATATACAGTCGTACCCTTGCCTTAATCTAAGAAATCTTGTAATAAAATCCATCGCTATATCTTCTCACTTTCAATCTGGGATTGGTAAGGATAGCAACGCACTATTAGGATTCTGATGTTCCGCTTTAACAACTTGACATTTCTCATATTTTGTCACATATGAGAACCTAAAGCACTAAGTTATGGCTGGTCCATTAAATCTGCATAACTATGGTTGGTCCAAAAATGCCTTTAATTAGGGATGCTAATAATCTGATCTCAAGCTGGTCCAACCTTAACTCCAGGTTGGCTTGAAGTCATTTGAACAGATCTTGAGTTTAGTCAAGTTTAATTATAAGTTGACTCGATCTAATCTTGAGTCAAGCTAGACATGATTCATCAACTTCTACCTAATCATGATTTGAGTCCAAAAAGCGATGTGATTTCAATCTTATAAGGCAAATGCTTAGGTTAACATGCGTATAAATACTAATACATGTATAACTTCATGCATATAAATGCATAGACGCATTTATACATTGATTCAAGTACAAGTACTTGCATAAATATACTTCACAACTGTTAAGATTGGCATACCAATTCAGAATTTGACATATTTAGATTGTCTTATGTAAAAAAACTTCACAACTGTGTCATATGTGAGCCATGTTTAGCATTAATGACTTCACTAACTTTCCTATGGCCTGTGTTGCACATCCCAATCTTACCACTATCGCTCTCATCTATAAGCAATCAAGGCCTGTTCATCTTGCAGATCCCAGCACCAAAATAAAGCAGCAGCAATGGCGGTTCTTCAGTCTCGGTTAGACCAACTTGAGATGGCTCGTCAAGCACAAATGAATGCGGAGCACACAGAGTCTCTCACTGATATCAGCTGGGGAAACCAGATAAGAACTTATGTTCTTCATGTAAGTTTTATTTTTTTCTCTACATGGTTCTTAGAAAGCGACTTTGTGATTATTCAGTTATATATCTCTCTCTCCTACCTGCAGCCATACCGGATGGTGAAAGATCTCCGAACAAACTATGAAGTTTCTGACCCTGATTCTGTTTTAGAAGGAGATATTGATGGATTTATTTTGAGTTTCCTTTCTTCTTCTCTTGATAAGGAGGATGCCAGCTTGTAACCAGGCCAAATAAAATACAGTGTAATTCATTTTTAGTTAATTGTTTAGTTGAATGTACTGTAAGTTGAGCGAAATAAATTTTGTTATTTGATTGGATGTAAAACTGGAATCTCATACTGTGTTGAATTATAATGGAGAGCTTAAGTACAACTTCATTCTATTCCTTTCCCATCCTCATTCATTATCTACTAACTGCTGTGCAAGCTCTGTGTGTGTGTGCGCAGTGAGGGGTATGATTTTTGCTTATAATAGGTTGGGTTGAGGGTAGTTTCAAATGACTTGTGTTGAGTTTAAGTTTCAAACTGAGCCTGAGCTTAACTAATTTATTGAGTTCAAGCCCACTCATAAAAGGACTCATTTATTATGAAAGAAAAAAATAATTATGATTTAAATTGTTGTTGTAATAAAATGAGAAAAAGAATGATCTTTTATAGAAATAACATGAGATAAGGAATAAAGATATGGTTTTCAAGTATTTTTTAATAAATTTATATTTAAAATTTTAAAATTTTAATGTATTTTAAGTATAATTTATATTAAGATTTTTTTAATGAGTCAACTCATGAGCTGACTAGTCAATTCGGGACTGATTTAAGCTTGGTTTGTTTGCTCGTCGAGCTAGACTCATGAACTAGTTTTCAAGTTGAGCTCGATCTGATTCATGAGTTGATTTTACTTAGTTACACCCCTAATTTAGAGTGAGGATTGTGGGTTGTAAGCAAGGCTATAAATTAAGGTGTTCATTTTATAAAGGCAATTTTATTTTGCATGCAAAAAATATCTTTTGAGATATTTAAGAGATGATGAAACATTATTTTGCATTTACTTTACCTCGTGTCAAAAATAGGAAAGAACAAAAATGTTTATAATGTTAAATTCAAATTTATTCTTTGGCAAAACCTAACCCTACTGACAAATTTGCTAGTTAAAGCAAGATAATAGGATGAGAGAATAAGCAAGTATGAAAAGCTAGGATATCAAATCATCTTTGTGAATAGTAAAAGCATGAACTGCATAATGTGTCTCTTAATCCCTTATTTATTGTGTTAAGAGGGCTACAAGAAATGTTACTCCTAGAAAATTAGAGAACTAATACATTGTTTGATAAGTAAAAACTGACATAGACATGCAGACAAGACTGAGAGTTATGCACATGGCCACTTTCCCCTAATGTGGCTTGAGATGCCCTTAATGAATACCCCGGGCAAGTCTCAAGAGTGAGTGTCTTAGTGATCAACGAACCTCAAAGTAAGTGACAAGTCTTCTGGACAAGTGTCCCTGTGAGCAATGGATAAATATAGCTGATAGAGCCATGACTATGAGAACCGTAGGTACATGTGTCTCTTGTAGGTTGGTTGAAGATAACCATGGAAGGAGATAGCATTCAGTGAGGATAGTTGCTAAAAAATTAAATCCTTCACAAGTGAGTGCCTCTTCGGGTGAAGACTTATTGAGGCGAGTCCCTTGGTTAAGCTAGTTGGGAATATGGGGATCATGGATCTAATCCTCTTGGAGCAAGCTTGTATGCTGTGAACTCTAATTGGAAGAATACATGCTTGTTTATAGCCTAACTATAGCCTTCCTTGTGGTAAGGTTTCTTTTGCATGATTGCTTCCCTAACTATGCCCCTCATGCATGAACTTTTCTTGTACCTACAAGTTATTTACGTAGACATGTATGACCAAACTATTAGTTCCTGATTCACTTATTTATTTGAAGAGTGATTTGTGAAAAGTAAAAGAGAATTAAGGAGGTAAGCATTTAATATTCCCACCAAAGGAGAAATAGAATTTATTGTCCTACTTTTATTATTAAGAAGAGTGTCATTATATATGAATTTCATAATGATGTTGATTATACCTCTATACTACCCTTACCTATAAATAGAAATTAGGGGTGCTAGTAAGGTCTTCTTCATTTTCTTTGCCTTAGCTTGGTTATTCTTGCTAGCATAAGAGATGGCCGAGTCGAGTTTTGCTATTACAAAAATGTTGACACTTGAAAACCTCTAAAAAGCTCTCCTTCATAAATGAAAAATAATGGAGGCTGTAGTCTAGCTAATTCACTAAGATGAATAAGAAGACGATAGAGGTCGAGCTGAGTATGACAATCATGATTGAGTTGAGTAAGGTGAATGCTTCTTTTTTGAGTTTCAATGACATGCGCCTTATATACAGGCATTTTAGAAGAGTCTCCACATACCATAGAGCTCGTTAGGTCCTCACCATGGTCAATACAATACTTGTGGCAGTGGTCCCTTCTCCCATGGTAGTTAAACCAATAATGCAGCTTGCTTTTCAGTGAAACTAGCAAGTACCCACAACCCTATGATGGAAGAGGTTGGCAAAAGTAAGTTTACATATATGCAGAAGTATATGTGCATTGAGAGATATATTCATTTATATTTCAATTAGACATCAATCTATTTTTATTTTATTTAAATTTAACTAATTTTAAATTTTATTTAAGCGATAATTAGCTAATTTATCAAGATTGTGTCTAAAATTAAATTACAAGGGAAGTTTGATCTTATTTGCTTGAAAGTTCCCTCTATAACAACATACCCCCAATAAAGCATAGTCAAATATTACTTTTTGATTTCTAAGTGTATAGAACAAGCTATAAGGTGGTTCAATCGTTCATCAATCATAATTCAAAGATAGATGGATTATGGTTTGAAGATGGTTATATCATTATTCAATCATGGATTGAAGAAGGTTTGGCCATGGCAAAAAGATTACTTAGTTATGTTTCTCAAATTATGTGAATCATGTTTGAATTTGAATAAATTATTATTCGTTTAGTGTTCGTTAATCGTTTGAAGATGTTCAATTATTTTTTGATTTTGGATTATATTTTATGCTAATATAACATGGAGTATAATGACAACATCTATGACACAATAGATTGTATTTGACAAGTCTTGTAAACCGATTATAAGAAAAGTAAGATAACAGTCATAATACAAATCATATTATAAGAAATGAAACACAATAATCATAATATAGATTTCTATAATTAGGTTTGACAAGGGTTCTAGCATAGTTTGACTAGGGTAGCTACAATAGAGTGCATTCCAACACCTTGAATAGAGCAGGCTACAAGGTTTATAGAATGAATCACAACATATATAATGTAACATATAATAAATATAATAATGAGTAAACTAACCAACTACAATATTCCACAACTAACCAATTATAACAAATCACAATGACAACCCTTACATCATTCCACTACTAACCATCTACAATATTTTTATAATTATAAGAAGACTAAACTAAAAATTATTATGATGCATGTGAAAATTTGATCTTATAAGTAAAGTAGTTATGATCTTTCACTCCACATTAATTACACCTTTATTGCCCCGCTTTTTCCCCCTCGTTTAAAGTCATTCTATTTTTTTAGTTGATCACCCTTATACTCACCAATCAGAGTAAACATCTATCTTTATTTCATATGAAACCACCCAATTTTTTTTATTTGATAACTATTTTTTATTGATTTAGCTAAACAGGTTGCTTGTGTATAGACAATCATGCTTGGAGCCTTATTCAAGATCTTCCTTTATGCTTTTTTTAATTTTTTCAATAAACAAATTTTATCTTGAATAAAAATTTGTGTCTATTGAAAAACACTAATATAATGTGCACCTAAATAACTCTAATAATGTATTCACTAAGAAGGAAACTGCAATCTTAAGCCCACTGAAATGCTAATTATCATTGGAATATATCGACTTTTAGGGAAGAAAGTATGAGTCCATCACTTAAAACCAATTTCATTCTCAAGATAAAATACTATGGTTTGGTTCTTTACATTTCTTTTTGTTGAAGTATCTATAGAACTCTACTTTTTTGTATGTCATAGATGTCAATCAATATTCTTCAAGATAATTATTGATTTTGAACTTCAGAGAGGTGGTCAATGTGACATGATGAGTATAAGCTCCATATCATGCCTCTAAAATAGGTTGATAAAGTATTAATAATATAATTATGTTTATTTGAAAATGATGCCAAATTATTTAATGTACCTATTGACTCCCTTAGCTTGGTTATGACTTATGAATACATCCATGAATCATTATTTTTTGAGTCCACTAATACCAATTTCCATTGGATAAATATGATCACTCACATCTTGTGTCACTAGAATAGGTAAAATACCTCTGCACCATGAATTAAAAAAATGTTCCATCTATGCTGAACACTTGCACTTTTGAAGCCTTTAATGCACACCCAAACATAAATGTTTGTACAAGAAACATCATTCATTTTCATGCCAAAGATCAATAATAATCATTAAAATTTTTTGCATAGCACAATCAAGTAAGATGATAACTTTTGAAAGAATGCTTCACTAGGGCCCTTTTATATAAGTGAGAGCTTGCTCTCGACACTGCCGAATCTTCTCATAAAACAAATTAATATATTGGTCCCTCTTTCATATGATATGACTATCTTTGACTTCATATTCAGATCATATACAATGGGATTATCCTTGAGTATATGCCTAATGAGTCATGATTAAGTTTGTTAATGATTTTTCAATCTAACTTCTAACATACAAATATGTTTTTATTTGGCTCATGATCACCGACGTACTTGAGTTTACCAATTTCTTAGTTTGCAAGCTCTATAAGTATTTTTTTTTTCAGAGCACAATAGATGCATCATACTTATTTGCCTTATTTCTTCACCTTGCATTAAATGTTTTTTTTTTCATTACATGGAAATATAATACTTTATTAAACTTGCTATTTTCAAAGAGCTACCTAACTTGTAATTAACCGGATGATAAATTGAAGTATGATGCAATTATATTAGCAACCCTTGAATTGGAGGTACTCGCATGCACTAACTCTCATAATATGGGAGTTGTTTTTGTATTTTTCATGTCTTAAGTTATTTCTTTTAGCTCTGCAATACATGAAGAATTGAGAGGCCTTACCATTCACTAGAGTAAGCCATATTCAATCATCGTGCAAACATATTTGAAGTTTGACCGAATTATGTTTGAAAAATGGACAAGCAAAGTTAGAAAATTCTTTAATCCATGATCAAACTATACTCGAAGACATAATCGTACATTATTCTTACCACATTGTTAAAATATTTGTGCAAACTATATTAAAACTTTATTGAAACCATTGGAGGCACTTGCAGGCACCAATGCAATCTCTCTTGAGCAAATAAATTTTTCACGAAGGTATAATGATGACCATAGAGGGAAAAATAGAAGTGGAAAAATGAGGCTTCATTTTTTTTCATACAAATTATTTTGATTTTGAAAATATTTGGACATCATTTCTAATTTTAAAAAAATACTGATCTATTTTTTTTTTAATTTTTTTTATCGTAAGATATATAAATTCAAAATTCCTAATTACAAATCATTCCATTTTTAAGTTATTTTTTATACTTGCTAAACCGACAACCTTATAAGACCCTCGTTAAAATAAAAAAAAAACATTCCACCGATCCACATAACCACTGTTTTTTTTTTTGGGGAAAAACATGATCACTTTCTCATAAAGGGACCGCTGCTCTCCCCTGCCGATAGCAGCCATACATGATCGCTCCGCAATGCTTTGTGTTATGCATTGGAGAGAAGCTCTCTTTTATCTTTGGGAGGCCTTGCTTCGCCTCCAAGGATAGAATGTCGCTCAAGGAGAAGTTTTCGGATCGGTGGAAGCCCTTTGAGCGCTCGCTCCAGTTCTGGGTGCGGGCTGTGGACATCTATGTCGGCTATAAGGTTTGCCAACTCCGAACAAGGTTAGTCAGGGATGCCGGCGAGCAAGAGGCCATGTGGGAGCGGCAACACGTGCTTGCCGCTGAGAAGATGTACTTACTCTGTTCCGAGCTTGGTGGCTTCTTCCTCAAGGTAATCGACTTGGAAACGTGGTTGCGGTTTTCTTTTGGTTGCTTTGTGTTTCTGGAGTAGATTTGCATTGAGCAATTATGAAGGGCGAGCTTTCTTGTTGCGGCTAGTCTCGTGATGGTAAGTGCCGAGGGCCATTTATACACGAAGAATCATCAATTATCCAATTATAGACTGTTGCTATTGATGAACCCTTTCCTAAAATGCAGTTAGGGAGGGACTTCTTCTTTGTTTCGCTTGTTTTTTGTTTGGTGGCTCAATGTTTGGTTGAACATAGAAAGCAGCGACATGAGAGAAAAACACAGAGCAAGACAGGAGAGGAAAATCTTTTTGTTTTTTGTTTTTTTCACCATTCTTTTTGTTGTCTATCACTTTGATCAACTCTCTTGGCGTAGAGAACCATGCTAGTGCCAGAGTGATACGGACTTCAATTTTTCCTAGCGCCTAAGTGATTGGGACTTTTAGTTTTTGATAAGTTAGATGCCTTAGACCTCCATGATTTGGCCTTCGTTTGGCTTAGCTTGGCTTATTCACTATCCATTTATCCTTGAACTACTCGCTGTGTTGAAGTAGCCATTTGACATTTTTTTTCTTAGGCCTATCAGCCTATGACAACAAACTAATACTAACTCTGTTGATCTCTTTCACAGAAGTAGTGCTGAGGCTTAATAAGATACTTGATTTTCTCTCATATGAGTATTAATAAGAAACCGTAACTATTAACTTTCTCATGCAAGAGAAAATAAATAAAACAAAATATAATCTTACTTCTATAACAAATGAGAAATAAAAGACTAAATCTGTACTCTCTTTTCATTAAGGAAGCATCAATATATTATGATGATCTGATCCGGGTTGTCTTTAATGAGTATTCCTTTTGTCGCTGAACGGTTAACTGCTTGCTTCTTCATGCTGGAAGTACATCAAACAATTTTTACAATAGAATAATATTGATGTAATATTTATCAGGCCGCACAAATCTTTGGTAAACCAGATTTGGCCCCAGCAGCATGGGTGAGAAGACTTGTCACTTTGTGTGACAGAGCTCCTGAAACACCATTTAAAGTAGTTCAGCAAGTGGTTGAGGAGGAATTAGGAAAAAAATTTGATGAAGTCTTTGAACGATTTGATGTTGAACCAGTTGGATCTGCTTCAATTGCACAGGTTTGTCAACATTCTATCCAATTGAATTACATATAAGCTCAAGCTTTTATAGAGCAGGGTGGGTTACTATTTCTTTTTTTTGTTCACTTGAACTTTGTGTGATTTCCTTATGCTTTTCCCGGATTTTCTTGTCTATAAAGTTGGGGAGGATATAGCAACAATCATCATACTACTGGGAAGTGTTTACTTCTCTGTTTGTGTTTCCACACATGACACATGTTACATGTATAAATAATCTAGCGAGGGAAAGGGTTTAAGGCTTGAAAGCAGTAGACATTATGGCTTCATGCATTCTTTCAAGGTTTAGGCTTAGGTGGCTTCAACATTTGCGATGAATTGGTAGAAAATGCTTAATTAGATTGATAAATAAATTTGGATCAAAGGATGCAATGAAAAAAATGGGTAATCAAACTGTTCATAAAGATTTGTGTAGCTGTTGACCTCTGTTATGATAAACAGAATGATAAAAAAATAGAAGAGAAAGCCTACATGTAAAGCTTTGCCGGATATCCCGCTCATGTCTGTAACACTGCAAGCGGCGCCGCTCGTGTCCTCTCCCACGATGTCTGCATAGAACTCGCTCTCGATCTCTACCCACTCGCGCCTTTAAATACCGAACCAAATGGAGCGTTCGGCCTGCTACGACTCCTCTCCAACGCCACAGAAATCTCCCGATCTTCTCTGCTCTGTCCGAGATCCTCTCCCGTTCGGACGACCTCCCCGTCTCTGCTCCGACCTAATCCCGTCGATCTCCCCCAAACTCCACCTCCACAGCCTCTCGACCCCCTTTGCTGCTTCCAATCCAGCCGAGAGAGAGAGAGAGAGAGAGAAAAAGAGAGATAGAGAGACGGGAGAAGCCAACCTACTCGAGCCCTTCTTCAGCTCCTTCGTGCCCTTCGACTTTCGCTCCTTCGACGACACTTCCCTTCCTGTGTGGATCGGAAGTCCCGACATTTTGATCTAAAGCAAGAACAGTAGCTCGCTTGCTGTGTAGGTAACTTTCTCCCTTACCCGCGCTTCTTCGGCCAAATCCCTTAAAACAGAGAATTAAACTCTCTGTTAACAGAGAGTTTAATCCTTTGTTAATCCTACTTAAACTCTAAGGGAGTTCTAGTTAACCTAATTATAATTAAATAAGTTTAATTATAATTAATTATTTTAATTTTGATTAATTATTGTTAATTATAAATTAGTTATAATTTAATTTAATTTGATTATAATTATTTGTTTTTTAATTAGAATTAATTAATTATCATTAATTTATTAAGCAAAATTAATTAAGTTTAATTATGCTTAATTTTTTTAATTATAATTAATTACTAATTAATCATATTAATTATAATTAATTAAATTCAATTATAGTTAATTATTATTAATTTTTTTAATCATTATTAACTATAATTAATTATAATTAATTTCTTTTTTTTTTAATTATAAATAATTACAAAAAAAAGAGAGAAGGAAACACTTCTCTCCCTTTTCTCGTGCCGACATCTACAACCCCGCGCAGGTATAACTTCTAAACCCTAAAACTCCGAGAACCCGTTTCAACGCATTCGTCGAGACAAAACGACCACATATACACGCTTTTCTTAGCGTGGTGGGAGGGAGTGCGTCACGACGCTTGCGACGAAGCGGGTAATCACCTAAATTCCTTCTTCGAAGTTCGTATCGCCTTGGAAACCCCGCCTATACACGCTTTTCTTAGCGTGGTGGGAAGGGATCCCGGTGCGATGCGCACAACGAAGCGGGGATACCCATAAGTACCCGCTTGCGGGGAAATAACTGCCTTTCTTGCAAAATATTTTTCAAAAAAATACATTTTCTTGCAAAATGTTAAAAAAAAAAAACCCACACACGCTTTTCTTAGCGTGGTGGGGGATCAAAAAATACACGGCCGCGGTGTCCTCGAAAGAGGGCACCTACCATACACGCTTTTCTTAGCGTGGTGGGAAAGACCCAGTTTTCCGTAGTTTTCCCCTAAACGGGGTAGACGCCGGAAGGCTGCCGAAATTTCGGGTGAACGCAATACTACGTTTGGATCTCATTTGAACTCAAGAGAATAATTTGAGACTTGGACTTGATTACACTCGAATGACATGCAAGAACAATGGTGGACTTGGACTTGTGGACTTTAATGCAATAAAGCTCAAATCTAAAACAAATCCAAGCTTAATTAAAATCATGAGGACTTGAATGAAAACTTGGATTCAAGCTTAAATAAAAGATACAAGTTGACCACTTGGAATTGTACTCAGAACTTGAACCAAGTTGACAGCATTTGAACTTGAACTCTACCAAAACAACAGAGGACTTGATTGAACTCAGAATGGAAGGGGCTCACTTCGAGTCTGAACTATGCTTGAACAAAACTTTACACACAAAGAACTTTGACATCAAAGCTAATATACAAGTTGACTATATGGGACTATGCTCAAAACTTGAGTCATGTTTGCAAGAAAGCTTGGTTTGAACCAAGTAAAGGAGATGAAGAACTTAACCTTGAATCAGTCTTGAACTATAAGGAACTCAAATCAAAACTAGAACTTGGAATGAATAAAGACATGACTTGGACATTTGAGCTCAAAACAAAATTTGAGTTGGATCACGGAGGACTTAAACAAGACTCTGGACATAAAGAACTTTGATATGGAACTTTTGAATGATAATTTCTAATATGCAAATTGGGATAAAGATGTTGATAAGTGATGATATTAGACTTATCATACATATTGAATCATCAAAGTAAGAAGTTTGCAAATGAAGTTTGTTCATAAGCAATAAAAGAAGACTAAGGAATTTGGTTCAATTATAAACTCATGATAAAAGCTTTTGAACCATACTAATTGATTCATAAGATCAGAGCTAGTTCACTCCTAATCTACTTGTAGTGAATGTATTGATTCACTAGAAAGGCTCTTGATGAATATGATGATTCATGGTTTGCTTGTAACCAATGCCGAAATATTCATCTACGATCATGCACTAAGGATGTAACATGTTAGTGAGCAACATCAGAATAGCTATAATAAATAGAAATATTTATTATACTCAATGATTCAATCATCATTTGATTTGCAAGCAACCATCAACAAGGATTAAAGACACATGATCTACCCACAAGCAAAGATTAATTAGAGAATGCAACAAAGTTCCGACTCAAACTAAATGTCGATTCCAAGTACAACTCGCTTGATGGTTGAGATGTAAGAACTATCAGGTGACATAACGACAAGAAGTGACAGTTCAGTGTCAAGCAAATGCAACGAACTCTTACAACAGCTTCTACAAAGTTAAATGCAATGTACTCACAAGGACAAAGAATGATTGCTTAATGTGTATGTTCCCTGAATACACCACTGAAACCTCCAATGCCAGCAATATTGCCTGTAGATTGAGAAGGCAGCATTGCTACTTGATAATAGAAGATCCATCCTTGCAAGCAAGTACAATCACCGATATGGTACTGGTGCAAATGACTTTCCTACGGGCATCTTTAAAAGATCGTATCAAATATAATCCGTCTCTACAACATACAATCAGTGGACCACCCAAGATTGGTGAAAGAGTGGATTCGATGCAGAAACAATGGATGCAAGCATCTACAATAAAGCAGGAGATTCGTTAGTGCACTACAATGCCCTTACAAAAAAAAACAAGTAGTGCACGACAATCCACTTGTACTAAGCAGCGAATCACTAAATTCAGAAGCTGCTACGCTACGCCACCGGATTTGCAACATTCGTACAAGCAGACAGAAGACGTCTACAATAATTTCAAAGTACCCCTGCACGTGCACTATAAACTGTATACACATAGGTACACTAAAAGGGGTAAAAATAATTATAAAACCCGCATGGGCCCCGGCGAGCGTGTTATTGGTACACACGTGACGTCTAGGGATGCTGCGCGGGTTGACAAGTGAATTCAGGTTCGAAACCGATCCTTCTATACGGATCAATAGAAGTCGACAGGGTTCGAACCATTAAGCAAATATAAAGTTGTGGCGACTGGTATATTTGCTTTAAAATATTCATATTAGACCTTCAAGGCCTACAACAATATGAATTCACTAATAAGGGCATAAAGCCTGCGAAACCTGATCCTCTATCGACCAATAGATAGAGTCGACAAGGTTCAATCCAGAAAATGGAAATGCTCCCCAAACACCCCGATGATGGCCGTGTTGAATGCAGATCTCAACCGGAGGGGTTCCCAAATATTTTCAAATGTCTCAAAAAAAAAAACTCCACAAAGTCTATTCCAAAAATCCAAAAAAAATCTTATAATCCCAAATCCCAAAAAAATATTTAAAATTTGAAATTCAATCATTAAATGCTTAAAGCAAAATTCCATCCACCCTCCGCAACAGTTTGTCGAGGTGGACAAATTGAAAAATACTTCAGCTCATAAAAGAGTCAAGTGCCTGGTCGAGAATATCACTAGGATCCATTCTCAAAACAGTCTACTGCCAGTAAGGACGTGGTATGTGTCCTCTAACCGGTGGTCTGCCGCCAAATGGTACCGCAGGATAAATGATTATGACCCAGGGTCCTCTGAACCGAGTGGTTTTGCCGCCAAATGGCACCACGAAATACCGGTTATGGCCATCGCCGTTACGTTCCTTATTGGCATCAAATCATTGAGATATGAATCAATAGGATATGATCGATAGGGCACAAAGCCCTCTGTAAGCTACAATGTTTTAAAAGGCGAAATCGGGAATCGAGACGTTTTTTCTAAGCGAGGCGAGGCATAAGCCTCGAGGCGGATCGAGGCGTAAGCCTCAAAATGATTAAAAAAAATTAATTTAAAATTATAAATAATGACAAAAAATAATAAAATATTATGTCAACTATGAATTTGAAGATTTGTTTTAAGATAATATTACTGGAATACAAGATTTAAAATAAACTCACTTAAAAATAAAACATTCTCTTAGGATCAAGACCCAAAGCAGGCTCATCATCACTTTGATTGTCTTCAGAAGAATCTTCATAATTAATGTCAAAGTCATCCTCCAACTCTTCTTCATCTATAGTATTTTTTCCTTTATCTCCTATATTAGTTAATATTTCATTAGGTATAAAATGAAACAATAGTAACATACGAAATAATTCATTATATTTAAGAATACCTTTAAATTTTTTTGAAGCTCCAATCTCACTTTGTTTCTTTCTTTTATATATTTGGGTAGTTACTTGATTGTCTTCTTCATTGACATTACTTTCTCCTTCTGCTTCAACTTCAGATACATCAACATTTTTAGGAGTAACCCATTCATCATCAGATTGTAACTCATCAACAAGCAAATGGTCGATTTCATTCTCAATATTTCCTTGATTTTGCAATTTGAGATGTCTATTTTTTAGTTTTTTGTTAAACATAACATAAACTAGTTTGTTCATTCGATCTGCCGCCAATCAATTTCTTCTATTTGTATGAATTTGATTGAAGATACTCCAATTACGCTCGCATGCAGAAGTCGAACATGTTAGGCTAAGAACTTTAACTGCAAAAGCTTTCAATTCAGGAACATCATCTCCAAACTGAGCCCACCAACGTTCTATATGAAGATAAACATAATATTTTATGAATATTGGTTGAAGTAAAAGACTTGAATATAAATATTAACATTAAAATTATAAATACTCAAACTATAAACATACCAGGAGATCGTGTTTTGTAGCATGCTTGTGCTGCTCTAAATCCAAACATTCCCTTCTTCAAATGAAAATCCTCAAGTTGATCATTCACTTTGAGGTAGTCTTCTTCAGAAATGAGTCTGTCCATACATGCATACAAACCAGTTTTCACCTCTTTGTCAACGTGAAAATCCTTATCATAATGAAATTGGGGATTTAAATAATATGCAGCAGCATGTAAGTGTTGGTGTAATTGTCGATCCCACTTTTCATCTATAATATCCCATATTTCTTTATAGGCACTTTCTTGACCTCCTAATTCTTTTGCAATGTCTTCTTCAGCCCTATTCATTGCTTCATAAATAAATCCCATAGCCGGGGTCCTCTCACCATCAACCATTCTAAGCACCTTTACTAATGGTCCTGTTGTATTCAAAACATAATTTGTACTGCGTCAAAATGAATCGTCTTTCATAACAATCTTTTTAACTTGTTTTCCTTTTTGTTTTTTGGCCCATGAACTTTTATCCCACTCTTCAGAAGCAAACATTGCTTCCAAAGATTGTCTTAACTTCTTGAATCTCTGCAATGTTAAATATGCAGTAGCAAATCTTGTAACAGCAGGTCTAATAATTTCCTTGTCAGTGAATTTTCTCATCAAGCTGAGTACCCAAGAATGATTGTATATAAACTTACTAAAGAATTTGGCCTTCAATATGGCTGATTTATGTTGAGGCAACTATCCCAACCTCTCAAGCATCAAGTCAATACAATGTGCAGCACAAGGAGTCCAGTAAAGGTGAGGTCTCTTCTCCATTAAGATTCTTCCTGCAGCTTTGTATGCACTTGCATTATCAGTAACAACCTGTACTACTAAGGCATCTTCCACTTCCTCCACAACTTCATCCAATATTTCAAACAATAATTGTGCATCTTTTACAAAGCTTGAAGCATCTACTGATTTGAGAAAAACTGTTCCATATGGATTGTTGACCAAGAAATTAATAATACTTCTATGTCGAATATCTGACCAACCATCTGACATTATTGTTACTCCTGTCTCAATCCAAGTCTTCTTAACATCATCCACCATTTTTGAAGTTGTCTTAACCTCCTCATTCAGCATTGAAGTCCTCAACTCATACATGCTTGGAAGTTGTAATCCTCTTCCATAGCTTCCAACAGATCGTAACATATTGATCCACGACGGACTCCTAACAACATTAAATGGAATCCCATTTTCATAGATGAATCTGGCGATATCCAAACAAACTATGTTCCTGAGTTCTTTTGTAGTTGTTGGAGGCTGAATATCCTGAGTATTTATGTTTTCATCGTTATCAATATTTAGCATAAATCTATCCATGGGCCCCCGACTGCCTCGATCAGAAGAAACTAGATGGCTTCCAGTACTGGAACCTTCATGCTGTGATCCATAGTAAGAAGAGTTTCCTATCATCTCTTCCATATTTCTTTGTGTGACCTCCTTTGTGGTGGCAAACTTCTTTAAATAATTTGTACATTCCTTTTTCACCTCATTAGGAACTTTTGCACATGGTCCCACATTGACACGAGTGCAGGCTAGATGATCCTTCAATCTCTTGACGCCACCAGTTATGCGTTTCTCACAGAAATTACATTTCATGTAAACATATCCCTTCTTTGCACCTTCGCCTGACACTTCAACTTGAGTTCCATATTTTCATGCAAGATCTTTCCTTCTTGTGCCACTAGTCATGCTAACAATATGACATATTTTAACAATTATTTATACCACTAATAATAAAACAACATGAATAAAAAAATATACCAGTCTGCCGGGGGTCCAAGGGGGCGCTGCCCCCTGGCGGGGTTCGACCTGCCCGGTCAGGTCGCGGGGTCAAGAGGCAGCGCCCCTGCAGGGGTTTCCGGGGGCAGCGCCTCCGGAACAAAATTATATTATAAGAGTAATTTTGAAATTCTGTTTGTTGTATATGCTCAATACCGAGTGTACCGAACATGTACCGCTTTGTACCGAGCATGTACCGCTCAGTACCGAGCATATAATACTCAGTACCGAGCATGTACCGCTCAGTACCGAGCATATAATACTCAGAACCGAGCATGTACTGCTCAGTACCGAGCATGTACCACTCAGTACCGAGCATGTACCACTCAGTATCGAGCCTGTACTTGCTCGGTAGCGAGCAGTATTGAGCGGTACCTAGCATGTACTGAGCGGTACCGAGCTTGTACCTTCTCGGTACCGAGCATGTACTGATCGGACGAATGAAAGAAAGCCGAATCAGGAGTTATTCAAGCTTTCGTTACTGCACGTCAAAGTCAATGCCACAACACCGCGTACCTGCTCTTCCGACCTAATCGATGCCTGAACGTTTCCTGCACTCACAACTTCGGCTTCGTTTCTTTCCCTGCGTCGTCTCCTTCCAACTTCGTCTCCTACACTCACGTCTTCGTCTCCTTCCCTCACAGCTTCGTCTCTTTCCCTCACGACTTCGCTTCTAGTTCGCCTTTCAATTCTCACAAGAAGCCCTAATCCTATGCGCGAATACACGAACACAAATCGGCTGCGTTGTATTTACATATATACCGAAGAAAAAATTTTGAGTCGGTGCCTCATACTGCCTCGAGGCATTACGCTCTAATGCGTACGCCTCATGCGAAAAAATCATAGGCTTCGCTGGATGGTTCGAGGCGTAAGCCCCGATACGCATGACTTCCGCCTCGACTTGAGGCGCGACTCAATGCGGACGCCTCGTCCGCTTTTTTAATGGTTGGTAAGCTAAGGTGGATTCAAATTTGTCCCCTTAGACAAACATTCACCCCAGGTCTACAAGGATCCCTTGGACGAAGCAACCCATGGCTGCCGACAATGATCCTTTTGTCAGGTTGGGTCGACTACCTCCTCTGACTAAGTAGACCAGGGACCACGATGGCCCGGGACGACGGAACCATGGGATCTTGATCGGGCCCATTATCCATTCCCCCACCATCCGCTTTAAGTGCACGATGGTGAAATTTCTATTTTTAAATATCAATTTTTCAAATCTCCAAATCTTTCAATCTTCCAAATTCTCCAACTATTTCCAAACCCAATTCTCAAATTTCCAAATATAAAAATCTTTCAACCCTTCAAACTTTTCTACATTCTCAAATCTATGCTGCTACTATATGCCAGATACCACGTATTCTCTACGTATCTGATTGACGACTAGCCTTAATCGAAAGTTCTCTCTCGTGATCGGGAGGGGTAATTAATTATAGGGGCTTGCGCCTATAGGAAACCAGAACTCAGATCATAAAGTCCTCGCAAAATGAGGGCGAAATCTCTGGGTAGTGTCTTATCTACAAACCCATCTGCCTTCCAAAATTTACCTCGGAACTTATTTTGTTAAAACTCCCTCGCCGAGTAAAAGAAGAAAAGCGCGGCGGGGAGGCCGGGGCTGAATTTTTGGAGCCCACAGTAGCATATATTTTACACCTACTGCAGCACTCACCACAATGGAAAATGAGGATTCATACCTAAAATAGTTTGGATAAGGCTAATGATATGATATTTTTTCGTGTTGTTGGATAGACCACGCCCGATCTATCAATGGGCAATGTTTACAAATTTATTATAACTTTAAAATAACTTCACACAAAAATAATCCGCCACAATCTAAAATTGAATATCTTTATATATACTAAACTAATCCACTTGGTTCCATGAGATGACACTTTGACCCAATATATGGCTGCTATATGATAGTTTTGAATTTGAATTTGAATACATTTAAAAACTATCACATCATGCATGCAATTTTTTTTAAATTTGAATGTTACATGAGATAATTTTGATTTTGAAATAACTATTTTAATTTATACTTGAGTATGGCATTATGGATGCCATTATTTTTTGAATTTTAATTCAAATTGAATGCAACAACTATTTTATTTAACATTGCAATTGTCAGGTCCCAAGCTTTGGATGAAAAAAATGAAGGATTGTGTTAGGTAAAGACAACCAATATAAAACTTGTCGAATAATTATGACATAAATCATTATTGATAATGTGTTAATGCTAGGGCGTTCTCTGAAAGTGAAGAGATGCATGACCTGAATATATTGCGAAGTGTGTAAGGGCCCGAGTGTAATGTTAAATATGTAAGGGTTTCCACAACATGGACATATACGAGCAAATAAGCTAGTCCATAAAATTAGAATCAGAATAAAAACTTAGAATATATGTATTCTTATAGGCAAATTTGTGAAATTAATAAATATTATGATTTATATGAAGATAAATATTTTATGTATTCAAAAAGCTAATTGTGTTGAGGAAAATGCTAAAGAGATTGATAGTTCATGATTTAAACTTTAATATTCAGGTGGTAGTCATACTAGAAATGATGGAGGTGTGATTATAAATAATTGTTTAAAATTTGAAGAAAAAGTTTTTATTAGAGGAGATTTAAATTGATATATTATAGAGTGATAGAAGATTTTAAAAGTAATTAATGATGACTATGGGTTTGTAGTGACTAATAAAAGTGGTTGAACAATATTAGATTTTACTCTAACTTATGATTTTATAATTGCTAAATCTTTTTGTACGAAATTTGAGGAGCATCCCATTACTTATAAGAATGTATATTATAAAATTCAAATTAAATATTTTTTTATAAGAAAATAGATCATTTAGATTGTAAAGATTGGAAAAGTATTCTAAATGAAAGTTTATGTTTCCAACATTGCTTATTAATTTTGGAATTTAAGATGAATTGGTAAAAAATGAAAAATAAAATGATGTGATATTTAAAGATCACAAATAAAAATATTTTTTATCGTAAGATTTAAGTCTTAAGATTTGAGTTATTCTTGAGGAAATTAATATTATGTGTAAAAAAATAATTAGTGATATTAAGAATATTATAAAGCATGTACTTGGAGTTATAAAAAAATTCTTAATAATGAAAAAATTGGCGGTGGAATCAAAATGTGCAAAAAAAGATAAAAAAATAAGAAGTTTTGTTATAAAAATTTATTTAGGTATAAAAACTTGAAAAATTGTGATAGATATAGAACGGTCTGTAGGGATTCTAGAAAAGTAATATGTAATGATAATAATTTTGCTTTTAGTGATTTATATGATAGATTAGATACGAAGAGAGGCAAAAGATGTATGTATTAGTTAAGCAAAGAGATAGTATTAGTAAAGATTTATTTCAAATGAAGTATTAAAGATGAATATCAAAAAGTACTTTTTTTAGAAGAGGATATTCAACATAGGCGGATGAGATATTTCAATAAACTTTTTAATGAAGATTTTAAAAATATGATTGACTTTAATGATCTTAGCATGCTAAATAAAAATATTAATTCTTTTTATTATCGTATTAGTAAAACAAAAGTTGGAGAGTCATTAAAGAAAATAAAATATGTAAAAGTAGTAGGACCTGACAATATTCAATAGAAGTGTGTAAATGCTTGGGAGATCAAGAAAGTTCTCAGCTTACTAAACTTTTTAATATTATTTTGAATACTAAAAACATGCTAGATTAGTAGAGTGTGTTGGTTTTTATTTTTTAAGAATGAATGTGATGCACATGATTGTGCGAATTATAGAGAAATTAAATTATTATGTTATATATTAAAATTATGGGAGTGAACAATTAAGCATAGGTTATGACATGATATTCATGTTTCGTAAAATCAGTTTGGATTCTGGAAGCTATATATTTTTTGAGGGGTTTGATGGAGAAGTATAGAAAGAGCAAGGAGGATCTACATATGATATTTATTGATTTAGAGAAATTATATGATAAAGTTCCAGGAGAAGTGATATGGAGAGTTTTAGAAAAGAAAAGAGTTAATAATGCTTATATTCTAAGTTCTTAATGATATGTATACAAAAGCTATTACTTTTGTTCAAACACAATGTGGTTTGACCAAATATTTTCTTATTTTAGTTGGATTATATCAAGGATCAACTTTAAACCCATATCTTTTTTGCTTTAGTCATGGATGTTGTTACTAGATATTTGCAAGAGGATATACCATCGTGTATGCTTTTATTGATGATATTCTTCTCATAGATAAGACTAGAGAGGGAGTTGATGAAAAACTTGAATTATGAGGTCATTTTAGAGATTTTTGTTATAAATAGGAATGATCATCTCTATGGCTTGAGAGGAGTTTAAGATCAATTTTGACACGATCTAAGAATCCTAGAAGTGTGCTAAGATGATAAACAATTTTTAGAAAATTTAAAAATTAGAGCAATCAATTACTATTATTATTATTTTTTTTCTCAAAGCTTTGTAAAATGCCAAATGTGAATTTAATTAACTCTAGTTGTTGTGAGATTTGCAATATAGACCTTTAAGGGTTTGTGAGAAGTTTGACAATAATTTGGGATTTTCTTAATTAATCAAACTCAAATTTTGGCATTCACCAAAGCTTAGGAAAATCCATGAGTCCTAGCATGTGAGGCCCACAACATTTTCTTTTAGATTAATTTTGTTTAATCTATGTCCTAAGCATCATGCGACTTGATTTAGTCAAGTGTGTAGCCATTGGATTTGGATTTGATGGATACGAAAACCTACGGTTCATTGTAGGCGAAGATTTGGGATGTAATATGAATGCAATTTCATACATGGAAGGTCATTGGCACGAGTCCAATGACCTGACGCTCATTGCCTCCCACTTTGGATGCTCAAAAGAGAGCAACCCATTGGAAATCACTAGATTTTCATGAGTTGGCGAAGGGGATAATGGGTGTTGTTAGGTTTGAGATCATTAAATGAAGTTTCTACAAAGATCTAATGTTTGTGGGATCATCATACACAATCACAAGGGCCGGGAGACCTAGGCTTTCTAAGTTTAGGAGTTTTACCTTACTGGAGCTATTGTCTGATGACAACCGGCTTTAGTACCTTCATCTAGTAGAGACAAAGGCAATTGTGAGAAAGAAAGGTCTGCTGTTCGATTGCTTTGGATGCATTAGCGCTACCAACTCACCGGAGTTGATGAACCTTGAACTTGACAATAAAAAGGACTCTTGTTCTCTTAGGTAATATTATTATTATTTTTCTCAAAGCTTTGTAAAATGCCATATGTGAATTTAATTAACTCTACTTGTTGTGGGACTTATATATGAGACTTGCAATATAGTACCTTCATCATATAATTTTATTAAATATGAAGGTTCTTTATATATGGAGAACGGTCTTTATCCTTTGGGTCTACCCTAAAACATTGCATTCAATTTCTTATTATAAAGAAGGGAGAGCCCTAATAAATAATATACACCAATTTCCTTCTTAGAGAGAAGCTAAGTGGCACGAAGGAATATACTCCAATTTCCTCCTTAGAAAGAAGCTAAGTGGCACGAAGGTTTAGTGTACAACAATCAAATCCACTTCCTAATACGAAAGTTGGAGCTTTGATTGAACCATTCTATTGGTCATTTTGATCAGCATTATCTACCTAACAAACCATTTAAACTAATAGCCTAATTTCCCTATTAAGGTAGTTGTCAATTTTCTGAAAGTTTCCTTGAAAAAAAATTAAGTCGAACTTTGAAAAAAAAGTGGCCCTAGCAGTATGGTTGGTAAAAAGATATTGTTTACAATTTCTCGTGAAGACATGAATGGTTATACCCCTTTACTTGGTCTCCTTACCAACATAGTCATTCATTTTTCGTATGCTTTCTCCATGACCAAGGTTCCTATCAAATTTGTTATGTGTTGACTGCTTTGTTTTGGCTCCTTGACTTAATTACCTTGGTTTACCATGAATGCCTTATTGTACATGTTAAAATCAAATTTTGGTTCAACAAACTTAGCATATTTGTTGCAGACTTTTTGCTTCAATGTTGGATTGTGTAATTGCTATTTATTCTTTACTTCTGAGAAAAATCTGGCCTATTGTTGAACTCATGTAAATACCAAGCGTTAAATTTTAAATTTATTGAATCTGATCAATTGACTGCATCATGATAATGCGGTTTGTATCTTGGCCCCATCGTACAACTCAATGATCCCAACTTATTTAGTAGCTCGTTAAATGGAGATTTACTTAAACAGCATTCTATGTTTAAGCTGTAAAAAGATATGGGCATATCTTTCGAAATTTTCTATCATCTAGGTAAACCTATTATACCGTTATAGGATATTCTTATTATTTCTTAATTGATCTTTAAAATATATCTTTTTCTGAGTTATAAAGTCAGCAGCATCTATAATCGTAGGTACATCGTGCAAGATTAAGAAATGCAAAGACTGATGTTGCGGTCAAGGTGTAGTACCTCTAGTCTGTTCCCTTCTTTTATTCGTGGTTGATGCTCTAGCTGCTTCGTTGCTTTTAATTTAGGTTCAGCATCCTGGTGGTGAGCTTCTGATGATGATAGATATCCATAACTTGCAAGCTTTTGCTAAATTCTTGCAAAAGGAGATCAATTTTGATCTATTTTCTCTTACGAAGGAAGTTGAAAAGCAGGTACTTGTTATTTTTGTTATTGTGTATGTCTGATATTCGCTATATATTTATGTTTCTAAGTGTAAAAAGTTAACTTGTGGTTGTTATACTGCTATTTTTGATGATGGCCTATTATTGAGGGTTGTAATTCACTGTGAAAGTTTATGCACTTCCACCCGGAAGTTTGCCTGCCAAGAGAAACCAACTAATAGAAAGTTTGATAAAAAGAAAGCCATCGTAAGTCTCAGGAGCACGGACAATTGGAGGAAACAATTTTTTTTTCCTCTAGTTTTATGACTTCTAACCAACTAGGGGAAAAATGGGAAGGATGATAAAAGTTTTACAAGGAGATGTCAAATATTCTGGCCTGGCTTAATTAAACAGATATTACTGTGGGAGGAGGGGGATGGTTTTTTGTAGACTTGGTTTTAGTTTTTTTTTGTTTTGTTTTAATTTATTTCGGAAGATCTTGATAATTCATATTTAGAAATGACAGTCTTTTTTTGCTTAATTAACTATTTTGAGAAGTTTGAACTGTTTCATTTCGATAAGGAAGATCTAATAAATCATCAATAAGAAATATAACTGCCTTGTATTCTCTGAACTTGGGAAATGGTATAAGACGCTACTTTGGGGCTGTAAATGAGATGCGATACAAGTTTACTTAATAATTTTTAGAGATTTGAACTTGATTGAATTTTAGCTCATAAAAAATGTCCTAGGCCACTAAAAGATAATGCTTTCAGGAATTGCTAGCATACTAATTTTCTGACGTGAAGTGAATGCCGGACCATGCCAGAAAAAGCTTGTGTTGAGCTTAACTTATTGGTTTTAAGGAAGTTTTCTTCACAAAGTCGATGCATTATATTGCTAGAAATATTGAGCCTTAGATTCGAGATTTGGGATATTCTGCAATCAATTTATATGGTGAATTTTAAACTGTTTTCTGGAGCAATTTCTAGAACTGAAATTAAATAGAGCAGGCTAAAAAGAAGAAAATGCTGACAAAAAGCAGAGAATAAGATGAACTGAAACTTTACCACATTGATTTGTATGTATCACTATTAAAATTTCATATGCACTTCACCATGAGAAGAACGGCCATTCCTTTTTCTTGCTTGTGAATAAAAAAAGGATGAGTTTTAATTATAGCCTAAGGTGCTGTTTGTTTGAAAGTATTTAGAATCCAAGTGTATTTTGATTGTTGGTTAAAATATATACAGTGTGTTTTGAATACTCAAAATTGTTTGGCTGTCTTTAAATTGAATGCAAGTGAACTATTTTTTCTATTTCATTGATGTAATGTACAAAGAAAAGTAGAAAAATCTAACATTTAAGCAACTTGACTATTTTGGATGCCTTAACCCAAATTGACGATTGTCAGTTTCGATGCTTGAAGTTGTGAGGAAGATTAAGGGGACCAATTTTATTGTTTGGGGTCATGAAGGGAGACAAACGAGCTTTCAATTTCCGTTACCTTGTGTCAATGAAGACGAGAAATATGCTTTTATTTCTTCGTTTGGAGTTTCGAAGGAGGCCACCATCACTTGTGTTGCGAGAAGACGAAAGGAGGATTCAATCCTTTAAATTGCCGAGAGATGAGAGAATTGAGAGAGAGATAAACAAGGAAATAGAAGCAAGTGGTGACGAGTTTGTCGACGGGGAGAAGAAACCTGTGAGTGAGCCATCAAGCTAGGGCAGGGTTCGGTTGCTGCCATCATGTGCGAGGTAGAGTAGGGGCTTGAGTTGCATCAACTGGAGTGTGCATGAGAAGGGTTTTCATGCTTATGAAGGAGATGAGCGACGAGCACTGCAACGAGGAGAGGGAGAGAGATGGGTCGGTAAGCGAGGGATAGGTTTGTTAATGAAACTATTTATTTTAGAAATTGGTATTAGTATTTTTTTTAGAAGGAGAAGAATATGTTATAAGCTGATTCATTTAGATTATGAGAAAATTGTTTAGAGGGAAATTCAAATTCTATTGTATTCCTTGGAATCATTACATATATATACATTTCAGGAGATTAAATAGAAAAAGGAAAGAAATTTAATCTAGTTAATTATAATAATTATATTCCACGGATCTCCAACTGCAGTCCATGGATTGCTACTTACAGATTGCTGACATGGCTTCCCCTTGGCTATGTGATTTAACATCCCATGGATCTCTAATTGCTGCCTACGGATTGATGACGTGGTTAACCCTTGGCTGCATGATTCAACAATTTTAAATTAAAAATTTTTAATTAAAATATAAACTATGAATTAATAATAAGCATAAAATAAAAAGAAATTTATATATTTTAAAATAAATATTTATTTAATACAACAACAATAACATCAAACCTTTATCCCACTATATGGGGATGGCTACAACCGCTACATTAATCCTTTTTCTATATTGTGTCATATTAAGAGTCAAATTCTCATTTAAATCTAACAAAAAAAGTCATTTCTAGTACTTTCTAAGACTTTTTAGATCTATCTCTACTTTTCTTAACATATATTAGATCTACTCTCCTAACTAGGTCATCGGAAGGCCGAAGTTTTATGTGACCAAATAATCTAAGATCTCTCTAATCTTATCTGCCAAGCTACTCCAACCTTAATGTATATACTCGTTTCGCAATCTGTCTTTAAACATAAAACCACTTATCCACTCGAGCATCCTCATCTTTACAAAACTTAACATAATTTTATACTTCTCTTTTAACACCTAACATTTTGTGCCATAAAGCATTGTAGGTCTCACCACCATCTTATATAATTTTACCTTAAGTTTGTGGCATACTTTTCTATCACATAAGAGACCCGATGTACACTTTTTAATGACTTGATCACCCAAAGCCACAATCCCCCCCACTAGATCTATTACAACTAAAATTATACTTCAAGTATTCAGTCTTAGATCTACTCAAAGGAAAACCTTTAGACTCTAAGCTTGACCTTCATAATTCAAGTTTTCCTTCAACTTTCTCTCTAGTCTTATCAACAAGAAGAATATCATCACCAAAAAGCATACATCTGGGTACATCCTCTTGCAAATCTCTACTAAGAACATCCTGACTAAAGCAAAAAACAATACAAGCGTAAAGCTGAACCTTGGTTTTATCTATAACTAAAATAGAAAAATATTTGGTCAAACACCTCGTGTCTGAACACAAGTAATAGCTCCTGTAGACATATCCTTAATGACTTGAATATAAACATTATCAACTCCTTTCTTTTCTAGAACTCTCCAAAGCACATCTCTTGGAACTTTATAACATGTTTTCTCTAAATCAATAAATATCACATGTAGATCCTCCTTATTTTATTTATGCTTCTCTGTCAAATATCGTTTTCTAAAAAAATCACCTTTTGATATTCATCCTTAATGCACTTCATTTGAAATAAATCTTTACTACTCCTATATCTTTGGTTGGCTAACTCATACATATATGTTTTACCATCATTTGAATCTAATTTATTATATAAATCACTAAAAGCTAAATTCTTTGCATAACATATTGCTTTTTTAGACTCCTTACAAGTCTTTCTGTATTTTTCTCTATAATAATTTTTAATGTTATATTTCTATTCTCTAATTCTATTAATTTCTATAATATTATACTTCGAATTCTTATTTATAATCACGCATATACCATTTATAACAGGCTTTTACCTAAATATTATAATTTAAATCCTAAACTATTAATATCCTTATCCTTCTCTCCAACCCATTTAGTTTCTGGAATATATAGATTATTTATCTTTCTATAAATCATAATACCTATTAATTTTATTAATTTGCATGTAAGAAAATCTCATGTAAGAAAATTCCAAGTTCTATCTTAATTTTAAAATCATGAACTAACTTCTTTACTCATATGTGTCCATGATGTGGGAATCTTGCTTATTTAACATTGCACTTGAGCATTAGTGCAGTGGCCCTTGTTGTTTCTTACTGTATTCAGGCCATAAAATCCATCGTTTGTAGGGAATGCCCTAACCTTAATAGTGTATTAAATGATTTATGTCATGATTGCTCAATAAATTTTACATTGATTGCCGACTACTTAATGCAACCCTTTACTTTTCTCATCGAGCGCTTGAGATCTGACAACGATAATATTAATAAGAACAAATGATGAAGAAATATTTTGTAATAATAAAATAAATTGAATTAGATTATGATTTTTTTTCTTTATATATATATATATATATATATATATATATATATAAAGAGAGAGAAATAAAATTTATCATTATTAGTGAATTAAATTATTATTATGTTAAGTGATAAAATAAATTTTAGTAATAAATTAAATACCTAAATATAAAATGTATGAATTAATAATAATTTTTTCAGAAGATGAGACTTATTTTGGAGCATTTAATAGCTAATTAGGAAGATAGAGATTATTAGATATATTATTTAAGATAATAAAGATGCTTTACATAATTTTATGTGATTATAGGTGCTCAAGTTAGAAAGTTTGCGGGTCAACAAGCTATTTAAATTCAAGATGAGTACTCATATTTCTAATTGTAAGAATAATTTGTTTTCTTCTAAATTTAATGCATAGAAGGATATTGACACATCTTTATTTAGTTATTATTGGAAGTTAAATCATGATTTATCTTTCTCCTGTTCAATATTTGGTCATCTTGGAATAGATGATAATTAGCATATTATGCTTCACTCTATTGTATTAAGTTAATGAATATTATATGACTGAAATGACTAGATAGAAATACTTGTATACTTATTGATGAAGTACACCCTCTTATGAGACTTGTTGGAGATGCAGTGTACCCATGTGCGTGAATAGAAAAAGATTTTGAAAAATGTTATGAAAAAGGAAACGAAAATACCTTCATTGGTACTATTTAGACGGTGTCTTCTGTGATGATTTTATTAGCTTCAAAAAATATTATGACAAGATATAATTATTATAAATATGCATAAGATATGATTGAGGGTCATTTCAAATTTAAAATATTATTAAATAAAGTTACTTTATATTTTACAACGAGCATGCAGGTTGAGTAAAATGGCTGTATTATTGTAATTTAGCAGAATAATGTGCTCATTAAGTTGAGTTTTGACTCACTCATATATTTGCAAACGCATATAGGTATTTTTAAAAAAAATTTAATGAGTGAAATAGGAGAAAACGTGTATCATAGGCGTGATGCTTCAAGAGAAAGTTATTTATAGTAATTCATTTTAAAAATGCATTTGAGAATTTAGTTCTTTTTTGGTGTATTTAAAATAGTTAGTTAGTAAACAAAATTTTAATTAATTGTTTGACCGTTTGTTTCCGCTTTGTTAATTCGAACCTTCATGTCGAGTCGTGAAATATGATGTATTGAATCTCATTATAGTAGTAAATAAAAAAATCATAGTAATGTAGAAAATGAAAAAAAAAAAAACAAAAACAAAGTTGTTCTCTAAAAGGAGGAATAAAAAAAAAAACAAACAAACAAAGTCATGCTACAATGGATGGAAGTTGATGCAATCAACATTTAGCATTGAAGATGGTTGATAACTGTGTAAGGGCTGTGGAGGCAATGGCCGATGACACACGTGGGAAAAAAGGGAAACACAACGGGCTAGTGACCATGAGGAAAGAGGGCTTTTTCATTGCAATGGGAATGCCCTAAACTTTGACAGGGGGCTACGAATGCCGACTTGTGGCTGTGAAGGATGGGGGGCCCTTCATAGAATGCAGTAAAATAGAATGCAGTACACTCATTTTACTACCAAATAAATAGCCTCAAGTGATTTGCTTAACCAAACATAGCTTGCATGCAAAATATTCCCTTCCAACACGGTTCTCTTTGACCATTACGTAGAATTAGGCTTTAAAATTTGGTCAGTGAAAATGTTTTTTTTTATTGGAAATTATTTAATATTTTGTTTTTTTGGGCTATATTGTTTTTCTTATGTGCCTTTTCTGCTTGTTTATTCTATTAAAGATTCGGTATGAATTTGATTTTCGGCGGGAGGCAGAGGCCATGGAAAGAATCAGAATTTTTTTTCGCACTAACAACAGAGCTGCACCTGTCCTTGTACCCCGCGTTATTAATGGCATGGTAACCAGGTATGTGCAATATGACTAGAATCTTTGAATGTATAGAAGCATGTGTGGGAAAAGTGCTGAATTTATGCCCTCATGCTGTTGTAACTAAGGCAAGATAATATACTTAATTCTACCTTCGTCTCAGTGGTAGCATATAGACTATGACTCTCTATCGGCTTACTCTTGAATAAACTGAAAGATGCTTATGGAAGCAAAAGCTTTTTTTGAGATTGTAGTGTAAATCTTGAGCTGTGTGGAGCTACCTGAACTTTAGATTATTGCGAAGCTGCAATTACTAATATTCAGAAGATAGGCTTAAATTTTGCATGTGTGCATTCACCATGATAACCATTGTTTAACCTTGTCCCAACCATGTATTTTCGCAAAACCATGCTCATTTTATGCTGGCTGCATAACTAGAGAAATGTTCTGTCCTCCATTTAAGGTATTTGAATTGTTGAAGATGAAGCTTACTTGTGTTCAAGAAATACAACTTAGATACTTTTCAGTATGCATATTTGCTTGATGAATGAAAAAGTTTGTTCCCTTTTCATTAATAAAATTTGTCTAGCAATTAAGATTACGTTATCGATTAATGCTAATCCATTTCATCTTTATCGAAATAATTGCATATAATGTTTGCTCAGGTCCTACTTTTCATATCCCCAAATGTGTGTTTGTTTGGTTATTATCAAATTGTTTGGGAATCATAAGAAAAGCAATTAATAATAGTAATTACAAAGTAAACACATTAGAAATATGTTGGTTAGGATATTATTTGTGGATTGATAGCTAGCTTAATCCTTTCTTTGCCTTGTCATTGGAGAGTCAAAGAGAGAGAGACATTTGCGAGTCAGAGTGGATATCATGTTGAGAGAGAAAGGAACTGAGTAAGAGAGATTGTACTAAGAGGAGAGAGAAATCCAACAAGGGGGAGATATATATATATATATATATATATATATATATATATATATATATAAAGTTGGAGATATGCAAATTAGAAATGTTAATGAGAGGATAAGTAGAAATGTTTGATATCAAAGCTGCAACTAAAAGGAAGTGAAACTTGTACAAAATGATACGAAAATTTATTAAGCTTTTGATAGAAATCAAATGTATACATGATTCAAATTTCATTGCTGTTAACATTGTTCGTGAAAATGTTAGGATATCAGTAAATCCAGCTTACTTTAGTTCATATCACATGGTTGCAATTATTTTAGTCGATCGCTCTCTTATAACAATGTTGTCATATGCAGTTGAACACCTACAATAGTGTTAATAAACTTTAATGGAGCTTTCTAAGCATAGTCCTATATATAACATGAGATTGGTCAATCAAGTTGAATTCAATTTAGACTTTCAAGTTGGAATCAACTACCAGCACAATTGAGCGTTTGTTTTTTAATGTAATATATAAGATTGAGAGCTAAACTCTAGGTAGAAGCACTTGCTCAGTAAGACTTGTGAGGGAGGAAGGAGTCCTGATGGAAGCAACAGCAAATTTAATCTCATGGCAGTGGTCTATGTTGACATTCAGTAGCAGTCAGAGCTGATTTCATTGCCAGACTGTTGAATGGGACAAGGATGTGGTCAACCGGTATGCAGTTTGTAATGATTTCTGCAGAGGGAGGATTGGAAGTGAAAGAAGTATTATGGTGGTACTGTTCAACTAAGGGAAAGAGTGTGGACTTTAGGCCAGTTCTCTGACTTCAACCACATGGGGCCGGTTGAAATTAGGTCTGTTTCAAAATTTCACTACAATGGGTTCCTTCTTAGGTTCAATATTGCTTTTGGTTGCCTCGGTTCAGGTTTGAATCTAGAAAGGATCATAAAACAAGGGTTTGATAAGTTAATGTCTGGTATAAACTTCAATTTTGCCGAAGTGATTGAGCTTTATGCGGAAAAAAATGTGGAAAAAGATTAGAATGGAAGCTTGAAATTTTTCTAGGATTTGGTTTTTCTTACCACCTCCTACACCTCCACCAAAAAGTCCAATCCCATTTCACTTTCTCTCTATACCTAGAGAGAATTTTCTCCTTAAAAGGGTTAGAAAACCCACCATATCTCCCTCTATGCAGTTCCTTCTCCACCTCAAACACCCCCTCATTCTCATTTTATTTATCTCTCTACCTAGAGAAAATAATTCACCCTCCTCTCTAAAATTGGAGGGAAGGAGAGATTTTCTCTCTCTTGCTACCCTTGCACAACTACCACATTCCTCATCATTAAGTGTTGCATCTACTCTCCTAACCAGGTCATAGGAAGGCCGACATTTTATGTGACCAAACCATCTAAGGCGACTCTCTCTAATCTTGGCTGCCACTAGAGCTACTCCAATCTTTTCATGTATATGCTCGCCACTCATTCACTTTAGCATCCTCATCTCCGCAACACCCAACATTATGCACCATAAAGCATTGCAAGTCTCACGACCATCTTATAGAATTTTCCCTTAGTTTGAGGGGTACATTTCTATCACACAATAGGCCCAATGCATTTCTCCAGTTCAACCATCCAACTTGAATTCTACTAATAATATTCCTATCTATTCACCATCATTTCGAAAAATATAAAAAATGTACATAATTTAAATTAAAGACTTCAAATATGTGTAATTTTTTTTTTAAAAGTATAATTTTATAATTTTTTAATGTTTTTCTGAATGTGTGAAAAATGGGATATGATTTTTTTTTTTCGGTGAAAATTTAAGCTTACCTTTCATAATTTTTTGGGTATTTTGGGTTGAGAGGACGAATCAAATATATTGGACTTTAAAGAACTCATTCGTCATCCAAATTGGGAATTACAACCCGAAGTTACCATATTTATGTTAACCCCATGAGCTTAAGCTTACATTTGTTAGCTAATGTGCTAATTGAGGTTAGTGCATGTATGAGCTAATGTGTTTCAGGTGAAGGTTGAAAGTGTACACTATTTGAAAAACCCTAGAGAGTGAGTTTCTAGAGAGAGAAAAAAGTGAGTTCCACAAAAATTCATATTCTTCTTTTAACACCATACAATCCTCATAATTGTAAATTTGTTTTTAGAGCCTTGTTTGATTTGTCTTGAGAAAGAGAGTTTGGATCTCAAAAGTATCTTTGTAAGAGTTTGATTACATAGCATGTTATGCTAGGAATAACTTGCTTCTCATTCTTATATAGACGTGTAGGGTTTCTCCTTTACTTATGATGGTGAGATGCTTCTTTATCTTGCAGTAGCAAAATAGAGGATAGTTGAACTAATTTTGAGAGGACTTAGTGAGCGGTCGTAGGCTCGTTGTGGACAAATCATGATAATCAGTTTGCATTCTTGTTTCTCTTATGCACTTATTTTTTCAATATTTAGGAGATGAAGGAATTTTGTGGCTTACGAAACTTTTCAATATTATTTTGATGACTTAAAATATTCCAGATGAGTGGAGGAGTGTGTTGATTTTCATTTTTAAGAATAAATGTGATGCATAAGTGTGCAAATTATAAAGTAATTAAGTTAATATGTCATACTTTAAAACTATAGGAGAGAATTATTGAGCATAGGTTACGATGTGATACTAATGTTTCTCAAAATTAATTTGGCTCTACTATGGAAGCTATACATTTATTGAGAGGTTTGATAGAAAAGTATAGAGAGAATAAGGAGGATTTACATATGATATATATTGATTTACAGAAAACTTATGATAAAGTTCCAAGATCAGTGTTATGGAGAATTCTAGAAAAGGAAGTGGTTAATAATGCTTATAATCAAGTCATTAAGCATATATATGCACGAGCTGTTACTTGTGTTCAAACACAATGTGGTTTGACCAAATGTTTTCCTATTTTAGTTGAATTACATCAAGGATCAGCTTTAAGCCCACATCTTTTTGCTTTATTCATGGATGTTATTACTAGACATTTGCAAGAGGATGTACTTTGGTGTATGCTTTTTGCTGATGATATTCTTCTTGTTGATAAGACTAGAGAGAGATAGAGAGATAGTTAAAGGTAAACTTGAATTTTGGAGGTCAACCTTAAAATCTAAAGGTTTTCGTTTGAGTAGATCTAAAATCAAATATATGGAGTGTAATTTTAGTAGTAATAGATCTAGTGAAAGGATTGTGACTTTTAGCGATTAAGTCTTTAATTAGATAACATGTTTTAGATATCACGGGTCTACTGTCCAGTGTGATGGTGAAATAGATGGGATATTATTAGTAGAATTCAAGTTGAATGGTTGAAGTGGAGGAATGCATCATGCCTGTTGTGTGATAGAAAAGTGCCCTTTAAACTTGAAGGAAATTCTATAAGATGGCGGTGGTGCATGCAATATTTTTGGCGTAGAATGTTGGCCATTAAAAGAGACATAAAATTAAGTGAAGTGTTGTAGAGATGAGGATGCTCAGATGGATGAGTGTCTTTACTCTTAGAGATAGAATGCAAAATGAGCATATACATGAAAAGGTTGGAGTAGCTCTATTGACATATAAGATTAAGGAGAGTCTCCTTAGATGGTCTGGTTAGGAGAGTAGATACATTAGATTTGCCCTATTTTAAAAAATTTAGAGGTAGACCTAAAAAGAGTTGGTTAGAAAATACCATAAATCATTTTTTTATTAGATTTAAATGAGAATTTGACTCTTAATAGGACACAATGGAGAAAAAAATATTCAGTTAGCCGACCCCATGTATTGGAATAAAGGCTTGATGTTGTTGTTGTTTCCTAATTATTGCAGTTTTCTATTATAATAGCTTACTATGTCTTGAATGATTGATTGCATTTGACGATTGATTTGAGAATTTTTTTTAATAGAATATGCTGTGATATACTTGCAAAAAATTACATCATTTGGTAGCACTTGAATCTTGAATCAATTATCATGAATGAGCCACTTCAATTTTTTAAAATAGAGTAGTATATTTTGTTTTCCCTGCCCCCACTTCTTGGTTCTGGTATAATAGTCAATTTATAATATAACGTTCTTAAATCAAACACCTAAAACATCCTTAAGAATACTAATGATTTGATGAAATAAATAATTAAACTAAACCAAATCAAATAACAACAAGAGCATGACGAAAAAGTTAAATAATCAACATCCTAAAATATAGGAGTATTACAAAAAATGAATGATGCAACTGGTGATAAGATGAATTTTTGTACTCTTGTTGATGGCCCTCCGTGAATCTGTTCTTTTTGTCCAAGATGCAACTGTAATCTTATTATGAATAATTTTTTTTTTTCTAAAAAAGAATCATGTGATGGAAAATGCAAACTCAAATAACCTTTTTCCAGAGTTATCTACTTATTTCTCTATCTCTACCATTTATGAAAATTGAAATTTTTTCCTAACGTTGTTAGGAAGGTCTTAGTGATGGAGTTTATCCATGGAATTCCTATTATGAATCTTGGAGATGCGATTGCTCAAAGAGGTATAGATCCTCGTGGTAAGCTTGCCACGGCAGCAAAACAGTAAGCAGCTATTATCTCTTATGTTTTGTTTGTAACAGTTTTCTTACTGCTTTCTTTTAAATTAACTTTTAAGCACAAAAATTTATTGAATTAAATATTTTTCTACTAAAAAGCTTCTACAGTAAGAAAACTGTTTCAAACAAAATCTTAGTGGACAACTTATGCTTTTGCTTTCTTCAAACTTGCGTAATCATCCCAATTCTTATTTGTATTATTAGTTTGAAAAGAAAATTATTGACGAGACACTTTGCTCACATTTAAATAGCTTTTTCTACTACACGAACTGGTTCTTAAAGCTTATATCAAATTTATTTAGCTATTTTCTTATTTCTAGTCTATGTTACTTTCAACTACTGATGACTGAAACTTAGAAGGCTCTTCCTGTTGCAAGAATTCCTGCATCCATGTACTCTGAGTTGTGGCCAAACAGAGTTTGGCTTTAAACTAATTTGATAGTAGCACAGTCAGAAAAGAAGTGAAACTTACAATAATTAGATATCGTGTAGATGACAGTGTTATTTACTTTCCGCTGTAAACTTTAATGCGAATCGGAAAGGAAAGAGACTAAACTTGTCTTGACCAAGAGAGAACTCAGCCATTAAGATATCACATTCTTTTGAAAATGAAAATCTTGGTGAGTGAGTATGAAACATTTAAGATAGAACTTCATATTTTAACACATTTTGCTTCTATGAAAACAGAACTCATATTTGGGTTTCTGTGCAGCATATTTGATGGATTCGAGTTTCCAAGAATGCTTCATGAGAAATGCCTCAAGACTTTTGAATTATTTCTAGCATTTTATATCATTTTAATGTATTTAATTTTTATGAAAAGACATATATACCATTAATTTTTTTAAGGAATTTTTTAGTTATAGATTTATCTCTTTACTAGGGTATATTGAGATTTAATTTGTAGTAGTTTGAATTTTCATGTGTCTTTATTTCTATAAGTAGTGGTGTGTTTGAATTATATTGAATTAACCAACCCCAAATGTTGACTCAATTTTTGAGTTGACTCGACTCAAATCGAGTCCAATTGGGCCTAATTGAGCTCCGTAGACTCAATTGGGCCTAATCAGATCTGATTGACTCATTGACACTAATCAGGTCGTCAGCATCAATTTGAACTCAATGGGCTTCCCAAATCAGAAAATCTAATCGGACGATTGTGATTTTCTTAAAACTCAAGGAAGAGGTCAGAGTGAAAAACCGAGGGCAAATTCTTTTTCACAAAACCGAGAGACGAGAAAGTTGAGACGATTTTTTTTTGGGATATTTAGGTCATTTAAGTCAAATTTACACTCACAATGCATACACATAAACTCTATTACTAGACCTTTTAGTTGGAAGCCTAAACTTTCAACCAGCTCTCAACCAATAGGAGAAGTAGAGCTGTGTAAGATGAGACGATTGGTTCGAGATTTTTCATTCTGGCGTGTGAGAGGAGCGAACGACGAGACAGCTTCTTCGTACTTGCTGGGCCGAATCGAATAGAGAAGAGAGCCAGGGAGACGAGCTTCTTCTCGTTTGTGCACGCCAGAAATGGGAGCTATTCTCGTGTGCATCCAGAGAGAAAAAATCGAGCGAGAGGGAGTGAGAGCCAGGTCTCGTGCTTGCCTGGACAGAGAGGATCGAAGCCTGCTCCTCTCACGTGCATCCAGAGAAGCCGAGTGCGAAGGAGGGAGTGGCCAGGAAGCCGCTGTGCATGCGACCTAGCAAGACCGAATGGATCTGGGAGCTTCTCACGAGTATCTCTGTGGTCGGACCGAAGCCTGGACCTATTCAGTGATTCGACTAGGAAATTCGAAACCCCCTGTGAACTAGAGAGCTGAGTAAGGTGTTCGTGTATTTGTTTTCTCCTCTTTCCTTTGACTTTCAAATAACCGAGCTGTTGTGTGTAATTGGAGGGAGTTGTGGCCTGTTTGCTCTTTTCTTCAAGATCGAGAACATCAACTGCAGCAAGAATGCGGTGTTGACGACATTTGCAACATCTCGAGCTACTTGGACAGCGAGCTCGTTTGTATTTCAGCCGCCTCTATCTCTTCAATATAAAAGTGCTACTGCCGGAGCCACTGGACGCTAGGTTCGGTAGGTATATACCTAAAATTCAGCAAATCCTAGGTCTTCAAGCCTTTGTGAATGTGTGATCCTCCCAAGCCCCATGTCCTTGTGGAAACTCCATTTTATGCGCTCACAAATCCAAAATATTGGTTTTTCTTCCCACAAATCCATGGAAATCCACTGATTTTCCACGGTTCGCTCTCATGTGAGAGCCCACAGAGAGTAGTGATGTGCTCCGGGTTGTTGGAGTTCTATCCAACGGCCCCTACAAATTTATATAGTGTTCCAAGCCTTTGCTTATGATCAAACCTTAGGTTAGTTGCTGCAGTCGATTCTAACATGAACGGTGACACAGGTTTCAATTCACATGGTATGTATCTCTCTCCTAGCATATCATAAGTTATAGTTATAACAAAATTTACTTAAAGATTCGAGAAACTTGTGCTTTTAGCATCTATAATATCTCCTAAATTTGTTGAATGTTTAAAATGAATTCATTTAATTTGGAAAGCTTACAAACAATTTGTGGGGTCTTACATGAACCCTCAGATTTGTGTTTTAAATCCCATGATGAGTAGAATTAATTGAATTCACTTTTAATATTTCTCTAAATTTAGAGATTCTCTAAATTTAGAGAATTAGAATAAATGATGAATAACTCAAATCCTAAAGCAAACTCCTAAAATTCAAAAAATTCATCCAAGCACTTCATGAGCCTTTAGATTTTAACAAAGTTAATCTTAGGACTCTCCTGAATCCATAAATATGGTCCATCCTATTTGAAATGAATCCAAATCATTCTAAAAAAAATTAGAACTCTTTCTTTTAGGAGTCCTCCTTGCAGTGATGTTTTGGAGTCTCCAAAGGCTTCAATTATCTCATTGCATGAACTATAGAATTCCTTAGGAGCTACCATCATCTTTAGATAAATCCTAGGATTGTTCTGAGTCAAATTGAATCCAACTTTACTTGACTCGGTCTATCATTTGATCTTTTGTTTGGTGCTTCTTTAAACTTGCATAGAGGTTCCCAAATGACCTCTAAAGAATTTAAGAGAGTATTAGAGGCTTCTAAGTCCAAATCTTTAGTCATATTGACTCATCTATTGAGCCAAAATCAATAAGTGATATTCCTTATATTTAGATATAGGATCCAAATCCTAGTCTCTTTTATTTGTTTAGCCCAAATTAAGCAAATGAACCTTTATCTTGGAACAAAAAAAATTCAAAGAGCTCGTGATTGATAGCCCTAAACTATATATCCGTCCTGATCATTAGCTACATTTGTTTTACCCAAATTAAGTAAATCAATAACATGCTAATTATGATCTAATCCAAAATGATCAATCATTTAGTATGTGAAAGATAAATCATGCTCTAACTTGCAATAAAGACTAAATATGCATGTGCCAATCTTCTCCCTAACCGTTGTCAAATCTTGAGCCCTAACCCGCATGCACATGACTCCTCCCTGATGGCTCTCTTATAGGTGTCATCTCCTTTGCTCCTTGCCTTTCTCTTACTCTCGGATTTATAGAGATGAAATCCCTTTGCCTTCTTCGTAACCAACCGACGAAGCTGACAATAACACTGAGCGACTGAACTTCTTCAACTCCCTCAATACCACAATGGAATCGACACTATTTGAGCTTCTTCGTTCTTCACTTCTCACCAAATGACCAAACGACTCATTGTCTTCATCTTCCTCTCTTTGTCTTTTATATGATGGAAATAGCTCCTCCTTGGACTCTAATCGACGAAGCTGATTGTGAATGAAAGACCGAACGACATCATCTCTCTTCATCTCCTTCAATACTTGGCATTTGAGTTGACAAACTCCTCTTTCGCTCCATCTTCCTTTGTAAGAAGGAACCCTAAATGACGAACCATCCCTTTTGTCTTCACGTGAAGGGACCTCGTTTATGGATATTATACAATCCTTTTCATGTAGGATTGCAACTCTAGAGTCAGGTTGATTTAATCCCATGTGAGGTTTCAAGTTTGTAACTCTATTTCATTCCAATAGATTTTAGTCAAAGTTACTACCTCTCTGTAATTCTCATCTTAGATCTATGGTCTGAGGTTGGTGTCCATTCAGTTACATTGTAAGCCCTCACGTTTCGAGGCATTTTCTCTAATTTGTGTTGTTGGAATAAAAGTCCCAACCTTCTAAATTTAATGGGTCAACTCCAACCTAAATCTAATTTTAAAAGGTAAAGCCCAATATAGGATAATTTGAGTACATATGAGTTTTTTAAAATCAAGTACTCCTACCTCTTCTTTCTTTGGCTTCCATTCCAAAAAATTATTCCAAGTTGATAATCATCTTATAAATTTTCAAAGACCAAATCTTTGACAAGAATTTCTAAGAGAAAAAACATATAAAATGTTAGCCAATGTTTTGATGAAAAGACGTAAACCACTATTTTAATAAAAAATGTTTTTAAGAGACAAATGCTTAAGATGTAATTAATCATAAGATTTTGCCCTTATGGGAAACTTGCACCCCAAAATAAAATAAACCCTATCCAATCAAATATATTGGATAGGAGAAAATCTCTAATAAAATATAAAAAATGTAAGTTTGTTATTTAGTCCATTGCAAAATAATATTTTTATCCTTCGGGATAATATATTATTTTCTATGTCGTATTCAACCACAATATTTCAATCTATTTAGGATATCAAAATTCCACCAGCAATGGTCAATTACTAAATAATTCTTTCGACTACTGATATATCAAGCTTAAGAAAGTGCTGTTTAAATTTGATTTACAAGAATGATTAATACGAATGATCTAGCTAATTTTCTTCAGCAGATACATTCTTGGTTTGATCATTTTATCTCTTTTCATATTAGCACTAGGCATTAGATTTAATCCGGAGCTCACTGATGAGAGAGAGCAGTGTTCATTATGTTAAAAATTATCTTTTATCTTGTAATTACTGTTAGTTACTTCACATGATATGAATCTAGTTATATTAATTGATGTTTGGCTGACAAGTTACCCACAAAGTCGTGATATTCTTTTAATTCATTGTATTTGTTATTTTTTGTCTACTGTGAAGTTTTGGTAAAGAGTCTTAACACGACCTAAGCTGATCCAATACTTTCCAGTGGAGATTTATATTTTCATATTGTGTTTCTGTAGATTTATTACATCCATTAGAGATTGATTGTCCTATGTTCTAGTAGAAATATGGATTACAAAAATGCTTTATGATGTATCTAAAGTTCTTTGTAGTTTATTTTCTGTTGATATGGCTAGGATGCAAAGAAATTCTATGAACTTCAGTAAGGTTTGATGAGCGTATTAAATGAACCGTAACCATAGAGTGGCTACTGTTGTGTGAATGTTCATATCATGATTTCACTAATTTCCATTTCCTTGCATCTAAGTTGGGAGAAGGGATAGTTACTAACTTGATATGAACATGGAATCGGAGATTCATACCTATTTCCAAATGATAAACTTAAGCAGGAAGGCTTGGTGTGCATTTACATTAAGTCAGATAGAGGAGTTGCACAGTAATTTGCTCTCAAAGTTTTAAAGCTTATAATTCTATAATATGAAGAGTTAAGTAAAATAAACTCGGCATTGTGATTTTATGATGGACAGTTTTTCCATGTTCTCTTCATGTAAAGTTGTAAAGCACAAGTTAAGAAACGAATTACTGTGTTTCAAGAATGCGGAGGTTCATGCTTCAGTTGATGGAGGAAGGATAAGTCAATTATTATGAATTTGAAAGAACAGAAACTTCATTACATGTTCAATAATTCTTCTTCAACTTTATTAGATGTTCAATAATTCTTTAATTTGTTCGGTCATGTGTACCAGGTATCTGGTTTATAATCTTATTTTCATATGTAATATGGATTTATATTATTTATGAATGCAGGAAGATTTTGGAAAATCTAACACTTGCTTATGGTCAAATGATATTGAAGAGCGGGTTTTTCCATGCAGATCCACATCCAGGAAATATTCTTATCTGCAAGGATTCAAAGGCAAGTTATCTATTTATGATGTTGATAATTTGTAAGATTGTATATCTTCTTTGATCCATATAGATGAATTCATTCATACGTAGATATTTTTGTATGAATATTTAAAAATTTCCTACAGACATGCATGCTTTTTTAAAGCGTGTGCTCCACTCATTTCAAAATAAATTACTGCAATCATTCAGCCTGAAACATTGTCCCAGTCCACTCCTCCAATGACCGCTACTACTTGTACATCTGAAAACAGATCACAAATTTGTTGCTAAGTTGTATCCTTATCGGAAATATAGAACTGAGATTATGACAAGCTGTTACAAACCCATCACTGCATCTGACCAAAAGGGATGTAGTTTTAGTATAAAAATTAAGAAGTTTGATCATGTTATATTGGACAACAATGCTTCTAAATAAACTTCATGTATAATTTGATACATATAAAAAATTTTTAATTTATATCATTCATGTCCTTTTGATGAGACCGTATAGTATTATAAAAGGATATGTTGATTACGACTCTATACATAAGTGTACGTGTCGCAACAAAGTAATACAATGATGGGTAGAGTATCATTCCCGCAATGATTAATTTAAGTCTAATTTGAAAAGCTAGTTACTAATTTTGCAAATCACTAGAAGTTATCTTGCCAAATGAAATTGAACTGACAAAAGTAAAATCTACCCTACCATTTCTTTTGCAGTTTTTTATTTTATTTTTTATTTTATAAAATATCTAAAATTTCTAAATTAATAATATTCTTGATTTCATGCAAATAAAAAATTCATATTTCAATAAGTTAATGTGGATCCGAGCAATAGTAATTCTTCGCCTTTGTCGTGCTCTTATGGATACTAACTATTGTTGCATTTTTAAATGTCTCCTCAAGATCCTGTTAGACCGGTCCACTGGACCGGTCCAGCCGGTCCAGGCGAGACCGGTTCACGGGCCAAAATCGCGAAACAGGCGGAGATCTCCGCCTCCTGCGGAGATTGAGCGGCCCGACCAGCCCATTAGAGCATTTTAGGAAGCGTTTTTTAGCATTTTGAGAGGGAAATTTGAATGTAGGGGCTGTTTAGGGATTTCCTTTTGATTTGTATGCATTAAATAGTTGTTTTTCCTAGGGTTTGGACATCTTGAATTTGGCTGAAATTTGAGATCTCTTAGATTTAGGTTTCTTTGGGCTCTTGGCGTTGCCAGAGATTTGGGAGAGAACGATCCTCCTCTCGAATTGAGGATCAATTGTATCTTGCTATTTTATTCATCGACTAGTGGAATACAAGCTTTTCTTTGAGTTTTCTCTCAGATTTCCTTGTCAATTTGCTGTTTTTCTGCTGTAAACAGCAGATTTCTGCTGTGGACAGCAGTTTCCATCGGATCAACTTCAGTTTTGGTGAGAAACACTTGGGAACTCAAGTGTTTCCTATCAAATTGGTATCAGAGCGTCGATTTGGGACCACTGGCGGCTGAAATTCTGAAATTTCAGCAAGTTTATTATTTCCGGAAGTGATATTTTTGAGATCCATTGGGAAGAAAGATGGCCGGAAAGAAGGTTGACATCTTGGAAGGCGAAGTCGGCCAATTGAAAGCTGATTTGGAGGAAAGATTCTTCAACCTTCAAAATCAAATCACCTCCAACAATGAAAGGTTGGAGGGGAAGTTCACCGCAATGGAGGAAATGTTGAAGAAACTATTTGAGATGAAAACCAATCCGGCGACATCGGAAGTAAGAGAGATCGCCGACGGCCATGGCATGGGAGGAAATCCGAAGCCCTTGCGGGGGAGGAGAAATGTGGAGGTGGAGATCCTAGAGGAAGAGAACGACATGCCTCCTTTAGAGCCCCTTTCGAGGGAAGAGATGAGCATGGGATATGACAGAAGGGGGGCTGATTTTGGTGGGAGAAGAGAGGGATCGCATCGCCGAGGTGCTGAATTCGAAAGAATTCAGCGTCGAGGGGGGGATTTTGAAGAAAGAAGGGAGGAACATCATCGTCGAGGTGCTGAATTTGAAGGTATTCAGCGTCGAGGTGATGAGGTTGAAGGGAGTAGAGGTGAGTATGAAGAGGGGTTAGAGTATATTCGTCGGAGGGACGATCGGGACAATTGGGGAACGCCTCCTCTGAGGGGAATGGGAGGCTATGGAGGATACCGGGGAGATCCCAAGGTGAGGAAATTGAAGATGCCCGTTTTCGAGGGGGAAGACGGCCATGGCTGGATCTACAAGGTGGAGCGTTACTTTGCGGTCAATGGGTTGACAGAGGATGAGAAGCTGACGGCGGCAGGATTGTGTCTGGAAGGAAAGGCTTTGGCATGGTATCAATGGCGTGACAGGAGGGAGCCTATTAGAAACTGGAGGGAATTCAAAAACTGCATAATAGAACGTTTCCAAACCGACCGGGGAGGAGATTTCTATGAGCAGTTCTTTGCTCTGGTGCAGGAGGGATCAGTAGAAGACTACCGTGATCGGTTCGAGCACCTGGCTAGTAGGGTGGAGCGATTATCAGATAGCGTATTGGAGGGGAATTTCATGAAGGGGTTGAAGGCAGATATCCGAGCGGCAGTTAAAGTTCTGATGCCTAGTGACTTGGAGGAGGCAATGAAGTTGGCACAGCTGGTAGAAAATCAGAATAACCTGGAGAAGGGAGCTAGGAGCAGCAGCTCAGGAGGCTCTTACAAGACTACGACCACTCTTTTAGCACAAAAGGGGCCTGCATCAGTCAACAATAATGAGATCACCAGGGAGAAGCCAATAGGAGGAGGGAGTGGGGATAACTTCAAGAAGCTCACTGAGACAGAATTTCAGGAGAAGAGGGCAAAAGGGCTTTGTTTCAGATGTGACGAGAGGTATACGCCGGGGCACAGGTGTAAGGACCGAACTCTTCAAGTTCTTACTGTTTGTGATGAAGAAGGAATGGAGGGTGTCGTCTTTCCACCTTGCGGACAAGGTGGATCTTTGGGAGGGGAGTATTGTTAGACCGGTCCACTGGACCGGTCCAGCCGATACAGGCGGGACCGGTTCACGGGCCAAAATCGCGAAACAGGCGGAGATCTCCGCCTCCTGCGGAGATCGAGCGGCCCGACCAGCCCATTAGAGCATTTTAGGAAGCATTTTTTAGCGTTTTGAGAGGGAAATTTGAATGTAGGGGCTGTTTAGGGATTTCCTTTTGATTTGTATGCATTAAATAGTTGTTTTTCCTAGGGTTTGGACATCTTGAATTTGGCTGAAATTTGAGATCTCTTAGATTTAGGTTTCTTTGGGCTCTTGGCGTTGCCAGAGATTTGGGAGAGAACGATCCTCCTCTCGAATTGAGGATCAATTGTATCTTGCTATTTTATTCATCGACTAGTGGAATACAAGCTTTTCTTTGAGTTTTCTCTCAGATTTCCTTGTCAATTTGCTGTTTTTCTGCTGTAAACAGCAGATTTCTGCTGTGGACAGCAGTTTCCATCGCATCAACTTCAGTTTTGGTGAGAAACACTTGGGAACTCAAGTGTTTCCTATCAGATCCCAAATATTAAATTAGCCTATATCTAGGGTCTAATTAACAATTGTTCAAATTCCTTTGTTGATTCTACTACGCCTTCGCCGAGGTTGTGGATCACACTAGATTTTAAAAAGTGAGTGACAAACTATACAATTAAATAAAGTATATGGAAATATGAAACATAACATAGCATTTCTCAACAAAGAATTTTTTTCTTTAAACATGCACATAATAAGTTTACAATTGGTTTAGAAAAGTATATTTAATCACTGAACCTGCATAAAATTAAAATTCAAACTATTTTGGTACAAATGAAAATAGGAAACAAGAGTAGAGGTTAGGAATAGAACCAGTATCATTCAGGGAGGCTACTAGAAATCGGATTTGATTATATTTGGTTCCTCTATCAGTATTCTCATTATTACCTACCTCTCTCTCACACTTCCAACACACAAGGAAAAGAAAGTACGCCCATAACAAGCTGCCCTTGACATAAGGAATGAGCCACCTATGAAAAATTTGCTCTTTATATTAGAGATTGGTATCTCACTGTAATTATAAGATTCTTCTCATGATGAATTTCATTATTTTTATCACCCCCTGGTGTCTCAATGCTCCATGAATAACCTAGAAGCAACAATTTTTCCAATTTATAACAATTCTTAAATTAACAGCTTAGTCTAACACAAAATAATGTCAAAATGGCATCTTCACCTCTAAAGAATTTCTCCTAAGTCAAGCCTTTAAACTCTACGACTCCAAATCGATTTAGGTATGAGAATGCAAAACAAAAGATTTCACTTATGGAATCAACAATGCTTATGTTACGAGATTTGAAAGAAATGAAATGCTTCATCTTCTCTTATTCCATTCCCTTCTTCTTCTCATTGCCTGCACCACTCAATTCCTAGCCTCCAGCTATAGTTACGAGATTTGAAAGAAATTAAGTGAAATGCTTGTGTTAATACTTATATAACTAATTGTATTTATAATTTATTATTTTTAAGTATAAATCAGTTATAGTAGTACAATCTACAATCCTCCATTTCATGCTGCAATTAGTGGGAAACAAAGTTTTCTACATAATATTACTTGAGTGTACTGTAAATTTAATTGAAAATGTTATGAAATTTATTTAATAGTTGAACTAATTATATATCTCTAGTCTATTGTTCAAATTGATAGTGAAATATAAGGGAATATTATTAGTAGAATTCAAGTTGGACGGATGATGAGGAGGAATATATTAGGCCTATTGTGTGCTAGAAAAGTATCCCTCAAATTTAAGGAAATTTTTTTTAAGATGGTGGTGAGACCTGCAATGCTTTGTGGCGTAAATATTGGCCATTAAAAGAGAAGCATAAAATTAAGTTAAGTGTTGCAAAGATGAGGATGCTTAGGTAGATGAGCGGCTTTACACTTGGACACATAATGAGGAATGAGTATATACAAGAAAAGGTTGGAGTAGTTCTACTGGTAAATAAGATAAGAGAGTCATTTTAGATGGTTTGGTCATTTAAACGTCGATCTCCCGTTGATTTTGTTAGTAGAGTAGATGTATTAGGTCCGGCCTATGTTAAAAAAGGTGGAGGTAGATCTAAAAATTTTTGTTAGAAAGTATTAAAATGTTTTTTTTTTTAATTAGATTTAAATGAGAATTGACTCTTAATAGAACATAATGAAGAAAAAAATGATTAATGTAGCCGACCCACATAGTGGGATAATGGCTTGTTGTAGTAGTAGTAGTTAAACTAATTATATAATTTAATATAATTACACTATTTACATGTACATCTACATAAAATGATTGTTTCAAAATGTAGAATTTTATAAAAAAACTTATAATAATTTTCAGGACGTGTAAAAAATAGGTTATAATTTTAAATTTTAATTATTACCTTTATGCAAATTTGGTATTACAACTGCTCTTGTAGATTTCACCCTCTAAGCCATTTTCTTCTTCTCTACTAGTTACATTGCAGGAATATGTGAGAAAATTATGCTTCTTTACGTAGCATTTGTGCAGAATTTCAAGATGATAGACAATAGCCACGACATGGCAAACCTTTTGATAAGTTTTTGGGTGGATTGAATTGGAAAGCCTCCTTTTGAACAATGAATGTTGCTTTGACAATGGTTTCTGCACAATGTAGAAAGGTGATGGGGTCATAAAAGCACATTGTAAAGCACCAACCTGTGTTCAGTTTTTTTTTTTTTTGAATTTCGTTTTTCAAAGTTTATGAGCATTTTAATTTAAGCATGAATCATCTATTCTATTGAGAAGTGCATTTGCTTAAAAATACGGATATCAGCCTTTAAACCTTTTCAATTATCTTTGGACATACTTATCAGTTTCATTATTTTTCAAGGTTGCGTTACTTGACTATGGACAAGTTAAACAACTTCCAGATTGCCTAAGATTAGGTTTTGCCAACCTTGTTGTTGCAATTGCAGAAAAGAACCCTTCAAAGGCAGCCCAGAGTTACAGGTCTGAACTTGACATCGAACTATTATTTTGAAAATCTTTCCTTAGCACCAATTTGTGAGAAGCTCGTACAAGCTTGTTAATAGAACTCATAAATGATTCTCCTCTTTTCACTATGCATGGAAGTTGGTAAATCATTCATTTGGCGTCATTTGCAAAGGATTTATAATTTTTCTCTAATGGTGTTATATAGGGAACTTGGCATAGAAACTTTAAATTCAGATAATGATGAAGAAGAACTACTTCAATTGGCCATGAAAATGTTTGATACTAAACTTCCCGGTGGAATAACAACACTATCACCATTTTCAGAGGAATCTTCCCTAAAGAAGATTTCTGTCCAGGTATGTCATTGCAACTTTGTAGGATGCCTCGTGCAATATCCCTTACTGGAGGAATACCATGTAAAAACTTTTTTCTCATTTTCTTATAAGAAGACTCTATGTTGAACTTTGCTAAATAAAGAAGTCATCCTATAAGAACAGTAATTTTACCTAAAGAAGATTGTTCTTCAGGTATGTTGTTTCAATTTTGTAGGCTGCCTGGTGCATCTTCCCAACTCGCTATAGAACGGCATATAAAGATTGATTTCTGATTTTCTTTTACGACTGGAAATTGCTGCTTGTCACGTTTTATTGCATGGGTTCTTAGAAGATGGTAGGATCTAGTGAAACTTCCATAGCTGCATCTTCAACATGCACTCATTGGCTCATTGCAATTTAACGCTCATAATTCTCGTTCTTTTTTTTTGTCATTGCTTCACATCTGGTTTAAAATAATCTACAATGGGGAGCCTAAGACGTTAAGGTTGGGGAATTGGAATCTTTGCTGCTGAAGGACAAAATCCACTATTATTATCAGCATAGTAGTTGAGAATCAGTGTTAGGATGCAGTGGAACTTCCATAGCTTTGACCTTCAAAACATCCTCTTAGCTCACTCCTATTTGACGCTCCTTATTCCTATATTCCTTTTGTCATTGTACCTAACTGGAAGTGAGAAGTGATCACTATGGATTTTTTATGGGTTTTCTTAGGTTTAGGCAAGGCCATGATACTATATGGGTAGTTGTGGACAGACTAACAAAATCTGTTCATTTTTTATCTATGAGGCAGACAAATTCAGTTGATAAGTTGGTTGCTATACGTGAAGAAATTGTTAGGTTGCATTTAATTCCTAAAGTTATTGTCTCTCATCATGATGACAGATTCATTTCCAAGCTGTGGAAAGAAATTCAAGAATGTATATAGTTGATGTTGTATTTCGGTACTACTTTTCACCCCCCAGACGGATGGACAATCAGAGAGTTATTCAAGTGTTAGAAGATCTATTGGGACTATATGTTCTATATTTTGGAGAAAGCTAGGAAGATCACATTCATATGTTTTAGTTTGTTTATAATAATAGTTTCCGGACAAGTATTGGTATAACTTCATATGAAGTCTCATATGGGATGTGTAGAATTCCATTGGCCTAGATTGAAACAAGAGAAAGAAAATTGATAAGTTCTTAGCTGGTAGACAGTGCTACAAAAAAGATCAGATTAATCAAAAAGAGATTAGGAGAAGCTCGGGATAGACAAATAATATATTTTGATTGTAAGCATAAATCTGTTGAACTTTAGACTGGTGATTTTGTATCTTTAAAGGTCGGTTTGATAAAGAGTGTGAGCAGGTTTGGAAAACACATTAAGTTGAGTCTTAGGTATATAAAACCTTTTGAAGTAATTGAAAGAATTGAAAATTTGGCTTACAAGATATTCTTGCCATGTCATATGTCAAATATTCATAATATATTTCACATATCAATGTTAAGAAAGTGGGTATCAGATTTTAGTTAGAGAGTTTCTGAAGATAAAGTTGAAGTGCTACTCAATCTGACTTACAGAGAAGAGCCAGAATGAGTATTAGCTTGTGATGTGAAATAGTTGAGAAAGAAACAAAATTCCATAGTGAAAGTTTCGTGGAAGCACAAATAAAAAAAAAAAGTAGTTTGGGAGAAAGAAATTAAGATGAGGTAGCTATCTTGAGACCTATTCTGACTACTATGTGTGCTATAAATGTCATGGATGACATTTTCTGTAAGGTGAGGACGATATAGGCTTCATTTGGGACAAGTTTCTAAAAATGCTTTTTAGTACAAAAAAAAATCTTGAACTAGTAATTTTTGTACATGGAAGTTGCTTTAGAAAGCTATCCCAAATGAAGTCATAATACCTGTTGTTTCTAAACCCAAGTAATCCACTTGATCTTATATGAATTCTTACTTAATCATGATTTTATTGTCAATTATAAGTCATGTTGTGTCCAATTAATCTTTAATGGGCTTAGTATTGAAAAAAAAAAAGAATTTATAAATAATAAAAAATGCCATTAGAGCATTTCGATGCTGGGATAGGTGGCGTAGCGACATTGTCTTCTCTAATTGAGCCGGGGATTTTGGGGAGTGCTATGGCACAGTGTGGCATTGTCGGGATACTCTGCTCTCAGGTTTGAAGCATTTGGGAGCATATGCAAAAAAAAAAAAAAAAACTTCCTCTTAATCGTTATAAATCATTAAAGAATAAATTTAAACATATGCACAAAACATTTTAACATTAAAAATACTTAACCGTTGGTGTCAGTTCAATTCAACTCCAACAACATTTTCAAATCTCTGTCACAATTATTTTCCATTAGTGTTAGAAGAAATCTAGATACTTGAAAGATCTCATACCAAAGAAGCAAGAAATGTAAGAATGTATATTGAGGAGCTTGAAATTTTATTACTCCATACATCGAGTCATTGAGTGCGATATTTACTTATCATCCATTTATGGGTATTTTAGTTAAAAAATTTTTTGTTGGGGATATTTATCCAAATAAAAATGTCAGGGATAATAGGCCAAAATTATGCATTAATTAATTTGTTTTTCCCTTTGCCAAATGCATGGTCAAACATGCTGGATGAGCTCATGCCATATGCGCGAGCAGGCTTCTTTTCTGAGGAGTCAATAAGAAGAAATATGACGAAAATACTGTCGTCCAAATGAATATAAGAAGCTGTTTGTTTGACCGTTTAATTCAGTTAATGCAGTGTTATCTTGTTGCTTTGTAGTGTCAAGCATGGCTCTAACCTTACAACTTCCATCGGAACTGCAGAGCTTCCCTGAAGAGCTATTTAGTGTCCTAAGAACAATGCAACTGTTAAGAGGATTAAGTGTTGGAATGGGCATTAGCTACTCCTGCGCCGAGCAGTGGAGACCCCTTGCTCAAGAAGCTTTGTACCGGGCCGGAAGGCTGAAAGGTGACCCTTTGCTCCTCAGTTCGTATTTGGCTCCAAGCTTTTTTTTGTTAGTAACATCAAAATTCTTAGATTTACTTACCTATAATATAAATTTTGATTGATTTTTTTATATATTATATTCATCTCCAAATTTCCGATTAGGAAAGGCGATGTATTAGATTTGACAACCGTTTAAAATATAGAGATTGACCTGAAAAGACTTTGTTAGAAAATATTAGAAATGACCTTTCTTTATTCGATTTAAATGAAAATTTGACACTTAACATGACACAATCGTGAAAAAGGATTCATGTTGCGGACCCCATATAGTGAGATAAAGGCTTGATGTTGCTATTATTGTTGTTGTGTATTCATCTCAAAATAAATTTAATAATTTAATGATTAATTATATAATAACATTCAAGCTTCGTTTGGAACAGTTTCTTTGTTGCTTTCTAATACAGCTTTCTAGTACAAAAATTTCTTGTCAAAAAGCAATTTATAAAATAACAAAAAAGCTGTCCCAAACGAAGCCTTAAATAGAATATCTAACTCAAACATTTTCAGTTTCCATTAGCCTATAGGCTATAACATTCGCTGCAATTGAATGCTTCGGAAAATATCAAAGATTTGCTCTTATATCCATTATTTCGTTCAAAACTTTTCAGATGGCAGCTTCAAGGCACAGCAGAGAAGTGGTTTCCTTCAAACAGTATTTCGGAGAAGGAAGATGTTCAATCAACAGCAATAGTTGATTTGATTTTGTTCTAATTAAGGGTTTTACTAACGAGTGTGTTGTGGCTTTTAGATAAGCGAATTTTTCCAACATCCAAAGAATAATATAGAAAAAGATGGCATATAATCCTTCAGCACCCACAAGTTTGTAATTTTGCCTTTTTTTATAAATTATTTATTGTTTGTTTAAAAACAGATGTACATTTACATATTTTTAATATGATTGGTTGAACATAGTATTTTGAGTTATTCAAAGGCTTTTGATTTTTGCTTTTTCACACATTTAAAATTTTTCTAAATAGGCGAAGAAAAATGTTTCTTGGATTTTTTTGTGTAAGATCAGTTTAGTTTAAAGTACCAATCTGTTCAATTTAGTCCTTAAATTTTACAAATATTATTTTAAACAATTATTTTGTATATCAGGGGTTTATTTTGAATTAGATTTGAGTAAAAAAATAAATTTAAAATATTTGATAGTTCGAGATTAAAGTGATCCTATTAAATTTATTTTTAACATTTTCTCTTTCAAATAAATTTAATTTATATTAAAAAAATTTTACTATACTAGAATAAATTTTCATCTTAAAATGGTTTTTTTTTTTTTTGCATTCTCAATATTCCATTTATGCAGCATAATAAAAAAGGTTATTATATATATATGTTAGAGCTAATCCAAATCTTATCGTTGATTATTACAGGCCAATGGGGTAGGTAACAATCATATGAATTATAAATATGTCAAAACTTAAATAACCTTATATGAAATTTTTAAGCCTATGAGGGTTAGGGCATATTGAATTGGCTCAAATTTGATCTCTTATGTTTAAGTTTTTGAGCTTTAGCGGCGTTTAGAGATTTGGGAGAGATAGATCCTCCTCTCGAATAGAGGATCAATTGTATCTTATTATATGAAATTAAACTAGTATTTGATTAGTATAATATATTAAATGATTAGACACTTACAAATATATTTCATTTAGTTTAAAGTACCATGCTTATTATTTATGCTTGTGTCATTTACTTATTCAATTATGAAAGCATACCATTATTTGATAATTATTGCACTAAGCTAGTTATTTCCAAGATTGGTAATACAAATGTCAATTTAATTGACTATCTTGGCTTATTGGTAATACAAAGCTCATTTTTTTTAATGAGGTTAACTCCTTGGATTCTATTATTAGTACTTAAGTTTCCTATATTAGTGTAGAAATTATCCCCAAGATCTTTTTAGGGGGGATACCTAAATACTTTGCATTGGCTAGTCCTAAAAAGCCCTCCACCTCTTAAGACACTTCACAATGACCCTAGATAGGTATTATACTCACCAAATCAACCCTTAAGTTAAATCTAGTTCAAACCCTAAATTTGCCTAAAATTACCAAAAATCCAATACCCTAGGTTTTACATTAAGTAAGCATTTACCCTATATCTCCTCCTAGAGTCTGTGGATCCATTCCAAGACTAACTCATTGGTTAAGGAGCATTGGGGTCAACCCCTTTAATCCTTGGTCAAAGGTAGTTTGACAAAGGTCAACCTTTATACCTTAAAATCACCTAAAAACCCAAAAATGGTAATTTATCTTGAGAATTGAATTATAACATCCTAACCTATCTGAAAAAAGCGTAGACTCGAGGTTTGATCTATTGTCAAATCATTTTGACAATAGTTAAACAAAGTTTGACTAAAATCCTAAAGAAATTTTAAACCTAACATAAAAGTACAAAATAGACCATTTGCCCTTGGGATTGATTTGAAATAATTTTTGTTCATATTTAGAATCATTTGAAAGCTGTTTCCACCATTGGTCAACTCATTTGTTCAAAAGTGGAAAAATTTACCAAATACTCCTAGAGTATTCTACAAGGGTTTCTTAGGACAAAACTCAAAACCCAATGGATAAGGTTTTAAATGTTCATAATCTATTTTTAGATCATTTATAACCATGCCTACCCATGGTCAACCTATTTGACTTTGTAAAGTCAAAATTACCAAAATCCCTTACAAGACCCATGTTGGAACCCATAGGACCAAATCCTAGATTTTGGGTTGGCATTGATCTTAAATTACTCTAAACCCTTTTAGACACTTGGGATAATTTTCGACACATAGTCAACTCATTTGATCATAAAAGTATACATTCTCATAATAACCTTACACCCTTACCCATGGCCTTCTTAGGTCAACACGATGCATTTGATCTAGGAATTTAGCCAAGATGATCAAAGATGAGTCAAGGGACACCCTTAACTCATTGTCAACCCATTTTAATCATGATTAGGATAAACTATCGAAGTACCCTTAAGCTTCTTAAGCCTAGGTTTCTTAGGTAAACTTACCATTTGGCCTTGACCTAGAGTCCAAGTGGTTTAAGCCCATTCAAGAATAACTTTAACTAACCCCTAACCCATGGTTAACCCTTATCAACCATGATTTAACAAAAATGCCCAAAATACCGTGCTTTCCTTCGATCTTGACCTTTCAAAACCTAAATAGCCTCACCAAACTTTGCACAAAGCCTCCCAAAATCCTAACCTATTCACCCTAGGCAGCCCAACCATTAGGCTAGCTGAAGTGGGTCAATTAGGTTGTCCCAACCAGGCTTATAACATAATTAAATACAAAACATACCAAACTAGCTCAACCTAAGGTATTTCCTAAGTTCTTAGAACTCATTGGAAGCTTTTCCAGCTCAGCCAATTAGCAGGCATGTCCTTGCTTATAAGCCCAAGCAATGGTTGAACGTCTTAACTACATTCAAACCTTCGAACAGCCTTGTTAGCTATCATCTAGCCCTAGGAATGACCCAACACACTTATGCATACCTTATTTTCCCTTCCCAAACCGCCTTAGTTAACTAGAATTGCCGAAATGTCGATATTTTTTATCATATACCTTAGCCCAAGCTTTACTTAGATCCCCCAGAGTCACAACCCAACTCCACCAGAACAGGTTTTATCGTGTTAAGCTGTGACAAACAAATCCAAATATATAGTTTTGAAATTATTTTAGTTTTTTTTACCAATATTTATTAAAATAAACAACAAACTACATAACAAATTAAAATATCCAGATATTGAAAATAACTCATCCACATTGTTTCTTTCATGTCATAAAAAATAAATATCTACATTGCAATACATAACTACAGACAAGAGCTACAAAACCTGATAGTGCTCGCAGCAAGCAGCCGGTATGAAGGAAAGGCTATTGAAATGCTAGTGCTCTAACCCTCCCCAATAGTTACCATGCGCTGATCTCAATCAGACCAATGCATGCCTAGATAAGTGGAGGAGCTACAGGAATGAAATAAAATAAGGGAATAAATTGACTCATTAGTTTTACATTTCACAATTAACAATTAATTAACATATAAAATTACTGCTATTTAAGTAGTACATTATTATTCATTTAATAGTTATACCGATACACTTTAATTAATATTTAAATACTTCTATATATTAAAATGTTGAGGATTAAAAAAATAATAATAGAGTTTTAATGAAAACATTTATGAGAAGTTTATACTTACCTTTATTTTGAAGACTTTGGGTATTATATTGTATTCCCCAAGGTCTACAGACACCTCATCAACAAGATGACATACGTGCTCTCTAACTCTAATGGGAGAAAATCTTCCCTCACTTAAACCCCATGTATGGTCAGCACTACTCTCTTATAAATCCCTTTGCCCGTCTCCACCTTTCATGTACCCATCACCACTCTATAGCACCCTGCATCTACCAATGTCACCCCTAATTGGTCCACGACCTGGTTAGAGATGAAATTATGGATAGCCCCACTGTTGATCAACACCACCACCTCCTTGTCTGCTATTTCCCTCTTCACTTTCATGGTATAACTCAGAGTAAATCCTACCACTATGTTCAGGAAGATCTCCGCCACCCGAACTGCTACCACTAACTCCCCTCTCCTGGTACTTCTGATCCTTCACCAGTTGAGCTAACTCCATAGCTTCTCCCAAGTCACAAGGTTTCATGACTCACACTGCTGCTCGGATCTTTGATTTGAGCTCCTTCATGAAATCCCCCTTCTTTCCACATTCATACCCAAACCCTTCTTCCATTTCCCCCATTCTTATGTCAAAATCAGCATATCTCCAACCATAATCCTCATCCTTTCTTTCCCAATAAAACCCCCTTTGCTCATACCCCGCATGTCCACGCCTCTCACCATACATTCCCCCTCTCTCCTCCCTCTGGAAAGGGCCTAGATGGGGTCTTCTTCCCCCTCACTCTATGATTTTCACCTCATTTTCATCCCTACGAATTTCAGAATTCGTATTTCTCCCTACCGGCCCTCTTGCCTCCGATGCCGCCGTTTGGTTTTGATGATCCCATATTTTTTTCACTCTCCTAAAGATCCGAGAATTTTACTTATACGAAGGAAATTCTTCTCCACGGTTGCTTTGATTTGTCACATCTCTCCCTCGAGTCCTTTTTTCAAAGCATCCATCTTCTTGGCCACCAAAAATACTAGGATTTTTGTTAGACTAAAAAATCTGAATCTCAACTCCAAAAAACAGCAAAAAATCACGTTTTCAAACAAAAATTTGCTGCAAAATTCACCGAAAAAAACTCCCAAGAGCTCGAAAAATTGCTCTGATACCAATTTGATAGAAAACACTTAGTTTTCAAGTGAAACTTATCAATCTTGGGAAATAAACGAGAAATCTCCACAAAACTCCAAGCAAAACCAAAAAACAGTAGATATTTTGTATTATTTGAGGAAAAGATCAAGAAAATACCAAGATATAATTGATCCTCTATTCGAGGAGGATCTCTCTCCCAATTCTCTAGATGCCCCCAGAGCCCAAGATCTCTAAGCACCGAAACAAAAATCAGCCACAATAAACAAAACCCTAACCATGATGCAAAAATCTAATTTAAAGCAAACACAATAATTCCCCTCCCAAAGACTAAACAACCCTTGTATTAAAACAATTTCAATTTGGTGATATCTATTAAAAATCCTAACTAGATATATATATATATATATATAGCGTAAATCAGCTTAGTTACCAATATGCAAGTCAAAGAAAACGCTATTTCAAAGGGAAAACTGAGATTAAAATTAAAATAAAATTCGAGTATAATCATATTTTTCAAACAAGTTACACAAATGTTTAAATTAACAGGAGCTCCTGAAAGTTAGAACCCACATGAGCCTGTTCAATATATATATCTTCAAACTGATAATACTTAATGAACAGAATAATTATCTTCACATAAAAACTTTAGTAAGTGTGCTGAGGATCAAACCTCCTTCTGCCGTCTCTCTTGTAGTATGGTGTTTCATCAATTGTCCTCCTCACGTACTCAACAAAGGGCTGAGGTGTTCTTGGAGAGAAAGGACTGTTGGCAAGGGCTGATGGAGGCTGTGGGGTTGAGGGGCCTGTTACGGCTGATGAGGAAGGGGCAGTTGGCCTTGTTGTTACTGGTCTGGTTGGTCTGTCTAGTAGCTTAAGAAAAAGAAAGAACGTTAAGATCAAAACAATAACACAAATGATAACTGCACTCCAGGTTATGCTACTGGCTCGTGCTGAAGCAGCACTTGTTCCATCCTCATAGGTCACATCAACTTCAGCCTTTTGACCTGCAAAAGAATATCTATTAAAATAATGCTAAGTTGATTGGCAATGAAGGGGTAAAAGAAGATTTTAAAATGAAAAGAGCTCGGGAACTCATGATATATTATGACTCAACAGCTACTAGTTAAAATTTTACAGTAAAGCATAGTCCATTTCCTTTCACTATGTTTACTTTTTTTTTACCAAATCATTTTCCTAAAATCCAACAGAGTCGACAGGCCCTTATTAAAGACGTGAAACAAAAGCCATTTTTATCTTTACAACAAAGCATTTCTTTTATCAAAAAACAAAACTTTTGGCATAACAGCTTTTGTTCACCTAGATTCTGCTCCACAATATATAACAAACCAAATTAAATGGCAAGTATGATGAATGGCATCAAAATAGGCATATAGATCATACCAGTCGCAGGAAGGACAAAGATAATTTTATCCTTGAAACTTTGACTTTTAAGAACTTTGACCTGAGGTAAGCAAATGCATTGAGGAGGCTTAAGGGGTATTGAGAAATAAATATGAAAATAAAAAAAGAAAATAAAAAGACTCACGTCATATTCCGCAGAGCCTCCAATGCCAGAACCCTCTTTTGAAATTGAAGTGACAAGTAAAATGTCTTTCAGATTCCAATATAATTCCAAATCTACAATATAGAACTAAAATCAGTACACTTTGATAGCAAACTTCCTTAAATTATGAAATACCATCAGAATAGCTTCTGCTTAGACATACCTGTATTCCCAGTTACAGTTATCCGGCTCTGATTGTAACTACGTGACAAGTTTAGCTGCATCACACCAGACCAGCAATTTTATCAAGAAAAAAATGAAGGCTCGTCTCTTGATTTTTTGCCAGTATAAGAATACTAGTGCTACACTTAAAATGAATAATTATAATACCTGCTCAATTTCAGTTGAAAAACCTCCTACAAATATTGCATGAGCGGAACCCGTAACATATGGAGCTTCTTTAAGTGAGGCAATGATGGTAACATACATGAAGCCTTCGCTGTTATTTATCTCTTTTGACTGAAAATCCTTGGATTTGGAGAAGTTAATTTGCAGGTGCTTCGGTGTATAAGGAAAGAATAGACAACAAAAGTCACCTACAACATCATCAATCCATGGCTTTGCGTACCTAAGGTATATCGGATTATAACAATAATAAGGGCATAGAAGAAAATACAGACCATGCTTATGGTTAAATGCTAGAGGCAACATACCCAAGCATAGGAGGATCAACCCTACAGTCAAATGGAACTTCAAAATGATCCCCAGAGTATTTGTATTTGTAACCACTGAGATCACTTAAAATCAAAGAAGAAACAGAAATGAATAAACCCTAGTAGCAATCCAAACACAAAAAATCCCATGCTAATGAGAGTAATGAGAGAAACTGAACAATATGAACATCATCAAATCCTAGTTAAAAAAAAAGGTAATGGTAGACGTTAAATAAACAGTAAAACTATAAACAATCAACCACAATCCATGAAATGAAGAATCTAGAAATTCTTTGTGCTACGAAATTACCTAAAAGTTGCAATTAAATACAAACCTTGATTGTAGAGTTATGGGCAAGGGTTGCTATGATGCTATTTGTAATTAAAACTATAACAAAACCTGATTGTAGTGAGAAATTGGTAAATATTGGCTAGTAATACACATGCAAGTAAACATCTTAACATAGTCAAATTGCAAATAAAACGGGTAAGAGTCTATTTGGGTCAACTTTCTTGTTGCTTTCGTTTTTAGACTGCAGCAGCAATTTCTAGTTCGCTATTGTTTTTTTTTATGTTGCTCTTAAAAAAAATTTATGATAGAAAACTACTTTTTACAGTAGCTTTTAAGAAAGTTATTTTTCTCAAAACAGTTTTATAACCACCTTATAAAAAGTTGCAACTATCCCAAATAGACCTTAAGTGTTTGTTGTGATTGAGATTAAGTGCGGTTGCTCAAGTCTCAAACCCATTAAATAGATTTTGAGCTTCTTACTAAACTTAGCCAATGTAGGGTAGTATTATCAAAAAGCTAGGCAACTTTAAACACAATTTAATCCTAAATGATCGAGTAAACTTGTCTTGTGAAGATGGTAACAATGGTGGGACTCATCCAGTGCTGTAATAAGCTCAAAAGAAAAAGATGGAGAATATAAAGAATATTCATGATCCCAATGGTGATGCATATTGAATGCTTCATCAACTGGAATGGTCGAAAAATAAATTTATGAGGTGCAAAATTTAATAAATTTGTGAGGTGCAAAAAATATAAATATTAAGTCGGGTGTAATTAGATAGGATAAATTACCAACCAAATGTCAACGGTGAGGAATATCTTCGTAGCTTTCAAAATCATTAGCTATATGTAGAATATTTATGAGAGATTCGACAGGTTTGCATCCCAAAAGCCCAACTTCCTTGAGCATGTATGAGCATATTTTCTTTGAGAAAGAGAAACACCATTGATGTAAGGAAACTCAATGTCAAGACAGAATTTTGAACATCTCATATTTTTAGCACCAACTTGCGAAGATATTATTTTATATTTCACAAACAGAATGAACTTCCCGCTTCAATAAGTCTGGCAAGGAAGAAAGCATGAGACCAAAAAAGTTGTCCCGAGGTTGAACCAAAGAAATTTTTTTGTCAACAAGTTTATCTAGGACAAAGCATTGAAATGAGCTATCCCTCTTTAAAAAGTCGAGGAATCAATATAGTCCTTTACTATAGTTGGAGACTATTTTGATTTTTCATAAGGAGTCAAAAAAGACCATTTTGGTCATTTTTTCATAAAAAATAAAAAATATTTTTAAATCATGCATGCAAAACAACATATTTTTCAATTTCAAATGTGATGTATTGAAAAACATGTCACGGTACATAAAAAATGGCACAATACATTGAGAGTTGTATACATACACTTTGCAAATGCATGGAAAAAAATTTGCAAAAGCACGCATTCAAAAGCTTTAGTATATTGAAAATTGTGCATATGCAACAAAAAAACATGCAAGTGCAGTGTGTTGGCACATAAAAATAGTGCTATGCAAAAGCAACGAAAGATTTGCACATCATCTAAAAATAATAATCAAATTGTCAAGATACCGAATGTGCTCCAACAAATACTCAAACTCCAAAATCCAAAATGATCCTCAAAATAAAATAAATTTGAACACAAATTTGACTCATCTCATGAAGTGTGCAAGCGCAAAATGTAAGCGCACAAAAAAAATACAAATATATAAGTACATCGAAAAGAGAATTGTGTGAAGACATTGAAGAACGGACAAGTATATGGTGAATTATTAAAATGCACTATGCGAAGCATAAAAAAAGCGTGCACAACATTTAAAGGGGCAATAAAGCTGTTCAAATCAAAATACTGTAATGTGCTCCGACAAAGACATCAAAATTCAATATTTTCTGTAAGAGAATGTTGTGTGGGCTAAAATAAAAGTGAACCTATTATTGCCGCCTTGAGAAGAGAGCAATTACTCTAAACTACATCATTTTTTAAGCATCATAAACTCTCTTTTTAAAAATCAAGATCATCATATTAAGTAGCACTCAAATTTTTCAAAAATGTACGAAAATTTTCCCCAAAAATTTATACCTTACTTTTCTCACATCTCAAAAATCATTGAAACTATTTTTATAAAATTCTACACATCATTATGATCATTTTGATATATATAATTAAATCTGAATAATTCAGCACTATAATAGTTATACATTTATTTAATTAATAAATGATTTCCTAAAATTTCACTTTAATTTTACTATAGAATGGATATTGTATTGTAGCAAAAGCAGAATTTTCTAAAATTCTACGTCCTGCGAGGATAAATCAATAAATTGATGATAGGATAGCTTGTAGGATATATATATATATATATATATATATATATATATATATATATATATATATATATATATATATATATATATATATATAAGAAGTGGAGGAGAAGAAAGAAGCAAAAAAAGAGAAGAGGGGGGATGATGGGGACATTGAAGCTTGGAGGGTTTATCACCGTAGAGGCCGGAGGATCTACGGCCTTGATTGAGTCTTTATATTTTTAGTTTTCATATGTTATAGGATATTTATGCGGTGTTATTTATTTTATTACAATTTTACCCTCTCTTAAGGGAGCTTTTGTGTTGTTTGGCCAAAGGCCTTCTTGTCTTTTATTCCTTTCATATTTTAGTGCCTATATATATGGCCCATTGTTCTTTTGTAAGGATGATGAATATTCGATATAAAATTTCTGGTTATATGTTTTCTCTTTTATTGATGAGTTGAGTTTGTATTTGAAGTCCTTTGGAGAAAGGAAAAGAAAATACCCAACAGCTTGTGAGCTCTTAGTTGATATCATCACCCTCTCTATCTCTTCTCCTTCCCTAGCCGTCCACTAATCCCCACCGCTGCAGCAACCTGCTGCTCTCAACCCACCACCTCCTCTCTTCCCGCCTCCACCTTCTCCCCAACACCCCAGACCCTTGGGCTTCCCAATCTTGTAATTAATTCACATTAACTGAACAATTCTCTCAATTAATTGTGGCATTTGGGAACCCAGAACAGTTTTAACTTCTCTCTTTTGCCAAAGCAACCACTTTAACTTTTCCTTTTCCTAAACCAACTAATTCCCTTCCCAAGCAAGCTACATTTAATTCTCTCTCTTCCCAAAGTAAGTAACCACTTTTAACTTTTCCTCTTCCCATGCCAAATAGTTCCCTTCCCAAGCAAGCTACATTTAATTCTCTATATTCCCAAAGCAACCACGTTAACTTTTCCATTTCCCAAGCCAAATACTTCCCTTCCCAAGCAAACCACATCAATCCTCTCTCTTTCCCAAGCAACCAACTCTACCTTTTCACCTCCCAAGCTGACTTCTTCACTTCCAAATCCTCCTATATCTGAAACTTTTCTACCTCACTATTCTACCTTTTCTCCCTCACTATTCTACCTTTCCAAGGAAACCTAGCATCTACTTTTTCAATGAGGACATCGATTTATCAAGAGCAAGGGTTTCAAGGGGAATCCAAGGAGGAACTAGCTATTATTTCATCAAGGACTCCATTCCTCTCATTCATGAGCTAAGTATGAAACCCTTACTTTGTTCTTCTTCTAACTAAATATTGATCTTCTTATTTCATCCATAGTAGCATCATCTCATGTGTTGATTAATCTGTCAAGTCCTACTTAAATTTGAGTGATCGGAAACTCTAGTGACTAGTCCCTTAATTAAATGTAGGACTTGTGTCAACCCATGTTAGCTAGTCTAAATTGATTCACCTATTTTTAATGTTTAGCCTTTACTTGTTAGTTTCTTGCTATCACATGATCTAATAGTTCAAATTTTCTCATTGTTCTTAATGTTTTATGAAGTTTATTTTCCTATCTTCGATGTTATCTTAGCCTAAATCTCTATTTGCGTGACTCATTTCGCTTAATCTTGCATCAGGGGAGCTCAATACAACAAACCGAGAAGGGGGAATAAAACATATACAAGAAGAAAAGAAGGAAAAAGATGAAATGAAGAAGAAGAAAAAGGAAAGGAAAAAGGGTAAAACAAAAAAGCGGAAAAAGGAAGAGAAAAAAATCAAGACTTCTAGTAAAAATCCTATTTTTACATCTTCTTCCACAAATTGAATTTAGATTCGAATTTATAGGGTTGAATGTTTGAATGAGGAAAAATTAATTTGAGTTAAAAATATTGTTGGATTCCAATTGATTTAGTTTCAATGAGACAAATTAAGAATTAATTTTAAAGTAAGAAAATTATTATTCTTAAGATGTTTACCAAAGAACAAGATATCAAGGTGATAGAAATCAGGATACTCACCTTAAAGGGGATCCTATAATTCAAGTGAGATACTCAATCTCTAATATCAAAAGCAAATAATTCTTAGGACTTAATAATAATAATCAAATTTTATAATTTCATTCAATGTTTAAAATTGTGTAATGGGGTATTGAGCCATTTTTCGTTCGTGAGGCGAGGCGTAAGCCCCAAAATCAAAAAATTGCGTAAACATAAAATGATAAATTTTGTATATACTAATGAGTAAATAATATATAGAACATAAAAATATACAAGGTATGAAGTGAAATCAGAATATCCCAATAATAAGACAACATGAATACAATAATATATCGGTCAGGGCGCAAGGTCAAGGGGCAGCGCCCTCGGAACAAATTTTTATTGTAAGAGTATTTTTGAAGTTATGCTTGTTTTTAAAGTTCGTAAGTTATTTGTATGGAAAGATACCGAGCATGTACCGAGCAGTACCGAGTATGTACCGAGCGGTACCGAGCATGTACATTAGCTTTTTTTATTTTTTAGAGGCGGACGCCTCTCAATCGTGAGGCGAGGCGATCCTTAGTAAACTTAAGGTGTACGCCTCAAAGCCTGAACTCATTGTGTAGGCTTTGAGGCTTAAATGGGTGAAATTGCGCTGAGGGTGAATGTTATAATGATTCTTTTTCAGGAAAGAGAAAGAAGCAGGTGGACAGGTAACACAACTATCTTATACTCCAATATTATGGGTGAATGTACAATTACGAGATATAATATAGAAGAAAAATATATACATGATGAGATTTAAGGACTTCCAGAATATACAAATTTTCTTCAGAAGTATCAAAAGCTCTGAAATCTATTTTGATGATTTAAATTGTGCACGATTCATATTAATGAGCATGGGAAAATCTATTAAACAATGAGGTATATTTTGTGATAATCTAGTAAGACTACTTTCACCCACTCAATCAAGATTGGTAAAGTCAAAATGGGTGTTATCTGCAACAAATATCTGATCTCAATACTTGTAGTGATAATATATCTTACAAATGCAATTGCAAATGTTAATCATAAAAATGATCCTTTGTAAGAAAATTAGCAGAGTTGGCAAGGTTATAATAACACCAAGCCATTTTCCTTACTGTGGGATGACTACATGAATTCTTTTTCTCCATTAGGTCTGATTAAGAGTTAAATTCTCATTTAAATCTAATAAAAATTTCATTTGTAAAACTTACCAATCAAATCTTGCTAACATTACCTCTTCATTTCTTAATATATATTAGATCTAATACATCTACTCTCCTAACAGGAACATCAAAAGGACTAAAATTTATGAAACCTTTCTTCTATTAGAGCTACTCCAACCTTTTCATGTATATACTTATTTCGCATTCTGTCATTTGAGTGTATAGCTACTCATCCACCTGAGCATCCTCATCTCAGCATACTCAGTTTTATACCTCTCTTTTAATGGCCAACATTTTGCAAAATAGAGCATTTGGTCTCGTCACCATCTTATAAAAATTTTCCTTAAGTTTGAGAGGTACTTTTCTATCACACAATAGGCCCAATACATTCCTCCACTTCAACCATCAAACTTGAACATTACAAATAATATCCCCATCCATTTCACCATCCCTTTGAACAATACACCTAAGTTATCTAAAATGTGCACCACTTTTAATGACTAGATCACCCAATGTCACAATCCTACTACATCTCTTACTACTAAAATTAGACTTCATGCATTCAATTTTAGATCTTGATGTAGACAAAGGGGGGTCAAATCAAACCCAAAAAAAATTTGATTTTTGACTTCTCCAGCTCATTAATGTCCAGTGGAAGGTTAGCTCATTATGAGCTGGTTTTTAGTTCATTTATGGAGCTAAAAATTAGCTCATTATTTATTTGATCTTGTCTATTCTCCTTCCCCCCTTTGTCTATTCGTTTCCCGTGCTTGGCTCTTGGGTTTTCCCGTGCCTTAACCCCTTGTTTCTTGTGCTGTTTTCGGGTCCCTAGCTGGGTTGTTTTCCCAAAGCAGCCAGGGGGCTTTTCCCGTGGATTTAATGTCCTGTTTCCTGTGCAATGTTGGGCTGCTGTTTGAAGAGATTTTGGGGTTGTTTTCAGACAGAATTTAGACAGTTTTTGGGACTTATTTGGTGGCTGTTTTGGGAGGAATTCCAAGAGACTTTTGCTGATTTCTGTGCAGTTTTCTACTGCAGTTTTTAGGTGTCTTTTGGCCTTTTATCTTCCTATTTTAATTAGCTTTTAATTAAGTTTTAGTGGCTGTTTGTATTCCTTTTGTGCCTATAAATAGGAGTTGTTTGTGGTTGTTTTAGATATGTGATGTGATTGATTTTTGGAAATGTAAACCTGCGGGTTTCATTGGAAAAGCTTGTGAGCTTTGTCCACTCCTCATCCCCTCCGGAAATCTTGCCAGCTCTTTCCAACCTTCGTCTTGGCTTCTAATCTCTTTCGTCTCTCCGCAAGTGCCACTCCACCTGTATCTCTCTTCTCTAAGTGAAGCAAGTTTATGGAGTCATTTTGTTTGAGTCATTTGTAAGAGTCAAGGGTTGTAATGTCATGTTATGTTAAAAGTCAAGTTTGTAAGAGTCTTTATTTATAAAAGTGTTCGTTTATATGAAATGTAAGAGTTTGTTCTATTATCTCTAAGTTATCTCTTCTTTTTGAGGCATTTTGTGTCTTCTTTTATATAGGAAGTCAATTTTTCTTTCTGTGATAAAAAAATATAGGGTCCCCTATATTTTTTAATTACATCATTTGGTATCAGAGCAAGTTAGAAAGTCCTAGGGTTTGGTTGTCAAATCGAGTGTCAAGTTTTGATTTTGTTAGTCAAGTCAAGTCTTGTCGTTAGTCTTGTCTTAAGTTTAAGTTTAGATTATTTTTTGAGTCGGTCAAAAAATGGAAAACAACAAAAAAATAGTTTCATTCATGGAAGAAAACGATCATGACAATCCTGATGTCTCACTCCCGTTGGACAGATGAATTCATACAGAAGGCAATTCTACTGATCCGCTTCAAGACAATCTATACAAGCTTCAGTATCACATGTTCCTATGTGATCAAAAATTCGAGAAGTGGAAGAGATTTCTACAAAGGCAATTCGAGAAGGAACAGGAAGAAATTTTGAAGAAATTTGGTAAGAAAATCAAAGAGCTGGATGATCAGAATGCACCTCCTCAAGAGAATCGAAAGCTAACTCATCGGGAGATGAGTTCTCAAGAAGGGGAGTCTGATGTAGGCAAGGGGGGGGGTCAACTCAAACCCAAAATAAGTTGGATTTGACTTCCCTTGAGCTTACAAGCTCAAATCATTTTGAGCTGGAATTTAGCTCATTATGAGCTGATTTTTAGTTCATTTATTGAATTAAGGGTTAGCTCATTATTAGCTAAGTTTTAGTTCATAGTTATTTTTTATTTAATGTACTTTTTATTATAATTTTTGATATCTTCATTTAAGTTGTCTCTTGGGTTTCCAAAAGGGCTTTTGGAATCCCAAGAAGTTATTTGGTTTTCCCATGTATGGCTCCTTGGCTTCCACCATGGGCTTTAGTTTTTTTTTTTTTGTACCTTTGCCCTTCGGATTTCCGGCCGGCTGCTGGTTTTCTGAGCCTGGGTGTTTTCCCGTGGCTGTGGCGCCTTGGTTCCGTGCGGCCTCCTTGTCTCCCGCAGCTGCTCCTTCGGTTCCTGGGCTTGGGCGGTTTTCCGTGAATGCATGGGGGGATTTCCATGCTTGTGATGTTTAGGTTCTTGAGAAAATTAATGTTGTGTGTCCTTTTGTATTCCCCTTCCATACATATATATATGAGGGGCTTGTAATGTTTTAAAGTTAGTTGAATGTTATGTGATTTTTGGAATCTAACCTGCGAGATATTGGAAAAGCTTGCGAGCTTTGTCCGTCTTCTTTCTCATCCCCTCCGGAAATCTTGCGAGCTCTTTCCAACCTTTCGTCTCGGCTTCTAATCTCTTTCGTCTCTCCGCAAGTGCCACTCCATCTGTATCTTTCGTCTCGAAGTAAAGCAACTTTAGGGTGTCTTTGATTTCGAGTCAAGATTGTAAGTCGTTGTAATTTTGTTTTTTTTAATTTCTAAGTCGGTCTTAGATTTGAAATGTAAGAGTTTGTTCTTCCTCATCTTATTCATCATCTTTGTTTCGTGAATTAGTGGGTTGCCGTCGGTTCAAGGTCACACAAATCTCCCGTGTGGGCGAGGGGTATAGGCTCCCTATATTTCTTGCCCCCACCAGATCTACTTAAACAGAAATCTTTATACTCTAAGATTAACCTCCATAGTTCAATTTTTTCATCAACTCCCTCTCTATTATTATCAACAAGAAGAATATCATCAACAAAAAGCATACACCAAGGTACATCCTCTTGTAAATATCTAGTAAGAACATTCATGACTAAAGCAAATATATAGGGGATTAAAGCTGATCCTCGATGTATTTCAACTTAATAGGAAAACACTTGGTCAAATAACTTTGTGTTTGAACACAAATAACAACACTTGTATGCATATCCTTAATGACTTGAAAATAAATATTATTAACTGCTTTCTATTATAAAGCTCTCCATAGCACTCCCTCTTGAGACTATATCATATGCTTCTCTAATTCAATAAATATCATATGTAGATCATCCTTACTCTCTATATACTTCTCTATGAAACATCTCAACAAATGTATAACTTCCATAGTAGAGCTACTGGCATGAATCCAAACTGATTTTGAGAAACTTTAATATCATGTCGTAACCTATGCTCAATTACGCTCCCAAAATTTTAATGTATGACACATTAAATTAAATCCCTTATTATTCAAACACCCTTATACATCACCTTTTTTCTTAATGCCCTGATGATAGTAAAATAAGAACATTCAAATACGCTGTTAATAGTAGTGCTAAAATAAAATCTCAGCCAAAGGGGAGTATGACTTTTAAATGCCCCTCCCCCCAAAATAATAAAATTAATTATTTGGGGCTCAAACTTCAGTGAAATTTGAAATTTTAATATTTGCCAAAATCTAAAAATATTTCAAACAAAATTTACCATCTAAAACATAAAACAAAATCCATTCACTCTCCATTATCATTTGTAGAGACCATTATCATTTGTAGAGAGCAATAAATTTAATAATAAACTTAGCTCATAAAGAGCCAATATTTTTTGAGTGTTTCACTATATATTCACTCCAAGAAGATCTCATGTCAGTAAGGACATGGCACGTCTCTAACTAAAGATTTACCACAAAATGGTATCATATGTAAACATTTATGACCAAAACCCTCTAACTAAATGTTGTCACAGAGCCCATACATTCACCTCAGATGAAGCAATCCATAACTGCTAATAAGAATCATTCGGTCAAATTAGGTCAATCATCTCTTTTAACTAAGAAGACCAGGGTCCATGACAGCTTGGGAGGACAAAATCATTTGATCTTAACCAAGTTCATCATAAGTTTCCCCATCATCCGCTTTAAGTTTAAGTCAATAGATTTTAGTGTTAAATTAAATTTATTGCTTCCAGACACTGGCATCTAGCTTCTAATAACTAGCCTTAATAAAAAATTCTCTCTTATTACCAAGAGGGAAGTCAAACACCGAGCTTTGAACTAGATCATAAAGTCATAGTAAAATGAGAACAAATTTTATAGATAATATTTTAATTGCAACCAAATATGCCTTTCTGAAAATTTGACTGGGAAAACTCAAACTCTCTACCTGGGCACAATTTTTTGGATTTCACACCCTTTAGAAAAACGACTAAACAACATATTGGAAAAAAAACCCATTTAATAACTCTTGATACCCCTTGACTCAACCTTCTTATGGACTTAATCTTAGCTCTTGTCATAATTTGATATTAATTGAGTTTGACCTCTTAGAAATGATCAAATGGAAGCCTTTGTAACGTACTTTTTTTTCTTGGTATATTATAATTTGGTTGATTAGAATCTACAAGTACCTATACTCAATTTTGCTTATATTATTGTGGTTAATAAATTCACATGGAGAACTCTAGAAGCTGTTCATGGCATTAACCTTAAGAAGCTTATGTAAATTTTACAACTTCGCATAAATATTATGATTATGTTGCATCATTGACATGGCATATTCATATAATAAATACAAATGCTCGTAAGCAAACAAATGTACAATACCAAAAACAAGTTGTAGTTAATGTTCATCGAAATGCACAAGAATCAAATGATGACTTTGTTATGATTTGTAATAAAACTCAGGCACGTCTCGGCAAGTATATTTAAGAAACTCCTTTATTCCTCCTGACATGCATACAAGTCATGTTTACAATGGGCTATCATCTCATGGAGGCACTTACTAGCATCTTGCATAGCTGATTTTTCCATAGGTGAATTTTAAATTCCTTCCACTCCTATGCCAGAGCATGTGACAATTCCAACCAAAATATTATTGCATTGAGTAGATTTTTTGTAATGAGTTTATTTTAGGATTTCCAAATGAAAGTGTTGGATCACCCATTGGAGTCATTGATGGCCATTATATACCTCATTGATGACTTATGACAGCTCACCTTGCTTAACACCACATGTCATGGGCAAATTTCTGAATCTTTGACTCTCCATATGAGAATTACTGTTACCTTGAGAAAACTGATGCAAACTATCCTCACATCTTGACATCAATCACCGGCCTACAGTCAACCCCAACTGACAAAAAGTTGATCTTTCATATTAAGCTTCATGTAATTCTAATAAAATGGCGGCCTTCCCATGACCCGGTTAGGAAAGTAGATGTATTAGATTTAGCTTATGTTAAGAAAGGTAAAAGTAGACATTTCTTTTTTAGATTTAAATGAGAATTTGACTCTTAACAAGACACAATGGACAAAAAGGATTCTTGTAGCCAACCCCATATAGTGGGCTAAAGGCTTGTTGTTGTTGTTGTATCTTTTATGAGTTTATTATATTAATTAGAATTACTTTAAGCAGTCATTGGGTTGCTTTGTGCTTCCCCCTAAGTTCTCAACTTTGAAGCAGCCGCAAAGTTTTTATTAGCCTAGATGTTTTGAGCAAGTCATTAGGGTTTCTTCTTCTCTTTCTATGGCTTTCGATCACCTCACCGTTCAACTACAGAGAATATATTTTCATTTTCCTTTTCCAATAGCTTATGTTTGCATTAAATTTCTCATAGCATCATAAGTCCACGCGAGACCAAATTTTATAGTTTTCCTGCTGGACTTTCCTCCACATTCAAAAAATTTAGCATATTAACGTCTCACAGAATCCATGTTGAAACATGCATTCATGAACAAGACATTATCACGGCTCTCAGTTTTCAGAAACATAAAATCAGTCAGCCACTTCTACTTAGGAAAATAAGAGACATTGTCACACCTGAATAAAAAAAGTAGAGAAAAAGCCTGAAAATCCATGTTAAGTAATAAATACTCAAATCAAATAAGATAACAAGACACCAACCTAAGCTTGACAGCAAACTTGTAGCCTTTTGAAGGAAATGGAGCATTAGTTAAGGTGCCTGATGGAGTATCAACTATAATCTGATTCAATTTAATCACACTAGCCACGGTCTGCAATTTGAAGTTGGAACTCTGAAAGAAAACTGTTGAAAGTAACTTTATATAAAGCTTGGTAACATTATGGTAGAAAAATCCAAGTAGGGTGATTAAAATTTAAAACATAACTGCTTGAAGGAAAAATGCATCCAATTATTTACCTTGAGTTCGACCTACAGCAGACGCATGAGCTTCTCCAGTAATTTTATTTAGAGACAAAACGCTTTCATTGCTGCAAAACCACTGACCTGGTAGAAGACCATCTTTCCTTGCATGAAAACAAATAATTTATTAGATAATGGACAACGTTAACAACTTTTTTAGATGTTAAATAAGTAACGAATAGCCAAATAAATGTAAGTTGAAGTAAATATCTCACCAATCACGTAGCTTTCTCTCTGTATTTTGTATAATAAAATCTAATCTTGACATATAGTCCTAACTGATCTTTCGTAACCCTCTCGAGACAAATTGAAATCAATTTTGTGATACAATTTGTTTAAAAGAAAAAAAAGATTGTTGCAAGAGAATATATATGAAGCGATTTCAAACATAAAGTTTACATGCGTTAATTTTACTATATCCCCCAATACTTTCTCTTCGAAAGAACATTTTACTGCATTTATATATATTTTTCTCCTGTTAAAAAAAAAGCAAGCAATTAACTATCTTTCATATAACCATTACTGATTTTGGAAAGGGATATGATTATAACGAAATTTGATTTAATAGTCATTAAGAACAAAATCGTTACCAAAGACATGCCTATACAATGAACAAGCAATACAATAAAGATTAGAATTAAAGTTGGTGAATAATGCACAAATAATGAAATGCAGATCCCTCAAATGAAGCCCAGATACCAGAACAGTCCTCAAATCCAATTGCATGCCAGGCAAGCTTGCAATTAGGATTTACTTCTCATTTTTCTGCTTCTTTTAATATGTTTTTAGTTTTTCTGGTTATATCAGCTGCTAGTCGGTACTTATGCAAATTTGCTTTTGATTTGAATTTTATCTGTAAATATTTGTTGGAGAATTTTTGTATCCTCAAACGGATTGCATATTTTATTATCGAGCACGGCATAAGAATACGATATATTACCCCGGAGGGTAAAAATATCATCTCCTTATGGACTCAAAAATAAAATTTACAATTATTTAACAGAGATTCCCCCACTCAATGTTTGGTTGGGTGGGGTTTATTTATTTCTGGGGTACAGACATCCCATAGGGGCAAGCCCCTATGGTTAATTACATCCCAAGTTTGATTTGGGAAAACTTTTGATTAAACTAGTGGTTTTCTTTCATTGGAAGTCATTTAGATGTTGGCTAAAATTGATTTTCGTTGTTTTAAAATTCATGAAAGTCTTGCTTAAAGGTTTGGCCTTTAGGAATTTCAAGTAAGAGGATCAACTAAGGATCAGATTTTTGGGAAAGGAAGCCAAAGGAATTGAAGTAGGGGCACTTGATTCTGATGTGAAACTCAGAGGTGCCCAAACTATCCTATGTTGGGCTTTACATTTTTGAATCTAAATTGAGTTTGAGTTGATATTTTATTAGAAGATTGGGGCTTACATCCCAACAACACTCGTTGGAGGAATTGCCCGAAAGATGAGGGCTTATAGGGTGATTTGGAATCAACCCATGCCTCGGACCCTAAGACTAAGGTGAGGACTACCGACAAGTAGTGCCTCGAACCTAGATCTAACGAGTGCGAAGAGGGACTTACAAGCTACACCTCACAAGAGGCATAACCCGCCCGACCTCTGGATTTATCGTCCCGCCTGGAAGGGACTACCAGCTAACCCTCCTAATCGCTTTTAAAACCATGTCGTCTGGTCTCAATGCAAATGTAGAGTGGTAGTGTTGTTTTTTTTATTTAGAAGGTAGGGCTTATAGCTTGGCTTTGAGGCCAAGATGCCTGATTATGTGGGTATGCATATGCTGACTCATAAAGAAAAAGATTTTTGTTATCTAATCCTTAAGTGAGGGCATTCTACATGTGACACATTTTTGGCTATGCATGTTTATTTTCGTTTTGAAAACTTGGCTCCTTGAAGGGAGCCATGCAATTTTTTCTTGCTTGAAAGACATGGAGCCTAATTTGATTTTATTTTTAGATTGCTTACATGTTAAGGGGTAGAAAACTTAGTTTATCCTACGAGCCTAACGTGATCAAGTCCAGGCCACACCCACAAAAACAAGAGAAGAAACCTAGGAAAGACATGCATTTCTATTGCGCACAATCAGGTAAACAATCAAAGCATGCTTTTATTTATATCAAATGCAAGGAAATGTAAAGAGAGTCCACATTATTACAACCAGAATTGGCAGCTGAGTTGTTTGCCATTATACAACCCAGTCAAATTTACAGACTCTACTTGTGGGGTTCTTCAGGCTCTTGACTTTTGAATGGACATTAGGCTTCACCTTTGCAGGTACATCCTTCTAGTCCACTTCATTATTTTGCTCCAAACCCCCACAAGTTTGATACATCCTAATTCTATCAAATACATATTTGAAAAGAAAAAGACTCAAACCTGCAGTGGATTAGAAGCAGTTTATATGATAAAGCGTTACATCCAAAATTTTGTTTAGCACTTAGAGTGCCAAACAATCTACTTCTACCCTATTGGCCACATCTTTGGGGGGGGGGGGGGGGTTTTAAGCAGTACCTGTCATGCAAACAGTTTATTATTATTTATGAGCGCCCCCCCTTTTAGATATGGCCACCTGCAAAGAAAAGCAATTATATCTCTATACTAACCACTTAAGGGTAAGTGCCCACACGCAGACAATCCAAGGGCAATCAATCCACAACATCAATCACATGCGCAGAAAAGAAAAATCCTAATCCTAGCATGCCTAAGGGGCTGTGCGCCTAAGTGTGTGAGGCTTGTGTAGCATGTCACACTAAAGGTCTTTGATTTTATTTTGGAATGGAGATGTTTAATCTTTATCCAAGGGTGATTTCACTTTAAGTTGTTTATGACTTAAAGATTTTATTTGATTTTTAAGTGTTTCATATTTAGGAGGGTTATGAAGAACCCATAAAATAACCACTACTTGCTTTTGGGCAAGTCTGTTACTTATGAATCCTAAGATACAATGGTGTAGGCATCTCGCCTTTTGGGGGAGATGATTGATCATTGTATCAAAAGGGAACCTAAGTAATTTTTAGGTGTTTTTGGAGTTCTCTTAATGTTTGGATGAGAGAAATATCTATCTAATAGGGTAAGATAAACTTGCCTAAGGGGTTTCACTTAGGACTTGGTGAAATCCATCCAATAGGATAGGATGAACTTCAACAGATTGGATAATTCCTAAGGGACATCTATGAGTTTAGCATTTTAAATGTCATAGGAAAGATCACTCAGTCTGGGTTGAGCGGAAGAAATTACTTAGATTTTGGGTCTAAGGAAGGGTGTCCAACATGTAACTTTTGGGCTACATGTTGAGAAATTCTCCTTAGCTTTTGGAGCTAAGAAGAGAAAGGTGGAAATCCAACATTTAGCTTTTGGGCTAAACGTAGGAAAACTTCCTCTAGCTTTTGGAGCTAAAGAGGGGGGGAATCTCCTACAACTTTGGAGTTGGAGGAGAGTTGGATCAAACTCATAGCTTTTAGGCTAAGGTTGGGAAGATTCCTTAGACTTTTTGGAGTCGAAGGAAAAGAGGGATGACTTGTAATTTTGGTTACAAGTCATGCAGAGTTATATGGACTTTTGGGTGTCCAAATAACGGAATCCTTCCATCCAACTTGGATTGGAGGAAAGGAATGGAGGAGAAGGGCGCAACTTGGAAGCTACAACCCCTTGAAAATTCTTTGAACATTTGATGTTCAAAGAGAAATATACATTCTCATAACTTGATTTAAGAGAATGAAAATATCTTCCTACAACCTTTGAGTTATAGGAGGGAAAATTCTCTACGATTTTGGTTTGTAGAGAAGAGAAGGGGAGATGCAATTGGAGATTGCAAATCAAAGAGAGTCCTTTGGACATTTGTTGTCCAAAGAGGGGAATGTATTCTCCTAGTTTGGGTTTAGGAGAATGATGAGATTTCCTACAACTTTTGAGTTGTAGAAAAGAGGGAAGGAACATGCAACTCATGAGTTGCAAATCCATAAATGTTCTTTGAACATTTGATATTCAAAGAGACGAATTCGTTTGCCTAATTTGAAGTTAGGCTAATGAAGAGAAATTTGGAGGTTTCCTACAATTTGGGCTTGTAGGAAAATGAATGGTCCAAAATGCAACATTAGGGATTACAAATTGGAGGATTTCCTTTGAACATTTGGTGTCCAAAGAGGGGGATTGATTGTTTGTTGATTTTGTCTGTTCAACAAACAAAAGAAGGGAAGAACTTGGGATTTGGTTCCAAGTTCAAGGTCTCTTGGCGTGCATCTAGGATTTTGATCCTAAAGTTATAAGATTCATGCAATCCAATATTTAGAGCTTTGGGAATGCTCTAAGTATCATGCATGAAGGATGTATAAGGGTGGACATTTGTTGATTTTCTTCAACAAACAAAGTCAAGAAAACCTAGGACTTTGATCCTAGGATTACACAATTCATGAAATGATTTTGTTTGGAATCTTTGAAGGTTCCAAATCATTATACATGAAAGTAGATGGATATTCATTTGCTAGTTTTATCTAACAAATGAGATGGGAGAGTTTGGAATTCTGTCCCAAACTCAAGGATTTATGGCATGATATCGTTCATTTGCTAATTTCATGTCTTAACAAAGAAAGGATTGGACTTAGGATTTGGTCCTAAACCCCTTGACGATTCATGTGATGGAATAATTTAGAGCTTTGAGGGTGCTCCAAAATGTCACACATGAAGGGAAAAGAATGCTTGGGAGCATGCTCTTTATGCTTGTTGAAACTCATGCAACATAGAGCTTAGAACTTTGAGGAAGTTCTAAGCATCAAACTTGGAAGGGGATGTGCATGAAAAAGAGAACTCCCCATTTCTCCATGAGTGTTTTGGACTCAATTGGAGGAAAGGGAAGATAGATTTCCTAAGGCTTTGGAGAGATTTCTAAACCACTTTTGGGCATGATTTAGAAATTGGAAGTTTGGTGTTCCTAGTAAGAGGTCTAGGAAACACGATTTTGACTCATGTTAAGGCATGAAAACACACCTAAAGTTTCTAAGAACAATCCAATCAATTTTGTCATGAATGGTGATTGAAGATTTTTTTAGGAAGGTCCTAAAGATCCGTTTTGGTAGGATTTGCTTATTAAAACATTGATGTGAGGTTCCGATCTCTAAGGATTTTGATCATTTCATTTAATGATTGAATTTGGAAAGTCACACAAATGGAGTTAGGTAAACTTGAGTATGAGGGCTCATGGGCCTTTGAAGGTCCATGTCATATCTCAAGCCCACTTCAAGGTTAGATAAGCCCATTTGGTTAATTTCCAAATCCTAAATGTGGTGGATGTAAACCAACAATGACTATCACTTATATGCTCTAAATTTAGTGAAAGATCAATCATGAATTTGGTTGGTCATAGACATCGTGGGGTCTACAACATAGACCTTTGAGGATCTATGAGAAACTCCATAAAGATCGATTGTTAGTGATATTGTTTCCAACCAAACACATTTAAATTCACTAACTTGTAGAGACTATCCATTCCAATATGCAAACTCTCCAAAGCTTGTATCAATTTTGTCATGGCACAAATTTGGATAGTTTGCATACCAAAGGATCATTCGTTACCATCCTTATCCATGAGAATTAAGAGATGCAACACATATTTAAGTAATTCAAGAGCACAAAAGGGGTAGCTTGTGGGTCTTTGGAAACCCACATCTACCCCAAGTTTTCCCTACAAATTAGGTAAACATGCTTAGCAATCTCCTAATAATTTTAAAAGTGCGTAATCCTTAGAGAAAGAGACCTATACTATTTATTTAGATCAATTTTGGCATAATCTAAATTCTAAGCGACATGCAATTGATTTGGCCAAGTGCATAGCTTCCAAATTTGGACGCTATGACGACGAAGCCTAGGTTTGTTATAGGCGACGGTTTGAACACAATATGAATGCTAGTACATGCATTTGAGAGGTGTTGGATATCAATCCAACACCCCTACACGCGTTGGCATGCCTCTTTGACTCTCACAAGAGAGCAAACAAGTGAAAAACACCAATTTTTCACTGTTTTGCGGAGAAGGCAGCGCACATAGGTTTTGGGGAAACAAACAAATGAAGTTTCTAAAGGACCTAAGGTTTGGGGACGTCAACCACACATCAACGGCCTTGGGGGACCCTAGGTTTCACTAAGTTTTAGTGGTATACCTCTCCCGGTTTGTCCTAGCGCTCCAAGCCAAGTTCCGGATTGTTGTCCAAGCTCCTAGGTTGCTGTCCAAAGTCCTTTGAGAGCTCCCAGTTGCTGTCCCAGGTTTTCCCAAGGAGGAAAACTGCTGTCCCAACATTCCAAACAGAGAATTTCACTGTTTGAGAGCTTCTGGTGGTCGTCGTCTGCTGTCCAAAGCTTCCAAACATCAGTTTTCACTGTTTGGAAGCCTTCGGAGGCTGCATGGTTGCTGTCCAAGGCTTCCGGATAGTGGATTTGCTGTCCAAACTGCTCCAAACAGCAGTTTGAGTGTTCCCGGAAGTTGCGTGGCTGCTGTCCAAGCTTTTCCAACGTTGTCGCTGCTGTCCAAGGCTTTCCGGAGAAGGGATTTGCTGTCCAAACTGCTCCAAACAGCAGTTTGAGTGTTCCCGGAAGTTGCGTGGCTGCTGTCCAAGCTTTTCCAACGTTGTCGCTGCTGTCCAAGGCTTTCCGGAGAAGGGATTTGCTGTCCAAACTGCTCCAAACAGCAGTTTGAGTGTTCCCGGAAGTTGCGTGGCTGCTGTCCAAGCTTTTCCAACGTTGTCGCTGCTGTCCAAGGCTTTCCGGAGAAGGGATTTGCTGTCCAAACCACTCCGGGCAGCAGTTTGCTGTCCAAGAACGCTCCAAACAGCAGTTCTCGTCGCTTTGAGGTCACCGACGTTGAAGAAGATGACGGAAGAGACCTTCACCTTCACCAAGAAGCAAGGAAATGAGGCTATGGCAGCAGGAGAGAGCTTCTTTTCAGCCCAAGGAAGGAGAAGATATCAGCCATAGCATGCAAGATCCCCTCTTCACTCAACTTCAACTCCCTAGAAAGTTTATGGGAGGAAACGGCTTGGTCTGGTGCAGGAGCCGCAAGAACTGCAGAGGGGCCGAACGGCTCCTCCTCCCCTCTTCTTCCTTTGCTTCGCCTGGGATGGACGAACAGCAGGGGCCAAAAAAAATGGGGGAGCCGATCGCTCCCCCTCTCCCTCCCGCGCTCTGTCTGCGACGGGCGAACAAGCAGAGAGCCGAGAGGCTCTCTCTCCGTCTCCCTCTTTCTCTCGCTGTCTGTCGGGGGCGGAAAACACAAGAGGAGTCGAATCTTCAGCTCTCTCCTTTTCGTGCCCTAAGAGGAGCACGTCCAGCCAAATTTTGCCGCCCAAGTGAACCAAACCCGCTTCTCACACGTGGAATGAGAGATTTAGGGCAAAATTCCACACGAAATCTGAGCCCTTCATTTAGATTTCAGATTTAGGAATTCGATTTAGCCTAAATCAAACAATTGGGGCTGAAATTGAGCCCAAATTGAACTCGACTCAAATCGATTTGGGTCCGAGCGGGTCCGATCAAGTTAATTTCATGAAATTGAACCTAAATCGACGCCGAATTGCGTCGAATTTGGTTCGAAGAGGCTCGATTGGGTTTGAATTGATTTTAATTAAATTAAATTGGGTTTAATTTAATTAAATTGAGGCTAAATTCGGATTAATTTGCCTCGACGATGATCGATTTATTTGATCGAGCGCGATCGAGCCTAGTCGGGTTCGAACGGGGTCGAGTCGATGCGAAAATATTCGTCAACAATATTCATGACCCTTATTCTAACAAAGGAAATCATGGACATTGCCTGGATTAGATTAGATTTGGAAGATGGACAAAATTGCAATATTCTTTGATTTCAAAATTGTAATTACAAAATGAAAGAATCTCCAATTTAGAAGAGGGATTTTGCCATCTAAGAAAATAGAAAAGCAATCAAAAAGAGATCATGGTGGATATTTGTATGAAATATGTCTTTTATGCAATACTCCCTTGAATAGAAGTGGGATTTTTTTTGTATAAGCTATGTTTTCATGATAATATTATCTAAAAAAATGTAACTTTTGATTACACATTTATTACATAATTATAATCTAGAAAAGGAAGATGATGACAGTACCAGTCAGATAGCAACTTGAAAAGCTAATGTTACATCAACACTCTCAGTGTACAATGTACTCTTCATAAAGAGTTAACTATCATGAGCTGGTGTTGGTGGAGGTGACAGGTGAAACAAACTCCGCTCTCCATACAACAATAAGAATAAAAGAACTATGGTGTATACGAGGTGGAGGTCAACAAAATGATAAAAAAAAAACGGTGGAGTTATAATTGACTCAACTTTTGGGGAATTTAAGAGCTTCAAACGGATACTTCATGCAAGTGAATCGAATCACCAACATAAGTAAGAGTTCCCTGAAAGTATTGAAATGGTAGGGGTGATAACACGAAGTCAACCTGCAAGGTTGATGATGGAGCAAGTAGAAATAAAAAGAATACGGAAACATATTGTATCTCCATCTCAAGATGACAAGGAACAACATAACCAGATGAGCGAAATACAGCTCAACAACATGCTTAGGTATTTTCTGTAGCTCAAGCTTAAGCACTATTTCAGAATAAATCTTTTCCACTTGATTAAGTCATTAAGAATAGAAGCCGACTCAAAACCATCATCAATATTGCTATGTAGGATTGTAGGAATACAAGACAGCGTGAAAAATGATCCTTGGTTTGTGGAGGAAAATGCTTATTTTGCAGTTCACAAAAGGTTTTTGTTGCATTCTCTCGAGTGAAGCTAGTACGTATTGTCATTGTGTAGATGAGGGAATAAGCAGATTAAAATAAACTAAAGGGTCAATAAACTTGTGGGGAGCTATTGCACCTATTATAAAGATGATAGGATGCATGATTTCTTACATAATTACAAGAAGATCTGTATCAATGATGACGTCAAACAAATGAAACATAGGCTTCACCATTATCTTCAATTGCATGGTCATTGCCATAGGCATCAAAATAAAAATATGAGTAACTTGCATATCTTCATAATCAACATATTTTAAGAAACACTGCAACATATCCTCAAAATTAACAAGTCATATTTTGAAACCAATGGTGGTATAATCTCACCGTAGATAAAGGTCTTGATAACAAGCAATATGAAAGTTGATCAATTTCGGCCCCTATAAATCTTCAAGAAAAGTGTGGAAATAATTTGGATTTGTGGCTAGCATATTTTCATCTACAACAACTCAACAACGTATGGATAGTAACTTTCCATCTACAACAATTCAACAATCTATGACCAAAAGCTTTTCAGTTACAGCAATCCAACAATCTATCATTAATTTTTCATCTACAAATTCAGCAATTCATAAACATCATCTCATTTTTTGTTGTGAAGTAAATTATAAATTTTATATTTGTCTCTCTATTTAAAGGAAAATTCTATAAGATGGTGATTAGACCTGCAATGATTAATGGTGCATAATATTGGCCATTAAAAGAGAAGTATAATATTAAGTTAAGTGTTGCAGAGATGAGGATGCTCAAGTGGATGAGTGGTTTTACACTTAGAGACAGGATACGAAATGAGCATATACGTGAAAAGGTTGGAGTAGCTCTAGTGGAAGATAAGATTAGAGAGAGTGACCTTAGATGGTTTGTACACATAAAACAACGGCCTTCCGATGACCCGGTTAGGAAAGTAGATGTATTAGATTTGACTTATGTTAACAAACGTAGAGGTAGAATTAAAAAGACATGGTTAGAAAATATTAGAAATGACCTTTCTTTATTAGATTTAAATGTGAATTTAACTTTTAACAGAGCACAATGGAGAAAAATGATTCATTTAGCCGACCCCAAATAGTGGGATAAAGACATGATATTGTTGTTGTTGGTGGTGGTGTTGTTGTTGTATACATATATGTACACCACTTAGAGATGGCTAGATGACAAGATCGTTCTGAACGATTGCCCAAGAGCATGAAAGGCAAACGTGCAAGAGATATCACAGAAGGGCGAACACAAGCAGGAGACGTTGTTTGAGATCATACACGCACGAGAAATCTAAGAAATTTAGACTATTTCCTGATTTATGTGTCATTCTAATTAGATGTCTTAGAAGACACTCAACCCTGGTCGCTTAACAAACACTTGGATAGTCACAAGATGGGGTCCCCAAATATTAAAGTAAACTAAGTCAAAAGGTGCACTACTACATGAAAACAAAGTCAAGAGAAAGTATATGTAATGATGTTTATCAAATTAACACAAATCATATTCAAATTTTGAAAAGGAGGATGGTATATGGGTGAAGCCTTAAAGATAATGAAGACGATGCACAAATCAGGAAAAATTAAGGATAAAACTGTGAAATAAAAAAGAAACAATAAGAAAAATATCAAAAACTTCAACACCATCATTAAACATCGTTGTTCTGAGATCTTTAAGAACATACTAAGAAAACCAAAAGATTCACAATCATTTACGAGCCTTGGTTAAACAATGTATAGAAAATACAGTTCAAAATAATTTATCAGAAATATAAAATATTGTCTAAGGTTAAGGGAGAAGGAAGTGTGCACAAATCTTTTCCCAAAGACAGAAGAAGGGAAGGCATACACAACAATAAAAAAGGAAGATAGATACTTGTAACTAACAAAAATAATTATTAGTTGCCGAATAATTTATAAGGAAATATGATTACAACACTCAAAAGTTTGAAAAGGCAATATAAATAAAATTCTAAGATTTTTATGCCTTGATTTTTAGCATATCACGAAAATTATTTAAGCTATTTTTTTTAAATATATATATTTTTTATTCAGATCATTCTCATATAGATACATGCATACATTATATATATATATATATATATATATATATATATATATAAACCATCTAAGCAGACTCTCTCTAATCTTATCTGTAACTGGATCTACTCCAACCTTTCACATATATACTCATTTTGCATTCTGTCTCTAAGAGTGAAGCCGCTTATGCACATGTGGAATACCCATAATCATTAAAAAATCATGAGAGATTAATAAAAAAGCTTAATTTAAGGTCAATTGATGGTTAGTTAGGCCATACCAATCAAGGAGGTAACAATCTTCAGAAATTGTTTGATTTTATGGCCACTCTACGGCCAATTTAAAATTTTCATGTATTTTAAGACTTTAAATTTTATTTTATTTCTCTAAATTTATTTACTTTTGTATTAACATAAGGCATCAATCAAGTTAATAGTAATTAGTTAGCTACTACGGCTTTCAAAGTTATCCAAGTATAGAAAAGTTCTATAAATATTTGTACTTTATGATTTAAAGAATCAAAATTATTTTTTCTTATGCAAATTTCACATGAAAAAACTTGGTGGCTGCCCTACTTTTTGGTGAAGCTAAGTGCTTAACTTATACTAGTAGTGATTTTGGTTCCTGATCAAGGAAAATATACCACTATTATGTTAGATTGGATTTGGGAAAGTATAATGAACTTAATTAAGATCCCATAATTCAGTCATCTTGAGTTATCATAAACCTTGATCTACTTCAAAGACATAATTGACCCAACTTGAACTAAGAATCTTTGTTAGCAACCATCGATTATATCATCCAAGGTGACCTTGTAAACCCAAGGTGGATATTTGGCTAAGAGGGCAATTTCGACTCGACCTTAGCTAATGAAAGACTCCTATCTAGTGCACTTTATAATTCCTCACTCTAGGAGTCATTAGGAAACTTCAAGGCACTGGCCTTGACTGAAATTTAATAGTGTCATTTTGTGGTGATCCATTAGATCAGGACTTGACCATAACCATAATTTAATTATGCCAATTTGCATCAAATCATCTAATCAAAGGGCACATAATACATCCTTAACTGGACGGAAATCATTGAGAATGATTACATATATACACTTGATATGGCATTTACACTTTATGAGTTTAGTGTATCTTAAATTTGATATCCTTGGTAAACTTTTGTGAATGATGAAGGGATAATTGCTCTTATCTTGAAGTGAAATTTACTCTAGATTTATTGTCATTTTTGGAATTTTTATATCTTTATTGAGATTTTGAGCCCAAAATAATTTACATAAGAAGCTTAAGACATTTTGATAATAAAGGTTTTCTTTGATTAAGATTATCTTTAAATTCAATCATTATTAGAGTGTCATGCTTTAAGACTTTGCATTTAAAATTAATAGCTTGATCTTGAGAATGGACCCCTCTTATTATGTCGTATAATAATCACTGCTATCATAGAGGTGTCTAATTAATTGCATTTGATTGGTTGAACATTCTCAACTATGAAGCTTACTTATAGAGAATTGGGTCATATATTTGTGTGTCATTTAAGTTCATTTGAATAATCAATACATTATAGATCTTGTCGAAGCTCCCATACATAGAGGATATGGTATATCTAAGATTTGAAACTTATGGCCTGTAATATTGGAGAGGTAGCTTAAGAGTTAGTATTTTGAGAAAGAATTTTCTTTATAAAGCAGTTAAGGCCTTATGCAAACGCAAAATAAAAATCTCAACAAGATTCATGATCGAGTATTTGATTGTGAGTATATTTAATTTCACTTAGAGTAGGAATTAAAATTATCATGATTTCTTTGGAATTTATTTGTCAAACCTCTTTTATAGGGCTCAAGTCTTGTTTACATGTCTTTTAAGGCATAAAGGATAAAATTTGAAATGACGAACTTGTAAAACACGAAAATACCATTTTAGACCTCGCACGTTTTCAAAGCGCCGCGACGAGATTTAAGTGAAATTTTCAACGTTAACGGAATTTAACTAAAATAATTTAAGAAAATCCTACGCAAAATTCTGATCGTTTTGATATATAACCCATACCTAATTTCGTCTATTTTAGGAATTAAAATTTATTAAACTTTCAAAAGGACAACTCTACCCCTAACTATTTAAAAGCTCAAATTTATTTAAGGGCAATTTGGTCTTTTGCAAAATCCCCTTTCTCCCTTAATAGGAAAACCGAACCCTCTCTCTCCCTCATTCGCTCATTTCACGCGAACAACCCAAACCGAGCAGACGGTCGGGCGGAAGGCGGCTTCCGCGAGCGCTTTCCGGTGACGATCTTCCGGCGGAAACTTTAGTCCAAATCGAAGAGGACGACGAGAGGATTACTCAGGTATAATTATTTTCAAATGAATCCCTCTCAATCTATAGATTTTTTAGAATGAAATTTCTAGTGTTTTATATGATTTTGGTTTTCTTTCGTAATTTCTTTACGAAAACTTTAAGGAAGGATTAAAGAAATGTTTTAGCAATGAAAACGAAGAGATTTGAGGAATTTTGGGAGAATAAAATTTTAGGGCTTTTTGTTAAAAACCTAATTTAGACTGAGTGTTTTTAGAAAAATTATTCCCAAAGACATTAGAAACGTTTTGAAAGCATGAAATTGGATTTTTGATGAAAATTTGCTTTTCGATAATTTCCATAATTAATTTAATCCTAAATTTTATTTGGTAAGAATTAAATATTGTTTAGGAATAATTTTAGAATAAAGATTTGAGCAAATTTAAGATTTAGGAATTTTTAAAATTTTGATTTAAATAATTCCGAAAATAGAAGGTAATTATGTTAATTATTGGATATAATTATGAGGTAAACTTAGTTAAATTGAAACTGTCTTTTAGGTGTGGATTAAAGTGGAGGCAAGTGGTTGTCAGCGTCGTACAACATTTTGGTATTTATTTGCTTCTTGCAAGGTAGGTGTTCATACCTCATTTAATTTTATAAGTGCTTAATTCTTTTATGCTTAAAATGAAATTTTATGTAATTATTTTACTATTAAATGTTTTATACTAGATGATTGGAAATATACCTTGTAATTTTCATTTTTTTTATTTTTATGCATATTTATGAAAGCAATTAGAGCATATGAATAAATGAAGTATATGAAAGATAATTGAACATAATTGAAAGATTTAAAAGCAATAACAATTTCATCTGCATGTTGATCCGGAAGTACCAAAATGGTAATGGTAAAAGGGCTTACAAAAGTCAAATGGTAATGGGGTACTTCGGAGCCAAATGATAAAGGAAATGGTCAAAAATTTGACTGCATACCTGATCAGTACGAATAAGGGTACTTCCGAGACGAGTGTATATGTCACGACCCGACCCGAGACGGATCCCGCCCGCACCGGGCCGCGACCAGCCAAACAGACTAACCAGGATCTGGCTTTGGAATTTGCTTACTGAACTGAATCTTCCAAATATTTCAACTCAACAGACACACAGACACAGAGCTACTATGAATCGTCAAATGCAGCGGAACAAAACATCTATATTTTCTTTTCCTCAAAACAATCATCTACAAATACAGTACATGGCTTTTAGACAGAACGAAAGACTGAACAGAAAAGCCATGACTGTACAAAAATCAAAAGGTACAAAACAATACCTATACTGATCAAACTCTGAAATCTATTCCTGGACCTCCTTCCCTTTCCCAGAACCTGAAAACCACCAGAAAGCAAGAGTGAGCTCAACAGCTCAGCAAAACGACAAACCTCCAATCAAAATTCTCAGAATCCAAAACCAAACACATCGGACCAAATCCAGAATGGAAATCAGAACAAAATCGGACAGATATCAGAATTTTCGTACAGAAATCAGAATCAAACAGATCAACAGAATCGTACAGATCAGAACAGAACAGATACGAACAGATATCGAATCAGAAGCAGATCAGAACAGATCAGAATATCCAATCAGAACAAACAGAACTGTACGGAAATTAGATATCATATCGAATCAGATATCAGATATCAGATACCAGATATATAATTAATATTTAAACTAAACTAAACAGAATCACTACGGATTCTGACCCTTATGTCTCCCTTGTGCTCACGGCACCAGAAATTCTCTGAGTAATTAATAGCTAAATGTGCTTACAGCACCAGAACAGAATAAATTTCATCGGATCCGGAACAGAACAGATATTTCTCCAACTTGAGCTCATCTAAGATTTCGCCAGACACTAACTGAATCTCATAGGATCCAGGCCCCTTATAACTCCCTTTGTATAGCATATACAGATAGCATATCAATTCAGAAGAAATCCGGACAAATCAGAAATCAGACAAAAATCGGGCAGCACAACGGCAGTATACGGAATTTACACAATTTTCCTGAAAAATTACAAAATACCAAATTCGCACAGAATGTAGATAACAACATTTCAGAACATTTATTCTACTGCCACAGCATTTAATATTCACATAGAAAAATACAGACGGAATAAAACGCCGCCAAATCAAAACGGTCCGGACAAAAATCTCCAAAATATATTCAAAATGTGCACACCCGGCACGTCAACGACATACAGAAAGTTACGCGGTAAAAACTAAACCAGTTGGAAAATACGGACGAAAATCGCTAACAAAAACGAAATCCGGACAGAAAATACCGTCAACAGCGACGGTTCTGAAAATTAAGAAAGTCGGATTGTGCCTTACCTTGCGTACAGCAATATCTTCAACAGTCTCAACGGACGAAAACGGTCCGGCGTCGTCCAAAAATCAACTTTTCCACTTTTTCCTTCGTTTTTCTCTCTCCTCGGCTTTTCTCTCTCTTCAAAATATCTCATTTCCATATATATCCAGACTGATCGTCCTGGACGATCGCACTTCGTCCCGGTACGATCTGGCTCTGGACAAATGTCGTCCAGACGAGATTTAATTATCGTCCCCGGCGGCGGGTCCTCTGGAAAATTTTCGTCCAGACGATCCAACATTTCGTCCAGACGAACTGCTCAATTTTCACAATTCTGACCAAACCTGTACCGATCGTCCCGGGACGATCCAACTTCGTCCCGGACGAACCTGGAGCAAAACTGATATTACAATCTCCCCAACTTCAAAAAAATGTCGTCCTCGACATTGTCCAATCAAAACTCCGTCAAAACAGATACGGATACGACTTCCTCATGTCCGACTCTTTCTCCCAAGTCGCTTCCCGTGCAGTACGGTGCTTCCACTGGACTTTAACCATCGGAATCTGTTTACTTCGTAGCTTTCGGACGTCGTACGCCAAAATCAACTCTGGCTCTTCCTTGTACGCCAGATTCTCCTGAATCTCGACCTCATCAGCAGATACCTTCTTTCCAGAGTCAGATACCCACTTCCTCAAAGTGGATACGTGAAACACATTATGCACGTCGGGCATCGAATCAGAAAGCAACAGTCTGTAAGCAGATTTCCCAATCCTTTCTAGGATTTCAAAAGGTCCAACATACCTTGGACTAAGCTTGCTTACCTGGCCAAATCTGCTCACACCTTTCATCGGGCTGACTTTGACATACACAAAGTCACCAACTTGAAACTCAACAAACCTGTGCTTCTGATTATAATACTTCTGCTGTCGGTCTTGAGCCGCTTTTAACCTTTCCTTAATCAAGCTGATCTTCTGAACAGTTTCATCAGCAAAAGTGGCACCCAAAGCCTGTCTATCTCCGACCTCCGTCAGAGTCAAAGGAGTCCGGCACTTCCGGCCATACAGAGCCTCATACGGTGCCATACCGATACTGGACTGGAAGCTATTGTTGTAAGCAAACTTAATCAAAGGGATATGATCTTCCCAGCTTCCGCCAAAGTCCAGAACACAAAGCCTCAACAGATTTTCCAGTACCTGAATAGTCCTCTCAGACTGCCCATCAGTCTGAGGATGAAAAGCTGTACTGAAATGCAATTTAGTACCCAAGCCTTGCTGAATACCCTTCCAAAGTCTGGAAGTAAAACGTCCGTCTCGATCAGATACAATCACGCGAGGCACACCGTGCAATCTGATAATCTCCTTAACATAAACCTGTGCCAAGCGATCTACTGAATCAGTCTGTCTGATCGGAAGAAAATGGGCGGACTTCGTCAATCGATCTACGACTACCCAGATGGCATCATGTTCTTACCGTGATTGAGGAAAACCCATCGCAAAGTCCATCGTCACCTCCTCCCACTTCCACTCAGGGATAGGCAACGACTGCAACAGTCCACCTGGTCGCTGATGCTCTACCTTCACCAACTGACAGGCCTCGCATTTCGACACAAACTCCGCCACATCCTTCTTCATCCCAGGCCACCAGAACAAAAGCTTCATATCAGCATACATCTTACCACTACCTGGATGAATAGTGTAGCCGGAATGATGAGATTCATACAGAATCTCCTGCCTCAAATCCCCAAACACAGGTACCCACAACCTGTTCTTGCAGAAAATAGCACCAGAATCAGAAATTCGAAGTTCAGGAGTCTTACCAGATCCAATCTGAGCAATCAACTTCGAATAATCAGAATCTGACTTCTGGGCTTCTTGAATCCTTGTCTCCAAAGTAGACTGAATACTCAAATGAGCCAAATCCAAACCATTGGAGGGAATCACCTCCAACTGCAAGCGCTCTATGTCTCGAATCAGAAAATCATCAAAAGTAAGCTGAATACCTGATAATCCAGAAGACTTCCTGCTCAGAGCATCCGCTACCACATTAGCCTTCCTAGGCTGGTACTGAATAGTCAGATCATAATCCTTGATCAACTCGAGCCATCTTCTCTTTCTCAGATTCAGATCCTTCTGAGTAAAAATGTACTTCAGGCTCTTATGATCAGTAAAGATCTCACATCTGACGCCATACAGGTAATGACGCCAAATCTTCAAAGCAAATACCACTGCAGCTAATTCCAGATCATGTGTCGGGTAATTCTTCTCATGTGGCTTTAACTGTCTAGAAGCATAAGCAATTACCCTTCCATTCTGATGCAGCACACAACCCAAACCTTTCAGTGAAGCATCACTGAACACCTAAAAACTTTCCGTACCTGACGGAAGTGCTAGCACTGGAGTTGAAGTCAAACAATCCTTCAATCTCTGAAAACTAGCTTCACACTCCGGTGTCCAAACAAAAGATACTGACTTCTGAGTCAGTCTCGTCAGAGGCGTCGAAATCTGTGAAAATCCCTTCATAAATTTCCTGTAATATCCGGCCATGCCCAAGAAACTACGTACCTCAAATACCGTAGTCGGCCTCGGCCAATCAGCAACTGCCTGAATCTTCTGGGGATCAACAGAAATGCCTTCTCCGCTAATCACATGCCCCAGAAAAGAAATGCTCCTCAGCCAGAATTCACACTTGGAGAACTTGGCATATAGCTGATGCCGCCTCAAAGTTTCCAACACAATGCTCAAGTGTCTGGCATACTCATCCTCAGAAGCAGAATACACCAGAATATCGTCAATGAAGACGATCACGAACTGATCCAAATACTCCCTGAATATTCGGTTCATCAGATCCATGAAAATAGCAGGCGCGTTGGTTACCCCAAAAGGCATAACCAAGAACTCATAGTGCCCGTACCGAGTACTGAAAGCTGTCTTCACCACATCAGCTTCCTTCACCTTCACCTGATAATATCCGGATCTCAAATCAATCTTCGAAAACACAGAAGATCTGGAAAGCTGATCAAACAAGTCGTCGATCCGAGGCAAAGGATACTTGTTCTTGATCGTGACCTTGTTCAAGTCTCTGTAATCAATACACATACGGAGTGTCCCGTCCTTCTTCTTCACAAACAGAACAGGTGCTCCCCAGGGCGAAACACTAGGACGGACAAAGCCTCTGTCAACCAACTCCTGAAGCTGAACTTCCAACTCAGAAAGTTCTTTAGGTGCCATCCTGTACGGAGCTTTTGATATAGGAGCGGTACCTGGAAAAATATCGATAGAGAACTCCACATCTCTATCCGGAGGTAAACCAACAAACTCCTCAGGAAAAACATCAACAAACTCCCGTACTACTGGGATCTCATAGACAGAACCAACCTCCAGGTTCAGATCCCGCACCGAAGCCAAAAACACTGGACATCCTTTCTTCCACATCCTGCTTACCTCCAACACAGAAATCAGACTGGAGAGAACACCTCGTAAGCCCTGAAATACAAATCTCTCTCCAGCCATAAGCAAGCTCACTTGCTTCTTCAGACAGTCTATCTAGGTCTCGTACTGACTCAGCCAATCCATGCCCAGAATCACATCATAAGAAGAAATCGACAGCAGAATCAGACTCGATTTCCACTTCTTGCCAGAAATGTCAATCTCACACAAGCAAATCTTCTGAGCAATCAAAGGATTTCCAGCCGGTAAAATCACAGACAAAGAAACTGGAAGCAAAAATGAGTCCAAATACAAAATCTCAAAACAGTGCTCGGACAGAAAAGAGTGACTGGCTCCAGAATCAAACAAAACACGACAGGGCTGATCAGAAATGTAAATCGTACCTGTCACAACATCGGGAGCATCTCGAGCCTCCTACTGACTCAAGCTGTAAACTCGGGGCTGCACTGGAGCTGGAGCTGAAGCAACAGAACTACTGGGCTCCATCTGACTAACAGTCGGTGGTCTCCGTGGTACAGAACTAGAACTACCACCTCTACCAGATCCCTCAGGGCGTGGAGGAACAGTCCTCGGTCTTCCTGCTGCTGAACCGGCAGGTCTGACAAAGCCCTCTGATCGGAACTCAGAACGCCGATCAAATCCAGTCTGTGGACACTCTGCAATCCGATGTCCTGGCTGACCACATCGGAAGCACAGACCAGCCATCCTGTAGCACTGGCCAAAGTGTCGTCGTCCACAGCTCTGGCACACAGGTGTCGTACTAACAGAACCAGAACTCGTCGTACTGGTAGCAGTACCAGACGACCCTCCACTCCTCCTAGAATCACCAGATCTAGAACCAGGTCCATATACAAATCTCCTCTTCCCAGAGGAACCACTGCCAGATGCCTCGCCTCCAAACCTCTTCCTACTCGCAGTCCACCGCTGCTGCGTAGCCATCAGGTCGTTCTCTATCAATCGAGCTCGCTCCACAAGCTCAGAGAAGTCAGTGATCCGGAATGGTATCAGGGGCTGCCTCAAAGTATCTCGTAGTCCCCTCAGAAATCTGTAGCACCTCTCAGCAGAAGTGCTAACCAGCTGCGGAGCGTACTTGGCTAATGCAGTAAACTCAGCCTCGTACTGCATCACCGTCTTGCTCCCCTAAACAAGTCTCAGAAAAGTCTCCTGCATCTGCTGTCGTGTAGAAGGGGGAATAAACCAGTCTCGAAACACCTCAGTGAACTCTTCCCAAGTAATCAAAGAGTTCAATCTGCCCTGAAATCTGGCTGCTTGCTGGCCTTCCCACCAGTGTTCAGCCTCTCCATCCAACAGAAAAACAGCTAATGGAACCTTCCTGTCTGACGGACACTGCATTCCGTTGAAGGTCTTCTCCAATCTCCTCAGCCACTCCTCGGCTGCTCTGGGCTCGACAGCGCCCTCAAACCTCGGAGGTTTCAACCTCAAAAACAGCTGCAGATGTCTATCAATATCCTCAGATCTGACGGTAAAAGCTCTGCTCTGAGTCTCGCTCATCATCTGAGCAACAAGCGTAGCAAACTGAGACAGTGTATCAGCACCGGCCACTGGGGCTGTACTCCCCACTGGTGCTGCCTGACTGGCACTCTGCCCGTCTGTCATGTCTGGGTCTGGCTGATCCATACAGAAAAATCCAGAAAATTCGGAAAACTATCACAAAAACAACACAATAAAAAGCCGAACAAACCAAAACTACCCAGACCAACTCACTACAGATCACTTCCTATAGCTCTGTTTTAAAATCCAACCAAATTCCAAAACCAATGCTCTGATACCACCAAAGCTTGTCACGACCCGACCCGAGACGGATCCCGCCCGCACCGGGCCGCGACCAGCCAAACAGACTAACCAGGATCTGGCTTTGGAATTTGCTTACTGAACTGAATCTTCCAAATATTTCAACTCAACAGACACACAGACACAGAGCTACTATGAATCGTCAAATGCAGCGGAACAAAACATCTATATTTTCTTTTCCTCAAAACAATCATCTACAAATACAGTACATGGCTTTTAGACAGAACGAAAGACAGAACAGAAAAGCCATGACTGTACAAAAATCAAAAGGTACAAAACAATACCTATACTGATCAAACTCTGAAATCTATTCCTGGACCTCCTTCCCTTTCCCAGAACCTGAAAACCACCAGAAAGCAAGAGTGAGCTCAACAGCTCAGCAAAGCGACAAACCTCCAATCAAAATTCTCAGAATCCAAAACCAAACACATCGGACCAAATCCAAAATGGAAATCAGAACAAAATCGGACAGATATCAGAATTTTCGTACAGAAATCAGAATCAAACAGATCAACAGAATCGTACAGATCAGAACAGAACAGATACGAACAGATATCGAATCAGAAGCAGATCAGAACAGATCAGAATATCCAATCAGAACAAACAGAACTGTACGGAAATCAGATATCATATTGAATCAGATATCAGATATCAGATACCAGATATATAATTAATATTTAAACTAAACTAAACAGAATCACTACGAATTCTGACCCTTATGTCTCCCTTGTGCTCACGGCACCAGAAATTCTCTGAGTAATTAATAGCTAAATGTGCTTACAGCACCAGAACAGAATAAATTTCATCGGATCCGGAACAGAACAGATATTTCTCCAACTTGAGCTCATCTAAGATTTCCCCAGACACTAACTGAATCTCATAGGATCCAGACCCCTTATAACTCCCTTTGTATAGCATATACAGATAGCATATCAATTCAGAAAAAATCCGGACAAATCCGAAATCAGACAAAAATCGAGCAGCACAACGACAGTATACGGAATTTACACAATTTTCCTGAAAAATTACAAAATACCAAATTCGCACAGAATGTAGATAACAACATTTCAGAACATTTATTCTACTGCCACAGCATTTAATATTCACACAGAAAAATACAGACGGAATAAAACGCCGCCAAATCAAAACGGTCCGGACAAAAATCTCCAAAATATATTCAAAATGTGCACACCCGGCACGTCAACGATATACAGAAAGTTACGCGGTAAAAACTAAACCAGTCGGAAAATACGGACGAAAATCGCTAACAAAAACGAAATCCGAACAGAAAATACCGTCAACAGCGACGGTTCTGAAAATTGAGAAAGTCGGATTGTGCCTTACCTTGCGTACAGCAATATCTTCAACAGTCTCAACGGACGAAAACGGTTCGGCGTCGTCCAAAAATTAACTTTTCCACTTTTTCCTTCGTTTTTCTCTCTCCTCGGCTTTTCTCTCTCTTCAAAATATCTCATTTTCATATATATCCAGACTGATCGTCCTGGACGATCGCACTTCGTCCCGGTACGATCTGGCTCTGGACAAATGTCGTCCAGACGAGATTTAATTATCGTCCCCGGCGGCGGGTCCTCTGGAAAATTTTCGTCCAGACGATCCAACATTTCGTCCAGACTAACTGCTCAATTTTCACAATTCTGACCAAACCTGTACCGATCGTCCCGGGACGATCCAACTTCGTCCCGGACGAACCTGGAGCAAAACTGATATTACAGTATACATTTAGCATAAGCATTTTTGCATTTGCATTGCATATGAAAAAGGTGAAATGAAAGAATGAAAAGAATGAAATGTTAAAGAAGGGAAAAAGGAAAGTAATAATAGAAATTCAAATGTTTTTTATTTGCAAATGATATAAAAAGATTTCAATTATAAATATTTTTGTTATATGCATCTTATGAAATTAACTGAGTTATGAATTACCTGCTGAGCGAGTAAGCTCATCCTACTTTTGGAAATATTTTTCAGGAGATAAGTGATGGCTGCACGACGACCGTACACGTATCGCCGTAGGGGACCTCAGGAGGAAAGGTGTTCTCTTTTATGATTTCAGTTTGAATCTTTGTTATGTACCTATGTAGTTTGTGAGTTTAAGTTTGAGTATGTACTTGTGTTTGATCAGTAATATGGAGTTTATGTAATTTATGGTTTAAAAGTTTTTAACAGTTGTGTGAGAAGAACAATTTGAAACATTTCAGTTTGATGTCTTTTAGTGGCTCTTTCATTTAATATTGGATGACATTTATGTATTGATGTTAAAATTATAATGAAGTTGATTATGTTTTATATGCTCTTCCATACGACCGACTGTTCCCGCCCCGTTATCAACGGGCTTGCCGGGCCGGGTCGTGACAGAACTGATAAACCTACCCCATAGGCAAGGTGATCAATTCAAGAATGTTGTACAAGAAATTGATCATAAATCTAAGTTCGAAAGAGATTTTTATGAATTTTCAAAGTGATTACATGATTTTCAAAAAAATTCACAATTCTCGAAACAATAGAATTTTAGTTCAATTTTTTTTTAATTTGTGTAATATTTTATAATTTTATGCTTGAAGTTTATCAGAGCACAAGCCAATGAATCTGTGTTTGACGGTTAGCTCATCTTACAAGGATGAAGTTGACTTGTGATGTGCCCTAATAACTAAGCATTATCTAGATTTACTTATTTGCACAAACATCTTGTCATTATCATGTATGCAATATTTCATTTTTGAGCTTTAGAGATTGCATTCTGTCAACTTGCTTGTCAATGTTGTAGATCCGGTAGTGACTGTAACAAGTTTGATTCTTATCATGCATTTAGAATACCATTTATTTGCTTAAATTTAATTCGCATTTTTATAGAAATAGACCCAATAGTGGAATATTCTTCTGTAAAAGAAGCAACTGTCTTGGCCATTTTCATAGTAAATCTTTATTTCAAAATTCCTCATCCTGGATTTTCAGTGAAAGGTCTTGTTCATGCACTTTAGCAAGCTTTCAAGTTTCCTTCAAGCCTTTTTTGAGTTCACTCTTGCTCTTGTAAGAATATAAGTATTTCATTCAAAGTGTTCAATATTATTCTTGTTTTGGTAATTTGTAGCCTTTCAGTTCATTTTCATGCATTTTTTTTGTTGCTTTCGAAACTCAGAAGGCCCTTCTCATTTTGTTCTTTTCAAATTCTTTGCAACTACGTTCACTTGAAATTTAAATTGAGCACCGACATCTCTCCCACGTCGACGTATGCGACATGTGAGAAAGTGCTAGACCTGTCAAAAATGCTAAAAAAATGCATGTAAGGGTTATGTAAACACCAAAACCAGATCTTCTACCCAACCACACCAAGAAAGCTATGTATAGGCCTTCATACCTACACAAAAGTTTGCCACTTTTTCCCTCGGCTAAGTCAAGAAAGACGCACATTGGTACCTATATCACGAAGAAATATGTGTGAAGGTCCCCTAAACATGAAAAAGAATGACATGATTTCCCCGCCACATCAAATTAGGGTGCACGAGTACTTATGTCTCATGACGCAGCAAAGCTGCTCTTACATTTATAACTTTGTGTGTAAAGCGATTATTGTAGATTACAATACAAGGAAATGAAATCGAAGTGAGATTTAATACTAACTTTTTCTGTCTGTTTCTTTTCATGGCTCTTTTTTTCTCTTTTTGAGAGAAATAGAGAGGGAGATTTAGAGATGGAGAAAGAAAGAAAAGACTGAGAAATAGAGAGTGTGTTGCTGTTCGCTAAAGTTGTGACTATTCGCTGATTTGTGCGGCAATTGGTTTATATGTGGTGCTGGTAATCAAAGAGAGGAAGAAATTGGCGAAGAAGAGAGGTGCGAGCAACCAATATTTAGAGTTTAAGGCATAGGAGGAGAAAAGAGAGCAGCGGCTAGGAGAAATTGGAAGAATAGAATAAGCAGGTGAGAGGCCTACATTGGTATTTTGATTAAATTTTTTTTCCTTTAAAATTAAAGGCCGAAGAGGCCGAACAAGGGATTTAAATCAGGTTTCACAGGATTTAAGAAATGAGGGAGTCGTAAGAGTGCCTGCGACTAAGGGAATGAGAGAAAAAATAAGAAAGCATAACTGATTTAAAGAATGACCAAGCGAGCATCAGAAGACGATAAATTATGCAGCATTGGTATGAGTGCATAGTAAATGATTAGGATTGACAACATTTTGAGGGATGTTATATGGATTTTATTTTTATATAAATTATTAAATTAAATTTATGGGATAAAACTAATATATGTATTGATTCACAACAACTTATCATCGCTTGCACATGACAAACTTACGCCCCCATCTTGCACGCCCCCATCTTGCGAGTAGAAGTTTTTTTGAATTTTCCTTATGTCGTGACTCAGACAATATGAGTGTTCATTATAAGCATTAGCAATATTTTGGACGCGTTAGCTCAGTTTGTTTTATAAAATGTGTGACTTTTGAGTACTTTTCACTATGATTAATACATTCAAACAACTTTGTACAACACTACATCCATTGTCTGCCAAATTCATCATTTTTGATTGGGTCAATCCTGGTATTGATATTGAGGTCATTTATACCTAAACGAGTTATCACTTAAAAATTAGTTTCAAAAGGTAAGCATAATATTAAAATAGCTTTTGCAAATTTCATATCACTTACAAAAGAAAGAAGAAAAATTAGTAGTAATGATAATAGTTTTAACATTTGCGCTTTTATATAGCTAGAAAATTAATGCAAAAACGACTAACCATCAGCAATTACAGAAAAATTAATAGCATTCCCCACGTTCAGAACCGGATTCTCAGGATACAGCTGTGCACCAACTGATACCTGAAAATGAGGAGAAAAGCACACATCGACAGCATATGAAACAGTTCTATTTTCATTAAGACAAACCTCATGATGACTGCAGAATTCAACATGTTGAAGTAAAATAATAATAATAATAATAATAAGTACCAGAATGAACTCTGCCTTATTTGGATTGTGACTGATCGATATCCGTGCAAGAGCTCTCCCTGGACCCTTCGCCTTCAAACCAGAGAAATTTTTCAGAAGGATTTTAGAGTAGATTCAACAAAAGAAAAACAGTAATTCTAATTTAACGTGAGATTCCAACAATCATTTAAACGCAGCTCTCGTGATCCCAGAAGATTTAAATACAAATTTTAATTCCATAAGGGAAGTGTTGTTGTTGTAAGGGAAGTGTGAAAACCTGCAGAATGATTTTTTCAGCAGAAGTTATACTTCCAGCATCAGACATTTGAATGGATAGTACATTTGGGTAATTAATTTCAACATCCAGTGGAACCACACCATTTGCTTCAGCAAATTTGAATCCTAAGCAAACAAAATTATATATAACAATGTTCATAAGTTTTTTAGCAAATAAAACACAAAAGAAAATGTAAAATGCTCATGAAGGAAAATTACCCAACTCATCACAGTAGTCAATTTTCAACTCCAGCCTTGCATTGACACCAAGGTATGCCGAATGGAAAGAATTTTCTCCTGCAGATACCCTTACTTGTGCCACCTGAGAAAATAGTAAACATAATCTTTAAATAAAACTAAAAACACTTAACATATAACTCCTTGGCCATTCGGTTAAGTATCAATATGGCACAACTATTCAAGAGTTAGGAAAATATTTTCTAGAAATTTAATTTAGCACCAGCAAAAAAGCAGCAAAATCTTTACCAAGCAAAATACTAAAAACCAATAATCATTTCAAAGAGTACATTTATGCACCTGAGCAAAACAAGAAAAGTAAAACCTCATGTGCTTGCCTAAATGTATTTAACCATATTAAGTTGCCACTTTCGTTATCCAAAATGAAGCATAGCATGAACTAATGAAAATAATTATCCGTATTTTTAATATATCATATGAAAAGTCAGGATACTGAAATGAAGAAAATAAGAAGTTCAATGATAATCATCTAGATGGGAAACTTTAATCAACAGATTTGAAACAATTTGTAATTGAGTTCAGCATATAAATTAATATATTATTCTGAAAGGCAAAAATCTTATTTAGCTATAGACTCAATAACAAAAAAGAGTTCTGAACTTTTATTTCCCAAATATTCTCTCCTACATAATACATTTGATTGAGTAATGCTTAATTTATGTCGGGATGCAAGTCCCTCAAAAAGGCAAACCCCTATGATTAATTATATCCAAAGATTGTTTGGCACTTGAGAATTTTTTTATTAAAATAGTATTCTAAATTATCTTTTATCAAAATATTGGCTAACTCGATTTTAAGATTGCAATTTAGATGATTTAAATTCAAAAGATGATTGGATTAACTTTGGAATTGTGTGGGCTCCAAAAATTCGGCCCCGGCCTCCGCTCACTTTTCTTTTTATTCGGCGAGGGAGTTTTAACAGAATAAGTTACGGGGTAAATTTTGGAAGGCAGATGGGTTTGTAGATAAGACACTACCCGGAGATTTCGCCCTCATTTTGCGAGGACTTTATGATATGAGTTCTGGTTTCCTATAGGCGCAAGCCCCTATAGTTAATTGCCCCTCCCGATCACGAGAGAGAACTTTCGATTAAGGCTAGTCGTCAATCAGATACGTAGAGAATACGTGTTATCTAGCATATAGTAGCAGCATTGGGTTTGGAAATTGGAAATTGGGTTTGGATTTGGGTATTTGGAAAGGTTTGAAAAGTTTGGAAATAGTTGGGAATTTGAAGATTTTGATATTCAAAATAGAAATTATGCCATCTTGCACTTAAAGCAGATGGTGGGGGAATGGATGATGGACCCGATCAAGATCCCATGGTTCCGTCATCCCGGGCCATCGTAGTCCCTGGTCTACTTAGTCAGAGGAGGTAGTCGACCCAACCTGACAGAAGGATCCTTGTCGGCAGCCATGGCTTGCTTCATCCAAGGGGACCTTGTAGACCTGAGGTGGGTATTTGCCTAAGGGGACAAAATTGAACCCACCTTAGCTAACAGAGGGCTTTGTGCCCTATCGATCATATCCTATTGATTCATATCTCAAGGATTTGATGCCAATAAGGAGTGTATTGGCTCTGGCCAAAACCGGTATTTCGTGGTGCCATTTGGCGGCAAAACCACTCGGTTCAGAGGGCCCCGAGTCATAACCGTTTACCTACAGCGCCATTTGGCAGCAAAACTGTCGGTTAGAGGACACGTACCACGTCCTTACTGGCAGAAGACAGTTTTGAGAATGGATCCTAGTGATATTTTCAATTAGGCATTTGGCTCTTTGTGAGCTGAAGTAGTATTTAATTTGTCCACCTCAGCAAACTGTTGCGGATGGTGGATGGATTTTGCTTTCAATGGATTGATGGATTTATTTCATTTTAAATATTTTTGAGATTTTCTGGAGTTTTGGATTTTCATGGGCATTTGAAGTATTTGGAATGAAATTTTGAGTACTTGGAATGGACCCCTCCGGTTGAGATTTATTATTCAACGCGGCCATCATCGGGGTGTTTGGGGTTATTTCTCTTTATTGATTGAACCCTGTCAACCCTATCAACTTGACGATAGGGGATCAAGTTTGGTAGGCTTTATGCCCTTGATAGTGAATTCTCGTTGTTATAGACCTTGAAGTCCTAATATGAATGTATTAAAAGAAATATAACGGTCGCCACAACCGTATATTTGTTTGTTGGTTCGAATCCTGTCGGCTTCTATTGACCCGTATAGAAGGATCGGTTTCGAACTTAAATTCACTTGTCAGCCCGCGCAGCATCCCTAGACGTCACGTGTGTACCAATAACATGCTCGCCGGGGCCCATGCGGGTTGAGATTGTATTTTCCCCTTTAGTGTACCTATGTGTATACAAATTACAGTGCACGTGCAAGGGTATTTTGAAATATTTCTGTCCGCTTGCATAGAAGTTGCGGCTCCGGTGGCGTGGCGTAATAGCTTATGGATCAGTTGTTTGCTGCTTTGTACATGTAGACTGTCGTGCACTATTTACTTTCTGTAGGTGGATCATAGTGCACTAACTAATCTCCTGCCTTGGGTTGTAGAAGCTCGTAGGAACTTGTAGTCTTTATGTGATTTTGGTCTTTACAACACAGCCGCAACTATTGTAGGTAGATGTATTCATCCTTAGACTGAAGTTGACTACAGGATACTGCATTTACTGTAGTCTTTATGCATCTACCCAGGGGTGGCATGTTATACATACATCTATATTTGTCGAGAGATTGTATTTATTGCAGATCTTTGCATTGTTGCTAGTTGACATTTACATGAGGACTCTTGATCTTTATGGGAAACTTCATGTCATTAATCGTTGTCATTTGTTCGAGCCTAGTGTTTATTTACACTTGAGTAACTTTGACTGTGTGCGAGCTTCTGTATTCATCACAAAATTCCTTCTTCATAAAAGTGCACTATCATCTAAAGTCATCAAGTCCATTATCATTTGTTCAAGACTTTGGAGTTTGAATGTTCAAAGTCAAGTCCACTCATTCATTTGAGTTTGGTTCAACTCAAATGCTTCATTTAAAACCAAGTCCAATATTTCTTAGTTTCATTTTGGGTCCTTTATATTTTATTCAAATTCAAGCTTAGTCCGCCATGATTTAGACTAAGTTCAAATGAAGTTCAAGCTATCTTGCTTTAACTTTTTTGTCATGTTCATGTTCAAGTCAAAGCTCCTCGTGCCAAACTCATTTGAGTTCAAGATCTTGTTCTAACTCAAGTCCAATCTTGAGTTCAAGTTCAAGTGGCAAGTTGAAGTTCAAATGAGAGTCCAAGTTCATGTTCATTTGATATTCAAATTAAGTCCCAATTCATGACCTTTGTAGTCAATTTTGTATGTCCAACTTCTTGTTCAAATTGAGTTTATGTCCACAGTACTTAGTTCATTTGAGTTTGAGTTCTTTTATGTCAATTTGGTCCAATCAAGTTCACAAGTCCACCACTATTCTTTGAGTTCAATTAGGTCCAGGTACGATTTCACCCGAAATTTCGACAGCCTCCCGGCGTCTCCCCCGTTTAGGGGAAAACTACGGAAAATTGGGCCTTTCACACCACGCGCAATAAAGGCGTGTATGATAGGTGTCCTCGGACGAGGACACCGCGGCCGTGATTTTTTTGTTCCTCCCACCACACGCAATAAAGGTGTGTATGGGGTCTTTGACGGTACCTGTTTAAAAGACACAATTTGCTTTCCCCCCGCACGGGGGTACTTATAAGTGACCTCGCCTCGCCGTAGGTGCCGCACCGGGGTCCCATCCCACTATGCGCAATAAAGGCATGTATAGGCGGTTTTCCGGTGTGCCACGAATGCCTAAGTAGAGTTTAGGTGATTGTCCGCCTTATCGTAGGCGTCGGACCGGAGTCCCATCCCACCACGCGCAATAAAGGCGTGTATAGGCGGTTTTCCGTTCCACCGCATGCAACAAAAGCGACAATCTGATTTTAGAAAATTCGTACATTCGCGGGGTTGTCGGTGTTGGCACGAGGATCGAAGGAGAGAGATGTTTCTTTTTTTATTGACCTTAATTAATTATCATTAATAAAAATTAATTAGTTAATATATAACGATAATTTATTATAATTAAGTAATTAATTATAACTATTTATCATAATTGGTAGTTAATTATAATAAAAATAATTATTTTTATTAATTAAAATTAATTATAATTAATAATAGTTAATTAAAATGAAACATAATTAGTTATAATTAAATAATTAATCATAACTAAATATCATTATTTAATTAATTATGATTAAAATAATTTATTTTAATAATTAAAATTAATTACATATTAATATTAATTAACTATAATCAAAGATAATTAATCATAATTAAATAACTTATTATCATTATCATTAATTAACAATTATTAATTTATAATTAATAATAATAATAAAGCAAATCTTCCTCTCTCCTCTCTGTTCGGCATACTAACGGGATTTGGCCGAATGAGCGTGAAAGGGAAGGAATTACCTTCACGCGAGCGAGCTCCTGTGTTGATTCCAATCAAAATGACGTGACTTCCACCCAAAGGGGAAGTCGTTTGAAGGAGTGGAGTTGGCGTCGGGTTAGGGCAAAGGATCGGAGGAGACGGGCAAGAGGGGAAGAGGAGTTCGGTGTCTTGGAGATCAGGAGAGAGCAAAGGAGGCGGGATGGAGGCGTCGGCAGTGGAGATCGGCTCAGGTAAAGCTTTCCTTCTCTCTCTCTCTCTCTCTCTCTCTCTCTCTCTCTCTCTCTCTCTCTCTCTCTCTCTCTATGAGGATCAGGGGGCGGCGACAGGAGCTAGGGAAGGGACGTCAGGGAGGAAGAGCGAAGGAAGTGGAGTTCGGGATTTATTTGCGGGAGAAATGTCGAAGATGGGAGCTCGGTCGTGAGTGCGGAAGATCCTTCATCTCATCTGGCTTTTAAAGACGAGAGGAGCGTCCATCTGGAACGTGATTTGGGCAGGAAACACGGAGAAGTGATGGATTCGGCGCCGTTCGCAGAAATAGGACTGTAGCAACGAGATGTCGGCACGATTTCGTGGATCCGTCGGACAGGACTGTAGCAACAAATTGATTTCAGAATAAAGCTACAGGAGGACAAGTAGAGTACTTGATTATAAAAAAATCAAAGGTAATCAATACTCTCCTGTCATGGACTTCATATATGGAGATTAAATTTATGCTAAAGTTGGCCCATTTTATTTAGAAGAAAGAGGTCTACATTCCAATAACATAAGATTGAGAAAATATTCAATAAGATGAGGACTTATAATATAACTTAAATGAACATCAATCTCGAATTGTAGATCTAACAGGAGAACAAGTTCTAAGATAGTAACTCAAACTTAAATACATCAAGTGCATGTGAAGTTGAAAGGGATAACTCATAGGCTATGTTTCTGACATGACGGATAAGTCATGTACACGATTTTTTTAACACCGTGAAAAAAAATTTAACCTTGCATGTATTTCTTGACCCTACGGGGAAATATTCCAAGCTTTCAATCAAGCATAAGAAGACTCATACATGCCTTACTAATATTGTGGAATAAAAGACCACCGACTTCAGTGTCTCATGACACTAACCATACATGATTTTTTTGACATTGAGGGAAGGACAAGAACTCTAGATGATGCACTTTATGTGAGAAAGACATCGCGATATTACCGAAATGTAAATTAATAGAGGACCCAAAGAGAATAAAATAAAATAAATGTGAATGAAAAATAAAACTGAAAAAAAAAAAAAATTAAAACTCACAAAGTGAGCAATATAAACATTTGAAATGCAACATAAGCTGTAATAAATAATGATAATATTGAACTAAAACTTGACTTATAAGGGATTTGTAATATACTCAATAGTCTCCAAGAAGCGCAAACAAAACATCACGTTCACTCAAAGAACTCTTCTGTACGCTCGGGAAATTTAAGAACGCACTCAATGAATTGGAATTGAGATAAAAATAAACTAAGAGTCTTCCTTATATATAAGTGGAAGAATTGATTCTCTGAGGGCCCTAGAAAATTCAAATCCAACCATATAAAGATGAAAAGAATGGTGTGAAAAATGTCCTAAGATTCTAATTAGCCTTCTACATCACCGAATCCACAAAAATGTACGCAATAGATGCACAACCAAATAGAATGCGAACAATAATGAATTTAAAATACTAAGTCAATAGCATGCTTCCATGACAGTTCATTCATATGAACAAATATCACGTTAGTCCCTTTACACATCTCAAACATTTGCACTCATGTGAAGGCTTTTCAAAACAAGACTAAATAATCAAACCCATAGCGCATATGAGTGCTCTAAATGACGTGCACCTTAACTGTTTCAAATGAAGTTCATGCACATCTCATGAGCAAGGAATATGTTCGGTGAACAAACAGTGCACCAAGTAAAAAAAATTCTAAATGAGATGATGATGAGGACATAAGTAGAAAATTCCAACGCATCTATCACAGGAGACATCACAGATCGACGGCCACGATCAGGAGCATCTATTTATGAGTTCTTTTATGTTATTGTATTAGTATTATTTTTATTATTTGTTTTAGTAGACCTTTGTACCCCTACAAGGGAGTTTAGTGAGTTGTAGCCTGTAGGGCATATATGTCTTTGATTTTTCTTCATTGTTGAGGCCTATATATAGTGGCCATAGTCTTTGTATTGGGTTTTAATGATTGCTTAATAAAATTCCTTGTTTTCTTCTTTCAAGCTTGTGAGTTCTTGAGTGGCGAAATCCCCAAGGCGTGGGCCAAGCAATACCCACCAGTCGCGGAGGTGCACCAGGCTCATGGTCCGACGTTTCCTTCACTTTTAGCTGCCAGCCATCCCCTCCACTTGGAATCTATCCACCGGTTAGCTCCATCCCCACCGCCGGCTCAATTCTCTCACCCGTCCCCTCCAATCTCTCCTTAACTGACCCCCTCCACCACCCCAAACCACAGGACAGCCCACACCCACCCGTCCAAATGCCGGCTCGCCACCCTCCATCTGCCTAGTCCCCTCCCTAGTCCTCCCTTAGCCGTCGGCCTCCCTTGCCAAAAGTTTAAATTTCAAAATTCAAACTACTTTAAATTACCTTCCTAAAATAGTCCATTAGTATTTAGGAAAGCGTCCTTATTTGAATTCAATTAGATAATTGAATTTTAATTACTTTCCTATTGTTAAAATCCAATTAGGAAGCTTCCCTAATTAAATCAAATCTGGAATTAAATTTCGGATTTGATTCCAACTATAATTAATTTCTTTGGGCCCACATGTATTAAACTTGGACATCACTTTCCCTCCCAACATGCACCCCCCCCCCCCACCACCACCTTCCTATTTCTCTCCCCAATCAATTCATTAATTCAAATTAAGTGCTCCCTAAGCTCCCAAAACCACGGGCCCCCTCCTTGGCTATTTGGAGAATAATTTAAAGCTCAATTCACCCCTTTCCTCCCTTAGAAAATTCTGAAATAAAATTCAGAATTTCTAAAACCGCTTCAACATCTCCCTAGCCTTAAACCCTAGTCGCCCTTCCCTTTATCCCTCCTCCACCCGAGCACCCCAACCCGCCACCCCTCATTCTGATAGGAAACACTTGAAGTTCTCAAGTATTTCCTATCAATCTTCGGAAAACAACGAGAATTCTTCACAAAAGTTCGCCAAACCCACGAAAGCAGTAGATAATTTGTATTATTTGATGAAAGGAAAACGGAAAATAGCAATATACAATTGATCTTCTATTCGAGAGGAGGATCGTTCTCTCCCAATCTCTAGACGCCGCTAGAGCCCAAAAGAAAACCTAAATCTAAGATATCTCAAATTTCAGTCAAATTCAAGATGCCCTAACCCTAGGAAAACAAAGTATTTAATGTATACAAATCAAAAAGAAATCCCTAAACAATCCCTACATTCAATTTCCCTCCTAAACTTCCTCAAAATTCCTTCCTAAAATGCTCCCGTAGAATCGCAGCATCCGCCAAAGGAGGAAGAGCATCGCTATTTCGCCCGTAAGCCGGTCCCGCCTGGACCGGCTGGACCGGTCTAACAATACTCCCCTCCCAAAGATCCACCTTGTCCTCAAGCTGAAAATATGCTCATGTTCCCGTGGAGGTGGCCATCCTTGAGGTGGCTGAAAATCCTTACCAAATTGCTGAGTCAAGGGCTGCACTGAAAGAGAAACATCCCCTCCCTCCTCCAATCTGATCGCATCCAACCTGTGTATTCCCACCAGATAATCTTCCCCCACCTCTTGTATGTCTCTAACATTGGTCTTAAGTGATGTCATGGCTTTGGATAACCCCGCATCTCCCCTTATAACCACCTTTCTCCCATCCACCATTAATTCCATCGTGAGTGCTCCCCAATTTCCTTTGTTTCGCCCAAGGTTCACAACCACTTCATCCCCAGGATGACATCAGTACTTCCTAACTCTAGAGGGAGAAAGTCCTCCATTACTTGAATCCCCTAGATGGTCAACACCACTCCTCTACAGATCCCCTGCCCTTTCTCCACCATCCTTGTACCCATCATCACTTCATAACAACCGGTGTCCACCAACTTCACTCTCAATTGGTCAATGGCCTGAGTGAAAATAAAATTGTGGGTAGCCCTACTATCAATTAGCACTACCACCTCCCTACCCTCTATCTCCCCCTTCATCTTCACGGTATGATTCATAGTGAATCCTACCACTGAGTTCAGGGAAACCTCAGCTAGATCCAAGTGTAGCTTCTCCTCCATCTCCTCCTCACCTCCCTCCTCAGTTTCCTCTTCATCGCAGATAGTGAGAACCTGAAGAGTTCGGTCCTCGCACCGATGCCCTGGCGTATACTTCTCCTCGCACCTGAAATACAACCCTCTTCTCCTACATCTCCATCTCTATCAGCCTCTTGAAATTTTTTCCACTCCCTCCTCCTACTGACTTCTCCCTGGTGGTCTCATTTATGTTTCCTGATGCAGGCCCCTTGGAAGCTAGAAGAGCGGTCGTCATCCTGTAAGAGCCTCCTGAGCTGCTGCTCCTGACTCCCTTCTCTAGATTCTTCTGATTTTCCACCAACTGGGCCAACTTCATGGCCTCCCCCAAGTCACGAGGCATCAAAACCTTCAATGCTGCTTGGATCTCTGCCTTCAACCCCTTCATGAAGTTCCCCTCCAATACCATATCTGATAATCGCTCCACCCTACTGGCTAGGTGCTCAAACTGCTCCGGGTAGTCTGCTACTGATCCCTCCTGTGCCAGAGCAAAGAACTGATCATAGAAATCTCCTCCCCAGTCGGTTTGAAAACATTCTATTATGCAGTCCTTGAATTCCCCCCAGTTTCTGATAGGCCTCCTCTGATCTCTCCAATGATACCACGACAAGGCTTTTCCTTCCAAGCACAATCCGGCTACGGTTAGCTTCTCCTCCTCCGTCAGCCCATTGATGGCGAAGTATCACTCCACCTTGTAAATCCACCCATACGCATCTTCTCCTTCGAATATAGGCATCTTCAACTTCCTCACCTTCTGGTCGCCCCCATTGCCCCGGATTCTTCCAAAGTTTCCCCTCTCCCAAGTGCTAGGTGCACCACATGTTTCTCGGTCTTCCCTTGCTCTACCATAGCTCAAACCCCCTTCGAAATCCCCCCTTCTGTCTTCAAAATCAGCACCTTGATGACCATAGTATCCCTCCTGACGTTCCCCATATCCACCCCCTCTTTCTTCCCTCTGGACAGGCTCCCTACGAATTTCCGAATTCGTACTTTTTCCTTCCCCTCCTGCCACGGAAGCCGCTGTTTGATTTTGAATTTCTAACATCTTCTTCATCATGTCTCGGAGATCGGCGACTTGTCCTTCCATGGAGGAAAACCTTTCCTCCATAGTCGTTTTGATTTGATTCATCTCCCCTTCAAGCCTTTCCTCCAGAGCATTCACCTTTTTGGCCTCCATCACAATCCGGAGTTTGTAAAATAACAAATTCTGGATTTGGAACTTCAAAAACAGCAATTCCCCTTCCTTCCGGGCAATTAATCACCGCTGATATTTGCCGAAATCAGCCCTCCACCGGTCCCACGACTTGCTCTGATACCAATTTGATAGGAAACACTTGAAGTTCTCAAATATTTCCTATCAATCTTCGAAAAACGGCGAGAATTCTTCACAAAAGTCTGCCAAAACCACAAAAGCAGTAGATAATTTGTATTATTTGCTGAAAGGAAAACGGAAAATAGCAAGATACAATTGATCCTCTATTCGAGATGATCGTTCTCTCCCAATCTCTAGACGCCACTAGAGCCCAAAAGAAAACCTAAATCTAAGAGATCTCAAATTTCAGCCAAATTCAAGATGCCCTAACCCTAGGAAAACAAAGTATTTAATGCATACAAATCAAAAGGAAATCCCTAAACAATCCCCACATTCAATTTCCCTCCTAAACTTCCTCAAAATTCCTTCCTAAAACGCTCCCGTTGAATCACGGCTCGGGCGGCATCCGCCAAAGGTGGAAGAGCATCGCTGTTTCGCCCATAAGCCGGTCCCGCCTGGACTGGCTGGACTGGTTCAGTGGACCGGTCTAACACATTCCTTCTCCCCTAGCACACCAGCGGCTCCTCCAAGGTTCATAACCACGAATACGCCCATGTTCTTGGATGGCCGATCCAGAAGACGACAACTGATTTGCATACAACTCTCAAGAGCAAATCAACATCCTTCAATCACCCTTCTTTGATCCCTACTGGGAATTCGAAGCTTCCGTTGAAGACTACGTAGATCGTATACTCTTCCATCTCGCCGAGACGATCGAAGAACAACGATCTTCCAGCCAGTGGCAGCTCATCGGACATCCACATGTGCTTCCTTCTCCGGCGACTCCCCCGTGGATCAAGACCATCAGCATCGTCACCATCCTAGTGGCATCGCTTAGTTTGCTAAAGGTTTCCCTCCGCTAAAGCCCCTCAAAGAGCGCGAGTGAGAGAGGGAAACTTGAGGTGAAAGCTCTTGATATTAACTTGCGGAATATTATTACCATTACATCTAGTTTTATTGTAATTTCTGATTTTATTTTAAAGTGGTCTGTTCGCTTAAAAGTGCAATTGCATGCCTGAGCAAAATTTCAAGGGATAATTCTTAAAGCTATTTCTTACAATTCATTAATCTTAAAGTAATTTCCTAAAACTTCCTGGTCGTTTCACATCAGATGAAATGGAGCAATGTTATGTGTCATTGGTCACACAACCATTCTTAATAAAGTGTGCGAGGTTTGTCAAATCATCGAAAGAAATTTGGTCTATATGTCACCTAAATATGAAACACAAAATGCATTAAAAACATGCAAATGATATACATACTTCATTTGTTTTGTGAAGCTTTTTTATGCAACTTATGTAAGCGAGTTATTTTAAGGTTGAAAGTATAATTTATAGCATCCGATTTTAAAATTCCGATAGTGCAAGATTCTATCTAATTGTTGTGGATTACTAAAAAATTTCTACTACATTACTACTTATGCCAATTTAGATCCTATTTAGGTAAACCATTCATCATTGTGTTCATCATACATTCTTTTTAATATTTCCACATTCAATCTTAGCCTTGTAGTTTATTTAATATGATTTGATAAGTTCAATAATAATAATGTAATATTTAACATTTAAAAAGACCTAGCTTACTTGATATTTATAAATTATATTCAATTATTACTATTAACTACTTAATTATAAATGTTTATTATTCAGCCACAGCTTTTTATCGCTTCCATCTCCTCAGAACATGTATAATCACTTGTATGCATCTTCTTCTCCAAGGTTTGAAAAATCTTCTGTTTCTTATTCTCACGATTAAGCTTATTCCTTAATTTCTTAGTTATTATTATTAATTACATAATTATACTGTACATATATATATATATATATATATATATATATATATATATATATTTATAAATATGTATTATTTTCCTAATATAAAACCATAGCTCAACACTTTAAAACTCTTGGTAGCTTCATCTCCACATAAGATTGTAATTTACTTCTACATCTATTTGCCTTTAAGGTTTGGCTCTACCTCATAAAATGTGATGTTTCCTACAGCCAGAACACTTTCAAGGGTTATCCTATTTTGTTTAGAGCTAATGCTTTATAGTTCTTCTGTCATAAGATGTTCTATTCCACTATTTTTTAAATAGTTGAAATTGATGTACTGCAGATCTACAAACTACAAGCAGTTCTGGGTGAACAAAGAGAGATGTAGGTATTAACAACTAGAGTATGAAACCCTTGGAAATATATTATCTTTAACCTTCCAACCATTGGAAACACTACCAAATGATAGTGATTCATCATTTATGTTAATTATGATTACTTAATAGGATTTAAATTCTCATGTATTAGTTTAAAATCAAAATCCTAAACTTTGGTTTCTCTTTTTATTTCATCCACCATCTCTCCAACTTCTGAAAGAGATGCCATGCAATTAATTTCAGAATTCCTACGTTTCAGACTTAAGAATTAGTAAGACTTTGTCTGGCATATTTAAAAAACTCATATCAAAGCTTTTAAGCATAAATTAGTGTTGACTTGCACTCAAGTCTTGCAGTTCAAAGGTAGTTTTATTTGGTCTGAAACAATTCATATCCTTTTTTTGTTCTTTTTTTCATTGCTCGGTGAACTTGGTCTTTTATCATCATTTTCTTATGTTTGCTTCTTAGATTTTGCTTACATACAGATCATGTGTGACTGTTACACCCCAACAGAAGAACCAATCCCCACTAACAAAAGATATAATGCAGCTAAAATCTTTAGCCACCTTAATGTGATTGTTAAAGAGCCTTGGTGACCTGAATATTTCTTTAAAGTAGTTTAAGTTCCTATTTACCAACTGCCTTATGCAATAATGGTTTGAAAACATTTCTTTGTTTTTACTATCCACACTTTGAGGTATGTATTAAGGAGTTCGCCTTCCTTCAAAAGGATGTCAAGTGACCACTTCATGACCAGTGGATAGCTTTCCTGGTCCTCAGGTGATATATAATTTATTTGCTTATTAGTATTATCATGATTCACACTCCACCATTCTATTTTCTATGCATCGAAGCTACGCTTATAAATCTTTTTTAGAATAATTCTACAAATGGCTTAGAGCTTTTTCTCAAGTAAAATTATTTGTGCTTTGTGTTTGTTTGCTTTCGATTGCAACATGTATATCTTGACTGTTTCTATATATTTTTATTTGTAGTTCTTCAATAATTGTGTTACTTTCAATTACTTCTCAACTCTGTGAGGTCATGTTGATCCTATTTTTATGCAAATAAATAATTGTGGCGTACGTTGAAGCTAATGTAATTAAATCATCAATTTGTTAGATACTTGTTCTTAAGCTCATTAGAGTGACTTTTATAACAGAGGACATACTACTGCTTAGTAGGTGCCAACAAATCATTTGATCGTGACATTATTGATTCCCATCATAAAGCTTGCTCATATGCTAGGATCAACATCGGTAGCATTAATGCAAAGATGATGCCTGGCCAGTTAATTATTTCTTTCTTGTTGCTTTCTCAATTGAAATATATATATATATATTTATATATTTATATTATATATATATATATATATATTTATATATATAATCTTAGTTTTCCTATAAATGAAACTGATCAAAGCAATGCTTCCTTCGTAGTTGGAATTCAAAGTCGGTCCAGCCGTTGGTATCTCTACTGGTGATCAACTATGTATTACTCGATACATTCTCGATGAATATCATATAAAGCATCCACAAGAGCTCCTGTTGTATATCCTTTCATTTTTATAATGAAATTGAATCTTTCTAAATAAAGCATCCACAAAATATAATATTATATTTTATTATGCTTTTTTTCTTTAACTTTTACTAATGCGCACTTAGTACACATATAATTAATAATGAGAATAATTTTTATGTTTTAATTTATTTATTTCCATTGTCCTAAATTCATCAGAAGATCAATTGATCTATGATTTGCCCTTTTTTTAGCATAATCCCACAAGTTATATAGTATTTATGTGATAAGGTGGTCATAACTTAACTTTAAAACTGGTATTTGAAAGCCCGGATTAGGTTAAAATTGAACCGGGTGAACCAATTGGAATCGACTTGGGTTCAATCTAGACAGATTCAACTAAAAAAATTAACCAAACTAGTCAAATTGAGTTGATTGATTCAATTTAGCAAAATTGAGTTAGTTCGATCAGAAATTGATTGATTTGTCTCAATTAAGTTCAATATGACTCAAATTAAAGAATTGAACACCAAATCGAGCAAATTAATTTAATTGAACCAATTGATTTAATCTAGTCGAATTGAGTTAGATCAAGATGAAAATTGAGTCAAATTTAAATTGATTATCTCAAATTAACTATTTATTGTTAGTGAGAAAAATCTTTGTTTGATAGTTTGCTTCCTCAAGAAATTTTCATGATTTTTTTGCATTTGTTTTGTTATATTGTTTGCATCAAATCTAAACAACAAATTAAAAATAGTATTGCCTATTCATTAACTTAGTATATATAATATGTCATTACACATTAGATTTGTGATAAAAACTCTAGACCCTAAGATGTCTTGCATCATAAACTTCTTAGCGTAACACAATGACTATTGAAACTCAACTTATCAAGCCAACACGAAGGCAATAAATGTGCTTTTCTTCTTAGTGCAAGTTAGCAATATTTATTGCTAAAATAAACAAGAATCCATGGCCAACCCATTTCCATCTATAGTAACTTAATAATATGTAGACAGGAGATTTCTATCCACAACAATCCATCAATATGTGGACAGTTATTTTGCATCTACAATAATCCAACAATACATGGATGGAAACTTTTCATCGAGATCAATCAGTGGACAACAGCACTGCACTTCTGCTTCATAATTAATAACGAATTTCATAACTAAAGATTGATTTTCAGATTTATTTCTTAATTATTTTTCTACATCTCATCTTGTTTTTCATATAAAATAGGGGAATAAAATTCAATCATATGATCTCTCATTTTCTAATAACCTATCTTGTCATTCAAATCTTCAAAATTTACATCCCTCCCTCCCTCCCTTCCCCTCTCTCCCTCGCTCGTGACATACTTCCTTGGCTAACTCTATGTTGTCTGTACCCCCCCCCCCCCTCCTCCCATCTTCCCTTTTCCTTCCATTCTATTTCCAAGCATCTCTAAACCAAATGGGGAGATCAAGCAAGTGGACAAATTGGAACCTCGTATGACCTACTTAATTCTTTTATCAAGCAGGTCATGTTCAGGTCGCCATGTCTCAAGAAGAAGTAATAATAAAAGTTCAATGCATGACTGTAAAAGAAGGCAAGATGTTAAAAAAACAGCTAATGATTGAAGAACTGGCAGAATAACAGATAATTCCAAAATATGTGAAGGATAATATACCTTTATTGTGTTGCCAAAATAATACTTCACGTCAATGGTGAAAGAACAAAATCATTTGCGACTATGGGCAAGTAACTAACCTGGGCAACTCGTACACATGATGCAATTTCCGTCCTTCGAGTAGTTAGGTCTTTTCCCAGTATGCAAGCTAAATCAATGCTGTCCCTAGTTCTGATTTTACCACCATGGATAGAAATAGAGTCGTGCTTGCTTTCGCATGTCCTCAAAACAGAATAAACGACTCCTTTCCTGTGACTATGCACATCTAACCCATAAGAGTCTGTCAAACTTGGCAGAAGATCAGAAGTTGTATAGGATGGGGGGAGAACCCATGTTATTGGCATGCCAAGTGCGAGGGGAGGATCAGGCACCACTGTCAAGGTCTTGGAAGCAGTGTAATGTACAGTTTGTGTGGTGCCGGATAATAGGAAGTCACAAGAAAATGAAACAGAAACTTCTGCTCTGCCAGAAGATCTATTTGAAAATAAACAATTAGTTATTGAAGAACAAATGCTGAATATCATTAAAGTACTAGGTAAATCATGCTGTGCAAGTCCTTATCATAAGGTTCTTGAACACAAACACAAAATTCAAATTGAAATACCATAAAGTATAATCACCATGCAATTCTCAACAATAACGTCTGTTGGCAAAATTGTAAAATCTTCAAAACATGTTCATTGTCATTGAGAGAACCAATATTAACAAGGAAAATGATTGACTAGCATACTGTAAAATGCCCACAGGATCTTCCTTTTAGTCTTAACTAATGAACTCTTGCTGATTGATATGCCTTCGTTTCAAATTCCCAGTCGTCTAAATCATGACATATTGGAGAAAATTTAAAAGAAATGAACAGCTAATGTAAGAACCGGTCTGACCGGTTAAATTGAACCTGCCTATTACTGCAGCAAACAGCGGAATTGTGAGCAGAACAGCAACTCGAGTGGGCCGCATGCATACGTCATATGGATGGGTCGGATCACATGAACGAGTGAATAAACGCGTACAAGAGTGAAAAATAGTGACTCCACACACGAGACAATTTCATTTTGCTTCGTCCAGTTAAGCCAAATGAACGAAGGGAGCAGAAAGAAACAGACCTAGAGGAAGAACGAGAAGGAAGGTAAGTTTTCCAATTCCATTTAGTTTGTGCAAATTTTTTCTGTGATATAATCCAACAAAAGGATCAATTATCTTAAGTGAAGGCAGAGAAAGAGAATGAAAATTAGGAAAGAAGAAATTTTTTTGGAAAGGACAAAACAACGACTTTCTATTTCTGACAACGGAGGAAAGAGTAATTGATTTAAATTATTATGTTACATTCAATTATTATTTTGAATTTCTCAAATTGACAAAATAATAGGTGATTGTCAAATAAGAAGAAAGAATCTAGTGGGTGAAAGTCTCATTTCACTAAGGATGAAGTAAAGATTTGATTTATTGAGATAATTAAATTTAATTTTATAATATTTAATTTGCAATTACATTAGATTACTAGTAGATGCTATAATCATAATTATGATTTGGCAAAGAAGTACTTCATGCTTGACAGTAATATAGATGATTATCGACACCTTTGAAATTATTATTAAAGACGCCAAATCAATTTAATGTTATTGTGATAATACGTATTTTATAAAACTAGTTAGCAATGATTAATGCAACTTAAAATTATTTGAAACCGTGGAGGATTAGATTAACCTAGTTCATGAAGCTGAAGTGCTAAAGGCAATAAGAAATCTCAAGAAAGGATTTGAGGTAAGATTACATTAAGGAAACATTCATGTAAAATTAATAAAACTTGGAGATAACAATATTTTATGCAATTGTGTGCATAATCTTATGTTGCATTAAAGAAATTTATCTCAAGGATAAACTAATTAAAAGGAATTGAAGCACGAGAATCATTAAACTGGATAATTACAGTTGTTTTACAACAATTATATTCTTTATTTCTCATGCTAGTTTTAAATACCATATATTGTTTATTAAATTATTCTGCATAAATGTTTATTATGTCCAAAAATGGAGTAACAAATAAAGTATAATGCAATATATATAGGCATGTGAAAAATGTATGTATATATAATATAATTATATATTTATATATATATATATAAATATATATATTTATTGTATAAAATACATGTTAAGAAATGAAATGTATAAAATAATTAATAATACGTAAATGAAGTATAAATGAAAAAGAAAAAGGGTGTATGCATGAAAATTATGGTAGTTCACCCCCTTATTGTACTGGCTGGGATGCAACGTACCAGTGCATACAACAACAACAACAACATCAAGCCTTTATCCCACTACGTGGGTGGCTACATGAATCCTTTCCCATTGGTCCTATTAAAAGTAAATTCTCGTTTAAATCTAATAAAGAAAGGTCATTCCTATATTTTCTCCAAGTTTTTTAGGTTACTCCTACCTTTCTTAACATAAGTCAAATCTAAACCTCTACTCTCCTAACGGGTCATCGGAAGCCGCCGTTTTATGTGACCAAACCATCTAAGGCGACTCTCTCTAATCTTATCTTTACTGAGCTACTCCAACCTTTCACGTATATGCTCATTTGTATCTTATTCTAAGGTAAAGCCACTCATCCACCTGAGCATCCTCATCTCTGCCACACTTAACTTAGTATTATGCTTCTCTTTTAATGGCCAACATTCGGCACTCTACGTCAAGTACCATTATCGCTCGATATGCGTTGTCTTGCTTAAAGTATGTATTTGTCTTTAAATCTAGTGTCAAGTAAGTATGGCCATGACTATTTTTGCATTATGTCTTTTAATAGCCGTACTTACGTCATGCCATTACCTTGTGGCCTTAACTAACTTCAATCCAGTGCTATACTCTACTGCTCCATATAAGCAAGGCGTACGGATAGTGTGACGTAATGTCAACATCTGGGATCTTCGTAATCTTATCGTTCTGCTGTGATGCGATCAGGACTTGTAGTAGTCGTGTCAATCGCATCTATTTATCAGCAGGTGTGGAAATATGCAGCCATCCACCTTCAAGGGGGCATCACTATATTCATAAGCCACACGTTGAAGCGTCTGTATTATGCGTTACTTGCTTTCATTGCCGAAGCTTTCGGCTTACATATCAGGTTTAGGCCCTCAATCTACCACCCTCCCGTTATGAAATTTCCTTAAGTACTATAGATGTAAATTTGCTAATACCCATAACATGCCCATGCTACCAATTCAACCACCTACTAATCTCTGATATCCCCTCCTATTCAGGTCACTCTGAACAAGATCATATATCTAAGACTTGTACGCCCGCCTCTCCACTCGACCGACTCTCCCTATCCGCTAGTCAACAATTTCCCCACCTCTCTACTCCGTCTAATACCGCTCCCTATTCTACAGTCTCACTATCTGCGTTCTCTGATACCTATCCAAGCCGAAGAAAACCTTTAGACTCTAAGTGGTGTCCATCATAGATCACTCCTTACGATCCCCATAATTCAAGTGTTACCTTCAACTCCTCTCTAGTCTTATCAACAGAGAAGAATATCATCAGCAAAAAGCATACAAAGGTACATCCTCTTGCAAATGTCTAGTGAAAAACATCCATGACTAAAGCAAAAAAGATATGGGCTTATGGCTGATCCTTGATGTAACCCAACCGAAATAGGAAAATACTTGGTCCGTCCACCTTGTGTTTGAACACAAGTAATAGCTCCTGCAACGTACCAGTGCATGTTAAATGAAAATGAAAAAGAAAATTAATGTATCTTTATTGGTATGTTTAGATGGCCTCTACTAATTGAAAGAAAAAAGAAATAAATGTCAAATGGAAAAGAACAAATAAAACAGAAAAAAATGAATTAATCACAAATGTTAATTATACGGATATATTGCATATAAAATGTTATATATATTTAATTGTATAAGAAAAGAAAAAGAATAGGAATGTGTAATGTGTATTTTATATATGCTATGATGATTATCCACTGAGTTTACCATGTAAACTTAAAATGTAATACTAAATTTTTCGTGTAAGTCTCCGGAAAAGTAAAAATGATCGAAAGAGAAGTATGTGTATAGAAGAAGGTGGTCGAATGAAAACAGGAAAAAAAAATATGATTTAAACATAAGGTTAAATTTATAATTTGTTTGTGGATCTTCAATTTATGAATGATTTTAGTTGTTAACGGTTCATGAATTTGAATGAATGAATTAACCGTCCAACCGTCCGTTCCGGCCTCGTTAACTCTAGTCTCCGGGCCGTATCGAAACAACTACTGCATCCAAGATATATAATAAGTATACAACTCCCAGCAACCTTAACACGATGAATCAATCTAAGCAACATATCCCGTGAGAGATTCTTTTAATGTCAATTCCACCATGATTAATGTTAACCCAGGCCGCCACTATAAGCATGCTCGGAGTGATCAAGTTTTCTTGGTATTAATGTGCAGTAGTATAACAAAAAAGTCTACTTTGGCTGATTCAGATTTAAACGCCTTTGGGATGCTGCATATAGAGACATTTGCAAAACAGAGTAGTGAGAAACATAATAGAAGTAAGAAACAGTATATTCAGATTTATTTAAAAAAGGTGATTTGGTTGAGTAATATAGAGACATTTGCAAGAAGCAGTTGTCAAGAGATGCATTTGAAATTTAAACACCTTTGGGATGCTGCAGATATGGTTCAACTTCTCCAAATCTAATATTTTCGTAATATCTATCCCATATTCTCAGAGGCTATATAATTGTTATGGTACAACATATTCCTACAATCCTAGGTCATATTACACCAATTTTAAGCAAGCACACAAAGTTGCTTTACAGGTAGTTTGCACTTTATGAAAGGTTTTTTGTTTTTCAATTTTTAATTAAGTTACTATTTCCATAGCTAGTTATTGATACATATGCGTGGATAATTGCAAACTCCAAATTTTAACGCTCATTATTAAATAAATAATTTTACTAGGTTCTAAACTCAGAGTTCCATCAAAATGTTGCCAATTTAAACTATATTTTTCTTTCCATGTGGTAGTGGAATTAAAATGCTCAAAAAGAAATTCTTAGATGAGATATTCGAGTCCAAGAACATATGAAAGCTGTTAACAATTTTGATCAATTAAGGCTTCCTTTGGGATAGCTTCCTTACTATCTTTTATAGTACAAAATTTTTTAAACTAGAAATTTTTGTTCTAAAAAATTGCTTTAGAAATCAGTAAGAAAGTCATCCCAAACGAAGCCTAAATAACATTAAAAATAAGTTCATGGGACAACATTTAGTGGAAAATGTTCTGATTAACTCTTAAGCAAAGATGTTACATCAAACTGAAGCACTCTACAGTAATATCAGAAGTACATCATGTGTGAATCTGTTTTACTGCTAATAACCAAGTTCCACAAATTACAAGATTAGACTAGATACATTCCATATCATATTATAAAAATACTTGAATTACAAATCCCATGCAACTAAATCAGCTAGGTGTTGGATCCTATAATTCTAAGATTTCCTAGGAGCGATTAGTGAAAACCACCAGTATGTCATGTATCCTTTTCCTTTGCTTCGTGGTTGATAAAATGATATGATCAAATCTATCATGTTAGACAATACAATATTTGTGATACAAGACCATGAAATGTTTGCAAATAAACAAAACAAAGCAATTTTCCACTAAAAACTTGTCCTTCTTCCATTTTAGTCATGAGATCATAATTTTATGAATCCAAAATAGTGAACATTCGGCAGCTTAGTAGATGTCTACTTACATATCCAGGCTTATCACTAGAGAACATGATTGCCAGAACCTAGTCCATTCTGGCAAACGACAAAAAAATGGATGCTTAGATAGAGTATCAGATAATTCAATCATCTTGAGCTCTTCCTGTTGTCATGCAATATTAGTTATGTTCTAGAAATAATTTAAAAAAGGAAAGATTACTAATATAAACTACCCAAGAGTTATGTTCCAAAATTGCACAAGAAAGTGTTCTAGGATTCAGCTACAAATGAGATAATAAAATTAAATAAAGCAAGTTGACAGTAAGTAGCATTTACTAGCATCCAGAAGACTAGTAAAAGCACAAAAAGAGTAAATACCGTCCAAACAATTCCTTGATAAATCCAACATCACTATCACTGAAATTACAGAAAGTGGACCATCCATCCGCACACTGCAATTGCACTTTCTCGACAACTGATGTCAAGGATCCAGCATCTTCGTGGTGCACAGTCTATATAAGAATAAAAATTGAATAAACTTGCCAACAGCTTCATAAAAAAGGGAACATCAAAGACACACACAAAGATACACCTTTTCATTGTCCACCGTCCATTCATAGTTGTTGCATACCTCATAGAAAGAAAATAAGCTTCCCTGTCGGTAACAAAGATTTGCACCATATAATGCAACCTCTACCACACTAAAAATGATAAACAACATATAAACAAAAGACGAAAACATTTTAGAGACATGCCTGAAGAAACGAGGGAAAGATTGGCATTTTGCAACCAATACATAGCTGGTCACTCTGCGAACTCAAAATCATTATTGATGGGACCCCGACTTCTACTCTACTATATGCATCACAAATTAGCTCGCCTGTTTGTCCATAAACTGCAGCACGGACCGTCTAAAATTGCAAAAAGCAAAAAATTCTACATAAATACTGAACCTTTAAAAACATGAAAGACAACTACAACAACAACATCAAGCCTTTATCCCATTAGGTGGGGTCGGCTACATGAATCATTTTTCTCCATCATATTCTATTAAAAATATAAAAGATAACTACAAAATAAAAAATTCATAAATGTGAGATTTACGGCAAGCCATAAGATAAATTCTATAATATGTAAAACGCTAGAGAAAAACGGAGGCAAAATACGAGAAAGTGATAAATAAATAAATAATAAAATATAAAAAAAACATGTACCCATGAAAAATATTCATATAAGAAACGCACGATGTTCATTGAGCATAGAGCGTCAAACCACAATTGCCATCCTCATGCTATTTCAGATCAAATTCCCACGACAAGGCCTAAAAATAAAAAGAAGCTCAGACAACTTACAGCGTTCCCAATGGCGATAGCAGAAAGTTTTCCAGAAGATGCCTGAACTACTGCAGTCGCTTCATCCATGCTTGCATACTCCATAAATCCTCCAGTGATTGGACCACCTTTGGCTGTGAGCTAACCGAAGGAAACAAAAACGGCAATGAGATGAATAAATAAAGCATGAATTAGTTCCGAGCACACATATGAGGAAGCATTTAAGTGGACAAAATAGCACTATGAGAATTAAAATAAAAAAATGCATTATCTAAGAGATTTTGAATAAGCAAACTCAGCCTATCCTAATTTATCTAGCAATTCGTGCAAAATATGGTATTATTTTGACTTGAATGAATAGCACCATAAAACGATCAGGTCACTTATTAAAGAATTAACTGCCAGTTCTGATGCCAAAAGGGTAAATAAAGTGATTTATTTTCAGACGCAACCTAAAAGCCTACTTAGAAAGCTGGATCAACGACACATAGTTGTAGTTGTGTAATTAAGATAAAAAAGCAGTTTAAAAAAACAAAAGAATAACTGATGTTCTTACCAAGTAAGAAGAACCAGGCGTGAGATAAATATAATCAGGATGCAATTGCAATGGTTTGTAAACTTCAACCTTAACACTTTGACTTAATCTTTCATGTCCAGACCGTTGCCTCGCCCGGACCTGAAAATTTCATGGAAAACTAGTCATGCATTCTGAGAATTGACTACAGTGTTTTCAATATTGAGCGTAAAAATAATAAAATAGCCAGATTAAACAAACTTACATAAATAGTTGTAATTCCCACAGTTGCAGCTCTAACTGAAAAATTAGAGCAAACCATTACAATGCTTGAAGAATTATTCTTTCCAATAACCTCAACTATTCCATCCTCCAGAAGGACATGAATATTCATAAATGCGAACTTCAAAGAAGGAAGAGTATTTATAAGCATATAAATTTGCAGTAAAAACAAGAAATTATGATCAATAGTCCAATAAAAAATAACTAAAAAGCTTGCTACAGACAAAAGATGCTTTCGTAGAACTGTTATGCATTCTAATATTAACAATAAGCTTAGCTTAAAGAGCATGAACAAAACAATAAATGAATCCTTTTGTGGACAGACTTGTCAAAGAATTAAGTTAAGATAAGATTTTAGCTGAAATACAGAAGTTCATCATGGGCGACAACCTAAAGCTTGAAAGGAGGTTGGTTAATAATTTCTAACAAGAGTATTATGGTTAGGTCTCTAAATTCAAGTACGTTATTTGGGATCCAAGCTTGATTCATGTCGTCAAGCAAAAGGGAATGCATAAGAGAGTGCATCACAAACTAATAATCAGAAGAAATGTTATTTTAATCTAATCATAATGCAGTTGGAAGACGTCATATATCCAAAGCCTGCTTAACTAAGATAATCATAAACATTCACACGAATGTAGGATAATAGGTTCTCTCAAATATAACCTAACTACGAAATATTTTAATGGACCCGAATAAATTTCTTAGTCGATAAATAGGCCATTTGTATAGATGATAAAGTGGTTGTTTTGAAGCAGGATGCACTTTGGAGTTAGTTTATTATTTCATAGAACCTAAATCTTATATCCTAGGCCATGTTAGAATGTATATTTTATTTTCTTTCAGGACTCTTGTGTTATTGGGAAATTTGGGAAATTGAGTCAGGTGAGTATTTTGGGCCTTTATGTTTTTTGGACTTGGGTTGTTGAAATTGTGTGATGTTAATGTTTCATGATGCTGGTTGTATAAGCATGAGCATGGAGATAGCCTAGCCATTTTATGCGTTAGTCTAGTCAAATTACCCCCATTTAGCCCTTTTGATCAACAATTGACCGCCATCACCTTAGCCTCCACATTATCATTTAGACTTGTCACCGTACTTTTGACTTGTCATGTCAAAATCCTACATAGCTTGGTCAACCTCTCTCCCTCATCTCTCCTTGCATTATTCAAGATACTTCATAATGACTGAGAATTAAATGGTCCCCTTGGAACCTTGTTGAAACCTTTGGAAACCAACATTAACACTTCAAAACCATTCCTCCATTACTCCTCACCTTCCCCATAACATTAATATCCCTCTCCTATCTTCTTTTAGCTTTTAGGGCTACCTTTTACTAGTCTATAAATAGTGGCATATGTTGTCACAATCAGATTCAGAGAATCGAACTAACGAGGGAACAAACAGTCGGACGGCTATTTAAAATTTCATTTTTTTTTAACTATTTCCTATACACTAAAAGAGCAACTAAACCTCAAGCATATTAAAGTAAAATGCTATAAATATCTTTCTCTTGGAGCATTGCACCTACGATAAACATTCTCTCCTTTGCCACTCATTTAAATTATTTGAATAATATCAATATACATTTACAAATATGGAGTTAGTTATAACACAACTCCGTGAAAACATTATATTACTAAATTACAATAATACAAGACCTTTGAAATACTATGCATGTTTGTTGTAAACTATAAAACAATTTTATTTAATAACTTTTAAATTTAAAAATGGCCATAAATCATATCATATGCATGTATCATATCATGCCATAGCCTTTCTTATAATTATTACAACCATCGTAAGAGATGCCGTTTAAATAGTACTGATCAAAGTACTTCCTTTTCCATAAACTTTTCCAAATCATTTTCCATTTCACAATCGTGAATACGTTGCATACCTAACCAGTATCATAAGAAGACGTGCTCCATTCAATCATCAAACGCAAGCATTTCTACTTAATAACTTTATTTGCATAATCTATATCATTTCACATAATATCAATATAAGACTTGTACAAATCATATAAATTTATATCATAAAGCTTAATATGATCAATTGCATTAAACAAACATAACACATAAGTAATTCGCAATAATAATAAACTAATAAATGCATCTAGCGAAAACTTTTCCATTACCATAATTTAGGAATATGATATTAACCTCGAATTTAGATGTTTTGAGGTTTCACTTTTACTCTTTACTCCAATGTCGTTATATTTAACGCATATAAAAAAACATTCTTATTTTCAAAATAGCTCGCAAAATCACTTGCTCAATATTTAAATTTTATCTTTGAAATATAATATATTAATTAACATCAAATAAATTTTGTAATTAAATATCATATATTTTTGAATTTTAATATGTATGCCTTCTGTCGACTAAAATTTAATGCAATATTCATAACCTAATAGTATTTTAAATTTATAATGATAAAATAAACTTTTACTCTTTAACATATATATATATATATATATATATACATAATTATTCTCTACTCTTATAAATTTATTTTATATAATTAATTTACTATTTATAAAATCTCATATAAATATATGGAATTTATATAATAAAATATCCTTAAAATCTCATTATCATTATGTTCAATTAAATAATATTACTTAAAATTTAATTTAAAAATATAAGTAATAAATTTTCTGAATAACATTTCCCAAAATCTAATTAATTTATTATAGATTTTATCTATAATTCAATAAATTTTAGAAAATAATAATAATAATAATAATAATTTAATAATGTAATTACATGATCTTAAGTTTTATCTTAATATGATAAGAATTATCATTAGTCACTATCAAATTTTTAATTAAAAATCTAAATATTATTTTGTATCTCATGATTAAATAATTTACTATTTATTCTCAACAAAATCTCAATTTTCAAACAACAAAAACTCATAATAATCAACTCTAAAATTTTCTCAAGTAACCTTTCTTTCTGATGTCGGTCAATCCCTAGCTTTAGAACACTCCTTACCCCCTGCCATCTCTTTCTCTCCCATCTCACCGTGTCACCCTTCATCTCTAATTTATAGTGAAAATGCCCTAGGACACCAAATGACAGAGTTGACCCAAGCTCCTCGTCTTCCTCACGAGAAAGAACCGACGACCTCATTGTCCCCTTCATCTCCCTCAACTTCCAAGTGAAAGAATGAACTATTTTATTCCATTCATATTCTTCGTTCGTACATGCATCCAAGTAAAGGAATCGATGCTCCTCAAATGACAGAGCAGCTCATTCATCTTCCTAGCAGCTCAAAATCGACATAGTGGGTCAACCGCTTCCCACAACAAACCCTTCATTTTCTGCTTTGGTATGGAACAAGCATCGACAGTGCTGCTTCATCTTCCCACATGGGAGCAATCTGGAATAACAACTTCATCTTCGTTGACTCCACGCGGCACAATCAATGAGTTCCTTTGACTCCTTCGTCTTCTTCGTCCTCTTCGTCTTCTCGTCACAAAGGTAACAAAACCAACCTACATTGGTTTAGGCTCTTACATATGTTTTCACATTTTATCATGTTAATGTCATGTTAATGGGAGATTAGTTCTTGAGTCCTTCCGCTCGCTCTTCTTTGCTTGCTTTTCACACCAAGTGAAGCTCTACAAAAGTGTGAATGTCTTACCACATCACTTAGAGAAATTCTAAGGAATGAAAACCTTGCAAAAATGGATTGTTCATAGAAGTTAACTTCAACTTATCCACGCTCTACCACTGATTACTTTAAATACATCAGATATTAGATCATCCATAGTTTTCATTTCATCTAAGCTTTCATAAAGTTATACATCTATGACATTTAACTTAACAAGTACATCCTCTCACCCTCATTATGGTTTTATCATCATATTTATGCTCAATAGTAGTTATGTGTTTAGTATAATTCCCTCATAAGAAATTAAAAAATTGTTCATGTAATAATCATATTTTCGCATTCAAATTTAGTTTACATTCATCCTATAGTCATTTACACACATCCTACATTAGTTTTAAATTATCCTACAATGCTTTACCTTCATAAGACTTTTTGTACATTAATTTAATGACACACAAAAAATCATAAGAAGATGAAAATGATAGAGATATTATGTTGCAACCAAAGATAGAAATAATTACATTAATGACACATACCAATTGTTTTCATGCTAAAGCATGCAACCTCTCAATCGATGACCCCATGAACTTATGAGACTTTGTGTGATTTATTATTTATTTGAAGATAACTCATTTGACAGATAGTTACATGTTTTATAGGTTAAGTAATTAAAGATCAACCAACGAGATGATTGCCTTGAGCCCTAGGCCTATTTGCAGCACTTACTACTCAAAGAAATGCACGATATTGTGATTTCAACACATTTAAAGATTCAAAGTCAAGGTATCATCAAAGTGCATTAGTCTAGTTTGGGTATTAAGAAATTATTGAAAGTAAATTTATAGAGTAGGATTTAGCTAATGAGCTAATGATGATGAATAAATTAAACTGAATTAAATTTTACTTATGATTATCCTAAATATATTTATAATTTTACAAACATTGATTCAAGATTTTTGATAGTTTATTTGACTTTATTTGTTATTCAAATGATTTATAACCAATTAAACAATTATATGTAAATTCATTTATTAATCATATATTTAGTGATTAAGTTCTTTACGGCTTTTACATGACCTGGATAATCATAAATTCATTTATTAAATATATATTAATCATAAATTCATATATTTACATTTTATTTATGTATATATATATGTATGTGTGTGTGTGAGTATATATATATATATATATATATATATAATCATATCTTAATTATGTACAAATATTATAATTATGTTAATAAATTAAATTATATAAATTTTATTTTTATATTAATGAGAATAATTTCAAAAATAATTAGTGTTTTATACCCCAATTCTCCTCCAAATTCCCAAAGGCAACAAAACAATTTTGCTCCAAAAGATGAAACTTTTTGTAAGAAGTGTGATATATATAAATATATGTGTGTGTGTCATTTATTTTTAGTTTATTATCATTGTTAAAACTTACACTAATTTAATTCAATTTCACTTAATAGCATATGTATCCTTATTTGTAAATCCTTATCACTCAAACAAGTCGACTTCATATCATAGTTTTGCAAGCGGGATATGTTTTAATTCATTCTTATGCAACAACCCAAATAATATGTGATGCGGACATCGGCACAAAGATTTGGCACATCTATCACAGGAGGTGTCGTAAATCGACGGCTCTAATTTACGTTGTCATTTATGATTTATTTTATGAAGTTTAGCTTTTATTTTATGTTATTTCCTATTCTACCCCTAGGATAGTTTATTTGAGTGTGGTGGCCCAAAGGGCATTTTTGTAATTTTTGATTTTCTCATGATGTGGCCTATATATAGGGCCTTAAGCTATTGTAATAGGATGATGATTGATTGATATGAAAAAAATTGTTTTTCCACACTTGTGTTCTTCTTGAGAGAGGACGAGAGTGAGATTTCTATGGGAGAAATTGAGAGTTTCACCAGCCGCAGGATGGGTCCGGGCTCGTGATTTGAAGTCCCTTGGAGAAGGGCAAACGAATCACCCGTCAGTCTTCGGAAGAGTCCAAGGCTCGCGGTTTCTATCATTTTTATTTTCTATCGTTTGTTTCTATCTTTCGTTTTATCTTTATTTTGTTTTCTTCCTTCTTATCGCTCCCCGTGGCCATTTTCATATTCTTCCTCCTCCCTCAACCTCACGGACCAAGCTCCTTACCGAGCTCTCCAAAAGCCACCGGCCACCTCACCCATCATGCCGCCGGCCTAACCTTCCTCTCCACCCCCTCTTGGATTTCCTAATTAGGAGTGCATGATATTAGGAATTAATTTGAAATTCAAATTGTTCAAAATTTGAAATTCAAATTTCTTTCCTAATTTAGCTCACCTATTTTTGGAAAGTGCTCAATTGAAATCATAAACCCATAACAAATTTTGGATTTCAAATTTCAAATTTGAATTTTTTCCTAATTAGGTTTGATCCACATTTGGAAGGTTTTAACTCTCCAATTCAAAAATTCAAATTTGAATTAGGAGTTAAATGCTCCCTCAATTTCCTCCCTTTAATTAAGGAATTAATCGTAGCTTTAAATCTGAAATTTAATTTCAGATTTAAGGATTAATTCACTTAAGTAATTGGGGCCCACTTATTTGAATTCAAACCCCTCTCTCCTTCCCATGATTCCTTGCCATTCATAACTCCCTAATCACTCCCTGAATTTTAGTTAATTCAAATTCAACTGACCACAAATCACTCTCCAAATTCCATCTAACGTGGGTATTTCTAAGGCTGCAGCCAAAATAATCCCATCCACCTCCTTCAGGTTTTCTTGCACCCATACCACTTTTGGATGCTCTAGCAAATTATTATTGGCACCGGTGAAAATATATTGCCCAGATTTTATGTTACAAAGAGGTTGTGGGATTACATAAAGCAAAATAATCTATTGGATCCTGCAGATCTCAACCTGCTGCAGCCCGAAATTTCCCAAGGCCTCACCTTGGGTTGCCACTCTTCCAAAGCCCCTTCCCATCCGGAAATCTTCCTAACGGGATGGCTGTCCAGAAGGAATTTCAGCAACTATTAGTGTCATTTTCCCTTACCCTTCCTATTTCATTGGATTTCCTAATTTAAGAAATTAAATTAGGAAATCCAAATCCCTCTCCGCCGTTTATCAATCCCGTGAGCTATCTCCCGTCACCACCCCTCCCCCCCTTGCCTACCTGCTTGAGAAGACCTCTCTAGGCCAGAGCTTGTGAAGGAAATTACACCCAGCCTTCTACTCCTATTCACGGCTAAACTCCTATTATTTCTTCCAACCCATCCTCCCTACTTTGAGAGCTTATTTTCTTCTCAGATTTTGAGAAGAAAACCTGAACTATTTCAGGTTTCCTGAGAGTTATTCTCAGAATTTTGAAAGCATCCTCAAGTGAATTCCATATTTCGTTGATTCTCTTTGGGGAGAATTGGGATTTGAACATACTGCTAGCTGAATTTCTCCTAAGATTAAATTCTCCTACCCCGTTCTACATCAATATGAATGTCTATTTTTGTTGTTTCTAGACGAGTTAGCGTGGTCCATTTCACAAAACAACAATGATCGAGTGATTTTAATTTGGCCAAGTTATTTCATAATAATTTTGACCCACAATGCATCCATCGTTTTCCATTTTGATCGTGTTTGACCGGATCAGTTTTTACAATAGTTGTTGAGGTCAATAAAAGGAAGACACTAAGGGTTTCAATATAGAAATAATCATGAAAAGCCAAATCAAATTCAAACAGAAATTTTGAGTTCAAATTAACTCGCATAAGATTCAGGCTAGGTTTGTGATATCCTACGTTGTTCGAAAAAAATTTTGGGTCAACACCTACCAACTGAAATTAATGATTTCAACAATTTTATTTCTCTCTTTTTTTTTTCAATAAAACCTCATATAAATTCTATATGTTTTCTAGTTGTAACATTTAAATCGAGTAATTATACCCATTTCGGTCGAGCTGACACTAGCGCATCATTACTTGAGTGTTTACTGTGGTATGTTAGGTCGAGCTCAAGTGAGAGTTTGTTTACATAGTTTTAGGTCAAGTTCAAGTTGATTATATTCAAATAGGAAATTTTTTATAGGGTGCATACCCTGCCAGTTAAACCTAATTTACATCCAGAAAATACATTATAAAAAGAGCCAAGAGATTATCTACATAGTCAATAAGATTTGACTATGTGCATGATCGTATAGGGAGATCTATGATATCACTAGTCCAATGAAAATTAAAAAATGCCAAATTAGACTACTCCAGCATTTTCTCTTCTAACTATTAACTCTTAAATATTTTTCTTATCTTTTTCTTCTTTTGTTCTGCATATTACATGTCCGTCTCTTTCATTGATCTCACTTATCTATTCTCTTTCTCCCCTATTATTTTGATTGCGTTTCTTCAAAAACTCGAGAAAAACTCTAATAGAAGAATGATCCAAAATGTCATTCAACAAAATTTATATGCATAGTTTTAGGAAGTAATACTATACAAGAAACCTATCCAATACTATATTTGCTTATAACACACCAACCATTGCTCATGAGTCACATCTGTTAAGTCCATAATTGATCCTTGTCGCTAGAAAAGCCAAGCACCAGCTTAACGACTTAGTCATCACTCATCTACACAATTTATCCAACAATTGAGGCCTTCATTAATGGTCTTATCCCATCACCGACACAGGGGCCATCATTACTCATCTCCGATCACAATTGGCTCCTCAAGCGACCCTACTCACCTCTGCCCCTTTTTCTGAGATGAAGGACTTACTTAACATTGGTGGTGGAGGGAAGCAAATTTAGGAAAAATAATTGATGCAGAATCTAGGAAATAAAGTAACTACAAGATATTTTTTATGTGATTGAATCCAAGAATTTCATTTTTGTTAACAAATATATGATGAGACAGTGTAGAGAATCAGGATAATTATAAGAAAACTATTCTATAAATCACTAAACATTGATTAAGATGTTATATTTTGATGAATGTATGATTAGTAATTTCCCTAGAGGAAAGTACACCACAATACCTGATGGGACTTGATCATCTCTATAGGGGTAGAGAGGCCATGGAAGACATATTTCCATCATGATTAAAGTATTCATTCATCCTTCATTAAAAACATAGTGGGCATCAACTCCATTAGCAGTTCGAGTAAGTTGAATTCTTGGATGGTAAACTCACTTTAATTCTTGTCAGCATTTGGATTGCATTCCAGAGCGATTAATATCTTGGTTGGATAAAATGCAGTTAGAAGCTGAACAAATGAGCCCTTCCTGGCATGCATAGATAGGGAGGTGACCCACAAAGGTCATAGTATGGTCAACCATGATGTTAATTTTCCACATAAAAGTATCATTGAATCATAAATATTTAATTTATAACCAAGCATGCAGCAGATGTAATTCAGGCAATATTAAATATCTTTCTTGATGTAGGCAGAGCCGGCCTTTTGGCGTTCCCCATGCCAATTTTAATTCCCAAAAGCTGCCTTTTTGGTTTCCCCCTTCCCTATGCGGCTGCCCCTTCGGTTTCTGTGTGATGCTTCGAATTCTCTGCTTATTAAATGTTGTGAGTTGCTTTGAATTCTCTGCTTATTAAATGTTGTGAGTTGCTTCGGATTCCCCCCATTGGCTGTTGTGTTATTTCGAGTTCTTCCCTAGGCGACTGCCCCTTCGGTCCCTGCTTGCTGTGGTTTTCAAGGGTATTCTATTGGCTGATTTTGAGATGCATTAAATACATGTATTAATTATATTTTTTACCTTTTCTTCCCCTACATAAGGGCTGTTTTGTGGCTGTTTAAGGAGAATTATGGATATGATAATTTGTGGAATGTAAAACCTATGGGTTTTCTAGCTTGCGAGCTAGCCTATTTTCCCCTTCCCTCTATTACTTCGTGTCGGTCTTCTAATCTCTTCTTCTCTATCCACGGTTCCCACCCAATTTGTATCCTTCTTCTCATATATATATATATATATATATATATATATATATATATATATATATATATATATATATATATATATATATATATATATAAGTTTTTATGATTCATGTTTGTCATTGTGTCTCTTAATTTGCAATCTTAGCAGTTATATTTATCTATGTTGTAAGAAAGGAAGATTTGTCTTTGCAATATTTTTTTATTGCATCATTTCTTGTCCTCTTATTTTATTCCGTACTAATTATCATATACCTAGCATTCCAAATACGGCTGTAAACTGGCCATAGGAAGGTTCATTTGGGTGCAAGCTAGAATAGCTAGTGGGCAGCAGGCTAAGGACTAAAGCTTACAATTAAGTTGCTAAAGTTTGAAAAAAAAAATTTTAATGATCATAAATAAATAAAAAAGACCAATTGAGGAGTACCATAAATTAAAACATCATTAAAAGCAATTCAGAAGAAAATCCTTGTACCTGGGAGGACTCAAAGATATATCCATCATTGGTTCCTGCTACAACTTCAAAAGTTCTAATAGTCCCTTCCTACCAAAGATAAGGTGCTTCAAATAAGTGATGCAGAAATCTTTACCCACAAAAAGATTTAAAGTACCATGAGGCTTATCTCTTCTTCAGAAGCAATCTTAATCCACTCCACATTTGCAACTTTGACCTGTAAAACTTGTGCAAAACGTAGGATACCGAAAGAATAATTTTTTACAGAACAAAGAAAATACAGATTAGGATGATTAAAAAGGTAAAAACTATCACTTACAGAAAATAATTATTTACTAGTGTGCTCAACAAAACGGAACAATACAATATTTGTGATACAACACCTCTATCATGTTATCAACAAGAAGTATATCATCAGCAAAAAGCATACACCAAGGTACATCCTCTTGCATATTTGTTTAGTGAGAACATCCATGACTAAAGCAAAAAGATATGGATTTAAGGCTGATCCTTGATGTATTCCAACCGAAATAGGAAAATGCTTGGTCAAACCACCTCGTGTTTGAACACAAGCAATAGCTCATGCATACATATCTTCAATGATTTGAATATAAGCGTTATTAACTCCTTTCTTTTCAAAAACTCTCCATAGCACTTCTCTTGGAACTTTATCATATGCTTTCTCTAAATCAATAAATATCATATGTAGATCTTCTTAATTCTCTCTATATTTCTCCATCTAACCTCTCAATAAATGTATGGCTTCCATAGTAGACCTACCCGGCATGAATCCAAATTGATTTTGAGAAACATTAGTATCACGCCACAACCTACGCTCCATAACTCGCTCCCATAATTTTAAAGCATGACAAATTAACTTAATTCCTCTATAATTTGCACACTCCTATACATTACTTTTATTCTTAAAAATAGGAATTAACACACTCATTCTCCACTCATCTGGCATATTTTTAGTCTTCAAAACAGTATTAAAAAATTTAGTAAGCCAAGAAATTTCTTCATCTCCTAATCATTTCCACATCTCTATTGAAATATCATCAGGTCCAACAGCTTTTCCACACTTCATTTTCTTCAAAACCTCTCCAACTTTAGTTTTACTAATACGCCGATAAAAACAAATATCTTTATTTTCATTTAGGATGTTAAAGTCACTAAAGTCAATCATATTTTCACATTCTTCATTAAAACGTTTAGCAAAATATCTCATCCACCTTTGTTGAATATCATCTTCTAAGAAAAATATTTTTTGAACTTCATCCTTAATACACGTCACTTGAACTCATTGTTTGGTTAACTTATACAAATATCTTTCTCCCTCCTTAGCATATAATCAATTATATAAATCATTAAAAGCTAAGCTCTTTGCATCATAAATAGTTTTCTTAGATTCCTTACGAGCCTCTTTATAATTTTTTCAATTATCAAAATTTTTTTACATATAAACCAATTTTTATAACAAATCTTCCTATTTTTTATCTTTTCTTGCACATTTGGATTTCACCGCCAACTATTTTTACTATTATGAGTTTTTCCCTTCGAAACTTCAAGCACAACTTTTGTAGTATTATTAAAAACACTACTCACTTTTTCTCACATAACATTAGCATCCTCATACACAGACAAAATCTTAAGATCTAAAACCGTACTCTCGAAAAAATATTTTTGTTAATATTTTTTAAATGCCCACATCTAATCCTAGAATATCGTTTTACTTTATTTTTATTTTCTACCCCTTTATCTTAAAGTCCAAAAACTAATAATCGATGTGGATACATAAACTTTTACTCGGAATAACTTTACAATCTTTGCAATCTAAACGATTTAATTTTCTTATAAGAAAATAATCAATCTTCATTTTAGTACATCTATTTTTATAAATGATAAAATACCCATCTCTTTTCTTAAATAAGGTATTAGCCATTAAAAAATCATAAGCTAAAGAAAAATCTAATATAGTCTTACCACCTTCAGTTGTTATTCCAAACCCATAGCCACCATAAATGCTTTTAAATCATCTACATCTCTACCAACATGTTAATTTTTATAATTTTTATATGCAATCATATAAAAATTATGCAATCATTTGAAATGCCATCCCAAATGAAGCCTTTAACTAGATGATAAAATAATGATCATTTAATATTGCAAGGTTTACTAAATAAGCCTTAAAAATAAAATAAATGCTAGAAGGCAATCATATAAAATTATGGAACACATTAGGGAAAATGCTTATATGTTGGAAATTTTGAGAAATTCTAATATTAGTTTTAGTTTTCAACTATCCAGTTTGATTTTATGTCAGGAATCATACTAAAGCTTTGGATTCTTGGGAATTCACATCCAACACTTTATCATATAATTCTACATAACTTACTCCAAAAAGTGATCTTAGAAAACAAAATTATGCCAACTACTAATGGTGGATATAAAAGAATCTTCTGCATTAACGTGATAGACATGTATATAATGATTCATGGATTACTTTGCAGGAAGCTCAAAAGTAATGCCACACATGATTAATTCACAAAGTAGAATTTTACCAGAAAGATGATTTGATACAAATCTCAAAACTTATATCATAAAAAACGTAAGTTGTGTGTTAAAGCGGGAAAATTTGAAATTCTAATCTTTTGAGCATTTTAATTTGATTTTATTTAAGAAAATTTCTAATTTTATCGAATACAGGTTTTTGTTTCCTTTTTATTCACAGAACAAGTTATGTTCTTTGATATTCAGAACTTCTAAATGGTCAGGTACGATTCGTTATTGGGTTGGTTCAGCTCTTTTGGCTCGATGTTTTCAAGTCGTATTTGAAAATCCTTGCTCCTGTTTCTTTTACTCTGTCCCTGCTAGCATCTGTTGGTTGCATATCTGCTACTATTTAATTGATGTGAATTTTGGTGTTAACTTGCATGATTTACAAACTTCTACTTCTATTCTACCATTACCAGCAATTCAAAGATCATTCATTATTTTCTTAACCTTTTTTCTTTGAAATTTCCTAATTATAGACACCGACATTCATTTTAAGAGACCAGTAAGACTTGATCATTATATTTGTTGGTTATGATTTCATTTAGAGGATTTTAGCGATGTTCAGGATATGATGATTGCAGGTCTTATCTCGGATGTTTAGAAAGAAGTCAAATGATTACAAATAAGGATCCTTGAGACATGTAAGAGAACAAGTTTAAATATAAACTTACTTTGACTATTACTTTTCCAGTTTACAGTTTCAAGCGTCAGTTATATGTAAATCTTCATGGATTAATTTATAGGATCTTTATGGTAAAAACAAGTTGAAAATTACAGGCTATCAAAGGACAAGTTTTTCTTGAAGGCAATGCGCGAGGAATTCTAAATCACAGGTTTAGGATATCAGATGTAGTTTGGAACAGTGATTAAGAAGTGGTGATATTTATAATCCAGTTACTCACAATAGAAATTTGTTTCACTATATATTGAGCTTTTGGTTGACATATCTTAGGATTACTGGGGAGTTGAGGCCTTTGGAGATTATGAGAGATGAGATCATGTTTATAGAAGTTTTGAAGACGCTTGATGCATTTTGTGGATGAGGGAAGCTAAGATTTTGATTTAGTAGATGAGATGAGAATTATGTTGAGAAATAAGAGTAAAGGTGAGAAAATATAACTAAAAACTCACCAAAACCCTAGGGAATTAGCCATTAAGCTTCACCGAATAGTAGAGCAGCCACTAAGCATTTTCATACAAAATTTGCACAAACAAAAAATAATTTGTATTCATTGAATCAAAAAGTACAAAGCAAGGTTATATTTATAGGCATTTTCTAAGCCTTGATAATTTCGGAAAACCTTATGAGTAAACATAATAGTTTTACTTGGACTGATAACTTTTCCAATATAAAGAAAAAAATAAGAAAAATAAAACAAAATAAACATGAAAATCAAATTAGCCAAATAAGACAAGTAAAATGGTACTGAAATTAATCATTAACAAAAACAACATCAAGCCTTTATCCCACTACGTGAGGTCGGCTATATGAATCCTTTTCCTCCATTGTGTCCTATTAAAAGTAAAATTCTCGTTTAAATCTAATAAAGAAAGGTCATTCCTAATATTTTCTAACCAAGTTTTTTTAGGTATGTCTCTACCTTTCTTAACATAAGTCAAATCTAATACCTCTACTCTCCTAACCGGGTCATCGGAAGCCCGCCGTTTTATGTGACCAAACCATCTAAGGCGACTCTCTCTAATCTTATCTTCTACTAGAGCTACTCCAACCTTTTCACGTATATGCTCATTTTGTATCCTATTTCTAAGAGTAAAGCCACTCATCCACCTGAGCATCTTCATCTCTGCCACACTTAACTTAGTATTATGCTTCTCTTTTAATGGCCAACATTCGGCACCATAAAGCATTGCAGGCCTCACTACCATCTTATAGAATTTTCCCTTAAGTTTGATGGGTACATTTCTATCACATAACAAGCCCGATGCATTCCTCCACTTCAACCATCCAACTTGAATTCTGCTGATAATATCCCCGTCTATTTCACCATCACTCTGAACAATAGATCCAAGATATCTAAAACTTGTACTCTTATTAATGACTTGATTGCCCAAAGTCACAATCCCCTCACTAGGTCTATTAATACTAAAATTACACTCCATATATTCCGTTTTAGATCTACTCAAGCGAAAACCTTTAGACTCTAAGGTTGACCTCCATAATTAAAGTTTACCTTCAACTCCCTCTCTAGTCTTATCAACAAGAAGAATATCATCAGCAAAAAGCATACACCAAGGTACATCCTCTTGCAAATGTCTAGTGAGAACAGCCATGACTAAAGCAAAAAGATATGGACTTAAGACTGATCCTTGATGTAACCCAACTTAAATAGGGAAATACTTGGTCAAAACACATTGTGTTTGAACACAAGTAATAGCTCCTGCATACATATCTTTAATGATTTGAATATAAGTGTTATTAACTCCTTTCTTATCAAGAACTCTCCATAGCACTTCTCTTGGAACTTTATCATATGCTTTTTTTCTAAATCAATAAATATCATATGTAAATCCTCCTTATTTTCTCTATATTTCTCCATCAAACCTCTTAATAAATGTATGGTTTCCATAGTCGACCTACCCGGCATGAATCCAAATTGATTTTGAGAAAGATTAGTATCACGCCACAACCTATGCTCCATAACTCGCTCTCATAGTGTTAAAGTATGACACATTAACTTAATTCATCTATAATTCGCACAATCTTGAGCATCCCTTTTATTCTTAAAAATATGAATTAACACACTCATTCTCCACTCATCTGACATATTTTTAGTATTCAAAATAGTATTAAAAAGTTTAGTAAGCCAAGAAATTCCTTCATCTCCTAAGCATTTCCACACCTCTATTGGAATATCATCAGGTCCAACAACTTTTCCACCCTTCATTTTCTTTAAAGCCTCTATAACTTCGATTTTACTAATACGCCGATAAAAAGATTTCATAATCTTCATTAAAAAGTTTAGCAAAATATCTTATCCACCTTTGTTGAATATCATCTTCTAAGAAAATTATTTTTTGATCTTCATCCTTAATACACTTCACTTGAACTAAATCCTTACTACTCCTATCTACTGACTAATCAATTTTTAAATATTTTTGCTTCCTTGATTGGTATGGACTCTAAATTAAGCTTATTAATCATTCTCCAATAACTTTAGAGAGATAATGGGTCATTCATGCTTTTGTATGGAGAATTATGCAAGATATTAGCCCAAATATTTATACAATACCTTAATTTGTATATTGTCATCCCTTTTGTCTTAGTGTTGCATCAACTTTTCTACTATGGGCAAGTAGGGACTAGTGAATTCTGAGTGAAGCTTTTCACCTTACACAGGTGTGAAAATAGAATTACCATTTTGATTATTTATTTCATTCTTCCTGTCCCATTCTATAATTTTAGCTATTGTTTTTTCTGTGTATGTAAATTTGGTGAAAGCCCATACAACATGAATTTTCAAATTGTTGTGTTATGATTAGCGAGTGATTTTGCATAATCCAAAATTTCTACAAAATGACTGATTGAGTAAATTTACATGTTTATTATCGTTACAACAGTGAATTTTTAAACTAATTATATATAAAAAATGAATCTTGATTTGGTATGCATGAACTTGTGCATTACATCATAAAGTTAAATTAGAAAAACCTAAATCCTAAGATATTATGCATCACCAGATATACCATTGGATTCAATTTACCAACATAAGAGGGCTTTAAGCTATTCCATCTCCTTTCAATGTTAATAACCTCCTTTTTATGAGCCATTGTAGCACAACTAATTCCATATAAGTCAAAACAAGCTAAGGGTACTACTGTCCACAATGAAGCTCTATTATGCTTTGAGGAGAAAAAATATGAATAAGATTGATCAGAAGCACGATAATAATTGATTTAATGGATTTGCAATTTTTTTCGTTATTGTTTTGCTTCTTTATCCTTAAATTTTCTTATCGCTATTAGATAAACTTTTCTGTCATTGCATTGAACTTTTGAGGCTTATTTGAAAAGTTAGTTAGCAAAAGTTATATTTTTTATTAGGTTAATATGATTTGGCTCAAGTCAAATCCTATATACATACGTAAGTCAAGGAGATTGCGAAATCATATTAATATTTACAGAAAACAAAACTATCATTTCATTTATTCCAGCTAAAGATGTGAAACAACCGGGTTTGGAGGAAGAAAGCTTCTAATTCTGTAAAGTAAAATTAGAAGATACGATCTACTTCAAGATTCAAAAAGAAAATAAAAGATTAAAGAGAGAATAAAAAGTGATTAATAATAACCGGACAAAACTATATAATTATAAGTTGTGGATCACAATAATGGGACTCACCAAAGAAAAAGCAACCAGTGGAGGAGAAAGTCCAATGTCACGAATGGTCATAAGAGCAGTACCCGGTCCATTAGGACTGACTATTAGGTGAGAGCATTTGGTATTTTCTGAAGGCTGAGCAATGTGTGCCACATGTGTGTCATTTGTAACAGCATCTAGAAAGCAAGTCCCACCAGAAATAGACAAATTTGCCTTCGAACCAAGAGATAGAAGAAAAAAATTAAACATTCTACCATGATAAATAAATAAGAAAAGAAAGCACAACAAAATTGCTAACCAATTAAAGAAAAAAACTTAGGCATGCAGGCATTTTTTATGAATGTTGTTTTACTTGATGATCTCCACAAATCACAAGGTTTGACGAAAATATTATTTTAGTAGCCTAGAAGCAAGAACTTGGTAGCCAAAAAAAGACAATTATTTGCATTAGCTTTAACGTAAATCCTATAAAACAGATTATGGATTTGGAACAACCCTTCATTTTTTTTCTAAGGGAATCGACGAGCACAGATTTAATAGTTCATCACAAAATAACGAAATGAGTAAATGCACATAAAATTAGGGGACATATTTCTAATGTGACAACAAAAATCTTTGAAAAATGAAATCCTTAAATAAACCATAATAACTGACTGATATTGAATCAATAAATGCTCGTTCATTAGATGTGAAATTTGTTGAGAAAGGAACCCGCAAGTATATTTTTTATTTCTCATTATCCATGGTCATCCATTTATGTCATAATAATCTTTAAGCTCTCATGGTAATGAAAAATCTAGTAAACTGGTATCCTCGATGTTTAGAGGGTACACACATGAGGCTTATAGGAAGAGGATAAACAATGGAATAGGCAACTTAAGGGAGTAATATGATAATTTTAATATAAAACCTCAAAAGTACTAAATTGGATATTTCAATATCCCGTTAGCAATGGTCAGGTTCCCTATCTTGTGATATTAAGTTCAACAGTTCAAATAACATAAGTAACCTCTCCGGTAGGCAAGGGTAAAGCTGCGGGCTTCTACCCTTCTCATTCACCATTTAGGCCAGGAAGCTTCAACTCTAGGTACGCACTCTTTAGAGACTTCAAAATTCAGATAAAGTTGCAGTAATTTAGTAATACAACAATGGTTTTTGATGAAGTAATATATATCTAAGAAAAAGCAAATTATATTTGGGTGGCAATAATCACAACAACAACATCAAGTCTTCATCCCACTATGCGGGATCGGCTATTTGAATCCTTTTTATCCATTGTGTCCTATTAAGAGTCAAATTCTCATTTAAATTTAATAAAAAATACCATTTCTAATATTTTCCAACCAATTCTTTTTAGATCTACCTCAATCTTTCTTAACATAATTCAAATCTAATAAATTTACTCTCCTAACCGAGTCATCGGAAGACCGCTGTTTTATGAACAATTTTTTGGAAACATTAAATTATAACAGAGGAGACAACAATCACACATATGGGGAAATTGCTAAAAGGTGTAAGATCAGTAGGGGATTCATTGTTTGAGTGATGCTAAAGCTGGAATCAAAGCAAAATATGATACTTAGAAAGCAATAAACATAGAGCACTTATCATCAATATGAATTTCAAAAGGAAGAAAACGAGAAATTATGTTCATCCTATTCACCGGATTATTATGGATGATAGATTCTTAGAACAAAATATCACCAATAACCATCTTTTCACTAGATTTAAAAAATAAAAAAAAAATAAAAAAAAAACACACATACCTTTGCTTCGGGATCAAAAACTATTAAGAGAAACTCTGGCAATACTCTCAAGGAAGGCACCAACTGTTAAATTTACAGCATTTTCAATGGAAAAACACAATAAAGAAAAATAATAGCAAGAGAAACAGAAAAAAGGTGACATAACATTACCAAGGAAAGCTTATATCAGTTCATTTAACATACCTGTAACTGGAGAGCATCCGTAAGAATACCAGTTGCACTTTCAACCCGCAAATATTCTTTTCCCAAGGGATGGCTAACCATGGTTTTAGAGAAGCCAATAACACTAGCACGAACAGTGCACTAAATTGCAATAACATGAAAAATGAGAACATAATTTCAAAAAGTTTCTGCACTGTAACGCAAGCATTGATTTTTGAAACTATAATGCAAGCATTGAATTTTAAAGAAACTCAATAGGTATGCAGAGAAAAAAAATAACCATTTTTTTCTAAAATACAAAACTTTAAGAATACTTTCTTTATAACAAGTTCAGATGTAGACTTTCACTATGTCAACACAACCAAATGCCGATTTTATATCCTCAAGAACTCATCAACTTGCAAACTTTTGTTCAGACATATGGGCTCATTCACTAATGTCAAATGACAAGGTTAATAATGAACTAAAAACCCAAGAAAAATCCAATAGAAGAATGTGACTATACTGTACCTGAAACTTTTAGGGCATAATGCTTAAGAAAAGGTGATGTTTAGTTGCAAATGCAGAAATACAATGAATCCAAAAAACAGTTATTAAATTAATTCAATAACACTATGTAAGAATACACCAAAGTCCAACTCAAGAAAAAAATGCGATGAAGAGCACAAGCGGAAGTTAAGATTTTAGCAGACTTTGAATTCCTTTATTTTTAATGAGGGGAGAATCTAGCGTAGAAGAAGAGCTGGAGAGGTAAATGAAAAGAATTGAAGGGAATTGATTATGCTTCATTTCAGCATTTATCAAGTATTTATATGACCCTAAGAGGGCTTATAATAGGAAAAATAAAAAATCAGAGCTTAAAATTTAACTGTACTATTAATTACATCAGGATAACAAACATGGATTGTTGAGGTGGCATCCATAATCACAGATCAATGACATGGCAATGGACTATACAAAAAAAGGGTAAAGAAGTGCTGGCAGGTTGGCAGAAACTTGCCACAGGTGAGAGAAGGTAAAGCAGCTGGCATGGGCTAGCTGGGGATGGACAACCTGCGGAGCAGCTGGCTAGAGGGGTCACAGCGTGATGCTTGGAGAATTTCAAAGGAGCATTTGGCTACTTTTTAGGAATGATTTGAAGACTGATTTCAACAGTACAGAGGAAGTTCAAGGGAACAAAGAGATTAAGAATATCAAAATATTAAATGTGGAAATGGGAAAAGGTAGGAGCAAGAAAAAATTAAAACAAAAAGTGAACTCCAAAACTTACAGACATAAGGATTGAGGGACAACGACCAAAAAAAAAGGGAAGAAATGCTAATTTTCTTTATTAGATAATCAGCCCATCCATTAATTGCATATCATGGCCTATTATTGATAATAATTTCCATATAAAGGGCATTAACCCTAATAACATTAACAATATAACAAGCATGTCTAAAATGAAAAATGGTCATATTACAAATGACAATTAACAAAATGACTAAGAAGAACCGTGATATAAACATAATATAATAATGACTAACCATGTCGCTAAAAATAATAAAATTGATAAAAAACATAAATTGACTATTTAAATATAATTAAAATAATAAAAACAAGGAACCAAGGGTGATAATTGAAAGTAGGCATCTTGCATCATATCATAACGTAATTCTTATTATGAAGCATAAATATCTAAAGTATAAGAAAATAGAAATCATTTGTAACCTCATACAATAATATAGATGAACATGACAAAATGATTAATACAACACAAACGTGGCACAAAATAAGCTAACTATAGACAAGAAAGCAAATTAGTTTTCGATGAATTTCAACTAAATATAGTAAAATAACATTAATGTTGAATGTTTAAAGTAAGGGTTCAATACAAACCAGTCCAGAAATTTTGTTAAGAACTAGAAACCTCTCCCAACTGTTATTCATTGATCTCTTGCAACTCTCATTGTCCCTCCAATAAGCCAGATCCTTACAACCAATTAGTTCCCAACTCAAGCATAAAGATGATGAATTTGCAAAAACTTTTTTTGTAATATGTAGACCAACAGCAGCTATGCGTATGGTACATCCATAGGCCACTGTGATAGGAGAAGAACGAACTTGACCAGGACCACGGTCAGCATTTGCAGCAATCTCTATAACATCGAGAGTATTTGCTGTTTTGAAAAATAAAAACAGTTTGGAATTGAAATTTAAAATGAAGACAAATTGTAAAATTCATCGCCAAACATATTAACTTTGGTAAGAATGCTCTATGCTGATTTTTCTTCAATAACTAGAATACATAGTCTACACACCAAGGATGCAAGACAATAAAAGGCATTATATCCCATACCAGGTTCATTAGCAACAAGTGCGATGGAGGAAGGAAAGCTACACATAACAGACAATTCCAAGTTTGCTATAGTTGCCACAGGATGGTTAACGCCAACAAGGTTTCCCCGTGAAAAGAGAAGTTTCTGTTCAGCAAAGGCAAAATATCAGAAAGGAGCAAGTCTACTTTTAAAATTAGCACGTCAGTTAAGGTAAATAGGAAATCTCTTGATACTTATAAGGTGCATACAAACTGCCCCACGGAAAGGCATAGAGCTGTGTACAATCTTCTCCCATTGTGGTGCGTCTGCTGCACCTGAATACCATCAGTTACTGGTAGATCTTGTTCACTAGTAACTTCAACACTTTCAACATACTCAACATGTAGATCCCATCTTTCAGGTCCTCCACTTAAATGGACATCCATAGCAGAGCCAGGGGCAAGATACAACTCATCCAAAGCTGTAGAGTACGAATGTTTGATTCCATTATTTATTTCAGGCACATCAATCCAGTAGCCTCCAAATCTATTTCCATTTCCTGCCTGGTAAGCAACAAGTGGAGAATATGCAGCTATAGGAAAAGCTGTTTTTAAAATTAAAGGCCCATCCATGAAATGGAAAGGAGAATGTAAGTCAATCGACAAAGTTGCATGTAGCATGGCCCTGCCAGTACCATAAGCAAATAAACAAGTCCATGCACAAGGCTGAACGTAGGATTGCTTGGAGATCTCTGTGAGATGGAGCATGTCGGCTTCACATATCTTCTCAGTTGTGTTCAAAGCTCTGAAAGTTTCACTTTCAGAAAAAACATTCCACTTCATGAAAGAGTTGAAAGCATCACATTGATAAAAGTAGTTACCTAAGGTTATACAAATTAAATTGCCAATTAAACTTTATTAAAAAGTATTGAAATCAGAAATACATTAAATTACAAACTATGCACCATCAGATGTCTTTAAGCTCACAGCAGCTTTGAGTTCAGTTCCAACTGCCACCTCTACAGGATAGATTGGAAGAACAACCATCGCAGAAGGTGAAGTAACTTCCAAAACAACCTATGCCAAATAAGAGTTGCCAATTAATTAGTCAAGCAAGCAAGATGTGCAACTCAATATGTTTGAAATTACAAGTTCTTCATACCATCCATTGCATAATGAAAAAATGGAACAACTAAAATCTTCAAAATCAGCCAAAGGAACATCTACGAAAAGATGTTTAACATAATAGAGAAAAGTTGGAAAAGAATTTTCGGACCTTAGACAAAGCATGCATTGCCTAACCTTTTAGTGACAACTGGCATCACAAAACAAAGAATGCACTACTTAAACTCCATCACTTTAAAATAGCTTACATATACAGTAAAAAAATACTGACATACTCAAATTTATTAGCAAGAAGTAAACTATATGTATATATAAAAGAAATTATGCAGCATTGGTCCCACAGAATAACAGTATTGTGGGAATATTATAACATGATGAATAACTAAAATGCCATCAACTGATTTATGGCATCCAACAGGCTCTATTAATATGGCCAGCAATTACAATGAAAACTGCAAAAATAACTGGGACTGAGTCATCAGCAAGTTCACCAACTTTTCTTTGTGATATCTATCAAAAGTTCCTAATTACAGCTATTCCAATTCTAATTTTGATCTGGAATTAGGCATCAGCAATGTTACCATCTGATTGGGTGCGCTCTAATACCAAATGGAATTAATAGGATTGCGAAGACTCTATGTGGACATTATGGTTTCTTGAGTTTCCGAATGAAAGATGCTTTCATGTATGCAGGCAAATTAAGATTTCAATAAGTATACAAGAACTACGGTTCCTACCAAAGAAACATGTAAGAACCTAAAAAAAATAGAAAATAGTGAGGGAAATAGAATCTTTACCATGCAAGAATACTCCCCAAGTCCTAACTAGGTTTCTTGTGTTCCCTCTTGCTTCCTGTGGCTGAGAAAGGTGCAGGCAAAGAATTGCATGCAAAAAGGAGTGTGTGTGTGTGTGTGTGTGTGAGAGAGAGAGAGAGAGATGGGGGGGGGGGGGAGTCATGAATTTCTTCAAAATCAAGCAAAGAATGATGTGAGCCATCAAATTTTCGTTCAAATTCATGCCTCCTTAGAATCACAAAATAGAGAGAGAATGTAAGGTTGTCTTGGGAAGCATGATAAAATCCGACAGTAGAAAGAAGGGCCAGCAAGACTAGAATAGGTGAGAGAAATTTTGTTATTAACCATTCATAAAATACATCCTATTGACGTCCTAATTAAAAATAAGAACCCTTAGCAAATCAAAACAAATCTAACCTAAATCCAAACCACGCTTACCCAAATAAGAATGATTATCACAAACCATACCAAATAATTCAAATACCATATTATAAAATCTTAAATAATCCCTAAATCGTGAATGGCCAACAAAGGGATAATCCATTGAATTTTGAATGCAATTTTAATGCTAGAAGCATGCCTTAAACTTATAAAAATTTTAGAAACTTCTAATTTGAAGTTTCTAGAAAATCTATAACTTCATCAACCTAAAGATAAATCAAACCATAATTGGCTTGATACAAAAATAATTTTAACCAGAATTCAATTTATCAAGGCTAACATCAATTTTAGTTAACATGGGTAACTATTATAGTTCTTCATGTCTAAATCCTATAATAAGTTAGCTTGACAAACACTGATAGATTTGCATGATTCAGCCAACCCAATTGGATTGAATTGCAATGTTTGTCACTCTTCCCACTTACCATGCTACTGCTTTATAAAAAAAAGCCAATATGACCCTAATCACGTTGCTCATCTCTCTTGTGCACAAGGGGCGCTCGCCTCACAAGCGACATGTTTCTTCGGTTAGACCTCACCTATTGTCTCCTATGCTTGTGGTGTTGCTCAATTAGGGCTCTCCCCATGCCCATGTGCAGGGTTCTGTTGTTGCCTCTGCTACTCTCCCACATTTGCCTCTACTACTCTCCCACATTTGCCTCTACTACTCTCCCACAATTACATCCCCATCACCACCTCTTATTTCTGGCTTCATTGAAGCTCCTCTTCCTACTTCCTCCCCTTATGAAATAGTGCTTCCCATTGCCCACCTATCTCATTCATTTGCAAAATTTGTTCTTGAATTGATTGTTTCTAATTTACATACTTTTTCATCTAACCATTTTACATTACATTTTCATCAAGTTACAAAGCACTTTCAATAAAAGCAGCCATCCACATACCAAGGTAAACCTGCTCCCATGATGAGAAGATCAGTCTATTTGCTAACCCACCTTTTTTTTGTTTGCTTAATGGAAAATTCATTTTAAATTCACCGAATCTAGAAATAATTTGCAAATTCATATCTGATTTATATTTTGTTGGTGATTACTCCGTTTGACTCATCAACCCTCATCATGTGATCCTAAGACTATCTTCAAAAGTAAACTATAACAAACTGTTCTCTCAATGCTCATACTATATTAGTGATTATTCAATGTGTATGCTAATGTGGTCCCCCCATTTTAACTGATCTGCCTTCAATTACTCTAATTTGAATCGCATTTCCGCGACTTCAACTTCATTAATTCAAATAATCCACTTTATAATCCTTGGATTCAATGTTAGAAAATATTTGCAAGTGAATGTTGCTACTGCCCATTTTCCTAAACATTCTTTGGATAGAGTTTTGTTGGAATTAGTTGTTACTTCTCATTGAGGCGCAAACTTAAAAACATCCCAACATATTGTTCTTCATGAAAATTTTTTGGACATAAATTCTAAAATTGTTTCAAAAGGCTAATCCAAAGTAAAGCAAATCTAACAATTAGGCTCAAGAGGTACAACCACATGTTCAAATTTGACCTTCTACTCTTTGGTGGATGATACTACTTCATCAGATCAAATTTGTGCTCACAATTTGGAACAAATTTTAAACTCTCATTTTCAACTATAGACGATTTAACAGTAACTAAAGCAAGCTGCGTTGAAGTTGTTCGTTCACGACCATATTTATAAAGCCAACCTTTGTTTATAGGCTAAGATGATAGAATATAACCAAATTTCTATTGAAACAGGCACATAAATTGTGCAGAAGAGGAGAAATCATTTTTATTTTATTTATTTAACAGATTCATTGACAAAATGCTTTCCAAGATGATAACAAACAATTAGAATGCAAATACTGTTGCAAATCAATACCTCGTCACGATTTATTGAATCAAACAATGAGAATACTTTAATCGTTGTTGTACCAAGCCTTTTGGCCCGCACAAAACCAGAAGCAGTAACTGATACAATTGCCTCATTAGCAGATAACCAAAACAGCTTGCCACAACCTACAATTATCACCGTCAATCCAGCGCTGTTAAGAAATTTATTCTTGAATTGAAAATAAGGTTGAATATATGTATATAATTACCTCCAGTTGCATTCAGTTGTATTTCCTGGTAAATACCAGGAGCCCAGGGTATGCGGATGGAATCTAAGGACTCAACTTGTTCTTTTATACTAAACTTCACTTTTCTACATACAGTGACTGCTTGCACAACCTCAAGAACCTAGAGAGGTAACGTTATAGTCAATAATAAGAAAAGTGTTCAATAAAAGCAGAAAGTAGTTTGTCATACAAGTAGCTAGCAGCAGTAATCAGAAAAGATATCAAATGAATTTCAAAAGCTGAAGTATACTAGCATAAAACATATGTTATGTAGTGATGCAACTAGAGATGAACCCGCAAAACATAAAACAGGAGGAGATTGGAAAATTTGATTACCTGAACCTCTTCATTGTTTTCACTATGATAAAACAGAGAAGCTGTTAGAGTGCCCTCTCCCACAGAATATGGTTTGAGTAATCTTGAATTTCGCCAGCCATATTTTGCAGCATCAGCATTAGAAACAGGCAATATATCCCAAGACACAAAAGCGTTGTCTTCCAACTTAAGGTCAGTGTTCTGTTGCAAGAAAAACACCATAAAAATTAATAGCAAATCAAACGGGCATTTATCACTGCACCATTGCATACAATATTGTCAATCAGGCTTTTAATCTTAGACCTTGAGAAGATTCCAAAATTCTAATCTTCTAGTATTTGTATAGAATAATTCTATCTTCTTCACTAAACCCAATAATCTTATTTTATAATGGCGTGCTTAATGATGAATACATACAATTGTTAGATTCTAATCAATTTTGTAGCTTCAAAAACAAATGCTTGCACTCAATATTATTATACTATATTTCATAAAAATCTTTCATCATGGACATTTTTACTACCTCCCTTACAAACAACCTGTAAATCTTCAGTCTATAAAAACCCTTCAATATTCACCTCTTATAGTCAAGTATCATACCATTTATATCAGTAACTAGTAGGCATCTTACCTGTCTACCTCTGGGCGTAGTAGAAAACGGGTACTTACAAATACAATGCTGATCATTCATATGCTTGTATATCAAGTTGTATTCCTAGTCTCTGGGTGCAGGGCACAATGGTATAGCCCCTTACCCAAAAAAATGAAGATTTGGGGTTTCATTCCTTCAAAAAAAAAAAGGTGCAGTCCTTTGTACAAGGAACGTTCTTGAAAATTTTACCTTCTTTTATCATTGATCTATTGGAAGAATCATAATTAAGAAATCCTGTACATGATTGGATTAATATTTTTTAAAACCTAAGTTCAGTATAGAAATAATAGTGAGCCTTAATATACGTAATAAAAGGATAAACTGCATCTAAGTACGTGTTGCTTATCCTCTTTTTTTTTTCCTTTATCCCTTGGTTCTTTCATAATCATTGATAACTTCCTACTTTATAAGAGAATCTTAAACGGAATCCCTTATCATAATGCCTCCTTTAGCTTCACATGACATTGCTGAACTACCAAACAGTCCTTAGTTAAGCGTATGTCAAATATAAAAAAGTTCTAACCAACAAATAACATCCTTTAAGGTCATTTTGATTAAAATAAATAAATAACATTCTGTGAGGTCCTTCCAAGATAGAGATTGTCATGCCACCTTTGTTTCTTAAAATTGGTGCAATAGTGCAAGTAAATGTGATGGGTGCATGTGAATACATGGGCATCCATGTCATTAAACATATATGTGATTTACCATCATCTATGGTCAACCTACTCACATTAATGGTTTATTCTGCATCTAGCAACACAGTTATCCATGTTGTACATAAAAACTGAGATGCATATAAACATGTATACAGCTGTCATGCATGCATTCATATGAGTAGGTAGTTAGCTAATACACACGTTTGCACAGTCTAGATCCATTATGAATACATGCGAAAATGTGTCTTCATCATCATGCATATCCAAATGCATGCTTGTAGAGATGCCTAGATGCTTACATTACAAATATCTGTAAACAAATTAGTGCATGCAATTGTGGGTTGAAATACGATTTCTGCTCATTAAATACCTCGGTGATGAGTATCTCATTTGAATCCGGCCCTTCTGAGAAAACCTTCATATAAATTATGTACAGTTGGCCTGGAAAAACATACCAGACGCCTGAAGAAGGAACAGGATCTATCCCTTCAACCGGATCAATAGAGCTAGTGACAGGTACAAGGTATAGCAACAAATTATCCGGTAGTACAACATGCAGGGCTGAAGTTTGAATATGACCAGAAACCCTGGTATCTTCAACAACAACATTAGTCATTCCTAGGCGCACAGCGTAAACTGTTCCCATCATACTATCCACTCTAGCCACTGAACAATTCTGCACAGACCATTGATGATGTGGAGAGGGTAACTCAATCACTACAAGAAAATGAAAAACTTGATCAAAAGAAAATTAGACGGAAAAAAATAGCAGTGCAAAAACCTTATTTTAAGAATTTTACATGTTAAAGATACAAATACGCTCACAGGGAAATATCGGCTGGGAATTAAAAGTAATCAAACTTCACCAAGAAACTCTAACAGGGCCAAATATCGCAACCGTTATGCAAAATAATGAGAAACCGCGCCAGGATGGCTGATACGGGACATTTGGAGGATGATTAGACTCCTGTTCCATAACAGTTCTTGGCTTGGGAGAAAAAGCTCCAGTGAATGTTATTGTTGATATCCATCCAACAATTCCACAAAACAATTTTGTTGCATGAAATAAAATAAGATATTTGAAAAAAATTTCCAATAACAAAATAGAATCATGTCTCCGAAGTGTAAGTTACTTATACCCATTGCTTAAAATTGCACAATAAAAGATATGCATTAGTGCTTCTGGGAAATTTTGCCATGAGATAAACGCCTCATGGTAACCATGCTAAGGCTATACACGCCTACACCTCAACAAGGTTCAAGCACACCTCTACGTAATAAATAAGAGGCGAAAGTCACAAATCTTAGGGGTTTTGGTGATTTTTAATAAAATATATTCTAAAACTTAATTTTATTATTTCACTACAACAAATCTCCATCTAAACCTAAAGTTTGAGGTTCCTCTCCTCAACTACTTCAACTCCCACAAGCATACTCTCAACTGACTCCAGCCGCTTCTCAATTGCACATTGTCGCTTGATCGTTGTAGCGCCGCCATGGTAGCCCCGATGAGGTTGCACCTAACATGAAACCTCTATGCAATAAACAAAAGGCTTATGTCACATATATTATGGTTTAGAATGATTTTTCAAAAAATTATAAATAAAATACATTCTTAAAACAACAATTTATTATTTCACTACAATAAAACTCCATCTAAACCTAAAGCCCACATTTCCTCTCCTTGAGTACTCTTAATTCCCCATCCACAGTCTCGCCTAATTCCAACCACTTCTCAACTGCACTTCATCGCCCTGCTACAATACCATCGCCACGGCTAACTTGCCGAGCCATCCTCCACACATCTCTTACCGTTAACAATAGTCATTTTTGTTTCCCAAACCTTTTTTTTTTATTTGTTTAAAGATTTCTGTTTTTATCGGCGTATTAGTAAAACTGAAGTTAGAGAGGCTTTAAAGTAAATGAAGGGTGGAAAAGCTGTTGGACCTGATGATATTCCAATAGAAGTGTGGAAATGCTTAGGAGATGAAGGAATTTCATGGCTTACTAAACTTTTTAATACTATTTTGAAGACTAAAAAGATGCCAGATGAGTGGAGAATGAGTGTGTTAATTCCTATTTTTAAGAATAAAGGTGATGCACAAGATTGTGCGAATTATAGAGGTATTAAGTTAATGTGTCATACTTTAAAACTTTGGGAGCGAGTTATGGAGCATAGGTTGCGGCATGATACTAATGTTTCTCATAATCAATTTGGATTCATGCCGGGTAGGTCGACTATGGAAGCCATTCATTTATTAAGAGGTTTGATGGAGAAATATAGAGAAAATAAGGAGGATCTACATATGATATTTATTGATTTAGAGAAAGCATATGATAAAGTTCAAGAGAAGTGCTATGGAGAGTTCTTGAAAAGAAAGGAGAAGCATATATTCAAATCATTAAAGATATGTATGTAGGAGCTATTACTTGTGTTCAAACACAAGGTGGTTTGACCAAGTATTTCCCTATTTCGGTTGGGTTACATCAAGGATCAGCCTTAAGCCCATATCTTTTTGCTTTAGTCATGGATGTTCTCACTAGACATTTGCAAGAGGATGTACCTTGGTGTATGCTTTTTGCTGATGATATTCTTCTTGTTGATAAGACTAGAAAGGGAGTTGAAGGTAAACTTGAATTATGGAGGTCAACCTTAGAGTCTAAAGGTTTTCGCTTGAGTAGATCTAAAACGGAATATATGGAGTGTAATTTTGGTAGTAATAGACCTAGTGAGGGGATTGTGACTTTGGGCGATCAAGTCATTAATAAGAGTACACGTTTTAGATATCTTGGATCTATTGTTCAGAGTGATGGTGAAATAGATGGGGATATTATCAGCAGAATTCAAGTTGGATGGTTGAAGTGGAGGAATGCATCGGGCTTGTTATGTGATAGAAATGTACCCCTCAAACTTAAGGGAAAGTTCTATAAGATGGTAGTGAGGCCTGCAATGCTTTATGGTGCCGAATGTTGGCCATTAAAAGAGAAGCATAATACTAAGTTAAGTGTGGCAGAGATGAGGATGCTCAGGTGGATGAGTGGCTTTACCCTTAGAGATAGGATACGAAATGAGCATATACGTGAAAAGGTTGGAGTAGCTCCAGTAGAAGATAAGATTAGAGAGAGTCGCCTTAAATGGTTTGGTCACATAAAACGGCGGCCTTCCGATGACCCGGTTAGGAGAGTAGAGGTATTAGATTTGACTTATGTTAAGAAAGGTAGGGGTAGACCTAAAAAGACTTGGTTAGAAAATATTAAGAATGACCTTTCTTTATTAGATTTAAACGAGAATTTGACTTTTAATAGGACACAATGGAGAAAAAGGATTCATGTAGCCGACCCCACGTAGTGGGATAAAGGCTTGATGAATATATGGAGTGTAATTTTGGTAGTAATAGACCTAGTGAGGGGATTGTGACTTTGGGCGATCAAGTCATTAATAAGAGTACACGTTTTAGATATCTTGGATCTATTGTTCAGAGTGATGGTGAAATAGATGGGGATATTATCAGCAGAATTCAAGTTGGATGGTTGAAGTGGAGGAATGCATCGGGCTTGTTATGTGATAGAAATGTACCCCTCAAACTTAAGGGAAAGTTCTATAAGATGGTAGTGAGGCCTGCAATGCTTTATGGTGCCGAATGTTGGCCATTAAAAGAGAAGCATAATACTAAGTTAAGTGTGGCAGAGATGAGGATGCTCAGGTGGATGAGTGGCTTTACCCTTAGAGATAGGATACGAAATGAGCATATACGTGAAAAGGTTGGAGTAGCTCCAGTAGAAGATAAGATTAGAGAGAGTCGCCTTAGATGGTTTGGTCACATAAAACGGCGGCCTTCCGATGACCCGGTTAGGAGAGTAGAGGTATTAGATTTGACTTATGTTAAAAAGGTAGGGGTAGACCTAAAAAGACTTGGTTAGAAAATATTAAGAATGACCTTTCTTTATTAGATTTAAACGAGAATTTGACTTTTAATAGGACACAATGGAGAAAAAGGATTCATGTAGCCGACCCCACGTAGTGGGATAAAGGCTTGATGTTGTTGTTGTTGTTGTTGAAGGTTTCCTTTTTTTAAAACATTTGCATTTTATAATCCTTTTGTCAAGTAACATTTTCATGTTTCGGTTTTCTAAAAGGGTTAAAAGTTATGAGAAAAGCTCAAAGAGAAATAGAAGAGATCCAGTATGGAAACATAGGGAACAAGTAAAAATTGGAGGGAATGTAAAGATATACACCTATTGTGATAAAGTTGTTAGCAATGATGTAACCATAATGAAAGATTTTTTTTTTAGTTCTCATAAGAATGTTTCACCATGTGTCAAAGTGTCAGCACAGACGAAAGAAGAGATTTATGCTTACATGAACAAAATAACCATGTCAAAGCATTTGGCACAATGAAGATTTGATGACATAGTAGATAATGAATCTTATTATGGTAGTGGGCTCAGTGGCTGACACTCATCTTCTTTGCCATAAATGTCAAATAGAGATGCAAGGGGACCTATAGACCAATATATGATGAATATGAAGGATGAGGAGGATGATGGTGCAGGGTATGACATCAAATGTCTCCACAAAATAAAAGACAAGCTCACACGCATGTTTGTATAGACATTAGAAGATTCTTCTATGAAAAAGAAATGCCATTTAGTGTCCCCGGTCTCATTTCAATATGATTTGTTCTATAAATGCCTATAGTCAGGACCTTTGTGGGCTCCGAAAATTTGCACCCTGACCTCACTGTATCCTCTTTATTGACGGGGAGAGTTTTTAACAAGATTAGGTTCTGAGGTAAATTTTCAGAAGGCATATGAGATTTTAGATTAGACACTATACAGAGATTTCACCCTCATTTGTAAGAACTTTATGAGCTAAGATCCGCTTTCCTATAAGCGCAAGCACTTATGGTCAATTACCTTTCCAAGTAACGAAAGAGAACTTTCGATTAAAGTTAGTCATTCGATTGGCACTTAGTATCCAATGTATAGTAGCAGCAACTTCAGGGTTTGGACTTTGAATTTATGAGATATTTTAGAATATGACTTATCACCATACACTTAAAACGAGTGATGAGAAAAAGATAATGGGTCTGATCAAGATCTCATTGTTCTATCATTCTGGGGCGTCATGACTGTAAAACCCAAAAATTCTATTTTAGGCTTTGCACGCTTTTTAAAGCGCCGCGATGAGGTTTAAGTGAGATTTTCAAGGTTAACGGAATGCAACGAAATTAATTTTAGAAAATCCTACGCGAAATTCTGATCATTTTGATATAAATAACCCTTACCTAATTTAGCCTATTTTAAGAGTTAAAATTTAACGAAGTTTTGAAATGCCAACTTTACCCTTAATCTAATATAAGGCCAAATCCTTTTAAGTGAGGGTATTTGAGTAATTAGCAAGTCCCAATTCCTCTCTTAATAGCATAACCGAGCCCTCATCTCCCCATTCACGCGTGTTTTTACCGAAAACGAGAGAGAGGGAGCGGACGGTCCGGCGGTCGGGCAAGGGGCGGTGTGCGTTCCGGCGACGATCTCACGGCGAAAATTTTAGTTCAGATCGAAGAGGACGACGAGAGGGTTACTCCGGTATGACTCTTTTCAAACGAAACCTTTTAGATCTTTAGATTTTTTAGAATGAAATTTCTAGGGTTTTTCCAAAACCTAATTTTCTTTCAAATTTTTCTTTAAGGGATTGTTAGGTGACGATTACCAAAGCGTTTTAATGATAAAAATGAAGGAATTTGAGAAATTTTGGAAGATTTAGAAACCAGGGTTTTTTTTTGACCTAAAACCTTAATTTTGTAATACACCTTTATGAAAATGATTCCTAAGGGTTTAGGAAATGTTTTTAATGAAAAATTTTAAGTTTTTAGCAAAAATTTCATTTTCTTAATTTTTGTGATTATTTTAATCCGAAAATTTATTAGGTGATTGTTAAATATTGTTTAGGATTAAATCTAGAATAAAGATTTGAAGAATTTAAGAATTTAGGGTTTCTAAAATTTAGATATTTTATTAATTCCGAAAATAGAAATAAATTATGTTAATTATTGGATATGAGCACGATGTATGCTTAGTTAGATTTTAAATGTCTTTTAGGTGAGGATTAAGGTGAAGGCAAGTGATTGAACGACGTCGTACGTCATAGAAGCCTACTTGAGGACGTTAAGGTAGGTATTCATACCCCTTTTAATTTTATAAGTGTTAAATTTTATTCATGCTTAGAATGCAATTTCAGGTGTTTATTTTACTGTCAATATTTTATCTACTGTCAATGTTTTGATGTTCCTAATTTTAAGAATACCCAGTTTCATGCTTTCATTTCATGCATTAATGTGAAAAACAATTAAGGTATATGAATAAATGAAATGATTATGAAAGAAAATGAAAAGAATTTAATGAAATAAAATTACATATGCATGTTGATCCGGAAGTACCAAACTAATGGTAATGGGGCTTTCAAAAGCCAAATGGTAATGGGGCTTGAATAAGCCAAATGGTAATGGGGTTCTGCGGAGCCAAATGGTAAAGGAAATAGCCAAAACTTTTGACTGCGTACCTGATCAGTACGAAAACTGGTACTTCCGGGACGGATGATACATTTAGCATATTCATTTTTACATTTTGCATTGCATATGAAAGAGTTGGAAGAAATGAATGAAAGAAATCAATTGTTAAAGGAAAGAATGAAAGGAAAAATGAATAGTACATGTTATGACTTGCTCAATGAAATGAATTAGTTTTCAATTGTAAATGTTTTTAATTATGCATCTTATGAAATTAATTGTGATATGAATTACCTGCTGAGCGTTGGCTCATTCCTATTTTGGAAATATTTTTTCAGGAGAGAAGTAATGGCTGCACGACGACCTTACACCTATCGTCGTAGGGGACCTCGGGAGGATGAAAGGTTCCTTTTTGTGTTTTCAATTTGAGTCTTTGTATTTGTTTCAGTGTAGTTCGTGAATTTGAGGTTTATGTAATTGTGAAAGTTTATGTTGTGATGATGAATTTGAAAGTTTTATTGGTTATGAGACAGTTGATCACTTTATATCATGTGAGTTTGAAGTTTATTAGTGGCTCTTTCATGTATTTTGGGATGATATGTATGTTCTAACCTTAAGTTTTAAATGAAATTATGTTATGTAATTATGCTCTTCCGTACGATCGTCTGTTCCCGCCCCGATATAATCGGGCTAGCCGGGCCAGGTCGTGACAATGACCCCTAGTCTACTTAGTCAAAGGAGTTAGTCGACCCAGCCTGACCGAAGGATTCTTCTCAGTAGTCATAGATTGTTTCGTCCAAAGGTATCTTATAAAGTTAGGGTGAATGTTTGTCTAAAGTAATAGATTTGAGTTGACCATAGCTGACATAAAGCTTTATGTCATATTAATTATATCCTATGATTCATTACTGAAGGGCATTAACCATTTGGGAACACACGGGCTTTAGCCATGATCATAATATATTAGAGTTGTTGGGTCAAACCATCGAATCATAGGGTCTCGAACATAATCATCCACCATGTAAATTTGTTGGGCCAAATCATTGGTTTTGTGAAGTCGTTAGGCCAAACAATCGATCAGAGGACCCTATCATAATCGTTTAATATATTAAATTGTTGAGTGACCCCTCTTCTCTCATAAATCAATGAAAAATAATTAAGAAGCTTAACTTGAGATCATTTGATAAGTAGGTCGGCCGCACCAATCAAAGTAAAGATAATAAAAAATTGTTTGATTTCAAGACTACACCACCAACCTTATTTATATTGGATGAATTTCATTGCTTATGGAAACATTAAACTGTATAAATGTTGCTTCTTTTCCTTCCCTTTGCATTAGGATGAATCATCAATACATATAATAATAATTTATAAGATCGCAATACCTTTTTAATCTTGGCAAGGGTTGAGAAAAAGCCTATAGATAAAAACGTAAATTTTACTTTTGATTTCCTTGAATAAAATTAACTTTTAAATAAAATTTCATGTAGAAAAGCTTAGTAGTTCTCTACTCTTTGATAAAGCTTCGTGGTTGATCCCCAAAGGCTTTGATGAGTCATTAGTTATCTTTTTCGCACTTGAATTCCTCTCTCGCAACACAATTCCCTCTCCATATCAGCCAATCCTAAATCATAGTGTCTCTCAACCCCATGACACCTCCAACCACTTCAAAACTCTGCTACATATTTCCCCATAACTCCTACAACTTCCCAAGGCATAGATCCCCCATTTAACTATGACAGCCAAGCTAAAAGTCCAATACATAAAGACAAATTCTTGTTGTGAGCAATAAGAATCAAAAATTCACAACTACTTAACTACTAATCCAAAACATATAAAAAGGCAACCATTAGTCCCCTACCATCCCAGAACTTACAATAAAAAAATTCTCACCCTCTTCCTTTGAGAAAAACTTACCATTTCAAATCTTAAAATTTCAGCCTAAAATCTGTCCAAAACCCTAAATTTCATTTTTCTAACATCCCATATAACCCTCTACCACCATCCTAAAGGGACGCCAATCAAATTAATGCTTTCACCATCAAACATTTTTAGACCATACATCACAATATGGTATTAAAAATATTTTGTTTCAAAACAAAAGGAACAAATGAAATCATAATTTATTGAGAACAGCATACTATGGTCTTCCTTAGCATTTGAAAAGTGTGCCCCCAAAAGCAATAAAGTGTAATCAAACAACTTTATGTTTCAAATCCATGTTGAATATTCAAAGACAAGGTTCTATCAATTTCATTCAAATAAAAGCTCATAAAAATACAAAAGCAAATAATAAAATATAAGTAAATCGACTCTAATAGAATTCGGCTTTAAAACCTCGATGAGTATTTCTATGAATAACCCTGAGACTGTAGTATATCAATGAACCAACAGTCACAAAGACGGGTGAGGGAGGATCTAGGGACATTGCTTCTGCAACAGTTAAAGTAATCTCGTCCTCCACATGTTCTAGTTGTGGCTCAAGCAACTTGGCTTTAACAATCTCATGGCCAATTCCAATTCCTTTGACAACATATAAATCAGAACCTAACCCCTGTCATGCACAAAAAAAGCAAGAAGTTTTTATAGATAGTGATAAATTTATCAAATTTTACTATGCGATATGCAGCGATCACAATACAAAAGGTACCTTATCTTCCAACTGAAGTTGGACATCCAGATCCTCACAAAAACCACTAACACAGTCACCGAGAGGTGTTTCCTTCAGTGGAACATGAATAAGATGATGCATACTCTCATCCAAAGACTTGGGAATTAGCTTCCATGAAAACCGTAAGCCTACCAATGATGAAAACACGTTTTCTGCAAGAATTCAAAAGAGAGAGTGTCAATTCTTACTTAATCATGATACACTCACATAGAAGTAGTTTAGTTCAAGTCTTTTGATTAACTATTACAACTACATCTAAAAACCACAATTAGATCAAAGTTCACAAAATCAATAAAAACAAAGCAAATGAACAATAGAGAAAACAAATGTAAAAAAATACATGGCAATTTCAGGCACAGCTTAATGATCAAACTCGGTTCAACTGTTCAAGTATAAGATAATCAGACAGAAACACATCGCTTATACTTATCTAGTAGCTATTTATATGGAAATTTTATCGGCATGGCCAATATTCACACGTATCCACGATTTGTCATGAGATCAAACACTGAAAAATATAACAAACAAATACAAACGTAAGTTCGGAAAGGAGAACAGATCAAAAGTGATTAAAAGTAAAATTTCAATAAGTACAAAAAAAGGGGATAATCTTGCATAAACGCAAGATGTTTAAAAAACAAATATCTCCTGCAGCTACATGTGCTAGTCCACAGCACTTATAACAGACTAACAGCCTTTGATTCAACAGCAACGGAACTTTGTTTTCTTATATTTGTGCGTTGCTTTGCTTGATTACAAGTTGCGTGATATTATCTACATTGTGCTTAACACTTCCTCATTTTTAAATTAGCTTATCACATTTGTATACTTATAAACACCGACGTTGTATGCTTGTGAGTCTAGTTGATTTATTTATTTGTTTATCTTCCACAAGCTTCTTGTAAGGGTTTGAGTTGTAAAGAGCTTTGCAAGAATTTCAATAGTTTTAGTGCAAATCAAATTCAACCCCACCACCCTGGTAGCCTTTAAACTAACATATTCACACCATTGGAATAGTCTCCTAAGACTAGCAAAATTATTTACCATGAAATTTTGGAAAGGGTGGCACCAGCTCTCCACTGACCAGCAATACTTTTTAGTTAAAGACTGATAGGCTCCTCACCTCAAAAATATTTTGAGATACTGGATTTGATTGGAGGTAATCATGGCAATACCTGGGACAATTCAAATCTACCATTTAAGCCTTTGCTGAATAGCATTACCAATTTCAAGAGTTGCCTTAAGGGTATCTTCAGTCATCCCTTACAAAATCCTCGTGATGTCTACTTCAATGATACTTGGTAGCAAAGGCATTCTACATACAGCATGTATGATATGATAGTAAATGACAATATGATTTCAACTTCCTAGTTATGTGGAAGTAGCAACACCTACAAAGAAGGAGCAATAGAGACAAGCCAACCAAGTCCAACCATGATGCAAACTTTGCCAAAATTATTAGTATAAGACAATTCCCCCATTTGGGCAAGAAAGGTATGGTCGAACATCTGCGACTTTCTCTTGTTAGTCACCTTGAATTCATCTTATACTTATCCAACATCAAAGTGAAAATGGGGAAAGATTTTCAAGCATTCACACTTATATTGCCAATAGGCTAAATAAAATAGACAATTTGAATATAGCTTAGGGATATCTTCTTAGTCAGCAAGCCTTGGTTTTACCCTCTGCAACATGGCTTATATCTCCAAATGATGGAGCCTTCACATAAGAAAGTACCCAAAGTAGATGCCTGCATGCCCCAACCCAATAGATAGTAGAATCCAAGCATTTAATGAGGAAATAACTCTCTTGTTACTATTTCTCTGCAAGCTGAAGTACTTGGCACAAACAGCATCTTCAATATTTCACTAATATTTCTTTGCTAAAAAAATTATATCTAAGGATATTAAAATATAAATAGCTGCACATAATGGTTGTAATGATGAATAACTAAAAGGGCGTCATTAGTATGATTCAAGATACCTTCATCATCAAATGCCGTAATATGTAGTGTTGCTAGATCGTCCAGGTTAATTTTGACAGCATGATGAAATATTTTAATCCTGGAAATTTTATCAATAAGAACTTTACAGCGAACCATAGATCCAGTTCGGAGGTCTGTAGCATAGACAGCAGTCTCTTTCCTATCACTATATGGAGCAATAGATATCAATTTGGCACTTGTGGAGCATTGACTGCTACCATTATATTCAGGTTGAACTAATAGAAGATCATGATGATCCCATGACCTGTTAAAGAATGAAAAAAGCATCAGTTGACAGAATAAAAAAATTTATTTAAAAAAATAAATAAATAAAAAACTCGATATAAGAATCAAATATCAGCTTGCAACAAGAGGATTATTAGGATTATCATTAAAGAAAAACTTCACATCTGATGAAAAGTAGTTTCAATAAAAGAACATACAGCATTGTATAATCTCTTATTGCTAAATCAACTTATCTTGATCAAACATCCATAAGGTTGCAATTCTTTCCTTCGATAAGAACTGTAATTCAAAATAGGCTCAACGAATACATCAATACTGAACCACTGCTTAACCATCTACCCTCTGTAATCATAGGTATTTTTATGATATGGAATTATATCACCAATAATAGCAGACAAAAAATATCTAGTGCTTGTGAAATAAGAACAAAAGAAAGGTAAATCCAGGCTGATTGATCCACTTAATCATTTATACAAATAATTTGCCTAAACCACGGGTTATCTGGATCTAAGCAATGGTCCAAACCTAAACAAACTATTATAGAGCCGCATAAGCGCTATAAATAAATCAAATTCAATAACTAAAAAAATTCATAGTGGCGAGTGTTGCTGAAAATAAACAATCATGCATTTATATTGCTTACTTACAAGTCAAGGAGGATAGGTGCAACCAATAAGATTGACTTTAATTTCCATCATTGTGGAGAATGAGATACACTTCAAGGTGCTTATTAGGAAGCCAATGTGTGTCAGGGAATTCAGATTCAGAAGTGATACGGAAGGGTTTTGCATGTCGTGGATCCCTGTTATTTGGTCTGACAGAACTTGCCAAATTGGACAATGCCACTTATTTCACAAATGATAAACCAAAACAATATGGGTATGTAGTCGATACAAGCACGCCAACAGAGAGGGAGAAACAAAGAAGGAAGTCAGTGTAAAATGTTAACCTATTAGTGTAGTAGATTTCAAATATGCATTTAACGGAGCGTAGAAAGCCAGTGTAAAAAATGTTAAGCAATGTGTAGTAGTATTCAAAAAAAACATCCAACGGAGAGTAGAAAATCTCGCATAACCCACAGAAGAAAGTGACGATAAAAAGAGGTAGAGAGAGAACCAGGAGAAGCAGCCATCACTCCCTTGAAGCCGGTACTGCACGGGATTCGTCAAGCGAGGGGGCAACAAAATGTTGAGGTCTGCTATGTGGGGGCCAGAGGACGACGTCGCCGCTGCCGCCAGCGGCAGCAGAAGCCCGACAATCACAGCAGCCAGCGGAACCATTTTGCAATGGCAACGTAAGAAAAAGAGGATCGCGCTTAATAGAATAAAGATAAACCCTAATAGTAAAAATTTAGCAGTTCAGTGGATGCTGGGTGGAGTGAGCTCGTGCTTCCAGTGAGGGAGGAAAACCCACAAACGGCATGCCGTTCCCCGGCTAAAGGCAACGCCTTTCCTTTTGTAAACCCTACTTTTAATACAAGAAAGAATACAAGAAAAAAAAAATTTGGCAAGTAGCATTTGGTCAATCTTATTCATTCGAATTTTACTAAGGGTGTTAACTTTTAAAAATTATTTGGTAAATAAAATATTAAATTTTGATACATTTTATGAATTATTTGATAATATAGTTCAGTATTTAAATTGATTATTTCATTAAAAACTTATATTTAAATTATATTTTTAATTTATGTTGATTTATTTTCTTTTATATTTTCAATTTAATTTATATTTTAAATATGAGCTACTTATTGATTTAATTTTAATTAATGTTAATAGGCTACAATTATAAATAGGAGGATTTACATACATATTACTTTATATCATGCTATTTACATATCAAACATTCAAAATTTTAATATTCATGCCTATCACTTATAGATTAAATATTGATGCAATGAATGAAATATTAAACTATATATGATGGCACGAGTGGTATGAATGAAATATACGAGTGGCATATTTGATACTAAAGTTTTTTTATGGGCGATAGGCATGAAATATTAAAATTTTAGGTGTTAGATATATAAATAGCACAATATAAAATGGTATGTATGTAAATCCCCATTATAAATAATATAATTTGAAGTTAATTCGATTATCTAATAACTTAACAAATGATTTAATCCTAAAGTAGAGTAATAATTATATAATTACTTATATAGGTGTTATTTTAAAAAATATTTGACTACTAATAACTCTAATAATTATTTAATTACAACTTATAATAATAATATTTAATTAATTATTATGTGTTATTTAATATGCTTTTAATTACTAATTATATTAATAATTATTTCATTAATATATAAAGTATTATATTAATAATTAATTAATTAATATTTAAAGTTTAAACCACTAATTATCTAATTATTTATTTGTGTTTCATATTATATCAATTAAGCTAATTAGATAAATTCCTTTTTTCTGGCGTATCGAACCTTATACTAATTAGATAAATTCCTAATTATGAATAAGGTAATGTCTAGGGTTTGCTTTTTCACTTATTCCTAATTTTCAATTATTATAATTATTCTTTTCTATCATTGCCTAGAGGTCCTTAGTAATGCCTAGGTTTGCTTTTTCTCTTATACATTTCATCAGTATTCAAATTTGTCTACTTCATTGAGGTTGGGTTTTGAACAAAGCCACTAAAACTTCTTTGTGTCCTTAGCCAACGCTCCCTTTTTGTTGGATCAACATTCCTCCTTCGCCTCCCAGTGCTCACTTGCTAGGAAGGTAACCAACTTTCTCCCCTTTTCTTGCGCTTCTTTGGTCGAACCCCAAAAATCTACCAAACTCCTAAATTTGATAAATATGAGATTTATGATAAAAAGAGCAAAACTAATGATTTATTTCACCTTGAGATTTAACACCTTAAAATCCCACTTGGTAGGATTTAGCATAAATCCTTCTCAAATCTTGCTAAAATCATATATTAAAATAATCTTATCCTTGTTTATAAGAGGTGTAGACATATTTGAGTTTACATAGATTTTAGGGATTTACATAAAGAATATCAAAAACAAAAAAGTATCATTCACTTCTCCGTCAGTTGATGGTTGACATAGCAAATATATGTTTACAACGATTTTTAGGATTTAAATAAAGAACGTCCATAGTTATATTTTATGAATGACTTATTTGGATACAATCAAATCAATATGGCTTCAAAAGATGAACGATTAAGTACTTTAAAACCCCCTAATAGGCATATCTTTTGGATTAAAATTAACAGAGTGACATATTAAGGCTTCGTGACACAAATATTTGATAATCTTTATGATATAAGGTTGACTGTAATATTGATGATATCGTCATGAAAAATAAGATCATTAATCATTATATAACATTTTTGAAAACTATATTATGTCGCGTTAAAAAGAATGGGTTAAAAATGAATACTTTAAAATGTGCCTTAATAATTTATTTAAGAAAGTTCTTAGGGTTCATTATCTGTCACGTGGGAATCTAGATTAATCCAATTAAAAAAAAAAAGTTTTTCAAGAAATGGAATCATAAAGAAGCTTGAAACTTGTGAAACTCCTCAAGTAAAATAAGCTAAACTCTTAAACATCGAGGCGCATTTTGGTATAACGGTCAAAATTTCATTTAATAAACTTTGCAGTTAAGCATGCTCATCCCAGAAAAATTCTTGGATGAGTGACCTTCTGGGAAGTTACACCAATATGACAAAATCGTGAGTCTCTTAGGCCAAAGTAGACAATACATCGATGGTTAAGAGTTTGGGCTGTTATAATTGGTATCATAGCAATATATCAGTTTGAAGATGGGAACCAAGTGTCATACAAGAATGACATAGGAGCCACCTCATTAACCCTATATAGGACAAAGTGCTACATGGTGGGAGTCACTACTTGAACATAGAGGCCATCTCTAGAATCCCTATCTGGTCGATGATTATGGGATAAAGATGTTGATATGGACACCAGTTAATTAAGTGGGGAGATTATGAAGCACCTTAAGTAAAAAACATAAACTCTTAAATATCAAGATGCATTTTGATGTAATTGCTAGAATTTCATTTAATAAACTTCGCAATTAATCTTGTTCATCTTAGAGAAATCCTGAGATAGGTGACCTTCTGGGAAGTTACATCAATAGGACAAAACCGTGAGGCCCTTAGGCCAAAGCGGACAATACATTGATGGTTAAGAGTTTGAGCTATTATAATACACTTGATATCCCTTTTAGGAAAGCTTGCTTTATTTATGCTTTTCATCTCCAATATTTTTAGCATGTATTGGCCATTTATCGCATTAACTAAGAAAAATGACCAATTTTACAAGGATAAATCATGCTAAGATGTGTTGTCGGGGAAGAAAGAGGAGAGGAAGGGAGAGGGGGGGGGGGGGGGGGAAGATAGAGAGGAGAGATAAAGTTTTTATGGGCATTTCTATCTATTAGACATATTCTAAAACTTCTTTTGATCCTGGCAGACAACATGAATCACACTTCTGTTTTCAATAATATTGATTTACTATATTTTATCTCTTGAATTGGCCAAAGTGTCCATGTTTCTATATTTAAGCAACTTTCATCATGCAGTTTCTTATATGTTGTAAATATAAACTTCTTGAATATTGTCGCAAGATCATGTTGAAATTTCACATGTCTGAATTACATATATGATTTTATGTGTCGAGGGTATAGCTTTTGGCATGTATAAAGGAATAGGAAGGCTTTTTTATTGACATATATGACATGTATAGAATTTGAGGATTTTTCTATTTTGACGTACAAATATACATGTTATGATAATGCATTCATCTACATCAACTAATGAAGAAAATAAGTGGACTGTGTATGTGTAAACAATTGTAGATTGATTGTGCATTAATTGGAATAAAATACCCAAACCGAGATACAAGATATGAGAGCTATAACTATACAAGATTGGAGTAAGTTAGACACAAGGTTTTTATAAGATATAAGAATTCTAATTAATGGCCAAGAGTCTATAAATGTTTATATTGTATAATGAAACAATATATGAATTCATATGACATGAATACATGTATATCATGTAAATATTGAGAAAATGATAAGACCAATAAGACCAAGATATGGATCATCTTATAAAATAAATAATAATGAATTTAAAAGTTATGTTAAACCACATATCTATAACTCATGAATCATTTCTCATGTGATTATTCAGTTGAGATATATATGAATGTTTTGATGCATATTATTTATGTATCATGTGTATTGATTTCAGTAATAGATTATGGTAATCTACTTGATTTTGTGCTCATTCTATGGTTTGTTTTCAAGTCAAGGTAGGAATCCAATGAACTGAGATTGATTAGGATCTAAGGGTTAGATATTTTTTTTATATTTTTTGCTTTATTTTTGCAGTCATGGTTATTGAATGAATAATTTGAGTTATCTTGATAAAATGGCTAATGTATACAATGATTTTTGGGTTATGTAAAATATGTGAATATTCAGATGAGTAGTAATGCAATTATGTTTTATATTGATTATATTATATGGATGAAATTAGTAAGCTTTAGTTAATGATTAAGAAGATAAAAAAGAAACAATTCTTTCAAATTTAGATATTGGGGGTATCATAACTTGGTATTAGAGCAATAGCTTTTGAAAGAATTGGATTGTAACTAGAGCTTTAGGAAAGATTATGAGCATCATAGAGATGGGTAGCATATATTTTTTTATTTTACAAAATTGATTAGCTACATATGTATGAACGTTAAGCATGTGTATTTGCCTAATTAGGAAGAAAATAGTACTAGTGAATAACCCCAACGATCATAATGTGCTAAAAAAATAGTGTAGTTGCTCCAATCACTTTTGATAGTATGATACAATTTGCCAATTTACTAGTGCATATTATGAGTGATATACAAAGTAAGTAGGGTGCGAGTAAGGGCACTGAAGAAGATAAACACTTATAAATGTTTCACAAGTTGAAGCCACCCTTATTCAAGGGAGCAGTGGAATCTAAAGCTACAAAGGATTGGCTATTGAGAATTGAGAAAAAAATTTACAGTATGCAGTGTCCAACATTAGAAAAGTTAATCACATAAACCTGAATCAATTAAAAAAACTTAAAATCAAAATTAATAAGATCAAATAAATTGAATTAAAAATAAATATACTTATTCCAATTTTTTCTAGGTCTTATTTAACTTCTTTTATACTCTTCGGTATTGATGTGAATGTTGACGAGTTCAAGTAAATCAATCAATATCCTCAATTGTTACACATTGAGACCATTGAATCCCTCATGCAATCCTTGAGTGAGAGTAGCTTGAGCCATTTATTGCTCTAGAACTTTGATTTCTAGCTTCTTTAGTTGAAACTTCATAATGAGGTTTCTTAGGGAGCACCCAACTTTTGAATCATTTTTAAAGTAAGGCATGAGAATTCTTCATTGACTTCGGGTCATTCATGAATCGCTTCTTTAACTGATAAAATATGTTATTATCCCTAGTAGAAAGCACAAGAATCATTTGAGGGGTGACTTCTTGAAAGTAGTAAAAAATAATTAAACTTTAATGCATCATTCACATATAAGAAGGATGTAACTGATTCAAAATAAGCCATATGATATGCATGATTCATCATTCCCCTATAGGAGTCTATGTTAATAATTTTGAACTCTGTCAGGCGCTTTGCAACCGAGATTTCTCTTGAAAATTCATTATTCAATTGGGATATTACTTAACATTTGCTTGGGGAGGGAGACAAGATTCTTTGGCGATGTGTTCATAGTAGGTTACATTTATTGCCAAGAAGAAGATCCTTCTTGCATCTCCACCTCCTGAGTGGTTCTATGAACAAGCTCCAATTTTTGCAATAATAGAAATATTTAATAAATGAAAATAAAAATCTTAAATTTCACAATGTTACCACGGATACAAGATTTGAACTCTATGCTAAAATTTCCTCTTATCCTATATCTATTGGTTCATGGTAAGGCTTTGACACAACATGAAAAATTACATTTAAGCTTTAAAAAACATAAGAAAATACATGATAAATCTTATCCCAAAAGCATATGAGAGGTTTAGCCTTTGTCGATTAATTGAGCTATAACCAATTGAAGTACCGGACTTGCACCATAAAGTTGCTGGTTGATTGGAGCAAGTTGCCGACTTGTAAATGAATGCAAACAAATAGTTTCTTAAAGCTGAATATGTTCTTATGATGAACTTATTGTAACTGGGGAGTTCTTAATGATTTTGATATTAACTGACTCAATTTAAGCTGAATTTATATGCACACTTAGCTGTCGAATGCAAATGCATAACAACAGTCTATTATAGGTTTTCAAAAAAAAAAAAAAGTCTATTTTAGGAGGTTCCGAAATGGCCATATTATTAGGTGCGGACAACGGATATGTCCGGACATCGACTTAAGATTTGATACGTCGAGTACGTTTTGATTGTACTTTTTTATGCGCTTTATTGCGTTTTAGTTGTATTTTAGGTGCGCTTTGACTGCTCTTTTATTGTGCTTTAATGTGCATTTGATACGATTGTCTTAAAATTCCACGAACACATTAAATATGTAAAATATGTAAAGTATAAAATAAATCAAATTAAATATTCATATATATAATATTTTATTAAAATCCAATGACCCCATTTGTGCAGTTTGCGAACCGGTAAACTCAAGCCACTCAGCCGATTCGTGCACGTAAAAGCCTGGAGAGTTGGCGCACGCAAAGGGAAGTAGAACTCGCCGCTTTACATATTTCCAGTTCTGTTTTTTCTTACAGGAAAAAGCAGATGCCCTCTCTCCTCCCGCAAGTCTCAAAGCCCGAAGCAAAAATATCTTCCAGTTTTCTTCGCTGCCCACATCTCCCCTCGAGCGAGAATGGCTGCGGCGCTTCTCTTAACCAACCTTGCGCTTCTCCTACCTGAAGCCGCTTTGCCATCTAGGAAACGAGATCCGCCATCAATAGTGACGACGAGTACGACGGCGGAGAGGCGTCGGCCGGAAGCCGCGGTATCCAAGTCCTATCTTCCATCCCTCCTCGCCACCGGAGGAGAGACGTCTCACCCAACACCGCCGCTGCCGATTCACCGCCGTAAGAAAACCAAGCTGGGTCCGGCCGCTGCCTCCTCTTCCTCACCTTCACCCCCTTCCGGTGGTGGCGGCGGGGGTGATTGGGAACAAGAGCTTCTCAACCGGCTCAAGGAACTGGAAGATATGAAGGAACTTGAGAGGCGCGCTGAGGAGCTTCAGAGCCCCAGCGCCCCTGACGCTGCTGAAGAGGAGGGCGAGGGGGGCGGCGAGGACGAGAACGAGGAGGAAAAGCGCGAGCGCGTCCGTCGTGAGCTCGAGAAGGTCGGTCGCTTCTTCGATTCACGATAGAATTAAATAATTTTGTCGGATTTAAAAATACAGATTGAAGAATTTGTTGTTTACTTTTTGTCCATTTTATTATATTTGTTATAAGAGTAGCTGGTCAAGGAGCAGGCGGAGCGGAGGGAGACGGCCAAGCTAATGTTTGAGCTGGGACAGAAGGCATATGGCAAGGGCATGTATTCCAGGGCCATCGAATTTTTAGAAGCAGCTCTCACCATTATCCCTAGGCCAACACTCTTTGGTGGAGAGGTGATTTTATTAGTCCTTGTTAAAATCTTGATTCATTTTTTGGACTGCTTCGAAGAGAATTGTGACGCATTTCTGAACTGCTATATGTTTGTGAGCCTAATAGTAGCATACCAGATTATGATTTGTTATATTGAAATCCAACGTGTAAAGGTTTATATACTCTAGGTGAGGTGCTTTCTGTTTCAACGATATGCTATCTTTTTCTTATTTCATTGCTTTTTCTTAAAACTGATTTGTCATTATCTAGAAGAACTGATACTAGATCAATTATTTTATGCAAGGGAATTAGTTCATGATCTAATTGAAATCAATGAGAGTAAGTAGTTAGAAGAAAATCAATGCACAAAAACATTTAAAGTTGTTATTCAGGTCCGCCTCATTGTGTCTACTTCTTGTTTCTGTACTTTAGTTTCCACATTGTGAAGATGGTGAAGTGTTTGCTGGAGAAATGCAGTGTCATGCATTCTCTACATTTTTTTTAAGTCTATTGTGTTGAAACTCTAATAATGACACCACCTTTTTATAATGAAAATAGAAGGCAACTGAAATTATATGTGAAATCCCTAAAAATATCCTTAATGAAACAATTTGTGAATATTGTATTTTTTTTTGGGGTCTTCTCCCACAAGCCCTTCGAATGGGGCTTCCCTCTCCCTTACCATCCCTCACCGCAATCATACTTTGCGTTTGGTCTGTGTATTATTTCTATTTAGGACTTTTCTATAAGGCATTAATTTGGCTCAACAACTCAGCAAATAGCTTAGTGATTAAAGGCATAAATGTATTTCTTTTCATCGTGGTTTATAGAATTGTTATGTGATAGAAATATACCCCTCAAACTTAAGGGAAAATTCTATAAGATGGTAGTGAGGCATGCAATGCTTTATGGTGCCGAATGTTGGCCATTAAAAGAGAAGCATAATACTAAGTTAAGTGTGGCAGAGATGAGGATGCTCAGGTGGATGAGTGGCTTTACCCTTAGAGATAGGATACGAAATGAGCATATACGTGAAAAGGTTGGAGTAGCTCCAGTAGAAGAAAAGATTAGAGAGAGTCGCCTTAGATGGTTTGGTCACATAAAACGGCGGCCTTCCGATGACCCGGTTAGGAGAGTAGAGTTATTAGATTTGACTTATGTTAAGAAAGGTAGGGGTAGACCTAAAAAGACTTGGTTAGAAAATATTAGGAATGACCTTTCTTTATTAGATTTAAACGAGAATTTGACTTTTAATAGGACACAATGGAGAAAAAAGATTCATGTAGCCGACCCCACGTAGTGGGATAAAGGCTTGTTGTTGTTGTTGTTGTTGTGGTTTATAGAAGTGGAAGTTGTCACTTCTAATAGCTTAGCGATTAGAGGCATGAACTTATTCATTTTCATTGTGGTTTATAGAAGAGGAAGTTGTCACTTTAATTTTCGTCGATTTATGTTTTTGTATGTTCTTCATGCGTTGAAGGCAAATATTTTGGATGGGTTGATGCAGTTTTTGAAGGTTAGTTTTCTTATATAACAGTAGATGGATGTTGCAATGTAGGCAACTTTTGAATATTGTAAATGTAATCATTGCCAAACAAAGCCCATCGGAAATGTTCATATGTCTTATCGAGTATTTGTAGATGTATTCTGATGCAAGTTATAATTAAATCATTTTTTGTGGAATTGAAGTATTAGTCTAGCCTTAAGTTGTCATTTATACTTAATAAGTCTGACTATAATGATAATAGGTTTACTTATGCTTGCAACTAAAATTTAGAAGTTTTTCTTAATTCTTTCTTACATTTCAGATTCAAATTTGGCTTGCAATGGCTTATGAGGCCAACAATAGACACAGGGATTGCATTGCTCTCTATCAACAATTAGAGAAGAAGCACCCTAGTGTTAGCATCAGACGCCAAGCTGCAGAGCTTCGGTATATTTTGCAAGCACCAAAGCTCAAAATATCTGAGGATGAGATGGTCACAATTCCACTAATTGGCTCTAGCTATGACAGGTTTGTTTAGTTATACTCTTTATTTAATTTTTGCCAATAGTTGGTTTGATGGTAAATGAATGATATTGAATTTCTTCCTATTTTTATTTCAAGGTTCTAGTACTCCTGAATACATTGCATATATTGCATTCTACAATCAACAATCACAAGAGGAAACAAAAAGAAACCCAAGGCCAAAACAACCGCTAAGAATGAACATAAAACAACTACAATCCTCCTTAAGAATATCAATAAATTATTGAGGTATATACAAAGAATCATTATCTTCAATCTTCCAAAAGAATTGTTCCTCTATGACCCTCTGAGCACAAAAAATGGACAGCTTAAATACATCTCGGCAAATGTACAAAAAAACTGAGTGGAACATCTTCATCTAGCCAAACTGACCACTTTCCTGTGGTCAATCTTTCCGGTCATCATGCTTCCTTAATTTTTGCATATGCTTGATGATACTGGCGCTATCAGCTTCTATAATCACCCCTTTCATCTCGAGCATCCAATCATCAATTACCTTATTAATGTACTTCATGAATAGAGTTTTCACAGTATTGTAAAGAGAATAGTTTAGGGTAGAGAGTGTTTACTTGAGAGATGTTGTCCTCAAAGTAGGTAAAACAAAGAAAATGTTACTTTTCTTTGGTTGTCTCTTGTGATAGTTTTACATGTGGCTCAAGAGGGGGTTGAATTAGGAGGCTTGCTATAATTAATTTTGCTTCAATTGATGAATAATTTCACAAGCCTTCATGCTTAATTAGTAAGCCTCCATATCGCTGGTCCAATTCATTATGGAGGCATACTAATAATTAATTTTTTAGGTCAATTTTTTGTCTCATTATTGAACAGGCACAATGCGTTTGTGAAAGCTAGTAAACTTTAATGGAGAGAGCAAACATTTTCAAAATTTCATATTTTGATTTCCTCATATTTTCTATAACCCATTTTGTAAAATTTGTTTATTAAATAGATCATATGATATTTCAAACTATTTTAAAAATATTGCCTTAATTATTGTATTAAATAATATATAATAATAGGTGTAAACACCCTTCTAGATTTTAATACAGTTTGAGTTTCTTTTTTTGGGCTTGCTAGCTTCTTAGACTTCTCTTTCACATGTTTTGTACATATGAAGATCAAATAAAATATTCCTAATCTATGGAGCCATCTTCATATGTTGAGTATTGGTTTGAATAGTGAAACTTGTTTATCTGCACAAACTCAAATGAAACCATTAGACATAATTTCTTAGGGGACGTTTGAGATTAATTTTTGTTTTGTTATTAATTTTTTTTTTTGCACTCTTCAGCTTTTTTTTTTTTAATTATTGAAAACAAAGCATGTTGTTTTTGAAAATTCTCAAGTATCTTTTAGGCTTTTTCGATTTTTTTTTAAAATGAAAACCACTTCGGATATTTGGATATCAAAATAAATTCAATTAGATGGCGAAAATCCAAACTATGTGTCCTATTATAAGATGGATTTGTAAACACATAATACCGCAAAATATGAGAAAGTTAGCACTAAATATGTTAAATTTAGTTTGTGTAAGAACATATGTCACAAAAAAAAGTGGGTTTCTTTTTTTCAATTCACTTGTCTTCTATAAAATGAAATGTCTTAGAATGTATTTTATGAAATAGCGTTTTAAAGATAAGGAAGTTAAACTCATGATATGGTTGAGGGGAATTGTTGAATAGCAGTGCTAACTCCAGTCCATTTGCATCAAGATTTATAGACAGAGGAAAGTTATGAAGAAAAAATTTAGTATGATAGGCGTGGTTGTCATTGACTATCATATTATTATAAAATATTTTGATAAAATTAGACTTAAACTGCAATGCTTTTTGTAAGAGAATCTATAGGCAAGAGCTCTCAAACAAATGCATGATATGGCAACCAAAGTCTTTTGATGGGTCAATATAATGAGGTAGGTTAATTGAAGCTTGGTAGATATTGGGATGAGAAGCATTTAGCATAGATCAAGAGGAGGAAGCTCATTTGTTTTGATCTCTTGCGATGGCTGGACATTAAGATGGATGATGAAGAGGAAGGAGATCAAGATGCCATAATAAGGGTTTAGTTTATATTTGTTATAAGTATGATTTAATTTTGCATTTAATGTGGTCAAGGGTCAATGGTATCTAGCTTGCTTGGTAACTTGAGTGATCAAAGCTAATGAGGACAATTTTAGTCCACTTGGCATAAAAATATATATACAAAGTAGTTTTTTAGGTTAACATGCACATGACAAGTTTTGCATGTAGCTGTTAATTTAGTGGAGGCTCACTAACCTTAACTAATGTCTATTAAGCCTCTTAAAATATTTTTTTTTTGCATTTTTTTATGAAATGTGTAACTTTATCAAAATGTTAACTATAAGAGACTTATCCTATTATACCTTGTGAACATTTTTGTTTTTGTGTTACTATGTTGGATCGAGCATAGCAAACCATCATGTAAGGGAACAAAAACAATCTGCATAAAAGGTTTTATAATAATTAACAAGCTATTGATCGGTACTCACAAACTCTACTACTACAACACCTACAACTACGTGATCTTTAATGAACTGATGTCTTATTCTTATATGCTTAGTTTGTGAAAATTGAACTATGTCTTTATTTAATATTGTACTTTTGTTATCATATTTGATAAGAATATGATTGACACAAATCCCATTGTCTTCTAGTTGTTTTCTTAGCCATAGAACCTATGTGACATAGTTACTTGCTAAAACAACTCCACCACTATAGTGAATAGTGCATTAGAATTTTGCTTCTTATTGGACCAAGATACTAGAGACAATCATAATAATTGATATATGTTTGTGTTGTTTTTTATCAACTTTGCATCTTGTATAATCTGCATTTAGAAACCCTACAAGCTCATATGAATGTTCATTCTTAGGATACCAGAACCCTAAATCTAGAGTGCTAATTAAATATCTAAAAATTCATTTAACTGTTAAATGAGGGTCCTTTGAATTTGCTTGAAATTTAATATAGAGAACTACAACAAACATAATATCTGACTATTGGATATCAAATATAATAAGAATCTTGTCACGCCTCTGTACAACTTTGAATCTGTGGATTTCTCTTAGTCATCATTATCTAGTTTCATTAAGAGCTTTTGGGAATATCTATTTGTTTGTATCTTTTATATTAAATTTAGCAATCAAGTCATTAGTATGCTTGATTTGTGAAATAAAAGTTCCTTTTTTCTTTTATTTCACTTATAATCCAAATAAGAAATTAAGTTTTCTTGTTAAACTCATTTTAAATTCTTTACTCATAACAAACTTGTGATATAAAGATTTGTTTCACACTCCAAACAAGATGACATCAATGTATATTTATTTGATAATCATATTTTCTCTCATTCTTTTTATGGACTGATGGTATCCATCTACCTTTACTTTGGTAAATTTTAAATTATTTAGAAAGGAGCTCAACATTTCATGCACATTTCTATTCGGTTTCTTGAGTCTACAATTTATCTCTTTTTAAGTTTGTATGCATGATTTTATGGATATGATTAATAAATATATGGAGGGAGGATGTTTTTCAAACACATCTTCTTCAATGAATCCATTTAAAAATGCCATCTTAGCATCTATTTGATATAATATGAATCATTTATAGCTTGCAAAGGCTAAAAATAACCTAATGGCTCTAGCTACTAATGCATATGATCTTCAAAATATATAACTTAAATTTGGTTTTAGCCTTGTGTTTCCAATCTAGTTTTATTACTAACAACAACACCTGAATCATTTGCCTTATTTTTAAAAATCCACTTTGTTCCCAGTATATGTTGGTTGTAGGTCTTGGGAATAGCTCCCATATATAATTTCTAACAAACTGATTTTATTAATTTGTATTGTTACTGTCCAATACTAATGATTTTAATGCTTCTTCAACATTCAAATGTTTCATTTGAGATAAGTATGCTGAGTGATCTACTTTATTCCTGAAGCTTCTTCTATTTTTATTTCTCTGACATGGATCTCCAATAACAAGTTCTTTTGGGTAACTTGATGGATTAGCAACTCAAGAGCGGGTGAATAATTCTTATTTATTTGTCTCATCTTGATTGAGATTTTCAACTCTAATGATATCTTCATCATCCAAGTCACTTATTCTAGGTAATTTTTTATTGAGATTCATCAAATGTGATATATATGGATTATTATACTATGAAGGTTTTCCTACTGAATTCTTTATTGGTTTTGCTATGATTAGAATATCCTAAAAATATCCCTTTTTCCGATCTACTATCAAATTCTCTATAGCTCTTATTCTTAAGGATAAACCACTTGCAGTCAAACACTTGAAAGTGTCATTCCTTTCTAAATTTTATGGAGTTTTTTAAATGTTTGATTTGATATTTATCATGTTAATCATATGAGAAGTAATATTTATTATTCCGCCTTAAAGTACTTTGATAAACTAAATTCAAATAATTATTCTTACCTTGACTGAACACATCATATTTTTATGTTTTATTACACCAATCTTGATGTAGTCTTGGGAAGGGTGATCTAAGGCTTCCATTTGCTGTGTTAGGAGGCTAAGAATATGCGGAATACTCTTGTGGGGTTGGAATAATTATATTGGAGATGGTAGTTAAGAGGAAGGGATCAAGTAAAGGGTTAAGGTGATGGACAATCTTATAGCTCTCTTTAGAGATTTGGATATGAGGTTTCTTATTATGGGGAATCCAACGAATGAAATTACCTGGGAATGTTAGATGTGATTTGAAGTGTTTGGTGAATATTTAAGTGGTTTGGCGGCCAAAGGAGGAGGGAAAGAGCCAAACTTAGTCAAGGTGATCTAGCTTGAATATATTGACTAGGCTTGAAATATTCTGTTAAACGAGGGGTTTAACGGTGTATAGACAAGCTGAAATGGCTATATGAGGGAAAGGCATAATGCTAATTAAAAATATAAAAAATAAAATTAAGAGGCCTCCCATACAGAGAAAAAGATGAAGTTCAATAAATTTAAATTTTTGAATGTTTAAACTTTAATCATCAGTACAATTTTATTTGTTTCGATATTCTGATTTTTTAATTATATATGATTGATGTTGCTCTCTTGGATCTTGATTTGAAACTTTGATTTTGATCTTGTGATGGGGCAATGATAACCCTTAGTCTCTTTTTTCGATTCTTGATCTTGATCTAGTGATGGGGCCAATAATATCATGCTTGAAGTTTTCAATAATTTTTCCTAGGCCCATTTGAACTCCATTATGCAATGTTGAATTCGATATATTCTTCAACAAGTCCTAGTGCAAGCTTTTTTAAGTCTACATTTGTGACCCTTGTTTCTTAAGTAGGTGGCTTATTTTTTCATTTGATTGAGAACCTACGATCACCTACTTGGTTTGTAGGTACCTTTATAATGATGGATTACACTTCTAAGATGTTTTTTGGTGAGTATACTGCAATTGGTAAGATAGATCTCTAGTCAAAGGGTTAGCTGCATCATTTTAAGGTTGGATAACTTATTTATATGAAACAATATTTTAATATTGAAATATAGACTAATTAACTTATCTTATGGCTAATCAAGATGGTATGCATTAAGTCCAAACTTCAAAAAAAAATTGTACGGGACAAAGGCCCTAGTTTATAATTACTTGTATTTTTTAGATGGATATCTCTCCAAGTGAATACAAACTAATGCATAATCACCTTTTTCTTATTCTCAGGAAGAATGACTGTGATTTTCATGCTTTCAGCTATATGTTTCCTTACATCAACTTGAAAGGTTTGAAAATCTTTAATGAATATAAAATAGAATTAGAAATTACATGGTTGGGGACTTAATGGATCTATATGGATTTTGTCTATAGAAAACATCAAAATGATAATTTCTTGTTTGTGGTGGAGATAGTACTTTTGTAGACATTCAAAAGTTGATAGATGAAGGTTCTAGTTGCCCAAACTCTTTACGACTAAGCATTTCGACTCTAGTGGCCATCTGTTTGACAGTGGAAGGCAAATGAAAATTTTAATGTTGTACGGTTGTACCAAGCATCTTTCACAATATTGTCCATAAAATGAGAAACAAACATCACATCTCTATCTAATGACTACAGGGGAGGGTAGGCCATGTAATGCATTATGTGTCTTTGAGTAAGATAAGAAATGTGCCACCTTGGAGAATCTATCCACCAACACACAAATGCCATCATGACCTCTTACTATCCTTGATAATTGTAAGATAAAATTCATAGACAAATCATCCCAAGGTCTATAAGAAATGGGCAATGCAATGTACTTTCTTAATATATTTTTCATGACTTTGGCTTGTTTGCGAGTGTAACATTGAGCCTGTAACCTATAAACATGTCTCTTTAGTTAGGGCTGATAAAATTTATGGTCCATCAAATTATTATCTTATTCTTGCGAAAACAACCTATTATATCAGCATAATGCAAGCTTAATTATGAGAAATTCGCTTAAGGATGATCTTGGAATACATTACTGCTTCCTGCTATACAACCATCCATCATTGAAAAAGAGCTATGTAATGATAAGGTTATATCTAGATGTTTTAGACAAATGGCATGAAAATATGGACATAAAAGGTACTCTTCCTTAAGTCTATCAAAGTCAAGCATATAAAATTCTAAGGAAGATAACCATAATAACACCCCAAACAAGGCATCCACGGTTTACTATCTTTTTAAAGCTTATGTTTTAGAATAAATGAAAAATTCTGTAGGAACGCTACTTAGTCAGTATGCTTATAATTTAACTTTAATCGGGTGTATATAAATTTTGAGGCATGATGATCATTGTGTATGATAAATTCTTTATACAAAGTTAATGTCTTGAACATTTTTAAGACTTAATGATGGAATAAAATTCTATATCATATGTGGAGTACTTTTATTTTGTAATCCAACTTCTCACTATAGAAGGCAACTTGTTGGTTTTTTTAGCTTAAGATGCCACCTATACCAATACCATATGCAGCAAAAGATATTTACATGCTTTTGAAAAATCAAGGACTATGCATTGGTGCAAATGTCATAAAGAATTTATTTGCTCTAAAACTCTCTACGCACTAGAGTTCCTAGCCATTTTGTCTTTCTTTAAGATATTAGTAATAGGAGCAACAATGACACTAAATATTTTGATGAATCTCCTACGAAAGATTGATAGGACATTATAACTTCTAATCTCAATAAAACTTGTTGTGGTGGGCCAATCTAAGATTTCCTTAATTGTGGAGGGATCAGGATTAATGCTAGATATAGATATAATGAATCTCATGGATATCACCTCTTCCTACTAAAAAAAAAATTATGTTGATATAAAATTTCCTTTCTAAATGCTCAAATACTATCCTGAAGTCCTCCAAATGCCCGTCATCATCAGGATTGAATATGAATAAATTGGTAATTTTCAGTCTATATTTTTAGAATAGTGTTTATCAGCCTCATAAAACTGCTAGGGGCATTAGACATGCCAAAGAGCATAAGTAATGACTCATAGAGATTATTTTTGGAGTTAACGACATTTCCATTCATATTGTGACTTTAACATTATTTAGTGGTATCACTCTCAAGTTCTATCTTGGAAAAGTAGTTGGCCTCAGAGATAAGGTCTAATATGTCATTAAGCCTCGGTATAAGGGAATCTATATGTCATGACCCGACCCGACCGGGACGGATCCCGCCCGCACCGGGCCGCGACTAGCTAAACAAACAGACCAGGATCTGGCTTTGGAATTTGCTTCAGAACTGATTCTTCCAAATTTTTCAACTCAAAACAGACGCACAGAGCTACTATGAAACATTAAATGCAGCAGAACAAATCATCTATATTTTTCTTTTCCTCAAAACAATCATCTACAAATACAGTCCATGGCTGACAGAAAGAACAAGGAAGAAAAGCCATGACTATACAAAAATCAAAAAGTACAAAATACCTATAACTGATCAGACTCTGAACTCTAATCCAAGACCTCCTTCCCTTTGCCAGAACCTGAAAACCACGCAGAAAACAAGGGTGAGCTCAACAGCTCAGCAAAGCGACAAACCTCCAATCAAAACTTCCAGAATCTAAAACCAAACACTTCAAACCAAATCCGTACAGAAACCAGAACAGAATCAGACAGATATCAAAATCGTGCAGATCAGAACGAAACAGATAAAATCAGAACAGATACAGACATATATCAAATCAGAATCAGATTTGCTTACAGAATAGGATCCATATAATAATTTTTATAATTATTTGTAATTTTGCGTCGTGTTTAAAATGGCGCGTGCCGCGTCATGCGCTATGCGCCATGGCTCCATGGAGAACTTTACGCCGTGGTGCGCCATTCGCTGTTGACAAGTATGTGGTTATATTAGATAGTCGACAATTAGTGTAAAACTTATCAAATAATTATGACATGGGTGGTGTGATGATCAAGAATAAAGTTTATAAGATGCTAGAAAAAGAAACTTCACTCTTTTTGAGGGGTCATCTATTTTTTTTTTTTAATTAGTGTTTATAATGCTCTCTTTATATAAGGGGATGATTCATGCATGCAATTGTGAATTTTAAATCTTTTGCATTGATTTTTGGGCAAGCATATATTAGAAAATATTTTTGAAGTACGCGTCTCATTATAATCCCTAGTTATTCTAAATTAATATAAAATGGCTTTTATATGTAGGTATGCACTTTATGTTTTATGTTGATTTGTATGTAGAGTACTCCCTTATAAAGAAATTCATTCATTATACGTTTTGATGGTAAGTTCTCACATAGGTGGTACCGTGGTAGGCTAGGCTATGTGGTGGAGATATCCAAGTAGAGCTAAGTACATAATATCATAGAATTATCATAATCATGCAATAAAATTTAATGTTCTCATTATTTTATTAAATTAAAAAAAAGAAGATTAGCCAAGTGGCCCAAGTCTAATGTTAAAGATTATTCATTCTTAAATGATAGATCTACCAAGTACAAGCACCAAAAGTTGAAGTTCCAAAAGATTCATATGCTCCTTGTGCTGAAATTGTGAAAGTCCGCTTTGATACCCAAGTTGTCATAGCTTGGGAGAGATGTTCCAATGCTTACACTTGCTATAGTAGTAGGTTAAGTATATAGGTAAAAACCAATACTAGGTCAAGGTGACCTAATTTAGACAAATTTAACTAATCTTGGAAGAATGTATCGATAAAGGGTTTTAAGTGTATGCAGAGGGAATTGAATGAATTTTGGATGTCATGGGATTATGTGGAGATCCAAATTTGGAGTTGATGGGAGGGATTTAGTATTTTTTGATGGTGTGGAGGAGGGCGGACTAAAATTTGTCAAAATTTGCCTTAGTTTGGTTGACAGCCTCACGACAGCTTAAGGTTTTTTTTTTGTTCTAGAGTTTGAGGATATGCTTTTGGATGATGCTAGGAAGGTTGGAGAGTAAGCTATGAAAGATTGAAGCAGACATTAACAAGGATAAGCAAATTTAAGATAGATATCTAAGTCTTCTACTAAGAATAACCCAAAAGAGGGGTTGGCTACCAAGCTCTCAACTCTAGATATTTCTCCAATCTTTTTATCAAACATCTGAACTTCTTTTCTCATTCATTCCAACAATATTTAAGCAATTAAATCAATTTCTACAATACAAAATTTAAAAGAATCTAAGATGGAATAAAAAGTAAAAGGTAGGGAAGCAAATAAAGAAGTTGAGTGGAACCACTATAATTTTAAGCAAATAAAGAAGTTGAGTAGACACATTGAAAAAATGAAGAATTGTGGATGCAACGTAGCGCAAGGTACTCAATTGTTGCCTATTTTGCAAAACCGACAGCACTGACTTGTCTAGATGCTCAAAATTATATAAGAATGAAGTCTATATTGCATGGGTTGCCACATAAGAAAAATTTGAAAAATTCAACCACATCCGAGTTGACGACACAAAGATGAATGAGGAATGAGAAATTGCATGGGTTAATACACATTATATTTTATTTCCAAAAAAAATAAAATTTTATCAATTCTCGTCAACCTCTTAGACATGCCAAGAATCTTTGGTATACCATGAGCTTTCGTTAATGCTGAACTAGCACCCCCTATTCATTGGAGCTTTTATTCTGTAGGGACACCGGACGGGAGAACCGTCCGGTTAAACACTTGGTACCCAGCGGTATATAGGGGTACCGAGTTGGGTACTCAGCAATGGGGTGACGTGGCGTATTTTTATTAGTCTTCGGACGCCCTCCGCACTCTGCACTCCGCATAGAATAATAAAATTATTCATTGTGCTGCTTCAGTTATCTGGTTTTTCCAGTGATTTACCTCTATTCATGTCGATCTTTATTGTCATGGCTTGTGAAATATGATTAAAAATGAGTAAAATACTACAGATACGCGGGAACCTGGAGCGACAAATACAAAGATGGAGGTCAGGGAAAGAAGTTTGTTAGCACTACCAACCAACTTCCATCATCGAGGGACTTCTTGGGCGACTTCATGGTGTGGAGACCCCCAGTTGGATTAGAGAAGAATCCTGCCTTCTGGACTCTGCTTGCTTTTTGGATGGGTTTGGTAGGAACTGCCTTTCTGCTGCAAAGATAGTGAGTTATTTGAGAGTGAATTTAGGGTTTGCTTGCTTGCATTGGGCAGGATGGAACTATTTTGAATGTTGTAAATTATGCTTTGGAATAGCTTTTTTAACTTGTGATGCTGCACAGTGTGAAATGTTACAATTCTGTAGATTTATTTATAATTTTTTTTTTCAATTTTCTATTGCAATTGCACAAACATTCTGCATTTTCTATTATTATTATTATTATGCATCATCAATTAATGTCACCACTTTTCTTTTCTCACCATAGAGATGACGTGAAGAACTTTTCTTAAATTGTTCTTTAACTTATATACGCTTAACCTATCGATGTTTAGCTCGGTTGGTGGGCGTGCTCGGGTGGGAACTCCCATTCCGAGTTCGATTCCCTCGAGTGGCAGTCGCCCCCTTAGTGGGACCATCAAGCGCTGGTTGCAGGTACAAATTGGCGTGGGTGGCCCGATAGGTCTGCCGGGGTTCACGGATGGTCAAACGCCTTGGCGAAGTCAGGGTGGCAACGGACAGTTACTCGTCATTATTATTTAAAAAAAAAAACACACGCTTAATTGTATCATCAAGTAATGTCACCCCTTTTCTTAAATTCCGTAATGCTGACAATTCTGCTTTATTGACATTTGCAATAATTACAACTAAATTGTTTTATTTTTGCATGTCTTTCCAATTATGTGGAAGGACACTGGCAGAGTCAGAATTTTTTTTTTAATTGGAGGATATAAATTATGAATATTAAAAAATACTAACCTTTTTCATGAATATATATATATATATATATATATATGGAAAATTTGGGAAAAGCCCGTATATTAATGGGATTACAAGTAAAGAAAGCAAATACTAAGGTCAAAAAATGGCTGGCTTGAAGAAGCCCAAAAAGAAGACAAAAATAAAATTACAAGTAAATGGCAATCATAATGCCATCAGAAAATAAACTTTGAAAAACCAAGAAGATGTCAGCACAAAAGGAGCAGAAGGCTCATATCATAAACTCAGCAAAGTGATAACCGAGAAGACCCAAAACTAGCTTAGAAGAAGCAGTCCTCCAGAAAGAACAGAAACCATCAATGCATTTGAAGAATCAAGCTGCACAAAGAGAATATCAGAGATTTGAGTCCAGCAAGCAAGCAAAACACAGAACAGAGCTCCCGTAGCTAACTGCCTGGACTCAGAGTATGAAAAATAACGGAGTGACATATCCCTGGTTGCCCAAGGACCGTCCAAGGGATAGATAGAGGGAGCTTCATCATCGTCCAGGCAGAGCCATAATGCCTGAAAAGCATATACTCGAAGGGCCCGAGAGACACAGGAACAGAGATAGCCAACCAAAGAGAAACCATTACTCCAAGTCCAGAAGGCACACTTAAGCAGGAATAGCATAGAACAACCCAACATAAGACGACAGACTGATCCAACAGAGAGATTACGAGATAGGCCCCAGTAAATCATTGCTATACAACTTATCCAACAGGACCTTGGAGTTCTTCCAGCTAGAAGCTTTAATATGCACAGCTTTCTCAATACATAAAGAAACATAATTGCTGCTACAAAAAGAGTTATTAAACCTCCTTTGATTGCGTTCTTTCCAGATGAAGTAGACACTTCCACAAGCAACAAGAGAGAAGAAAATTTTTCCCCCGCATTAAAACTGGAATCCCCCTCTAACCATTCCATAACTTGCAAGAGAGACGGATTCATCAAGAAGCAAAAAGAGCCAGGAATTAACGCTCTTAAAATATTAAAGGAATAGGAGCACTCAAAAAATAAATGAGAAGCAGTTTCCATAGCATTAAAGCAGAGACTACATGTAATAGGGACCAAAATATTCCTTCTGCCTAACTCATCCGCTATTTTAAGCCCCCAACAAGGGCAAGCCAAGCAAAACACGAGTATCTCAGAGAATGTTTGGGCCACCACAATAAATTAAACCAGGGGGTAGTGGGGTAAGAATTATAAAATTCTAAGACGAAGTCTGAGTGCTTACAGTGCTTTTTATTATCCCACCAAAGACAAATAGGATCATCATCAATACCAACCTTCAAAATCTCATTTTGCAGCAGTAAGGGGAAGCAAGATGGAAGCACCCAATGAGAACCTGAGATAAAATCTCGAACAAAGCTATTAGAAAATGGAACAATAAACAACGGATCAGGCAAACCCGAAGTCTCTTCCAATCTGGAATTTGAGCACCAGTGATCCCATCTCATAGAAATAGGGGCATTCCTATCAATTTTAAAAGAAAATTTATGCTTAACCAACCCAGCAGTTAAGCAGACAGCCTTCCAGAATTTCGTAGCATATGAAGGAATTGGGCTCCAAGGAGAAATATATCTTGAGGAAAGCCATTTATAGAGGTGAGACTGGGAGTTATACATCCTGATAATAATTGAGCAATTAAAAGCAAACTGTAAAGCAGGCAAGGAAGGCAAACCAAGCCCCCCAAACTCCTTAAGTTTAGTAACTTTGTCCCAAGAATACTCAAAAAACCATCGGTAAATATTTGAATAAAATAATAATATATTTTTTACAAATATATTATAATTCATGTACAAATTTTTTAACTTGTATAAAAAAATTGCGATCATTTCCTCTTCATAATGTATAAAATTTTAATTTATTAAAATCTCCTTTCTAAAATTTATGTAAAAAGAAATTGGAGATCATGCAAATATAATCCTCTCATTGGAGAATGAGCAGGCAAATTAAAAAAAAAATTCATTGGAAAAATTAAAATATTCTGAAGCGAACAAAAATCAAAACAAACTATATAAAAAATTTCATTGAAATTCTCAAAATTATTTAAACTCAAATAAAATTTTACTACTTAATTAAAAAAAATACACAAGTTAAACTAAAACCCTAAAAATAGAACCAAAACATTAAAAAAATTAATACAAAATACAAATAAAACAATTATTAGTTAAATGATTTCTAACTTATTTTCACTTACGGAAAGAGAACATGTTTTTTTTTTATTTTGTCTTTTTGCACATGCAGCTTAAGGCATTGAGAGAAATTTGATTTTCATCTTATTTTTTTGGCTTTTTCATAAACAAGCATGGTCAGCTAGGGGGAGAAAGAGAGAGAAACTAGTCACGACCAAAGTAATTATTTTGTTCGGACATCAAACGTGTCCAGAGACCAATAACAAAGCGTCACGTCACTTGGGTGCTCGGTACCGAACACTTGTTATTGCTCGATATTTGTCCGAATATTCGATTTTTTGTCCGGACGTAATAACTTTTCGTCATTTTTTGCATATGCTGTTAGATTTTTAATGGGCTTATCTATAAAAAATCTTTTTAATTTTTTTTTTTTTTTCGTTTTCACTTGCAAAGTAAAGGCACGTGCCCCGAGTCCCCTCACCTTTTTTTTTTTGGGAAATTTTGGGGCCTAAGCCCATATATTAAAAGATATGCAAAATTACAAGTAAAGGAGATTACATGTAAAACTTCCATACATAAGCAAGGAACAAAAACTTATGTAAGGTCAAGAAGAAAATAACCTCAACTATACCATCCGAAAAAAAGACAAAATACAATCGAGAAACCCAATAAAGAGGAGCTGCTCATCCTAAAGATCCAAGAAGCAGATTCCCAGATCAGTGAAGTCAAAAAGAGCCCATACAACACATAGCCAAGAACTTGGATAGGAAATTCCATGCAGCCCAGAGCAGAAACAATTCAACCCAGCAACAGCTCCAGCCAATGATAGAAGAAAGTCCTGAAAAAACAAACAGGAGCAAAGAAAGAGCAGCAAACTAGAAAGTAGACCAATGTTCTCCAACAAAATGGCTCCAATTACATATACCCAGGACTCAGATATTAAAACCAACAAAAAACCCCTGGTTGCCCGAAGGCCGTCCAAGGGGATAGCAGCGAAAAAGTCTTCAAAATGGAGCTTCGTCATTGTCCTGGTTATAAATCCAAACCAACAGTGAGGCAGCAGAAAGCAGCAAAACCAGCCCATCAAAAATTTTCCAGTAATACATCCGAATGCTTCTAGTTAAATACTTTCCCAATGACCACTTTTTTAACAGAATTCAGTAAAGTAGAGGAGCTTTTGAATTCATTCCCAAATCTTCTACAATTCCTCTCTTTCCATATTTGATAAATAATGCAGCATACCGTCAGCAACATGAAATTCAGAGACAAATGAGAAGCAGCATATTTACTTTCCAACCAGTGAAACAATTGTAATATTGTGGGCCTTAACAGAAAATTCTCAGAGCCAGGAATAATAGAGTTAAGTATAGAGAAAGAGTATTGAAACTCAAAAAAAAGATGATATACAGTTTCCGGAGCAGATTGACATAAGGAGCATATCGCCGGGACATAAATATTTCTTAACTTTAAAGCATCTTTAGTTTTCAACCCACCAACCAAAGCTAGCCAAACATAGACAGCATGTTTCAAAGAGTTTCTTTTGTGCCAAACAAACTTGTTCCAACTACAAACATGTAAGGAGTTGTAGAAATCCTCTACAAAATCTCTAAACTTCGATTTCACAAGATCTTTCCAGATTAAACAAGAGCTAGCAGATTCATGAATTTGTAAACTACTAACAGCAATCTTCAAATGCTGAGGCACCTCATCAGCAAATTGCCAGTTCAAGTTAGAGATGTAATTTTTCAAAAGTGGAGAAGAGAAGCATCCCAGATTAGTATCATCCACAAAATCCGCAAGAGTAGTACCATTGCACCAATGATCCCAAAGCAAAGAGATGGGAGCATTAGGTGTAATAACAAAATTGAAATTAGACTTGACAATAGCAGCAGTTCTGCAAACAGAAACCCAAAATTTGCTAGCTTTAGGTGTAGGAGGTCTCCAAGGAGATGTGTAATGAGAAGATAACCAAGAGGAAAGAGGTGAAGAATAGTTATACATACGGTGAATCACAGAGCAATTAAATGCGAACTGGAGAGCATTTAAAGAAGGGATACCCAATCCCCCATTCTGTTTAGGCAAACAAACCGTATCCCACGAGACCATATGAAGTTTATTAATGCTTGCGATGTCTCCAAAAAACAGAAATTTGGAACAAGTTTTCCTAAAAAACTTTTGCTCTTCAAAATTTATATAAAATTTTTGTCATACTAATGTGCCATCAACATAAAATATAGCTATTAATAGATTTTTACTTAGCACAATGTATATTTTTGGGCTGTTTGCCTCGATTTGATCCGTTGTCATAACTATGAATTTCTGATAATTCAATCTATTATTGCGCTGAATCATTTAAAATAATGCATGGATATCAATTCTTTTCACATTTGCCTTTTCAAATTCATGCGGATATACATCACGTGTTATAACAAGAAGCATGATGGATGATATATCATCAAAAATTTATCTTGATCAAAGAATCTCGAGTCAGAAAATGAGTTGGAATCTTCAAAAATTAATTTGGAAATTACTCCGATTTCAACAAACTTACAGTAGAAATGAACGTCTCGGAAATACAATCCCAACGACACCAATTTTGACTCGATCCGAGTCCAAATGAGTCCAAGTCAAAGACCCGAAGCTCATTTTGAAGGTTCAAACTATAATTTGGGTTACGAAACATTTTCCAAACGTGACATGCTTATAGTTAACTCGACCGGCTCGACGAGACAAATCCAACGACCCCAAGATCGTCAAATTCTGATATCATTAAACCATTCAAATGCCCAATAAACGGTCCACAATCAAGGGATTCAACATTAGCCATCCATTCAAACCATTCCCAATTTACCCATGATCTTCCTCTTATTTACTGGTCATGTCACTCTTAGAAAACTATAAATAAACACCTCTTTTTTATAGAAAGGAACCCTCCCCCCCCCTCCCCTAAAAAAAAAAGGGGGAAGAAGGAGGCGCCAGAATTAAGCAATGAAGCAAGAAGAGAAGGAAGAAAGGAAGAGACTCCTCCTCGACCACTGCCGAATTTTCACCCAGTAACCGACCGACAATGAATTTCTGCCGAATGGCCAACCAACGCTGGAATTAAATAAGTAAGAAGAAAAGGAAGAGTCTTCTCCTCGACCACCAACAGACTTTTACCCGGCAGCCGATTGACACAAAAGTTTTGCCAGTCCGCTGACCGTCGTTGGACTTCTATCTGACGCGCGGACTTCCACCAAACACCGGACTCCTACTCGACGTCGGACTTCTGTCTGTCATTGGTCTTTCATCGGACTTCTACCGGACGCCGGACTTCTGTCCGTCACCGGATTTCTACCCGACGCCGGACATCCACCCATCGTTGGACTTCTACCCAACGCCGAACTTCCCCTCGTTGCCAGATTTCCGCCCGTCGTTGGACTTCTACCCATCGTCGGATTTCTAACTAACGCCAGAATTATGCCAGACCACCAACTAATGCCGGACTTCTACTTGGCTAACAACTGACGTCGAACTTCTACATGGCTAGCAACTGACGTCAGACTTCTGACCGCCAACTAATGCTAGTTTTTTGCCCAACCACCAAATAATGTCAGACTTTTGTACGACCTCCAATTGATGTAGGACCTCTATCGCCCTCCGACAACAATCTTTCTAACCACTATCATGCTCCGACTACGATCCTTTCGACCTCCATCACCAGACAACAGTCCTTCCGACCTCCGTCGCCCACTGATTATGGTTCTTTCGACCAAACGAACATGTTAACATTGATTTTTTGTATTCCCACCATGTAATATAGTCCATATAATGTACAACAAGCCAAGGCCTTCTCCGAAGGAAGGGCCTCATTTATTACCGACTGCAAATAATATTGGATTCATTCAAACTGAGCCACACCCCATGGTTTTTCCGCTTTTCAGGATTTTCCACAAATCTTGGTGTATCTTATGAATATTACTCATTCTCTCTTATCTTATTGTGTACTGAATCTTTGTACACAACTAAGACGTTAAACTTTATATTTCTCTAACGCAGTGACTATTTCAGGACACAACAATTATATTTAAACAAAAAAGTATAATATAAATATTATAGTTATACATAAGATAGCATAATTATTTTTAACATGAAACAATAATTAAATTGGATCTATCGCAGATATTGCACGTTTTCTCAGAGAGAAATTTATAATTATAGGATGACGTTTATACATTATAATGATATAATCTGCACAACTCTGGAAGGCGTCTATAATACATATAAAAACAAAGGGGCTCCTAATTACATTTTAATGGAAAATGAATTTCTGAAATCAACATTTCCGAACCAGAGAAATAAATGGGTGCGTTTGGGACGGCTGCAGCTGTCGGTAAAATAGGTTGCAAAGTTATTGTATAGAAAGTTACTTTCAGAAATTGCTGTACATAAAGCAGTATATTTTGTTTGGGAAGTATAACTGTTAAGTTGCTGTGCTGCAGCTGTATGAGAATAAATTACCTTTATACCCTTACATATTAAGATGAAAAAAATGATGTAAATGTAAATTTCTTTCAAAAAAAATAATATGCTAATAGAAGAACTGATCGATTCAATGTTAGATCATGAAGAACCATTACATCCACTGAGCAGCTTAACACATCAACATCTAGGTCGGTACGCAAATCTACCAATTTCATAAAGGCAAATTTTTAGAGAGGAGCACCTCAATAAAGACAATTAACAAAAACATCATATTTAATTAAAAATTTAAAAAGAAGCCAATACGCCATTTTACATGGCGCATTATCTAGAGAGAGAAAATGAGAGGAGAGAGGAGAGAGGAGAGAGAGTGGGCGGGATGAAAAAATTCTGAGAAAATGTGTAAGAGAGAGAGAGTGTGTGGAATGATGTGGGTTTTATTAAATATTTAATTATTATTTAAATAATAATTACATATTTAAAATAATAGTTAAATATTTAATAATTACTTAAAATATATTTTTATTAATATTTAGTATTGAATAAATATTTTAAATATATATTTAATATATAACTAAAAAATATTTATATTAAATTTTTTGTTTAAATATAATATAATTATTTATACTTCAAAATTATTTTTTTAAGAAAATATTTATAAGAATTTAAAATTATTTTAATTTTTAAAAATATAATTTATGAAAATATAAATAATTAATTAAATAATTTTAAATTCTTCTAAATATTATATTTAACTAATAAAAAGCATAATTAAATTTAAATAATAAATTTTATTATTAAATATTTAAATTATTTATGTAATATTATAAATATCTAAAAATTATATTAAATAGTAATTTTAAAATTTTATTCTATAGAAAAAGTAAAAAAATATAAAATATATTTAAAAATGATAATATTAAAATTAATATTTAAAATAATATTTTGATATTCAAAATAATATATAACTAAAGCTCTGAAAACAAAAACAAAAAAAACTAAAGCTCTGCAACGAACTTTATTTTAAGTAATTATTAAATTTTTAACTATTAATTTAAACATTTTTAAATATTTAGTAAAACCCATATCATTCCACACTCTCTCTCTCCCCACAGGTTTTACTAAATATTTTTAAATTTTTTCATCCCGCCCACTCTCTCCCTCTCTCCTCTCTCCTCTCATTTTCTCTCTCTAGATAATGCGCCATGTAAAATAGCGTATTGGCTTCTTTTTAAATTTTTAATAAAATATGCTGTTTTTGTTAATTGCCTTTATTGAGGTGCTCCTCTTTAAAAATTTGCCTTTCATAAAAAAAGTAAACCTAGAGAGATACAAAAAGGGCATAAACCGAATAAATCAAAAAGAAAAAGGAAATCATTGAGTAACAGTAAATATACTTGATCGGAGAGGGCGAGAGAAGGGTGGGTTACGAGAGGCTTCGCAGTGTGTATGAGCTCGCCGGAGCCAATGCTTCTGGTGGGAAAGACTCCTCTTCCGGCCGAATCGGTGAGAGATACTTTTATTGGAGAGCCCGATCTTGCGCCGACGGCCTCCGTCGACATTGAGGAGGTGCAGAAGAGAGCTTCTGTGCATGTTTGTTGAAGATTGCGAAAGGTTTGTCTGATCTCGAATAGAAGGGGGTCAATATGCGACGAAACCCGCCGAAGCATAACCGCTCTGCCACCGGGGAACATGGCTGCGCGGAATATTATCAATATTTTGCTCGAATCATGAAGAAACACTATTCATTTTTTTTTAACTTTTTCAGACACACTGTTGAATAAAAATAACGTGTAGAGAAGAGGCGGAAGATTGCAGAGACGGCGAGGACATGGGATAAGGTCGTGAAGCCGTCCCAAACCAAGACTGCAAAAATTAATATTCACGGAGAGGCCGAAAAATCCAAAATCCTGTTGGCTCTGTCGCTGATGCGCATCTCCTCTCTGTCGCAGCTCTTCATCTCCGTCAGTCCTTCCCACGCCGATGATGATCCGGTGAGTGCTCACGTTCCAGTGTTGTGCTTTTGCCCGGCGATTTGATTCCGCTTCATCTACCAGCGAAGGACGCCAAGAAAGGGGGATACAACGACCAAGAAACCGAGGGAGAGCTGTGATCTCGCAGGCGGACATGGTGGCCGCGAACATTTGGAAGGTCGCGGCGGAGATTTAAGTCATTTTTCCGCGGAAAGCAACGAACCGCGGGACATGGGTAAGGGTTTGTTTGTTTGAGGGTTTTTTTGCCTTCTCCGTTTTCTAAAATGGAGGAATTTTTTTTTGTGTTGTTTGGTTCGTCAAATCACGTTTCCAATAACTCATTTTTCTCATTTTTCTGCAGTTTTGAGAAAGCTTTTTATATGTGCTTCTCCGTTAGAAAACTCTATTTTCTGAACTAATGTTTTTTAAAACTGTGTTTTACAAAAGCAAAAAAAAAACAAACGAAGCCTAAATGTTGCGAGAAGCAGGTATGTGCCGCGCGTTATGCCGCAATGCCCCAAACGGCAATTTAATAACTTTTTATAAAGCAAAGCAACTGTGCCGCCGTCCCAAACGCATCAAAAAATTTCTGATTAAAGCGAAAAATCAACAGAATTTATTATTTTAATTGAACATTCATTAATATTCGATCTTGCATTTGCGAACCTTCAATATGTAAAGAAAGAAGAACCATTGAGCTAACACGACCAGAACAAGCATGGCCTCAGACAAAATAGCTTTAACAATACTATACAGAAAAATAAAATTTTTAACTGCATATCAGGATCTGTATATAATTATACTAATGGGACTGAAACGACATATAATGTTGCGCAGTCAAAGCGGATTAAATTCGCCGTGGCCAGAGCCACCGGCGTGTGGGGTATCCGGCGAAAGGGCGTCTTCGGCCACCTCTTCTACCAGCGGAGTCGTCATCGCAGAGGGATCGTGTTGCCTGATGACCAGCACGGATGCGGCGGTTGAGTTAGACGCTGCCATGTAACTCCCCACAGGGCCGAGCTCCGGGCAGTCGATCCGGTCAGCGAGGGGCATCACCGGCGCCCTCTGCCCAACTAGAAACAGATTGCATCTCCCCACCCCCTTGATGACTGATACGATTTCCTCCTTCTTTCCTGCCACTTTCTCTTCAAACATGACCGATCCGTTGGTGCTTGCCGCCACCCTCTCCCGCAATCGGGCAATGCATTCATTGTCATTGGACAGCTGGTCTGCGCCCATCCGAATGTTAATGAAGGAGGGGCTTCCAGGTGGTTGGACGAAGCAGAGTACGGTGAGGACGATTCCGGGGTGCTCAGCCATGCGGAGGCCGTAAGCAAGGGCTTCCCGATCGTCCGAACCGCCGAAGAACAGGACAGTGACGGAGTAGGAAACCTCGCTGGCGGACACCTGGGCGGAGCCGCCAAGGCCTCGGTCAACGAGTATGGCAACGGAGCAAGGGGCGTAGTGGAGGACTCGCTGGTTCACGTGTTGGTATTCGTTGCCAATGGATTCCATAGAACCGTCAACCAGCAGGGTCTTGTGAAAGGGGAGCAGGATTAGAGCCGCACGCTTTTGATGGGCGCTGGTGACGACGTCTTCGTGGATGGTGTGGAGGTCAGAAATGGCGATCATGGGCCGGACGGTGACGTGGCTGAGCTGCTGGTATGCTTGGAACGCGACAACGATCTGATCTCCACCGTTGGTATTGCCGATTGCGCTCTCCTTCTTTTTGTTCCAGAAGGGGAGGCCGTTGCGACGGGCTTTGTGGACCATAAAGATTGCAGACGGGCGCTCCGAGAGCTCCATGAGGTGCATGGCGTAGACAGTAACGCCACGGCGGCGGGTGCCACGGGAGGATTCGATGAGGTTGATGAGGGTCGGGATGTTGCGGCTGCCGTGGAAGCAGGCGACGATCCGCAACTCGCTATCCGTGTCGGCACGCTCGATTTTTCGATGTTTATATGGAGCCGCCTTCCTCGCCGGCTTGTAGATCCCCATCACAATCGGCGTCGTTATGAACGTCGTGAACAGAGCCATCAGTACCATGATTGCAAATGTCTCGTCATTCAACACCTGTAATTGGTTCGGTTCCATGAGTCAAAAACCAGTCTTCATGTTTCTTGAGTAATTAATTATTTACCTTGCGATCTTTTCCGATGTTTAGGACGATGAGTTCAACGAGGCCTTTGGTGTTCATGAGGAAACCGAGGGTGAGGGCCTCGCGAATGGGGACTTTCATAATGAGGGAAGCGAGGATTGTGCCACCGATCTTGCCCAGACAGGCGTTGAAGATGACTAGAACGAGAAGCGCCCAGGAGGTGCCGTTGCTTATGGTGGCGACGTTTGTTTTGAGGCCGCTGGAGACGAAGTATAGGGGTAGAAAGAGGCCAGAGATGAGGTCTTCGACTTTCTCGATAAGGACACCAGCGAAAGGACCTTCCTTGGGCATTACAATGCCCACCACAAAGGCCCCGAAGAGGGCATGGATGCCGATGGTGTCGGTAATGAAGCCGGCGGCGAGGACGGTGGTGAGGGTGGCGCAGATATAGACTTCCTTAACCGGTTCGCCTTCCAGTGAGTGACGATCCATCCGCGCGAGAAGAGGGCGAAGGATGAAGGCTGCGATTGCGACAAAGGCAGCAGCGGTGAGGAGTACCCAAAGGGAGACAAGGGGTGAGCGAGAGCCTGAAAGGGCAATGGCGAGAGCGAGGAGGATCCAGGCGGCGACGTCGTTGACAGCAGCGGCGGACATGGCCATGCGGCCAAGGTCGGTGGTGAGAAGCTTGAGCTCGGCAAGGATGCGAGCTAGTACAGGGAAGGCGGTAATGGACAGAGCGACGCCCATGAAGACAAGGAAAGGGGCGCCGCGAACGCCTTCAGCTATGGTGTTGCGGAGGACCACAGACGTGCCGATGCCAAGGAGGAAAGGCAGGGAAATGCCAGCAACGGCGATGGATAGTGCATGCTTGCCGGTGCGGCGGAGGGAGTTGAGGTCGATCTCGAGACCCACCAGGAAGAGAAAAAAGAGCAGGCCGATGTTGGCAAGCGTGTCGAGCACTGTCAAGCTCTGCTTGGGGAATATGGCATTCAGGAACGCTTTGTTGCGGCCCAGCGCCGACGGCCCTAACAGAATGCCACCCTGCAATTACACAATTTATTGCATCACTATAATCCATCAACATCATCACTATAATCTATCAGCACAAAAATGATACGAAAAAAATTCTTGGTTTTATATTTGAATTAGTATTACATATAATTTTCTGAATTATATTAATTTTAAATAAAAGAATTTTTTTTAATTCCTCGTAATATATTTTGCATCGCATATATTAACATAATGAGAAGAAAATTCTTGAAAACATCATTAGAATGTAAGAAATAATCTCTGCAATGTAATTGGAAATTTCTGTAATCTGCTGAAGCATTCTTATTTGCAAAAATGGATAAATTTCTATAGCAAATCAATAAAGAATATTTTAAGAAACAGCGGAAGATGACTTAATTCAATTTAAAGATCATTAATGGCAATGATGATGATTACGAAGAGAAATTCTAGGCTGAAAGAATAAAGAAGCAGGAAAACTCACAATGACTTCAGCGATGACGCGGGGTTGGTGGAGAGGGCGGAGGAGGAAGGCTAGGGTTCGCGTGAGGACGACGACGAGGCAGATTTGGAGGATCGCTAGCGGCAACGCGAATTCGAGCGGGCTGTCACCTTGGAAAAACCCGTTCGAGGTCGCCTTCATCGGTTGCAGACATGTCGAATTCGCCATCGTCGACGCTGCCTCTGAAGATCACAGGAATTAACGACGATCGATGAATCCAAACAATCTTTTTAATTACAAGTTCATGGTTGTTTTGGATGAATCATGTGTGGAAGGATAGATTAATTTATCTCTGTTTTTTTTTTGTGAATGATTTGGGAAGATATGAAGAAATAGATTTCTGGATTCAGTGGGAGAGATTGAAAAAAGGGAGCAGAATATTGATAAGCACCTTTTTATGAAGAGAAATTTGGAGTTGAGGATTTCCTGCGATCTCTGAAGCTGTTTTTTTTTTTTTTTTTGGGAATTAGCCGTTCTGTTTTTCTTTCCTATTTAAAGGAGGAGGCGCGAGCGCCGCGGTTGAGACCGTTGATTGGGCCTTCCGCCAAACTTAAAAAAACAGATTTCATAATTTGATGGTGGGGAAAATCGGATCAAACATCTAACCTAAAAATAGGAAACGTTTCTAATTTATATTAAATTTCATATAAAATATTGTAAAATATTATCAATTTATATTTTATATTTAGATAAAATTTATAATCATAAATTATATATCAAATTAAAATTATATTTTTACATCAATAAATTATTAATGTTATATTATTTATTATTAATAAATAGATAAAAGTTTATTTTTAATGATGCATGTTTAAATATTAAAAATTAAATAGATAAATAATTAAATATAATTAATCATTAAAATTTTTAATATTATTATTAAAAATAATTAAAAAAAATTGTTTAAAAATATGGTTATCATGTGGGTATATAATATATTATGATGGTGCTTAAATGGTAAATAATTATTATAAAAATTTACATTTATTATAAAATTTAAATATGTTGTATTTAAATAAATTTTGTTAATTAATACTTTTTTGGGAACATTTAGGCCAACGAAGGCAAACTCACACACATCTCAAATTATTTATTTATTTATTTTTATTTGCTTTGAATAGGAAGTGCCGTCGAATTCTTGAAGGCCTTCTTTCCGCTCATTTAATTCCTTCTATTTTAAACTCTCCATCCCGAGAGATTATTAGGTGCGGAGTGCGGACGAGGAGAACGCACTCGGGGAGAATCGGTACCTAACGGTATCCGGTACCCAGTGCTTGTGCGGACGATGCGCACTCCGCATCTAATAATTTTTCCTCCATCCCACATTATATTTCTCCTATCTCTACATATTCTTTCTCCACAGTATTCTTCTATTTTATTTATTTTATGCTTAAGTTTCAATCTTTTGTAGTAATTTTTTTTAAGGATTGTGATTACCACTTCTGTATTTCAAGGAATTATTCGGTTGCGTCAAATATTTGCAGGTATATTATGTCAAGCTTTTGGTTTTATATGTTTTTTTTTTTTTTCATTTTTAATAGGTAGCAAATTCGAACTTTAAGTTTATATTTTTAGTTTATGATGAATTCCCTATTTTTTTGATGATAAATAGTTGGAAATTAGACTTGGTTGAGTAATTTTTCGGGAAAAAAATATTAATGAATTGCATTGTGAGTTAAAGTCGAGATGGACTTTATTGTAAGAGAAATTATTACGTGCGGTCAACGAATCATCTGAAGGCCGATCAGGACAATCCATATCGCCCGATACATAATGGTACACAGTAACTGTAAAAAGTAAATTATTGACGTGACGTGTTCTAATTGGCCTTTGGGCGTCCGATGACTGCACGTAATAATTTTACTTATTGTAATTGATCATCTATTCTAGTTTCGAAAGTCAATTAAAGCGGACTTAGTTGCACTGAACAAATACTTCATTTTTTTTTTCTAATTTAAACAAAAAAATTTTTTTTTTCTCAAAATCGCCCTTAGGAGGCCTCTCTGCTGGCCTTGCCTTCATATCATTTGCTTGAGCATAGTTGCTTCATCTATTCACTCTTTTTTCCTCAGAGCTTGAAGGGGATATATGGAATACAAAAGATGTAGAAATAGCCTTAGGTGCCACGACACTTGACTTTTTGGCACTGCCGCATTATGAGATGAACTAGCGCCTTAGCACTATTGAGCTTGTTCTGCTACGACGTTGTGCTAACTTAGCACGCTTGTTGGCTAAATTGGTGCATCACTCGTCTGATTTGGAGCGGCTCCATCTTTCGCCAACTAGTCTGCGGCTTTGCAAAAGTCGAGTGCTACAATGCTTGAATGTGCAATCTAGCATTGCGGCATTGTAATTATTGGGACTCTGGTGCTCATATTCCGAGACTCAGGTGCTACGGTGCAGATTTTTTATGTTGGGCTAACCTTGGCTCCGCCAGGGCGTTGAATTATTTATCAATTTTTCCAAGGCTCCGATGCTGCAATTCCCTGATATGAGGCCGAAGAGTTGTAGATGTTGTGAGGTTGGTTAAATACTTGTGAATTTTTTTCTCATTTCCCAAGTATTTCCAGCACAACACCAATTAAAATAATACATTTTTATTGAATTTAAAGGTAACAAATAGTGCAAAGTTTACATTTAAACCTCCTCAATGTTTAGGAGTGTAAATTATTCATATATTTTTTTAGGGGCATTTCGATAAACTTGATCAGAGATTAGCCGATTAGGACATTTCATTAGACGACCCTTGTTGGCCTTCCCTCAATCATTATATATATATATATTTGAATGATATCTGAATTGGACAATATTTAGCTTTTTAGATTCATCTCATTTAGATGATTGTTTCAATTATAATCAAGCAAACAAGAGATTTTTTAGTCCTATGATTGGAATCGGTTGGTCTACAATTATATTTTAGAGTTTTTTATTCAAATCAATTTGAACGCATATTAAAAAAAATAAAAATACTCATTTTAATTGGAAGTTTGATAAAAACATATTTTGAATGATCATGAAGTTAAGATTGAAATTATAACTTTATTATTTGAAAATGAAATCAAGATAGAAATTTTTTTGAACATATAGCGAAATGGTAACGATTGCGTCCAGGAGTATTCGTTGCAGTAGAGAAATATAAAATTTAACATCTTAACTTTGTACAAAAATCCGGCACACAATCAATTAAGAGAGAGTGTGTAGCATTTATGAGAGACATCAATATTTTTACATGGAAAACCACTAAAAAAGGGGAAAAACCACGGGGCCTAGCACTGTTTGAATGAATCCACTATTATTCGCAGTCGATTACAAATGAAACCCTTCCTTGGGGGAAGGCCTTAGCTTGATGTACATCTTATAGAGTACATTACATAATGTGAATATAAAGAATCATTGTTGATGCGTTTGTTTGGTTGGGCGGATTGTAATCGGTGGGCGACATAAGTCAGAAGGATCGTATTCGGCGGGCGACGGAGGTCGGGAGGATAGTAGTCGGTGGGCGATGTAAAATGGAAGAATCGTAGTCGGTGGGCGACGTAAATCGGAAGGACCATAGTCGGCGGGCGATGGAGGTCGAAAGGACTGTAGTAGGTGCAGTGGCGGAGCCAGAAAATATGTCTAGGGGGGGCCTAAATTTTTTTTTTTAATTTTCCTTTAACTTTTTACATTCAGGCTTATGACCAATATAATCTGTATTAAAAATGATAAAACTTTGGTAGTAAATTAGTTTATTTTCTTTCTTCACAAAATGACTTCAATCATCAAATCACTTGATTTCTGCTAGAACATGTTTAATATATTAATTAAATATGTGATATTAAAAATCTCATTGCACAAAAAAAAATCATAAAATCTTTTTAAGATCGAATTAATTTAGGATTAAGATAATATCATTCAAGAAAAAATGTAAATAAATAGGAATTTAAATTGGGAATGATTTGAATGGATGATCAATCTTAATCGTGGACTGTTTATTGGGCATTTAAATGTCTTAGTAATATCAGAATTCGGCGATCTTGGGCTCGTTGGATTCGTCTTGTCTTGCCGCTCGATTCGACTATAAGAATGTCATGTTTGGAAACCGTTTGGTAATACAAATTATGGTTTGAACCTTCCAAATATGCTTCGGGTCTTTGATTTGGAGTCATTTCGGTTCGGATTGAGTTGAATTTGGTGTTGTTGGGTTCGTATTTTCGAGACGTTCAGTTCGACTATAAGTTTATTGAAATCGGAGTTCATATGGTCTCCGATTTAATTATTGAAGTTTCCAACTTGATTTTATCTTGATATTTAAAAAAAAAATCAACCCCCCCCCCCCCCCCCCCCCCCCCCCCCCCCCGCCTATGAGTAGGTGGACGACATAAGTCAGAATGACCGTAGCCAGAGGGCGATGGAGGTCGGAAGGACTGCAGTCGGTGGGCGATGTAAGTTAGAAGGACCGTAGCAGGCGACAAAGGTCAGAAGGACCGTTGTCTGACGACAAAAGGTCAGAAGGATGACGTTAGGTAGAAGTCCAGTAATGCACAGAAATCTAGCACCGGATAGATGTGAAAGTCCAACAACGAACAGAAGTCTGGTGTTGGGTAGAAATCTGGTGACGAGCTGAGTTCCAGTGTCGGATAGAAGTTCAACGTCGTTCAGCGGCCGGGGAGAACTCCAGCGTTAGATGATATTCAGACAAATCTCCAATGTCACTTAGATATCGGGCGGAGTTCCGACGTCCCGTGGAAGTCGGACGGAATTCCGGCGTCGCTTGGGCAGAATTCTGATGTCACTTGGGTGTCGGGCAGAATTCCGGCGGTGGTCGAGGAGGAGTTTCTTCCCTCCTATCCTTCTCTTCTTCTTGCTTGAGTCCCCTCTCAAGAGAAATGAGGGGTCTATTTATAGATTTTTGGAGAGGCATGACTCGTAAATAGGTGAGAGATCAGGAGCAAAGGTGGAGTGATTTAGATGGACTGCCGATATTGAATCCCTTGATCGTATACCATTCGTCAAACATTTGAAGGTCTTAATGCTGTCGGAAATTGGCAATCGTGGGCTCGTTGGATTTTGTCTCATCGAGCCGCTCGATTTGACTATAAGCACGTTATGTTTGAAACCGTTTGGTAACCAAAATTGTGGTTCGAACTTTCCAACAGCTCTTCGGGTCTTTGATTTGGACTTGTTTGAGCTTGGATTGAGTCGAATTTGGTGTCGTTGGGTTTGTATTTCCGAGACGCTCAATTTGACTATAAGTTAGCTGAAATCGGAGTTAAGGTGATCCCGAATTTAATTTTTGAAGTTTCAGCTTGATTTTGCCTCGAGATTTGTGCCCAATCAAGATAATTTTTTGATGATATATCAGTAACTTAACAAATTTGGGAAAATATTGAATACCTGTAGGCTGTAGGGTTATTTTTGATAATTCCCTTACATACTTTGCTCTTAAAACCCAAATTTGGTTCTCAAGTTGTCATGCTAACTATTATTTTTTCTAAAAATTCTTATGAGTTGGCTAGGTTCTGCTTGATAAATAGCTCATACGCAGAGATCAATGAGTTAATTAACGAGTCAAATTTGAGCTAATCTTAAGTTAAATCATTAACTCACAAACACACAACTCATATTGATATGTTGGTTGAAATCTTAGGCTACCAACTAAGAGGTATTGGTTTCGAGTCTTGCGTATGCGACGTGTATGTGAATTTGTCTCAATTGGCTTAAATGTCTAAAAAAAAAACTCACAAACCAATTTATTTAAAAAATCTTAAAGTAAAATACATTTAAAATATATTCATACTTAGAAATTAATTAAGTATAAAATTATAAAGAATATTTAAAATTTATATCTCACTAATTTATGTTCTATGATCATCTTTTCTTATAATTTTTAATTTTTTATTATTTCATTATCATTTGTACTTAAAGAATAATTATTTTTTCTTATGCTTATTATGTTTTAGGAATTCCTTAGTCTTCTTTTGTGACAGCTTTCGTATTTCTTTATAAAATAATTTTTTAGTATACAATTTTTATGAAAAATTTAATTTTGATATTAGAAAATTATTTTACAAAGTAGTAAGAAATTGTCTCAAACAAAATCTTATTCACTTATGTAAGTAAATGACTTTGTCGTAGAATTGAAGATGTTTTGGCTTTAGTTAATTTCCATAAAATAATTAACAAAGTGGGGCTTTCACTTCCTAATTTTTTTCCTTGTCGTCTTTCAATTCCGATCAGCATTTTTAAGTGATTATTCAAAATCTGAAGATTTTATTTTTTTCTAAATTTATTTGGAAGCTTTCATATTAATCACATCAATTTTCTATGCTGGCTAGGGCTGCAAACGAACCGAGTCGAGTCGAGTATGTGAGTGTTCATGTTTGTGTTTGTTTAACATTAGCTTGTTCATGTTTGATTCGTGTTTGATTCGAGCTTTATTATTTGTGTTCATGTTTGGTTCGTTTAATTTAAGGGTGTTCATGTTTGGTTCATGTTCGTTTGTTTAGTGTTTATCGAGCTTTAAACAAGCTATGTTCGTGAATATATTTCGCAAACAATCTATTGAACAAGCAAACCTTAAATTTGTTCATGAACATCCTAAACAATCTAACAAACATGGACAAATATGAAATGTTTCTTGTTATTAATAAAAAAATAATTATATTATTATGTTATAATTAAAATTTTTATATTATGTATATTTATCAATTTTATAATAACATATTATTTAAATTTTTATCGAGCGGTTTTAATCGAACCTGAATCGAGCTTTTTATCGAGCTTGTTCATGAACATCAACTGATGTTGTTCGCGAACATAAACGAGCTGAACGCATTAGTGTTCAAGCTTGTTTATTTAAGAATAGAGTATTTAAAATATTGTTCAAGTTTGTTTGTTAGTTAATTAAACGATCACGAACAAGCTTTAATCGAACCGAACAACGAGTAGTTCGTCGAACATTTGGTTCGCTTGCAGCCCTAATGCTGGCATATTTTTTTATTTGTCTTATATTATTGTTTGGAGACTATGACTTTAATTCATATAAATAGCTTTGACCAATGTTGAACATCATTGATGAACTTTAATAGTTTAATAATCAACATATAATTATTATTTAGCAGTCAATTAAAAATACTACAAAAATACAATCTTTCTTCTTCATAAAGCTAGAATTTGTCACAAACTGATAACTAAATTCCAAAATTATTATCTTATTGATTATTAGTTGATATACAACTCGTCATCTGAATTAAAAAAGAAAAAAAAAAAAAAAACCGCAAGCTTATTTTAAGGCTTTGACGAAGGGGGATGGCTCTTTGTTGTGATATTCTTATACGAAGGAGAAATCATTACGTCACTATCAAAATTTCATATTTTTGCAGCATTTTATAGCAGCGGTTTAAGCAGCTATAGATAAATATACACAGCAGTTTTATCCGCTGTTAAATTCACCATAATAAAATTTAAGTTATCAAAATATTTTATAGCAGCGGTTTTCATGATCCCTCGCAAATCTCCATTCCATCTCCTACTTTCGTGCCCTAGCCGACTTTATTCTTCACGGCAAATCTCGATTCGACGATCCTCCGCAAGCCAGCCCTCCATTCGACGAACATCCACGCCGAATCAGCCAGCCCCGACGCTGAAGCCACCCATCCCGTCCCGATCTTGCCGTCCCGATGAATCCTGCCGTCCCGAAGATCCTCCGCGACGAATCCTGCCGTCCCGAAGATCCTCCGCAACGAATCCTGTCGTTCCGATCTCATCCCGATCCTGTCGTCCCGTCGCTGGCGGTAAGAGGGAGGAAAGCACCTAAACTCTAATGAAATCAAAGAACATGGCTTAATTAGGGGCAGTCATGCCCAATTATCACAGAAGAGCACCAAGACCAGACGTCCAAAGTCACAGCACCCGTTCAATCAAGCTCATCCAACAAGCATATCTATCAAATCTTAAGGAGGAAAACTACACACCAGCAGTCCACCAAAGAGCCCAAAAACAACACAACAAATAAAATAGAAAACTTTCTTTCATTTTTTTTTCTCTCCATAAGAAATATAAAGAATAATAAGAAGCTAAAAGAGCACGTATTTAACATTCTTAGGCACATTTAAAGCCGAAATAAAATCTGAAACTTGGAAAAAATTAGGTCCAAGAAAAAAAAGATTAGAACAAGGAATGAATTTAATAATAATAGAAAAAGTAAAATCGCATTCAAAAAATAAATGATTATGAGATTCAAAAGAATTATTACAAAAACACAAAGTAAAGAAATATTTAATTTTTTTTAGCAAGAATATCCGCGATTCTTAGACCATTTAATAAAGCTATTCAATCATAACAAGAATAACACAACGCAAAATGATTATGCCAAATATAAGAATACCAATTAACCTTGGCAAGATCAGAATAATAATCTAAGTGAAAAAGGTTAAAATGAAGTAAAAGAAACCCATTCAAAGCAATACATGAGCTAGAAGAACCATGAATAAGATTATTAACAAAATTAAAAGAAAACATGTCATGTAAAAAATCAGAAAATGATCATCTGCCATCCGAAATAACATCCTTAACCAAAATAGAATGCCAATGAGAGTTAATATTAGGAACTAAATCGTGGAAAGATTTTCCATCATACCGTAGGTCCCAATAAAATGAAAAATAGCCATTAGCAGTAATAATAAAAGAAATCTTATCCTTCAATATCCAAACATTAATTGGGCTATGATTTTTAGTGTTGTTCTATCCGTAGTTCATTGAGTTTCTCGTGGAATGGTGATCATATATCGAGTTGTCTTAAGATGATTTCAAAATCAAGGCTCTACCATTCAAATATAAAATTGCTAAAAAAAAAGTGACAATCTTGTATGAGAACACTCCAGTTTTATTTAACTTACAATCATTTTAGTACATTTAATATTTCCTCGAGATGTTGCAAATATGTGAAGCATATCTTGTATTAAAATTACGAGCTTTTGGGCTTTTAGTATGCCTCAAATCTCTTTTTTTGGTCGTATATTGTAGTCTTGCATTGGGTACTCATATCTACACGGCTACACCCACCCACGTACCCACTTATACTCAATAGGCATGGGTGGGTATGGGTACGCCCATAACCTCGTGGGTGGATATGAGTGGGTACTCAACATCAATGGACAAACCAATTTACATTACTAATCGCCATATGCATGCAGAATATTATAGTAATCCTTACTAAGCAGTGCGCAACACTGAACGCCGCGAACACGATAAATTTGTATATGTAGCTTGAAAGTTTGCAGTCAGAGAAAAGGAAAACAAACCTCAAGGCCATTAATCCGTGGCAGACTGCATTCAAGAAGCGTAGAAAGTGGGTGGGTGGGTATGACATCCCAAAAGTCACCATAGATGGGCGTGGGTGGGCGAAGCCCGCCAGCACAGAACGTGGGTACCCAATGGATAACCAACCAGGACCCCATGTAGGGCTCTGCCGTATAGACGTATTTTCCCCTTGTTTTGTGTTGTAGATTTGGCAAATAAAATGTCTAAACTTCTATCATTTTGCTTTGCGGACCAATCACTGGCTTCAAAGTAAGAATTTGACTTATTTTCATTTACTTTGTAGTTCGCTGACTTTTATTTTTTAAAGTCTAATATTTAATTCGTTTTTTTATTAGAGCTTTTGTGTTTTAGCATGACTCAAAACTCTTTTTTTTTTTCCTATAATTCTCTCTTTGTTTTGTGTTGCAAATTTGGTGAATAAAGTGTCTCGACTTATTTCCTTCATTTGGCTTTGTGGACCAATCATTGACTTCATAGTAAGATCGAACTCCATTTATTTTTATTTAATTTATAGTTTTGCTGATTTTTTATTTTTTAAAGTATAATATTAAATTATTTTTTACCATATAAGATACCAGTTCTTATAGTGCCATGATGGAGCTCCATTAAATATTCTATTCTGCTTGTTGAAGTGATAATTTTACAACTAATTCTAGAAAATATGTTTGATAATTACCCCCACCATGTTTTCAATTATCTTCTTATGATAAGAAAATGCTATTGCTCTATTTTTACACTTTGAAATCAATTATGAAATAATTTTTTTTTTCTTAAGCTTCTAATTTTTTTAAAGTTGAGATAAAAGATAATGATTCCATAATTTTAGCTATGGTGAAAATATATTAATTGTGAATATTACTACAATTTTATCAATGAAATTATTGTCCAATTTAAATGTTATTCATTGCTTGCATTTGATACTTCAAAATAGAATTGCTTGGCAATCATTATAGGAGGATGCTAATTGTAAGCATTAAAATGAAATATTTCCTTTTTAAAGTATAAATTATTTAGTGTGTGCTTGCAAATTATTGGATTATAGTCAAGGCATTTATTTTCTTACATAAATTTTTCTGAAAAAAAAAAATGTAAACTATTTGCTATATAAGATAAACAGATCAGAGTGTTCAATATACATCATTCTGGTTTTGATTTCGAGCAATATTCTTTGGTTTTTGTGAAAAGTTAGTCATTGGAATCATTGCTAATAAAATATTATTTACTGAATATTTAAATTAGTATTTATTGATGTGAGTTATTTTCAATTTAAATAATATATTTGGTTTTAAAAATCGAAATTCTTTTTGAATTTGGACAACATGAATTCTTGTGGGGAGCATGTTTGAACAATTGCATGACTTTACATCCATGTTATTGTTAAAAGTTTTGATTCGTCTCATCGAGACCTCATTTTCTCATACTTAAACTTTTTCTTATTTTTGAGTGGAAGGGGATGCCAATATCATTCATTGGCTTTTATTAAAATTTGAATGGTCAAAACAACTTCCTTTGTGGGCAGGTTGAACGACTTGAGCGCTGCTTCTCGTGGGAGGCATGACTGCCCTCAACCGTTGTGTCACAACATGAGTCACAAAACAACATTTTTCACATACGAGTGTTCTTTGTTGTATTTTTGTGGAAGTTAATCAAACCAAGTTGATAGCTTGCAAATAAGGTTGATTTTATGTCATTGTCATAGGAGTCTATTTGTTTCTTGAATTTCTTCTACCAGTAAAAGCTTCTTTCATGGAATATGGAATAAGTCTTAATTGTGGTCTTCTTTTGATTCCTATTAATACAATGCATGAGTTAGAGTTACGTTAAGAAAGATGATGCATTCATTACTTAAATTTATGATCTATATTATAAAATATAAAATTCATATGGTTGAAATCCAATGAATTTTGCATATGCTTATGTTATTATATCTTCTTATGTTTTGTTATAGGTTCATTCATATGTGAAAGATTTATCTAATAAATTATTATGGTCTATCTTAATTCAATTTACATGAAATTTTTCTGATTGCTACTAATTATTAATCTTTCTAATTAAGGTCATTCACTATTGTTTGCATGATAAATTTATGCTATTGTATGCAATGCTTTATGATAAGCTTATTTTTTTTATTTTGAGTAACTAATCTAATCATGTGATTGATGCTATATTGATTTGAATAAATCAATCAATTAGAAACCCTTAGGTTATACATAAGCCTTTTTTTTTTTTTTTTTCATCTAATTTTAATTAGCGTATTGCAATGATAATAGAAGTTTATATGCCTATTGATTATATATAAAGCATCTATATGTACGCAATTATTATATTTAATATTGATATAGAATTTAATATCTTTGATATAACATGTCATTTTTTTAAAATTTATTATATATTTTTAATTCTTAAAATTTTATTCACATTCACATGGTGCACGTGCATTTAAACTAGTAATTCAAGTTTCTCATCAACTCCCTCTCTACTCTTACCAAAAAGACGATAAAATATATAACTATTTTTTATTATAATTACAAAATTTTAAAAATTAATCCAATGCGATAATTATAACTATAATTTATATTATATTACATATTAAATAATATTGAATACTATACTCATAAATATATCTTATAATGTATTAAAAAATTACAATTTATTTTAATTTATTAATATTTTCTATAATTTTTATTAGGTAGTTATTCTATTAAGTTTATTATTTCTATATGTTATATTTAATAATAGTATAATACTTTAAATAGTATATATTATTATATTAAGTTTCAGAAATTTATAAATATTATATTAAATATTATCTAAAATTAAATATTCTGTTAAAAATATCATCTTAGATTATAAATTTAATATAATATTTAGAAATTTCTTAGAAAACCCATTTTCTTAAGAAAACCCAAAACGAATCTGGTTTTCTATTGAAAACTAAAAATGAAAAATTATTTTCTAAAACAATCAAATTTCAATTGATGTTTTCTTGAAAATTCGAATACTGTCTTACAAGTTTGATCTAGGGGTATAAAAAAAATTGACCCGATCTATCAATTCGACCCAAAAATTTGGGTTCAAGCTGACATGTTTAATAAACAACTCAAAATTTTTCGATCCCTTTATTAAATGGTTCATATTTGGATTGACCTGCCAACTAAATTTTGACTTGAAATGACTCATTGAAATTATTTATCTTAATTTTTTAATTTGTTAGTATGATTGTTTTATTTTTTATTAAATAATTTAAAATTTATTATTAAAAATTATTAATTTTTTAAAAATTAAAATTGTTATTAGGCTAGGTTCGTATCATTTGGGTTGCTAGCGGTCAGGTTCAAGTCCTTATTTTTAATCCGTTTATTCAAATAATCGAGTTTAAGTTGATTGGATTCAAATCAGGTTGAGTTTTATAGGACCCAAGTTCAACTCATTGAGCATTTAGGCGCCCCTAATTTAATCCTTATAAACTATTTTTTTTATTTACTTTCCTGAGCTTAATTTAACCCATATTATCGGCCTCTTAAAAAATTCGGCCCGTTGTTGCGCTTATCCATCCGTCTGATTAGGATAGCATTCATGGGGTAGCCGAAGGCCAAAGACCACAGGCTTCGTCGCGTCGTAAGAGGTTAGGGAGAAGGGCGGGAAGGCGACTTCTAATGAAGCTCATCTAATCTGGCTGAGAGATACGAAGCAGCGATGCAAATGGCAACGGATCTGAGTATCTCCAGTAGATTTGGTTATTCTTTACTTCGACATTCCTCCCATGGGAGTAGGAGACATCGGTTTGCGGCGAAGACAAAAGCAGAGCTCCAATCCGCCGTTGAGGTTTCCGGCCGTTCTGCGGCACCGGCTCGTACCGCCGCTGTTCAGGTTCACCGAGTCACCGTCATCGACCGGCAGCGGGGGGTCGTACACCAGTTCCTCGTCCCCGAGGTAAAAGGAATTCAATCATTCTATTGTTCGATATCAAAAGTTCCGCCGACTTTGGGATTCTTTCCGGAGTGACTTTTTTTTAGCGCTTTTTGAGGGAAATGTGTAGGAAGCTTGGATAGTTAAACTGCCTTGTGTTTTTTGATTACAGGACCAATACATTCTGCACACGGCCGAGTCACAGGAAATTTCCCTTCCATTTGCTTGCAGACATGGTACTGCTCTCCTGCTCTTGAGATGTACTTACACTTTATCCTACTGTTTTCCAGCTTCGGGCACCAAGAGTGCATTATTTCACACAAAATCTGTTTTTGTTTGGTGTGTTCTGCGATCACTTTTGAGGCAAGATGGAAATCTCACTGGGATTCGTTTGAGTGATTGAGGTCAGAAAGCACGTGCTCAAAAATGGGCGAAATTTGTTAAATGTAACATTTGAATGGATGCAGTTAGAAATCAACATTAGCTTTAAACTCTACATACGTCCTCAAAATTTTGAAATATTGTCAAAGTTCTTACTGTCAAAATGTGTGCAAGCATTGCCCTTTAGGATTGTTCTGTCCCTTAGAGAATAGGCCTTAATGCAAGTTTAACTAATGGTAGCCCTCTAGGATGATATGGTTCTTCTCACATGCCATACATTAATTAGCTCGGAGCATAAGAGCCTCTTGTAGTGTGTGAAGTAGTTTAACATGTCTTTTGTTGAGATTTGAAGTGTTGAGATCCTTCAATTAGTAATCCAAGTAGGAGGCTTTAGGTTCTCAATGACCATGGGGACACATCGTGGTGGTTTTGAGGTTGTTCATGAAATTAAACTTTGTCATGTAAGTGTCAACCGGATGGGTTGCCAATAAGCTTTATTAGGAGGATCTTTTTGTTGGTGTAGGTGTTGTTGATAAGACCAAGAAGTTGTTTAATATTCTCTTAGAAATTAATGCTTTGAATCTAGAAATGTGCACTCTGCTTCAAGCTTGAACTTGAGAGCCTCAAACTTGGATAGGCGGAAGTATGACTATGTGAGTTGACCATTGCAGGAATCCACATTGTTTTAGTTGTTTGCAACTAGACATCTCACCTTAATGTAATACAAAATATAGATCTAGAGAGTGGAGGAAAATACCTCAACAATGATAATGATCCAGTGGATCGAATAGAGATTGTCAAGAATCACTTGTTTGTGGTTAAGGTTTGTGGATGTGTAATTTAAGAGCACATCAAAGAGGATGATATTGCATGCAAGAAGTTTACAATACTACTTGAAATGAAATTATTGAGCTTGTTTGCCTATGAGGATCTTGTGGTAGCGTAGCAAAAATGACATGGACTAAGTAATCATTTAACATACTTCACCATCGCATGAAATCTAGCTTTTAAAGAAAGTATTCTTTGCCATTGTGACTCTATTATGATGTGTCGCTAGAAGGGTATCCACTGCAATAAGAGTTTCTTTGAATTGAGTTTAGGTGGAAAGCGGCGATGTGGATAATAAGGGCAAGGGGCATTTAGCAGTAGGATTGGGTGGGTACCAAGGCAAGGTTAACTTTTAGGGTTGTTAGTCTCTGATGTGGTGATGACATTATGCTGTGTTGTTGTAAGGGTGCCCACTGCAGTATGAGAGAATCTTCGTCTCTTTTTCTTTGAATTAAGCTTTAGTAGAAGGCGGCAATGTGGATAAAAGGGAGGGAACACTTTGAGTAGTAGGAGTAGATGAATCTTCACTTAATGAAGAAGAAAATGACTTCTTCCTTAGCACAAGATAAAGGAATAAATGTTCTCTTAATTGGCATGTATCCACAGAGGAAACTTAACCATACATTTAGATGAATAAAACTTGTAATACTCAGACTTATGAGAGGGAATTGAGATTCCTGTAGATAAGGAAAGATCAAATTCTGCAATATTCTGTTTCTAATACACAAATAAATTTTTAAAAAACCAATCTGCATAACTATCCCCCACATATTTTAAAGACAAATTGCTATATTAAAAATGCAATCTATAAATGTGAGTGCCTTTTGGTCTTATGACCTAACACATAGAACCAAAAGAATTGATTCATGAGAATTTGTGAAAGCAAGATCTTGAATAACATTCTTATCACTCATATTACATTTTTAAAGAAATGTTTTCAACACAACTAGTATATATTTTGACTCTCTACCAATTATGGATTCATAATAGTTCCAGAAAACCCTAGTTTTTATGAAGAACGATGCTACTTTCACAATTGGAGAAATCATCCAAAAAAGATTACAAAGATCTTTAAGACCATTGGTCAACCTTTTCATTGCAATTTTACACCTAACACCAAGGGATGTACTCAATATCTTCTGTTGAATTATTTGTTTGCTCTTATTATTATTAATTTTATTATTTGCCTTAGATATTGTAGCCTGGCAACTGACATGCAGAGACACAAGTGTTACTAGCCTTTTTGATAAAAATATATTTGTTAAGAATTTTTTAGCCCACTCAATGTCTGTACCTTCATTTTCTAAGGCAAGGAACTTGAATTTCATAATGTTGCTAGTGAAATTGATCCTCCTCTGAAACTAAATGCATTGTCTCAAATGTAGTTATTCTTCTTTCAATCTATACAATCAAATATTTAAGTTCCCTACTTAAAATAAACAAATGATCCTGATCCAAGTGGCTCTAATATTTTTTGTAAATTTTTTTAGAATTCGTTATGAATTTTTGAAAACCTTCTTGAGCCTCCTAAAAGTTTCTTGAAGGCCCAAAAGCTTCCAAAAGAATTAAAGAATATTCTAGAGGATGAGCACAAATTTCATTTTCAAATCACACCTAAGGAGGGATAAGCTACTTTATTAACCTTCTAAAATTTCAAATTCCACTGAATGTAGGGGTTGAAAGAAAGTTGTTTCGATGATTGTATTATATTGCACTTAAGAAATCCTTTAATTACCCCCTTTTTGGCCAAATATGCAAGGTTGCTTGGATATGATTTATCTTCTTTTTTTTTAGATTCTAAATTTGATTCCTTAAATCTTGTTTGGTTTGTTTGTTAAAATGTGGAATTATATTGTATAGTACTAATTATAGGATATGCTTATTTATTATTAATCCAAATTAATAAGATTTTTTCTATTCTCTCACTTGGTTGAACGCTCTTTTCTCTTTACATACTTGAGTTTTCTATTTCTCCCGCTCTGCTCTGCTCTCTCCTTCTTTTGTATTTCTACTTCCAAGATGAAGGGGATTTTGAAAGACTGCTCTAAGGGGACTTAAGAATCAAATGAAAATAAGAGAGGGCAATCGCAAACATAAATCCATCGAGTTTCTTTAAGATTGGTGTAATCTAAACTTATGTTTAATATGTAATTAATCTTTGTATTGGCTAGGTTAAATTCTACTCTCTTTCTCTCATTGGCATGGAAGACAACTTTTGATTGAGGATTGATTGAGACCCTAGTTGTTACTAAGTTGACAATCCTATGTTGGTTATCAATTGCCAAAGGAAATCCATTAAGGTTCTTCACAATTGGTACAATCTAAACCTATCTTAAATTTGCATTTAATCCTTGAGTTGGCTAGATTCTAAATCTACTCTCTCTTTTTCTCATTGACTTGGACGATAACTTCCTATTAATGATTGATTGAATCCCTAGATTCTAATAACTTGATAATCACCTCTAGATTGTAATCTAAATATCTAATAGACTACATCTAGGGATTTATATGGATTGTCTGGATAAACCAAAAATTCAAATTGGACCTATCTTGTTTGTTCGATTCAGTTTGATTTTCAAATTATCAGTTTGGTTATTAGTTTTAGTTTTAGCTCTTTTTTTTTTTTGGTTTTTTCTTTTTGGTTCGATTCTTATTTTCATAAAATCAAACTAATTGAAAGCCAAATTATATTAGGATTTTCATTTCTATATTGTTGTTGGCCTTGTTTATTAGGTTATTGTTGATTCAAAATGGAGTCTTTTATTTTCAATTTGTAATTTTCTTGATTGACCATCATGTAATGTCCACTGAACATAGTGATTTTATCCATTTAATTTCAGTTCATATGATATTAGCTCTAAAATCATGCTGAAACTATATAAAAAAAAGATGTTCTAAAAATTGTTTGATCAATTCATGTTTTTCTTAGAACCAAAGCTTATTCAGCTATTTTTTGAATTGGACCAACCAAATCGATCAAATTCATACCTTTATTACATCATTGTCATGGGAAGGATTGAATTGGAGCAATAATGCAATTCATTGTGGGTCTCCGAAAGGATTCCGCTCGTGTGGTTCGAATGCAAAGAGCACGATCACACTATCCCGTAGGACAAAATGGTCGTGGACCTTTACAATCGACACAAGCAGGCCGATGGAAGAGCAGATGGAGTTATAGATACGATTAGCCATGGAGGATAGCGGCTTTCACCTACCAACCTCGATGGATAATAATATCTATAACCCCAAAGTTCATGAGATTTCCCCTATTCGATACATCAGCATCGAATAGGGTTTATTTGATTGTGGGGATCGGTTTCCTACGGGCGCAAGCCCCCGTAGTTAATTACATCCTAGGCCTTGACCTAGAAAAACTCTCGATTAAGGACAGTGCATTATTCACTTCTTAATTTGGTGCACAGGAAAAGTTCCTAAGTTCTATTCCAAAGAGTCTCTTCTATTTTCCCTTAGTGATGATTAGGCATTTTTGAATGGATAAAGATATGATTAGAATTTTGAGTTTAGAAGATCAAAGGTCGGATTACTATCCTAAGAGAAAAGACAGACTCAAAACACACCAGAAGAAAGGAGACACACTGAGGGGTGAACAACCTGGGCTTATGCTTGCCTGGAGTGAGCTGCCAGCTAACATCCTAAACACAATCAAACGTCCTATATGTATACAAGATAGGAAAGCTCTATCCTAAGAAATCAAGGATTTGTAGTTTAAAAGATTTCAATCAGGGACTCTATAATATGCAAGAGGCTTATCTAACGCTATGTATGATGCATGAAATGGCTACAAAATATCCCTAAGTCTATTGATGTAATGCATGTATGTAAGTAAAATATAATATGAAGTAAGGTGTGTAAAAACAAATGCATGCATGACATCCAGAGTACAGAAAAAATAAATAAACACGCCCTAAGGGTACCCTCCAGGCAAGGTACCCGCACAAAAAATCATCAAAGTCATGCCCACTTCGTGTGGGAAAACAGCGATGCCCAATGGCATAAATAGGTGGCCTACTCTACAGGCCTAAATGACCCTAATGGTCTCTAAGGCTCACAGAAAAAAAAGAAAAAAAAGGGGGGGGGGGGTATCGTACCCAAAACTGGAAAAGGCCAAAATCCTAGCGATGCCCACTTCGTGTGGGAAAACAACGATGCCCAATGGCACAAGTAGGTGGCCTACTCTACAGGCCTAAATGACCCTAATGGTCTCTAGGGCTCACAGAAAGGGGCAAGCTTTGACCTATAGGGCCAAAGCTTCGTCAGTGAACTAACCTAAGGCTGGCTACCTAAACATGCTAGAATACCTATTAACAAGCAGTGTGTGATGTGAAGCAGCTTCGATATATAATTAAAAAAAATTTTACTTTACAAGTTGCAGAAATTATACCTTACTGTATGTGGCGCTGCCACTTAAAAGCTTATAAGCAAACGGTCCCGTTTAGCTCCCGATCATTAAGCTCCAGCGTACCTCGCAAGAAAAGATAACAGAGAAATATATATATGAACGTAGATGCCGTTCAGAAAAGAAATGCAGATAAATAACAAAGATATAACTAATAGGAAATTAAATACAGCTAACAGGAAATTTAATAATTGCATTTATAGAACATGTGTATGTAACAAGCATTGAATAACAAGAGAAAATGTAAGCCTGACCTAGAGCTAAAAGTAGTGTCTTAACTAAACCAGCCTAGGTGTGTATAACAGGTTGTGTGGTTTTGGATAGGTCCTATATAGGATGATTTAATTAGAATTGTTTGTATTTGATTTGTTGAAGGGCAGAAGGAGGATTTTGATTTAAGTCTAAATATTAGTACTTTAGGATTGATTTTAGAGATTTTGTTTTAGGATTTTGATTGAATAATTTAGTGGTTATAAATTAGAAAGAAAGATGAATTAGGTGGTTTATTATCAATTAAGGGGTTAGATTAATTAAGTTTGCTATCAACTAGTTCGTGGCGTTGTGCCACCAGGCTCGAGGAACCAGGCCTCCTTAGGACACTTAGCCCCGCAGCCCGGAGTAGTCCATCCTAAAAACCAAGTTGATATAGTTATATTAAGAGGTTTGTTAATTTGTTTTAAAAAAAAAAAATTTAGCTTAGGGTTTGATTAAGACTTAGGTAAGTTAGTAGATTCGAATTTTAGAAGACTTTTAGTTTAATGAGTTTTAGTTTATGTTTGCTATCCTAATTTAATCTACATGTCTTTTGTTTTAAGTTAATTAGAGATTGATTAATAAATTAATGAGGTTTTGTTTAAATTGTATGTTTTAAGTTTGCATTTTAGTGATTAAGTGTTTTAGTATACTTTATAGTTTGAATACAAATCAAGTGTTTTATTATATTTTAAGTTGGATTAAGGTTAATTTGTTGGTTAATTATTAATAGATTAAGAAGGTACTAAACCTAGGAAAACGTGTTACTAAGTTTAAGTTTTGATGTCTCTATCCTATAAGGAGCATGCACCCTAAGTCTATGTTTCCTAAAACTCGGTCCTTAATTTTTGTCCTTAGGTGTCACTAAAGTTGTAGGGATAAAAAGAGGTGTTCTTCAAACCTTTAAGACATCCATACATGTATTAATGGGTTTAGATGATATGAATGTACAATTTCATTTATGAACTTCTATTCCAAAAATAAATGTGATATGAAAAATCCATCAATATAAATATAAACATTTGCAATCCAATTATCATTCGTTGAATTCTAGAGCATAAGCGGATCAAAATAATAATAATAATAATAACAATAATAATAATTAAAATCAACCAAGATTTATTAACCATTAAATACCTTACAAACAAGATTTGCTATAAACATCATATTCTTCTTAAACATATGACTATTAAATTCTTTTTATTTTAGTAATAGAATATTTAATTCTGACAAAAGGATGATGTGAAAGTCATTATTTCATCAAGGTTAAAGATAATGGCGAATTAACAGAAAGGAACGACTCACATGTAAGCTTTTATTTAGAATTATTCATATATATATATATATAATAAATTACTTACAACTAAGAATATATCAAACAACCAACAAATTTAGGTAGATCTTTAATACACAATTTCAGATATAAAGAATACAATATTTATAAATTAATCATAATCTCATGTACATCATGCAGTTACACTTTAGTGGAAACAATGATTTTTTTTTTCTTATGTAAACAATAGCATTCCATCTCGTAACTTTAAAGACGAACAAATTGATGAGCATTAAATTTAATATGGTGATTAGTAAAAAGAGATTTCACAATACGATTGCTATACAGTTGTTGACAAAATTCATAAAATAATAATAATAATAAAAATACTCGACAAAGAAGAATAAATAGCTTTTTTTTTTAACAAATAAATCTAGTATTTAAACTATTTATATCAATCATGGAATTATGTAAAGGGAGAATACACCTTTTTCTTAGATTTTTGATGAATAACAAAGGAATCTAAATAGCATATAATTTATATAAACAATCACCTCTCAAATTTTACATATATCGATAAACTTCTTCCCCTTAAAGCATTTTTCAAGAAATAAATTGAGGAGAAATAACTGCATTAATCTACTTAACATTATCTCTTAAATTTATCAACAAGACAACATATTCATGAATATAATCTCATACTACCATTATTTTTTTTTTCATGCTAGCAAAGGGGGTATAGTTCAGTACTTTATATATTAAATCATTTCAGGACCAATAACAAATGGTTCGATGCTCTTCCAAATAATCTTTGTATCTAAAAAAAGAGGCTCGTTATTCATTCTTTAATGCCATTGAAACTCATAACTTGATTCTTAATTGATACAGGACATACAATATTAAATAACTCTATCCAAATATAAACATTTAATTATATTACAATAAATTATAGATTTATATAAACTATATTTATTTTAAATATATATCTTTTTAAACATGCAGAGAAAATATTTGAATTGTTCTCTTACTCTTTCATTTAAAATAGGACTATGAAAGATGCATCAATTATTGATCAGTAATAAGAGAGGTTTCGACACTAATCCATATAAAAAAAAAATGCAATCAACACACTAATCAGTAACAAAAAGAAATTTCAGCAAAATAGATAACGACAGGAAATAAGTTAATGTCTACATTCCAGATCAGATGAAACTTCAGCACATGAGCAATAGAAAAGGAAGATTTTAAATGGATGAATAATGGCAAGAGACATTCTAGCTCATCTATAAACGTTCCAGCATTGTATATTTTACATAAGAAATATTATACACACTGCCTTGAGGAAATTATTCTTCACATATTTGAATGAAAAGATATTTATCCTTACTTGTTTGAGTGCCATCAAGCAGCTTCGTCATCTCTTGAAAGAAAAAAAAAAAAAATAGAAGCAGCCCTCAACCTTAATCAAAATCTGCTATAGGTTGATTGGCTTGGAGCCATATGGAAGTTTTTTTGCCGGCCCTCAGCTTTCTTCTTTTTTTTTTTGTCCAAAGTGCTGTAGTTGAGTAGAAAGACAGCAACTCTCCTCCTTCTTGCCGTCAAAGGAAGGAGCCAACGACAGATCTCATACCAATCTTCCTGTTTGGTTCAGCCTGCTAAAACTAAAGGAACAAGAACCCCTTTTTTTTTTCGGCTTTCCTCCCTCTAACTGTTGTAACTGATAGATGGAGCAACCAGTAGTTTTTTTTTCTTTGATGGTCGAAACATAGAGCAGCCCCCTTCCTTTTTGGTGGCTAAAATGGAAAGTTAGAGAGGGAAATGGAGGAGCCGTGAGCAAGGTAAGGGGGATTTCTCACGCCAGAGAGAGATGGAACCCTTTTTTTTGTAGCATGCGAACTCGAAGCCAAGGAGGGAGGAAGGGGGGAAGATTTTTGCTATGCCTGTGAGTGTCCAAAGGAGGAATCAGCTAGGGCCGGCTGCTATGCATGAAAATCTGCCCTCCTGAGTGTATCCCCGCTTCTCTTCAAACCTGAGAAAAATATAAAAAATTGACCAAAACAACCCCTTAATGCCCTAGATCAAGGGGTTGCCATCAAATGTTGTATTTTTGGGATATTCTCAGCCATTAGATCAAGCCTTGGCTTAGAAGGAGATTAAAAAAAAAAGGAAAAAATTATTTCATATACAGATTTAAATATGAATTAATTTAAATAGTTCACATGTATATATTTCTTTCATTTCACATTTATAACTATTATTAATTCCATATTTTATACTTTATTTTTTAATTTGATTTATTATATTTATTTATTAAAAACATGTGTATAAATTTTATTTTCTATTTTAAAATAATGGATTTTCTTTATTAAGCTCATCAAGAAGAAAATCTTCTAAGATTCTCTCCCCGATGCATGTCAAATGATGTTCGATTCGGAAGTGAATAGGTTCGTTTGAAATGTCTCGGCGATCCGGACGCACTCGAGCAGTCCGTTTCACAAAACAAGGTCCCGATCAAAATATATTGCGCACGAAATAAATATGCGCGATAAAGACCCAAATGCGTGAAATTACATCGAATCGTCATCGACCCGACCACATGTATTTTAGAATGAAATATGAGACATGTGATCAAAAAAAGAATAATTCTAAGGCCGACAATGAGCCGAGGTAGCATACGCAAGGTGACCCTTCATCAACACAGCGGTGCAACATACAAGCAAATGAATCGATCTACGAAATATCAAAGCAACAAGATTGTGCAAGTGACCGATGCCAAAAAGAAGGTCAACATTCATCCTATAAGTGTGATTGCCTCAAATTACCATATAAACCAACTACCTAAGAATCTGTCTTTTGGTCCCATTCATTAAGGAGGTGAACATTGATCTTCCTTTATGAATTTGGATCATAAATGGGTATTGAAGCACATTTGCTAGATAAAACAAGTATCACCGCCATGATTAAAATCATCAACAACATAGGTAGAACATATGGCTAGTTAGAAGGCATCAATTGGCCAGAGGCATAGGGATGCTACCACCTTTACTTGTGGCAAGGGTATACTATTTCTTGAGGAATATGATGAGATGATTGATATAATCCATTTGAAGATGATAATGACTAGCCATTAGATGACAAGTGAAGCTATCTTTCTTTGATAAATATTATTGATGTTAATAGGGAGACAATTGGATTGAAACTATGGAGACATACTTTTATTTCTACATATATAAGCCCGCACATATGATTGCATTTTCATGTCTCATTTCTTTCACAAGCACTCAAAACCCAAGTATTACAATTTATCATGAAAATCATGGTCATAATTTAATGATTAGTGAAAGCTAAACTGCATCCCATTAGCCATGAAGATGATAAGTGCATATGATGCAACAATAAAGAGAAAAACCTAGCAATCTGTCAACATAATATTTTATGAAGTTTTTTATATGGTTGCTTAAGATACTCTAATGATAGTTGAACTCATTCTAGTGACATTAGTTGTAGATGTTAGTTTTAAATTCATTTCAATTGAAGGGAGAAAAACTCAAGTTTTGCTAGCCCAAAGATAAGAAAAATCAGCATTAAATAAGCGAGAGCAAAGAAAATAGGGGTGAAAAGATTATTATAGGCCTTATTGTACTCAGTGGAAACTTATCTAGCATAACAATCAAAACTGTAGGAAACTGCATTTAGAACTTTGAAAAAGAATGATGTTCGAAAGGAGCAAGTTATGACTACTATTTCTTATGATTGGTGGAGTATATCGAGCAGGTCCAATATCATACTTATGTCACAAAAACTTGTGGATGACTAAAGATAAGGGGGATTTGCTTAGATTTATATTGCAAGTGTAGATAATTATGACTTTAGTCATCTTTAACTTAGAGAACTAGAAGAAGTTGATTGTTGGGGCATCAAATTCAAAATAGATGTTTAGATTAAAAATGCATATGCAAATCCATACACATTATGATGGATTTCAAAAGGAACAATTAAGATTATATGACTGTGTGCTTTTAGTTTTGCAACCACCTATTGTTTTATGAATGAGATAATTGGTAAGAATGTTCCTTTAGATATCAATCACATTATTTTTAAGAATCTATACTTTTGAAAATGAGATGTTATTTATTATAGCATGTTGCAAAAATGACAAATTTCCAAAGATGACATGACTTGTGTTAAAAAGTGCTTCTCCCTTCTTTTTCTAAGTTTTTGGAGCTTGTGCCTATTGAGAAGGGCAATAGGATGTTGCATACTAGTTTATGATTTGTAGTACTTCTCTTACAAGAAAAGATTATACATCTACCATTTGTTTTACATATTTCTACCATGCTAGAATTTTCAAAGATTCAATAGATTAACAAATTTTTGTAGATAATCTTAAAGTGTTCAAGGAGGTAAAAGGCTTGCCTCCTATAAGTGCTATAGAACACAATTTGCTATTAGCATAAGAAGCTCTTTTACCATATTAGATATTATGCCGATACTTTTATGTGGAGAGTGAGGTCAAAAGGTATACGAGGGATTTATTGGAGAAAGGAGTCATGCAGACCAATTATTCACAATGTGCCTTATCAATTATGTTGGTACGTAAAAATTATGGCTATTGTCAAAATAAGCATTGGCTACAAATGATCGAGCATAATCACGAAAAAAAAAAATCCATTATCCACAATGGACTACAATAACCTAAATACTTCTCCAAACTAAACATGAAGTTAGGTTACTATTATATCTAGGTATTGTAGCTGGACGCTTACTGCTTTGAAAACTTGCCTAGGGCTATTTAAGTGGCTTGTGATATCCTTTAGACTTTAACGCGTCAACAACTTTTATGAGTTTGATGAATGAGGTAGTTTGACCGTTAACTCTGTTGACCTCGTTTTAGCTCTCATTCTTCTTAAGCGCGTTTGATTAATTTAGTTGAGCCTCGTCGAACCCAATTTGCGCTCGAGGCGACTCAAGTTGAGTCGAATTGGATCCGATGAAGTTTGGTTAAGTTCGGTCAAGGTGGAAGGAAAATGATGAAGAACTTGCGGCAAAAGAGGGATTGATAAAGTGTCGTTGTTGTTAACAAAAAAGAAGTAGGTCCATGCTTCATCTTTGCTAGTGTAGTGATTCTGGAAAAGGCGAAGTAGGAGAGCTCCCATAATTGTAGAGGAAATGTTGTGGCGGCTAGGACTTGAGGGCAAAATTTTGAGATGTTGTCGCAACTAATGCTTGAGGGTAAGGCTTGGGATAGTTTGCAAATATTTTGAGGCTTTAGCTTTTGGGTTTATTTTTATGTAAAAATTTTAAACATTATATTTTAATCCTCACAATATATGCACTTATAAAATATACCAAATAGTTTTATTTTTCCTTATAAATGAACAACTTGTCAAGCCAACGAGCCATGTCATCCTCAACTTGAACTCAGCTAGTTTATGGTTTGAGCTTGATTCATTGGTTTGATAAGCTGAACTCATGAGCTCATAAATGATCCAAGCTTAAACTTATGTGTTTGCCTCGACTTGTACTCTTCATGTGGAGGATCCTCAAGTGAAGTTAAGATCGTTTATGCGCATATGAGATTATTTAGCCTAATATTTTTGATTAATGGGTGTCCATTCACCAATATATTGGGTTTATTTTGGGCCTTTGTTTTACCACCTTCTAACAATGTTTATCTGTCATCTCTTTCATTAACAAGAAGAAATTTGCTGATGGGTCCAGCTAAGATTTACTACATATGTTGTAGTAAAAATGACAACCAAGGGTGCTAAATCGATGGTGATGATTGGAGAAGTTTTTCTGGCATATGAAATTATTTAATACCTTTCTGAGTAGTACAAAAAATTAACTTTCTTGGACCATAATAACCAAGTAGCTGCATGGATGCTGCTGTACTCTGACCTTTGCTCTTACTAATTTATCTGTACTAATTTTTTTGAATGTTCTGTTAGATTTACCATTATCTAAGCATTGGGTAATTGAATGATGGAATGACATGGTTTTTCCTTTGTTCTAAGCTCCAAAGAATCTCGCTCACTATTATATTAATTTCTTGTTTGTCATTGGTGATCAATATTTTTTTTGTGTTTTAAAATCTGAATGCTTCTCGATTGTCCACAATAACAATAACAACAACATCAAGCCTTTGTCCCACTACGTGGGGTCGGCTACATAAATCTTTTTTCTCAAGTTGCAGAAATCTGAATGCTTCTCACTTTGTCCCATGCATATTTATAAAACCATTCAATCTTCAATTCAACTTAAGGTAGCTTCATGCTACTTATGCAGGTTGTTGTACTAGCTGTGCTGTTAGAGTGAAATCGGGAAAGATTAGACAACCAGAGGCACTTGGAATTTCTGCAGAACTGAAATCTAAGGTTCACATAGTTTATTTTTCCAAAGAAGCTCCTCTAAAGATCTCATAATAATTTCTAAATTTTCATAAAATAGCCCACATGTATAATAGGATACCTATTATGAATGAGCTCCATGCTTGAAATCTACGGTCACATAGTTTATCTTTCCAAAGTAACTCCTCTAAAGATCTCATAATAGTTTCTAAAGTTTCATAAAAGAGCCTACACGTCTAATATGATTCCTATTATCCAGGTTGAAGTTAGAACACATGTTTTGAAAAATTGTTAAATTTCTTAAATCCATCATTTTGTTTGATATAATTAAAAGCTAATATCGATTTCAATCTCTACAAACTAGTGAGAATTTTATTTTCACACATGTTTGTATGAAAATAAATATTCATTTTGAATAATTTAGTTTCTTATTTAAATTTATTGTATTATTATCAAATTAGATAATACAGAGTTTAAGATTGTTCGTTGACCTAATCGCTTTCAACGTTAAGAGTTTGTGCATTGATTAAATATGATATATACTGCAAAATTATCGTATTTTAGTTTGATGTAAATTACTCGTGTTTATTGAGTGATATCTTTGCAGGTCCGTTTTCATGTTCAAAAGCCATGCAATGAGAAAAGCATTGTTCATAAACTTCCATCAAGATTTATTTGTTCATAAACTTCTATCAAGATTTATGTTAAAAAAAATAGTGATGCTTGTTAAAGTAAAACCTCATATGATATTTTTATGTGTCATAGCTTATTGACGAGCAACTAGTCAAGGTTAAGTCCATGTCCAAAGGCAAGATTCTAAGATATTCATCTGTAAATGAAAAATAGTTCTGTACTACTTTCTGCAACCTTATGCATTTACTAATATATATGTCACACCTGGGTTTAGATGGTGGTGCTCCCCGACGTGGTAAATGGTAAGCAAAACATGTTTTTTTGCTTAAACAAAAAAAAGTTATATGCACATAATGTAATAGAATAAGTAAATAAGAGTAAAAAAAATAAAAAATCTTTCATTCCATTACCATAAATCAAAATGATACTACATCAATAAAATTGAAACAACACATAAAAGGAGCACTAAAAGAAGTACCTGCTGAATTAAACCTACTTAACTCTCTAAAGAAAATACGAATGACTCACTAAAGTTTAAAATAGTAAATATATTCTATTACTGATAAATCTTATCTGATGATGGTCCACCAAACACTCCGGTGGGACCTTCTATGGGAAAACTTAATTACTAGTGAGTTCGGGAATTTAAACTCAGTAAGTAATTCCTATCTACTAAATCATAAATGACAAGGAGATAAGTATGCAACATGAACAACCAAAAAGGGGAAGAGTAACTGCATAACAACAAATAATCAATATTTCAATGTGTAAATGAAACATTTTATAGTTCCTACAATAAATTTTAGTGTGATGATATTACAAATGTGTATGTTAAACCCATTAATGCAATTTTATTCAAATGTATTCATATGCACTCATGTTAGATATCATTGTATCTCAGTATGACTTATCAATCATTTATCTTTTTTAGCACATATATGTTTATACACATACACAAACACCCTATTCTAGGAAGGTACACACTAAATCAAGAAAATTTAAGGATTTCGTATTGAGTCGGCACTTTGTGGACCTCTTGACCTGGTTAGCCAATATCCAAAAAAGATTTTGTCTACCTATATATCATTGTATACATACATATAATTTTTATATTTCTCATGAGTAAAATGCTTGGTTAGAAAATATTAGAAATGACTTTTTTTATTAGATTTAGATGAGAATTTGATTCTTAACAGGATACAATAGAGAAAAAAGGATTCATATAGCTGACCCCACATAGTGGGATAAAGACTTGTTGCTGTTGTTGTATGAGTAAGTTTTCAACATGTATTATATAATCAACATGGGGATTACAAACTATATAACCAATATATTTTGTAGGAATATTATTTATTGCATTTAATAAAATTAACGTTTATGAGACTACATTCTTTGGTAAGAGTCTGCACACAACAAATCAAGGCAAATTGGTTCTATTATATGATAATTTCATTATGGACAATAAAGAAGATCTACTAGACTTGCGTAGAAACAAATAAATATTAAAAATATGTTTGATAAATTATAATATCTAGAAACTTGATACAAGCAACAATGATAACATCCATACTAAAAAAAGTTATATTTGTTCTTTAATAAATAATAGTTACTTCAAGACGAATGATATAAGATTCCACTTTATGTGAGATCTAACTAATAAAGTTGAATCAAATTAAACTCGAGCTTTCTATAAATAAAAAATTTTAAGTTAATATCTAAACCATATTAAGGAGCAAATATGCAAAATGTAAGGTTTAATCTGCTCAAATTAAATGCATATAATGAAGATTATTAGTTGAGCATAAACACTCTAAGTTGCAATATAACTGAGTTTAACAAAATAGACTTCTATAATCTATATGATCTTAACCATGTTGTTTTCCTTAAAAAATAAATCGGATAAACTTAAACCTTTGTTTAAGATAATTAAATACACAAAATAAAGTACCCAAATAAAATATAAACTAATATAATCAATATTTAACGGTGGTTCTTATGAAAGAGTTCAATTGCATTTGAAGGTGAATTAATTTGTCGATGTATTTATGTGAATTGAAAATGAGAGGAAGTAGGGGAGACAAAGAAAACTCGCTATTGTTGGCATACTTCAATTGATGGAGTAGGAAGACTGAGAAAGTTTTACTGTTCAATGGATCGTCAAAGGTTGTGGCTAGGTTTTCAAAAGAAGGTTTGGCGGTGGTGATGGGGGGAAGGTCTGAGAGCGAGAGGGACAGAGAAAAATAAAGATGAGGGAGGGTCAGCGGCTGTGAGAGGGAGTATGGTTGATAGATAAATGATGCCCTAACATCAGTTGCCTTAAATGGCGAAAGGAAGGTCGCAGGAGGGAGAATCACATAGGGGCGTGATTGCGTGATTTGCCCAATTGGAGAAGGTCTGTTGTGTGAAGGGCTGTTCGGGGTTCGGTGTTGCCTGCATCTTGCCACCGATTCTAAAAATTCACATTTTTTCATAAATGCAAATGGGACATGGATATCCCACTTTGTTAATATTACAACTAAAATACCAATTTAATCGGATTGCTTAGTGCTGCCTGTTTTACTTTTCATAGCTATTAAAGTTTCGTCTTTGAAATGGGTGCATCGAGCATATTATGCACTCACGATTAAATGTACTAAATTGAATCTCTTCGTGCAAATCCAAGGGTTTTAATCTTTTTTCTTAGCTTTGCTGGTGTATAAGATTTGTGTTGCTTAATATATGTATGGAAGAGATAGTGGTGATGGATCCTTGATTCTTTCTTCATCTATTTTCTTCTTAAAGATGCCTAGTTATGACCTGGCTTGAAAAGGTTGAACAATTTAATGGCATTCCAGATTGTCAAAGAGTATAATTATGAAAAGGGATTGGCTTGTTATATTTTGTGTTTTACTAACCACAGAAAATTTTTTTTTTGAATACCTTTTAATGATGCATTATTGAATTGTCGATGCCACCTGTTGATTTTCCCAATGTTTTACAGAGGGATTTTGATTTTTCCTTATACTATTGAAATGTGACCACTTACAAAATATAGAGATTTATGGATCTAGCTGACTTGGTTTTTAATGGACCTGAAATTCCTGTTCATTGTTTTCTTATAGCAAATTGTTTGTTCTTTTCTTGAAATATATATATATATATATATATATATATATATATTTGTTTTTGAATGAAGTAAAAAGGTTGGAGGGTATCAGACATGCTATAAGCCTAGTTTTTTATTCAAATGCCAAATGGGCTTTGCCTTTTTCCACATTTAATGAATAATGGTATTTAATCCTTGCAGGGGTATGCTTTGCTTTGTGTTGGCTTTCCTTCTTCTGATATTGAAGCTGAAACTCAGGATGAGGATGAGGTATTCCTTTTAACAAATTTAAGTTTTTTTTTTTTCATCAAAGTCCCAGGAGTTTGATGAGAATTTCAAATGCATATCAATAACATCGCATAAAATACTAGAATGTGACTCATGAAGTACGATATCCTATTCTTTTCAGGTTTACTGGCTCCAGTTTGGTCGGTACTTTGCTAGAGGACCTATAGTAAGCCTTCCACTCCGCTTTCTCAAAGCACAAAAAACATGAACGCTTTATTTCAAACTCTTTTCACTTAGAACAGTGCTTGACTCACCCAAACTTTGACACCAGGCCAACACTTAGAAGTCGTATGGGTTTTGTTTTTTGTTTTTATTTATTTTTAATTATTTATATTGATATGAAAAAATATATATATTTGACTTTTGAAAAAAATATTATTTAGTTTATTTATGGGTTAGAGGCGGCTGTGCCCGACGAGGCAACGACAACGACATGATCGCTAGTGATGGCAGTAGCCGGCGTTGGTGGTGGCCCGTGGTGATAGTTATTTTTTTAAAAACATTCAAAATATTTAAAAACTATTTTTGAGTGTTTTAAAAAATAAATATAAATAAGTTAAAAGCACTTTAAGCAAACATATTTTTTTTAAATTAAAAACAAAATATTGATCCCAAACAGTCGCTTAATTATGATTACAAATACAAAGTGCATTTAGATGCACCCATTTTCTATTAGAACCTAGTGTCAAAATTTGAGTAAAACATTACTTCTGTGACTATTACATTTGCATTGATTTTTTTTAAAACATTATACGTTGTATGACACAACTTTATTGCATTCTACCCATATAATATTATGGTGGTTATGTTTGTCTGTGATGAGCAGAATTAGCATCAAGATCGTTGAAACTGTATCTATCTTATCAGGATCATAGAGGTTAGAGGGAGGGGTAAATTTAAATATTCACAAATTAGATAAAGAGAATAAAATTTACATTAATATCTCGGTAAAGTAGATTAAAGATCACGAGATTCCAAGAAATAGTGATGAAAAGATAGTTAATCTATAATGACATCTCAGATCCTATTCTCTAAAGGTCTTTTCCTACAAAAAATTCCTGGAAAAAAAAAGGCTTGAAAACATATAAGTCAGACCCCCATTTATAGAGATTTATCATGTTTAGATTCATAGGCTTGATTGTACTAACAACTATTGCAGATGGGGTAGTCTCGTATTGGAAAGATTATTACGTGCGCGATTACTGTTCAACACTGCGTTTTTATTGCACTTTTGTTGTTTACATTCACAAAACCGAACGTTTCTTTGTGTGCATCTCTCCTCATATTGGTGTACCCGATTGCAAAGTTTTGCCTCGATGATTAACATTTTCGGTTTTGACTTCTTTGCTCTAGCCAACTAGAACAACTTACGGGTACCTCTGGCCGTGTAATAATGGCCGAAAAGCTAAAATCGAGTTCCTGTAGTTCGATATCGGTGGCAGTTTGCCTTATTTAATTTGATTTTCATTGACTTTTCAACCAATTTTTTGAGCAACTTATAATAATGGCTTAATCCAATGAACCGTTTAGTCTATATTTGTACTGGTCCAAGACATTAGACTTGAAACAATTGTGGCCCAACCCTTAGCTGATAAAGATGACTATAAGCTCATAGTCTATTGGTGTGCACCCATTTTTTTATTCTATGGTTGTATCTGGTATTAAAAAATGGGTGAGTAAAATATTAATCTTTTCACTATAGTATTAACACTTGTCTTAACATGCTGTGCGGTATAGAACTACTTCACTGCATTCTCCTAGTACAATTTTTCATGGTGATGCTTATCAGCGATGGGCAGATATAGCGTCAGGATAATCTGCTTGTTTGAGCTTTTTAACAATTTCCTTTTGTTTCTCATCCAATATAGCATATTTTTTAGTAGATTAAGGCTTTGTTTGGGACAGCTTTCTTATTGCTTTTTAAAATTATTATGATGTAGTAAACAATTTTTTAGTACAATTTGTTTTTTGAAAACAATAAAAAAAGACCAAATAAAAATTGTAATTGCGGTCTTAAAAGCAAACCAGTAAGAAAGTTGCCCCAAACGAAGACTAAGGCTTCATTTGGGATGAAAATTTTGTAGTAAAAAGTTGTTTTAAGAAGAAGAAAAAAACCGCCCCAAACGAAGGCTAAATTTAACTCGCAACTCCTGCAATACTTCATTCAGCATGCCTTTTGTATTCCTTATCTCTATGCTTATATATGCTTCAACCCGTGTCTTCAGGAAAGGGATGACTATGCGCTGGAGCTGGCAATGGGAGATGAGTAACGACGAACTAAATTTGTAGCCTATACTGCTTAAAAGTGGCTCGTTTCATGTCGCATGATCTATTGAATTCCAAGTCACTTCACATCTAAGTGTTGTGTTGTTTTTCTTTCTTATTGCATTCCATGATTAATTATTAGGGAGAAAACTTTTTTTTTAGAGGCCTGAACATTTTAATGCTATTTTATAGTTCATCTTAATTTATAAATTAGTCGAGTTGAGTCGAGCTGGAGCTATTTTTTATTTGAATTTGAGTTCGAGTTTGACAAATAATAAAGTTCTAGCTTGATCTTAATTTATTAGTTTGAATATATGAAAGAAAAAGATAATTTTTATCATATTATAATAAAATAATAATAATAATAATAAATTATAGGATCTATTAAAAAATAACTAGAGATCAAGAAAATGAAAGAATTTAAATTTTTTATATATATAAATTTGTACTTAAATTATTATATTAGAGGCATTTGGAGCTACAACATACCCAATCTTGAGGAAGATGTATGCATCGATGTGGAATCCAATAATGTTCTCCCATACAGGTCGCAGTAGAAGTGTCCTCTCTTCTTTGTTAGTAGATGCATCCCAGCTAAACTACCTGTTACATGCTTGAACATACAGGTAATAAATGGTAGGCAATAGAGAAAAGATGGAGAGAATACTTGATTGTGTTTCCTGTATAGAAGATTGAGTATAAAGATTAAGGAAAATGTCTGTCATAGCCAGATGATGTTTGCAGTAGCTGCGGCGAGGGCTCTGTATTCAACTTTAATGGAATGAGCCACAGTTGATTGCTTCTTTACAGTCCATGAAATGAAAGTTCAGCCCAAAAAGGAATAGTGACCTGTTGTAGATTGATGAGTGGAGGGGCCACTTGTCCAGTCAGAATCAGAGTATGACCTTAGTTGAAGCGGGCCATTGGCTATGGGTAGTCTGTATATTACTGAGCCTTTAAGTAGAGAGTGTTCTGGTAGAGGATTGTTCATATGTTTATCAGCAGTTTTTTGCTTCCAAAACATTTTCTCTTAAGCCTGAAGAAGGTTAGTAAGGTTTTTGGAATCTTCGAGCAAATTCAAATTAAGATCATTAGGCTCATGCATATAAGTATTCTTTGTCAGCATAATTTTTCCACAATAGCAAGGATATTAGAAAAATATTCTTGAAAATATTTTTATTCCACCAATTAATTTTATATTTTAAATGTTTCATCTTAAGCCAAATCCTTAATATTCCTCCATAAGAATTATCAAGGTGAAGAGGAGAAATCCAATCATTATCTTAACCACACTTAAAAATCTCGAATAAAGAAACCACATATTTTAAAATCTAAAAAGAGAAGGAGATTGCATAACTTGAGTTTTAATACAAATCAAAAGGGGAGAGTGATAAAAAGGGGTTCTACTCAAATGTTTCATATGGGTGTAATGAAAGATAGAAATTCATTGATCATTAAAAAGAGTATGATCAAGCCTTTGCTAGAGATTATTGTAATTCCAAGTAAAATTACTATTAGTAAAACAAATATCAATTAAACTTCAATCAAGAATAATATTGTTGAATTCAATCATAGCAAGAGCATTAGGAATGCCCACAGCCCCTCCCTCCTAATCTATCATATGGGGAGAAAATGATTTTGAAATCACAAGCAACAAACCACATCAAATCAAGCATAGAGGAGAAATTAGGAAGTTGCTCCCAAAGTCTCCTTCTAATAAACCTAATAGAAGAAGCATAAACAAAGGAAGCAACACATATAAAATTATATAATTCAATAGTCGAATTTCATGATTGCTCAAAATTAAAAATAAAATCAATTTTGACAGGGCAATTTAAAAACACAATGCTTTTCTATTAGAATAGTTCCCATAACTAAATTTAAAACACAATGCTTTTCTAGTAGACATAAGTTTATCAATAGAAAATAAATGTTCAATCACAACTAACATCAAAATGTTATAAATCCTATAAATATTCTTGACCCTAATTCTAGTAGAGGGGCAACCAATACCCATAACATTTCAAATAAGAAATAAATAAGAGATATAAGCATTATGAGAGAATTGGACATTTTGACATCTCTTAATCATTGAGGATTGAAGCAAAACATTTTTAAATGCATTGTATTTATTTTTAGAAGCTTAAGTGAAACCATCATTTTTATTCCAAAAAATCTTCATCATGTTTTTTCCCATAAAAGAAGAGGTATCCATGGAAATCACAATATCATTAGTGTAAATAATGAACTTATTACCCAAGCACGTGTTTTCAATGAATTCACCTTCCTCCATATTATCACTAGTAACCAGCATCAAATTGTTTATGTCTGAGTTTTCCACCTCTTCAAAATTATCATTAGAAACATCATTATCAAAACCTTCAGTATTGACAAAAGAAAAAAATATTATTAACAACATCCTCATTTTGACACGAAACCAGTGTACCATTTTGCAAGGTAGCCATATTCTGATTATGAGCACATAACATTTGAGAAAGAGCTAAAGAAATATTCAAAACATCATTATTCATAGAGGTCATACCTTTCATTGCCTTAGTAACCACTAAAGCCTGCAAGTGATGGTTCAAAATATTAGAATGTATGAGGATAATATTATGCTAAAAAATATCTTGATTTACTATCCAAGCCGGTGAAACCCAATAACTTGTCATTAGATGAAGATTTGTTATAGCCCCAAGGGATCGAAGATGGAGGAACCACCATCAAACCATGAACTATCAAAGAACAAAAAATGAGCAAGAACAAAAACACCATAAGATTAATAAAAAAAAATCCTAGGGGCCAAACAGGCCCAGGCTACTAAAACAACACTCGAAATCTAATCAAAACAAAAGGAAAATGCAGTAAGTTTATTATAGAGAAGGATTGCAAGCCAAAACCCTAGAATCGCTAGAGAAGGAGAAAGCTAAGGAATGGGAGAGAGTGGGTGATTAAAGTTTGCAATTTGATTCATGCATATAATAATTCTATAGGGTTGAAGCCTGAAGGGTCTATTTAGTTAAACTAGGTCAACCATGGACCCAAGTGAGTTCAAGTTATTTGATTCATGCATATGATAATTCTGTAGGGTTGAAGGGTCTATTTAGTTAAACTAGGTCAACCATGGACCCAAATGAGTTCAAATTATTACAACGATGATTGTCAACATATTTTCATGAACTCCAAAGGTTTAGACCAATATGTCATATTGTGCGGCATGAATGGTAAATATTTAAAAGTTTTGGGCGTAGGAAAGAGGCTTTGAGTTTTAGTTTTTGGGAGGGCATAAAAGATTTCAAAATAGATAGGTAAGTTCTAGGGTATGTCTAATCAAAATATGAATGATTAAACACAATTTCTAGGGCTTTACCTAAGATTTTGAGCCAATGAAAAATCTCCTTAAAAAGGAAAGAGTCTAAAGGTTTAAGGTTTAGGTTTGAACTTGGATTTTAAACTAGACTTTGATTGAATGATTGAAATAGATTGAAGGATTTAATGTTTATTGAATGATTTAAGGATGAATGAACGTTTAATGGTTGAGCCAATGACAATCTTTACAGGATTGTCTGATTGTCAATGATTGAAGAATTTAACATTTATAAGGATTAAAGATCATTAAAAATGATTGATTAGAAATTTAAATGATTGAACACAATGTTAAAACATAGTGATTAAGTTGAACTTTACTATATCGTATAACATTCAAGGTATTGAACTCCATGATGGAAGTTTTGTGAATATGATTGAACATTTAATTTTGAATGATTGACCTCACATAAAAATGAGGTCAACAATATATAATGATGTGGAGTAGATTTTGTAATGCTACATGATATCTTACATGTGACCTAACATGCACAATATTCCATCATTTTAATTCCATTGGGAAAATGATATGAATACATTCCTACATACATATTATTTTATGGTTACTATATGCTTTAAATGTAATAATACATAATTTTCTACTTGTTTTATTGACATGGAATACAACAAATCATATGTATTTCATGATCACAATAGAACAAATGTTATTGGCCATCTATCGATGTGAATAACATGCTTTATATTATACTATGTTTCCATATGAAATGTATGTTATGTTGGGAATGAAAGAAAAGAATGATGGCTACTAAGAATAAAATGGAATGCATATCATGTGAGAAAAAGATAACCATTAGTTTATAGTTTGAAAGATCTATGATTGTCCTTATAGGATGGAAACTTGAAAGACTTTGTATACATTTATAATAAATTAAGAGATGCTTAAAGATGTATAGAGTAAGATTAATATTTTGTAATAGGAGTTCAAGTTATATGTTGTTTCAAGAATTTAATAACTAAGTAATATAAGTACTTAAAAGTTAGTCCATTGATATTATGGTGAATTAAGAAAGCTTATTGGGATAGCTATAATATATGATAATTTATATCTTAAGAAACTAACTTGCTCGGGCATGAATCTCGATGCATAGTTGAATTGAAAACTTCTAAATCTAAATTTAGTTCCATCTAAACTTTGATTTAAGCAAACTTATAGTTGAATACAATATCTAAATAAGATAAACTTAATGAATCAAGCATTAATCTTAACTGGGTTGGAATGAGCCCACTCAAAGAATAATTAGAGACATGTGTACATTAATTAGATGGTAATACGATCTCCAATGAGCCCAAAATCATTTAATTTTGACCACATTAAGAAACCTAAAGGTGGAAAGATTTATTAATTATTAAGGGAGTAAATACCGACTGTTCGAGGGGGTGTTCCAAATTTGATCTATATTTATGAGGTATGCCACTCTAAAAAATCCATAAATAAGCCCTACTCCTTACATGATAGAGTGTATTGGAGTTGGGCTTTAAACCTTGGCATGAGACTCTAAAATGCTAGGAGGTTTGAAGAATCCTAGTGCTCCATTAGAGCACGATTGCTTTACTACCATAATTAGACCATTGTCTGATCGTCCTTATTTAACAAAAGTTCTCTAACTACTATTATCCAACTAATATCCTTCAATCATTTTCACCTGACTATAGTGCTCTGACCACTATTGTTTGATTATGGTCCTCTTGATCACATTCACATGATTATGTTTCTCTGACTTGTATTGCTTAACTACAATCCTTTGATCACTATCACCCATATATGATCCTCTAAACACTCTCATTCCACTGTTATCCTTACATCATCATTGCCCAAATTTAGTCCCCTGAGCACTATAAATCAACTCTAATCCTCTAAGGACCATCACCTAACTTAAGTCCTTTAATAATCATTACTCGAATGTAGTTTTTCAAACCCTATCGTTTGACTACGAATCTCTGGCCAATGTCATCCAAATATAATCCTGTGATTACTATCACCTGACTAATATCCTCTGACCTCCATCACCCAAAAAACAATCATACGACAACTATTGCTCCACTATGATCCTTTGACCATTATGACCTTACTGCAGTCCTATGACCACTATGTCCTCACTATAATCTTTCAATATCCATTTCTACAATATAGCCCTCCAAGCCCATTGCTCCACTATGATCCAAAGACTATTATTTCATGGTTACACTAATACCTATTGACTTTGTCCCATTTTATCACCAATGATTCAAATGCATGCCATTATCTTGATGTATTCTATTGACACTAACTCTTACTCTCATTGTTAGTTATGCTTGATTTTTTGTCTCTTATCTCCCCTACTTAAAGGAATATGCTCAAATAAACAAGCAAATGATCTGTTAAATATAGCTCTCATAGTCTCATGCTATAGGGTAATTCCAACTTTCATCATATGATACATTATATGTAAATGTATTATAGATAAAGTAACTTTTTAAAACTATTGTAAAAAATATTTTTCTGGTACAAATTTTTTTTTGAAGCAGCAAAAAAATAGTTGCCAAAATGAAATTGTGGTTATAGTCTGAAAAGAAAAGTAATAAGAAAGCTATCCCAAAAGAAGTCCAAGGGTTCATTGGGGCGGCCACAGCTTTTTATAAAAATAGTTATAAAACTATTTGTAGGGAAAGCAACTTTTTTAAAAGTTACTAAGAAAAATTGCTTCTTGGCACAAAAATTTCTGAAAAGCAATGAAAAAGCGGTAGCAAAACAAAAATTATAGTTGCAATATGAAATGCAAAGCAGTAGGAAAGCTATCCCAAACGAAACCTAAATCATTTCGTTTTCGAGTTCAAGCATCAAAACATATTTTTCAATACTCATATATACAACTATTTCTATAAACCGAATATGAAAATATAGAAATTCAAATCGAATCAAATTAACAAGCCCACTAAATTAAACAAATCTAAAATCCTCTCGACAACTTGCTGCCGTTCATTTCGGTGATTGGAAGAAGAAGCTTCACAAACGCTCGCTTACAGCTTGATGTCAGCACTGATCTCACTCATCAACTGCGCCAACTTTTCAGTAGAATATATACTTTCTTCCTTCCCTTTTCTGATATTCAGATCGACAAAATAGTCACTGTGGACGAATAGCATAAAGTAATCCAATTCCTTATGCCGATCAAAACAGTCACTGCTAGTGGAAGAATACCATAAGTAATTCAAGCCGTCTAAAGCTTCGTTTGGGACGGATTTCTTATTGCTTCTTAAAACAACTTTCTTAAAACAGTATTTTTTGTACTAAAAAATTGTTTTAAGAAGAGAAAGAAAACCGTCGCAAACCAAGCCTAATTCTCTAAAGTTCAGAAACCTCTTGCTGACAAATAGTCTATTGATCCTCGGCATCTTCCACTGAACGTTGGCTTTCCACAACATACACAACTTAGGGTGTCATATTCACCTAAAATTCCTCTATAAAGGGAAAGAATTCGATCTCTGTGGCACTATGGTGGAGCTCTAAGACAAGTGGCCGGCTCTTGCTTGAGGAAGACACCAATGGGAGAAGGGAACTTGTCATGTACAGGCAACAGGCAAGCACTGATGTTATGATCTCGATCGAGAGGATCTCGACAATAAACAACAATTTTAAACTCTCTGGCAACTTTAGAAACGGGAGGTTTGAGAAGAAGTATTCAGAGGAAGAAGAAGAAGTCAGCAAGGAGAGTTTTCATTTCATCATTCATGCTCTATTATAGTCCATGAAGAAGTATATATAAAATACATAATTAACTCGTTTAATTTAACATATTAAACGCTTGAAACTCTTAGCTATTTATGAACAAAATGTTACACATAAACTATTTTACCAAACCAGCTTTACAATCATCTTTATAAGAAATTATAGCAGTCCCAAACAGATCCATCATAAAACGCCTATTTTATTTTCTCCACATTATTTTGTGCGGATACCGGATCGTCTGGAGGCGAATCAAAACATGCCACATCACCTGGTACATAGCAGCGGTAGGTACATAACAAACGGGTGATGTGACACGTTCTGATTCGCCTCCAAATGACATTCATATCCACACAGAATAATTTCACCTACTAATATGTAGTTCAGAACAAATAATGATAATATACTATAAAATAATGAAGCATATTATGAGGAAAATGTATTTATTCAGCACATATATGCTGATATATGTATTTATTGAACACGCTCATTGAAAATCACTATTTATATATCCAATTTAAAAAATTTAAAGGTCAACCATATTATAAATTATAAATTATAATTTCAAATGTATATTATATAAATAACTTAATTTGAATAATCCATTCTCTTTTAATTTAAAATATATTACTTAAATAATTTAATAACTAAATACTAATTTCCTTTTTCTTGTGTACTTTTTTTTATAATAATTAATTTATATAATTGCTATCTAATTTTTTTATTTCAAGATATAATATTATAATTCCATATTTAATATATGTTAGTATCCTATATTTAATAATAAGCATATCATGTCTTTGTATCATATAATCTCTATATTCATATCGGCTTAGGACATCTCCAATCGAACGTCAAATAAGTAGTTGCAGTCGCCGCGAGCTCCAACTGAATGTCAGATTCAATTGCATTTTGTGTCAGGTGAACAGTGTGACGTCAATATTAGCGTTGCACTGTTCACAAACATCATTTTACACCTTTTTTTAGATTGGAGCCTTCTTTTTTGATATTATGAAATAGAGTTGGATTGAAAATTTATTATATTTTGGAGCGTAAAATGAATTTTTTCGGTTGGAGATGGTCTTTAACTGCAAAAAGAGCTTGATTGGAAAAAAAAGTACCAAAACGATGATTAGAATCAAGCCGGGCTGTGATTAAAGCGCTTCATGTTGAAGCCGGCATGCCAACCCAGCTGAGCTGTCCTTATGCCTTGGCATATGGATCTTTTGCTACTATCCATCTGCGTGTGAAGGCACTAAGATCACAAGAAGATGCGTAAGATTAATATGCTTCTCTGTTCCTTCTCGGTTATTGATTTCTCTCTACATTCCCTCTTTATCTCACCAAGTTGCCTGTGCTAGCGTGTATAAATGGCACTCCTCGGGTGTTCTTTCTCCTCAAAGCCTTTCACGAGCAACTCTTCTTACTTGGGGGAAGCCATTCGATTGTTATTACTTATTTGGAGGTAATTCGATCTTTCTGCTAAAGTATTATTTTTTTCCAGAGATCGATGCTTTGGAAATGATTTTGTTTCTGAAAGAGAGAATCATCTTCTTTTGATGAATATTTTCTATACTATTTGCAGACCAAAGTTGTATTGATGGAGTCCATAACAAATGGGACCAAGTATGAGTGCTTGCTTTTTGGTAGGTTTTTACATGTTCCTTACAACAGCAATGGAACAGTAGCTCTGCTTTTTGAATCTTCTTAATTCTCTGAATTATAAAGCTTTCTTCTGAAAGAAAGAAATAGTTCATAATAATTATTTACAAATTTCATGTTTCAGATATGGATGACACCTTGTACCCCTTGAGCTCTGGCATAAACTTGGCATGCCGCAAGAACATACAAGGTGAGAACAATTGCTTCATCTGCTTCCATGTTCAAAATAAAAGAGAGAAAAGTTGAACACCGCATCGGTGTATGAGAGTTAGGGTATTTGTAACGGTTAAAACTGATGCGAAATTTTTGTTTTGGCAACGGTTTTCAAACTGCCCCTAACAAATGTTGCGAAAAACTGTATTTTTTAGTAGTGATATTTAGGGCGTTTGAGCTTAGTTCCTTATTTATTTATGTTTTAATATGAAATAAAAATAATTTTTATATTTTAACTAAATGTTATTTTTGTTTATATTGCATATTACATAGGAGGATGTTATAGGATAAAAATTGTTTTGAGCTTGTTTTGTTTTAAGAAATCAAAAGTAAAAACAGTAAAAAAAATTGATAGTGATCCTAAATTATCTGTTAATTATCGAGAGTAAAAGGATTCTATTTACTTGTAGATTACATGCGTGAGCATCTAAACATTGAGGAAAGCCTAGTTCCACGAATGTGTTTGGATTTGTACAAGGAATATGGAACTACAATGGCTGGCCTAAAGGTATTAACGTCTCTATTTCACAAATAAACAATCCTACTTTGTAAGAAAGACTGGAATTTTAAGAACTTTAATACTTCACTTCAATTACTGCAGGCGCTTGGCTACAACTTCGACGATGATGAATTCCATGATTATGTACATGGAAGACTTCCTTATGAGATTTTGAAGCCTGATCCAGTGTTGAAGAACCTACTTCTCTCAATGCCTCAGAGAAAATTAGTATGTCAATCTATTAGCTTTATTTATCGGGGTCTAAGGTTTCTTTTAGGATGACTTTTTTATTGATTCTTAAAGCAGTTTTTTAACACAAAAAATTTATTTATTTGCTAAAAAACTACTTTAAGAAGCAATAAAAAAGATTGCTGGCTCTTGAAGATTTTAAATGAAGCATCCAAAGACTATTTCATGTAAAACATGTTTTGAGGACTAATGATACTGCAGATATTTACAAATGCCGACAAAGCTCATGTTGAAAGAGTACTTAATAGGCTGGGACTTGAGGACTGCTTCCATGGTGTAATTTGCTTTGAAACGCTTAATTCACCCGCTAGATTTAATGATGAAGGCGACGAAAATCAACCTGCTATTTCTTCGCTTGATGGTGTTGATCAAAAGGAGTTGGAGGTGGTCGACAGCAACCTCAGAGTGAATAAAACTACTGGCTTTTCAAAAATTCTCTGCAAGCCTGCACAGGAAGCAATCGAAACTACTATCAGAATAGCCAAAATTAATCCCCAAAAAACTGTAAGATGAAACTCATAGTCTCATACGGAGATAAAAATGATTTCTTTTTCATTTCTCTCTAGAAATTCAGTACTGAAACATCTTTCCTTTCAGATCTTTTTTGATGATAGTGCTCGAAACATAGCAGCAGGGAAGGAAGCAGGTCTGAATACTGTCATTGTAAGTAAAAAAGACTTTCTTCTTCAGATTCTCTCCATATTAAGAGTTCCCAAAGAAAAGTTGTCGTGATCGTTAGTGTATAAAGATCTGATGGATATATTTTTGAACGCAGGTTGGAAGCTCAGAGTTGATTCCAGGTGCGGACCATACACTGGAGAGCATCCATAACATCAAGGAAGCATTACCTGAGATTTGGGAAGGCGAAGAAGAGAAAGATCTGATGCTTACAGCTACAGCAGTGGAGCTTGAAACAGTAGTGCAAGCTTAAATACTAGCTTTAGTTCATTGCATCTGCTAATTCTTTTAACCAAAAACATTGAAAGAAGAAAGCAGGACTATAGCTGTGAGCTGTGACAGCACTAATACATGAATTGTTGACATAATATTGTATTCTACAGTCAGGACCAAATTGGCGTATCATGGCTTCATTGTGTTCCTGATGAACTTGTACTGAAATTGACAGAAATATATGATAAAATGAGTGATCTAGACTGCTTTTTTTATTCTGAAATTACTATTAGACGCAGCTGAAGTACTGTCTCAAGTCAAAGAAATAAGAATTTTTTTGGGGCAACAAAGCTAAAGATATTCAAGCTTTAAAATACAGCTGAAGCTTCTTCCATCCAGATATGCTTTAGGGAAGTGTGCGTATGAAAATATGATAGTAACAGAGTAAACAATCATTAGATAAAGGTGTCTAATTAGATTGAAATTTTTAGAAATCTTCTAAACATTTAGTACAGCTTCTAAAAATAACTTTTTAGTACAAAAATTACTAAAAAGTTATTTTAAGAAGCTATAAAAAAAGTTATCTCGAACGAAACATAAGTATAATAAATTAGAGGAGAGGTTAGGTTAAATATATAGGATTCAAAACATCTTTGATGTGGCTATGCCTACTTGTCAAAGTCATGTTCTTAGTTGGATTAAGTATACAAGGATTCAACAAAGAAAAATTGAGTTAGACTAGTACTTTTACTCCACCCTAAAGGGGCATCTATGACCTACGTAATTTCAGCATTGCTGTGCTTGGTCAGAATTTGTTTTAGCTTCACTAAGGTTTGGTTAACTAGTAGTGTATGTGACAAATCAAAAACATTTTAAAGTTATTTTAAACTTCTTTGAGGCACAACTTTGATCCAATAATTAATTAGACATTCAAATTTGAAGTTCTTCATTCTAGGTTAATTGAATTCCCTTGATTTGATTGATGTATCATAAATTTTAAGCCATAACTAAGAGTTAAAAACATTAGGATATTAGGAAAATAATCAATAGAGAAATTAATGGTAAGGGTGTTGGGTTCGAAAAATGAAGAAATTATCTTTTTGGTCCTTGATATTTTAAAGGAAAGGTGATGGAAAATTTTGGATCTTAGCAATAAAATTAGGAGAGAGAGAAAATAATACAGCATGAGAGATAATTAAAGAAGGAAAGTGAGAATCAAAATTCAAATTTAATTCAATATATTAATATCTTTATAAGAATATGACATCTTTCTTTATAATAATTTGGTAATGTAGATTAAAAAAAAACTAACTTAACTTTAAAAAAAGTTACATCCTAAACAAATATATAATTCATATCGTCTTAATAAATGATAAGATTATCCTAAGGAATGAAATAATTTTATTAAATTATTCACAGGACATTCAAATATATAAAATAGAAATAAATAATAGATGAATCCAAATGCAATTCTGATTCATGAATTGTATATATCATCAACTCTTAAGGGCAGACAGAACTCCTGTACTGAAGAATAATAATAACTTGCTTAAAAATCTAATGTCCTTAAAATTTATAGTGTATTAATTAATTCAGGTGTTGCATACAACTTTATTTCATCATAATTATGAAGGTGAATTTGTAGAATAACCTATAAATTGGGTGAGAATCTTGTATTAACTTATAAATTTATCCCATAAGCTAATTTTTTTTCATCTCAATCACCTTTTAAATAAAAAGTGATAGATGGAGTTTCAGCATTATGATCAATATATATATATACAACAAAAAGGATTTGAAAGTTTTAGTTTCTAATATCACAATGTTGGATACAACTTTATTTAATCATTTGTGAAATCGCTGCTAAAATCTTTGTAGCGAAAGCAAATACAGCGGATGTACAACAATTTTTAAACTGGTGCAAATAAATTAGTAGGTGTTTAAATCGCTGCCGTATTTCATAAAAAATGCTGCGAAAGCCAGATTTTTTAGTAGTGCTATAAATTGGGTGAGAATCTTGTATTAACTTACAAATTTATTCCATAAGCTAATTTTTTTCATCTCAATCACCTTTTAAAAAAAAAGTGATAGATGGAGCTTTAGCATTATGATCAACAATAAGGTAAAAAATGATCTTTGATTTAGGCTTCATTGTGGACGGCTTTCTTATTGCTTCTTAAAGCAGTTTCTAGTACAAAGATTTTACTGCTTCTTAAAGTAGCGTACTAGAAAGCTGCTTTAACAAGAAGTAAGAAAGTCGTCCCAAAGAAAACTTTAGTCCTAAAAATAATTTCTAGATATGATCTAGTATTTCTCAATAAATGGATTGATTACTAACAACTAATAATCATCAAAAACTTCAAGCACATATATCTAACCTATGTCTTCTACATAGATTTTCTCAATCACTAGGGGCAATCTATAAGTAGATTTAATAGTTCGTAATATATTTATTAATTTATGGAGCTGACAGAAGTAGCTGAACTTGCAAATTTTATGGATGTTATAGAACTTCTTAGTTGACACAAGTTTTAAAACTTCTACTATTCTATAAATATGATCATAATGTTAACCATACTATCATAAGATTTTGTAAATGTATGTGATGATTTGTATATATACATCATATAATTTATACAAACGGTGAAATATTTACATTAATCACTACATTCTTCAAGACATGATTAACAAAATTAATATAATGATATGTATCAATATTGTCACGTATGATGATTATCTATGTTACATATGATCAAGTTTGTGAAAATTGAATTGTTCATAGAACTGAAAAAAGGAGAGGATTATTGTTCAATGGTTCGATCGATATTGAACCGGATGACATTAAAAATATGAAAATTATTTAAATAACTTTTAAATGACAAAATAATCATGTAAAAATATAAGTTTTTTTATTAAAAATAAATTGAATTCACACATTAATAATATCTTATGTAATTTTAAATTAAAACATATTCAATTTTAAATTTAATTCAAATTTAACAAAAACAAATGTTACATATAAATTATTAATAATTTATGTTAGATGTTTAGATATAATTTATACATATAAATTATATAATAAATTCATATTATAAATTTTTAATGTTATATCACTTATTATTAATGAATAAATAATTAATTAATTTTTATAGTACATAAATAGTAAATGAATTATATAATTTATTTAATGTTATTAATTAAAAATAAATGTTATTTATATCATAAAAATTTTATTTAAAAATTTATTTTAAAATATATAGTATATGTTGTAAACTTAATAATTAAGAATTTATAACTTATTTAGTCCCATATCACTTGAAAAATTCCTTTTATTGCTTTTTGAGTTTGGATGAAGCAAGAACTTACATGGAGTGATGGAATCATGTGAAATTCATAGTTGAAATTTTTTCTTTAAAAATTAAGCATATTAAATTTAAATTAAATTGTTAAATTGTAAATATTACTTAATATTTTATTATTAATATATTAAATTAATTCTATTTAATTATTTAAATAATTTAGAAATTGAACTGGCACTACAGGAAAAACGCCGAAATCCGGCGGTTAGCATATATTCACCGGCGGTTTTTTTAACTACCGGCGGCTTTACAGCGGGTTTTGTGCCGCCGGAAAAAATCGCGTAGGAAACTATCACCGGAAATTTTTTACCGGCGGTTTATGAAGCCGGCGGTTTTCCGACGGTTCCGACCGCCGGTTTCAACCGAATTTTATGCCGGCGGTTTTCCGGCTGTGACGCCGCCGGCTATTTGACCGACGGCCTACCGGCGGTCGGTTTATCGACGGTTTGCCGACGGTTTAGTTAGCCGTCGTATTTTTTTAAAACCACCGGTTAATTAACTGGCGAAAGCCGGCGGTCTAAACCGCCGGCTGTCCACCGTAGAACTGCCGGTGGCCGTCGGTAACCGCCGGTAATAAACCGACGGTGTAATGCCATTACCGGCGGCTGGCAATTGGCCGTCCGGTATCGTAGTTTCCGGCGGCCAAACCGCCGGGTAGCCGCCGGAAACCTGTAGCACCTGCGAAAAAAAATTGACAGCATCCCCTCTATTTGAAGGAGGTTCACCCTAAAGTCTAAACCTGCAGAAAGAGCAATATATGTTGGGCAACACGCCGCTAGATTCATCACAACCATAAATTATAAATACAATCACAACCTCATCATAACATTACAATCACAGTTCACAAGTAAGTTCATGATAATGTTACAATCACAAGTTCTGAAATTCACAAGTTCTAATTAATACAATCATCAAACATAAAATAGATATAATCATCATCTGTATCCTCACTGTCTGCAGATGGCTGCTCCTGTTGGTCCTTCTTCCTCTGTTTTTCAGCTTGTAGGATTGCAACTCTGCTTGCATTTCATTCTGAACCTTTCTCATTTCTTCAATCTCTCTAGATTGAACCCTTTTCATCTCTTCAATCTCTCTAGTAAGCGCTGCAACCCTCTCGTTTACAGATTCTTCAGCTCCACTTGAATCATGAAATGCAGAGGTGTATGAACTGCCCTCAATAGCAAAAGCCTGTGAACCCATGCCATATACCCTCCCCCTCTGTCTTCCACCAACAACTTCTGACCATGTCTGATACTCAGAAATGTGGGCCGATCCAGAAGACGATCCCTCGCCAGTGGATTGCCGGCTCTCTCTAGCTCGTACGAAATCATCCTGTGAGTAACAATTAGTTTTATTAAAATAAATTTTTATTCTAAAACTCCAATAAATTTTACTCACATGAGCCTTCCTAGACTTCTCATCAACCCACTGATGGTCAGCTTGATGTTGATGAGTTCTTGTATGCAACTCCAATGGTGTTGGCTCCCGACCCAGGTGCTCTTTCTGAAAATTTGATGCCAATCTAAACTTGATAAGACTAAACCGTCGGTAACACCCTAGACTTTCTTCTTATTTTATGACGCCTATCTTCTAAATGTTTCCTCCATTTAATTTTTCTTTTATTTTAGTAAACGTCTCACTAATTAAAAATATATTATATACAAAAATATACACTAAGTCATCTCACTTTAAATAGCCGTTGTGTAAGAACATCTATGATTAATGCCAAAAGATGTAGAGTTTTGGCTATCAACCTTCAATAATTGAAAACTATTTAGTCACTCTACATCTACTTGAAGCTTCCTCACATAATCCAAAAACCATGCATTTGAAATACAAACTCTCAAGAATAAATTGAACAAAACCCTTATCCAACTTCTTAAGCATAGTTATGTAAAACAATCTTCACCAATCATAACCTATCAAATACCTAAAGTTCTCATCTCCATGCCAAATATGCACATGAACTTCTTACTCCTTGACAAGAAAAGAAATGAGATATTGCCAATTTCAAACTCAAATGAAGACAAATTAATTTGAGAAACCTCTTGAATCTGAGATCAATATACAACAATACTTGTGTCCTCAACAAAAGGAATAAACCCTTGCATTTATTAATCAAAAATACATTTTTAGTTCCTTGATTTTGTAAAAAGAATAGGAATATTGCATGACTACTAAAGTAAATCAAATAGAATAATGTAACCAAAGATTCATCAAGATGAATCACACATGCTTGTTATCATTTGAGAGGCATTTGAGATATTACATGAAAGCAAATCTAGGCATGTAGGGTTTGACTAATACAAACATCAACTCTTCTATTATATCTTTTGCGAAACTATGTGAGAAAAAGGAATAACATAAAATATACCTTAAAATAGAAATCTAGGGTTGAAAACTTGAAGCCGGCCGGCGGTTTGGGGTCGGACTGGGTCAGCGAGGTCGGACGTCGGAGTGCCGGTCGGATCTGGGTCAGCGGTCGGAGAAGTTTCGTCGGCGGCGGTCGGAGAACCTTCGTCGGTTGCGGTCGCACGAGGAGAGGCGAGCGGAGGCGAGCGAAACCAGAGAGAAAGAACGAGAATGAATGAGATGTGAGTCGCGGGGCTGGTCGTTTTAGGGCTCTAACCGGCGGTTTTCCGGCGGTCCAAACCGCCGGTAAAAAATTACTTATCAACGGCGGTCAAAGCCGCCGCTAAACCACCGGTTTTATTTATAATCCGGCGGTTTGCCGGCGGTTTCTGGACCGCCGTTAAGACCGGCGGTTTAACATATAAAAAACACCGGCAAACCGTCGTTAACAAACGGCGGTTTAACCTCCGGCAAAACCGCCGGTGACACCGGCGGCCAATGAACCGCCGCCAGGAACCGCCGGTAATAGCCATTTTTCCTGTAGTGTGGCTGATTCAAGGTAATCGAGAGGGGTTCGCTGGTTGACCTGGCGGTTCTAGTCTGTTCAGCCTGGTTTAATATATAAATGGTTTTTATAATGAACAAGATCGACCTTAAGACCAACTCGTGATTGAACCTGTTGAACCTTGTCTGATTATTAAAACCTTGCATATGATACGAATTATGATTGACATAATTATAAATGCAATATGATTCATATTAGTTGATATTGATGCAAGGTTATAAAAAATTTAAATTATATTTCTACTAAATTTTTAATTTTTTTGCTTTTTAAAATCTTATCAATCATTATATTTATTAAACTAGGGACATAATAAATAATAGGCTTTTAAAGTATTGAAGTTGGCATTATAATTTTTAATATCATATCCTATTTTAGGATATATTAAAATAGTTCATTTTTAAATCATTTGGATTGCTAAATGTTTATGGAGATAATTTATTTTTATGGTGTTAGGTTTAAGGTTAGAATTTAAAAATATTTTTGAGCTATTATGTGGAAAGGTGGGGCTAAGGTGTTATGGAGTGTTTCAAGGGTTAGGGTGAGAAAGAGAAAATTAATTGATCCTCATAAGAAAATCATAAATAAATAAATAAAATAATTAAAAATACTAATAAAATACCAAATGACTTCAAACTCTTTCAGACATCGCCTTAGGTCACTCGAGTGATGATTTCAATTTTATTGGAGTTGATTTAGTTCAAAAATCAAAACTAGCCTAAACCCAATTAATTAATTCATTAATTGGGCTAATTTTATTAAAAATCATAAATGATTAAACAAAAATCCTAAAAGTATAAACTAAAGTGTATATGACTGTGAATAAAATATAGAAATGAATAAAAATAATAAACCCGTGAAATCTTGAATAAAAAGGAAAAGTTAATTTTTGGTCAAACCCTTCAATAAAAGCAAGGTTGTGAAAATCCGACTAAACAAAGAACCGGAAGAATGAGAGGTTTATGGTTCAACCGGTCGAATGAACCGGAAGAATGAGAGGTTTACAGTTCAACTAGTTGAATCGAGGTTGAACCAGATGATATAATAAATAATAATATTATTATAATAAATTAAAAAAATTAACATAATAATGAAATATAATTGTCGTATAATTTAATATAAATTATTGCTAATTTATATGCATATTTAGATATAAATTATGAATGTAAATTATAAAAAAACTCACAATAAAAATTAATTGTTTATAATATATAATTAAATATATAAAATTTAAATAGATAAAAATAAAATATTATTAACTAAAAAAGTAAAATTTCACCCAAAAAATAAATATTATTTATATTATTAAAAATAATTTTTTATAATATATAATAAAATATCTAAAAAAATATATTGATAAAAATTTAAAAATAAATATTAACAACTAAAAAATAAATATTATGCATATTATAACAATTAATTGAAAAAATTGTTAAAAAAAGATATTTTGCTTTGCAAAGTGTATACATTAAACCAAATATACCTTTTTACTTTGTTTGATTTAGTCCCATATTAATTATGATGATTTGCTTTGTATAGTTTATATAACTTTTTACTTTTACTCAATATAGAAACTCATATGGAGTAATGGAGCAATGTAAGAATGTTGCAAATATTGCAAATAAAATTTAATCATGGTATTTAACATTTATTTAATATTAAATAATTTATTAAATTATTTAAATAAAAAATTTTGAACCAACGAATCTTGCTGGTTTAGTACACAATCCTTTTTCAAGGCAAAACCAGACTAGCCTTCAAACCGGCTAGTCCTATTCGATTTTTAAAACTCTGAATAAATGGATAAAATATGGATGAATAAATAAAAAATTATATATATATATATATATATATATATATATATATATATATATATATATATATATATATATAGTTAAAAAATAACAAATAAATCAAATTACATAAATAAATATAAATCAATTAATTAAATGCAAATAAAATAAATTAAAAATTAAAGTGAAATAAAAAAAAATAAACAAAATTCATATAAAATTTAAATAAATCAAAATTAAATAAATAACATCAAAATCAGAAAGAATTAATTAAAAATAAAAAATTTACATAAATAAAAGAAATTAATTAAAAATCAAATAAACTTCAAAGAAAATTAAATAATTCAATACAAGAATAAAAATAAACTAATATTAGAGAATAATAAATAAAATTAAATAAAGTTAAATAACAAGCCAATTCAAATCAATTTTAATTAAATAAACCAAACCTAAATAAATCTAAATGATTAAAAGCACCTTAATTAAATATTTTAATTAAATAAAAGTGTTTATATGTTTGCTTTGTCCTTAAGGGGGGGGGGGGGGGGGGGGGGGAATAAATTCATTTCATTTGACAGACTAGAACTTGTTAATTAATAGCTTCAAGCGCCTTAAAGTTGTTAATTACCATGATTATTTTAAACATAAATCAAGTAAATCATTAGAGATCAAAATGAAGGCTTTATGTGTTTGTTTTACTCATAGGGGTGAAATAAATGCATTCTTTAGAAGCATAGGATTTGTTGATCAGTTTCTTCAAATCACACTTTAGAATCATTAATTATCAATGTTCCTTAAAAACTAATCAAATATAATTTAACAATTAAAATTAAACATAAATATTAAATAACTGATACTCAAATTTAAACAAAATCCTTTTAACCTACAACAAATAAATGTAAATCATAGATAAAATCAATCAATAATTGACTAGGACATATCCAAGTCACAAAGCTTAGCACACACTTAAGATTATTTTCTTGAAAAACCAACTCTAGTCTAGGCTTTTAGATTATTTTCTAGGATAACTAACTGTAGCCTAGGCTAGGCTATTCTTATATTTTCTTGCTTGCACTCTGGTGTTATTGGATACCTCACTTGAAGGAACAATTATTATGTCCTTTGACCGGACGTAGAGCTACGTTCGGCCGCCAATAACATGTCGCCATGTGCTCTTACTCTTTTACCGCGCGGCCCGATGACTTGACTTGGACTAGAACCCGGGAATGCTATGGTCGCGATTTTCTTGGTTTTGCTCGGTATTTGCTCGGTATTGCTTTGTAAAAACGAGAAATACCGCTCTGTGAAGACCAATATTATGCAAATATCGAGTTGTACCGAGTTTTTCTACAACTCGGTATTTGCTCGGTATTGCTAGAAAAAAGTCGGTACAACTCGGTATTGCTAGATATTTGCTCGGTATTGGTTATTGCCGAGCAAAATCAACCAAGACCTAACAATACCGAGCAATCTTGGGTCTGTTCCGGGTCGGGTTGTCGGAGCGCGCGGTAAATAATGAAAACGCGTGGCACGATTCTACTGGCTGCCGAACGTAGACTTGCGTACGTTTACCAGACCAAATAAAAGTTCCACTTGAAGGGTGTGTATTATATGATTATACTTGCATTATTTATTTATTGCACTGCACTTTACCTTCCTTACTTATTGCACCTACATTAGTCCAATCAAAGTCAAGCTTTCTTTTTGTTAAGGGCCAATGTAAATTGTAAAGTGTAAATGTAAAGTTAGAAATTTTTAATGCAAATATAAATTATAAAATTTTGTAAAGGTATATCGAGTTGTAAATATTAAGAGTTTTAAAAATCTTAAATATGATTGTTTATTATATGCACTTATAGGAATCTAAAAGGATATGATCCTTCTTCCTTAGAAGGTTATTATCTTTTTGGAATTCTATAAAAAGACCCAAAAAAACTTGAATATTAAAAAAGAAAATATATTTATAAAGATTTGTGTCATTGCATAGGTGTAGAAATTCAAACTTATTATTGGTGAAATTTGTCCACCTTTCTTTTTTAGTTAGCCCTGTGTTGTATATATATATATATATATATATATATATATATATATATATATATATATAGTTTCATTCATATATACATTACATTCATGTGTTGATAGAGTATAAGGCTTCGTTTGAGACGGCTTTCTTACTACTTCTTAAAGCAGCTTTCTAGTATAAAAATTTTAGTTTTTAAACTGAAAGGCTGTTTTAAGAAGCAATAAAAAAGCCGTCCCAAACGGAGCCCAAGTAAAAGTAATTTGAAAGTGCATTAGTTAGGTGCATGTTATATTCGAAAGTTTTTCGTTTAAACTTTAAACTTAAATCCTTGATTCCAGATAAATAAGAGCTAATCTTCCTTGCATATATCAGGCCTGAAAGCATGGTTTTGAAGTGTGTTTTGATTGTTAGTTGGATGTCCACTTCAAGTTTCTATTTCTAAATCAATATCAATAGTAAAGCAACAGTCTATCTTTCGAAATGATATATTATTAGCTACATTGATTTAATTATAGAACATGAAATGCAAATCCATCAATGCAATTTATTTGCGCTTTTATTGTTCACGGTATAAAACCAAACGGTTTTCTGTATTTGAACTCCGCGTGTAAAAATCTCTCATTACAATATGAGCAAAGCTTCAACAGATAATTCTCGATCTTTAGAAAAAAAAGGTACCGGATGGTTTTACGAGCCGGTGTCATAAGCCGCAACATTCTGTGGTTCACACTCTGGACTAAAGAGTCGGACCAGCAGGGCTGATGTGCAGCTCATTGATATGGCTCCACAAGTAGCCCACCTGAGACTTCTTGGAACAGTTATTCTGGAGTCTGAATGGTCACATAATAGAATTAAATAGCACTCTTTATTTGCAAAAACAAAGGTTAGCAGAAAATATCACTTTGATCATGAGTTAAAAGTTCAACTGGTGTATGGCAATTACCTATAACCATAAAAATTTTCGATGATGCACACAAAATAGAAACTACGGAGAACTAAAGAAAAATAATAAGATTATTGATAACTATACAATTTGAGGTTGTCTAGAATCTCAAAGATTGATTGGAGAGGAAAAAGGCAAGCAACACGCAAGATACTCTCAACTCCAAATAGTCATTGCAGTGAGAGAGTGAACAGCCAAAGTTTCTACAATATTTTGGTTTGGCATACACTATATATTTTTTTTAAGAAAAGTAAAGGTAGACCTAAAACGATTTGATTAAGAAGTATTAAGAATGATCTTAAAAAGATTCATGTAGCCGACCTCATAGAGTGGGATAAATGTTTGATATTGTTGTAGTTGTTCTTTATAAGAAGAGGTATTTGTAACATTACAACACCAATAATCATGGGGAAATTTGACATGTAATAATCATCAAACAAATCAATAAATGAGGGCATTCATCTACATTTTGAATTTGTAAGAAGAGGAATATAAGTAACCCTAGTGGTCGTCCTGCTACTGCTTGTTTCAATAGAACATACTCTAAATATTTAATAATTGAGAATCTTTGAAAGATTTATTTATACTAAAATACTCCAGTTTTGTTTTTAAATATTATTGCATTCCTGTTCACTCTATACCTTTGTTATCAAGGAACATGAGTCAATCTTAATGATGCCAAAGAAGTGGCTCTGATGCATACAATAAAAATATCAAATGATGATTTCAACACACCTGATTATAATATTGTGCCAATAAGTGTGCCTATTTATTTGGTAGTGTACTTAAACTAATAAAACGTTTATAGTAAGGATATAAGTATCAGCATCAAAGTATAGATGAATATATGAGCTTAAGTTCACCTAGCCCAACTAGTCCACTCTGTGGCCAAATCCCTTCTATTTTAACCTTGATCAAATTGTTAACGAACAATTTGTTAGAAGACTTCCACTTTACCTTCAACCACGATATCATCCATTGGCCTCCATCTCAGTACCTCCACTCTGATGAGGCCGCCCCTTCATTTTCTCTCTTATATATCTATTTATATGTACAAACTTGCTAGAAGACTTTCACCTCACCATCAACCAACATGTCATCAATTGGCCTCCATCTCACTACCTCTACCCTGATAATACTACACCTTCATTTCCCCTTATTTGTAGTGGTTAAAGATTAAAAGTTAGTAATCGACAAAATTTTGTGTACAAGTTACATGACTTTCTATGTTAGATTTAAATCAGAACTCACAGATCCTAAGGGATCCTACAACTATTAAAAAATCATACATTTTGAGCAAAAAATTCAAAAGAGATTCATTTAATTCTACATATACCTAGAATATTTATCATAAACTTAATTTCATTATTTGGACTACAAATCAGAGGAGTGCCAAAACGGAAAAAAACTCTTCAAACTAATGTTAGAAAATGACAACTTCAAACAAACAAAAAATGACAACTTCAAACATGTTTGTTTGGAAGGATAATAATCCAATGTTCACAGCCCAAATAGTTCAATCTTTTAATGAAAAAAATCTAACCAAGCTAAAATTCTGATAATCATGGCAATAGTTTACACCTCAGATAGGGGAAAACATACAAGCAAACTAAGGAATAAATACAACATTGCTAAATGTATATAGTAAAGAAAAGATCTCAAGAAATTAACTATAGAATGTGTAGCAAGGCATCTTAGAGTCTAGGATTTAATATTATATAGGATGAGATGCAAAAACTTATGCACACAGTCGAAGTTGCATTTCACAAACTCCTAGTTTAGGCAATTCATCGCCCTTTTAGATGGAAATGAACAAAACAAAGAGAAAGATCCTCACAAGTGATAATTTAACAATCATCTACCAAAAATCGAGCATAGAAATTAAGGGTGGTCATAAAAAAAAAATCACAAGTTTAATAACAAAAACTAGATTGTAATGGATTTCAACTAAACAATCACATAAGCAAACAAAACACTAGTTATAGAAAAAAGAGATAGAAAAGAAGACACCAAATAACAACTGCATTATGTTTGTCGTTCACAATTGCATTACACAAGAAAAAATTGCAACTAACAGGCATTCACTCTGAGAGTAAAAGAGTATAACTCATAAGTGAAAAAGTAATGGAGCTATTTTTACATAACTAGAATATCCCTCTATTTAAAATCACAAATTTCCTCCTAAGATCAACTAGTTCATTGGTGAAATCCCGAAGATGACTCTCATGGAATCCACAACCATACTTACTAACGACGAATGGTTAAATCCCAAGGTTACTAAAACTTGCAGCAATTGCCTCTTTTGCTCTATTCATTACTTCATATATGTAAGCCATTGCGATCAACCAATCTTAGAACATTCAATAAAGGCCTAGTTATTTTTAAGGCATACACAATAGTGTTCCAAAATGATTACTGCAAGATTATCTGTTGAGATTATTTTGCTTTGGCCTCTTTCGCATAAGGACCCAAAATGAACTCTTTACAAGTAAACATTTTCTTCAAGTCCAGTTGTTGTTGATGAAAACATTGTAACGTCAAGAAAGCTGTTGTGAAATGAGTCTTGACGGGTTTGACACATGCTCTTTGATTTGTGCACCTCATTAAATCAAGTAAGCGATACCTAAAATATAAAAAATTGTATACTGCCGCTGAACTTTTGGATTTTGAAAATGTCATCCATTATTAAATCCAAACAATGAGCAGGAGTCCAAAAAATATGAGAATATTTGTCCATAAATAATTTTCCCATAATACCATTGGAATTTATGTTAGCACAAAAAATTTATTGTCATATGAATAATGTAGGTTTAGGTTATGACTATCCTACAAGAATATTTTCAGCTACATTATCAGTAATAACTTGGATCACATTATGTGGTCCAATAATTTGAATATATTTACAAAATAGTTCAAACATTTTCACAGCATTCTTGGAAAAAGATCTAGCATCCATTAACTCTATAAATGCAGAACCTCTTGGACAATTCAAAAGAAAATTTATTAAACTTTTCACATTCCATGATGTTCATCCATCTGCCATTAGAGAAAAAACATATCGTCCACAATCTTCTTTGATGATGGCGTAATAGATCATGTGTATGCCCAACCTCATTCTTCAAACAAGTAACTTGTACCTTATGATAACTAGGACGTTTCATTCCGGCTCCAAAGTCCAAACTATCCAAGTGCCTCTACCATGGTAGGGAAAGTGTCATATCTCACTATATTAAATGGAATACCAACATCATACATCCATCTATAGAAAATTTGAATAGTTCTTTCACTCATTTCCTTTTTAGCAGCATCCCTCTCTTTGCTAAATTGACATTTTCTCCTTTGCACTAAATCTTCATGATTTGGTGTAAAATAAGTATCTAATGGTCCTTTGGGTCTTGATGATTTGAGGATTGATGTTGAACTCTGACTAGAAGCATTAGATTTACTTGTCCTTAACATTTTGGATGGACCATCATCCAGAATATCATCATATGTCATCACATCAAAGTCATCTCCTTTATCAAGGTTGACATTTGAAGTGTCATTAATATGTTTTTTCAGATCATTCTTCTTCAACATGGATGCCATAACATGCTCGAGGCAATTAGAACAAGGTCTAGCATTTCTAAAACCTCTAACAAGGTGTTGTTTGTGGTGTGTAATTCCTCATTTTGTTATTTTGCCACAAAAAGCACATTTAACAGTATTGTTGACGGCTTCATTAGTCAATACTGCATATTTTCATGTTGCATCCTTTTTTAAAGATTGAATTGAATCTGACATTTTATGATGACCTATAGGCAAGCAAATTCAAAATATAGTTGATATCAATTAAAAAAGATCACTGATGAATGCCAAATTAATTTACATGACTTAAACTAATAAAAAAAGTTGTTATTTCTTTTTAGACACTGAATTATCTAAAGCATAATTCATTGAGCATGCTATCTATTTCACCAAAGAATTAGGAAGGATACTCATGTAAAACATAGCTCTAAAAGAGTACATTTCAACTTAAGCATCACCTTAATATAAAATCTGAATCGCGAATGCTATAATACTCTTCATAGACAATTTATTTTCAAAGGAAATAACACTGTTAAAATTGAACAATCTTTCAGTTCACATATATGATATAAACGACAGTGAGGACCTGATACATGCCTCCAATTACAAGCTAGATCAGATGATATAGTCACAAAATAATAGCACATAAGCTTCCAAGGCAAAGGAGAAATGAAATGCAAAAAAGAAAAAAAAAATAAATCAAATGGCAGACAAAGGGCTCACTTGGCGGCCGCAATTCATTCATTCCTTCGCATGCGTTGGACAACTACAAACGAAGGAGAGTTCGGCGGAATCAGATAAATGAGAGGGCGGCAGAATCAGAGCATTCCATTCATTCCTTCGCGTGTGTGAGGATCATAGTTCGTTTGTTCCTTCACATGCGTTGGGCACCGACAGAAGATGGAGAGGGCAACAAAATCAGACGAAGGAGAGGGCAGCGAAATTAGAACACTCTGTTCATTCCTTCGCATGCTTGAGGGTTGTAGTTTGTTCGTTCCTTTGCGTGCGTTGGGCACCGGCAGAGGATGGAGCAGGAAACAGAATCAGAGGAAGGAGAGGGAGACAGAATTAGAGCACTTTGTTCATTCCTTCGCGTGCTTGAGGCCCGCAGCTCGTTCGTTCCTTTCCTTTGCGAGTTCATTCGTTCATGACACACGAACCGTGAGGGCTAGGGTTTAGGGTATTATAAAACTTAAGAAATCTTTTAATCATATTTTAAAATTAAATATTATATTATATTATAAATAAAACATATAAATATTTATAATTATATTTAAAAAAATTAAATAAAATTGTGCGATATTTTGCGCCATGAGCCGATGTGCACACATGACGCAAATAGTGCACATATTTTAAATATTTGCACAGCGCCATGTGTATAGCACCGTGGCTGCGTCGTGCCGTGCGGCATGACGCACACTATTTTGCACCATTGATATGTATGTCCACAATCCACAAGTCTACTCCAAGGAAACTCTCACAACAAAGAACATGAAAAGGGGCAAATCAAGCAAAACAGAACATCACATATAACTTTAGTCACGACTCAAGTTATGAATCACAAAAAATTTCAACATAGAAGAAATCACAGCCTAATAAAGCCAAACAACAATAAATAACATATAATTTAAGGCCCAAATCAAGACGAACAAAGAACTACTGCCATAGTAAATTAAAGCCCCAATTAGCAGCAGCAACCCAATGAAACCAACAATAAGTACACGAAAAACAGAAGCCATTCTCTTTAGGAATGAGTAAAAGCATAAAATAGTTCCCCTATTATCAGTAACTGACTAATTTAGTCACAGAATTTCATAATACCCCAATTTAATCCTCCGACTATTAGAAGATGTCTTAATTTGATCCCAAGAGTAAAAGTAACAGTTAAAGTTAATCCCAACAGTTAAATATAAAGGCATTTTGGGTATCATAGTATATGTGAAATTATATTATTATTTTTATATATTTTGTCATTTATTAAATTAAAATCAATACAAAAATTATAATTGAAGTTAAATAAATTTATTAATTATTTACGCTAATTATTTAGTTGGTTAACTTTCATTATAATTTTAATATTGATTTTAATTTAATAAATGATAAAATATATAATAATAATAATTTAATCTCGCATACACCCTAATTTCCAAAATACCCTTACATTTAATTATTGGGTTAACTTTAACTGTTACTTTTGGCTTTGGGACCAAATTAAAATATTTTCTAATAGTAAGGAGAAATTGGATCATTACGAAAATTTGGTATTAAATTATGTATTTACTAATAGTCGGATGACTATTTTGGCCTTTTACTCTACGAATTATCATCATTGGCATGTTTGCACCAAAATAAACAAATATCGATAAGAAATGACATAAAACAACTAGTGCAAAACCAAAGGGCATATGTCAATTTGCTCATTTGAATGCTCACATCCAACATTTTTTATGAGCATAAATTTTGATGTTTGCATAACACTGACATTTAAATATAATAAATCAGCAATCAAATAAGGGTAAATATCTAAAAGACAAAAGGGGCAAACCATAATGCAGCCTACAAAGGACCCAAAAGGTAAGGCCTCCTCCGACAGAGAATACACCAGCTGTGTGTCTCATGAGTCGAGTGCAAGGCTTTGCATCTGATCTCATCAGCTCTCCATCAGACCACCCAAGTATCCGCCTCAAAGCCATAGTAATTTAAGCTATAACTGAAAGCAATGTTATTTAGAGATCTTTGTTATTCACTCAACCTGTCAAATATTGATAGAGAATACAAGATTAGAAAGTCTAAAAATCCTAACAAAAAGAAGACAGTGTTAGCTATTCAGCATCAAATCACAAATACCACTAGAAGAACTTGTACAGTTATTTTTTCTTGATAGTTTAATATTGCACGAGCAAATATCTTTCTATTTTCAACTTGAAAGAAAATTTATCATTTTAAATAAAGTAAAAAAGGCATAAGCAAAACAAAATCCTGCAAATTGAAATAGATATACAACAACTATATATAGAGCCGATAAAGATCCCATAAATATGCGTGAGAACATGCACACACTCATTGTAAAGGTGTTGAATCCTCTCCACCAATTATCTTTCAAAATTTTAAATTTTTAATGAACGAGCTTCTTAATGAACTCTAGAAACAAACATTAACAAGATTACTTTGATCAGAAACAAAACTTAACATTTTGAGTACCACAAATGACAAGATAGAAGTAGAAATTTAAAGTGAAACCAATATTTAGTATAGGAAGAACCAACTGTGTACTTACACTTATTTGAACAAAAATCTACAACCTTACATAAAATTTTCCAGAAAGAAAAAGAATAAAAAGGTGTCATGACTTTTTCACGGAATGGATTATGTGACGCGATATTATACAAATGGTGTGAATATGATATGAAGGTTTTCTATTGATACAACGTCTAACTAAATAATTTCCCGGCACAATATAGTAGGCCAGTAACGCAGGAGGGCATTCCAGTTATCTAATGAGTTAACGAGAAAGCTTTTGCTTGCTCAATTTGTAAATAGAAACAAAACAAAAAATTCAATAAAAAATCTTCAGAGATAATGTAAACCAGAAAAGAAAAACGCCTCCTTGATCGCCTATTTGCTCCAAACTGCAAAGGTTCTCGCATCTTCGCTCACCTATTTTCTCGAAACAACGCAGCTTCGGCCACAATCTGTGTGGAGAAGAAGGAGGAGCAATTCGGACACGAGCGGTGTAGGAAATCAGTGTTCAGGCACGAATGGCATAGGGAAGGAGGGTTTCGAGCACGGGTAGAAAGTGGGGGGCTTCGGGCATGAGTAGAGCGGGCTAAGAGCAATAGGGCAACTGCGAGATTTTGTGTGGGCTTAAGAGAGGTGTGGACGACTCAAATAAATATATTACAACAAAAACAAGAAAGATAACAATTAGTAATTAAATATCTGTTATTATTAATTAAATTATATGTGAGAATATAATATCAATTAATAGATAAAAATAATCTCTTATTAAATATATTTTTTAATATTTAATTAATGTTTATAATTAATTTATTTATTATTATTATATTATTTATATTAAATTATTCAACAATTTACAATAGGATTTAATTGATTTCAATATCAAACACTAAATGAGTTATTTAAGGAGCTTGCTCACGAGATCCATATCGAACATGAAATGAGCTTCCTATCGAGCTTTACATAATGTTATTCATGAACATAAATGAGCCGAATATATGGTTGTTCAAGCTTGTTTATTTAATCATCAAGAATTAAAAAAAAATGATCAAGTTTATTTGATTACTTAATCAAATAATTACGAACAAGCTTAAATCAAGTCAAGCCGCGAGTAGCTTATCGAACACTCGGTTGGCTTGCAACCCTAACAAAAACAGTAAAACACCACTCTAAAAATCTATATATGGTTATTTTGATTTTGCATACACTATTTTTTTATTGTTAAGAAAAGCAAAGCTAGATCTAAAAAGACTTAATTAGAAATTATTACGAATTACCTTTCTTATTAGATCTAAATAAGAATTTGCCATTTAACATAACAATTGGGAAAAAAGAATTCATGTTGTCGACCCCACATAGTACGGTAAATACTTGATATTATTGTTGTTGTCGTCCATACTAATTTTCTATAAAAATAGGTATTTGTAACATACAACACCCATAAAAACCTAATAAGAATCAAATAATCTACTGACCAATAAACTCTCACTCTCACGGCAAATTATTGCATTCGGTCACCGGAAGCGGAAAATAGGTTCGGACATCCAATAAAAATTTGTCACGTCACCTGCGCTTTAGTTGCGCTTTGACTGCGCTTTGACCTGCGCTTAATTTAAATAATATTTTATTAATATCCGGACCTATCTCCGCGTCCGGTGACCGGATGCAATAGTTTGCCCACTCTCAAAGGAGTCATAAAGGACTCACTAAACCACCCATTAATACATAATCATGGTGCATTTTACCATTTATAGTTGCTAAAACATATCCAGAATTCGATTTCTACAAGGAATGTTTAATCAGGTAGTAGACAGTTTATAAAACGTGAAGGAACTCGGTTGAATTCCTCCATGTGGAAAGGCGAAGAAAGATGAACAATATAGCTCCATTTATATACAAAAAATCATTACACCTTCATCCTATGGAATCACCTCTCCATTTATCCCTTCTACATATTATCAGCCAATGACTTGAACTTTGCTTATTTTAGTTGAAGCATATCGCTTTAAGCGCATATATTAGTTGTTTAAACATTCATGAAAATTAGAAGATATCATACTCTTAATTAAAGAGAATATGGCATGTAATCATTGGGAAATTTGACATGTAATCATCAAACAAATCCATAAATGATGGCATTCATCGACATTTTGAATTTGTAAGAACAGTAATATAAGTATATCCCAGCGGTTGTTCTATTTCTGTTTGTTTCAATGGAACATACTCTAAATATTTAATAACTGAGAATAGATAAATGTTTGAAAGATTTCTTTATACTAAAATACTTCGGTTTTGTTTTAAAATATTATTGGACTCTTGTGTGCTATATTCCTTTGATATCATGGAGCATGAGTCAACCTTAGTGATGCTGAAGAAGTGGCTTTGATGCATACAATAAAAAAAGAAAATCAAATGGTGATTTTAGCGCACCTAATTACGGTTTCGTTTAGGACGGCTGTTTTATTATTTTTTAAATTAACTTTCTAGTATAAAAATTATATTTTTTGTATTAAAAAGCTATTTTAAGAAGCGGTTAAAAAGAAATCACAAATGAAGCCTATAATGTTATGTCAATAAGTGCCTATTTATTTCATAGAGAGCATACTTAAACTAATAAAATGTTTACAATAAGGGTATAAGTATCAGCATCAAAGTACTAATGAACATACCAAAGCATCCATACTAATTGAACAATTACATATTTTCAATAACAAAGGTTGGGGGACAATTTTTAGATAGAATGTGAACCATCATATCATTCATGTGTTCTGCAGTAATTAATCATTTTACTATACCAAATTCACATGTAACTAAGGATATCTTCTATGTACATATATTTTCTAGAGTTGGAAACATTCTCTTTCATTCTATTTTATTTTGTATTAATAGTTATTGTGTCATGGTTTTGTTAGTCAAATTGATTTGAAATGATCTTGTATTATGATGGGATTATATGAGCTATAGCCCACTCCATGGACAAATCCCTTCCATTTTAACCTTGATCAAATTGTTGACGAACAACTTGGACTTCCACCGCACCTTCAACCACCATGCCATCAATTGGCCTTCATCTCACTACCTCCACCTTGTGAGATCACCTCTTCACTTTCTCTTGTATATATATCTAGATGTACGAAGTTGTTAGAAGACTTCCATCTCACCATTAACCACCGTGTCATTAATTGGCCTATGTCTGACTACATCTACCCTGATGAGACAACACCTTTATTTTCTCTCTTCTATATCTATCTATATGTATGTATGCATGTACATATGTACGAATAATTTATTAGAAGACTTCAACCTCACCTTCAACCATTATGTTATCAATTGGCCTCCATCTCACTACCTCCACCCTAATGAGGTTTCCCCTTCATTTTCTCTCTTATATATCTATCTACATGTATGTATGTGTTGACCTCGATTTTCGCTCAAGCACTCTCGAGCATCTTCGATCGGCTTAATTAGACCTCGTCGAACCCATTTCGAACTCGAATTGACCCGGATTGATTTTAATTAAACTCGACCCTATTCAATCAAGCCCGAGCAATTTATTTTGACTGCGACGAGTTCAATTTGACCCGAATCGTCTCTGATTTGATTTGATCAAATCAATTGATCCCAGATCTGATTTAAATCAGTTCAATTTAATTCAATTAAATCCCAATATACTTTTTCTTTCATTTGAATTCATTCCCTAAATCTAGTAATCTCATCAACGGCTCAGATTTCTCCCAAAATCTGTATTCGACCGTTGCCAATTTTCAATGGCGTGAGACCCGATTCGCTGGCTCTCTCTCGGGATTTGGACACAGCCCGCTCCCTCTATCTCGGCTCTCCCCATTTTGCCTCAGGAGGTTCACGCGAAAGCCCTAGCCGTAGGGGATCGCAAGAGGAGTGAACTCCCAGCTACCCTCTCAGTTTTGCACGGCCGAATCCCTCTCTCCCTCTCCGATCCCCTCTTAGTCGCAGAAATAGGGAGGAGCCCGAAGGTCTCCAGCTTCCTCTCCTTCCCTCGCGCGAGCTAGGGGAGACCGAGCCCTCTTCCTCTCTCAGATTCGCGAGCCTAGGACTGAACCCGACGGTCTCCGAGCTCTATTCCTTCGCCATTCTTGCGATCTACCTAGTCTACCCGATATTCCTCCAGCAGGAAGCCCGACGCCGGCATCCCGGTCTCCCTTGTTCGTGGACGCTGAGCCCTAGCCGATCGAACTTGTGAGTTTGTTCGGCCTCCAGGAAGACCCCAACCGAACTCCTTTCTCCCGCTCCCCTTCTGTTCGCGAAACGCAAGCCCGACGCTAGCCCTAGCCATCCCGACGCCGGCGTCGCCTCCTTCGAGTTCGTTCGACCTCCTTTAAGGCTGCAGGTATAGCTTTCTCTCTTCCTCCCCTTTTCATTCTTCTTCTCCTTTTCCTTTTCCTTCTTCTACTCCTTGTTCTTGTTCTTCTTTTTCTTCCTTTTTCTTATCCTTCATGCTTCTCCCCTCTCCCTTAACCTTTCTTCTCTACCTTAGCTACCATGAACTCTTTTCATGGGAATTTGGAATTTTTGGTGAGTAGTTTTATTTGGCAGCAAGTTGCACCTATGGAGATTTTTTTTTATTAAGTTTTATTTTTGACTAAGTTTGAATGTGGATTAAAGTACTATGGTGTGTATGTCATCACACCATTAATGCCCTTGATTTCTAAGTAAAGGTTTGCACACTCTCTATGATAGGTTTCATGGCAACATTAAAACTCTTCACAGAAAATTTAAGAATAAAATTACCTCTACCTCCCTTTATTATGTTCATGCTTTCATGTGTTCTTATAGAAGTGATTTGTCTCATGAATCATAGAACTCTCCTTTTAGACGAATACATGGTTCTATGAGGTTGTGGATATGCCTTGTAGCAATGCATATGTTATTGGAGTTGTCTTATTTTTGCGCAAAATCTGTAGAGATTTATGCCTCTTAGTGGTTAGTAGGAGAGATTTACTCTTAGTTCATGTTGCATATCATGAAGTCTTCGGTGTGAATGTTAGAGAGGCTTGGAAGGCTATTCCGATCTTCCATCAAAATGTGCATACAAGGTGTTTGGTGGAATGCCACTATAGGAAGATCGTGATGTTTTTGTTCAAATTGAGGTGCCATTTTGTTCGTTACTCATAACTTATAGTTGAACAAAATGTTTTTGCAAACATTGATATCTCATTCAAGAGATATGATATTATTTGAATTCTCTTTTATTCACGCTCATTGTCTCCACCTCTTGTTTTCATTGCATTGGTAGCATGTTCCACTTAATGAAAATTTGATGTAGCATGAAAGCTTACATGCTTGGAAATGTTAAGTACTTGTGCTGGAATCAACTCTTTATGTGGTGCGAGTTGCTCTCATATATGCATGTCCCAACTTAAAGGAAATATATGCCAATATGAGAATGCAAATGTCCTTGTGGTTGTTATGATTGGCATATGCATATACTTGTTGGAGAATAAGAGCTAAAGAAACTCACGTGCACCTCGATCTTCTTCTGTTACAAATGGCCACTTATTGTGAATGAAGGGAGCATATGTGTATTTGGTAGATCTCAATTGTTGATGGATGTTTCGTGCATTGGTATACTTGGGTATTTCACATGTAAGTGATTTTCATGCTATAATGTAAAATTTAAGAAAAAGAAGAGGAGAAGCAATGTGTTAATAGTCCCTTCTCAAATATATGCATATCTCTATGCTTTGCAAAAATTTAAATGAAATTTTGAGGGATCTTTCTCACTGTTTTCTTACAAAAATACTTAGGGCATTTGAGTAGATATTTCGTTGCTTCTTTATAGAAATTCCTACTATTTTTGTGAAGCTTTTGCCACTGTTTTGTAAGCGATCAAATGCAGTTTTTACTGTTTTGGAGCTCCTAATTTGTGTTGGGAGCATAGTATGTGCAGATTTTCACTATTTCGATGTCCCAAACTATTTTGGTAATATAGTGTGTGTAGTTTCTTCGCTGTTTTAACCTCTAGATTGCTTTGGGAATAAAATAAGAGCATATTTTTGATGTGTTTTACGTTCCAAATTGTTGTGAGGATCAATTGGATGCTTTTTCTACTTGTTTCATACCCCAAACTGTTTTAAAAAAAAATGAGATGTTAACATCTTTAGCACCATAAGCAAGTGAGAGGTCTATTATGTAATTGTGCTTTGTTAATACTCATTTAACATAAAGAAGATTTAGTGAATTTTAATTCCACTCATGTAAGTGTGGTATGTGTAGGAAGATTTGAATTAGAGCTCTTACATCTTTACTATTCCATTTATATACCATCCGTTGGCATGATTAGGAGAACTTGTTTGAAAGATTTCTATGTCTTGATTTGAGAGTAAAGTCATGGCTTTTAATTTAAAAAAAAAAAAGAATTACTTGGAATTGTTGGTGACATGTAGCATGAAAAATACAAGTTTGTTGGGAGAAATTTCATGTCTATTCTAAATCATTTGATAAATGAAATGCTTATATCTTTGACTAGTAAATGTTTATACGTTCCATACATGCTTAGAATGTAATTGTCTAAATGCAATGTTTAGAGTGTTTCTTTTGTGAAGTTTTAAGGTGGAGATTGTTGGAAAATGTTACAAGTTTTATATCTGATTTCATGCTAGAAAGATTTGGCTAATTATTTTACATTGAAAGGTTTTCTTGAAGTTTTTTTTTTTTTTTTTCTTTTTTTTTGTGAGTGTTTTGTGATGAATGCTTTGCAATGAGAGGTCTTTATAAAACCTTCTCGTTGGAAAGTTTGGTGTTTTCTACCCCACTCCAAATGAGAGGAGAGGCACTTGATTAGTGGTTATTTGGGTAGGATTTTGTGACAAAAAGGAATTTTGGTAGATAGCTTTTGAGGAGGTTTCGCGTAGTAGCCCATTGGAAAAGTCTTAGCAAGTTATTTCAAGAGGTATGACTTTATGATTGAACTTGTGTAGTAGGATCTCTTAGTATCCTTTGGGGAATAGTTAATGCTTTCCTATTTGAATCAAATTCTTTTAGTGGTTATGGCTAAGGATGAACATTGGAGGTTTAGACTTTAGGAGGTTTTGGGTTAGACCCTTTTAGAGTCTCTTTCCATAGGATGGATTTTTGGAGTTTGGAATCTTAAAGAGCCTGGAGTTAGAACACCTCTAGTGTCTTTTTGGGAATAGGGTATTATTCATTTGTCTGGTTTAGATTCCTTTAACATTAGCTTCCATAGAGAAGAGGTATAAAATTTTTGAGAGAAATACAAAACAAAAGAAAACTCTTACTTTGGATTTAGAATTGGGAATTTGTATCCCATTAGTAGATATAGATTTGTTTGTAGTGTGTTGTGGGTAGAAGTTTTAAAAAAATATCAAGTGCCCCGTTTGGAGTGGGAACAACAAAGGGCATTGTTAATGTTGCTTTAGGATACACTTGACTTCAAAGAAGTGTGTCCAAAACAACAATGCCTACATTCCTTTTATTTGTAATTTTCATTCTTTTCTTGCTACTGCTTTTCTATCTATTATCATACTTTTATGCATAAATCCCTAAACCTAGTGACACATGTACGAAAGTTCTAAGGGTTAGAAAATGAAACCTCCTTTTATCCCTACAACACTAGTGACATTTAAGGACAAAAATTAAGGATCGAGTCTTAGAAAACATAGACTTAGGATGCATGTTCCTTATAGGATAGAGACATCAAAATGAAAACTTAGTGACACGCATTCCCAGGTTTGAGTTTCCTTTTCTTAATCCACTAATAATCAACCAATGAAATTAATCTTAATTCAATGCTTAACAAGTACACTAATACACTTAATTTGTACTCAAACTACAACTAACATTTCATAATCCGTAAAATACAAAATCTAAATCCAACTCAAATAATTTAATAAGAAACTCCTAACCAATTTAAGGTCTAAAAGATGTAGACTTAAAATTAGGAGATTCAAACCTAAGCTAAAATTTCTTAGGATAAAAGACTCCTAAAATATCAAATCTTAGACTAACTTTTAAAATCAATCAACAAATTTGATTAATAAATTCCTTAATCTACCTTTCTTTTCTAATTTACAACCAACTTAATAATTCAACAAAAATTGGTTGCCACTGGGTAACCCAGGCCTACGAGGCTATTAAGTTAGCCCCAAGGAGGGTGAAATAAACCTCACGGCCTCGGTGTGAAACAAAGGTGGTAATCAATCAAACACTAAAAATAAAATTCTAAAATCAATCCTAAATTACTAATATTTAAACTTCAATTAAAATCTCCCCTTGGCCTTGAACAAATAAAAAAAATGCAAATAACTTTAATTAAATTATCCTACATAGGATCTATCAAATACTGCACAGCCTTCACACACCTTAGACCGGTTTGATTAGGACACTACTTCTAGTCCTAGGTTAGGCTTGCATTTTTCTTTTGCTATTCAGTATTTACTACCTATACGTGTTCTATAAATGCAATTCTTACATTTTCTGTCAGTTATACTTTCTTACTTACTTGCATTTCTTTTCTGAACGGCATCTACGCTTATATATATGTTTTCTTTTGTCTTACTTCGCGAGGTACATCCGGTGTTGCATTGTCAACGATTAAGCGGCGTCAATTGCTTATAAGCTTTTAAGTGGCAGCGCCACAGCAGGTACATTGTGTCTTGCACGATCAGGGATCAATGAACCATTTACTTGCTTGGAGCTATTAAGTGGCTGCGCCACGGTCAGGTATGACTTCTGCAACTTAAACTCTTAATTACATTTCGGAACTGCTACACTCCACACACATATTGTTGATAGGTATTCTAGTATGTTTAGGTAGTCAGCCATAGGTTAGTGCACTGACGAAGCTTTGGCCCTATAGGTCAAAGCTTTTCCCCCTTCTGTGAGCCCTAGAGACCATTAGGGTCATTTAGGCCTGTAGAGTAGGCCACCTATTATGCCGGTTGGCATTGTTGTTTTCCCACACGAAGTGGGCATCGTTGGTTTTCTGCTAGGATTCTGGCCCTTTCCGGTTTTGGGTACGATACCCCCCTCCCCTTTTCTTTTTTTTCTGTGAGCCTTAGAGACCATTAGGGTCATTTAGGCCTGTCGAGTAGGCCACCTATTCATGCCATTGGGCATCGCTGTTTTCCCACACGAGGTGGGCATGATGATTGATGATTTTCTGTGCGGGTATCTTGCCTGAAGGATACCCTTAGGGTGTGTTTATTTATTTTTTTTCTGTACTCTGGATGTCATGCATACATCTGTTCTTACACACTTTTCTCCACAACGCACTTTACATACATACATTGCATTAGTGGACCTAAGGATCTTTCTTACTCATGCATTTGTTTCATGCATCATACGACGCTAGATATACTCCTCTGCATATTACAGAGTTTCAAATCCTTGCTTCTTTAGGATAGAGCCCTCCCATCTTGCATACATATTGGACGGTTGGTTGTGCCTAGGATTTTAGCTGGCTTCCTTTTTCAGGTAAGGAATAAGTCCAGATTGCATTAGCTAGGTCGTAGATGTTAGTATCGTATGTGCGATACTACATCTTCCATAGATTTAGGGTCTAAAGGTGAGGGATACGAGTGCATTCCTACACACCTTAATGGTGGGTGAGTTTTCCATTCTTTCGGAGACTATAAATCCTACCCATCCGCGTCACATAGATGACGCCACCTCCTTCTCTCCCTCGTGTATGTATGAATGCGTTGTCTCTTCTCTTTTTCTCCAGTTTTCTCTTCTTTAAGCCAGCCGGATGTTGACTGAACCTTGTGTGATTGATTGAGCCAAGTTGGGACGTTCCCCTTTGATTAGGAAAGCCTAGAAATCCCTTGCACTAAACCCACTTTAGAGGAGATAATCTAACATCCTTAATCGAGAGTTTTCTTAGACCAAGGTCTAAGATGTAATTAACTACGGGGGCTTGCGCCCGTAGGAAACCGATCCCCACAATCAAATAAACCTCATTCGAGCTGATGTATCGAATGGAGGAAATCTCGTGAATTTAGGGTTATAGATATTATTATCCATCGAGGTGCGTAGGTGAAAACCCACTATCCTCCATGGCTAATCGTATCTATAACTCCATCTGCTCTTCCATCGGCCTGCTTGTGTCGATTGTAAAGGTCTACGACCATTTTGTCCTACGGGATAGTGTGATCGTACCCTTTGCATTCGAACCACACGAGCAGAATCCTTTCGGAGACCCACAGTATGAATATATGAATTTATGTATGTATGTATGTATTGGCCTCTATCTCACTACCTCCATCCTAATGAGGATGCCCCCATCATTTTCTCTCTTATATATCTATCTATCTATATGTATATATGTATATGTATTAGCCTCCATCCAATACCACTTTCTTGATGAGGCTTCCCCTTCATTTTCTCTCTTAAATATTTATTTATATGTATGTATATATGTGTACACATGTAAGTTCACATATGTCCTGACTGTATACTTGTACATGCCTTTTCAGATTCTTAACATGTATTTAATAAGTTACAAAGACAGAACTCGAACCACATAGACCTTAACAATGAAGACTCGCACAAGGGTAGTAATCCTCAACTCGATAAAGTGATTTCATGAGAACCAATTCTTAGGGAAACACCAAGGGTTTGAAGAGGACCCCTAAGAATTAGAGGACTCATCCCAATTATGTGAAGTACACTCTCAATGAAACTAGTTATTAACCTAAGAAGTGAGCCATTAAATGCAATCTAACAAACTAGCTACAAGAAAGGATCATTCCGAGAAGACTCAAGCACGCATCTTCAAGCCCAACTGATCATTGAGTCCACTATCCCCATAACTCAAGTAACTTTCCCATATATAAAGACAACTCAATGACTCCATCCAAGAGGTCAACAATGTCACCAAAAGACTTATCGATAACATCCCTTATTGCTTGAAGCATTCCAGGATTTGCCTCCTTTATGAACATTCAAAATAAGGGAAATCACCCCAAGGATGAGGAGTTGTGCCATAAAATAATGACCATACCCGATTCTCAGAGCAAGACATGTGTCCAAGTTAGTCCCCATTAGGTATCATTTATTATTATACTTTTTATCTTTGTTGATAAAGTCTTCCTTATTGTACAGCCATGAATACTTCTGTAGGTACTTTGTTCACATGTGTCTTATAGTTTACATTTTGATCGAGCAAAAAGGAGGACACACTCAACTCTCGGGGTTGCTCTCTCAAGGGACTCACTTAAGAACTAGAAGGAGCTTCATGCTGGAGCTTAGCAGATTAGGACTAGTCACCACATCTAGGCTGCCGCCTCCCCCCTAAGGGAAGTGTGACCTAAGAAGTCCTTTAAATCATCTATGTTGGTGGATCGATTAGTGGAGGCAGGGATGAGAAGGGGTTAGCTGCTTGGCCAAAGTGAACATGTATGTGATGCACTAGCTTGAGGTTTTCCCTTTATGCTGAGTCCTGGTGGTTGGGATTGTTTTAGGGGTTTTCTTATATCTTGTTGGGTCCTATTATGTCCTTCCCTGGTACTGTTGGTGGGTTTTTGTTTGCAGGTTTTTTCTAGAGTTCGGTAGCCTATTTTGGTTGCTGTTTGGTGGTGTCCTAGTGTTTTGTGTCTGATTTTGGCTTGTTCCATAATTGATAATGGTTTTTGTTGGTCGAAGTGCTGTTGTTAGCTTTTTTGGATGCCATTTCAGTAGTTTGTTGGCTATTGTTATGATTTGGAGCTAGTTATGCTGTTTAGTTGCATATTTGGAAGGTTGGGGTTTTTTGGTTTTTTTGTGTTAGGTCAAATTCTTTATGCTATCTTCCTATGCTTGGAGGTTCTCTTTTGTTGAGGTTGTTGTGGCTTTTATTTGAGGCTTGAAGGCTTTTGGATGTGAGGCCTGTTTGCTATCATCTTGTGCTTGGTGGATCTCTTTCGTGGAGGTTGTTGAGGTTTTTTTATGAGGGTTATGAATATTGTGTTGAAGAGCAGCTAGCTGATTGATTTCAATGGTGTAGCCTCCTGTGTTTTTTGGAGGTGTTTTTACATGGTTGGGCTGTTTTTTTCTTTCCTTTGGCTATATTGGATCTTATGATTATGGTTTTTAGATGTTTCTTTAATGGATCTTTTTGCCATCCTTTTTTGTTCTTTGCAGGATCTGTTGATCCTTGCTTCTTTTAATTCTTCTCCTAATTTTTAAGAGTTTTTTCTTTCCTTTGATTAGGTTCTAGTTTGAATTCGTAAGTTTTTCTTTGTTTTTTCTTACTATTCATTTGTAATATTTGTAACTTTTTATTTTTTGGAATGAAATTGGGCATCCTTGCCTATTTTTTCCAAAAAAAAAAAAATACTTGAGGCAGTCAAGGGAGCATGTGATCTTTGAAAAAATTTGCAAGAGCAAATGATGGATCAGAGGAAGTTTGATCAAGAGCTTGTTGCTGCTTGTGTGAGGAAGTTTGTCTGGCTAAGTAAAAGCTGTGGTTTGGTTCAAGCCTTCAAGGCTAATAACTATGTTTGTTCTTCCCAAGATTCATATTATCATATCAGCTCCTATAATTAATGGGATAATGTATTAAAGTTCACATGATTATGACTACAATAGAATCAATCTCAAAATCAAATAAAATTTTAAAACATCTAAGACCTCGTGGTTTTATTTTATTCTTTTTATCCTTAAAGTTTATTCATGTCAACATCTAAAATGTACCTACTCTTGACTTCATGTGCGGGGGAGAAAATATTTTTAATTGGCAAACGTTTGCTTGTTGATTTCATGTTAGGACTTCAAAATTTAATTTTCAAGAATCATTATGCTAAATTTTAGATTTGGTTTGAGATAGCTTTCTTAATACTTATTTTCTAAAAAAAAATTTAGCTCAAAAAATTATGTTAGAAAGTAAGAAGAAAGTTGTCCCAAACGAGAACTCAATTATTTTTTCTTAGGTTTCGTTTGGAGCAACTTTAGTACTGTTTTTTAAAACGGATTTCTAGTACAAAAATTTCAAATTTGATTTTAAAATGGCTTCTGCGAAGGTAACGACGATCCTTCTCCCATTTCGCGCGTTTTTTTGTCAAATCCGGTTGAGAGAGCAAAATAGCGTGGTTGAACAGTGCAACGCCAATATTGACGTCGCACTGTTCACCCGCAAGTAAATGGCGGAAGATTTGGCATTCGGCTAGAGCTATTGAACGACTCCATACGCATGTTTAGCGTTCGGTTGGAGATGCTCTTAGACCATCTCCAACCGTTCGGCAAACAACTGAATGGAGGGCCTCATGACTCGCAATCGAACGCCTTTTCCTCCGCCATTTGATCACGGATGAACAGCACGACGCCAATATTGGAGTTGCACTGTACATCTGCGCCATTTTTCGGTCTCTACTGAACTTGCGGAAGAAAGGCGCAAAAGAAAAGAGCAACGGTTAGGGGGCAAAATGGCGTTCAATAGGAGATGAATCACGACACTTTTGGTTTCACTGCATTTTGCAATGAAAAATGAGATTTTCGGTTGGAGACGCCCTTAATACTTCCTAAAGTAGCTTTTTAATAATAAAAAAAAGATTTTAGTTCAAGAAATTATTTTAGAAAGCAAGTCTAAAATTGTCCCAAATTGGACCTCAATTATTTCTTCTTAGGCTTCGTTTGAGACAGCTTTCGTACTATTTTTTAAAACGTCTTTCTTGTACAAAAAATTTAAATTCAAAAAATTTGTGTTCTAAAAAGCTGTTTTAGAAAGCAAGAAAAAAGCAATCCCAAACGAAGCCTTAATTGATAACTCTTAGCTAATAATAATAATGACATAAGCATGTTTTGTGGCTGCCAAGTCAAAAGTGTTCTTTTGAATAAAGCTAGAATAGTTAATCAAAGACATGCTCAAACAAACCAAACAGTATAAGTTACAAACAATTGTTTATAAAGTTGATACACAATTAGTGAAAATTAATTAATATTAAAACATTTGATTTTGATGTGCATGTAGTTTAATAATGCAAATTAAGCATACCAAACCGCAAAGCTCGGCCACCAATTGGCTCCCATGCAACTTCACCAATGCACTAACTGCCTAGGCGTGCTCTTGGCTAAAATGGTATGCTCACAAATTTTTAGGGCGAATTATTGCGTCCGGTCACCGGATGTCCGGACATCCAATCCGGTGACGCCACGCCACAACACCTTTTGATGACGTGACAACACTGGATTGGTGTCCGGACGAATCCGAACACCAGACGCAATAATTTGCCAATTTTTAGAGAGTCCCAATTTTGAGTTCACTTTGTGGATTTTTTCGAGATAGTATTTATTAATATGCTGAGTTGAATTTAATTTTATATGTGGGTTCGACTACATAAATCTTTTTTTTTTTTCATTATGATCTATTAAGAATCAAATTCTCATTTAAATCTAATAAACAAATGTTATTCTACTACTTTCTAATCAAATCTTTCTTAACTTTGGCATAGTTTAATACATCTATTCTCATAATCGAGTCATAAGAAGGCTGTCACTTGATGTGACCAAACTATCTAAGATGATTGTCTCTAATCTTTCCAACCATAAGAGCTACCCTAAGATTATCTCGTAACATATGTTGTAGCTTAATAAAATTTATATTGAATAGACTTAAAAATGATTAGAATATCTTTCAAATTAGTGTAATATAAATTCTTCATTTACAGACTAATAATTTTTTAAGTGTATTTTTGACTTATCTTTATTAGATTTATGTTTCGTTTATGATAACTTTTTATTAGTTTTTAAAACAGTTTCTATTACAAAAAATTATTAAATTAAAATTTTTTATACTAAAAATTGTTTATTAAAATTTTTTATACTAAAAATTGTTTATTAAAATATTAAAAAGCTATCCCTTAGACTTCGTTTAGGATAACTTTTTTTGTAGTTTTTAAAAGTAATATTTTATATTTAAAAAATAGTAAAAAAATTGTTACTAATGAAACCTTAGTTATAGTGAGTTATACATACTAAGGAAAGAAAAAAAAAAGGTGTTATATGAACAACTAATAAGAATAAATTTATTTGAAGAAGAGAGAGTTATTCTAAAATTTGCTATTCAAAATCAAGTCTTTCCATTATTTCCATTATTAAATAATTATTGTTTTTCATATATTTTAATTAAAATCAGAATATTATTGTTTTTTAAAACAATATTAGAAATTATATATAGATTTAATAGGATGAGCACCAGATTGTCTGGAGGTAAATCAGGATGTGTCACATCACCCCCGGTACACAACGGTCTACAGCAAAATGATGACTTGACGCGTTTTAATTCGCCTCCGAACGATGTTGAACCTACTCAAAAACCCTATCTAAAGTTTTATTTTATTTTTCAGCCGAAAGCTATAGTTTCAAGCGCTGATATTAGATATGTTGCTTAAGAAAAACTGCTAAGATAGAAAAATAATTTCTGCATTGTGAAGAAGAAGCTCTCTCTTTCTCTTTCGACCATAAGTCTCCTTTTGCGCTGCCAAAGTCCAACCTATTTGAAAACCCCAAGAAAGAGACCCCTGCTCAAGCGTACGGGCTACAATTATATTCCTCCCTTCTCTCTTCAACCTCTTCTCCCTATTTCATACTGAAGAGAAGCAATCATTCTCATCCATTTCTCTAGTTTCTGCTGTACAAAACCAACTCCACTTATTTCCGCCTCCCATTTTGACTTCTTCCCTATTGTGCCAGCTCATTCTCTGAAAAAAATTGCATCTTGGCTTGACTCTCGCCTTCCCTTTCATCTCGTCTGGGTTTTCTTGATTTCTTCCTTTTGAGCCATCACTTGGTTTGCTTTTTCCTCTTCTTGTCGTCTGCGCTTGCTTGATTTTGATTGTTCTTTTTTTCTTGTCTGGGTTTGGGCTGTAGATCTGTTCGCGGAGGTCTCGGATCCGCGGTTTCAGTTGAGCCGGTCAGTCAATGGGAGTCGCCATTGCTAAACCTTTGCTCCTTGTTTAGGTCTATATCTTGACTATTTCTGCAGTGAAAGCTGATGAATTCGATTGGGTTTGTTTTGTATGCTGGTGCGATAGCTTGTTAGGATCCTGATATCTAGGCTTTGCGCCTCCACTACTTATGATGCAAGAATACCGGGAAAGGATTCTGCGGGTTAAGGGATTTTTTGGTTTTTTGCGGCGGCTTTCATCGCCGTCGGCGGTGACCTCGCTGCTTACGTGCTGCTGCTTCTATAGAGCCGTTGGGGCGCTTATCCATTCTCGCTTTTCTTTGATAGAGTTATCATCGGTTCTGGATCGTTTATGCTTTGCTAGATAGGGTATGGGAAACAGCAGTTCTCGGGTCATTGGTTGCTTCGTGCCTTCAGGCAATGGAAATGATGGAAACAATTTGGAGTTTTTAGAGCCCTTAGATGAAGGGCTAGGCCATTCCTTCTGTTATGTTAGGCCAGTGATTGTCGACTCTCCCGCCCTAACCCCTTCCACTTCTGAGAGGTACACTGTAGATTCAAGTAACCTCAGTTCTGAGATACAGAGTGGCTCTTTTAGGCAGGAAGCGAGTGCAGAGGAGGTGGCTGGCCTGAACAGGCCAAATAGTAAGAACCTCTCTGAAACTACTTTTAAGACCATTTCTGGTGCCTCAGTCAGTGCCAATGCTTCTACCGCCAGGACTGGCGGCAATCTGAATGTTTTGCTCTCTTGTGATGTCCAGGAGCCAGCTGCTTCATTTGAGAGCACGGCTTCATTTGCTGCGATACCTCTGCAGCCGGTGCCTCGAGGATCCGGACCCTTGAATGGCTTTTTGTCGGGGCCATTGGAGAGGGGCTTTGCTTCAGGCCCTTTGGAAAGAGGGGCAGGATGCATGTCAGGGCCATTAGATAGAGGTATGTTTATGTCTGGTCCTCTTGACGGAACAGAGAGATGCAATTTTTCTGCTCCGCTTGGTTATGGTGAGAAGAAGGCTGGGATCAAACGGCTTGTGAGGAGTGTGAGCAAACCCATGAGACGTGCTTTCTCTCGAACATTTACAAAACGCTTTCAGGGTTCTGGTTGGATGCAGAGAGTCCTTCTGCATCCAAGGAGGCAGATGGTTTGGCGTTCGAAGGAGGAAAATTTTAGACAACCAACCCAACAGAATTGTGTTGAGCTTGGATCGTCTGAACCTGAGTATAGAAGTACGAGGAACTTGCAATGGGCTCATGGTAAGGCTGGTGAGGACAGGGTTCATGTTGTTCTGTCTGAAGAACAAGGGTGGCTATTCGTTGGGATATATGATGGTTTCAGCGGTCCCGATGCGCCTGATTTTCTTATGAGCAACCTTTACAGGGCAATAGATAAGGAATTGGAAGGCTTGTTGTGGGATTATGAAGATGAAGTTCAAAGGGTTTCACCTACAACTGTTGTTTCTGCAAGCAATGTTCCGTGTTCTTCAGAATGTCTGCAAGAAAAATGCATGCATCCAATGCTCCAGAATAACAGCGCTGAAATACAACTTTCTTGTTCTCAATCATGTAATGATCAATGGCCAGAAGAAGTTACTCCACCATCACCATCAGAACAAAATGAAAGAGGAGAGAATCCTAATGTAAGGGATGAGTTAGAAAGCGAATCAGTACGTGGTGATGACACTTTAGAAGGTACAATGACGTCCAGGGAATCAGATTTTCACGAAGTAGGCGTTGTAATGAACCAAAACCAGTGTGCAAATCTTGATGAAACGAATGCAGATGTAGCCACTGACGGTAATCTAAAGGATGCTTCTTGCAGCCCTAAAGGTAACTCATTGAGTACACACAGGAAGAGCAAGCGACTATATGAGCTTCTTCAAATGGAACGTGTAGAAGACTCCAAAACAGTGGAGTCTAGTTTGGCACTGGATACTTTACGTGGGAACACAGGAGATCCACTTTCAAATTTTCATGGAGATTTATGTGCTACAGAGCATGTAGAAGAGACACAGAATTTTTCCTGCTCCATGAGCACCAAGGGAGAAAGTTCAGGTCGCCTTGACGTAGGTGGTTGTGTAAGAGAAAGTGAAGGTACGCTTGAAGGGGCATCCAATTGCTCAAGGCAATTAGTTGAGCCTTCAGTTTCATCTTCAGGACAAAAGCAGATGATGAAGAAATCATTGATTGGATTCAAGCTGGGACAAATGTATAAGAAGCAGAAATCATTACGTAAAAAACTTTTTCCATGGAGTTATGATTGGCACAGAAACCAACACCATCTGGATGAGACGGTAGCCAATCCTTCATTTGTCATTAGGCGATGCAAGTCAGGACCTGTGGATCATCATGCTGTACTAAAGGCAATGGCAAGAGCGCTTAAAACTACAGAGGAAGCTTACATTGACATGGTGGAAAAGGCTCTTGATACAAATCCTGAGCTTGCACTGATGGGGTCCTGTGTTCTTGTGATGTTGATGAAGGATCAAGATGTTTATGTCATGAATCTTGGTGACAGTCGTGTTGTATTGGCACAAGATAACCTAATTGGCTACTATGGTAGTTCTGATCTTGGAACAGATGGTTCAAGGTGCCGAAATAGGCCAGGGGGCTCTCTGGTTCACATGGAGCTAGACAGGATATCAGAGGAATCTCCTATGCGCAATCAAAATAACCATATTTGCAGTATTAACAAGAGCAAGGAAATCTCTCTCTGTGGACTAAAAATGCATGCGGTTCAGCTGTCCACTGATCATAGTACCAGCATTTACGAGGTAATATGTACTGATACATCTATAGTCATTGTTTCACTTGTAGCTTAATCAACAGGCATATTAAATACATTTTGCTTCAAACAAGAAAGTTCAGAATATCTTAAATGCAAAAAATTCATACTTTATTTACCACAATCTGTTAGACTACTCTTTAAGGTGCTATTAAAAAAAGTAGTCATCGAGAGAGCTTCTTCTGGTGATGTTGCCATTGAGGGCAAGAAGGCTAAGATGCCTATGAAAGAATCTGAGAATGTTGTTTTAGAGTTTATAATAAGCGAGCTCTTAAGTTTTACTGAAGAAGTTCGTATCAAAATATGATCTTCTCTGGAAGGGACGACAAATGTTTGTTTATATACTCATAACTCATCTTGGTTTTACAAATTGAATATGTACTTGAATGAACCTCAAGTTGGTGATCTTTGAGTGAAGTCATTGATTCTTGATTTGTTTTTGAATTGTTATTGTTTGGGGAGCCCTACTCATGAAATTACTTTAAAAAAAGGCAATACGTTTAGCTCCATATGAACCAAAGAGCTAGGCCTGAAAAGAAAGGGGTCTCTCTAGTTGTTGAGAGAGCTTCTTAGATTTTTTATTTAACATTAAGGCAATAAAGTGACCTACCTATATGACTAGGGAACTACTATTGTTTTGAATTTTCTTATAAATAAGCCCATTTGGGCAAATGAGTTTCTTTTATGCACTTTGGAATCTTGAGTTCATGTAATTTCTTTTTTCTTCTCATTCTCATCTTCCTTGAAATTAATCCATGAAATTAGAATTAGAATAAGAACTTGAAATATAGGTCCTCTTACAGACAAATTAATAGAATTAATAGATATTATGATTCATATGAATATTAATATTTATGTATTTATGAAACTAAATGGGTTTGAGAGAAGACTAATGAGATTGATATTTTAAGATTTAAACTATGATATTCATTTAAGATTCGTATTAAAAATGATGTAGGTGTGATTATAAACAAGGGTTTGAAGAATAGTCTTGTAGAAATTAATAGAATTGAAGATAAAATTATAACTTTAAATATTACTATTGATACTATGATGATTAATGTTATAAGTGCTTATGCTTCTCATGTAGATTTAAATATACGTTCAAAATTAAAATATTGAAATGACTTAGAAGAATTAATACATAGGATATTCTTAAAGAAATAGTTTTTTATTGGACGGGATTTAAATTGATATGTTAGTAGAGTGGAGTGGTAGAAGGTTTTAAAAATATTCATGGTGGCTATGAGTTTGAAGTGACTAATGAAGGTGGTCGAATCATAATACATTTTGTTTTATCTTATGATTTTATAATTGCTAATATTTTAGTTAAAAAGGAGGGGCATCTCATCACTTATAATTTTGGATTTTAAGATAAAGGAGTATAATATGAAAAATAAAGTAAAATATTGTCCTGAGATTAGATGAGATATTTAAGTACACTAACAAAAATATTTTTGAGAGAAAGATTGAAGATCTTAAGATTTTGATTGTGCATGAGGAAGCTAATGTTATGGGGAAAGAGTAATTAGTGATATTAAGAATATTGCAAAGGATGTGTTTGGAGTATCAAAAGAAAAATCTTTTAATTATAAAGATAGTTAGTGGTGGAATCAAAATATGTAATAAAAGATAAAAAATAAAAATTTTTGTTATAAAAGTTAGTTTAGATATAAAAGCTCATAAAATTGAGAAAGATATAAATGCTTTTGTTTATTGGTGATAGTAATAGTTCTAGTGGCGGGATTGTGATTTTGGGCAATCAAATAATTAATAAGAGTACACGTTTTAAATATCTCGGGTTTGTTGTTCAAAGTGATGGTGAAATAGATCGAGATGTTATTAGTAGAATTCAAGTTAGATGGTTGAAGTGAAGGAATGCATATGACCTTTTGTATGATAGAAAAATACCCTTTAAACTTAAGGGAAAATTCTATAAGATGGTGGTGAAACCTGCAATGCTTTATGGTGCAGAATGTTGGCCATCAAAAGAGAAGCATAAAATTAAGTTTAGTGTTGCAGAGATGACGATGCTCAGGTGAATGAGTGGCTTACTGGCTTCATTCCTTAAGCATCCTCATCTCTTAGAGCAAAATGAGAACTGAGTACATATGTGAAAAGGTTGGAGTAGCTCCAGTGGTAGCTAAGATTAGAAAGGGTCACCTTGGATGGTGTGGTCACATGAAACGTTGGCCTTTCGATGACTCGATCAGGAGGGTAGATGTATTAGATTTGACCTATATTAAGAAAGGTAGAGGTAAACTTAAAAAGTTTTGGTTAGAAAATATTAGAAATGGCATTTTTTTTTTGATAGATTTAAATGAGAACTTAACTCTTACAAGACACTTTAGAGACAAAGGATTCATAGAATTGATCCCGCGTAGTAGGATAAACACTTGATGTTGTTGTTATTGTTGTTGTCTCATCTTCTTTGTAAAGGGATGGTTGTAATGTTAATCAAGAGTTTGAAGGCTTTCATAAGTTTTAAGTTAAAGCTCTCTTATGTCGTGATAAGAGATAATTTGAATTTATTTCAAAATCATTCTGGTTTAAAAGACAAGAAGTTCACTAACAATGCCGTAGAAGTAGGTCAGTGCCCACCTCATTTTATGTTGACAAATTATGTTTTTATTTAGATCAATTTCATTTTGACCTTCGACTTCCATTCAACGAAGAAATAATTGACATCATGAATTTCTATAATATTATCCTTGCTCAGTTAGTGTTCAATTTCTTTTCTAGCATTATTGCTTCATATATTTTTCCTTCGAGTACAACAAGCAAAGTTGAGTATTAAATTTTCTTGATATATGTTCACTATCAAGGCTTGCAAAGATTGATGTGTTTTATTTTGCTCTAATTACATTAGGATAGGATAAATGACTTAGAGAATAAGGTGAATGATTGAAAATTGAAATACTTTTTCATGAAGTTGGCTAATGGATGATCAATTAAATTAAATCAACTACTTACAATGGATACGCTTTTGCAATATTTCCCTTTCTTAGTGGAATATAAATAATTCATGAATATGCATAATCAAAGTCTAGATTGGTGCCTTTATATGATTGAGATGAGAATAAAGCTAGTTTTTGGATATAAATTCTTGAGTTGTTTCTTTTGTGCATTCTCCTTTTCCTTTTTAAATTTTAACTTCTTATTTCCCATCCATTTTATAAGAGGGATAATTCCTGCAAACTTTGTTAATGTCATCCTTGACGTCCCTGAAGTGATGGCTTTTATTGGAGAGGTTAAGAAGCAAATGCCCCTTTTGAGGAAGAGATGTTGAAGAAGTGGCCAAAAAAGAAGCTTTGTTGAGGAATATTTTTATAGAGGGGATCAAAATTACTGATGAAGTAGCTTCTATTAGCTCAGCTATTCTATCGACATTTTCCACTTATTTCTTTTGTACCCACTATTGCTACTATTGAGATAGATATTGGTTATTCGAGTATGATTAGAGTATTTAAGAAGTTGACGCTATCCAGTCATTTTTCGATTGTTATCAATGATGTTGCAACAACAAAGAAGGGGATATCAGCTAAAATGATCTAGTATAGTTGAGCTTGTAGTCCTTCGTTTAAGTTTCTCTAATCATTGAATTCTCTTTCTTCAAGTTAGAATGTTGTGCCAACTCTTTGATTTTGAAGATTATATCTAACTAGCGGTAAGGTTTCTTTTTCATGCAATAGTGTAAATGTTGTTTGTTCATTCATCATGTTCATTGATCAAAGAGCATTTGATTTGTGGAGCTCATACCACTGGAGGCAATGTTTCAGCCTATTTGCCATTGACACCTTCAACTTATTTATTCAGGAGATTGGATATTCATCTTTGAATGATGGACTGAAGTGATATGCGATAAAGCAAATGGTGTTTTTTTAGTTGTCAAAGATGACTTGGTTTGTAGAGCCCTAATTATTGAGGGTAGTGTTTTAATTTTTTATGAAGAAAATTGCCCATTCGTCTTAGGATGATAGACTGAGCTAAATTTGAGATGAATTTCCTAATTGCTAATTTTTTTTTAATTCTTTCATTAGAAAATTGGTGATCATTATCATTTATTATCATCATGGGTAAGCTATATTGACAAATGATGTTGATCCATATGAAGTTGCAAATAACTATTGCATTGAATTTGGCTAAAGCTTTGGCTTCGACCTTTTTACAAAGTAATTTATTATGGCCAAAGTAATTAATTATGACCAGAAGAAGCCTTCTTTGACCGCTTGCCATAGGAAAAAGGTTGAATTGATCTATTCCCTAGGCAATGAGTGGACAAAGATTAGTTATTCACGGTAGTTTGTGAGAGGGCTAAAGCATGGTGCAAATTCTATGCATCCAATACATCTCTTGGATAATTCTTCAACATCTTTCCTTAAACTTGGTAAAAAATAACCTTGTCTCAAGATTCTATTGGCAAATATCTTTTTACTAGATGGATTTTAATATTCACCAAAAAGAATCCCCTTTAAGATGTTGACAATTTTACATTCTTGCACGCATAAGAGGTTTGTTGAAGTAGTTGATTTTCTAAATAACTCACCATCAAGAAGAAGGTGCTGAGTTGTTTAATTTCAAACCTTCTATGACCTTTAATAGTAGATATAGATCTTTCGAAGTATAAATATTCAATGAAGAGATCCATCTAGCTAGAGGCGATTTCAACTTGCATGACTTAAGCTTTTTAAATGCTTGGGTAAGTTTACTATACAACATCAAGAACATCAACCCTTTATCCCAGTACGTGGGGTCGGCAACATGAATCCTTTTTCTCCATTGTGTCTTGTTAAGTGTCAAATTATCATTCAAATGCTTGGGTAGGTTCAATAACTAATTTAATTTGCTCAAATGTAACACTTCAAGTAGCACCCAATAGATTGTGGTGATATGTTGTTGAATTAGAGCTAGACTATGTAGCACGGATACTCCTATTTACGAGTCATGTTGTATCGGACACGCATCGGATATGGATACGCCTCTGATACAGCACGGATACGTGTCGGATATGGCTTTGCCATGTCCAATTAAAATATTATTTAAATTTGATTGGACACATGTATCGGATACGTGTGTCCTATTAAAAAACCGAAAAAAATGTACCGAAACTCGGTACCGCTCGGTACTTGGTATAGCTCGGTATTGCTCGGTACCTCAGTATCTCTCCGCAACGCTCGGTACCTCAGTATCTCTCCGCAACGCTCGGTACCATGCTCAGTATCAATGCTCGGTATTGCTCGGTACCGAGGGGTACCGAATGGTAGCAACCGAGAAGCTTGAGGTCGAACCCCGCCAGGGGGGCAACTCCCCCTTGGACCCCCGGCATATCTGCGACATATCTACACTTTTACTTAAAATTTTTTATGTTTCAAATTCATGTAGTTTTATTTGTGTCGATCTTTCGTAGGATAATGGGCTCTAGTGGCGTAGGAATTGGGTTTGATGATGGTCTATCAGAGACCAATTCAATTTTTTTTGTCATTTCAAATATTACAGTTTGATTACTTTCTTAATTTTTATGCATGATTTATATATTATAATACCGTATCCGCGCCGTATCTGTATCATGTACTTTTAAGAATTGATGTGTCCCGTATCCGTATCATGTCGTATCCGTGTCGCTGTATCCGTATCGGTGCAACATAGGAGCTAGTTGCCTTCAACTTGTAATTAAGAATTTTGGTTTTTGCTCGAGTCAAGTTCAAGTTGAGTAAAATATGTTTGGTTTCCAATCAACCGTCTTGTTGATTCAAGTCAAGTTTGATAATTTATGTAATAAAAATTAATTGCTACTAATGATAATTATATATTTTTGTGTATTTAATATTTATTTATAGAGTTATATTACAGAATACAATATTTATATATACTTATATGTGTATATATATATTTTATATTTTGAGTAATCATTTACACAAGTATACATATTTGTTTTAAAGCACATGTATGCGGCAGCTTATATCATATATCTAGTTAATTTCAAGTTGAATCAAATTAAATTTGAGTGGGACATCTTTTAGTTGGAGCAGATAGATTGTGATTTTAATTTGATTAAAATATAAATGTTTACTAAGCGAGTTATAGATATAGGACAGCTTTTCTTACCTAATTGATGTACGTAGGACAATAGTTTTCTTGCATCATACAACCTTATTTGGGGTACACAGCACAATAGTTTTCATATGATATGCTGCTGTATTACATATCTCACATTCTTTTCCTACTCTCTGAAATTTCTTTTTACGTTTTTCAGTTGTATTTATCTAATACGAATCAATTTTCTCCTTATGCATTGAATCCCTGTAGGAATTTATCACATATCGAAGAACCTTGTTTAATTTTGATTTCTGGATATGACAATGTGTTACATGTATTTTTGCCATGCTCAGTTCTTTCATGGCATTGCAAATATTAGCCGGAACTCCAAAAAATCTAAAATTAGAACAAAAAATATACAATCTTTCCAGCTATTGCATAATAATTTCCAATAAGTTGAATATGCTAGTATTACAACAGGAAAAACTGCATAATAGCTGTAGGTTATATAAGTCTTCTTTTTCTGCTTTAGTTAGTTTTTTTGGAGATGATTGATCAAAATGTTTTTGACTTTTTTGGGGATCAATGATGAAAATGTTTTGGACATTTTTGACATCTATACCTACTTTGCTATTTCCATCAGTTCTCACAAATTTTTCATCAGCGTCTTTGATATGTTTCGTGTTTGGGTTTTACAGGAAGTTTTGAGGATTAAATCAGAACACACCGATGACCCTCAAGCAATATTGAACGACAGAGTAAAGGGGCAGTTAAAGGTTACTAGAGCATTTGGAGCTGGTTTTCTTAAGAAGGTTAGTTAACGTATTAACATAACTAAATATTTCATATAGACCCTTATTTGATGGTTTCTTAGCATAAAATATTAACAGAGTTGCATGCATACCACCAAATTCATCTTTAATGACATATTCAACAGCCTAATATTATTATTTTATCCTATGAATTTAATTCTTATGAATACTAATACATTACCATCCCATCATTGAAACCTTGTTGTGAACTATGTTTCTGTTTAGTTTACCATTGGTTAACCCAAACTGTTGGCCCTTCCACACCTACAATCATTTTTCTCTAATTTTTTTTTCTTGCTTGAACCCTAACGAAGATTGGGTGCTTTATGTTGAATGAACCAAGGCCCTCGTCCCAATCTCACATAATTCTTTCCACATAAGAGCACTTCCATGGTCTTTTGGTGGAGGCAATAAGGAATGCCAGGCACTTTGGAGTATATGGGTGATCACTTTGGAAGCAACAATTTCTATCAAAAGATAATGGACTCAATTCAGGCGGAAAATAAGCAAGAAAATATAAATTATTCATGTGTGATGATAATTCAGGCAGAAAATGGCCCAAAATCATCATTTATACATGGTTTCATGCCTTCTTATCAAGGATCTGAATTTCTTAGGAATAATAAAGATGAAGTTTTTAAGAAGTCAACCTAATATCATAGTTCAGGCTGTGCATGATGATCCTAGCCTTTATTGAGGGAGGATGGATTGAAATTCAAAAGCCTTAGATTATCATGAATTTAGTTAAGAATTATCAAATCTATTTAATAGGTTATCAAAGAAATTTCATAAGCTATTGAGGCAAGTAGAATGTCTTATTGTGTAGCTCATATTTAGGGATGAAATAAAAATAGTCCTCTTCTTATCACTTTTTCTTTTATTTAGTTTGCTATTAGTGTTGCTTGTTTCTAGGCTTTTATTTCATTTAATTCCATTCAATGTCATTCAATCATTTAAGTTGATTCATTGGCAAAATAACTCTCACCTATGATTTCTATTCTCTCTATCTCATCCAATATTTCGGCTAAGCCTTCATGCCAAATGGTTAAGAGAATCCTTCTCAAAATCAAATTATTCTGGAATCTGGACTGTCATCATGTCTAAGGTATTCCTGACTCCTCCCTACCTCTCAATTTATATTGGTTGAGTGGCACCTAGAAGAGACATCAAGAAATTTTAATTAGGGTTTGTATTAATGTTAACAAACATTAGTAGCATATTCTCCTTGGTGCCCAAGCAAGGCGAGGAGAACCTCCAGCTCCCCAAACACCACCTAGGTGAGCCCTATCTCTGAGGTGCCTCCTATGTGCACACTTCTATAAAGTATATGCGATCTTATTATAAGATAGTAGGCTGCAAATCTAATGTTAAGAGAGATAACATGGGTGGTGAAGAACATGAAATATATGGCAATGATGGTTAAATTAACCTTATGCCATGGAAGCTACTAACTTAAGTTTTTCTATTAACTTGAAACATAATCTTTTTGTCCTTATGAACACTTTATTTTAGACAATCTATATGTCAAGTTTGACATTTTTGTATTTGGAGTAAAAAATCTTGTAAATATATTTTCTCTATTGCATTTTATGATTTTATTATTATATTTGTCATGTTATACTCCCTAAAAGCATGCCTCATAATTAAAATAGGTTAGTTTTGTAGTGCCTCACTTTGCTCAAGTGAGTGTGTAGGCTTGCACTCATTGTCTTTGGAATTAGGAAACCATGTAGCCTAATCAACTTGCTTGGATTATCAACTTGATCAACATTAATAAAACTTGTTTGGATTATCAACTTGCTTGGTTAACCTCACTACTTGCTCACCTTGATTACATTCCCATGCTTTCTTGCATGTTTTTACACGAAGAAATCATAGATTTTGAATTCCATTGAAATTATGAATTCCAAGTACCATGAAGCTTTTTATGTTGGTAAACCTAGAAACCCTGATAAGCCATTTCCTAAACCTTACATGAAATATTAAAGATCCAAAAAATCATAGAGTTCACGTTCTAGTATCAGATTAATCATATTTTAGAAATTCTAAACGTTTTAGTATCAAAAAATTTAAACACTATCCCTTCTATTCTATAAGCTTATGCATCATCATTCTTAGATCAATTAATTTTTTTGATAGATTTATGCTCTGATATAAGGCTGATCTTATATCGATTTGGATACATCTGTATTCATAACTAGAATGATTCTCGATTACTTTACTATTAGAGTAATAGTTCTGCATATATGATTCAATATCATGGCTAATCTAGGTCATGGATTGTCCAACCTATCATCTTTAACTCATAGAAGATGTAGGAGAAGATGAAATTATTAGAGTTATTCCTTGCTGAATTACTTGAGCAAGTATCCCCGCACCATTCCCATATCCCGAGAGAATCATATCTCCAAATGTTGAATTCTTGAGATTATTTAACAAAAAAAGTAAGAGCCCTAATGAATGGGGTAAAACGTTGTATTTTATTTGTAGAGAAGGGTGCGCATATATAGGTAAATAGGGTGAATACAATAGACAATTAATAAAGCGAAATATCCTTTCAATTAGGAGGATAAAATCATGCATATAAATTATTAAAACTTGTAATAATATTATTTTCAATAATCTCCTTAAACTAGAGCATATATATCAATTGTTCTAGCTTGTTATATAACTAAAAAATTGAAGTGGATCCAGAGCATTAGGAAAATATCTACTATTTGTTTCAAGCTCAAAACATAAGGTGTAATGATTTTCTTTAAGTAGCATTTCCTGAATAAATCAATCTACTTCAATGTGTTCTATTATTTTTAGGAAACATTAGATTAATTGCAATTTAGATAGTAATAGGCCTTTCATAATTTAAGATTATAGGTTTGGAAATTAAAAAATCATTTTTCCTGGGGGTCTTAATCCACATCATTTCATCTGCAAAAATATGCTATGACTCTATATTATGCATCAATGCTTGATCTTGCTGCCATAGTTTTCTTTTGCCTACTGTTACATGTAACAAAATTGCTTCTTATAATGGTATATTATATGGATGTGGATTTCCTATCTTTAATAGACTCAATATATTCAGTATTAGATTAGATTTTCTCATTAAAATGTCAATTTTCTGTTTGTAGAAATCCTATCTCTGATTAATTTTTTATCAATTTGTGAATAAAAAGAAGAGCTTCCCAATTTGTTTGTTCAGGAGTTTGCTTGCATTGATTTACAACTTTGACAACAAATGATCTATCTAGCTTGTTGAGATAGGTAGATTAGTTTCTTGAGAAACATCTTCAAACATCTCTTATCTTCTTGTAATGTTCTAATTATCAATATGTGTGCTAATAGGTTTGCAACCTAGTAGACTAATTTCATCAAAAAGATCAATTACATATTTCTTTATAGTTATGACACTCATTTATTATTGGCATACTCAATACCCAAGAAATAATTAGGCTGTCTTAGATCTTTTATCTTAAATCACTTTTGAAGATAATGCTTTACTTTAATAATCTAATGAATTACTCCCAGTAGAAGAGCTATCCCACTATACGTGGGGTAGAAGGATGACATCAACACAAATATTCAAGATAACAAAACTGAATGAATTTCATCGAAAGATGTTAAAGTGATCCATTGAATTGTTGTTAAGGCTGATTTTAGCAAGAACTATTGCAATATTTATTGAACAAAGCTTGAGGAATTTGTTCAGGTTCATATATGAATTTTTTGAGTTTGCATATTTTGGCTTTCCCGTGAGCTACTTACCCAAGTTTTTCTTTATGCATGCAACTTTTGTTAGGCCACCATCGATGAAGGCATTTTTGATAGCCAATTGAAGTACAGGCAAGCCTTGATTGATGATGTGAATAGAAGGATTCAGACAAAATTATAAAAGTAATAAGTGAGAATATGTCAAACATAATAGATCCCATAGATTTGATTGAATCCATTGTCAATCAGATGGGCCTTGTACTTATTCATGGTGGAGATTGGATGATTCTTACAATTTTAGACCATTCAACATCTAGTTTAATGTTAGGAGGAGGTGGCATAAGTTCCCATGTACATTGATTAAGCAAGATAAACATTTCAATATCTATATCTTGTTTCCATTGAGTGACTTTGGCCTCTCAGTATGTTATATGATAAAATCACAACAAAATGTTAGAAGTCAAAGAATAGATGGTTAAAAGGCATATAAGATTTAATAGGATGCTCAGTATAATAACTTTCACTTTTTCAAAAGGTAACATTTATATGGTGATTTGAATATTATTCAATATGGGGGTACTCAGCTATATTAAATGTGCTCAGCATGCTTAACATATAGAGGAGGTGGTAGAATGATCATAAAAAGAAGTGAAATTGGTGGAGGAGAAGAGTTATAGGGAGATTCATTAGTTATGAAGTAAATTCATAAAAAAAGTGATATCTACACAAGTATAAATGCTTTGAGATGCTTGTAAATAACAACGATAGCCTTTTCGGTGACAAAAGTATTTGAAAAAGATGTATCAAATGACTAAATGAGAGTTTCTTATGAGCATGAAAGGAATGAATAAAATAGAGTTTGCCAAAATTTTTAGCAGGGAAAGGGAAGGGTTCTGCTTAGGACATGAGGTTGAGAGAGGGTAATATTACCAATAATAGTTGAAAGGTGTCAATTAATAAGGAATCAAATAATCAGCACAATATTACCTTAGAATTATTGTGGAACATTTATATGGAACATCCAAGTTCTAGATATATCTTGAAAATGACAATGCTCAAAAGCATTACTATTAGGACTTCTCAGAAAGATTGGAAAAAACACTGACAATGTTTACCAAGTTCACAAGCATTATGTTCAAACTTAGAGAATAAGGGGAAGTATGAATAAACTTTTGAAGACGTTGAGGTGGGAGATGACCTAAATGATAATGCCACAGACAGAGAGTGATCGTGGAATAGAAGGCAAATGGAATTGTAAATGTTAGAGAGTAGATTCTGCCAACTTTAACTCCACTAATTATCATTCTTATACTAAGATCGCCAAACGGTGAAAAGGATTGAAGGTTGTCAAGAAATTTTGAGTGTAAGTGATGTGAAACTATCATGTAATGAAACGTGAATTGCACTTTAAAATTAATAGAAATATTGAATTACGGATTGCTTCCCAAAACTTTATGCGTCATCAATTTACGTTCACGAATCCAAAGACGAGTGATTAAGTAACTGTCACGATCCGGCCCGGTTAGCTCGTAGATACGAGGCGGGAACGAGATCGGACGCGAAATTCATTTCTCATCAACAATTCCATTCAATTTTAGCTAATAAATAAAGCACCTCTACAACATTATCATAACACAAGTCTATCAAAAATGTACAAGATGGCCATATAAAATGTTTTCTACACAATTTCTGCATGCCATCCAAAATAACAAAAATTAACTACAACATCTACTAATACTAAAGACAATAAAGGAACCTGTCACCCGGTAAGCGTCGTCTGTAAGTAAACCTCGGGTGATCAGCCATCACTTAAGAGTCGGGTCTCCTGAAAAATTTCCCAAAACTAGGGAATGAGCTACGCTCAGCAGAAAGTTCTAATCCTAAACATGCTCAGTTGACATAACAATATGCTTTAAGAAGAAAGGGGAAATGTGTTTAATGTCTCAATTATGTTCTCATGAAAGGTATGTAAATGTCATATGCATATGTCATAGCTATATCTCATGCATCTTATTTTACTTATTAAACATATTCAACCGTCCCGGAGTACCGTCTTGTACCGATCAGGTACACATCTTTTGGCCATTTATTTTCCTCAATTGCCCCAAGGGCCATCTGTGCCTTTGGCACCGTTTTTGGTACTCCGTATTCAATCATGCACAATCAATTCGATATTTGTTTCACATGACCATATAATCTTTCCTTCATTACAAATGTTTGACATAAAGCTTTACACATGAATTTTGAAGCATGAAAGAAACAAAATAAATATTCTATTTCTATATACAACAGGATATAAACATGAAATAGCAATTGAACATGTAAGTAAAAGAATTCCTACCTCCAAAAATTTTGAATTCCTCCTCCCTTCCTCTTTAATTATGCTTCTTCTTCTTGCCACCACCTAAAGGAAAATAGTTTAACTTAAACCTTGCCAAAATAAAATTTCTAATTCGTTTAGAAGCTTCCTATAAACCTCCTACACCTATTCTTAATGTATAACATCATCAACATCATCAACCTCTTACCAAACTTGATGTTTTTTAATAATAAATTTCGGATTTAAATAAAATAAAATATTGGAAAAATAGTTTTCTCTCCAATTTTGACATTAGAGGCCTCTTGAAGCTCTTAGGAACCCAATTAGGAAGCATGCGTCCTATAAAAACTAGGTTTTGAAAAACTCTAGACTTTCCCTAATTTTTCCACTCAAATTTGTTAAATGGAAAATTACATTTTTCATATCAAAAGTCTTCCCTTAAGCTCCTCTACTCATTCCCATAAAATTTTATCAAAAAGAGAAATCCTAAAATTCGGATCCTAGGTTTTCCCTTAAGAAATCATCTTGAAATTGCATTAAAATACATTCCTACGCAAACCCTAAAGGTTTGCTAAAGAAACAACCAAGAAAAACCAAACCCTAATTTCGGATTTCATTCTTTTTCTCAAAAAAATTTGACATGAAGGGTAGAATAACATAGATCATGAGCATTCCTAAAGAAATCACAAAAATTATCAAACCCTAAAATTTTCTACACCAAAAATCTCAAGGAAACTTTCATATATTTGAAGAAACACTTACCCCAAGGCTTTCCCCACGTTTTTCCTAAGGATTCTCGCCGGAATCGCCGGCTTGGAAGGAGCTCCCGCCGATTCTCCCTCTCTCCCGTCGCCCTCTCTCTCGGTCGGCCGAACAAACGCACAAGGGACCGAAATAATCGGTCCCTTAAGCATGTGAGGTTTTAGAAAAGGATTTAGGTGCCAATTGACGCATGTGCCCTTAACCCTAACCTTTTCTTTAAGACTTAAAAGGGCAAAATAGGAAATGTAGGAAAAGCTTACTTAAACTAACTTCGGCAATTTATATCTTCCAAACCAAGAGAAATTAGGTATAAGTTCTTTATACCATTTCGCTCGAAATTTCGAGACGAATCTAACGAAATTTATTTCGTCAAATTCCGACGACATCAAAAATTTCACTTAAGTTCGTCGCGACGCATCGATATGCGTGCGACGAAATCAATTTACGAATTTCGGGTTTTACAATTCTCCCTTTCTAATAAAAATTTCGTCCACGAAATTGAAAAGAGAGAAAACAACAATCATACCTTACTCAAAAAGATGAGGATAACACTTCCTCATTTCTGACTCCTTCTCCCAAGTAGCATTCTTCTCCAGTCCATGCTTCCAAAGTACCTTAACAAATGGTATTTCTCTGCTCCTGAGTTGTCTCACACTGAACTCCAAAATATGATCTGGTTCCTCAACATAAGTAAGATCTGGATGAATCTCCACATGTTCAGTTATGATTTTAAAAGGATCATCTGATATGAACTTCCTCAAAGAAGAAACATGAAAAACATTGTGGACAGCGTATGTAGCGGGTAAAGCCAATCTGTAGGCCACTTTCCCAATTCTTTCTACTATCTCAAAAGGGCCAATGTAGCGGGGACTAAGCTTGCCAACCTTGCCAAAACGAAGTACACCTTTCATTGGCCTGATCTTAATGAAAACAAAATCTCCTACGCTGAATTCCACAAAACGTTGCTTAGCATCATAGTACTTCTTCTGCCTGTCCTGTACTGCTTGCAATCTTTCTTTAATAATTCTGATCTTGTTTGTAGCATCATCAACTAAATCTGAGCCAATCACCTTCCTCTCACCAGTTTCTGCCCAACATAAAGGTGTCCTACATTTCCTTCCATAGAGTGCTTCATAAGGAGCCATTCCTATGCTGGCTTGAAAGCTATTATTATAAGCAAACTCTATTAAAGGAACATGAGATTCCCAACCTCCGCCAAAGTCAAGAACACACAGTCTCAGTAAATCTTCAAGGGTTTGAATAGTCCGCTCTGATTGCCCATCAGTTTGGGGGTGGAAAGCTGTACTAAACTTCAACTTTGTTCCCATAGCCTCTTGGACTTTCTTCCAAAGTCTAGAAGTAAATTTACCACCTCGATCAGACACTATAGATTTAGGCACACCGTGTAAACGTACAATTTCAGCCACATACAGCACTGCAAGCTTCTCAACTGAATCAGTCAATCGGATAGGCAAAAGTGGGCAGACTTGGTAAGCCTATCAACGATAACCCAAATAGCATCACGACCCTGTCGAGATCTGGGTAAACCTGACATAAAATCCATAGCAATATCATCCCATTTCCACTCTAGAATAGGTAGGGGTTGAAGTAATCCACTTGGTCTTTGATGTTCAGCTTTGACCAACTGACAAGTGGAACACTTGGAGACATAGTCAGCTACACTCCTCTTCATCCCAGGCCACCATCATAAATCTTTAAGGTCTTGATACATCTTGTTACTACCAGGATGAATGGTATAACAAGAATGATGAGCTTCATAAAGAACATCCTTCCTCAAATCATCAACATTTGGCACACAAACCTTGCCCTTATACAGTAAAAGATCTTCATCATCCATAGTAAAATCCTCCTCATGACCTGCCTTAACCAATTGAATGATTTTAACAAATTCTGGATCTTTCAATAATGCTTCAGCTATCTTACTCTTCAAATCAGGTTGCATTGTCATCTGTCCTAACCATACACTCCCTGTAGTAGGAAGTAACACGGACAACTCTAAACGTTCCATCTCATCAATTAACTTCTCCTGTTGGGTCAATAAACAATTTACCTTCACAGACATCATCTTCCTACTTAAAGCATCAGCAACAGTATTTGCTCTTCCTGGATGATATTGAATATCCAAATCATAATCATTTAGCAATTCCATCCATCTCCTCTGCCTTAAATTTAACTCCTTCTGTGAAAAGATATACTTCAAATTTTGGTGATCCGTGAACACTTCACACCGCACACCGTATAGATAGTGTCTCCAAATCTTCAAGGCAAAAATTACAGCGGCAAGCTCTAGATCGTGGGTTGGGTAGTTCTTCTCATGATTTTTCAATTGCCTAGAGGCATAGGCAACTACCTTCCCATGCTGCATCAGAACACATCCTAAACCCCTTAGAGATGCATCACTAAAAATCTGAAAACCATCACTGCCTGAAGGGATAGTAAGAATCGGTGCAGTCATCAAACGAGTCTTCAACTCTTGGAAAGCTTCTTCACATATACTGCTCCACTCAAACTTAACTGCCTTCTGAGTCAATCTACTCAAGGGTGCAGAAATCTTAGAAAACCCCTTTACAAATCTTCTGTAGTAACCAGCTAGCCCAAGAAAACTCCATACCTCTGTCACTGTCGTAGGTCTAGGCCACTCAGCTATAGCCTGCACCTTATGCTGGTCCACAGAAATGCCGTCTCCACTAATCACATGACCCAAAAATGCTACACTCCTCAGCCAAAACTCGCACTTGGAGAATTTGGCGTACAGTTCATTGCTTCTTAGAGTATGTAACACTGCCTGAAGATGACGTGCATGTAGCTCTTCATTATAAGAATAAATCAGAATGTCATCTATGAATACAATGACAAAACTATCAAGCATCGGTTTAAAGACCCGATTCATTAAATCCATAAAGGCAGCTGGGGCATTCGTTAGCCCGAAAGGTAACACTGTAAACTCGTAGTGTCCATACCTTGAGCTAAACGCTATCTTAGGGATGTATTCCTCCTTAATCCTCAATTGATAGTAACCAGACCTTAAATCAATCTTAGAAAAGACTGTAGCTCCTTCTAGCTGATCGAACAAGTCATCTATCCTCGGCAGTGGATACTTGTTCTTAACAGTAAGCTTGTTCAACTCCCTGTAATCGATACAAAGCCGCATACTACCATCCTTCTTCTTAACAAAGAGAACGGGTGCTCCCCAAGGTGAGGTGCTCGGTCGAATAAACCCCTTCTCCAATAGCTCTTGCAATTGTGACTTCAACTCCTGAAGTTCCTTAATCGCCATACGATAGGGTGCTTTTGAAACAGGCTCAGCACCAGGTGCAAGATCGATTGAGAAATCAATCTCTCTAATTGGAGGCATTCCAGGTAGAACGTCAGGAAACACATCAGGAAAATCTCTCACTACAGCAATCTCCTTCAATTCTGGCACTTGCTTGGAAGTGTCCCTGACATGTGCTAGAAAGCTTGGGTATCCCTTCAAAATTAAACTACAAGCCTTCATAGAAGAGATGATCATAGAGGATACACCTCGATCACCTTGAAAAACAAGTTTCTTTCCTCCGGGAAACTTGATCTTCACCACTTTCTTATTGCAGTCAATGGAAATGAATTGATTCGACATCCAATCCATTCCTAAGATTACATCAAACTCCGACAAAGGTAGAACTACCAACCGAACATCAAACTCCTTCTCACAAATAGTGAGAAAAGTGCAACACATAAGTGTAACAGTCATCCTAGACCCATCCGGTAACAGCACAGATAATGCAGTAGGCATGGTGCAAACATCCAATGCATGCTTCATAACAAACTCCTGACTAATGAATGAATACGATGCACCGGTATCAAAAAGCACTCTACTAGGTACACATTGAACATAAATAATACCTGTAATCACATCAGGAGATTCCTTGGCCTCTTGCTGTGTAATGGCATAAACCCTTGGTTGTACCACAGGTCTCGCAACCGGCTGACTAGGTACTGAAGCCGATGCAGTGGACTCTTGAGCCCTCGGTCTACCAACAGTAGGATATCTTCCAGTACTCTGCTGAGGTGGAGCACTAGACCTCCCCTCCCTTGGGTCCTTTGGGCAGTTCCTAGCCATATGCCCAGGCTGATGGCAAAAAAAAACAAACATTGGAGCCCGTTAAGCATTCACCTCTGTGCATCCTGCTACATCAATCACAAGTTCTGGCACTAGAAGAACTTCCACCAAAATCAGTTCTGGTTTTCTTTACACTAGAACCGCCAGAATGCGTCTGAAAACTCTTGGTCTTTTCAAAACCCCTCTTCTTCTGAAGGAAATCTCTCCTCTTTTGAGTGGCCTGAAAGTCAATCTCTATCTTTCTTGCTTTTCCAACCAAAGCAGGATAGTCATCAAAACTAAAAGGGATCAGTGGCTGACGAATAGCATCACGAAGTCCTGCCAAAAATCTCTGACACTTCTCCTCAGTACTAGGAATAATCTGGGGTGCATATCGAGACAACATGGTAAATTCGGCTTCATATTGCATAACAGTCTTATCTCCTTGCACCAATCTAATGAAACGCTCCTGCATCTGCCTCCTTGCAGAAAGAGGCACAAACCAGTCTCTAAAGACTCCAACAAAGTCCTCCCATAGAATCTGAGATGCATCACGGCCACTTTACTTTTCTAACATCAATCCTCTCCACCATCTTTCTACTTCGCCATCCAGAGCAAAAGTGGCTAGGGTCACCCTTCTATCTGCTGGACAGTGCATGCTCTCCAAAATTTTCTCCACCCTTAAAAGCCAATTCTCTGCATCTATGGGCTCTCCTGCTCCCGTAAAGAGTGGTGGTCGCATGTCCTGAAATATCTTCAAATGTTTATCCACTAAAGTCTCTTTGGGTGTCTCCTTTTGAAAACTAGGCTGTGGCTGCTCTTGAGAACGTTGGATCAACTGTGTCACAGCCATCATCATCTGAGTGAAGGCATCCGTATTAGTACCATGGTTTAAAATTGCGCAATATGAGGCTCGCCTTGAGGCCCGCCTTTGCGCAATTCCAGTAAAAAACGCCTTGATGCTTACGCCTCAAGTCTTTTTTATGAGGCTTGCGCCTCAACTTGGTTGAGGCCCGCCTCGCCTCACTGGCATGAGGCTTACACCTCACGCTATATATATATATATATATATATATATATATATATATATATATATATATATTAAAACTTACATAAATCTTGAAGTAAATGCCCGACATTGGACTCTATAGGAGAGGAGGAAGGGGAGAGAGCCGTTCATCATAATGATGATTCAAATGAAGAATCCCTTAGTGATGACAGTGCTGATGACTTATGAGTTCTTATGTGATATGTCATTGCTATTTATTTTTGGAAATTAGAATTATATGTTAATGAAAAGATTATTGGGATTTAGGAAATATAGAATTTTGAGTTGAACTACATTTCATGTTGTCTTATTATTGGGATATTTTGATTTCACTTCATATCTTATGCTTTTTTCTGTTTTATATTATTCATCCATTAGTATATAAAAAATTTATCATTTTATGTTTACGCAATCTTTTGATTTTGAGGCTTACGCCTCAAAACGCCTTGAGGCTTACGCCTCGCCTCAGGAATGAAAAACGCCTCAATACCCGAATACACAATTTTAAACATTGATTAGTACTGCTACTCCCACCAGGAGGCGGTATCATAAATGGAACACCACTAACACCACCAGGGGGTGTTGTTACAGCTGGAACAACTGGAACTTTCCTTCCAGTCTGCTCAGTGTTGCTATCAGTACTGCCATCAGTGGCATCACGCTCCTGATCCATAGCATCAGTACTTCCATCAGTGGCATCACGCTCCTGATCCATAGCCCTAAACAATGAAAGTAACCCAAATTCAAAATCTCATAAAACAAATATCCTCTAAACGTATGCTTCCTATGATTCATATATCATCCTAATGGTGCTTGTATTGATTCAAATCCTAAACTCTGCTCTGATACCACTCTTGTCACGATCCGGCCCGGTTAGCTCGTAGATACGAGGCGGGAACGAGATCGGACGCGAAATTCATTTCTCATCAACAATTCCATTCAATTTTAGCTAATAAATAAAGCACCTCTACAACATTATCATAACACAAGTCTATCAAAAATGTACAAGATGGCCATATAAAATATTTTCTACACAATTTCTGCATGCCATCCAAAATAACAAAAATTAACTACAACATCTACTAATACTAAAGACAATAAAGGAACCTGTCACCCGGTAAGCGTCACCCGGTAAGCGTCGTCTGTAAGTAAACCTTGGGTGATCAGCCATCACTTAAGAGTCGGGTCTCCTGAAAAATTTCCCAAAACTAGGAAATGAGCTACGCTCAGCAGAAAGTTCTAATCCTAAACATGCTCAGTTGACATAACAATATGCTTTAAGAAGAAAGGGGAAATGTGTTTAATGTCTCAATTATATTCTCATGAAAGGTATGTAAATGTCATATGCATATGTCATAGCTATATCTCATGCATCTTATTTTACTTATTAAATATATTCAACCGTCCCGGAGTACCGTCTTGTACCGATCAGGTACACATCTTTTGGCCATTTATTTTCCTCAATTGCCCCAAGGGCCATCTGTGCCTTTGGCACCGTCTTTGGTACTCCGTATTCAATCATGCACAATCAATTCGATATTTGTTTCACATGACCATATAATCTTTCCTTCCTTACAAATGTTTGACATAAAGCTTTACACATGAATTTTGAAGCATGAAAGAAACAAAATAAATATTTTATTTCTATATACAACAGGATATAAACATGAAATAGCAATTGAACATGTAAGTAAAAGAATTCCTATCTCCAAAAAATTTGAATTCCTCCTCCCTTCCTCTTTAATTATGCTTCTTCTTCTTGCCACCACCTAAAGGAAAATAGTTTAACTTAAACCTTGCCAAAATAAAATTTCTAATTCGTTTAGAAGCTTCCTATAAACCTCCTACACCTATTCTTAATGTATAACATCATCAACCTCTTACCAAACTTGATGTTTTTTAATAATAAATTTCGGATTTAAATAAAATAAAACATTGGAAAAATAGTTTTCTCTCCAATTTTGACATTAGAGGCCTCTTGAAGCTCTTAGGAACCCAATTAGGAAGCATGCGTCCTATAAAAACTAGGTTTTGAAAAACCCTAGACTTTCCCTAATTTTTCCACTCAAATTTGTTAAATGGAAAATTACATTTTTCATATCAAAAGTCTTCCCTTAAGCTCCTCTACTCATTCCCATAAAATTTTATCAAAAAGAGAAACCCTAAAATTCGGATCCTAGGTTTTCCCTTAAGAAATCATCTTGAAATTGCATTAAAATACATTCCTACGCAAACCCTAAAGGTTTGCTAAAGAAACAACCAAGAAAAACCAAACCCTAATTTCGGATTTCATTCTTTTTCTCAAAAAAATTTGACATGAAGGGTAGAATAACATAGATCATGAGCATTCCTAAAGAAATCACAAAAATTATCAAACCCTAAAATTTTCTACTCCAAAAATCTCAAGGAAACTTTCATATATTTGAAGAAACACTTACCCCAAGGCTTTCCCCACGTTTTTCCTAAGGATTCTCGCCGGAATCTCGCCGGAATCGCCGGCTTGGAAGGAGCTCCCGCCGATTCTCCCTCTCTCCCGTCGCCCTCTCTCTCGATCGGCCGAACAAACGCACAAGGGACCGAAATAATCGGTCCCTTAAGCATGTGAGGTTTTAGAAAAGGATTTAGGTGCCAATTGACGCATGTGCCCTTAACCCTAACCTTTTCTTTAAGGCTTAAAAGGGCAAAATAGGAAATGTAGGAAAAGCTTACTTAAACTAACTTCGGCAATTTATATCTTCCAAACCAAGCGAAATTAGGTATAAGTTCTTTATACCATTTCGCTCGAAATTTCGAGACGAATCTAACGAAATTTATTTCGTCAAATTCCGACGACATCAAAAATTTCACTTAAGTTCGTCGCGACGCATCGATATGCGTGCGACGAAATCAATTGACGAATTTCGGGTTTTACAGTAACAGCAAGAAGCCACAGTTAAAGGTTAGAAGGCCTTTCAAAATAAAGTCAAAATCTCAAATAATGCGAATAGCTAAAATAACAAAGCCCCAAATTTAAGGTTTAGATCCTTCACCTTAGGATCCGTCGCTCAATTTGAAGTGGAGGCTAGCGGAAAAGAACCGTGAGCAGGCTTAGCGACACCACTAGTAGACAGGTGATCTTGAGAGGACTTGTCGCCGGGATGGAGGACGGGTTCGGAGGAGCGGGTGGTCGGCTTTCGATGATCCACGTATAGACGGATAAATGATCGTCTATGGAGTCCACGAGAGTTGGCAAGATCCGGTCCAAGTACTCTTCAGGGGTGTCGTCGAAGTCGAATCCCACGTCAAAAAAGGGCGAGCGGAGAATGTCGACCCTTCCGTTGTGATCGTATTCAAACCCGAAGTTCCATTCGGGCTCATCCATACATGGCGGTAGTGAGCGTCGAATCCAAAAGGAGCAAAAGAAATTGGCGGCAAGAAGCAAGCAGAGAGCCACGGTGGGGAGGAGGAGGCAGGCCGCGGATGGAGGATGGCTGGGCGGGTGAGGCTGGGGAAGGAAGGGAATTCGTTCCTGAGATTTGTCTCAGGTTTCAGTAATTTACACCTTCCAAATTCAATTTCAGAATTTGAAATTGAAAGTGGGATTAGGAAAGAGGTTTAATGAGAGAATAAAGAAAATTAAAAGGGGAATTAATGGGGAGCATAGCCGGCCTTGTGTAGAGGAGAGAGAAGGCAGAAATTTTAAAAGGTGGGGACCACCTGATTACGTGACAGGTTTAAATAAAATCTGTATTAATTCAGATTTCACAGAAAAAGGAAAGTTTCCTTTCAAGGTTGTAGGCAATAAACAACTTGGAATTTCAAATTCCAATTAACGGCTGGAATTTATTTGTCTGAAGGCTGATTGAGAGAGCAATCAATCAAGCCTTAAAGGCTGGATTTCCACGGTTTGGCAACACAGCCAGTAACGGCTGTGAAGACTGCAAAGGAAATAGGTGAGCTGGAGAGGGGAGAAGGGGCTCACGGCTTGGCTGTGCTGGGATTGAGGAACGGATGGGGAAAGCTGTCGGCTTGGTGGCTGGGAAGATCACGGGTAATGGGGCCAACCAAAGGAGGCCGGCAGTGGAGGGCCTGCTGCCGCCGGTGGGGAGGTAGGGAGGGGTAGACGGCGGTAAGCCCAAGGGGAGAAAAATCGGGGAGATCTCCAAGGAATCAAGTGGCGACGAATTCACTAACCTTAGTTATCTTCAACCCGGATTTTCGCACAATGAATTTGGGCGAAAGTTAGAACTCACAAAGAGATCTAAATTCTCCGTCGAACTCACTAAGAGATCTAGGAGAAGTGCACTCACAAAGAGAACATAAGAGGCAAATTTTCATTCATTCAAAAACTAAAAAAAATTGCAATGCATATTGCCTCATATATGGAGGCTCCAAATGAAAGAAAAAGAAAAGACAACAATGCCCTCGGGGCTACATAAGTCAGACAATGCCCTCAGGGGCAAACTCGGAAAAACTAATAATAAAAAATGACATAAGCTATAAACTCAAAAGTAGAGGCTCTGGATCATAGCCATCGATCTGCGCCGTCGACGATGGTACACGTGTCAAAATCTGATGTCCCCATCAGTAAGATAGTTGCAAGTCACAAGAAATGATAGAGAAAAAGCCTTCTCCAATAGTAGGAGAGGGAGAATCATTAACTATACTGGTAGATGTGATTAAGGACATTTTAAGGGTGGAAAAAAGTGGTGATTATTGGTCATATATTATGACAAACCAAATTAAGGGTTCGAGATTTATCATAAGAAGCAACACAGTAGAACTTGATGAGGAAACAACATGAGAAGTTGAAATATATTTGTGAGAATGTTGAAAATGACCGCCAATCTTTTTAAGATAATTCCATTGATCTACAAGAAGTGTTCTTGATGGAAGTGTCAATAGTCATAACAGCGGAGGTAGAGGCTTGAGTTGATGAAAACCAAATTTAGTCTTATCGCTATTTTGGGTGATGATTAGTGCAACTATAGTAAGAATATGAAAAAGGGTTAACTCTGTGACCATGTCTACCATTAGTTTTGCTCCCCATGATTATGGTGACTATAGCTACTATGATGCCCTATAGCAATAAGAGATTGGTCAAACACTAGCTGAGGAGTCAGCAACTCAACGGCCTAAAGAAATTGAGAGAGTAGTAGCACTATAGGGAATAGTAGATCTGTGTTTGAAAATGTAGGAGGGAAGGATAAAGCCAAAAGAGAAAATTGACAACAAAAAATTTCTCGTTACATTTTGTCAGAGAGTCAGATAAACAAGAAAGAACTTATTTTAAAGAAGTTCATCCATTTTTCCCTTGAGGTACGACAGTATTCCAGATAAAGAAAATCATTTTGTTGAAGGGATAGGTATTCAAATATATGGTATAGTCACGTTAAGTGTTATTTTCTTCAAAATAAGTTGAATGGAGGAGGTCCATATTTGCTTTATAGTATCTTGAAATATGATGGTTGATGCATTGGATGGTTTAAGACTATTGAGTAGCTATTTGTGAGCAACATCATCAGATGCTTGCCTTTTAGAAAGTTTGACGATATTATCTTGAGTTGAAGTAGATGCATCATGATGTTGAAGGTTATCATGAGTTCCAACAAAGAATATAATATCCTTCGACTATTAAAGATAGTTGGAACAGTGAAGTAAAATGGTGGTAACGATTGGGAATCATATTATAGGACCTCAGGAAAATGAGCTAGAGAGATCATGATATCATGATAAGTGACATGAATATAATCTCAGTGGGAATCATATCATAGTGGTAGGGAAGACTGGAAAGGCATATTTGAAGTGAAGGTGTAATGCAGTGATGTTCACATATGTTGGTTAGGGCACTAATTATTGTGAGTGATAGTGAGGGAAGGTAAGGAAGGCAATATCACAGCATGTGGGATGGAGAGGGATAGAGCATTTTTTCTGCTGGAGTGATTGCGGATAATGGTTTGCAACATGGGAGTAAGGCAAGCGAAGATAGTATAGGCGTGAGTGATCACCTTTAGACATGGGAAATTGAGTGAAGTAATGATTGAAAAAACAAAATACATAAGCAAATGAGCACGAAGTAGTGGTGAATGGTGAAGCACCGGACGAGCATGTGCAGCTTAAGCACAAGTGTGTGGTTGAGCAAAGCAGTCCAAACGAGCAAGCGAGCATGCAATCATTGATTAGAATGGGAGGGAAGGGGAAGGGGAAGGGGAAGGGGATGGAGATGGGAAAAAGGTTTATTACCCTGGCTTCAATATCATGTTAAATAGGGAGACATTATGTTTATATGATATTGATTTTGAGGGGTGCTTATATATTAGTAAATAGGGCGATTATAACAAGCAAATAATAAAGGAATGATATCCTTAATCAAGGGGTCAAACCGTTAGAAATAATTTAAGTCTTTCTACGTTATTATTTTCAACCACATACTTTCTAACAAGGTCGACACAAGACCAAGTGAGCATCTAGGATGACCATTCATGTACCTAAGAGGATATATGTGATATGATGGTGGAAAGGAGTAGTATCATTATAAAGATGAAGAGGCAACAAGAAATTACAACAGTTCTAACTGAGTAGCATAAAGAGAAGTGAAGCAGGATTCATCACTTGCCTCATTCGGACCTACCACATTTGAAAATATTGAAGTTTACTATTTTAGGACTACTAATCTAATAAATACTTAAAGACCCTTTTATAAAATACAGGCCTTTTTCTTAAATTTCATGATTAGCTTATTTTTATTACAATTAATTAAATTCTTTTTGTTATTTTAGCATGCATAGAATTCTTTTATAAATAAAGGATGGTTAAAATTTGATGAACTGATACTGAATGCAATATGTTGAAGCAAAATTGCTCTCAAATCTCTCTCCCTAATGCCTAATGATGGTCATCCGCCTTTCCCTTCTCTGTGTTGCTTTTTTTTTTTCTCTTTCTCCCTCTCTCAGTACTTCTCCTTGGACTGACTTTATCTTCTCGTTCCTGTCTTTGCAAAACTTCTAATACTACCTTTTTTTCTCCTTACCAATTAATAACAAAGATGCAAGTTATCTTCAACATCTTTAAAGCAAGAGAAGCTCTTTGGATATCATTAACCCTTGTAATCATTAACTTAGCATTTGCATAACATTATGGAGAGGAGCATAACCTGCTAAATATTATTAAGTACGTACTTTTTATATTGCAGTTTTTTATTGATTTGCTCGAGATTTTTAACTATGACATTTATCCTTTATGCCATTCGTTGTTTATTGTAAGTGCCTTATCTGGATATCTTATAAAATTTTAAATTCTTCCCTCAACCGTACTCACTACTAAACCTAAAATCCTCAACCAACCCAAGGAGTTGCTCTCTTTTGATTCAGACGCCTTCATGCTATACAGCTGTTCTATTGTGAAACAGTACTACTTCTTTGACAGTATATGTATCACTGAAGTCAACGTTTGACTTTTGATGCCGTCATGTTATAACTGCACTTTATGATGAATTTAGTGAGAAAGCTTGTCTCTTATTGTATTGATTAATGCCACTGATTCTGTTTTCGTATTTTATTTTGAAAAGCTTTTTTTATTAGTATTAAACCGAGCAATTTTTTTTCTGCAGCCGAAGTTTAATGATTATTTGCTGGAGATGTTCCGGATTGATTATGTTGGGACTTCTCCATACCTCAGCTGCACGCCATCGGTAGCTTACCACCATCTATGTTCCAATGATCGATTCTTGGTCCTGTCCTCTGATGGTCTTTATCAGTATTTTAGTAACGAAGAGGTAGTTTCACATGTTGCATGGTTTATGGAAAACATGCCAGATGGGGATCCTGCACAATACCTCATTGCTGAATTGCTTTTGCGTGCGGCCAAGAAAAATGGTAGGTAACTCACTCATCATATGCAACTTGTATGGTCTTTTTATAACAGCATTAGTCGATAGGGCTGTTAAAAAATCCTATCTTGTGCAGATGTAATATCAGCTCAAGATTGATTCTAATGATATTTGATGGATCATGATGGAATCAATGCTTGCTTGCTTTTTTATTTTGAGTCATCAGGCAATCTCAAGCTGGCTCGTAGTGTTTTGATTCATACTCAGTTTATTATTGTTAGATATAATATGTGTATATTTAGTACAATGAAACTTTTAAGGCATGTGAGGCATTTGATTTGTCTTACGTTGACTAGGTGAAAGTATGTTTGGATAGAAATACTATTTATTTATTACTCTTAGCATAAATATTTATATCTATATCTCTATATAAGTTGGGTGATATTTGAAGAATAAATTTTCTTCGTAATTGATCTATCCAAATATATGATGTAATTTCCTCATTATTGTAAAATTTTTAATTAAGATTTGATTAAGGTTTTTACAGTTGGATTATATGATAGAATTTTGTATTTTATGAGATATTGGAAATCTTATTTCTTGAATATGAGCTAAGAGAATTTATGTATTCATATATTGATATATTCATTATTTATATGGATCACATGTGAGGCCTCCCTATTGCATCCCATGCTAAAGAAGCTATCAACCCATAGAAAGAGGAAAAATATTCAAGGGATAGGTGTTTAGGTGAAGCATTAAAAGGGAGGAAAAAGCTTAGAAGGTATGGAACAAAGAAGAACATCAAGAGTTGCCTCTAAGGAGAAAATCACGTGTAGAGGGACGAGAGAAGGAAGTTATTGAATAGCTCTGGATATTTTAAGGTAGAAAGATCGGAGAGAAGCTGGCTTTCATACTAGCTATAGAAAGTGGTTGAATGCCTTTTTTTTTACAACAAGGAGATTGATCTTCTTCCTCTCTCTTTATCAAAGTATTAACATTTACTCATCTCCCAACATATGAAGAAATCTTTCATGTACACTCTTGTAAGGTTTAGTGAAATATTTTGATCTCTATTCAACAGTGGGCATAAGTAGTCTTTTTTGTGTGGTTTATCCTTTTGTGAGTATTCTATGGGAATCCTATTACTTTTAAGGTTGTTGTTTCCACAAATAAAGTTAACCAATAAACAACCGTTGATTTTCACAGAAAAGCCACCAACAGTCCCAAAAATTTCTATGATACCAATTTGTTTGTAAATACTTGAAGATCTCAAGTAAAAATTAATAATATTGGCAAAACATTGAGGATATCCACAACTTCAATGGAAAAAAAAAACAGTAGTTTTTATGACAATAATCAAGATAACGAAAGGAAAATACCAAGATACAGTCGATCCTCAATTCGAGAGGAGGGTCTATCTCTTCCAATTCCTAGACGCCGCTAGAGCCCATGACACTAACTCTAAGAATAAAACAAGCACAATAATTTTGCATGTCCTAACCCTAATGCGAACTCCTAATTTAAGCAAATATAAAAAATAATCAAAAGGACTTAACAACCCCCTCTCTCTTCCCTAAACCGTGGATCCCACCCTCAAGGGGGTGGTCAATTGAGCCTGTGAATTAGCAGGCTTTCGTCTGCTGTAGGTGTTGAGCCAGCCCAAGTGTTGGGCCGGCTGGACCGGTCCCTCTTAGACCGATCTAGGCGTATTATAGTGTTAGTGAACTTTATGTTACTTAGTGTAACATGAGTGATTATATGTTGTATTCAAATGCTTTATGAAGCATCATAATTTAGGAAAGAAAATAATAGTCAACTTCCATGATATAAGTAAGGTTTTTAAAATCGGACAAGACTAGCTGGTTCAGTTGGTTGAACCGCGGACCTCTCAGCCCGATGGTCGAACCATGAAACTGGCGAACCGACGCTGGTTTTAATACACCGTTTGGTTTAGTTAAAACGTGATCTCAGCCATAGAAATGAGATTGAGCAATGTTTGAGGAAATATTAAGTAAAAACCTAATATTCTTATTCATATCCCGTTTGCTGCTCTTCATTCGTGTGAACAGGTGATGTTTTGTTCTTGTTCTCGGTTGCTCAACATCGCTCTTCGTTTGCGAATTGAACTCGACGAGCGGCTACAATGAAGTCATTATTCCTCTTCGGCATCACAGTTTCTTCCTTCTCCTATTTACTTCAAATCATAGGATGTTAGTTTTTTGAGCCCTAAATTTTCTAGGTTTTGTTTGGGTATTTTTTTAGAAGTTTGTTAAGTATTTTTGCCATGGATTTAATAATTCCTTTATTATCTTAATGCCCTTAAGAACGATTAGGGTGGATGCTTGTTTTGTACTCCCTATGATATATTATTTAGTATTTTCTGTTAAAATCTTAAAGAAGACCAGGATTGAAGTTTGTTCCCTACTTTATGTATGGTGTATTAGTTTTCATTATTCTTGTAGAAGATTTAAGCTCTTCTTTTTGGGCTTCATGTAGGGTTTATGACTTCTTAGTTTAATTGAGTGTATTTAGAAGTTATAAGTGAGCACAACCAGACCAAAATCTTTAAAGTTACTCAATATGAAGTTTCTTCTTCATTAGTTATTATGTTAATTTAATTAATTTTTAATAATATTATTATTTATTATGCCATCCGGTTTGACCCCAGTTCGACCGATCGAATCGTGAGCCTCTCAGGCTAGAGTGAAGCTCGTCTTCTTACCAATTGTGTAAAGACCAATATTTATTAAACTCAGGTTTTGTTTGGATCAGCTTTCTTATTATTTTCTAACACACAAATTTTATAAACTAGACATTTTTGTACTAAAGAGCTGGTTTAGAAAACAGTAAAAAAATTACCTCAAATGAGAGCTCTTAATGAAATATTTTGAAATTTATGCATCAAAGTTGATCTCTCAAATCACATAAATCTTTGTCCTTTTTGTATCTACTAAATTTCTTTTGTAATTATTGCATGATCCATCATTTTTATTCTTTATGGTATCTTCTCCAAAATTAAAATCAAAATGAACTTACTATACATATATATACCCTTGATTGTGTGCATATTTAGGCTATTTTTGTATTTTAAATACAGGAGTGATTATGCTGAGCTAAATTGTATTGATTAACAGTAAGAATTACACTTTGTTAATGCAGGAATGGATTTCCATGAGTTGCTAGATATTCCTCACGGGGATCGCAGGAAATACCATGATGATGTTTCTGTAATGGTAGTTTCTTTGGAAGGAAGGATTTGGAGATCATCAGGATGATTTTGTTAAATGACATGAGTCTCTTTTCTGTGCATTTCTTGATTGAACAATGTTCCAACAAGAGGGATCAACCTCTTTTCTTGTTTCTTCCTTCTCCCTGTTGAGCGCACTTCTTTCTCCATGCCTCTCTTTTTTCTTTGAGATTTTGTATAAAATTCTTTATAGTTGATTATTTGTGTGTGAAAAAAAAAAGATTTTTTTTTTTTATTTTTATAAACAACGATGACAGTTTATTCTATTTTATATACAAGGGTAACTTGCTTTGGCATGAATATGAAGATTTTTCAAAATCTTCATATTACTATTATATTTTATTATGAAACTTTGATATTATTAGAGTTTGTCATTACAAATTCTAACACCAATATTAGAATTTCATAATAAATTATCATAATATTATCAAAAATTTTAAAAAAAAAATCTCATGCCAGGGTTTGTTGTTATTGTATGTAAAATATGGTAAATTTCTTTGTTTGTTTATAAAATTTTAAATCCATTGCCTGTTTTCATAAAATGATCAAACTATATTGAATTTTATAGAAATTTCTTCTTTTTTTTCTCTTATGTTCTTTGCGTCTCCCAGATTTGAAAGAGGACCACCCTCATGTTTCCTTTAAGAAAGAAGATGCTGGATGGCAATGGATTTAGCATGAGTAGGTCTTGAATATCTTGGAGCCTCAACTTTCAATAAGCTAATTCATTTCCCCATAGGAAATTCATCTTGAACTACATGTAGTAACTTATCTCATATAACATTAAAAGGAGTATCTATAAGTCCATGTCGAGTCAAGTCCACCAAGGCTACGGAGGATTGTGTGTTGGACAGTGATATAAAAATGACAAGTTGAATTAGAAGTATTAATAAGTTTTTGATTAAGTAGTCATCAAGGAGTAACTTTTGCAAGGTAATGAGCGTGTCCTTTGCATGAATCTTAAAATTATATAGATTTATTATGTTGATTTTATTGTTGGTGATTTCCCTCATTATATGATGATACACTTCATTGGCTATCCTTCTCCTTTAGTTGTAGGATTTGAGCTCATTTCTCCTCCATCTTATGTATTCGACCCTCTTGGTATGAGTCATTTGGGCACACTACAATGTTTAAGTATTCTAGATAGATTACTAGTTTGATGAGTGTTGAAACAAGAAACTTTACTACAACTATTACTCCTAAAAACCATTAAAATAGTGTTTCTAGGACATTTCCCACAAATAGTGCTAAGCTATGTTGTGTTACAAATTCATGTTGAGAGAGAGAGAGAGAGAGAGAGAGAGAGAGAGAGAGAGAGAGAGAGAATTGCATATCTTAGATTCATAAAGATCAATCCCCTATAAACATAAATAAAAAGAATAGAGGAGACACCATTTATGTAGAAAACCCATAAGGATAAAGCCATGTGCCCTAGTCTTGTTGAAATAATTTACTATACACTTGAAGTTATAGAAATTCATTGTTCTTGATAATTAGAGAAGACAAGATCATAAACGTGCGAGCACTTGGTTAGTCTCCTTTAGTTGTAGTAGAAATTGTGGGAGAATTAGTGTAGAGATGATGTCACTAATTGGATGATATTATTAGTAATGGTCGTTCGTTAATAGAAATCAGATTATGGTGATTGGTTGATGGCAATCAAGAAATGGTGGTTAGGCGTCTATAGTAGAATGACAATAGTTGAGAAATCATAGGTAGATTATGGCAATATGATGATGTCAATTGGACTGCAAGATCTTGGGGATCATGGTCATATGCAGATGGTTTGACGATAGTGGTATGATAAATGATTATGTCAGTGGTTGGTGGTGATCATCAATGTTGATTGTCAAATAGAGCTCTATGGTTCTGTAAACTTTCAAGTTTTTTTCTATCGTAAGTCTATGCCCCACTCTTCTAGAGAACATCGCTCCAATTATAGTGTTATGATAGTGGAGATCTGATAAATTTAGTCAAAATTCTACAATAGTCCATTTGATTACTAACTCTTTAATCATAGATCGTTCATTTACCATCCAAGTTACCTTAATGATCTTAAAATTATTTAGCATTGGTCTTGCTCGATTTGTCTCATTAAGATGCTTGACTTTACTATAAGAGAACATATGATCCTTTACTTAACGTCTCAAAATTTTTATTGTTAATAGAAATGCTTGATTTTTGCTCATCTGGATTTAAATTGAGTCACTTTTGATGATGTTGAGTTCGGTTTGTCAAGACACTATGTTTTATTTGAAGTTTATTGAAATTAGAGTTTGGGTGATTGATCTAAATTTAATTTCAATAGCTTTCAAGATGTAAAATGCATCGAGCATTGTGTTAATTAAGTGAATTTTTTTAGATACATATATATTAATTTTTTTTGAGAGATTTAATACATATCACAAAATTCCATTTTTTTTATATTAAAATCATTATATTTAGTTTTAGAACATCTAAATTTATAAATCCCTTAAAAAAATTGCTAATATTAACTTATTTAAAATAAAACATCCATTCTCATATAAATAAATATAAAATTTAAATTATATATATATATATAAATATATAAAAATTTTGTAATAGATATGTAACTCCCCTTTTATTGTTAAAAAATATATTTTATAGTTATAAACAGCTAAAAGTGCCATAACAAACATTAATTAAGCAAAGCCACTGTAACCTTGCCGAAGTTAAAAGCAATTAGAAGTTTTTTTTTTTTTTTTTTTTTTTTTAAGTTGAAAGCAACTACAGTTTTCGTTCTTCTAGATGCTTTGTTCCACCAATGCCTATCTCGACGAAATTGAACACGTTATCACTAATAAGATCCAGTCAAAGCAAAAGAAAAAAAAAACGTGATTAAGGCTTCCTTTGAGACGACTTTTAGACTGATTTTTAAAATAATTTTTTAGTACAATAATTAAAATTTTTGAACTAAAAAGTTGCTTTAATAAATAGTAAAGTCATCCCAAATGAAGCCTAAGACTTCATTTGAGATAGTTTGCTTACTTCTTTCTAAATTAAATTTTTAGTATTCAAAAAATTTATACTAAAATGTCTCTTTAGAAAGCAGTAAGAAAGCTGTCGCAAAGGAAGCCTAAGGCTTTGTTTGGGATGACTTTCTTATTGTTTTTTAAATCAGCTTGTTAGTATAAACATTAAAAAATTTATACTAGTTAAAGAAGCAGTAAGAAAGCTGTCCCAAACAAAATCTAAGACTTCATTTGGAGAGCTTTTTTTATTGTTTCATAAAACAGATAGAGAAATTTTAATTTTTATACTAAAAAATCATTTCTTATAAGCAAGAAAGCTGTCCCAAACGTAATAGTTTGCAGTTTGCAGTCACCACCGCTTGTGTTCGCACATTAAATAAAACTAATTTTAATTGAAATTATACTTAATGCTCACCATTCTTGAAATAATAATAATCAACCAAAATAAGCAGAGGAAATAGATCTTCTGTTCATGGATTAAAAAAACATTAGGTGTAGGGAGGCCGTCAAACGGCCGGTGGCGACGTGATAGTTTCACGGTGGTTCCGACGGATGGGAAGACGCTTTCAGCTCTTTACTTGGCAGAAATTACAAGCTATGGATCCTTAATCAAAATGTTGAATTCCAACGCATACCAAACAAAATTATTAGTAAAAAAAGAAGGTGAGGCCCCCAACGCCAGATTGGATAACTTTTATAATTGAAAACAGGGATGTTTAGGTGTGTAATATAACAATAAAGTTTCCGTTTAGTTTTTGCATTGACAATGTCAAAGCTTTGTAAGCTGGCATTCAAATCTGACCCAATTTGGCTGAGCTAGTTAAGGTCGACTGCAGCTTGGTCAGCATCATATACATGACAGTTTTTAGTTTGATAGCTTTGTCTTTAAAACTAAACAAAAAAGTTTGAGAACTTTTATTAGTCTTGTATTTTTATGACTAACGCTTTATCTATTTTTTCAATGCTTTCAAAGAAAATTTATATTAAAAGGTTGTTTTAGAAAATGATAAAAAAAACTAACTCAGACGGAGCCTAAGTGTGAAGATGAGCAACAATCACTTTGTTAGATCAATAGGGCAAAATTTTGATGAATAATTGCTTCGTTATAAAGATTTTTCACCTGAATGTTTATCTTTTGGTCAAAACCTCTTAGGATTATTGGATGGTCTCAAAACTGAGATTGAGCTTTAAACTTTCCACCAATTCAAGACAACTCAAGATAATAATAGTGAGTTTTGTTCTCCAACTAAACTTGTGTAGGTGAGGGATTGAATTTCTTTAGCCTCATGAGCTATAAAGGTGAGAAACTTAAGCCTTGGACTAATATTTACTCTAGTGTGTAGGGAGATCAAGTTCACAAAAAGTAGAGGGTTTTCCTTCCTTAAGTAGCTCTTATTCTCAAGAGCATTTTGTAAATGAGATTAATTGGTCCACTAAAGGACAATGAGCCCTTTTAATCTAATGGGAGGACACTAATATGCTGCAAAAAAAAAAAAAAAAAACTCAAAGTAGGGAGTGAGCATGAAATTGGAGATGAAATCATTATCATTATTTTGATTTTAAGAAGATCCAATAGTTATAATTAAACCCAAACCAAATTTTATGGAATTGGTTGGAAATTTTATATAAAGCTCATTTGTGAGACAAATCCTTTAAAATTTTAACCATAAACACATTTTTATATAGGGGAATGATTTCAATTAGTTATCATGCCATTTTTAATTTAAAATATTTGATAGCAAATTATTTTAATTCTCTAAATATCAAAGGTTCTTCTAAAATTGTGAAATTTCTTCATTATGTTAAGAGGGCTAATTTGAGCTTTCTATTATTTTTTATGGATTCATATGTACTCACTATTAATGAAGGTGAGAAAGAGAGTGAGTTTGTCCTTAGGATATGAGGCGAAGAAGATCAAATTTGTCATGGGATTTACCACCTCCCAAAGCCTTTTGAGGATATCTCTACAATCAATACTACTAAGGATTGTAAGACCACTAGCTCTAAGGATGGAGGAGCCAACTTGCATCACTCAACTATACCACATCATTAGCCAACCTATCCCACTTGCACTTCACAGAGAGTTTCCATGACCGGGTTAGTTGAGGTCATCTAAAACATGGAGTTCTTGAAGTTCCCAACACCTATAAAGGAAAATGCACATAACTGAGACACTTTGAGGTATTGTGCTATTATAGCTATTATGGATATGATATGGATAAATGGCACAACCTCTGAGGTTTAGTAGAAGAGTTTATCAAGGTCAAAAAATTAAAGGAACTTGTGCTCATTGATTGTAGTTAGTTCCCATGAAAACCTCCTATGGACGGGGTAGCAATAAGTTTATCCTAGCTAATTTAGTGCTCATCATAGTAGTAGTGCTATCTATCAGGGGAGGAGAGCGAATGAATTCACCAATGAGTGCTAAGAAGATGAATCTCAAAGAAGTTAACTCAGCATCTACCTCATGAGCTCTAGCATTAGATGTCACCCCTATCACTTTCATAGAAGTTGATAAGCTCGTAGGAGCGAACCCTGACAATGATGTCATCATTATCATTATCCCAATCTCCAACAGTCATATTAGTTGTATTTTGATAGATGTAGAGAATTATGTGCATATTATTTTTAAATCTATATTGGAAAAATTGAACATACTTACTTTCCAACTCACCCTTATTGTAGGTTATCTTTATGGCATCTAAGAGTGTGTAGGGACACTGAAGGTGTACTCACCCTACTAGTCACTTAGGGAGAGAAAGACCACAACTATAATGCCATGGCAGACTTCATCATCATGGATACCCCTATTACTTACAATGCCATTTTCGGTAGGTCATTGCTGAATAGTTTCAAGGTTGTCGTGTCAACCTACAATGTCATTATTAAATTCTAAGCTGAATGGAGAGGGCTCACAGTGAAAGGGCAATCTCATTATGTTAAGCGTCTACAACTTGCGAGTTGTAGGGAAGTTGGGAACCTCCTCTAAAGAAGTATACATTTGGATGTGCAGCCAGTCTGAGCTTAGAGACCATGGAAGTTGTAGATGAAGTACTCATAGTAGAGGACAAGTCTAGTTATTCCTTTAATGTCGAGCACATAGTTGAGTTGATACAGACCCTCGTAGGTGACTTGGATGCCTTTGCATGGACAACCGGAAATATGTCATGGATTAATGAGGAATTTACCTCCTATTAGCTCAATGTGAAGAAGGATGCTCAGCCCATAAAATAAAAAATAAGGAAGAAGTGCAAAATCTAGTAGAAGCAGACTTCATTAGGGAGGTCTAGTACCCAACTTAAATCTCTAATGTGGTAATGGGGCAAAAAGCAAGGGGATGTGGAGGATGTGTGTGGACTACATCAACTTAAATTTAACTTGCCCAAAAGACGAGTATCAACTAACAAGGATAGATGTCATGGTCAACTTGGTAGATGGGGCACTCAGTTATGAGTTTCTTAAGTTCCTTCTTAAGCTATCACCAAATCAAGATGTATCCTAGTAAATGTGCCAATACTTATTTAGATGGTAAAGTTCATAAATAATTGTGGTTGATTCAACCTATCTTGCTCCCCAATATTATAGTTTCTCAATTTTAGATCTCCACCCTTAGAGAAAAAAATTGTGATTATGAAATTGCTACAACTAATGTTGTTGACATCAATGATATGGCTCCTGACAATGTGTCCCAATTATTTCATGGCGAACTTCATTGGTCTTGGGGATTTCACTAGCAAGTTGCAAATGAAATTAGAGTCATGCAACCGAGAAGATGACATTGTAAATACATGCTTATTTTTCTCAACAAGGATGTAATTGTTTGCAAGTTTAAGTAATAACTAAAATTTTCAACTGCTACACACATAATGCATATCTAAAATAATCTTCTCAAAGTCCATGTGTCAATAAAATATGAAAATTATTGATTCCAATTATTTGACTTCTAGCATTTTACATTTGAAGTAAATTTTCAAATTCTAGAGTTACGCTGTTGTTCTTATTTTATATTTGAAAGAGATTATGAAATTCTTAATAGTTTATGGCCAAAAGCAAATTGAGTCATAAATTGTAGTTTTAAATTAGAGTACGAAGCTATAATCCCTAATGTGGAAGTAAGGTTACAAAGATTTGAGGTTGGACATGAATAGTAGTTAGTAGAAATCACTAAAGAATTTCTTGAATCATCCTCATCCTCACCGAATGATCTTTCATTTTATTGAGTTATCCAATAATTACAATATCTTGTTGTTCAAGTTATGAAGACCTCTCACTCCCTTTCATTTAAGAATTTCATGACTATTTTATTCTCTTATGCATCCTCTTCGCTTATTGCACCATTTAGGATGTTGGATCTGATTCTACAAATCGGTGAAACCGCAATCTTACTAACAAGCACAAGTGGAGCCAAACAAAATGCTTGAGAAAAGCTTTATGAATCCTATTAAGTTCATGCGTCAAACAGTACAATACTAGTTTGACACAAACTTGTTAGTTGAGGTTCAACGCTATAGGAATGGCCACAGCTTTCAGTAGAAAATGCAAGTCCGGTTCTAAAACTAAATAAATCTGAAGATTAATCAAATCATATCCTTAAGTACTGTGAAGCTTAGTTGTTGAAGAAGCAACGTGATGTGTACTACCTCTTCCTCATCAAAGAATCAATCTAAATAATTGTAAGAAGAAGCAATAATGCATTATTACATAGAATAATGAACAGAAGTCAATCTTTATCTTATTATCTTTCTTATCACCATTAATGATCACCAACTGCTCCCGGCCACCGTTACTTAACGTTATTCTTGCGGCGTCACCTGTAAAATTTCTTGCTTGATCTTTTTTTTGAAAAAAAAATACTAAAATATTAGAGAAATAGTCTTCAAAATTCACACATTTAAATATTTGACAGCTAAATTTTACTATTTCGTCACACAAAACCGAGAACTTCAAATCTTTTCTGTTAAAAATCCTGACTTGACACTACAAATAATATAAAAAGAATACCTTCTCTGCTTCTCATCCTCTCTGTTAAAATCCCATCGTCCTTCTTTTGAATTTCAAATGGCGCTAGTACAGTTGTTGAAAGGAAATTTTTTTTAAAAGGAACCGATTAGCTGTCTAATTTAGCAATAGGAACATAGTTAAAGTAAAATTTAAAAAGGAAGAAAAACGTAAAACTTCACAGGGTTTTCTTAGAAAACCCGAAATCATTTTAGGTTTTCTATTGAAATCCCAATTCAATTTCAGGTTTTCAAAGAAAACCAAAATTTTGTTTGTGTTTTCTTTATGCTCAGTTACTCTTGCATTCGCACTCGCCTTTTGCTCCAACGAACTGTTACCAGCCCGTGTTATACAAGCATGCATTCTTCTGCTTGTATCATCAAATTTGTCTTTATTGGGGGTGCCTCGAATCCTTTCCATACATGACTAATACATTTTGAAGGTCAAAACACAAATCTTCACAACTATACTTGATATGTGCATGCACCCTTTAAATAGTAGAGGTTAAGCATATCATGCCATCAAATGCAACTTGAAATTATAGAATTGTTTGATTTGACCTTACATCTTTACAGGTCATATGATATTTGCAAGAAGCATCATATTAAATGAATAATGAGACAAATTTAAAAGGATTCAATGCTCTGAATAAAATTTTGAAATAGGAATCCAAAGTTCACAGTTTTGCCCTTTCGAGGTCAAGAGTATCTTTATACTAGCATTGCCCTTTCGAGGTCATAACTTCCCAAGGAGTAAAAGTTGATTTGGGAACTGTGTAGTAACAAAAAAAATCACTTGAACTTCTCTTGAAAATTTTCTCATATATGTAGGATGCTTTGGAGAAAAAAGTTATATGCAAGTTTGTCTTGGATGTATATAAAAATATTGAAAAAAAGGAGACTTGCTAAGCCATAACCACTCCTCATGTTAACATGAATATCTCTTCAAGGTTGCAATAAAGATTCCCCTCCCCTCTCCCAACCCCAATCCTAAATTGTTTATTTTATCATTGATGATATGGCGGATGATAATATGTATTTCTTTACTATAAATGTGCGCCTAACATTAACATGAATGATCTTTCTTAGTTATATTAAAGAATACTTCAAAGCCAAAAGTATTTCTTACAGATGATACAGATATATTACATGCTAGAAGATTTGAGATAGAGAGAGTGTGTGTGTTTTACATATTGTAATTATATGAAAATCCAGCATTCATACATAAATAAAAGATGGTTATGAAAGAGACAAACATTTTGTCATAAAAAATCTGGGAAAGAAATAAACCAGGAGGCTTGGATCAATTGGAATAATTTTATTAATATTTATTTTTAGTAATAAATGATGCACTTTCCCTAGATTGGGGAACGTGTTGATACAAATTATAGACATAAGCTATATAAGATAGATTATGTGGTGAAATTTGAAAGAGCCCTGTTGTATGGAAGATATCTTTAAGGATTCGTTTGATGTCTTCTTTATCGTTCTCCTTCAAGGTGGATAGAATATAGAAAAAGGGCACAAAGATCAAAAGTTAGGGTTGATGTCAACAATATGCATTAGCCTTATAAATGATGGCATGTATTAGTTACATTAGCAATAATGAGTGACAAAATTAACATGTGTTAGTGCAATCAAGCAATAATATTTAGAAAATTATAGTGTGGTGATAGAACTTAGGAGATCATACTCAAACAATAATTATTTGGAGATCATAGTAAATTAATATTGGTGTGAGGACCATAGTTAGAAATTTTTAAATTTGCTTCAATTGCTTGTTTTTGGCTCATTTGAGCTCACGTCGGTTCAATTTGAAATTTTTAAATATGATTCAAATGTTTGATTTAAGCTCATTTGATTTCATATCGGTTTAATTTTAATGTTGATGGATTTGTCTCATCGAGTTATTCAATTGAACTATAAATATGATAAAAGAAGAGTTCAAATGACACTAAATTTAATTTCAGTGTTTTTTAATTTGAATATTACATCTAGTTCCATGATGAATCAGGTGATGAAGTATCAAATATAATGTATTCTTATATCCTTTATTTTGATATAGAATAATTTCACGTTTTTGGTTGAATTTGTTTAAAAAAATATTTTTGATGTGGGTTAGTTAATTAATGAATCTTCTCAACTCATCCTCTTCCCATATATCTTCATTTCAAAGGACTGATTCGCTCGCTTCGGCTCTCACATCGCATTCAACCTCTCTCACCAACTCCCACGCCAATCTTATAAATTTCGTTCTCTTTCCCTTCCCAATCCACGAGCTCAATCCTCTCCTCTTTCCCCAACCACCACACTCACAAGCCACTTAACCGACATGCTCAGATCCATGGCAACCACCGGAGCTCCACTTCTCCTCATCCTCCTCCTCGCCGCTTCCACCGCTACATTTGCCGCCGACCCCGACGCGCTCCAAGATATCTGTGTCGCCGACCTCAACAACAGTAAGCAGAGCGACTAATTATTCGCCTTTCAGACCTAATAGAATACTAAACATGTCTATCTACTTCCTCCATCTTAATTTTTTATCAGCAATTAAAGTGAATGGATTCGTCTGCAAGCCGGCAGCGGCGGTTACGGCGGAGGACTTCGCCTTCAAAGGCCTGGCGAAGCCGGCGGTGATCAACAACACCTTGGGGGCGGTTGTGACTGTCGCGAACGTTGAGAAGATTCCTGGGCTGAACACTCTGGGAGTTTCCTTGGCCCGCATAGACTTCGCACCCGGCGGTCTGAATCCGCCCCACACGCACCCGCGCGCCACCGAGACCGTGTTCGTCCTCTACGGCGCCCTCGACGTGGGCTTCATCACCACCGCAAACAAACTCATAAACAAAACCATCGTTGTCGGAGAAACCTTCGTCTTCCCCCGCGGCCTCGTCCATTTCCAGAAGAACAACGGGGATAAAGCCGCCGCCGTTATTTCAGGCTTTAACAGCCAGCTTCCAGGCACGCAGCCCATAGCCGCTGCCCTTTTCTCCGCTTCGCCGCCAGTTCCGGATAATGTTCTCTCCAAAGCCTTTCAGATTAGCACCAAGGAAGTGGAGAAGATTAAGAGTCGTTTCGCTCCGAAGAGCTAAGGAATACATAATATGCTTTGCAAGTTCCAAAATCGATTTTTTTTTTCTTTTTCTTCCAAAATTCACCACCTCTGTTCCTTGGCATTGGCCGACTGAATTTGTGCCTCCCCTGTCGCCTGTATTGAATTTCTTATCTCTTTGATTATTGTGTTTTTTAGGTGTTTGATTCATCCGGCTTTAATCAATAATGAATCATGACTGCAACTCTATTCAATTGAGTAACTCCGCATTGCAAGAAAGATGGTTTATATACTACTTTATTTGTTAATCGTACGTAATTAATCGGTTGGTGGCGTGATAATGACCGCTAACGTGATTGAGGTTGGCTGAATAATTTAATTAATTTGCAGACGAAAATAATTAGGAAGATGCTTAAGTTTCAAAACTCTAGCGCAGAGGAAGGGCAGCGGGCGGGACAATGGGTCCCTCTAGAGGGGGAATTATTAGGTTTGGACACCGGAAGTCATTAAAAATGCGCCATATCACCTCCTACTCGGTATTGAGCAGTATCGAGCTTAATACTGCTCGGTACTGTGAAGTACCGAACTTAGTATTTCACGGTACCGAACTCAGTACTGTGAAGTACCGAACGTAAGCTGTGTCCGGTGTCCGAACACAATAATCTCCCCCCTCTAGATAGAGGCATCTCTTTAGAGCCATTTTTCTATGGAAAGAATAAAATAACAGAAGAATGTACGAGGCTATGCTAACGCAGACCAGGATTTGAGGAAAATCACGATCCGACTAAAGACTCCGAAATAGAACCTACTAGTTTAAAAAAAAATGGCTAGCTTGTTAAAAGATTCTCTTCTGTAGATGGTCACAAGGAGAATCAAAATTGAAAGTTTGCAGTTGTGTCCCACTTTATTGTTTATAGGTAGGTTTGGAGAGTAAAGGAGGATAATTACGTTCCAAGCACTCATTGCAAGATTTCATTGAGTGGAGCTGAAGCGAAGAAAGAAAAGATTTTGCTGCTGTAGGTATTATTGTAATGTGAATCACGAGATAATATACAGCTTTTTGTTATGATTTTAATTGTTGTTTTAGTGAACTGTTTAGAATTCTAAAATCTATCAACGATAGAACCGTTTTTCATATGAATTTTTGCTTCAGGTTTGTTGGCCAGGAACGACCAAAAAAGAAGTGAAGTTTCACGTTTTCCAACAATGATTTTGGCTAATTTTTATTGTTTCTCTCTTGTATTATATGAACTTTAAAAAGTATTATCCAAGCAATAAAATTTTTTTATAGGAAGAGTCGGATCTCAAAATGACCTAGAAGTATTGGATGGAAGTCTTATAAAAGAGTGATTTTACTCTAGAAGAGGAATGCAGAATAAAAAAAAAAATATTTATAAATTATTTTGTTGATTATACTATAAATGTAGGAGATTAAAAAAATAAAAAAGGAGATTATTTTTTTATCTTTGATTTTAAGTTGCATTAAATTAGTGTAAAATACGATGATAACAATGGCAGGGTGGTCGGCTGAACAGTAGTAGTTGCCAGGGAAACAATGGAGCATGGCCACACCTGGCTAGAATTCCATCCATTTGCAAATCCAAATCATTTATAAAAACTACAATGTTACAGATGCTCTAGATTGCTTCTTGCTTGCTTGAGTTTTTAGGGTTTGTGAGAACTTAGAGTCCGAGTGTTTCCCAACTCTTCAATAGCCTTCAACCTAAAGTTCGAGTGAGTGTTCTTTAGTCATTGCAACATAGACTAGTGTTCCCTGAGGCTCTATAAATTAATTTCAATCAACAACCCCTTCAATCAACCTTTACATTTAGGTAATGCTCTAAACCATGGCTAATTAACCAGGATTCCAGGACATTGTGAAACAAAACATCAATTCAACGGGATCCAGTTGTTGGATTGATGGTTTCAATGCATTGATCTTACTAGATAATTTTGGTAGGAATCAAACTACTGAAGATGCAGGGATCATGTGAGATTACATATACGGCTGAGTATACACACTGTGTAAAAAATTTGATACACATTGTGTACAAATGTGTACGCTCGTATGTTCAGACGGTTCTTCCCGTCCAAACTCAGCACAGAATAATTTCTCCTTCAATTGACTCTTTGTGACAACCCTCCATCTCAGCTCCGACTTTCCTGGATCGAGCCTTGCTAGTTGGACTTTTTTTTGTCATCTTGTACTTTTGGTGTTACTGACATGCATCCTAGAAATTCATTTGTAACATTCAAGCCTTGAGAAGTTTAAACTACGGTTAGGAAAGATCAGCATTGATAGGGAATTAGTTTCATGAATTCTAAGCTTTCGGATCACTAACATACTTGACATTTGTTGTCACTCAACATTAAACCTACCAACAAATTTTTGAAATAAAAACCCACGGGGTAAATTAGAATGATGAAACAAAAAGCTTCCATTAGAGGAAAAATATGACTTCAATGATGACAATTCTAGCACCTTTACACATGATATAAAATAGTTCAAATATGAACTGTAGCATTAGAGTGCATGATCAAATGTAGTGGCAAAATGTCCTAGTTCTGTTCAACAAGGATATAAGAGCAATTAAGTCAAGGAAAATTAAAAAAAAAGTCAAGGAAAATTAAGATCTTCCACTCAGATAAATGCAACATCATGACTTGATCATGAATATACATGAAATAAATGATGATAGCAGACAAGAGGACTATAAACCTTGCATAAATAATTTTATCCTGGTTGGAAACCTTCAGAACTAATCTAGATCAGCTATTTCATATAAGAATGCCGAGAGAAGAATAAGTTTTTACATCATAAGCAATCCAAACTACTCATTTTCAAATAGCAAATCGCTAGCCTTTGCAAAACTTGAAATCAAAAGACAAACTTGTATTAAAATGAACATATGGCTCAAATATTTTAACAATTATTGGACTTGATATTTTAGATGATTTTACTGCTTTCCTACTCCAGGCTCATGATCTTTCCTATTTGATAAAAGAATAGTTTCAATCCACAGTTGTTATCAAAGCCAAACCATTGAGTTAAAATGTTTGAAGACTCCCTGATAATTACCTTAGAGTGGAAATTTAAGAAAAACGCATGTAAATGGCATCAAAACTATGATGCACTGACACTTCTCCTCAAAGAGGCGTGCAGTGTCCGACACCGTGTCCGACACGACACTCGTCCGACACTCGTCTGACACGTGTCGGACACGCCGAAAACGTGCCTGATTAAAAAATATTAAAAACAAATTGGACACGCGTGTCCGACACGCGTATCTTAAATATTTTTTAATTTTTTTTAAAATATAATTTCTTATATTTGACGAGATTTAAATTAAATTTCTTATTTCATATCCACAACACCAAATCAACGTCTGCATTTGATACACATTCATCGAATATTCTCATTTTCATTTCTCTTTGGCAATAGTGAAGGTATTTTCATCTCCTCTCTTTTTGCACAATTACAAATCTTTCTCTTGTTGAACCAGAGTTGAAAATAGTGATATTAAATGATGATGATATTGAAGGCCAAAAACAAACCTCTAAAGCTAATCATAGTAGTTGAAGCTTGAATGCTTGATGTTGTAGTAAGTGATTATTTGCTTATATTTTTGTGGTTGTACTAGATATTTTGTACTAAATATTTTATATTATAAGCTAGAAAAGTTATCGTGTCATTCATTTATTATTGTTTGTCATTTTTAAAAAGATATTACATTAATATATATACACTATATAAAAAAATGTATTGTCGTGTCCGCGCCGTACCCGTGCCTATATTTAAAAAAAAAAGCCGTGTCCGTGCATCATAGCATCAAAATCTTCTCAATCAACATTCTTGACACCCAATTTCATATTTACTAACAAAAGAGTGAAAGTTTTTAGGCTACCTATCTAAATAACCAAAGTTGGTAATGTTGCCAATTCCGATTGCAATATATAATAGGAAGTTATTGCTAGTGAAAAGTAGCCTAATTTAAGCCAGGCGGAACCACTTGGTTCCTAGGGGGGGCAATTGCCCCCCTCAAAAAAAAAAATTTTTTTCTTCTAAGAGTAAAAATAAAAAATAAATTATAAGAGAGTAAAAAAAAATTTTTGCCCCTCCTAAAAATTTTTTTTACCCCCCCTAAAAAACTCTTTTGTTCTAACTTGCCCTAAAATATCTATATATTTCTTCACATTTAGTTCTAATATTCTCTTTCATGATTTTCATGACAGTTTAATTACAATTTTATTTTCTTTAATTTTCATATTTAATTTTTTTTTAAAAAATTTTTTTTGTAACATATAGACATATAATATTATTTTTTGAATATTTAATTATTTTTATGTTGTATTTGCCCCCCCTCAAAATTGAACCTGGTTCCACCCCATTTTAAGCAACTGAATGTAACCCAACACATAAAATGACAAGTTTTTTTCTTTTCAACGACAACATTGTAGACCAGAAATCCGTAATCTTTACATCTTAAATCTAAGAAACAAGGAAAGAATCCCTATGATGAGGACATCGAAGATCAACGGCTACGATCGTGTCTATTTAATTTGAGGTTTTTTTTTTTTTGTTATTTGTACTTTTCCATTTCTACCCTCACTTGAGGGCTTGTTTTATGTTTGCCCTAGGGGCAATTGTGTCTTTTTATTTTCCTTCATGTATTTGGCTATTTAAGCCCTCCCCTTCCTCTTGGAAAGGGATGATTATTATTAATGAAAATTTTAGTGTTGGATCTCTTTGTAAGTTTTAGAGTTCTCTTTGTGAGTTCTCAAGTGAGGAAAGCCTAGGAGAGGCTCAAAGCAATACCCAACAGCCCCTTGGTGGAGCTCTTGGTTTTCTACCCCATATCTTTTCTTCTCCTCTACTGTTTTCCCCACCCACCCGCCGGTACTCTTGGCCCCAAAGCCACCGGCCACCTCCACTCACCGCCGGCCTCCAAATGCTAGCACTTAGCCGCCGGACCTCCAGCCGCCGGCCTTCCCCTTTGCCACCACCCACCCGAAATAAACCCTCCTCCATCCCCTCCATTTTCCCTCATTGCATTTGATTAGTTTCCTAATTTGGAGAGGTCATTTGGAGGGAGTTTCAAATCCAAAATTCAAATTTGAATTAGGAGTTAAATGCCTCCTTAATTTCCTCCCTTCATTAAGGAATTAATCACAAATTTAAATCTGAAATTTAAATTCAGATTTAAGGATTAATTCACTTAATTAATTGGGGCCCACTTATTTGAAATGAAACACAATCCCCTCCTCCCCCCTATAGGCCGACCCACTCATCCCTCTCTCTCATTAATTTTAGCCATTATTACTCCCTTAGTAACTCCCCAAATTAAGCCCCATTTCAAATTCAAATGGGATTGATGAATCTTCTCACTCCTTAATGAAAATCACTGATTAGGCAAGCAATTAAACCATTCTCTAAAACGTATCCCTCTCCTGGATGCCGCCAGCCTAGTCATCTCCCTTCCCCTCCTTCCCAAAATTGATTCCAAACCTTCCAGTCATACGGTATTCCTTCTCTCCCAACTTTCCTTGCTGCTGTTTGAGAATTTCAGCAAATACTTATGCTGTCCCGCTATCTATAGAAGCTACACTTGCTGTCCAAATCTCAAGGACAGCCCAGTTTACACGTCCAGAAACCTGGAAACTGCTGTCCAGTAATTTCAGCCCACAATAGTTGCTGTCCAGTTGTCCAGGGAGTTCCCAACTGTTGGCCAGAAGCTCCGGCACCATTCTAGTAACCAACCCCAACTCTAACGAAGAATTCTGGAAGACAGAAACTTGCTGTCCAGAGTTCTCTGCAAGTCCAAGCTGTTGGTCACTCTGCCGAGACTGCTGTCCAGAAAATTCGGCACGTGTTCTTTGCTGCCCCGCCATTTGGAAGGGCTCCCGAGGGCTGTTTGAGATAGCCGAAAATATCAAATAGCTGTCCACCACTTCCCCAACACCCCAACCACCAACGGGACTCCACATCTTCTACGGGTGAACTCATCACCAACTCTTGTTTGTTCTTAGTTTATTTCTCGAATGTGGTTGTAACTTGACTCATGAAGATTATGTTAATATTTTCTCCGCTAAAGCCTAGTGAATTAGAGAGTTGAGTGAGTGGACACTCATAGTGATTAATCTCATTGTTAGTCTAGGGATATTTGTGGAAAACCATTCATGTACGCAACGTTAGATTGACTTGATTGTTATATGATCTTAACTCTTACGCGTGTGATTCAACCTAAGCTCGTTTTTCTGCTCTTAAGATTTTATTGCGTCGTTTAAATTCACCATCAAGATATAATTATTCGTTCTACGAATATTAAGTGTGCAAATTCCTTAAAGCAATTCATCCATGCAATTATGTTTCACATCATCTTGGTATCAGAGCATGGCTAGTATGCATTACATATGCTAGATGCATCCTAGGAGTCTACTTAACTTTCCCTTAGCTTGTTTGCATGCATACCATCGCATAGTGATTTTTATTCACTGTTTTTTCCAGCTGCCATCTATATTTCTGCATCGTTTTAATCACTTCGAGCAAGTCTATCTCATTGTCTAAGTGCTGTCCTTGTCACAACAACATCCCTAATTGCTTAGGTTGCTTAGACAAACATGTTAGCTTGCTGTACCAGTTATTCCTGCACTGATTAGTGACATTTAGGTGACATTAAACTTGTGATAACTTGCTGTCCACACCCTAGAGCCCATCTAAATTGCTTAGATAACTTCGTCCCTCATTTTAGTTTGCTGTCCAAACAAAATCTGCACCTTGTAGTGTCATTTTAGAAGAGTTTAACTTAGTGTTTAGGTGCTGCCCAAGCCTTAGCAACCTCCCTAAACACCGGGTGACTTAAACCCTTCTTGAAGCTTGCTGTCTAGTACTTTTCCTGCACCTTATAGCAAGTCGAAATGGTGTTTTCCCTTTGTAAAGTGGTACCTTGCACCCAATCTTCACTAGGTTTCACTTGACACTTTTCAATGGACCCCGATAAGACTCCAAAAGAGTTTAGATGACATCGTTCACCTAGTGGGCAATATGACTAGAATTATGACGGAGAAACATGTTGACTATCCCCACTCTAATTACATGCCCCACTCAGTTTATCACCTGAGACCTGAGCCTAGGCCTCCACGATCTCACTTGGAGTCACCTTATCGTCTGCCTACCTTTGATGGTTCTTTGGACGTTTACTGCTTTAGGGAATGGGTTAGACAACTAGATGACTATTTTGAATCATGTCATATCCCTGAGTCCCACCAGATTAGCATCGCTAAGTCTCACCTTAAAAGTCGAGCTCTTCAATTTTGGGCAAGATTAGAAGATCATAGAGAGTCTCGCGGTGAGTACCTTACTTGGAGAGACATGAGACGAGAACTTAAGTTGAAATACCGACCCTCTACTAGTGACCGTCATCTAGAGCATCACCATATCTCGTTTGTTGGGATGACCCGTGGACCTTACTGTGGTCGAGACCACCCACCCATTAGTAACATCCGGGTTGCTGCCCCACCCTTTAGGTCCTCACGTAACCTAGATGGCCGACCCTCTACTGGGTCTTCTGTTGGACAAATCTCTTATAACTCCCCACGTGGACTAACTTCTGGCCAGTTCAGTCGACCTTTAGCCTCCCCAGCCTTTGACCCTACACGTGTCATCTTAATAAAGAATTGCAGTAAAAAGAAGAAATCTACTGAACCCGAGACTGAATACACCCATTTCGTGGATACTAACGATAACGATGAATTCTTTGAGGATGAAACTAAAGAGATTGAATCAGACTCCCTGAATGACTTAAACCCTGAGCTAGGAAAGCAAGAACCTTTAAACATCGACACCTTAACCCACCCCGATCCTAGTCTCCTCGAGGATAAGCCTTTGGACAAAGTATGCCTGGACGATAGGAATATGATTTTGAAAGAAGTCAATCTGGCCTTGGACACATTGAATTTAAATTCGGAAGATCCTGATTTAGTCGTATTACCTACTGAGTTGACTTTGGAGAACCTTGATGGTAATAATCTCGAGTCGGAAGTGGTTCAACGACACTTACTGCCTGATTTAATTCCCGATTTAATTGACCCTAAACCCATTTATCCTGATTCTATTGAGCATAATACTATGAGTTCGGAAGATACTGATTTGGGTCTGAAAGTTTTTGAGCCGAATTTGAGTAATGAATCTCCTTTTGTTTTATTGGAGTCTAGTTTAGGAGTGACTCATCTAGAGTTACATTTTAATGAGTGTGTCTTTCTTGATTGGACTTATCTCTCTATTCCTCGTACCGACAACAACGTTAGAGAGAGTCTTAGCCCATACTTTAATGTCACCACTCTAACTGTTGTGCCCACTTCTGTTATGGATACCATACCCCACTTCTTAAGTCCCATACCTGCTAGTGACTCGTTTGGCTATCCCATTATGGCTGTGAGTCAGGACCCATCATCTTACCTTGTTCCTGATTCATTTGTTTTGCCCACTATGTTCTTGTCCTTCCCTGTTAAGCACAATCTCTCTCCTAGTTGGATGAATTTACTAGATGACACTGTCGACCCTAGGAGACTACCTACGACTTTAACTGAGACTTCCCATAGAAGTACCCTGGTAGCTAAGAATGTCTTCATTGCTCCCCCTACACCAATTCCCTTAGACCGAACACTTTAGACCTTTTTTTTTTCTTATGACTCGTCCACCTTTTCTAGCTATGTGTTCGTGTGAGTTAGTATGTTGTTGTGCGTGTGTCTTGTAGTTCGTTGTCTTTCAAAATTTCTTTGTTTAAAGTTTGTGTGTGAATCCACTTTTCATTCATCTTGCATATCAAATCTCTTGCACCACTTCATTCTCAAATTAGTTATCTTGTTGAGACTTGAATTTTAGACATATAAATTTGCATAACACATGCCGCATTTACATCGCATCCGCATGACCTACTTAAAGGAAATTGCACGCCTAATTGAATAGAATGATAATAATTATAGACTTTATGCTGAATTCAAAAACGACAATTTAAAGCTTTTGAGGTTGGTAATTTAGCGACGGTGCGGATTCGTCCGGCGCAGTTCCCACAAGGAACTGAAAAGGAATCACATGCTAGAAGTGCGAGACCAATTAAAACAATCAAGAAAATCATTGATAGCGCTTACGTGGTGGCTCTGCTTGCAGAGTTCAACATTTATCCCTTTATTAACATAGAAGATTTAGTAACCTATGAGGGTCCAGAGTTTAACCCACCACCTCCACTTCAAATTGAGCCTTGTGTAACCCCACCCTGTGAGAACCCCCAGCCTAGCTCCACTCCCCAAATATTCCCAAATTACCTATAGCGGAGAAGGTTGACATGATTCCTAGTGATGATATTATTTCCACAAAAGAGGGTGGACGAAGAAGATACTTGACTAGGTGAAGAGGTGAACCAAAGTCAGAGGGAACGTGGTCAGAGTGCGAGGAGCTACAACAGATAAACCCAGATGTACGAGGAGTTTTCGAGACACCAACTCGACGGAGTCGAGTTTTTCTCCCACCTGGGGAGAATGATGAGGACATCGAAGATCAACGGCTACGATCGTGTCTATTTATTTTGATGTATTTTATTTGTTATTTGTACTTTTCCATTTCTACCCTCACTTGAGGGCTTTGTTTTATGTTTTCCCTAGGGGCAACTGTGTCTTTTTATTTTCCTTCATGTATTTGGCTATTTAAGCCCTCCCCTTCCTCTTGGAAAGGGATGATTATTGTTAATGAAAATTTTAGTGTTGGATCTCTTTGTGAGTTCTAGAGTTCTCTTTGTGAGTTCTCAAGTGAGGAAAGCCTAGGAGAGGCTCAAAGCAATACCCAACAGCCCCTTGGTGGAGCTCTTGGTTTTCTACCCCATATCTTTTCTTCTCCTCTACTGTTTTCCCCACCCACCCGCCGGCACTCTTGGCCCCAAAGCCACCGGCCACCTCCACTCACCGTCGGCCTCCAACTACTAGCACCCAGCCGCCGGACCTCCAGTTGCCGGGCCTCCAGCCGCCGGCCTTCCCCTTTGCCACCACCCACCCGAAATAAACCCTCCTCCATCCCCTCCATTTTCCCTCATTGCATTTGATTAGTTTCCTAATTTGGAGAGGTCATTTGGAGGGAGTTTCAAATCCAAAATTCAAATTTGAATTAGGAGTCAAATGCCTCCTTAATTTCCTCCCTTCATTAAGGAATTAATCACAAATTTAAATCTGAAATTTAAATTCAGATTTAAGGATTAATTCACTTAATTAATTGGGGCCCACTTATTTGAAATGAAACACAATCCCCTCCTCCCCCCTATAGGCCGGCCCACTCATCCCTCTCTCTCATTAATTTTAGCCATTATTACTCCCTTAGTAACTCCCCAAATTAAGCCCCATTCAAATTCAAATGGGATTGATGAATCTTCTCATTCCTTAATGAAAATCACTGATTAGGCAAGCAATTAAACCATTCTCTAAGACGTATCCCTCTCCTGGATGCCGCCAGCCTAGTCATCTCCCTTCCCTCCTTCCCAAAATTGATTCCAAACCTTCCAGTCATACGGTATTCCTTCTCTCCCAACTTTCCTTGCTGTTGTTTGAGAATTTCAGCAAATACTTCTGCTGTCCCGCTATCTATAGAAGCTACACTTGCTGTCCAAATCTCAAGGACAGCCCAGTTTACACGTCCAGAAACCTGGAAACTGCTGTCCAGTAATTTCAGCCCACAATAGTTGCTGTCCAGTTGTCCAGGGAGTTCCCAACTGTTGGCCAGAAGCTCCGGCACCATTCTAGTAACCAACCCCAACTCTAACGAAGAATTCTGGAAGACAGAAACTTGCTGTCCAGAGTTCTCTGCAAGTCCAAGCTGCTGGCCACTCTGCCGAGACTGCTGTCCAGAAAATTCGGCACGTGTTCTTTGCTGCCCCGCCATTTGGAAGGGCTCCCGAGGGCTGTTTGAGATAGCCGAAAATATCAAATAGCTGTCCACCACTTCCCCAACACCCCAACCACCAACGGGACTCCACATCTTCTACGGGTGAACTCCTCACCAACTCTTGTTTGTTCTTAGTTTATTTCTCGAATGTGGTTGTAACTTGACTCATGAAGATTATGTTAATATTTTCTCCGCTAAAGCCTGGTGAATTAGAGAGTTGAGTGAGTGGACACTCATAGTGATTAATCTCATTGTTAGTCTAGGGATATTTGTGGAAAACCATTCATGTACGCAACGTTAGATTGACTTGATTGTTATATGATCTTAACTCTTACGCGTGTGATTCAACCTAAGCTCGTTTTTCTGCTCTTAAGGTTTTATTGCGTCGTTTAAATTCACCATCAAGATATAGTTATTCGTTCTACGAATATTAAGTGTGCAAATTCCTTAAAGCAATTCATCCATGCAATTATGTTTCACATCACCCTATGTATTTACATTTTGAAAGTGCATTCCCATTACATGCAAAACAATCAAACCTCAGGAGTGAAGCACAATGTTCAATGAAAGCAGGAGCACAAAATGCACTTCAGCAAGTAATATGCTGGGAGCTGAGACATTCCCCTTTTATTTCCAGCAATCATATTTTCAAAATATATTTCTTCAGAAAATGAATATCGTCGCATGTAAATTCTTAGCCCGCAAGATTTTAGGCTTCATTTGGGACGGATTTATTGATGCTTCTTAAAATAACTTTTTAGTAAAAAAATTAAATTTTTTTACTAGAAAGCTGCTTCAAAAAGTCGTCCTTTTTTCTCAAACGAAGCCTAAGATTGAAGAAGCAGACAGAGCAGATACTTTTTGGAGCTGGAAATCACCATAGAAATTCATAATTATGAAGATCCAATAATGAATAGCAAGTTCATTAGTTCGATGACCAGTAATACAATGCTAGGAATACAATAGGAATGCAATGTACAAAAAAGACTAAGAAAGACGAAAAGAAATAGAAGAGAGCAGTTGAAACTGTCTAGAACCGAAGAAAAGTAAATTGTCTACCTTTTTTCTCAGTCGATGTCTCTCTCACTCAGGCTTGGTGTCAACAAGGGCCTCGTGAATGGCAGACTTGGGATTAACTATGGGCGGCCCTTTCTCTCTCCTCTCGAGCTCATGTAGCTTGAAAGTGAGAAGCTTATCCCAATTCCCACCTTCAAAGAGGACTCCGGCCTTCCCGTCTGTGACCCTCTGCACGATACCACTGTACATGTAGAAGGGGTTTGCCGGGTTCTTCACAATCACAATCATCCCCGGCATAAGCAGCGGAAGCTCAGGCGGCTTGGGCCTCGAACCAGGAAGCATAGCTCCTAACAGTTCCTCTCCACCGCCTCTCTTCTTAATGGTAGGCGGATTCTTCTCTATGAAACTTTGAAGGCCCCTCTCGCCACCGGGGAAACCACCGGTGAGGCCCAGAAGTTCTTTCTCGAAGCCCTCTTCTCCACCAATTATGGAGGGTGAAGGCAGAGATGGATCGATGGCGGCAGCTTGAGTGGGAGGTACGGTTTCTGGTTCTACGATGATCGGCCTCTCAAGTTCCTTTACAAGGCCCTGTTCGCCGTTGCAGAGACCCCGTCCACCCATCATCTCGTAGAGGTTGAACTTGGCGGAAGGGGTCATCACAGTGCTGCTACCGGAGGTGGTTCTGGGAGAAATATGGAGGATTAATGGGGCTTTGCGAAAGAGGAGACTGCTATTTTGAAGTAGAGGGTTTCGGATGGCGTCGAATTGGAGTGGAATTGAAGAAGCAGCCATGGCGTCTTCTAGGTAATCTCTCCTAGAGCGCAGAGAGCCGGAGATCTCTTCTGCCGGCTATTGGCAACCTCGGATTCTGTGGTGTGAGAAGTATGATATTCATCCACGACATTGAATTAAGGATAACAACGAAGAAATCCTAAGAGGCTGTTTTGGTAACGAATGGGATTTAATTTTAGTAGAATTTAAATTTTTTTTGTAAATTTATGAAAGTCGTATATTTATTGGGAGGTTTGATGGAGAAGTACATAGAGAAATAGATTGGGATATACATAATAGCGGTCATGTCATATAATAAGAGTATACATTTTAAATATCTTGGATCTATTGTTCAGAGTGATGGAGAAATAGATTAGGATATTATTAGTAGAATTTAAGTTGGATGGATAAAGTAGAGGAATGCATCGTGTTTATTGTGTGATAGAAAAGTACCACTCAAATTTAGGAGAAATCCTATAAGATGGTAGTTAGACCAATAATGCTTTATGGCGCAGAATGTTGGGCATAAAAAGAGAAGAATAATATTAAGTTAAGTGCTGCAGAGATTAGGATGCATAGGTGGCTTAGTGGTTTTGACTCTTAGAGACATGAGATGAATGAGCATATACGTGAAAAGGTTGGAGTAGCTCCAGTGGTAGATAAGATTAGAGAGAGTCAACCTAGATGGTTTGGCTACATAAAATTGTGGCATTTCGATGACCTGTTTAGGAGAGTAGATATATTAAATTTAATCTATATTAAAAAATGTAGAGGTAGACCTAAAATGATTTGGTTAGAAAATATGAGAAATGTCCTTTCTTTATTATATCTAAATGAGAATTTGATTCTTAACAGGATATAATGGAGAAAAAGAATTTATGTAGTTGGATAAAAGATTGTTGTTGTTGTTGTTAACAATTTTTGTAAATTAAATTTAATAAATTTTGAGTGTGTTAAATCATGAAAATTATGGCAATAGAAATGTCAAATTCTATAAAATTGTTTGGTAATATAATTTAGGATTTAATGTGATTAGTTCATTAACATTTTAAATTTAATTTATATTTAAAATAATAATTACTTATTAAATTTAATTATTAATAAATGTCAATAAATTATAATTATAAATAATATAAATAGAAGCTAATTTAATGATTAATTCATTTAAATAATTACTTAAGTACTACTTGAATAATTTTAATTACTAACAATCCTATTAATTATGATTAATTGTTTAAGTATTTTATTACTTCAAATTAATCATTATTTCACATATATCTTGCTAATTACATATTAATTATTTTATTGCTATTACTTAATTACTTAATTATTAATTTGCATAACTAATTATTTGATCATTAATTATAATGCTAATTATTTAAGTCTTTTTAAAAATAATTTAAATTTTAACTATATCATTAATATATAATTAATTATTAATGTTGTGTCCTGGAATATTCAAGGCGATGGAGATATAAAGCTTAGCGTCTAAGCTTTGTACAAAGATCCACCACACATATAGAAGAGAGAGAGGTGTACTATTCATAAGAGACGCCATAGTTTTTACATGAAAACCCCTAGAAATGGAGAAAAATCATGGGACCTTGCCAAGTTAAAGATGATTCCACTAGTGTTAGTTGTTGATTACAAATAAGTCCCTCAGAGGAGGGCATCGGCTTAAATATTTATTGTAGAGAGCACATATATAGTTGGAGTTGAAGGAATCAGGTGACATGGGAGTTGTTCTCAGGAGAGTGTTGGTCTGCTCACTTCATTGGTGTGACTGTAGTAGGGTGACGGTGGTTAAAGTGATTATAATTGGAGGTTAGAGAGGCCGTAGTCGACAGGCGATAGTGTTCGGAGTGGAACGTACTTGGCAGGCAACGATGGTCGGAATAGATCATAGTCGGCGGACGATGGTAGTCGAAGTGGACCATAGTCGAAAAGTAGCGGTGGCCCGAAGGATCGTAATCAGCGAGCGACAATGATCCAAGGGATTGTATTGGAGGGCGACAATGATCTAAGGGACCGTAGCCATGGGGGGTTTCAAAGGTCAGAGAGACCGAAGTCGGCGAGCAATGAAGGTCATAATGGACCATAATCGGTAGAGTGACAGAGGTAGAATTGTTTTTTGTTATTTTCAACCTAGACACAAGTCAATTGAATGTCCAAGCCATAAAAAAATAAAAAAAATTGCAGCTTGTGTTGGGTGATCCTAAATCTTCATTTACAGAAGACACGCAAATAGAGGAAAAGGGCGAAGAAAAACAAGATGAGGATGAAAAGATGTTATCTTGCATTCAAGAGAAGATACTACTAACACTTCATCAAATAAATCCAAATCAATGCCACGCTATTTGTAGAACATGTTGCGCCATTAGTGGAAAAGTGTGAGAGTTATTACTTAATAATGGATGCACAAAAAATTTATTTATGCATAAGATGTTAAAACCCCAAACTTCAAGACTTCAACACATCTACAACGATATACAGTTCGTTGAGTGAAAACGGGCGTTGAAATCATTATCACAAAAATGCTTCAATTGATATTCTTAATTAAGCAAGCCTTTTATATGTGAAGTTGTGTGCAAATTCATATGTGGATGAATGCTAAACATGTCCGCTGGTTGCACTCTATTTAGCATCGTCTATACAAAGTAATTTTTTTTTAAAATACAAAGTTCTTAATCACACTGTTGATTTGGCGTTACCAACTAAAAGCAACGATGAAGCAGTAGCAGCCATAGCTACTGATTTTGCTTTCAGATGATAGTCTTTCTGATACAAAGAAAATAGAGGTCCAAATACCAATATAACAAGTTTTTCTAACAACCTACTTGTTCTCTAATTCTACACCACTCAGCCACATGTGATCGATTATGATCCATCAAGTTGTATGGATTCTTGCAACTAGCTTTAACTTTTACTTAATTTCTCTAAAAAGACTAGTTCGAAATAAAAATTTAGTTTTTAATCACAAGACCCAAATAAAAATTCAAGATGGCTCAAGCAAATCTGCAAAAGCCATTATGCAACAAAATATAAAACCAAATGTCTTTTTTTTGTTTTTGGACGATGCCTTAAAATTAACCAAGTTTGAAAATGATACGAGTTCATAATTTCTGCAATCAGGGGCTGTATCACTCACATTACAAATCTTGCTATTATGCAATATGAACCCCCATCAGCTCATCCTCGTCGCATGGAGACTTAGCTTTCACTAAAGAAATTAGATAGCAGATCAAACTCGCAAGTTAAGTAGGCGGGCGCGGCGCTAATTGAAGGCAAATTAATGGCCATCCAGCATTTGGAGTGAATCCTTAAGCAACTTTTGTGCCTCTTCTCTCCTTCTGCATAGAAAATTAGAACGTTGATGTCAATGCAGTTTATGATTCAGAAATCAAGTGAAAGAAACATTTTTGCAAGATCGGACAGAATCAATGAAAGAAACAGGTTTTAATACTTCTAATCAATCTAACATAATATCTTAATGACGATAATCTACAATTATAGGTATGTTACTGCTGAATGCTAACTACTTCAGAATGCAGTGCAGTCATGAAATAAAATGGGGCTTGTCAAGATATCATATTACTAAAGCCACGTCTAGAAACCAAAAAGAAAATCATATAGCTAATTTTTGCTTATGGAGTCCTTACAATTTCTAGATAAGGCATTTAACAATGTGTGCACATTCTCTCTGCAACAATTGGGTAACATTGTTGCTACAACTATGACATTACATAATTATATACGCAGACTCACCTCATATTATGATCCTAAGTTTAAACTTTGTGATACAAATAGTTCATATGTACCATTAGAAGCATAAGAGTATTATAATGGGCAAATAACAGATCAAGATGATGATGATGATAATGAGCATTAAGTTAAGGACAAGAAGGCTGATGCAGAGATTATTATCCTTAAAGAAGTATCCCAAATTCATTATATAACAACACAAAAATATCAAATGGTATTACTAAACTATGTTTATGTAATTATCAATTATTATTTGTAAACTTTTTTATCTAATTATTTTATTTTTATTTTAAAGAAATATGAGATGCCATGTTATTTTTGTCACAAATGTTCCAGGTGCATACAAGACAGTGGGAGGGAATGTCAATCCCAAGATATTTGTTATATGGTGGCATTTTTATCAAAATATAGGAAGCCTTAAGAGAGAGTTATACCTTCGTGACGGCTAGTGACGATTGTGAAAAATGTGCAAATTACATAAAGCTTCCCTCTTTTTTCTTGCATTTTTCTCTTTTCATTCTTTTTTTTTTTTTTTTCTTTTCCTTTTTTTTTTAAAATTTCTTCTCCTCCCTCCCTCCCTCCCTCCCTCTCTCTCTCTCTCTCTCTCTCTCTCTCTCTCTCTCTCTCTCTCTCTCTCTCTCTATATATATATATATATATATATATATATATATATATATATATATATATAAGTAATTACTAATAATATTATTAATAAAATCCTAACCTAAATTACCTGAGAGATTCGGCTGGGTCTTGAAGAGGAAGTGTCAGGTATCAAAGCAGTTCGTATTGGTGGCGTCGGCTAGAGATCGGGTAGGGAAGAAGATGAGTGGAGGTCGGCTTTGAGATAGAGGCGGGTAGGGAACGGTTGGGGCGTGGAGGTCGACGGGATCTGGATCGGATTTGAGGGTTCGCTCGAGCTTGGAGGAAGATATCTGGCAGCCGGTTTGGTCTTAACTGTCGAAGAGATGACGGGTTGAGATTTCCCGTGGAAGGAGATCTCGGCTATAGGTGGAGATTAGCGTTGGTTATGGGATTCGGAAGATTGGAGTTGGCTTGCGAGGGAGTTCAAAAGGCAGTGAGGTCGGCGGCTACTTGGGTCAAGTGGTTTGCAATAGGTATGGTGGTCGTAAGCTTTGACCTGTTGAACTAGATGCTTCGGTGGGATGAGGGATTGGAGGTCGGGGATTTGGATGGGGCGTGGGTTTAGTCCAACTGAGACCGGATGGAAGAAATCAGCGGGTTCTTTGAGAGCGAGAGGAGTTCGTGAGCGGGAAAGAACATAAACAAACAACTTCATTTCTTTCTCATTTTAACGACTTGAGTAGGAGGCGATTGAGGAGAACGTGGGTGAAGCGAGAACTTCGGCGACGCTTGTAGAAGATAAGTACTATTGGTGCGGCTAGAGCAATGATTTGAGCAAGATTTGTGTATGGGCCTCCAACAGGTAATCATTTATGTACATCTATATGTACATCTATATGTACATATATATATATATATATATATATATAGTCTGTTTTTATATAGCTGTAGTGTGGAGGTCAACATCTATCTTTCAGCCAAACCAATCCTTACACCCTCTCCCCCACCGGCACCACCATCAAAACTTCCCTCCCTTCCTATAGCAAGCTATCTTCTATGGAAATTCAATCTCATCATGAAAAAGGACTTTGTTTCAACTGTGATGCAAAATTTAGCCCTCAACAACGTTGCTCTAATAAATAACTTCTACTATTGACAATGATTCCCAAGAACTATAACCTGAAATTAGCTTAAATATTTTGACCAAACAATTTAATATGCACTAATTTCATTTAAAAGGTTATATTAACAAACACAATGAACAAATTTTAATTGATGGTGGTGGTACACAATTTTATTTAAGATAACATAATTCAAAAGCTTGTCCTTCAAAAACAACCAATTAAACAATTTAACTATTTGATAGGAAATGGCAATCTACTATTATGCAACTCCAAATGTTCTCAAGTTACAATGAACATGCAAGGTTATCATATCTTATTAGATTTATTCGTTCTCTTCATTCTAGTTGCATATATCATTTTAGGCAAAGCAATGACTCCAATCTTTAGGTTCAATCTTAAAAAACTACCATAATCTCACCATGCAATTTTCTGATCATAACCAAAGTATTACTCTATATGGGTAACCTCAAGTAGTTGCTAACTCTTTCTCCTTTCACAAATTCCATGCTTTAATATACCATTCTCCATCGGTATAAATTTTCACTCATCGATCTCAATTTATACACTGATACATCGACACCCAAAACCTTGGGTGATACTCTCTTATCCATCAATAAACAATAACCTAATTATATTGCCACTTTGTTATTACATTTTAAACAATTATTTGACCCTCTACAAGGCTTGCCACCACAACATCTTATTGATCATAACATAAGCCTTCATTCACTCTCCAAACCAAATAACATCCTCCCTTAGCACTATCCTCACTTTCAAAAGAATGCAATGGAATAATTGGTCAATGAAATGTTGCAATAAAGCATAATTCGTCAATGTCACAATCCTTTCTCAAGCCCGATACTCTTTCTAAGGAAACATGATGGAACTTGGCATTTTTGCATCGATTATTGAGCACTTAATTCACTATCTATTAAAGATAAATTTTCTATTCCTACGGTAGATGAACTTTTCGATGAATTACATGGTGCTATAATATTTTCTAAATTAGATCCTTGTTCCGATTATCTTCAAGTTTATATGCACCCAAAGACATCCATAAAACTACTTTTCGCACACACGACGGCCATTTTGAGTTTTTAATTATGTCTTTTGGACTTACAAATGCACATTCTACTTTTCAAGCTTTAATGAATCAAGTTTCATTCATATCTTCGCAAATTCGTAATAATATTTTTTGAAGATATCCTTATCTATAGTCCTACCTTGGACCTTCATTCGAATCATTTCGATATTGTTTTTTATACTTACATGATAATCATCTCATTTTAAAATTAACAAGATGTCATTTCTATAAAACTTCTATTGAATATCTTGATCATATATGACAGTTGGTAGTTTTCAGACTTACCCAAATAAAATGAGTAATTGGTTAATTCCCTCTTCTTTATGACATTTACGATCTTTTTTGTGATTAACAGGTTACTAGCGTCGCTTTCTATCCCATTACGCATCTATTGCTACTACATTAACAAACCTTCTTAAAAAATATGCTTTAAATGAGACACTCATGCTTCCACGGTTTTTAATAATCTTACACTTGTCATGATTCTTACCACTATTTAACTTTACCTGACTTGACTAAACCATGTATTATTGAGATTGATGCTTCTAATGTGGGCAATGATGTCGTTCTCTTACAAAATAATCATCATATTGCTTTCTTTGGTAAAAATTGGGTTTATAATTATGAATTATCCCAATCCTCAACTTAATTAAAAGAATTATAAGCAATTATGGAAGCATTTTGCAAGTGACGTCAATATCTCTTAGGCACTAAATTTGTAATTTGCGCTGATCATAAGAGCCTTCGAGAACTTTAAACCCAAATCCTTCAAACTCCCGATCAACAACATTACCTTTGTAAGCTTTTAGGAGTCAATTTATGCATTGAATTTAAACCAAGTAAATCAAATACGGTGGCTGACTATTTATCTCACCTAGCGAATGAGACGGAGTATTCTATCATTTCTCTTGCTTCTTTCTTTACATTAATTACTAAGTTTTCCTGGGCTTTTCTTCATGAATTAAAGAAGGAAACACTTAATGCTCCTAATATCCTTAGAATTGCATCAAAGTTGGCAAAGGGAGAATTATGAACTACATATTATCCCTCTCTCTACTTTAAAGGTTGTATTCACAAAAGTAAAAACTCCTCTAAAAAATTATTTACTTACTGAATTTCAATCTACACCTCCCAGTAGTACTCTTAAAACCATTAAAAAGACTCGCTGCAAATTTTTATTGACCAGAACTCCATAAAGATGTTGCTTAATTTTGTCTGAAAATGTCTAATCTACCATGAAATTAAGTCATCTATCATGGCCCCTGCTAATCTTCTCTCTCCTCTTCCAGTGCCATATCAAATTTGGGAGGAATTGTCCATGGACTTTACCACGGGACTATTAAATTTACAAGATCACATTTCTATTCTAGTTTTCATTGATCGTCAATCCAAATAGGCACATTTTAGACCCTTGGCTACAGCTTTCTCAGCATCCCAAGTGGCTAAACTATTTGTCAATCTAGTCGTTAGATTACATTGATTCCCAAAAGCATTTGTTTCCAGTAGGTATAGCACTTTTTAAGCAACTTCTGATATCATTTTTTTTTTTTGCTTTAAGCACTAATACACTCCATTATAACACTGCTTATCATCCTTGGCCAGACCGAGATACCAAATAAATGTTTAGAACAATACCTTCGTGTTTATTCTAACACCCCAAAGTTATGGTCTCATGTTAACCACACACTCTCTAAATTGGCAAAACATTATTTTGGTCCTTTTCAATTTCAATCTATTACTAGTCCTGTAGCAGACCGACTTATACTCCTCCAGAAAGTATGATTCACCGAATTTTTCATATTTCAATCCTCAAAACTTTTCCCAGTGATCCACCACTTACAATCACACCTCTACCAATGTCATGACAACCAACCACTAAGCCTACCCAGTGCAATTCTAGCTTCCCGCACCATATAACTTCGTGGACAACCTCATAGGTACTCTAATGATGGAAGCTAACTACGCCATATGATGCCACTTGGGAGAATTCTTCAACACTCTCTTTCTTTTACATCTCTGAAGCTTAAGGATAAGGTTTGCTTTTATGGGGACAGGATTGTATAGCAACAATTTATTCCCTTCGATTCAACAATAGTACACAAAATAAATAATGATTAAATAATCTGAAAAACAAGCTAAAGACAATAATACAAATGTTATAGCTTATCATCGAAGAGGAAGGAATAAAATTAATTCAATAGACAACCAAATGCTTGCAGTTTTTCATCACACAGCTGCAAGCATTGCCACCGATCCAACAGCACCTAGTGGTCCAGTAGCCACCGGCCCATCAGTCCAGTAGTCAGTAATTAACCAGTTTAGCCAAAAAGACTGAACCACACCAAACCCACTTAAACCTTTGTGTTCATCAACTAGTCTAAACCTTTTAAACCCATCAAAATCTTTATGTAAAACCCTATAAATATCTCCAAACTGATGTAATCTACTACTACAACAACATAAAGCCTTTATTCCACTACATGGGGTCGACTATATGAATCTTTTTTCTCCATTGTGTTCTATTAAGAGTTAAATTCTCATTGAAATCTAATAAAAAGGCAATTTTTAATACTTACCAACCAAATATTTTTAGGTCTACCTCAACCTTTTTTTAACATAGACTGTATCTAATACATCTACTCAACTAAGCGGGCCATCGAAAGGAAGATGTTTTATGTTACCAAACCATCTAAGATGACTCTCTAATCTTATCAGCCATTGGAGCTACTCCAACCTTCTCACATATAGACTCATTTACATTGTCTCTAAGTGTAAAAATGTCCACTGCTGTAATCTATTTTAAGGAAATAAATTTTTTCTTCTCTCATCTTATGTTCTTTTTTAGGAGTCCACACCTACTCAAAAGATGCCACATCCTTCTCGAGTCATCAAGAAGCATGACACATGGTCCATTAGGTACAAATAGTGTGAAATACATCTCCATCCACATGCCTTAAGACTATTATAATATGAGTCAATGGAACCCCTAGATCATCGCAGTTGAGTCAAGCATCTCTTTAGATCATATACTTGACATGTGTTAGTTCCATCAAAGTAGGTTGTAGATATGGATTCTCATACTTTCTTCGTACTTAGAAAATAAATAAATTTATCAATAAGTGAGGGATCTATTGAATTGATCAACTAGCCCTTCAAAATAAATTTCTCAGTGCTCTATCTCTTAAAAGAGGAAGCATGGGTTCCGATAGTCAAAAATTACCGTTTATGTGTCCCAACTTGTCTTTGTTTGAGATTTACATCTCAACAATTTGGGACCAAAATAATTAGTACCACCGAGTTTGATATTAATCAATGTAGCAATAATATCACACATCATTACAACAATATGAAGACTTTATCTCACTATGTAGGGTCGGCTACATGAATCTTTTTCTCCATTGTGCCTTGTTAAGAGCCAAATTTTCATTTAAATTTAATAAAGAAAGGTCATTTCTAATATTTTCTAACCAAGCCTTCTAGGTCTACCTCTACCTTTCTTAAAAAGTCAAATCTAATACATCTACTCTCCTAACCAGGTCATCGGAATGCCTCATTTTATGTGGCCAAACCATTGAAGGTGACTCTCTCTAATCTTATCTGTCACTGGAGCTACTCCAACATTTTCAAGTATATGCTCGTTTCATATCATATCTCTAAGAATAAAACCACTCATTCACCTAAGCATCCTCATTTCTGCAACACTTAACTTAATATTATGTTTCTCTTTTAATGGCCAACATTCTACACTATAAAGTGTTGCAGGTCTCACCACCATCTTATAGAATTTTCCCTTAAGTTTGAGGGGTACTTTTCTATCACACAATAAGCCTGATGCATTCCTCCACTTCAACCATCCAATTTGAATTCTACTAATAATATCCCCATCTATTTCATTATCACTCTGGACAATAGACCCAAGCTATCTAAAACATGTAGTCTTATTGACTTGATCACTCGTAGTCACAATCCTCCACTAGAACTATTACTCCTAATAATATCTCCATCTATTTCACCATCAATCTGGACAATATCACATATTATTACTAAAGTTGAAATATGATTTCGGAGTAAAGCTTGAGTTATTCATGTTGTAAGGTCTTCGATTATATGGCAATCATTTTTTGTTGAGCTCATTTTACTGGAGCAAGTACAAATCTAACTATTTCATTCAACTGCAAATTTTTTAGGATAACATAAAATTTTGAATTCAATTATTATCGTATTCTTTAATGTGACTAGAAATTTAAAATATATAATTATGTTTTTACTTCAAGCTCATGCACTGGTTGAAAACCTAGTACAGCAAACATGTCATCTTTAAATTTATAACATGCCTATACATTTCATACATGAAATTTCTTTGCTAATTTCATGGAAAGAGTAAATAATGAATTTTACCACAATTTCTAACTAGTGCGGGAAAACACAAGATTTCAGTGACAAATGCTAACCTGTCATATTCTAGACAAGGACCATCAAAATTTTTTTTTTATGAATTACTAAATTGTCCTAAAACAGTAAGGTAGATCAATTCTTCTCTTTTCAGACAACGTAGACATCAGGCCGAAAGATAATTATACACCCACGGAACACAACTCATTTGTTACCGCCAATAACAAATAAAATACTCATCAAATAATATGATTCAATAGCCCATGACAAAAATTCATTGCAGTTGAAGGTGCACCTTTTTATGTCCTCCACTGCCTGTTTTCGATTTTGTATTTGGCGTTCTAGAATATGAATTAGAGTTGCTCTAGCCTAAGAAGTAAAAGGAAAAAAACACATATTAACAGATGAGCCAAAGAAAATACGTTTAAAGCAATGAAAACATTAATGACAATTAATGCCTGGTGAGGACGCAATGAATTAAGGAGATGGTGCAAGTTCTTGAAAATAAGAGATATTTCCTCCACCCTTCGTGCATATTGTGATGGTCTATCCACAAGCACATCAGCTAGCTCCAAGATATGTAGTTGAAGCTCCCTATTTAGTGACCTCAACTCTTTTTTATAATCTGAACAAATAGAAACAAATTAATGAATTAGAAGCACTTAGCCAGTTAGAACAAATAGAATAATATAGAAGATCAGGAGATCACAAGAAACAGAAACACATATGATGAAGTAACATTAATGTAATTGAATCGGTAATGATATAAGTAGAGCTCCAAAATTGATGAACAAAAGTAGGATTAGAATGGGAGATGAAACAAGTTAGCTTAAATCTCTTAAACAAATGCTGAGTCCTTCTCTAGCAGAACTCATGTGATAAAAAACTATCTAAACATACTTAGTCTTGGAAATAACATGTAGTAAATAAGGCATCAATACCTAATATTTTAGTCGCATTTGGACCCTATTACGAATCACTGTTCATGGAAAATTCAATCCATGTACCGAGCACCAGCAAAAAAGATATTAAATACAAGTCGAAAGTGATGTGGAACCAACATGCGTAGGAGCTCATTAAGACAATTAAGAAGGATTAAACAATTTAATTTCACTTGAAAGCTTATTGTCGAGACAAGATAATTCAATAAAGATTCTTGGTTTCAACTAGCTTAGGCGAATGATTGCAAGTAGATTAACTAGTCCTTGTGGGCAAACAAAAATAAGAGCAATGCAAATAGCTATTAAACAACAATCCACGACTTAATAAGGAGTCATTTCACCTTGGAGATTTCACTCGACTACACTAGGCTTGATGGGAGAAAACCTTGCAAACTAGAATTGAGATCACCACGATGAAGATGATGCCGTAAGTCTTCGTCCACGGGAAAGTAGTCGGAGTCGGAGGAGGTGGTGGGTGATCAATGACAATCCAACGGCTTGGTGGAAGATGTTCCTCGATTGACAATGCGAGTTGATATCGGATGCGGTTAACGTAGCCTTCCACGGTCTCGTCGTGTCCCAATTGCACGTCAAAGAATGGGGATGCGAGGATGTCGGTCCGTCCTTGCTCGTCGAAGAGAAAGCCGTGGTCGATCTCAGGATCGGCCATGCATAGTTGAAGTGAAAGGAGGGAGGATGTCGTCTTCTCTTATCTCGTTCCCAATTACTATGAGCATCCAACGTCACCCCAAGGAGGATGGGGAAAAGAGGATCGGCCAAGGTTGGGAGAGGGTGAGGGGCGGCGGGCTAGGGAAAAGGAGTTGGGTTTAGATGAGGGGAAAAGGGAGATCTACTCAAATCTGAAATTAGTTTCAGATTTTGATTAAAGTTGGAGGGAGGTTGCTTAGAATTCGAATTTCAAACCTTATATGATCAATGCCATAAATGGGGATTTAATGGGCATTAACCCTATGCTATAGTCGGCGGCTAATAGAGAGAGGAAGGGGATTAATGTTCAATCCTGAAATTGATTTCAGGTTTTAATAAATTTGGAGGAGAATTTTATTTGAAATCAATTGAAATTTCAAATAGGAGAGGGCATTGAATGCGGCGTTTAATGGTGAAGCCCATCATAGGGCCGGCGGCAAGGTGAGATGGGGAGAGGGAGAATAGTGGAGAGCTAGGTTTCCAATTGGAGGTGATGATGTGGCGATGAAGTAAAGATTTCAATTTAATTTAAATTGAAATTAAATTTGTCATGAAAAACTTTCCAAATTTGGAATTCCAAATTAGGAAAGATTTTGAAATTTGAAAATTCAAATCTCAATTTTGAAACTTGGGATGGGTGGGTTGGATGGCAGGTGGGGAGAGGGGTTGCCAGCAAGGAGGTCGGCCGGGGCTGTGAGGTGGTGGGCGGCGGGCTTAAGGAAGGGGGGGGGGGGGGGCAATTAGGGGTTTGGTCGGGTGGATCTCGATGGGAAGGGGAAGAAGATGAGAAACACAACGAGAAGACGATAAATTAACCACGAGCCGCGGACTCTTCCAACGACTGGTGGGCCTTGCGATTTGCTCACCTTGAGCTCTCTTCCCTCTCAAGCACTCATGCTAGAAAAGTAGAAACAAAACATAACTTTTTTTTCATTCCAAAATTCATCCCCAAAATACAAAAACAAGGACCTATATATAGGTCTCAACACAAAGAAGACGCAAATACTAAATTGCCCTCGAGCTACATCATGACTCAACATGAAAATAAAGGGTACAATAGGAATATATAAAAGACTGAAATGCACAAATAAATCTAAAAATACAAGCTCTCAATCGTGGCCATCGATCTGCGATTCTTCCGGCGATACACATGCTTGAACCTCTGATCGATGTCCTCATCAGAAAGTGTTGCAACAGTTAACAGTAGCTGATTAAGGCTATGAATTTCATTTTCTCATCATATACAACATAATGCAGCACATTATGTCAGCTATGCAGAAGATAATGTACATTTGGATGGAAATCACGAGATTGGATGGATGGACTCACCATCTTTATCAACTCGCTTTATTCATGCATAAGGCTCAATATAATTAGTATAGTTTTATCTTCAAGTTGCTTTTACATTATTATTTTATTTCTATGAATTGCAAAGGAAATCTAATAGTAATGTATAACGTAACTAGGCGTCCATATAACCAAACTAATTTCAGTCCACCTGAAGTCAAGGTTCTCATCACATAAACGTCAAATCACCTTTACAAGGTAAGCCCCCTCCTTTAAAAAGCTTTCATTTTGGTGCTTGGACATATAAATAAAGATTCATGAAGTAACTATGAAATTTATAACCGGCTTTTTAGTTTGCTTACAAAGGAATGCAAAGTTTAAAAAAAATAATACGAGGGTTTTGAAAATTTTCTTAGTTGGTAGGATGAAAAAAAAAAGTGAAGTAATTTGTTGATGTATTTGAAATTCAAGATTTAGTTTATTTTCAATGTATCCAAAATTCACTCACAATAACTGAATTTCAAATAAAAAACATGTATAAAGGTTCGCCCCTAGCCTTCAGTTGATGGCCACCACTAGCCACTCTCCACACACCACCCGCCTCTATGCATCGCTTACCACCGCACCAATCACCCTACCACAACCACCACATCACTACAATTTTACATTGAAATCATTTTATTTTAAACCTTACACAAAAAAATGATTTCATATATTTCTTCTATACTTGACCCAATAATTCTAAAGTATTTCAAATACAATCAATTTACTTTGCACTGCATTTAGGGGTTGTTTGGATAAAAGTAGGATTTAGCAAATCCTGTAATCCAGGATTTAGCAAATCCTAGGTATATTAAATCCTGTAAATCCTAAGCATATACGTGAAAAGGTTGAAGTAGCTCTATTGGAAGATAAGATTAGAGAGAGTCACCTTAGATTGTTTGGGCACATAAAACGACGGCCTTCCGATGACCTTGTTAGGAAAGTAGATGTATTAGATTTGACTTAGGTTAAGAAAGGTGGAGATAGACCTAAAAAGACATGGATAGAAAATGTTAGAAATGACATTTCTTTATTAGATTTAAATGAGAATTTAACTCTTATCAGGACATAATAGAGAAAAAGGATTCATGTAGTTGACCCCACATAGTGGGATAAAGACTTGATGTTGTTGTTGTTATAGGTATATTAAATCCTAAAAACTATTTGGCGAGACAGTAGTTGTTAAATCTTGTTAAATCCTATGAAGCTATTTGACAACATAATTCATGATTTAAGGCGGTTGATTCATTTAAAAATTAAATTTAATGTGTTATAAATTTAATTGCATGTTAAGTAAAAGTTACTTGTTAATTTAAATTTTAATTATCATCATAAGTTATAATAATAAATAATTTAATTAGAAATTAACTTAATTATTAAATAATTTATTTACTAATTATAGTATTATTTATTAAATTACTTATTTAGGTGTTAATTTAATAAGCATTTGTTATCTAACTTTATTAATAATTATCCAATTAATTATTAATTTTTTAAAATGACTAATTATTAAACTAATACTCCTATTAATAATTAAATTAATTTTAAAGTATTATTTAATTAATTTTATCTATTAATTATATTGTTAATTATCTCATTAATCATTTAAATATTATAGTACTAATTAATTATTTAATTATTATCTATAATGTTATATAATAATTATTTTTATTGAAATTATAATAATTAAACATTTATTTTAATTTTTTATTACAAATTAGTTAATTAATCTAGGGTTTGTTTTTCATGTTCTCCCTTTTGCAATTTCCTTATCACCATTTCTTCTTGCCTGCTTCAGTGGTTCAGCCTCATGTGTTTTGCGTGAAGTGGTGTGTTAAAAGAATCGCTAAAGAAGGTTCTTTGCCTCCTTCGACAATGTTGGATCTGAAGCTAGCTTGCTACAAAGGTAATCATCTTTATCCCTTTCGTGCGCTTCTTCGACCAAATCTTGTAAATTCGCCAAACCATAGGATTTAATAAATCCGAGATTTACGGCAAAAAGAGGTAAACAGAGGATTTATTATGTCGTGAGATATATGGGGCGCTCAAATCTTGCATAAATCATGTTGCCAAACAACCCCTTAAAATGCAATGAATTCTAAATATTTCAAATTAGGCAACCCCTAAATGGATGCATGCACTTGAAGAAGTTGGTCATAATATACATTTTCTTGGTCAAACCTCCTTAATGTTTGCCTTTTGATTATTTTATTTATGTATCAAATATATTCAAAAGCTATATATATATATATATATATATATATATATATATATATATATATATATATGAAAGGCTGGGTGGCTAACTCCTTAAGGTTGGCTTGGTTGCTTTCCTCTCATCCCCTTGGTAAGGTTGGACTTTTCTACCACTATAATAGTAATTTATCTTATTTCTTTATTATTTTCCCTCATTTACATCCTATCTTGTATTATGTGGTTCCCAGACTCAATCTCATAAACATTTGCAAAGGAATTCCATTCTTTTGTAAGCTCTCTCAAAACATCTAGAATCTCTCTCTCTCTCTCTCTTTGCTTTTCCACCACCTCTAAACACCTCAAAACCTATTTAAAAACCCAAGCTCATATTCCCTTCAACTCATCACATCCTGAACTCATCATAAAAAGCTCACAACATATCTTAAGACCCACACATCCACCCCAAAAGCTCCACACACTCAAGCAAAATCCAAGCCCCATCAACCCTTTCTACACCTTTCAGGCACTATTGAAACCTTACCTTCCCAAAGTTCACTTCACCCCAAATATCCTCCATTAGCTTCATTTCTATTCCCTTACACAATTAAAAATATAACTCTCCAACCATTCCACTTGAAAGCCCGCCTCTCTCCTACGTCCAGCAAAACAGGGGGACAAAGAAAAATTCAAAAATACAACTAAATCTCCTAAAAAAGAGTGATGACAACCAAAGCATGAAATAAAAGAAAGCTTCACAATCCACTAAATGAAATATCCATCTCTCCCAGCGACTCGTATCAAAGAGGAATAATTCTAAGAAAATTCTCTAAATGTTTTCTTTATTCATTTAAATAAATTGTGATAAGCATTTAAATAAAATTTTCCCTTATCAAATAGAATATCATGCATGATTAGATAGCTTGTTTCGCTGATTTCGATAGCTTATCTAGTTTATTAACTCACATAACAATTTTTTCTATAAAAACTCTATGTAGTTGTTATTTCCATCAATAAAATTGAAATGAAAATATTACCTTCTAGTCTTCTACTTATGTAAGCCTATCCTCCCCATCCATACCCACTTCTTCATATTCCCATGTGCAAAAGGATTTCTAACCTACCTCTACCTCTTATTTATTTGAACGTGCAAATGCTACCATAATAGAAAAAATAGAAGTTTTGCTATTATAGCCGCTAATTGTAGCCTTCTAGGTAAGGATACGAGGCTATAGTTTGCTGGTTGTATCACATTGAGTTAAGCAATGAATTTATTTGCTAGCATATATTGAAATCAAAATAGATTAGTGGAAAGAAATAAGCATAAAAGGATGAAAGGGTCACTAAGGCTTTTATGATTGATAAGTAATTCACTCTTGAAGTTTCTATAAGTAGATCCCTTGCATAAGCTAGGTTCTATGTTTCATCCAACACCACACCTTAAACTCTTTTGGGCAAACCACATCATACTTTGACTATAAACCATTGGTGATTGATGGTAGTGGTACCCAAACTCTAATCAAAACCTTGTATTGTAATCTCATTCATTGAGAAGGCTAGACCCATATGCCATCATGTTGGATTCTAGATCACCTTTTTATTCTCTTATTCTATCAATGATAAGAACCTAGCCTTCTTCATGGATGGAAATTTCACCAATCCTAATTTGTGGGAGTGATGTTTTCCTGGTTTGCTTTTTTGCTTTGACCACTTTCAGGGTGCAGCTTCAAGGAATTCTTTTAATGTGACCCTTGAGCTTTCATTGAAAACAATGAGGTCACTTCTTTTGCTACTTTTCCTCTTCGAGCTTCTTTGATGAGGGCTTAGCCTAATGTGGAAGCTTCCATATTTTGTTATTGTGGTTGGCCCTGTTGCAAAGGATATGCATGGAGTATCAAAAGGAAAAGCTCATAATAGTAAAAAATAGTTTGTGGTAGAAATCAAAATGTGAAAGAAAAGATCAAAATTAAGAAGTTTTGTTATAAAAATTAGTTTAGAAAAATTTTAAACTTTAAGAAAGATAAAAAGATGCCTGTAAAGAATCTAAGAAAGCAATATATGATATAGGGAATTTTAATAATTTATATAATAGATTAGATGCTAAGGAGGACAAAATATGTATGTACAAGTTAGTCAAGCAAAGAGATAGGAGAAGGATTTAGTTCAAGTGAAGTGCATTAAAGATGAAGATAAAAAAAATGTTTTTATTAAAAGAGGATATTCAACAAAGGTGAATAAGATGTTTTGATAATCTTTTCAATGATTATGAGAATACGATTGACTTTAGTGACCATAGCATTCTAAATGGAAATAGAGATTTTTGTTTTTATCGGCGTATTAGTAAAACCAAAGTAAGAGATGCTTTAAAGAAAATGAAGTGTGACAAAGCTATTGGACCTGATGATATTCCAATAGAGGTGAGCAAATGCTTAGGAGATGAAGGAATTTTTTGGCTTACGAAATTTGTCAATATTATTTTGAAGACTAAAAAATTGTCAAATGAGTGGAGTGTGTTGATTCTTTTTTTAAAGAATAAAGGTGATGCACAAGAGTGTGCGAATTATAGAAGAATTAAGTTATTGTGTCATATTTTAAAACTATGAGAGAGAGTTATTGAGCATAGATTACAACGTGATACTAATGTTTCTCAAAATCAATTTGGATTCATGACGGGTAGGTCTACTATGAAAGATATATATTTATAGAGAGGCTTGATAGAGAAGTATAGAGAGAATAAGGAGGATCTACATATGATATTTATTGATTTAGAGAAAGCTTATAATAAAGTTCCAAAAGAAGTGCTATAAAGAGTTTTAAAAAAGAAAGGAGTAAATAATGCTTATACTCAAATAATTAAGGAAATGTATGCAAAAGTTGTTCCTTGTGTTCAAACATAAGACAGTTTGACCAAGTATTTTCCTATTTCAGTTGAATTATATCAAGGATCAGCTTTAAGCCCGTATCATTTTGCTTTAGTCATTGATGTTCTTACTAGACATTTACAAGAGTATGTACCTTGGTGCATGGTTTTTGCCGATGATATTCTTCTTGTTGATAAGATTAGAAAGGGAGTTGAAAGTAAACTTGAATTATGGAGGTCAACCTTAGAGTCTATAGATTTTTGTTTAAGTAGATCTAAAACTGAATACATAAAGTGTAATTTAGTAGTAATTGAACTAGTAGAGTGGCTGTGACTTTGAGCGATCAAGTCAATAATAAGAGTACATGTTTAAGATTATATCAAGTATATTGTCCAGAGTTATGATAAAATAGATGGGGATATTATTAGTAGAATTCAAGTTGGATGGTTCAAGTGGAGGAATACATCAGGCCTATTATATGATAGAAAAGTACCCCCCTCAAACTTAAGGGAAAACTATATAAGATGGTGGTGAGACCAGCAATGCTTTATGGCTTAGAATGTTGAGCATTAAAAGAGAAGTATAAAATTAAGTTAAGCGTAGCAGAGATGAGGATGCTCAGGTGGATGAGTGGCTTTACTCTTAGAAACATAATCTAAAGAGAGCATATATGTGAGAAGGTTGGAGTAGCTTCAGTGGCAAATAAGATTAGAGAGAGTTGTCTTAGATGGTTTGGTCATATAAAACGTAAGCCTTCCTATGACCCGGTTAGGAGAGTAGATCCATTATATTTGACCTATATTAAGAAAGATAGATGTAGAACTAAAAAGACTTATTTAAAAAAATATTAAAAATGACATTTTTTATTAGATTTAAATGAGAATTTGAGTCTTAACATGACATAATAGAGAAAAAAGGATTCATGTAGTCAACCCCACGTAGTGCGATAAAGGTTTGATGTTGTTGTTATAAGTCCCTGCAACCATGAAATACATTTCATGAAGACATTTTCCCCTGCAAGGACAATCCTAAGGCAATGGTCAGTCTAATGAACTATTTAGTATATTTTTGCACATATTTCTTATGTTTCTGCATCAAATTTTTCCATTAACATCGTCTTTATTTGTGGCCAATGGGACTAAACTATGAATGAAGAATGACCTCAAACACTGATCATGTTAAATCTTTTAAAATTATGGTTCTAGAATTCTATATTCTACCACATTGAGGCACATGATGACAAAATTAATCAAGTAAAAGAAATGTATCATGCAAAAGCATACTTGTAAATAGAAAAATAACATCAAAATAGATCCACCCAATTATCCACCTTCTCTATGTTGACAATGTTGTCGTATGTCGGAATTTCCAACTTAACATTGACTTTGAATAGAGTTTGGTGTTTAAGGTAGTAGAGACTAGAGATCTTGTTCTTCTCCTTCCTTATCATTATCTAGCACTTCCGAAGCACCATTTGTCTCCTCATCTATAAATAATGCCCTTGTTATACAGGTCATGAGTAGTAGAAGCAACATTCTTTGGATTTGAAAGGTTTGATCATGTTAGTTTTGACAAATTATGGTTCTTGGATTCTACATTCAGCCACAATATGGCATATGATTACAACTAAAAAAAAACTTAGATTATATTAAAGGATGCTCATAAATAGAGAAATAATTTTACAAAAGATCTACCCGAATAACCAACTTTTCTTCATCAAATGTCATTGTATGTGGAAATTTCCAACTTCAGATTGACTTTGAATGAACGTTGGCATCTAAGATAGTAGGAATTTTCCTTCTCCAACCTCATCATGAGCTAGTAATTCCAAAGCACCATCTTCCTCCTAATATGTAGGCGCTGCCCTCTTTCCATATGGGACATGGGTAGAAGCACATTCTTCTAGTTTAGAAGATTTGGTATAATTTGGAGAGTCATCTACTCCATGAATTTGATTTTTTAAGTACCTTCAGTTTATTCATTTTACATTCTAAACATCCTTAGCCAATAATGAATATTTTTCCTTACATAAGGGAAAGTTCAATATCCTCATTATGCTCAAAGGAGTCACTTTTATTTTTGTCTTTTTTAAATTCACAACTTAATGCAAAAATCTAAACTATGATGCCATTATAAATTGGGATGAATCTAACACAAACTTTGGTTTGATACGAAATCTCAACAATTGACTGCAAATTCAAGAGAATGGGCATGATACCCATCCCTAGTTGTAAAAGGGATGGGATTTGCATGCTTTAAGTATCAAAGCTATAAGTTCCTTGATCTTTGAAACATCAATAAAGATTAATCATGGTTATAGAGTATTATGGTTATAGAGTAAACTTGGTCACAAGATCAAGTGCAGAGGGAAAATAATATAAGTGATTCTTCTGGAATGATGCAAATAGGCCTTAAAATAGGAAACCATAAAGTTAAGTTAACCTTATTTCAGTGGAATTTCTCAATGAGGGAATTAATGATGAGGGTTTGGTGTAAGGAGAAAATAAGAGAGTGTGATAATGCACTTAAATGGATTATAAACTAGGATGGTTTAGAGACTTACTAAACCTCCTTATAGACCTCCAGATGTTAAAAGACCTTTAATCGCTTCCTTGGTTCTTCTTCCTCATTCATCCACTTGCTTGGCTTACTTCTTCTTCTTCTCATTGTTATAATAATGTCTTTCTTGCCTCCTTTGACTGCTTAAAGCCTTTTCCTTCTTCCTTTTTCTCAAATAAAGAGAGAATAATGAAAGATGGTCTTATAGAGAGCGAAGGATGGCATGGTTAGCTAAGATGAGAAAGAGAAGAGAGTGGATCAATCTTTGCAAAGGGAGGCCAGAGGCCTCTTGGAAATAGGGTTGGAATGAGAGAGAGGGGAGAGAAGCATTGGAGAGGCTTCATGAATTATATATAGCATTCAAAATTGAGTTTAAAGAAAAACCTTAAAATTTTGTTATTATTTAGAAATTTCAAAAAATTCTAAACAATCACCATAAAATAATATAATATTAGAGATCTTATCTTTAACATAAGCATGAGATAAGTTATCAAATAGGATAGTTCATTTATCTAAATAAGCCCATCACTAATTAAATAAATCCCTTGATTTTTAATCAAAAATATTTTCTCCCTCAGCTTCATGTAATGGAAAATGACTACTATCTAAGAAGAGATTTGATACTTAAATTCAAGCTTTTTTTTCATTTAAATTATAGCCCTTCATGAAGCTTCCCTGTAGCCTTGTATGCTCCATAAACTAAATTTGATTTTGGGTTTCACCTAGATCCTGACTTTGGGTCTCACTTGGGCTTGCTATTTGACTTGGCCAATTTGATGCTAAAGCTTAATAACTCATACAGACATTCTAGAGGGAAAATTCATCATAACACAAGCCTCCCTTCATGGGGAGGTTTAGAATTGATGCAAGTGTGGCCCTTAGCCATCATAATCACCCCTTTGGGCTATCTGCTCATAGGATTGGTAATAAAATGTGTTAAATCCTTATCAGTCATATGATATCTGCAACAGGGTTTGTGGGACCTCTTGGCAACCATACCTACCTTCCCTTCATACACAAAGAAGAAGGCTTCTACTACAATTACAACGATATCAACTTCCACCAACGGGTATGCCACCGCAATGGTTGGTCCATCCACACAAGATAAGTTTGTCCCCCAATTGGAAATAAGGCAACAAAAAGAATGAATCACAAAATTAGATAAATTGTTTCAAGTGAAATTGATTATAACCAGCATGCTATCCACGGGGTAAATTGGTAAATGGAGTCCTCATAGGTGGAGATCCTTCGCCAAGCTATGAAAAAACTTGAATCATAAGCAAACAGAGTACAACATAATATGGCAGACTCTAAGAGGTTGTTTAGTATCCTATAGTTTCGATAAATCTCATTTCAATACTGTTATTGGTTGAACCCATGATTTCTAAAATCCCATCAATCCCTAGATTAAACAAATTTAAGAATTTCGCCCGCACAAATCTTAAATCCTGAAAACAATTTATTAGAATTTACCAAAATGTAACACTTGTCATGCCAAAAATATTTCATGTTTTAATCCTTGCATTTACTAAATCCTACCTGTAGCCAGACAACAAAGAGAGAAAAAGATATTCAATCCGAACCGAGAAGGAATGCCCAATATAATTCTCAAGGACACTATTTCCGAGTTATACAGATTTACCATCAAGAAAAAACAATAATAAAATAGACACCAGAAACTGCTTGAGCATCCACTAGTACAATGGAATCCAGAAACTATAGCCAAATACACTGAGGTTGTACACGGAAAAGAAAGGCCGACGAAAACAACTAAAAGATTCGGATGGAAATATGATGAGAAAAGAGAACAAGCTTTCTCGTGGACGAAGGAGAGAAGAAGAGGGTAAAGGACCGCATACCGATATTAGGGCCCTTAGGATAAAGTTGTCGAACTCCCTGATCCTCCAAGCTGGGAAGCACCACATCGGTCTACAAGAATAGTCACAATATGCAATCAAGCTTTGGAAAATCATGAAGCAGAAAGGTATTGGAAACCCTAATTACAGATCGAGTTCATGTTTTCAGTTAGTTACAGTGTAGGTGGCGCTATATAGGGGATAAGAACCCCGGATAGGCGATGGCGGCTCGGGAGCGGAGGTGGGATCTTCGAGGAAGTCCTTGTAGAGGCGGTAATAGGGAGGCGGAGGTGGATACGACGAGGAAGTTGCCGCCATGTTTCTCTTCCTCCTTACCTCGACGGATCTCTTGCTTTCTAGACCTCGCACCAACTGTGGCGCGGCCGACCACCTGTTCCAGTTCCCGGGCACTTGCAGTCCTAATAAACATTAAAAATATATACATTTACATAAATACCAGTTTATTTCTAGTTATTTATATATCTAACCTAAAAAACATTAATATGTAATTTTAACATAAATATATTATTCTTATATTTCATTCATATCACTTATACCACCTTATAATTTTTAATATTTCATTTAATACACTCATATTAGTCCTATGAATGGTAGACATATAATATTAATATTTTAAGTGTTAGACATATAAATAATAAGAAATAAAATGATATATTGTGATTGATTACTTACTGCTTCTTAAAACAGCTTTGTAATACAAAAAATAAATTTTTTATATTAAAAAGCTGCTTTAACAAGCAATAAGAAAGCCGTTTTAAACGAAGCCTAAGTTGGGATTTTGGGCTTCCAATTAATAGAGTTTTATTATCTCTAGATTTAAATGTGATGAGTGTATATAAAATTTAATTAGTATATATATATATATATATATTTTATGTTGCCAATGTCATAACTCTAAATTCATATGCATTTGTGGTGCTTTTAAGTTATTAGGGGTGTTAATAAAAAGTATGGTCCTATATATGTTAATAAACAGGTTAAGTTCAAATCATGCTTTCCGATCATTTAATTATCGGGTCAACTTGCCAACCCAAAAATGACTTGATTTTGACCCATGAATTATAAATTATAATATTTATATGTATATTGGAATGTTATATAGTAATTAAAGTTTAGATTGATTATATCTTAATTGTAAAATAAAAAAAATGTCCAAATAAATAGATTTGAAAGCTATAATTGTATTCTACTTCGCTTATATTCTTTAAATTCCTTTGCTTATTGATTGGTTTAGATTGCTATATAATTTATTTATATAAAAAATTTATTAGATCCAATCGGGTTGATCAACTAGGTTGAGAACGGGTTGAGTTTAAGTTCATGTTTTTAAAGCCATTTGATCCGAGATTGACTTGCTTTTACTAAATTGGTCAAATGGGTTCAAAGCGGCCAATCTCATGCAACATGATAACCCATTTTGACACCCCTATAAGTTATAATGCTCAACTACGCATGTTTACAATATATATATATATATATATTTTTTCTTGATTTATTATTATTTTGGGATTTTAAAATTAATATATTTATACATTTACTCTTTTTTTAACATATATTTACTTCTATGTATAGCACTCTAATATTGAATATTATATTTATATATATATTTCAATTAAAATAAATTAATATAGGTGATTTGTTTACATGCATCTTTTTGATATTAGAGTTTTTTTTATAGATAAATGTAAATATTTAAATATCACATATATTAATATATAAGAATTCTTTGATATGGATTAAATCTTTCTAATATTTTTAATTAATATTTAAATATCATTCAAAAAAATCTACTTGATCAAACATGAATCTCGTCATAGTATTTGAATTTGAAATTTCTAGCATTAAATTCTCATTTAAACTCTAATTTTAATAAATTTATAGTCAAACTGAACATGTTGGTGTTACCAACTCAACAACAATAATCAAGTCTAACTCCAAATGAACAAAAATCAAGCACTTAAAGCATGGTTGAAATTTTTGTTACATTAACTGATACAACAGACGGTCCCAAAATCTTTCATGATTTTAGTCAAAAAGAGTACCTCAATGAGGGAAATCCAATGAGCTCTAGATCACTCAATTATATAATCATTAAGGTACTTAAATACTAAATGAATGTTCTATGATCACACCGGCTGTATAATAAAGTGTTCTAGAATTTTTGGTAAATTATCAAAATTTCACTCTCAATTACAACTTGTCCCTCATTTTTCACATAAATGATACATGATTTTGAGAAATATTAGAGATCTAAAGAACACCAGAGCCTTGTCCAACACTCGACATCAACAATCACTGGCAATAACAACTGTCACTCTACAATTATTTCTCAATCATCACCGTCCAACCACCATCGCCTAACCATCATACCTTATCCTTTGTTGTCAAAACATAATCACACAATCGTCATAGCTCATACATCATCTTTGTAATATCATAGCCTATCCTTTCATCATCCAATTCTCATCACCAAGCCGATGTAGCTTGTCCACTACTACTCGCTCGACTTACCATTTACATACAATCATTCCTCGATCACTTCGACTTAAACATTATTGAAACTCTTTAGTGCATATCTAGTATTCTAAACAATATTCATAAGAAGTCAAGATTGTGTAGAATCTTTATAATATTATCTTCTCCAATTAAGGGAATAAAACGAATCATTATAATATCTACTTACATAGTGATTCATTTTATATGGGCAAAAACCCATGGATCTTTCCTTTTTAGTTTTTTTGTGCGTTGGCACCTAGAATTTTTACATTTCATGCTTGAGTGTAACTTGTTCAAGTTTCCCGTTAAGCTAATTCGGATTGGCCATTCACAATCTCTATCATCGAAACTTCGCTAAATCAATGCTTTTTCTTAACTCTCTAGCTAATTCCAAGGGTTCAAATGAATTGAGCGTTCAATGAGCTACTTGTGGCTCGGCTCTATAAGTGCTCGTTCATGTTCGTTTAATAAGGTAAACAAACGAGTTTGAACACTCTTGGTAAATATTCGATAGCTAAATGAATGAGCTTGAACAACATGTCGTTCATTTCATGAACAATCTCTCTTAGAAGTTCGTGTAAAAGCTCGCTTAGAAGCTCGATCATAACTCGACTATGAAGCTCGATTATAGCTAGACAACGAAGCTCGATTAGAGCTCAATTAGAGTTTTAAAAATAAATACTATTAAATCTACTCATTTAATAATTTATTTGTACTAATTTAATATTTTAAACTTTAACTATTTTCATTAGGCATATTTTTAACTTATATTTTTACTAATTTAACTAATTAGAAATATTTTTATAAAATCTTCTACTACAAATTTTGTTAAACTAGCCGGAGCCGCCTCAATTTATAAAAATTATATTAAACTTCCACCTCAACTCCCCCTGGACCCGCCGGCCCTTTCTCTCTCGTCCGTGGCATCAACAAACTCAAAAAAAAAGGGGCTTTAGTCCCACACCAGTTGGAAAGAAATGATTTTGCTATATAAAAACAAAGACACTTGGTAGCCATTTGCTGAATTGCGGGCAGTTGGCGTGTTGGGCGAGTTTTCTTGGGCAGGACAACAGTCTAGCTACTCGATTTGATTTTAAGAAAAAAAAAATTTTGTGAATTATTGTCTGCTCAGCTCGTTATATAAACGAGTCGCTCGATAAAATGCTCACAAGCATGAAATTAAACAAGCTCAAACTTGAACACAAGGCGAGCTCGAATGTGGGCATTTTAAATGAGCACGAGCTTGAACACCTATCCAAGAAGCTCGACGAGCTTCGAGCCGAGCTTGAGCACGATTTTGACAAATGAGCTTGAACTTGAACAGGCTGAATATCGGCTCGGCTCGGTTTGTTTGCCACCTAGTCATTCCTAGAGATGTTTCAAGCCAATTAACTAAGAATTCAATCTTACTTTTAATCCTTTAGCTCATTCTATAAGTTCAATCCTAATTTAGCTTAGTTATAAATCTTCCACCAACCCTTAGCTTAAATTGAGTAAGGTGTGACCTTAGAATGATTATAAGATACTATTGGAGTTAAAAGTACCATAAGAGAACCCCATTAATTATTCAATTTCAATTCATATCAATTAAATTCAATCTTAGATAGGTTTGACCTTAGATATAAATCTTACACCAACCCTTAGCCTAAATTGAGTAAGGTGTGACCTTAGGATGATTATAAGATACTATTGGAGTTAAAAAGACCATAAGAGAACCCCATTAATCATTCAATTTCAATTCAATCTCAAATAAGGTTGACCTTAGCTAAGTCTAGAGTGGAACTCTTCCAAGCTTAATCCTAATTGATCCCAATGAACTTAATTGGTGCTATAAACATTCCTTTTGTTCTCATTAGTTCAATAACTTACTTTTGCAATATGATTGACCATGAGATTCCTTAAGCTTGTCATGAGGGCTCAATTTTACTCAAATAATCAAGCTAGCCCTAGTATCCTCGAACCCCAATATTCATTTAGTGATTTTCAATAAATGTTCAACCAACTAGCCAAATCTCTTCCATTGGGTCGAGATCACCAAACCATAGGTGCGTTGACTATATTTAATTATTGGATTAGCTTGACACATTTGAAACCTTGCTTGACCTAATAAAACTTTATTAGGTCAAGTAAATCTAGACCATATAATTAGTATTGTGGCACCAAGAATGAAAAAAAAAAAAAAAACTAGACCATGGAATTGGATAATTTGATCTTAGCTAATCCTTTGAATTAGTCCCAATAGATTGTTAATAACTTGATAGATTTAAATAGACCTTCCGTGGAACTTGATTGGACCATTCACCTAACTAAGCCCAAATGTGGTTATTTGTCTCTATAAGACCAAAACCTCCAAAATCCATTAAATTGATAAAATTGATTGCTTTTGATATAGTATAATGATTTTAATAGGTCAATCAGGGATAATTATGCCCCGATTAATCCTTGAATGGGCCAATAGGCTAACTTAGCCATAGTTGACTCATTTGACATTTTAAGGTTAATTTATCAAATTTTACCATCTAAATAAAACTAAGCCAAGTCAAGCCTTAGAAATCCTTTCAATTGTTTAGCTATATATTTCTAAGGATTACTTCAACTTGAACCAAGCCCAATTAGGCTACTTGGCATTTTTTTTACCCACATGAACCTATTCAACCAAATTGGACAATTTGATCAAATTGATTAAAATCATTATCTAATTGACTTACGCGAACTTTATATTTATGAAACATACTTAGTTGTCCCTTTATTAATTCAATCAATCCTAACTAACCCAACTTAACATAATTGACCTATATGGTTCACTTAATCATTTTTATTAACTTGACATTAACTGATCAAAATGATGAGATCAATTGGCTTAGATCATTTAATCAAACATCAATTGAGCCTAATTAACATTTGATTTGACTTAATTAGCCCAATTATATCTTCATTATAACGTAATCCAATATACTTAAAATTCTGTTAACTCATTTGGTCCCTTTGGACCAATTTAATTAGATTAATTCTATTTGTTTTTCTAAGTGCTTCATACATATTTTGACCTTTGGAGACTCTTTACCCTAGCTTACTCAATTGTTTAACCATTAAAAAAGTCAAAATGAGCCCATTTATTGTTAAATCTCATGGTCCTATAAGCTTTTTGAGAGTTTGATGACTAGAAGTATTATTGGTTGTGTTTAGTTTTGGCTAATGAGTTTGTATATATGTAGGCTTTCTATTAATACAAATATTTTAGGTATATAGTAGAAGAAGGTTGATACAAGATTGAACATACAAATATGATGGCAATCATAAGATAAATATGGTATACTCAACCTAATCTTTAATAGAAAATTTCTATGAAGAATCAATAGCCATTAGGACAAAAGAAGACTATGGAAGAATCAATGACTTTTACTTGGTTTTTTTAGTCATATATTATTGTATGTGATAGTTATATGATTTATGTGAAACAACCAAGCACACAAACATGAGAGTAAAATTAAGATAAAGAATACTTTAAAAAACTTCTATAAAATGGTTTAACTAAGACAACTTAATCCATAGTAAATAATGTAAAAAATAAAAAAATAAAAAACTATAGTAAATAATTTTTTATACTATATGATATGCATCATATTTTTTGAAATATTTTGAAATTCAATTTGAATTGATTACGATCAAATTTTAAAAAAAAAAATACGAATACTAATTATAATGTATGATGATAATCAAATTGTACCATTAATTATATTAAAATTACAAAACCAGCATATGTTCATTTCCTTAATTAGATAGATTTAAAAAACAAACTAATTATATTGTACAATACATATAATGTTGCACACTGAAAGCAAGAGTCTAGAAGTAAATTAAAAAAATATATATCACACTACATGGTCTTTATCATGTAGTTTGATCAAGCAAAGATAATTTTTCCAAAAAATTGTTAAATGTACTAATCATATTATACAATCCTTGGATCATATTGTATCATCTAACCAAAGTATTTAGTAAATAGTCCTTTAGAATTTCTAGTTAAGCCATCTTATAAATATGTTTTTTTAATCCTAAAATAAGATTTTGGGAAGGGAATTAATTTGAGAGTTTTAGGGAGAAAGAGTAACTCCTTTTTTTTTTTTTAATTTTTTTTTTTTGAGATTTTTCAACATTCAATGAGACATTCTTATGTGAGATTTTATACCATTGATTGCTTCTCCTAAATCATATCCTTAATCCTCTAATTTAGAACTTAAGCTCTGATATGATAGCTTATTGTGTTTTGTTTGTAAGAGATATATTGATATTGTAGAGCTTTTTCTATATACGATGGAATCTAGCTAATAGGTTGGGTTAGCCATGCCTTTTAAGAAGAAAAAGGGGTGTACTGGTTTTTCCAATATCATATGAAGGAGAGAAGCTTCTCCTCCTTATGTGGAGGAAAACAAGAGAGGTAGTAAAATTCTCATGAAGCAAACTTGGGGAGTGGATATAGGGTGATAGGTCGAACTACTATAAATCTAGTTTATATTCTACATTGATTACTTTTAACATACATGATACGTGATTATGATGTTTATCTATGCTCTCATATTATTTTGTGATGTGCTAAATATGAGAAATTAAATTTGATCTTTCTAAGTGATAAACAAATTTTAAAGTGAAATTAAAGTTTCATAAGAAGAAAATTTATTTAGTTTTCAACTTTATTTTTAAATCACTTCCTCGCATCTTGTGTTAAATTGCATCTTATTTTTAATATAATAATAATAATAATAATAATAATAATAATAATAAGGGGGTTTATTTAATTTTATTTTATCTCATTCCTCAATTATTAGTTCATTTTCATCAAAAAAAGAATTTCACAAATTTTAAAGACATAAATTTTAGTAACTCATCATGAAATTTTTTTAATGAGTCAAGCTCTTCCATTAGTGATTCATGCTCCATAATAATGCAGTATGCTCAATTGTTAAACCTGAATGATCATTAGTTAAATTCTCATGTTGTTCTTTTAAATTTGAAATTTCGTTTTTCAAATGTGTATGCTACTTTTTTAACTTTTATACATGACATGCATTTATTTAGATAAGGAAAATAAATCATCATATAAAAGCTTGCATACCTCATCATTTACATGGTCCTCAATGCTATCCTTGCTCTTTAGCCATTAAAAAAGGGTTGGTTACCTCTTCTTCTGATTTAGTTTAAGGGGAGTCGAACTCAAAGTTTGCCCAAAATGCCTTTTATAGCTTTTGCTTGCTCGTTTTAGAATTAGATTTATCCTCACCCTTTTCTTTCATAGGGTGGCTCTTAATATTGGAGAAATATGATCTCAAGTGTCATGTTTTCTTGTACTCGAAGCAAACCACGTCAGGAAAAAAACTTATTAAACTTACCAATTTTATCTTTACTCTTATCGAAGTGGTACTTGTGATTGTGTTTCACGAAGCTCTTAAATTAATATGGCATCAATGCAATATTTTCGCTCCCTTCAGCTCCCAAATCACTACTGTAAGTGTCATCTACTTTTAATACCACAATTCATTCTTTTTTGTGATCACCTGCATTTGAAAGCCTTTGGCTAATATTTTTCTCATAAGTAGTTATAAAGCACAATGAGTTGTTAATATAGCAAACATTAAGTTTTTTAGATTCAGGTATAGATGTAACTTTTTTATCATATGAACATTACAGAAAAATTATTCATTACCGGCAGATTTTTCAGCAGCTTTCGTGCGGATTTCCAACGGATTACAGTAAAATATTTCCTACAAAATTCCAGGAAATTTTTTCAACATATTTTCGGGGGATTTTTTCGACAGATTTTAACAATTTATGGTGGATTTTAATAATTTTTGAAAATTTATTTATTCGTAATTTAATTAATCAATAATTATATGACTTATTTTTCCGACGCTCGTTTTAACGACGAAAAATTTTTCACCATAAATCTTTCAAATTTCTGTAGTGGAATCAATAAAACAACATACTATTTTGTTAACTTTTCAAAATTAAAAATCTCCCTAAGCCAAGGTATGCAAAGAAGTTATTATCATGATGAACCTAGTAAGGCTTCGTTTGTTTTTTTTGTGCTTTTGTAAAACACAGTTTTAAAAAACATTAGTTCAGAAAATGGAGTTTTCTAACGGAGAAGCACATATAAAAAGCTTTCTCAAAACTGCAGAAAAATGAGAAAAAGGAGTTATTGGGAACGTGATTTGACGAACCAAACAACACAAAAAAAAATTCCTCCATTTTAGGAAACGGAGAAGGCAAAAAAACGCTCAAACAAACAAAGCCTAAATATTTCTAACAACTACGTTACTACTCACTAGGTTTCATCTGTAAGAATTCATATTCATGTAATAACACATTCAAACGTGATTATTTAGCCTTGCTAATGCCTTCATATGTGATACACAACCTATCATATATATTTTTCTTGCTAATGTAAGTAGATACACGCATATAATGTTATAATTTTAATGCACAAAAAAAAGTAATTAAAATATTTTGCATTTAATTATGCTAAATCCCTATTTTCTATAGACCATTTAGTAAAGGAATTTCATTTTTATTGTCTTTAACAATACAAGAAGGCAATGTATATCCAAATTGAATCATGTGCTACATGCAAAAATCTATAGACTACAAAAATGAAGACATGTTTATTTTCCAGAAATCAAATGAAATATTATTAAATAAAAGTGGATGGATAATAGAATACCCTTTACTAGTAATATGATTATTAAATTGTGCTATTGGATCAAACTTCATGTGTTAAAACTAAAAGGCAAGAGAACCTACTTTGATACATATTGAAAATGCACAATTGTGCTCTAATAGTGAAGATGGCACCAAACAGGGAGAGTAATTGGTGATTGAAAAAAAAAAAGTTCAAAAGTCCTTTTTAAATAAAGACCAAAATTTGATTTTATTCGAAAGCATTTGAATAAATGAAATAACATAACTTAAAGAATGTGAATAAATGAAAGTTAAACAAAATTTTTTGTTATATTTTTTATTATTTGTTTCTTTAAAAGAAAAATAATAATCACAATCAATCACAATAAACTTCTTTCGCAGGTGCAATCATAATCTAACCCAAGTGGTAAAAAATAAATTGCAAGGAAATAAAAGTGCTATAGAAGATAGTAGATCAGTCAACTTGACCTATTCCACTCTCCAAAGGTCCTCTCTTCAGGAATTACACTAAAATTGTGACTCTTTTCTAGCCCATAATTAGGCGGTGCAGGCAATGGTGGTTGGCGGAGGCGGTGATGACCGATGGTGGGGGGCAGCCGACGATGGTGGTAGCCGGTGGTGGGAGGCGATTGATGGCAGTGGACTGTGATGTCAAGTGGCTAGCGGCCTGTTGTGGTAGCCGGGGGTGGCGACCGTCAGTGGTGACCGGTAGCGGTGAACGAAAGCCAGCAGCAGAGGTAATGTTAGTGCATTTGCACTGTATTTGGAATTTGCCCAAATTGGAGGAATTCCAAATACACTCAAAATGCATTATCTGGGGTATTTGGCATGCACTATCAAAATATCTAAAACCATTACATTTGAATTACTTTACACCCTAAATGAAAAACAACCAAACAACCCCTAAGCTTCGTAGGGTGAACATCATGCCATGCAACTTGGTCTTTAATCCAAGAACCATTCACTAAATAGTCCTAGTAGAAGGGAAGACAAGTTTGAAGGCTAAATCCATGTGAAGAAAATAATAATGAGAAATATAAATTTGTGTCATCTAATTTGTACTCCTAGAGATCTACCATTGACAAGATTGGTTGATAGTATATTCTTAATTAAAGAACTCCATGATGGTGGATACCATGAAATGTCCTACAAAGGATGCTATCATCAGGTATAGGAGACATCAAATTCAAGACAATTGAGTGAACTTTTGTTTAACTTTCATTCTCCATAAAATAGATAAGTTTAGTCAAAAAATTCTGATAATCTTATGTATAGAACAAATTCAAACTAGTATGGGAAAGTTTTGGTTGCTCCTCTCTCTTTGTCACAAACTTTTTCTCAAAGTTAATAAGAGGATTCTTAGACATTATCAGAAGGAGAATTAATTATAGTGTTAAGGAGGTTACTCTCTCCACTAAACAAGTAGTGATAAATTTGAGCATGATTATAAAGTCCCCTTCATCATCAAGAAGGCATATCAAGGAGGAGCCTTTAAACAAAATCTTTTGAAGGTTAAATGATTAATGCCATCAATTAATGGTTGATACTTGGATAAATATTATGAATAGTAACCTAACCAAGTAATATTACTTAAAATCTCACTATAACATAGGATTTACCTTTATTTAATTTTTCATCATGATTTATCTTGAGATCCCCAAATAATACTAAGGGCATCTCCAACCGAAACTCTCATTTTTCACTGCAAAATGCAGTAAAACCAAAAAGTGTCGTGATTCATCTCCAATGGAATGCCATTTTGCCTCCTAACCATCGCTCGTTTTTTTCGCGCCATTCTTAGGCAAGTTCGGTAGAGAGAAAAGAATGCGGAAGTGAACAGTGCGACGCCAATATTGGCGTCGCACTATTCAACTGTGATCAAATGGGGAAGGAAATGGCGTTTGGTTGCGATGTATGAGGGCCTCCATTCGGTTGTTTGCCGAACGGTTGGAGATGGTCTAAGCATCTTCTAATTATATAAGCAAAAAGATAAGTACATTTTCAAAAAGCCATATACAAGATACATTTTAAAGTTATCATGGAAGTCATGTTATAAGATAGGGGCCTTATTTCGGAATTTTCTATTTGTGTGTGTGTATGTGTGCGTGCGCATGTGTGTGTTAATATCATACTTCATCCTTTGATCACTGAATAAATACTCAAAATGGTTAAATTGTTAATGCTAACTTTATTTGGGTATATGAAGAAAAATGAAGAATAATTTAAAACAAAACATATGCAAAGTAGCTTTTAAAAGCATGAGATTTCTTCTTGGCACCCCAAGACTAGAAGATAAAGCGATTAGACTTTAAAGTCTATGAGCTTCAACCAATCAAGTTATAAATTTCATATAGCTCAACATAAACAAATATGACCAAGCATTTTATAGCTCATCTTATTTTATTGACAATTTGAAACTTATTTAAATGATGTGTGTGTGAATTTGATTTAATTGACTTAAATGAAAAAAAAAAGTTTGAAGAATAAATTTTTTGGTCGTGCAATGCTACCGTCTATCGCATGGCTTACGGTAACGTCGTTTACGGTTTATAAATCAGGCCTCGTTTGTTTCGGCTTAAGTACGCCGTTTCCGGTTGGTATCGGAGAAAACAGTTACTATTTTGTGTTTGTTAACACGCCTTTTTTACAATGCAGTTTCGTAAAACTTGGTATTGCTGCCCGTCTGAAAAGGAAAAAAATGCGGCTTTCTCCGTCTAGCACCTCAGTTTAGAAATGATGAAGGCCATTTTACCCCCCATTATGTTCGCAAATCCAAGCACGTCCCGAGCGACCTTCCAAGCTCGCAACTGATCTTCTTCTTCGCGATTTCCATGGCACGTCCCGACGGACCTTCTCAAGCCGGATTGCTCTTCGAAGCCCCACTGCTCCTCCGACGCTGCCTTGGCGGCCATAAGATAGCGCGATTCCGGCCGCCTTGCTCCCAAAGATTTTAAGATCTCGTATGGCAATGTATATCTTTGCCGCTTCCATGATGACAATGATGATGAACTCCACCTACCGATGTACGCCATTAAGATCATCAACAAGCAAGCTCTTGCAAATAAGAAGACGCTTGGAATTGCTTATACAGAGAGGCGGATCTTGAGGATACTTAAAAAAAAAAAAAAAAAAAACAAGCTCATCTTCTCAATTTTGTTGTACATTCTTATCTACCCCCTCAGCCAAATATGCACGTTGAAGCTCTCTCAAAGAAAGGAGATAGTCACAGTTCCTTTGGCCTTGCCATTTCCCACAGGAAGCATCCTTCTTCTTCATCTAGGCAGCAGAAGCGTAATTCTTCGCAAGTTAATGGCGGATGCGACGATGTTCTGTGTAAAATCGTCTCCTATGAAGGGTAGTTTTGTCTTTTATGATGAGAACAGAGGTTTGCGTAAGCATTTAAAAAAAAAAATAACCAAACAAATTTTAGTTTCGTAAATAATTTTTTTAGAACTCAGTTTCTTGGATAACTGCTCCTCTACCTCCTTATGCAAAAGGAGTGCAGGAACCAAACGAGCCCTCAGTCGTACATAAAGATTGGCTCCGCCGATAATTAACTCAACAGTGGTCCCGACAAATTGAAAAAGAACGGAGCACATTCGACGTAAAATTTCCCGGCAGACGAAATTCCAAATGAATCTCTGCTCCTTAGTTTTCCCTCTCCTGCAGTTAAAAATCTGTCGGTCCGTTGCCTCCGGTTAAAATACTAAGCTCCACCTCCTCGACCTCGACCAGAAGTTATTGATTTCTCATCGCTGCTGTTACTCTCCCTTTCTCTCTCAGTGTTCCCCTGCTTCGCGAGGAATCCTTCGTCTATACATAATGGGGGCATAATGGAGGTATATCGGGAAAAGCTGCTTCGTCTTTTTTTCTCTGCTAAAATCGCACGACGTTTCTTTTCTTCTTCTACTCAGGCATAAATTTTCAACCCCTACAACCCGCAGCCGAAACTACTTCAGAATCTATTTATATTTTGAGGAAAATTTGGGCATGCGATGTCGCAGTGATTCTTAAATAACTCTTTCCTCTTTTTGTACCTTTTCAGATTTGCATCATCTGTTGCATTTTTAACCCACCTAAACACCATGAAATCTTTCTGGGTTCTTGGCTTTGTTAGTCTGCTGCTGGCCGGTTGCGCACGCGGCTTTGATTTGAATTGGACGGAGGTAGTCTACGATGGCGAGGTGGCTGTCGGTGGGCCTCCGCTCTTCGTCCCACTTACGCTCATTCAATCGGCTGCAGCTAAAGGAGCTGGTAATGAAGTCCGCCCTCGTTTCTTGTTCATGATGCACCACGGTCTTGTTCTATGCTATATCTTCACGGTGATTCTGTATTGCTGTGAACAGTTAGATCTCAGATAAAAACACATCCATATAACGATGGCGTGGTTTTCTTAGCATTTCATTTTATTTACAGCGCATACATCTCTCAACTTAATGTCTTTCGTGATATTTCCTGCTACTTTGTCTGCTATCCCACGGTCTTTGTTGCAACTTTACGTTTGAATTGTATATTTTATTGATTTTTTAATTTGTAAAGGCGACAATGAGATCTCCTTAGGATAATAAAAAAATATCTTTTTGATGAATTGATTCAAACTCAAGATGCCCTGCATGGATCGATCCAGAATCTATTTTGACTTGGTTTGATTGAATTAGTGCCTAAACGAACACATAATGATCTGATCAAACTCCAAATATTGTACGGAGTATGCAAGTGCTTTAACCGGTCAAAATGGAGCCCAAATGAGCCTAAATTGGCTTGGCCTATTTAGGATAGTCTGGGACATCCTTCTCCATGCACTAATATTTGTTAGCAATTCTAAGGATCTAGCTGTTGAACCATCAATGTTCAAAGGGCTGTTGAAGCGCCCCCTTGAACTAGTTATCAACTAGGAGCACGCTCATCGCTTGCGTTGTTGCTAGTGTGCTCATTTGGTCTCAATACATTCTGAAATTTTGGATCCTTTCAGAATTATTGTGCTTTCCACACTCGACCTCTATGCTGATCATTTGTCTCTAATGCTTCTTTTAATCACAATAAAATCCATAGATTTAGATGTTTATTTTTGTTGGATCTTACTAAGAAGTTTCCCAATCTTTTCAAACATTTTTTTTTTATAAATTTTTTGCATAAATCCCACTCCACTGCATCCTAAGCCCAATGTCACCTCCAACAATATAGTATGCTCAAATCACCAACCTTAGTTGATATGATTTATTATCACCAGTGCCAGAGCTAGCCTAAGTTTGGAGGGTCAATTGAACTATAGCCAAATGGACTATCTTATGTATAGAAATTTCTCCCAATTTCAATTCATCAAAGGAAACACTATAATTATTAGGTCTTAAGTCCTGAATGACAAAAGTAGAAGGTTGCGGTAGGTAGTCGATAGGCAACGTAAAATTAGTTGAATAATCATGACCTGAATATTTTAATATATTGTGTTAATGTTTGAGCGTTTCTTATAAACTACGAACTGTATGACCTGAATACGACGGGAAGTGTGCAAGGGCCGTTGCATCAGTGGCTCAGTGCCCATGTGCAGTGTCTAATAAGCAAGAGTTCCCACATCATGGATGGATGTGAGCAAAAATGCTACTCCATGAAACTAGAATAAGGATAAAAACTTTAAATATAAGTTATCTTATAGGTAAATAATAGAATTAATAGATTTTATGATTCATAGCTATTCATTCAAGAAATTAAATGGGTTGTAGAGAATGCTAAATAGATTAATAGTTTAGGATTTAAACTATATTATTCAGGCATAAATCATACTAGAAATGATGTATGTGTAATTATAGATAAGAGTTTGTAGGATAATGTTGTAGAAATTAATATAATTAGAGATAAAATTATAAATTTAAAAATAGTTGTTGATGCTAAGATTATTAATATTATAAGTATTTATACTCTTAAAGTAGGTTTGAAAATATATTCAAAATTAAAATTTTGGAATGACTTAGAAGAATTAATATAAATGATACATCTTAGAAAAATGTTTTTATTGGACGAGATTTAAATAGACGCATTATTATAGTGTTAAAAATTTTTAAAATCATTCATGATGACTATGAATTTGGAGTGACTAATGAAGATGGTAGTACCAAACGATACGCATGAGTCATTCTTCTCTATTGATCGAACGCAGAGGCCGTGGGATGAAGAACTCTCCCTTCTCTTGGTTCTCTCAGTTCGACGTACACAGGAGATAAAAATGAACCGAAGGGATTATGGCTCTAATACTATGTTAAATTCAGAGATTTGGAGAGGGAAAAACTTAATTTTATTGCACAAAATTATCCCTATTTGTAGATCTATACAATATATCTTAATAAAGAAATAAATAATTATAGAATCATACACAATTGCCCTAATATATTCCATCCTAAATCAGTCACCCAAATATGGAAGAAGATTGACATGATCCAGGTGAGCCTCTCACGGATCCCCATCCTGGCTGTTTGCTGCTTGGGATGGCTAAGATTTAACATTTGAATATTTAAATATTGTCATGATCATAGTGGGATAACATTCATGTAATAATGCAATGGTTTGCCTAGAATATTATATGTTGTCCATGGGGAGAACACCTCCAAATAGAATCCTTATAACTATCTAGTTTAATGAAAATTAGATATCTAGCGGTCATAAATAGAGATATGTTGTTAACCTAACTAATATGGAATGGTCTAAGATAAGGGCCCTTGCTGCTGGTTAGCCCGCCCTTATGAATGTTTAGTGAATATGCATGTATTGCATTGGTACTATCAATAATTACTTTATACATTTTCTTATTTTATATGATATACATATGCAAAATATTCTTACTTCTCAAATCTTAAGAATCATATTTTGATGTAGAAAGATGCCTCATGACATCAAAAAGGGCATCAATAAAATCATCATCAGATAAGGTTTTATCATCTATAACCTCTTGGTTCCATATACGGAGAAGAATTAATTCTTACATTGATTTTGCACATGAACTTTTCTATGAGACTTAAAACATGTAGTGTTTAACGTTCCTCTGAGAAGTTTAAGTGGGAGTCCTAGGATGGGTAGTACTAAACGAGTTAGACAAAGAAATGAGGGGAAGCTCTTTCTCTTTGCCCTATCTTTGTTTGATCACTGTAGTCATGTTTGTAGTTCACAGATCTATTTCATTCATAACAGATTGTGGTCGTCTTGTGATCTTGTCTCAATTATTCATTTTTCTGGCAAAAGTGTTTGCTATATGAAATGTTATAGCTTATTTACTTATCAAACAAGTATATTCATGGCAAGTACGATTGCAGATTTAGGGTTGCTGAATCTCCTATTGTTTTGACTATTAGATTTTATCCATCGCTATTTCAACTGATACAGTTGGTTTGGTTCAAGGTTTCTGTGTGACTAGCATTGGTTTGTATTTGTTCTGAAAGCACGTTTGCAATCTAATCTCGCAAATTATTGGATGTTGAGATTGTGATGTATACTCTTACTCTTTTCTGACACCTCAGGAAGTTCATATCCATTGTCTTTTCGTTAATTACTTTATTTGATTGTTCCAGTGTGTTTGGATGGAAGCTTACCAGGTTACCACCTTCACAGAGGATTTGGATATGGAGCAAATAGTTGGCTTGTCCAATTAGAGGTTCAAAGAATAACTGAATAATCACAAAATATTTGATTTAATTTCACTTTTGATATTGTAATTAGATGTCATTGATAGCCTTCCAATCTCCTATTCACTTTTACGCCTATATTACATTTTAAACAATCAGCATCTTTCATTTGAATTTTCCTATGACTCTAAATATCTACTGGTATTTTGGCTTCATAACTGCCACAGGGAGGAGGCTGGTGCAGTGACATTCGAATGTGTCTTTATCGTAAAAAAACCCGTCGAGGTTCATCATATTACATGGAGAAGCAGCTACAGTTCACAGGAATTTTGAGTAATAAACCTGAAGAAAATCCGGGTAGGCGTGGACCTTAAACAATACTTTTTTTTGTGTTTATGGTTCTTTCTTTCATCTATTTCACAACCTTAGTGAATTTAGCTCGAGGATTTTGCGCATAATGATCATAAACATTACACATGCAGATTTTTATAACTGGAACAGAGTGAAGATTCGCTACTGTGATGGTGCATCTTTCCTTGGCGAAGGCTACAATATGGTTTGTATTTATTTAATAGTTTTTTCTTTCGTCCGAAGGGTCCTATAAAATGCCAATTTCTTAGCATGTGCGTAAACAATAGAATCTAAAGATATTACCAACTATAAATGAAATCTTTACTGACTGCTGTGGATGTATAATCTTCTATAATGAGTGGTTAAGCTTTTTAAAAACATCACTGCTTTTGATTATGTAAAGGATCCCCCTATGACCTATGCTTAAGTATGGTCATTTACTCGTTACTTACACCTCAGTTTCTTGTTTATTGTATGTGAAAATAGCCTTATTCCTAGAGATATCACTCGCATGTCTTTTTTCTCAATTGAGTGTTTTTGTCTAGGTTTCAAGAACTCTACATTTGACTCCTTGAAGCATAACCGAAATGTTCCATGATCAACAGCTTTGCAGCATATCTCTAATTTATGCATTTACTAATAAATTTCTAGTTAAAGAAAATTGGAAGTATCTTGCCTTTTGAAATAATTCCATTGCAACTTTGATTATTATGACATATATTAAGCTGTCATATGGTGATGATATATTTATATCTCATTCTAGAATCTAAATATATATTATGATGCACAGACGCAGGCACGACGAGGATACGGTACGATACGAATACGAGACACGTTAACTATTGAAGATATATGACATAGATACGGGTTGGACACAGTATTAGAATTTTTATATCTTAAAAATATTGTATAAAATTGAATAAGTATAATATTAAAAATAATTTATAAATAATAAGTCATTTAATTAGAATTTGTGCTTAAAATGATTAATATTAGGATATCGAGAGTCGGGTGTTGATGCCGAGTATCAGGCCTTGAGAGAGGAGACGACAATGCTGTCAAGAGTTAAACATTGATGTTATGCAGTTAAGTATTGACGCCGATGTCAATAGGGCTTTTGTTGTCAATGTTGAGAGGGCATTGATTGTCGATATTAAGATGATGTTCGACAAAAATTAGCTGTCAAGTTGTGGGTGGAGAAATTTCTAGTGTTGAGCATCAATGTCAAGACAGTGTCAAATTTTGATGTTCAGATGGTTTTGAAATATTGATTTTGTAATGATGTCAGACGTCGATGTCATCGAGCATTGTTGTGACACCAAAGTTGCAACTCGCCAAAGAGAAATAAAAATGACAATATTCGATGAATGAGGTATTGAGTGTAGGCGATTGACTTGGTGTTGTGATAAAAAATAAGAAATTTAGTTTTTATATTTCAAATAAATAAAAAATTTAAATACAAGAGATTATATTTAAAAAATTCTTAAAATATTTAATACATGTGTGTTACACACTTTTATCCAATTTGTATTCAATATTTTTTTAATTGGACACATTTTCGTCGTATCCGACACGTGTCAGAGGCAAGTCGGACGAGTGTCTTGTTGGATACGTTCAGACATTGTACGCCTCTTTGAGGAGAAGTGTCGGTATTTAGGAGTTTTGGTCCACAAAATTAATCTAGGATTTAGGGTTTAGTGTGGGGAAACTAGGGAAGTTTAGGGCTTGAAATTGTTGGAATAGGTAGAGGGACGTGTCTATTTTTGTTTTTGAACATTTTATAATTTTCCATGGATTTTTAATTAGTCAAATGTGTTTAGAACAAGTTAGGTCTTGTTCAAGCAAACCTAGGCCAAGAGCTTCCCCTTGGGTTTTGGTTGCATTTTAGGCAATGGGGTGCTATGGAATGGCTAGGCGACTATGACTGGATGTGGCAGAAAAGTTCTACAGTGAAATAAGGTTAGGATCTTGGTGCCAAAAATCATGTCACTCACCATAAATACAAGGGTTGGACAATGTCATCAAATAAGGTCCTATGGAAGCCATGAAGCTTCTTTCCAAAGAGTCAATTAAATAGAGGAATTGATGTCAGCTCACTTGAAGAGGTGTTTGAAGCATCCCATCCATGGAGATAATTAATCCTGTCAGAAGGAGTTATGGTCGGCCATAATGCCATATAAGAGGAAAATTGGTTATTGCAAATTTAAAATTTAAAATTTTGTAAATATAAATATCAGAACACAATAGTCTTTTGCTTATTTACTCATAATCACAGCAAATGCAAATAAAATATAAATACTAAATCAAAGTTCTAGTTTGGCCTCCTATCCTTGGCCATTTCTTGACTTAAGCTTATTTCTTCACTTGGGCTATTGTGATTGGTCCAATCGTATCACCATGTACTCCTTATGCTACATAAAATTGTTACCCACGATATTCAATATAGAATGATATGCAGGATTTTTAACTCCTCTTAATGCTCAACGGCATTTAAGTGCAAAGTAAACAATCCAAATAAACCTTAACAGTGTTCTCCAAATTGTTAATTCTTATTCTAGTTGAATGTCAGAAACTTTCATGTCTTTGTGAGGGTATGTCGATCAAGCACCATATTTCCAAGGTTATGTATTTATCAAGATTACCCTTTAAGCTGAGTTCAGTGCCTTTCTAGTTTTGTTTCACCATCCTGCAGCTGTTCTTTGCTTAGACTTTACTATGCCCAGTTCTGTCCTTATACCACAGTTATTAGTTGTATCATGAGCACTTTATTTATCAGTTAATTAACCTTCACGTTTCACTAAAAAGCATTTTAGTGGATGATTTTTTTATTTTCCGTTAGCACTAAATGGCTCTAGTGCTTAAAGTTGACTGGCACCTTTTTTAGGCTGCAGGCCTCTTTTTCCGTGGCCAACGCATATGGTTGGCTGCTATGGAAGACCTGATGTCAAAGGGAATGCGTGATGCTAATCAGGTTAATTTTATGCTTTTGTTATGCATTTGGTCCATTTTCCCAGTTTTGCCATTAGCAATATATCTATGCTTGTAGGCACTTCTTACTGGATGCTCTGCGGGTGGTCTAGCTGCTATACACCATTGTGATGGATTTCACGCATTGTTTCCCGCAAGCACAAAAATAAAGTGCCTTGCTGACGCTGGAATGTTCCTTGATGCGTATGTGTTGATTGCAGCAGGCCATTTTTCATTTGTTTGCCATGTCTACCTCAATGATTTCTCACCAATATTTGTCTTGCTTCATTGTTGTTGTAGTCTTAATGGACATTTTAACATATTCTTGCTTGTTGCTTCTGTTTTATCCATGCACTGCAGTGTTGATGTGGCTGGACGACGCACCCTGAGATCCTTTTTTGGTGGCTTGGTTAACTTACAGGTACTTATTGCAATTTGCAAGCTTTCAATTGCATGCGTTGCGATCCCATAATTGCATACTGGAAATATGGTTTCTCTTAAAGATTGTTTGTTTTCGTTAGTTCTCTAGTCATCTTATTGGTTTTTCTCTTCACATTCTATTCAACTAATAATTTATTGGGTAAACAGGGGGTGTCAAGGAACTTACCAAGGACCTGTACTTCGCACTTGAATCCGACTTTGGTAAATTTTCATTCCCAGTCATGAGAAATAGAAAGACATTTCGTTGATGTTATTATTTTTCTTTTCAGTGTTTTTTTCCTCAGAATGTCCTGTCCACTGTTCAGACCCCACTTTTTCTTTTGAATTCAGCATATGATGTATGGCAGGTACATCACTACCCCAGTAGAGTTAGACATCCCTTCTATTTCTTTTTAGTCTTTTGATGTTGATAATACATTGCTAAATATTTTAATTTTAATGTTATGTTGTGGATCACTTCATATCTGTGTAAATAGTACCCTAACCATTAGAATCATGAAAACCTGAAATGTTTTCACTTTCTGCTTGTTCTCCTTGGGTTTCAGCTTCAGGAGAGTCTGGCTTCCAAAGCGGCTGATCCTCATGGGTATTGGCAGGACTGTAACATGAATAATGCAAAATGCAACACAGGTCAAATCCAGTTTTTGCAAGGTATGCATTTGTTATCCATATACGCAATACTTAACTTTCACACAACTCAAAGTTGCACTAACGTTTTCTCTATTGTAGGCTTCAGGAACCAAATGCTTAATTGTGTAGAGAAGTTCTCGTTATCAAGCAAAAATGGGTTATTTATTAATTCATGTTTCGCTCATTGCCAAAGTGAAAGGCAGGATACCTGGTTCGGAAACAGCTCTCCAGCTGTTAGTAACAAGGTATGATTATATTGAATTCCTCATTAAAAGGGAAGTTACTGATCCCTATTCATACACCGATCAATTTTTTTGTGCATTTCCTTTCTATTGATGATTCAAAATTTGTAAGAATTATAGCTAATTTCTATCTATTCAAGGAAACTAGCTACCCAAGGCATGCACCAGTTCTTTTCATCTAGTCCCCATCAAGGTTTAAAATTGTATAATTTGATATTATTGGGATGTTTTTCATTTGTGAGATAAAGCGTAAGCCTCAAGGAGTGATAATAGCCAAATAATATATTATAGGGTGACATATTAATTTTCTATCGAACTATTTAATAACAATTTGGTATAATTATGAAAACAAAATTGCATAAGATATAAAATAGAAAGTGATAAATTGCGTGAAATATAATTGAAATCCAAACATTACACTTGCAAAAAAATAGAAAATATATTGTGTAATAGGAAAAGGAGAAGGTGGTTGCAGGCCTGTAAGCGGCAGCCATCCCCAAGTGATTGCCTGTGGCTGCAGCGACGGGTTGGTGATAGGGAACTTACAACTGGACATTGAGGATGAGTTACAGTTTGGGTGTGGCTGGTCCATGTGAAGGTACAAGTGTTTAGATTAGGTTAAAAATGAATTATTTTTATATATTTATATTAAAAAAAGACATACGGCGTACGCCTTACACCTATGAGGCAAGGTGCGCCTCAGCCATATTGAGGTGTATGCCTCAAAACACAAGCATGAGGCGTGCGCCTAAATGTGTTTTGCAACATAATTGCACTGAGCTGTGCCTCACATTGCACAATTTTAAATAAAGATCTCCGTTAAGCAAAGTATTTATATAACGTGGTTAGCAGATATAAATGAAATCATCAAAAGGCAAATTTCCAAAATAAAGAGGTAAATCTCCAGTTTTATGCTCGAAAAATTTAAATATGAAGCAAACATTTCATTCATTATATATTGATTTAAAGACAATGTTTCTATAAGGCCATAGGCTATGTTGTTTCGATTGCAGTCTGATAGAAAATAAACATCAATAATGTAGAAGTTTGTTAATTTCAGAGAAATTCAGCCACATATCAGATTTTTATAAGAACTGTAGGAAATTTGAGAGAAAAATATTTGAAATTCACTAATAGAAGAAGAAAAACAACTCAAAATACATGAATCTTCAATTCGAGAGAAAGAACCAACTCTCCAAATCTCTATATACAATTGAAACATGCCATATTATAATTAATGAATCATCTGTGCTTAGTGCTTATAAGGACTCTCCTTTGTGAACCTACTCTTCCTCCTTACTGAAGTTATGAAAGAAATCATTCTCAAATTGTTGTCCTTATATTTTAGGATGCAATCCTTACAGATTTCACAGCTAACAAATTAACTAATGATAAGCAGGGAATTGCAGAGTCTGTTGGTGATTGGTACTTTGATCGCTCTCAAGTGAAGATCATTGACTGTCCATATCCTTGCGATAGAACCTGTCACAACCTTGTATTCAATGGAAAGCATTGAATTCTTTGATAATACCTTTCCTATCAGTTGATCACCATTTAAAGTTGCATATTCATATCAAGTAATGAATAACAGCTTTGCGAGTTTCCAAGACATCCAGAAAGCTCGCCAAGAAGTGGAAGTTCCTTGCTTCTGAAATTTGAAGCCTTTTATTGTGGTATTAGTCTCTGTTGTAAATGAGTTTGATTACTCCAATTCCAGCAGTAGAATTCATTTTAAATTGCATTGATTAGTACAATAAAATTATAATGATTTTGAATAAAGTTGTTGGATTAAATCCCAGCCATCCAAAGTGAATCCTATGGCTTAGATGTGGTACCTGCTGGGGATGTTACATCTACAGTGATATATATATTTTTTAAATTTCCATCAGCAATTGATTTTGATTTATATGTATGTACATTGCATCACAAAATTCTATTATTGTGTTACTCATTAAATACGTAAATGCGAACAAAAACTACATTTGCAGATCCATAGTATTTTGGTTATTCTTGCTTCATCAATTTGGCTGTTCGTAAATTCTGCATGTGTTGTAACTTTAGTTAGCGGAGTTCTTTATAGAAAGTTTTTGAACATCTTTATGCCAAATGCGCTGTTTGTGCAGAAAAATCAGATGCTGGTGAAGCTTTGTTCAATCTTTGATCACGGTTCTCGCCAGCATTTCTTTTTAAATGTTTTTTGAGATTTTTTTTTTTGACTTAGTTCTACTAAATGTGTAAATGATGAATTGATGAGATATAAAGCATCATAAGTTTTGTTTGGGATAGTTTTCTTGATGTTTTTTAAAGTAATTTTTTAGTTAAAAGTTTTTTAGTTCAAATATTTTTTGTATTAGAAAATTACTTTTGAAAGCAGTAAGAAAGCTGTGGAGCTTGACTTATTTTTTTACTTTTTAAAAAAATAAAATTATACTAACAAGTTGTTTTAGAAAGCAATAAGAAAATTGGCTCAAACGAAGCCTAAATAAGCTCTGGGAATCAAAAGTACTTAGCATTACTTTGCAATAACAATAGATTTAAAATGATAAAACTTTCATAAAAAAAATTATTATGTACGAAAATCTCGACTGTGAAGAAGCCATAGTTCAGCAATCTCTAACTAGAAAGGCAGCGAAATCTTATTAAAGACAAGGCAGGTTTATTTTTATTTTTATTTTTTTTATTATTTTTTAAAGTTCTTTTGCTGGCCAGCACTTAGATTTGTTGAGCATATCTTATTCTTTCTGTTACATTCAGCCTGAGATTACAAACGTGCATTATGATTATATACTACAATATTATCGAGATATATTTAAAACAAAGAATGCAGAACAAGTGAAAACCTAAAAATAACCTTGAGCTTTCCCAAAGAAAAATCCCACAAGCCTAAATTAAGGTTTTGTTTGAGATAATTTTCGTACTGCTTAAAGCAGTTTTTTAGTAAAAAAATTAATTTTTTACTAAAAAGTTGTTTTAAGTAGTAAAAAAATAGTCCCAAATAAAATCTAATAGCCTATTTTAGATGATTGCAATTTTTTATAAATGTGTTTGTAAAATTGTGGCTAAGTACTTGTTTGAAAGTTGTAAAAATAACATTTTAGTAAAAAAATTTGAAAGCAATAGTCAAATATAGAAGTTGGTTGTGATTTGAAAAACAAATTAGTAATAAATTTGTCTCAAATAAACTCTAATAGAAATTTCATGGTGTAAGCTTATATTTTGAATGAGAAAAAATTGATTAGGATATTCTCATCAAATTTTTTTATTTGAATTTCTTTTGAGAAGATTGATTTGATATAAATTTTAATTAATGCTTCATAGATTATATTCAAATTCTAACTTTTAATCATATCTAATAAGAATGATAGGCTAGCCAGAGACAAACCCAGCCCAAGGTGGATCAAATTCAGATTCTGCTTGTCCCTTGATAAATTCAAAACACACCATAACGGTCAATTTCGATTAAATGTAATAGAGGCCTTCCAAAAGAAAGTTATTTCATCTCGGCTTCTTTCTTTTAATTTGATTGTAAATGCTCTTTATAAAAAAATGGTATCTGTAGCTTTCTTTGGATGGATAGAAGCTGTAATTCCGAAGCCAAAGGCCTATTTTTTTTAGTTTCTTAATTGTACTCTTTGATCTTTTGTGGAGGTGATATTCAGTAAGCTTTAATTTATATCTTAAGAAAATCATTTTGTTGTTAGAAAAGGACTCTTCAATAAAAATCAGCTATTCCAAATCCTCATTAACATTTTTGGTTTTGCTATAAAATCGATTGCAGTTGTTTCCTATTTTTTAAGAGGGCATCTATTCAATTAGAAAATTTATTCAAAAAACAAGAATTTCTAAGAGGCAGCTGATAACATTTCAAGAGTTTAAATAATAAAAAAGTATGCAGAATCAATAGTGAATTAAAAATTAACAATAAACTTTGCAACAATTATTAGAATAAAATCAAAATTGTCACACACACACACACACATACATAAAAACAAAAGGTTGTGATCAATGAGTAACAAACTGACAACACTATGTTGGGTCCACTCCTGTAGGGATAGCCTCCATAATATTCTCTATGAGTCTGCTACCCTATTGCTCTTACTTCAAACTAGTTTTATAATTATTCGACTTAATGCCAAGCGATTGCAAAATCTAAAGCCATATATTTCCAAGAAACTCAAACTTGGCATATAAACTGATGAATGATAAGTTAATATACATAAAATAAATAACATGTCTACTTACTATGATATTTACATCTAATTCAGCTAACATTTTTTTCTTAAAGGGCTCCATACCCTTATTACACCATTATGGGAATGTGATTGGTGCCAAAATAGGATCTCTTGGCACAAATCCTAAGTAAGAAACATACAAAACAGACTTTGGTATATTACATGGCACACCATTCTCATTCACCTCAAGGTTAACCCATGTAACTAAAGGCATGCTTTGTATGTGTGCACAAGTGGTTGCCCTCTCCTTATTGGTTTGCCCTCTCCTTCTTACTGGTGCGTCCTGTTCATTTGAAGAAATACGATGTAGGAGTCAAGTAAATTAAATATAATATTGAAAATATTTAGAGAACAAAAACCTATGAGCCAAATGCCATAATCTAGTGGTGCTCGCCCGAGGAACTTCTAAAAAGACTGCCTCGGGACTTGTTGGGTCTCAATACAATGATCATCTTGTGTCGAATCTAGATGCATTAGACTCAAGGGGTTATTTGAAGATTCATTACTCTCCTCCACACTAGAGGATCCTCTTCATGTTACTTTTTTGCATGTCATAATAAACTGCCACTTGTCACACATTTTAATAAAGATGCAGAATAATGATAAAATAGTTAGGAATTTGAAATAGGAACATAGAACAAAACTGATAAATGTACATAATTTAAATAAAAAACTTGTAGCATATAACTGAGAATGAGCGAAATTTAAATAAGAACTCATGATTCAAAATTGAAACAACACATATTTATATAAATTCATGCCAGATTGTTGTCTTGTAAGTCTATTTCCAATGATTTTACTTATCATGTGAGTCCTCATATTTGATTTGTTTGGGATTTACAAAAAATAAGTTATCTTGATATTTTGATAAATTTTACTCTTAATTACTTTTTGTATTTTGTTTTTCTAAGTATTTTAAACATATGTTTATTACTATATTTGATTTTTATTAAGTGTTTTATGCTTTTTCATTAGGATTGACCTTTGTATTTCTGGGTAAGGTTCCTTGGGGTCTAATATTTAAGGAATTAGCTAACTTCCCTAATTATTTTTTAATATTTCTTATGGCAATAGCTTAGCTTTTTATTTGGGTTCCCATTTACAAAGTTAGGCCTTCTAAGAAGGCTTCTTATCCTTAAATTAGTTATTTACATTAAATCCTCGAGGATACCTAAGTCTTGGGTTTTCAAATTATTGTTGAGGTGAGCTCCAACTCCCTACATTATTAGTTTGTCTAGGATTCCAAATGCTACACCATTTTTGTTCCATTAAAAATTATGGTGGTTCTTTCAACCTTGATTGTAGGTTTTAGAATAAAGGTTATTCTATCTATTATTTATATCATTTAAGGATTCAACCCCCCCTGAGTTTGGTTCATTAGATGTTCCATAGATACTCTCCTCTATTAGAATAGATGTACCTTGAGATGAACTAACTCTAATTTTTTTATAAAATTTTTCTTAGAGATGGTAGCTAATTGGGAATTCAAAATAGATAAGAAATCTGATTCATAGATACTAACCACTTTCCTAGGGTTCACTCTCTCATAAGGCCATTGGAAGTCATTAGTGACCATCTATTCAATCAAAGCATATGCTTCATCAAAGTGTTTGGACATCAAAGAACCTTCAACGACAACATCAATGATCGATCTAATAAATACTACAAGTCCATTATAGAAAATCTGAATAATAAGGCAATCAGACAAGACAGACTGTGACACAATTTCTTAAATATCTCTCAATCTTCATATTTTGATTCTTCATCTAATTGAGTGATGAGGTGATGCCATTCTTAAGCTTTGCAATTTTGGATGGAGGAAAGTACTTAGCTAGAAACTTATGATCTAAGTCATTTATATGGTAATTGAGCTTGAGGGAAAATATTTCAACCTCAATTTTTCCTTCTCTCCTAATGAGAATGGAAACTTTTTAAGTTTAATGTCATCATCAGAGACTTTATTATACTTAAATGTTGCATCGATCTCTAAGAAACTGGCAATATGCAAGTTTGGATCCTCTATAAGAGTTTGCTAAATTGAGAATTTGTATCATTTTAATAATAAAATGCATCAATTCAAAGTCATTAGCTTGGATGGTAGGTCACAAATGCTTTAATGAATGCCCTCTACCAATGGGTTTGCATGCTCTTTTAGTGGTTTGGGTTGGTCATTCTCTTGGAATGGGTTGGCCATTTCTAAGTCTTTTTTTTTTTTTCACTTTTTAGATTTTTTTTTTTAATTTTTTCAAGGTTTTTTTAACTCATGATCAAAAAAGATTTCTCTTAATTACACACTACAATGCATGCAACAAAAACACACATAATATTAAAATGTTAATCATAGGTAATTAAATAACTAATAATGTAGTAATTTAAAAAATACACCAGGAAGAAGCAACAATACCAACATAGAATAGCACGAACAAAGATAATGATAATATTAAATCAATATTTCTTTAAATAATATAAAGTGAATAAAAAGATATTAATCACTATTCCTAGTAATAGTGCCAAAAATTTGATAAGTTATTTGTGTGTAAACCCTAAATCTACATATGTATAGGTAAAAATAAATAAATAATTAATAAAATAAAAAAAAAGGTCAAGTAATATAGTGGTATGTAAAGTATCATTCTCATGAGGATAGGGAATACATCGAGATCACTCGAGTACTGCTCCTAAACGTGCTTTATTTATCTTCTTATTAAAACTAAATTGTGAGCTAGTGAAAGTTATCATATGATTTTCTCAAAGAAAATTCTAAGGGACTCTAAATATATGATAGTTTAAAACTCATAAATGCAAAAGTTAGATCTTTTATCATGCTATTGTGAATTAGAGTATTAATATTTCTCATCTTTGTCATGCTCATTGGAGTGTACAACGAAGTTGGCATTTAACTATAGTTATTATCTTTCCCTATGATCCCAAAACACTATCCATCATATGTCTATGCATGGCATAATTTAATTTTAAATACCTTAATTGTTCCAATACTCCATCAAGAATGTAGATCACACTAAATTTTTAAGTTTCTGTAAGTCCTCTACACAAACTAAATTAAGTATGATTGATTTAAAAATATCAGAACATAAATGGCCATCACACCTACAAAATTTAGTCAAAACTATTTATATTTAATATAAATAATTGACTTAGGCACTGCGACACTAATAGTGGTGGCACTGTAGCACTACCAAATTAAATTAATTCCACATCACACGTGAAGTCCACCATTATGGTGCTCTGACTGAATTGATGTGTCATTTCCCAGTGGTAACCAAATTAACTGTTGTGCAGTAGCACTTTGGTGATTTGGCACTACAACACTCTAGTTAGCGCTATATATGCTGTTTGAAGTGAGCTGACACTACAACAGTTGCACAAAATAATCAAGTGACTTCTTTTCATAGTATGAAAAGAGGATAGTGAACTTATAACCAAAAAAAAAATCCACTAACAATTTTGCTATGGGTTTACTTATACTAGGCAAGGCCATGATGTCGTATAGGTGATTGTGATAGGTTAACCAAGTCTACTCATTTCTTGCTTATAAGACAAATGAATTCTATTGATAAGTTGGCTCATATTTATGTGAAATATGAAATATAAATTAGAGCATATTTTAAAAAATAATTTATTATAATAATATTCTTAAATATTTTAGTTTGGACATTTAATATTTTTATTTGCATTATATTGGATGTATGATTTATTTATATATTTTTTGAATCTAGGGTTTACACAACACATGTATTGAAGGGAGAAAGATCAACATTAGAATCAAATATTCAACTAGTTATGATTTGAATGAAGTAAGTGACTTTTTTACTTGTTAAAGAATAAATGTACCATTCCTAATTAGGAGAAATAATTACATGCGGAGTTCGGAAGGCATCCGGACTCCAATCAGAATAGGTCACGTCAATTGTACATTTTGTACATAAGTTGTGTACAAATTGTACTCAGGCTTTATACAGGCTAACATGACATATTCTGATTGGGAGTTCAAACTCAAGCTGCATCCGGACGACGCACATAATAATCTCTCCCTCATTAGGAGGAATTTTTCTTGACATCTAGTGCATGACTTATTTATTAATAAAATAAATTATGAATTATGCTTTATTTAATATGGTCATATTGATTTGATTTGATAGTTAGCTTATCCAAAGTATTTTTTGCACAAATTCTTAAAAGGTTTATGTATTTTTTTTTTGCTAAGTAAGAACTATTACTTACACAAATCATAAACTTTGTTAATATATAGCAATATTTGATCATAATGATTATATAATCTTTGTCATAGAAATTTCATCAAAATTTAATATTTATGAAATGTATGCTTGTATGCATGAGGTATGCATTATTGGTTAATTCATATTGTATATTAGAAGTCCACAAAGTGATAAATCTTTTAAAAATTATTGGCTTTTCATGGGTTAGTGAAAATATTCTTAATTTAGGGTATCCTAGTAGATATACTATGAATACATAAATATAAAATATTATGATAATAATGATGTGTCATTTATAAATATATAAATATAATATGTATGTAAATGGTTTATGGTTATGATCTTTTTATTTACAGGAGGAAGACTTGATTATTATGTTAAAGATTCACTAACAACATAACATTACAAATAAATCTAAAAATATCAAAATAATGTGAAAGATGCAGAAAGAAGCCATTGACAGAATAGAGCAAAGGAAAGACGATCAAACACGTATTCATAGCTGTTCCCCACCTCTGCAGAATTATTCAATCGATATCAGGCCGCATATCAGCTGATTTTCCTTCAGTCTAATCGTAGCGATTTACAGAAGAACAAAAATTGCAAATTTACACAACCAACAACAAAATCAGAGCTTTCGCAAAGACTTTTGTAAACTTAAATATTAGTTGATAAAAGAGCTAACTTTTGCATCTTAATTCCTTTCACTCTCATTGATTCATCAAATAAAAAAAAAAAAGAGCTAAAGATGTTCAAACACTGTAGAAATCCTTTGCAAGTTCATCGCATATAAATCCTAAGACTGCAGCTGCGGCAGCTCAGGCTGATGATTCTGAAAGCAAAGATTCAAGCTTTCCAGCGCAAAATGGCTTTCTACCTGGAGGTCTCCAGCATGTAAAGGCTGGCTTTGGTAGTGGGGAAGCGACGGCGCTAAAAAATTTCCCTGAAGATACTGAGGCCATTTCATCTCTTCACTGTCCCCAGGTAGAAGATATTTGTTTCCTCTCTCTGTAGTCAAATCTGGCCATGAGCTCAAACCATCATACCAAAAGGAGCTGCTTTTGCTGCTACTGCTATTTGAGTCCATTGAATTGTAGAAAATTGAACTCGAAACAAACGTTGTGGCTGAGGCTATCGAGCTGCAACTCAGCTCTGGATTCAAGCCTAATCCTCTGTTATTCTGGTTATGCAAGAGAAGAGGATTTGAACTCACGGAGAGGGTAGTGGTTGAAGCGCTGCAAATTAGCTTAGATAAAGAAAAGTAACCGATGGATTTCGTTGCCGAATCTTCAATATCTTGCATAAGCGTGAGATCTGACTCGAGCTCTGTTTGCTTCAGTCTTCCACTGCCTGAAGAAATCTTATCATCTTCTGTGCCCTCAATCTCGGAGAAAGGCTTGTGCGTATTTGGATCAATACCTGTTTGCCTTAGCTTCTTCTTAATGCATGTATTCCATAGGTTCTTGATTTCATTATCAGTTCTTCCAGGCAACTGTGCTGCAATCTGAGACCACCTGTTGGGAGAAAACTTGGTTACAGAAGGAAGATCAAACAAAAAAGCATCAATCATGGAGCAGAGAGGACCTATTGCCCAGGACTGCATGGAGTTCAATGATGATATCTTCCTCTTCCTGTGAGAATTTGCCTCTCTTGAGGTCAGGTCTCAGGTAGTTTATCCATCTCAATCGGCAGCTTTTGCCACATCTCTGCAGACCTGAATCGAGTTCCATTTTCTGTCAGAAATGGCTGAAGATGTCCTCAAATATTCAATGTATTGTTACACTTGTTACCTGCCAGCTTGGGGACGGAGCTCCAGCTGGTATGGCCATACTCAGCTATGTGTTTGAGCAACTTCTCATCCTCCTCTGGAGACCACAAGCCCCTTCTGAGTTTCTGCTTGTGTAAGTAGGATTGCTTGCCCATTTTCAGCTTGCAATGCAAATGCGTAGATGACGACTTGCCTGTGGGATTGTGGAGGTATTTTATTCAGATTTTAGTCGTGATGAATGAGAATGTGAAGGAGAACGATTCAGAGAAGCTAAGATTTGGAGAGCATTGGAAAAGAAAGGGAGTTAAAAATGGAGAATGGTCAAAATCATGATTCTTTTCTAATCCTCCAAGACAACTTACCCTTTTGAATTAGCTGCAAAAGTCTAATCATTCTTGAAAGCTTAATGTCTGATAGCAGAAATGGTGGGGCAGCTGGCCTCTAATACTTTAATAACGGAGGAATCTGGAAGCGATAGGATGATTCCACACGTTGAGATTAATCTCCAAAGAGCAGCAAGTAAAAAATCAAAGGATAAATTCCGAAAGAATAAAATTCAGTTCAAGTTCTACGCTTCTAATTGTTATGGATGTAAATTTTACAATTATTATATTGGCGCTGTCAGAATTCTAAAAATATTCATGATTGATGAATCATAAGAGTAAAGATATCGCTATATGAGTCCATCACAGCCACAAAGAAGATTACAGGTTTGAAAGCGAAGTGGGGCATTAATGTTGTGCCAATGAATAAAATATCTTGGATGAGTTAAGGTTCCTCTCAGTTGAAATCATGGCGTCATACATTGTCTGCTTTCAGATTTTTTCTTGCCTCCACCTTTTGAAGGCAAATTATTTTGTGCAGAGATCTCACGGAAGTTTATATTCAGATTTGTTGCGTTATTGTTGTGCTTTTATTATACTTTTGTTATACTTTTGCAAAATGCAGCTAATATATAATTTTAATTAAAATTGCATATTAGTTGTCCTTTAGCTGTTCTTTTATAAAAATACAGCAAAAGCACAGTAATAGCATATTTTCTACCACTATTAATGGGAGCTTATATAATTATTTACTTTTTCATTTTTGAACAAGTAAATGAAGTTCGTGTGATTAGCCTCCGGCAATGCCAACTAGTTTTGCTTTATAGTTAACTAGGAAAGAAGTTACAACACTTGTAAGACGTTAAAATATATATAGGGAAAGTAAAAATAGATTAAAACTTTTAATTTTGTAATTTTTCAGATACAAGTCATGAAGATGATTAGGAACATTTTATATTTTATTTTGATTATTGATTGGTCATAAAAAATCGCCTTGATCAAACACGAATATCGAGGCATATCTTAGTGTGCAGCTTTCAAAGTTAAATTTGTGATCATCCAAAACCAATTTAAGTAAACTTACAATCAAATTGAACATTTAAGTAATACAAACCCAACAACGCATAAATAGGACTAATCCGAGCCCAAAAGGATTTGAATCAAGGGCTTGAAGCATATTGAGAAGCTTTAGAGGATTAATTGGATGACCAAATGATATTCAAATATAGCATACTTATAGTCAAATCGAGCGGCCTGACGAGATGAATCTAACAAGCCCATGATCATCTAATTCTGATATCATATATAAAAGCACTTAATAATGAACATAACGGGTAATTCCTTTATTCCTATGGGATTCAAGCGATTGCTGTTTGCAGGATGGGCCGTGTGCGGGGCCCTGACGGACTTGATATTTGACAAATTTATCAAATAAAACCATGTTTTCTATGAAAATACAAAAAAGACCTTGATGTTTTAATTATCTCGTGCAAGTAACCTCAAAGCTCGTCTAAATAATTTATATTATGTAAATTGGACGACTTTTTTATTACTTTCTGAAATGGAGTTTTAGTACAAAATTTTTAAATTTTGTACTGAAACTTCATTTCAGAAAGTAATTAAAAAGCAGTCCCAAACGAAGCCTTAGTGGGTTAAAAGTTGTTTTGGGTACATCTATATAAAATAGGAGAGCCCGGAATTATTTTTAGTAGGAGCATATACTATTTTTTCAAATATTCTCTCAATTTTATATCCAAATTTGAGGTCAATATTGACAATATAAATTTGTTTTTGTTTATAGTAATTATTTTAAAATGATAAAATATAAGATGAAAAAATTACAACGTATAACACTTATTTATTATATTCTAAAAATTTTAATAATTACTTCAATATTAATACAATCAAATATTTCTCTCTCAATCTTATTGCTAAAATATTATTAATACACTAATACCTTCTTATATTTCATAGCTAACTTTTTATAATAATCATAACAAAAAAAATTTGTTTTAATATCAATACAATCAAATTTTTATTTTAAACCAAAAGTAAGAAATTCTTAATATATCATAAAATAATTTTTATTATAATATCCCAATATAATTTTTTTATACAAAAATTAGAGCTATAAAAGGGTGATTAAAAAGATTAAAGTCATAATTTAACTATGATTTTATTTTAATAAATAATAAATACTATTAATATTATATAAGTAATAATAAAAAAAAAAATTGGGTCCCGCCTCTCTATATCCACATTTGTATGGGTTCTCACAAAAAAAAAAAAAAAAAGGCAATATTGCATGATAACTTAGAAAAGGATGTGATGTTCAGTGAGACGATGGGCTACCATCGCAACTTTATATAGAAAATGATTTATTGTACAATGAGATTTTTTTTTAATAAGGTCAATTAGGCTTCGTTTGGGACGGCTGTCTTCCTGCTTCTTAAAGCGACTTTCTAGTACAAAAATTTTAAATTTTGTACTAAAAAGCTGCTTTAAGAAGCAGGAAGAAAGCCGTCCCAAACGAAGCCTTAAGTCAAGTTTATGCATACAACCAAACTTCAAACCTAAACTTATAGTCAAAACTCATAACCAACAGACCTAGATTAACTACGATTTTTTTTTACAATGAGATGGTAGATTATTATCATGTGTTGGTAAGATATACTAACTAAAGAAAAAATAGTTCTTTTATGTACAAGAAGAGATTCATATCGATCTCAATGCAATGTGAGAATCATATATTTAGACGACCCTTTTTCAATGTAATCTAATAACCTTATAACGTCACAAAATATCATCATAATCGGACTTGAATTTGGAAGCATATTTGAATTTGAAAACTTCTAAAATTAAATTCGGGACTATTCAAACTTTAATTTCAACAAAATTATAGTTGAACTGAATGTCTCAATGAAAATAACCCAACAAAATAAAAATTAATCGAATTTGAGTCTAAATGGATCCTAAAGTACATTTAAAAGAATCAAGACATTCATTAAATGATCAAATGATCTCTAAATTTGGCATTCTTATAGTAAAAGCGAGCAGCTCAACAAGACAAATTTAATGATTTTATGAATTCCGGATTCCGGCATCATTTATGCACATAAATACTAAACAAACAATATATAATTGAGTGACTCAATATAGATGTTTGATTGAGTGCTCCATATTTGCTTCATATTTATGAGGCATGATACTCCCAAAATTCAATAAATAGGCCTCCGCTCTCTATATGGGGGAAGAGGCTCAGATGATTAGCCAGAGATGCAAGAGAGATTTGAGGCTAGATGAATCTTTGAGCTCCACCCAAGTACCACCAATGGTGAACTCTCGTCGCATGACCATCACTACGAACCTCCACCTAACCCCCTTTGTCAGACTTTTGCCAACTCAACTCCACCAAACCCTCACAATACTACTACCACCAAACTTTCATCTCCTAGTCGTCACCGTCAGACCTTTGCCTAGCTATCACCACTGGATTTTCACTAGGCCGACACCGCTAGACTTCTTTTGGCCTACCATTACCATCAAACTTTCACTGGTTAATAGTGACTGTTGAACCTTCACCGCCCAAATGTGGTCATAGAACCATTCACCAGCTAATCATCGTCGTTAGACCACCATTGCCTTATTGCAATCCCTTTGATCTTAGTCGCCCGCTGTGTATTATCTTTGGATCATGATTATTGAGCTATGATCCTTTTGTACTCCAACACCCATTAAACGAGACCCTCAGAGCACTGTCATGTGGATATAATTCTCTGAACTCTTCATCTTATATACTCTTATCCTTAATAACCCTCCAATCTAGCATTAGTGGTAATGAAATGGCTAACTCTTGGAACTCCCGCACACAATTGGATAAGGCATCGTCCGCCTTGTTCTCTAGCCCTGACCTATACTGGATCTCAAAGTTATAGCCCAATAGCTTTACAACCAAATATGATGTTCCTTGATCACCATCCTATGCTCCAGCAAGAAATTCAAGCTCCGTTGATCTGTCTTGACAATGAAATGTCGGCCCAACAAGGTTGTCACTTCTGAATAGCCAATACGGTGGTCATCAATTCCCTCTCATAAACTGACTTCAATCGAGCTCTACCTGTTAACACATGGCTGAAGTATGCTATGAGTTTGTGATTTTGCATGAGCACTGCTCCCGATCCATATCCAGATGCATCAGTCTCTACTACGAACATCTAGCTAAAATCGGGTATGATCAGGACTGAGACTGTGGTCATGTTTGTCTTTAATATCTCAAAGGACTAAGTGGCAGCCTCTCCCCACAAGAAGTTGTACTTCAACTTATCTGTTAAAGGCTAAGCTATGGTACTGTATCCCCTCACAAATCTCGTATATTACCATGTCAATCCTAGAAAGCCCCTCAACTACCTCAAGTTCCTAGGTAGAGACCATTTCAATACTACCTCAATTTTAGCCTATTCAGTTGCTACCCCTTCCTAGGATACCAAGTGCCCCAAGTATCCCACACTAGCCTGTGCAAAACAACATTTACTCATATTGACCCTTAGTTGATGCTCCTGGAACACTTTTAATATCGCCTTTAGATGCTCCTGATGCTTCTCATTGTACTTGTGGTACACCAAGATGACATCAAAGGAAACTAGAACAAACTTCCGGATGTAAGGTTGAAACACCTTGTTCATGGGGATTGGCATATAGCAAGGGCATTAGTGAGACCAAACATCATCACCAAGAACTCATAGTGTCCCTCGTGTGTCCAGAAAGCTATCTTCAAAACATCCTCCCCTCTCATCTAAATCTGATGGTACGCGAACTTCAGATCCACCTTTGTGAATATCGCCGCCCCACAAAGCTCATCTAGGAACTAATCTATCACTATAATATGAAACTTGTTTGGCACAATCTCCTTACTTAAGGCCCGATAATCCACTCTCACCTCTCTTCTCAACTTCCTCATCATTACGAATAATGATAACCTGAAGAGTTCTGTCTTTACACTTATACCCTGGTGTGTACTTCTCATCACATTTGAAATATAATTGTTTTCCCTTTTATCCTGCATCTTCGCTTCTGTGAGTCGCTTGAAGTTGCCCCCAGGGTGAAATCCCCCACTGTTGTCTCTTGGAGCTTCTCTCTAAAAGGATACTGTCTACGTTTTGGGTTCTGGAGTTATAGGGGTACTCTAGTAGGCCCCACCCATGATGTTGTTTTAGCTGGCCTTTAGCTGGCCTTCTCCCTTTTATACTTCTTCTCCAATCTCTAACAAGCTTCATCGTCTCCCTCAGCCACCTAGGCCTTAATATCTTGAGTTCTGCATGTATGTCCTCCCTAATCCCCTTCATAAGATTTCCTTTTTATCCTTCCTCCGAGATTCTCCTAAATGTCCCCGACATCAGCTCAAACTTCTCTCAGTACTCCATAATTGTCTCTTCCTGAGATAGGGTATAGAACTGCTCATATAGGTCTCCTTCCCGATTGGCTCAAAAATGTTCAAACAAGCACTCTTTAAAATCTCCCCATGAGTAGATAGGATACCTAGCCTCCCTCCATTGGAACCAAGCTAGGGCTTTCCCCTCCAAACATAAACATGCCACCATGAGTTTAGTCGGTTCGTTGATAGCAAAGTAACATTCCACCCATTACACCCTCATTCAAAGGCATGCATCTTTAACTTCCTTGCTCTCGCATCCATACCCCAATGTTTTCTTCACTCGTTTGTTCCTCCGGTGTGGTGATGGCGTGATTCCCTTCCTTCCTCCCTTGGTTGGGTATGACCTCATGGCTCCTCTCAATCATGCCCTTCTCAATTCCACCTCTCCGCATGCCCATGTAGTCTCCCAAAAGGGTTGGCTTCCCTCCTTGTTGTCTTCCCTTTGAAATATGTCGATCCGCCCACCAACAGGGCCCCACCTGGTGGTCCTTGATGGAAAGCACTTTCCCATTCATCATCGTCCTCCTAGATCTCCTTTCCTAGTGGTTCCACCCTAGGAATTGTCAGTGATGCTTTCGATTGCACTCAAGCATTTGATAGGAAGTGGATACAAATTCCTCGAAATCATTGAACGGTGATAAAAAATTAGTAAGAAGACCACACCTAAGCTCATTTTATTGCAAGAAATATGAAAGAAAAATGCAAGATACATTTTGGACTTTTATTGAAAAGGAAGATCCGACTCTCCCAAATTCCTAGGTGGTGACTAGAGCCTTCACAACTTAAAAATTTCTAATTTCAGTAAACTCAAAATTTAATCTTGAAATCACTCTATTGTTAGTCTTAAATAAGCTCCCCTAATTCCCTTGTAAATCAGCCATTTTTCTCTAAATTAGATATCTTGCCCTAAATAATTCCATCTCAATTGTAATTAAAACTTTCTTAAATAATTTCCCATTGATTAAGAGCCTTCCTAAATAGCTCCCTCTTGATTAGAAAACTTCCTAATTCATTTCCAATCAAATCGATTGGTCCATGAATCTTCCCTCCCAAAGTGTCACCTTTTCCTTAAGGTGGACTGAAGGAAACAAATGCGGAAGCACTAGACTAATAGCACTGCATTGAAAAATAGACTGGCAATGGGTCAAATGATCCTTGCCTCCAGCATCTCCCTAATCAATATCTCGATCTCATTCTTCTGGAATGGGTGAGAATGCTATGGACGAACACTAATATGTGAGACTCCTTCCTTCGAAATGATAGCATGCTCATGTTCCCACGAAGGAGACGACTCCTGAACTGGCTGGAACACCTCTCGATACTGTTGTAGGAGTGGTTGAATCATGTATGGTGCTACTATCTTCTTCCCATCTTCTTCTCCTTCCAAACTCTGCAGCTCCATAAAAAATCTCACTCATTCACCATTTCCCCTCATTAGAAGTGGCTCCGAAGGTGGCATCTCCTCTTCTTCTCCCCAAAATTTCACTTTATGATATTCAGTTTTCCTAAGAGGTGGCTTTTGATGAAACAAGCTCTCTTCATCAAACAGTTCTTGTCCGATCTTTTTCCTTTTAGATTCGGCCAAGGGAATCCTGATCAAGTCTTGATTAGGGTTAGCAATTGAAACCGTCAGCGAGGTTTTGGATCACATCTCCATGAATTTTCTCATCATCTCTTCCAGAATTTCCTTTCTCTTTGATTCAACCTGAGGAACCGCCGGTGAAGCCTTCAACTGCATCTCGATCATATTCTTTATCATATCCTCCAATTTCTCAAAGTGATTCTCAATAGATGAGAGCCTTCCTCGCCCAAATATTTTTTCTCCGTGCAAGCCTTGAGTTATTCGATCTTGACTTTCAACACATCCATCTTCTTTACTGTTATTAACAGATCTAAGTTCCAAACCATGAAAAACAAATCAGCAAATCTAGTCTTCAAATGGTGAAAATCAACAATACGGGAAGAAAAATGCAGCAGAAATCAACTTTAATGACTTAAATTTCAGCCCAAAACACTGCTCTAATATCAATTTCTTAATAAATACTTGCAGAAATTGAAAGAATCTAGATAAAAGAAGAAATCGAGAGAAATTTGGTGACAAAACAATAGGAAAGCTTGATGATTGATGAAAAAGGTAAGAAAACAAATAAGATATAATGTACATTCAATTCAAAACAAAGATCCAACTCTCCTATTCCTTAGCCCGCAGTTAGAGCTCAAGCAAATCCTAAGAGATACAAATTCAACCAAACATAATATAACCCTAACACTTTCCCCCTTATTTAGAAAATATAATTATAATGATAATTACTAAACATACCCTCCCAAAATTAATTCCCTCCTAAACTATCATCTCCTTTTTAAATTTACATTCAAATCATGGGCCCCACAAGGAGGCCAAGAGGTTGCTTAGTCCTGAAATACACCAAGGGCTGACCTTGATGCTGAGCCGGCTGGACCGGTCTAACAAAATCATTAGGCATTAGCTGTAGTTCACAAAATATAAATTAATTTTATAAAATTTTGCTTGAGTTTTGCTATCGAATGTAAAGCATTAGCTAGTATTGAAATGACAAATGCAAACTTTCCTAAACGATTACACTAATCATGTTGTACTGCAATGTATATATACTCCTTTAACCAACAAACTAATTATGATCCTAAGTCAGACCGTGCAACATCTCCTGAAATAAAACCAAAAAATAATTCTTTTTAACAATTTTTCAACAGAAGTCAATCACCAGCTTGTCAATAAAACTAGAAAATGACGTTTCCGTTACCAGGGAAAGATCATAGACATCTCCTGAAAAAAAAAGAAAAAAAAAAAAAAACTTTTCAACAACTTTTTAACAGAATTCAATTACCAGCTTGCCAATAAAACTAGAAAATGATATTCCTCTGTTAAAGAGTTCCCAATCTTAAAGATGCTACAATTTTGTTAAGTGAGTCACTGCAAAATACTCAATTGCTATCTATGCTCTCTATGCCAAGTATATTTACACTAACATAAACTATTTGCAATGGGAGAATAATGTTTACTCTAGTTAAGCCGCTTCCAGGTTGAGCTTCGATAGATTTTGGCTGAGTGCTTCAGGTGATTCCTTAATTGTACGTTGCTTCAGTTCAGAAGGAATCTGGACTTGGCGCTGAGGTATTTCATCAGCCAGCTCCATCTCAAGTTTCATGAATTCATCCTCAACATCATCATTTCCAAAATCTAAAGACTGAAGGGGCATTCTTTCTGCAAGGAATACAAACCCAAAACCAAAATTTACAACTTTTATTGCCAAACAAGAAGAACAAAACTCATATTTAATATGTAAAAGTTTGTTCCACAATGTATCCTAACTTCTTGAACGAGTTTACTGAGGAGAGACAGAAAGGAAATCAAAAGCTGAAGAAGAAAGAAACTGCTACCTATGGCTTCATTAATTTGCTTTTGATCGGTAATGAACTCATCAAGTTGCTGAATTTGGACATTGACTTCTTCCACACTGAGCATGTTTTCCTTAATTGCTTTAGCACCAATTTGCATAGCTTCAGATATCTGAAACAGGGGGAATGAAAGAATTCAGCTTGTAACAGCACATTAATAATATAATAAATCTAGATTTTCTCACAATATCTGCCCTCATCATATCCTAGGAAGAAATGTAAAAGCAACATTACCATCTTTGTGGAGTTGGTGTCTGTAATTACAGATAGAACTTCTTCAACTCGCTCTAAAAATGATATGCATTTAGCCCTATTCTCTGAAAACAACTTGGCCTGTCGTATATGTCTATAAGCAGCCTGTTTGTTTCCTGATCTCAGAGAAGCTGCTGCCATTTTTCTAGAACTGCCAAAACATGACGGAGGAATAAGAAAATAAAATTTCAACATCTACAAGTTCCTGTCAACATAACCTTAGGAGAATATGCGCCTCTTCCTATTAGAATTAAAAATTTCAGGATATTCAAATTCCTTTCATCATAACCTTATTAAAAATTCTAAACAAAAGGGAATTCGGTCCTCTTCCGGAATAAGTGGGACATAATGCACATAGATCAAGTTGAATAAAATACTCATGAAGAATCAAATAAATTACAAATTATTTTATGAATATAACAAAATGAAACCATATCACCATATTGAATGGAGCTGAAGAAAAATAAACAGCTTCATAACAGAGCTTATTGGAACCGGTGACATTTCATAATGAAACTTTAATTTAAAACATGTTGGCCGAGCAACGCCAAGTACATTTAGACCAGCCTACTAAGTTGCATCTAAAAAAAGCTTGTTATTTGATATATTTTAGAGCAGATATAAATATTAAAAATAATAATAAATTAAAAGCCCAGCATTCACAACAAATGCTTTAAATGCATCCAAATGAGACAATCAGAATACAATCACTGTAGCAACAAAGCAAAGAATTTCCTCTACGGTGCCACAAATTGACTATTTTAAAAATACCATCAATATTTTTAATAGATATATATAACGATAAATCTTAAAATTATGGAGGGGTCATAAATTGAATATTTTAATGAAAATTATATTTATAGAAGTAAAAAATATATATAATATATAAATAAGTCTTAAAATTTCACAGGAGGAACGTGTCTCTCATGACCATGGTATTATACCATGGTTAATAAAATTAGCATAATCTAGTAGGGGTCCCTATCCTCCATTTAGGAATTGCAGAGTAGTATAAGAAATTTGTGAGGGATTTTATGCAGATTGTCTTGTCATAATCCAAACTGGCACAGATGGCAATTCAATTAGGATGTACTGCAGTGTAAGATTAGAGTTTTCAGAAGTTAAAGGGTTATTTAAATTTTTACCCTATAATCAGTATTTATTATGTTAAAAAATATTTCTAGATCTACAGTGATCTCTCACACAAGGGATCAAGTTGTGTTAATGAGAAGGTAATTTCATATGTTTTTAGACACATAAAAACTAATGAAAAGAACAATAAAAAAAGTGATATAGAGTTACCTATAATTGCATTTGCCATGAAAACATAGAGACATTATTTGTATGGAATCTAAAGTGAAGTATACACCAATCATTAGAGTTAGAATCATTCACTCCAAAAGAGTTAAATTTGACGAAAAAAGATGGTTGAATTAATCAAAGACTAAGATTTTAGTGTTCAATATACTAATGCTACAGGTTGGTTACCCATTAAGGAGTTTATTTTTATAAAAGAGAGATAAGTTGGAGTTTGATGTAAAAACATAGGAAATGAGCATGAAGAGCAGTTACATCAAATAAATGTGCGACATAATGTGAGACATATTTTGAAGGATAGAATTCAGGAAGCTCAATAAACAAATGAGAGGCAAATGAAAAATGTGAAGTTAACCAAAGTCGGAAAGAAGAAAATAATAAAAGGTTAATGAAAGCGGTGTAGTAAAATGTGGAGGTAGATAGTGGGTCCCTAATTATTTGCGCTTGAGACAATATTTTGCATGAGGCAAACAAAATAAAAATTGATGTATAAGGACTTGAGGTTAATTTTTGAGGCTGGAATTAAAGATTGATGTGGCAAAATTTGTTGATAAATGTGAACCATTTCAAAATGATGAAGGTAGAACATTACTGACACTAATTTGTTGCAGTCATTATCAATGCTATAGTGCAAAATGGGAGTAGATTACCATGAATTTTGGGTGTTCCAAGTTCAAGGAAAGGACATGATGCAACCTGGGTAGCTATTGCCAAATTAACAAAGTTCATGCATTCAATAGTTGAGCTTTAAAAGCAAATGATAACCATATAACAAAAGCACAAATCATGAATTGGCTTGAGGGGAAAGGGAAATACATAGATATATTAAAACATAAGCATAGTATGTACTAATAGTTGAAAATCATAATTTTTCTAACATATCTTATAAACTTTTAATGTGTTTCTTGATATCATATCCACAAGTCAAAGAGTAAACAAGACCATAAAAAAAAGTACGTCATTTCAATCAAAGGCTAATTTTAGTGGGCTTAAAAATCTGTGGGAAGATTGCAAAGATTGTAAAGTTATTCCGAGTGAAAATTTATGTACCCAACATCGATTATTAGTTTTGGATTTTAAGATAAAGGGACATAAAATAAAAAATAAAGTAAAACGATTTTCTAGGATTAGATGGGGGCATTTAAAGAATATTAACAAAAATATTTTTGGAAATAAGATCTTAGATCTTAAGATTTTGTCTGTGCATGAGGATGCTAATATTATGTGGGAAAACGTGGCTAGTGATATTAAGAATATTGCAAAAGATATCCTTGGAGTATCAAAGGGAAAAGCTCCTATTAGTAAAAGTAGTTGGTGGTGGAATCCAAATGTGCAAGAAAAGATTAAAAATAAGAAGCTTTGTTATAAAAATTGGTTTAATTTTAAAAATTCTGATAATTGGGAAATTTATAAAGTGGCTCGTAAGGATGCTAAGAAAGCAATATGCGATGCAAAGACATTAACTTTTAGTGATTTATATAATAGATTAGATACTAAAGAGGGAGAAAGATATATGTAAGTTAGCCAAACAAAGAGATAGGAATAGTAAGGATTTAGTTCAAGTGAAGTGTATTAAAGATGAAGATCAAAAAATACTTTTCTTAGAAGATGATATTCAACAAAGATGGATGAGATATTTTGCTAAACTTTTTAATGAAGATTGTGAATATAAGATTGACTATAATGACCTTAGCACCCTAAATGAAAATAAAGATTTCTGTTTTTATCGGCGTATTAGTAAAACTGAAGTTAGAGAGGCTTTAAAGAAAATGAAGGGTGGAAAAGCTGTTGGACCTGATGATATTCCAATAGAAGTGTGGAAATGCTTAGGAGATGAAGGAATTTCATGGCTTACTAAACTTTTTAATACTATTTTGAAGACTAAAAAGATGCCAGATGAGTGGAGAATGAGTGTGTTAATTCCTATTTTTAAGAATAAAGGTGATGCACAAGATTGTGCGAATTATAGAGGTATTAAGTTAATGTGTCATAATTTAAAACTTTGGGAGCGAGTTATGGAGCATAGGTTGCGGCGTGATACTAATGTTTCTCATAATCAATTTGGATTCATGCCGGGTAGGTCGACTATGGAAGCCATTCATTTATTAAGAGGTTTGATGGAGAAATATAGAGAAAATAAGGAGGATCTACATATGATATTTATTGATTTAGAAAAAGCATATGATAAAGTTCCAAGAGAAGTGCTATGGAGAGTTCTTGAAAAGAAAGGAGTCAATAATGCTTATATTCAAATCATTAAAGATATGTATGCAGGAGCTATTACTTGTGTTCAAACACAAGGTGGTTTGACCAAGTATTTCCCTATTTCGGTTGGGTTACATCAAGGATCAGCCTTAAGCCCATATCTTTTTGCTTTAGTCATGGATGTTCTCACTAGACATTTGCAAGAGGATGTACCTTGGTGTATGCTTTTTGCTGATGATATTCTTCTTGTTGATAAGACTAGAAAGGGAGCTGAAGGTAAACTTGAATTATGGAGGTCAACCTTAGAGTCTAAAGGTTTTCGCTTGAGTAGATCTAAAACGGAATATATGGAGTGTAATTTTGGTAGTAATAGACCTAGTGAGGGGATTGTGACTTTGGGCGATCAAGTCATTAATAAGAGTACACGTTTTAGATATCTTGGATCTATTGTTCAGAGTGATGGTGAAATAGATGGGGATATTATCAGCAGAATTCAAGTTGGATGGTTGAAGTGGAGGAATGCATCGGGCTTGTTATGTGATAGAAATGTACCCCTCAAACTTAAGGGAAAGTTCTATAAGATGGTAGTGAGGCCTGCAATGCTTTATGGTGCAGAGATGAGGATGCTCAGGTGGATGAGTGGCTTTACCCTTAGAGATAGGATACGAAATGAGCATATACGTGAAAAGGTTGGAGTAGCTCCAGTAGAAGATAAGATTAGAGAGAGTCGCCTTAGATGGTTTGGTCACATAAAACGGCGGCCTTCCGATGACCCGGTTAGGAGAGTAGAGGTATTAGATTTGACTTATGTTAAGAAAGGTAGGGGTAGACCTAAAAAGACTTGGTTAGAAAATATTAAGAATGACCTTTCTTTATTAGATTTAAACGAGAATTTGACTTTTAATAGGACACAATGGAGAAAAAGGATTCATGTAGCCGACCCCACGTAGTGGGATAAAGGCTTGATGTTGTTGTTGTTGTTGTAAAAATCTGTGGGAAAAAATATGCATGCAAACTTGCTACAGTACAAAGAATATAAGGGACAAACCATTTACCCCTTTCTTGATAAAGGATAGAAAATGGTTAAAAACATAAAATAAATGCAATTTATGGGCAGAGAAATCCCGAATGAGCGCATAAACAACAAGTTATAGCCTTCTTCCTCATCTTAAAAAAAGTAGGATACTTATTCAATCATTTTGTATACTCTGCCTAGTAAATTATCTTGCAACACTTAACTATTGTAGGTTAAAACCCGGCAAATGATGGAGGATGGAGATTTCTACTACCTACAAATCTATTATCTTGCTTTAATTAGATTGTAGAGCAAATACATTTGCATGAGAACGAAACTTAGTAATGAAAATACTCTCATTATGCTATATCTAACCTCCAACAAAAATTTTTATGTATATAAGTGTTAACCTCTGTATCGAAGAAAAAAAAATCGATCAAAATAATACCTATCGGATCCACGAATGCCGGCAGAAATCCCGCCGAGGCCTTCCTGAAATCCCGCCGTTCAGCGCCGAATCAGTCGCTTCTCCGTATGCCCTGCCGAAATCCCGCTCTCGATCTCTGTCACGCTCCCTTCGTTAAATACCGACCCAACCTCCACTCTTCCGGCTGCTCTCTCCACACAAGCGATCTCCTTCGACTCCCCACTGCTCTCTTCCCACGACCGAACCTCCAGCCGACCTCCAGTTCCTCTCTCCGACCACCTCACTATCTTCCGACCTCCTCAGCCCCAATCCAACGTCAAAAGCCATACCCGACCCCATCCCGATCTCCACTGAGCCGGCGACTCCATCTGGCAAAATCCCTTCCTCCTCAACCTGTTCCGACCCAGTCCCAAACTCCTGCCACTGGACCGACCAAGCCGTCGAACCCCAAGGCCAAATCCCCCCTCTGCTCGACGGGATCCTACCCAGCCTCCATCTCCTGTTTTGTTCGGTCCAGAGAAGAGAAAGAGAGAGAGAGAGAGAGAGAGATCGATACTCTTACCTGTGCCGAACTCCTCCCTGCCGTCCGACTCCTCCCCCGACGACTTCCCTTCCTGTTCGATCGGAAGTTCCGACATCTTGATCGGGTGCAAGAACGGGAGCTGCCCACTGTGGAGATAACTTTCTACCTTGCGTGCGCCTCTTCTCCGGCTCCTTTGTTGTTGTTCGGCCTCGGCTCCTTCGCGGCAGCCCGACTTCCCTCCCTGTCTTGATCGGAAGTTACAACATTTCGATCAGAAGCACGACAGGAGCACGCTGATAGTGAAGGTAACTTTCTCCCCTTCGCACGCTGGTTCGGCCTAATCCCATAAATCTCCCAAGCCGAGAGAGAGAGGGGGAGATAGGTATAGATTTTATATATTATTATTATTATTATTATTATTAATTATTAATTATGATTAGTAATACTAATTATAATTAATCCTTTTTTATGTACTTATAATTAATTATTTTTTTTAATTATTTTTTTTAATTATAATTATTTAAATAATTATGAATAATTATTTATAATTAATTTAGATTATAATTAATTATTATCAATTAATTATAATTAGTTAATTATTTATAATTAATTATAATTAAAATAAATAATTATGATTAAATGCTTCTCTCTCCTATTTCCTAAATGCAAAATAACCCCCCCCCACTCTCTTACCTCGACCAACGTGTCGAGCCGGTGGTCTGCCCATGCACGCCTTTATTGAGCGTGGTGGGAGGGGCAACCGGCGCGACACCTACGACGAGGTAGGCGAGTGACCCCTCGATCCACGTGTCAGCCATTACAACCCCGCGGAGGTATGAACTTTTTCTAAACCCAAAACCCTACTTCAATATTCGTGGCAAACTGGAGAATTGTCCTATGCACGCCTCTATTGGCCGTGGTAGGATGGAACCCCGGTGCGGCACGTATGGCGAAGCAGGGTCACTTATAAGTACCCCCGGGCGGGGGGAAAGCAATTGTTATCTTTCAAAAATGTCTTTTTAAAACCCCATGCACGCCTTTATTGGCCGTGGTGGGAGAAAACAAAAAAATACAACTGCCGCGGTGTCTCACCAACACCAACCGTGCACGTCTCTATTGACGTGGCGGGTAGGCGGCCTCTTGGTTTTTCCCCTAAACGGGGGAGACGCCGGGAGGCTGCCGAAATTTTGTCTGAAGTACAGACAAGGACTTGGAACAAAATGGGGACTTGTGGACTTGATTCAATCCATCTAAATGAACTTGAACCCAATTAAATTCAATTCTAAATGAATATGAACTTGGACTCACAAGGTTGGACTCAAAACTTGTGGACATGACTTGATCTAGAACATTAGCTGAACTTGAACTTGCAAGGTGAAACTTTGACATTGAACTCAAAACAAGGTATGGACTACTTGAATTCAAAGGAGATTGGTGTAATGAGTTTTGAACTTAACTTGAATTTTACAAGACAACAAGGACTCAAATCAAACTCAATCAAGAAGAATTAGATTTGAGCTTGGGCATGAACTCAAGTTAAGCTTGAAACTCATAACTCAAATGAAATATATGGGATAATCAACATGCAAGCAAGAATCAAGTTGAATGCAACTAAGATGAAGGGGGAGCAAAGGAATTTCTCTTAAGCAATAATATAATCAAATCTCATGACAAAATATGATGCTCCTAAGAGGATAACACAACTTGCTTGCAAGGATAGATCAATAAGATCTCTACCTAGAAGCTATGGAATGAAATCTTTAATGAACATTAAAGAGCCATCATGAATTCCTAACCAAATACAAATGTCATCAAGGAAACTATGATAGTAGAAGACTTGTAATATGGCTCGGTTATATGCAAATAATTATGCTCATTTGTTATGAACATAAGAGCAAAATGAAGTCAAATATATTGAGTCTCACAAATGGAGGGAATTCGATATGTAACAAGTGCGAAGGTATACGAGCATACAAACTCATATGTAAAAGATTTGTTGCACACCCAATGTGTTTTCCACAAGCAAACCTGAAGGAGTTCTAAAATATGCTTACAATCAGTACGTGGAATTTCCTACAAATGAGCATAGTGATGTGTATGATGAATGTGAACATTCACAAATGAACGAGGAGTCCTCACTCGTATAGAAGTTCACTTATGGGTGATGACCATTAATGTGTAGTGGATGCTAAATCACCCATACAGTCAATAAACCACTCAGCATAAGTCAGATATATCAGCCTTCTACAATCAAGAATGAAAGATCTGCAATACATACAAATCCTCTACGAATACAAATGTATGTACAACATCCATCCATGGGTAGATGCATAAAGACTACAGTAAATGCAGTATCCTGTAGTCAACTTCAGTCTAAGGATGAATACATCTACCTCCAACAGTAGTAGTTGTATTGTAAAGACCAAAATCACAGCAGAATGCATAAAGAATACAAGCTCCTACGAGCTTCTACAACCTAAGGCAGGAGATTAGTTAGTGCACTATGACCCACCTACAAGAATCAACAAATAGTGCACGACAGTCTACCTGTACGAAGCAGTGAACAATTCTATCCAGAAGCTGCTACACCACGCCACCGGATCTGCAACATTCGTACAAGCAGACAGAAGGCGTCTACAATTATTTCAAAATACCCCTGCACGTGCACTATAAATTGTATACACATAGGTACACTAAAAGGGGTAAAAGCAATTGTGAAACCCGCATGGGCCCCGGCGAGCGTGTTATTGGTACACACGTGACGTCTAGGGATGCTGCGCGGGTTGACAAGTGAATTCAGGCTCGAACCCGATCCTCCTATACGGATTAATAGGAGTCGACAAGGTTCGAACCAACAAATAAATATGTGGCCGTGGCAACCAGAATATTTATTTTAATACATTCATATTAGGCCTTCAATGCCTAAAATCAAAAGAATTCACTTTCAAGGGCATAAAGCCTACGAAACCCGATCCTCTGTCGACAGCCCGATAGAGTTGACAAGGTTCAATCCATAAGGGGAATGCCCCCCCGAATACCCCGATGATGGCCGCGTTGAATGCAGATCTCAACCGGAGGGGTTCCCCCAAATATTTTCAGATATCTCCCAAATATCCAAATATCTTCCAAGCTCTATCCAAAAACCCAAAAACTCCACAAAATCCAAAAATCCCAAAATCTCAAAAATATTTAAAAGTGAAATAAATCCATCAACGCAATTAAAGCAAAATCCATCCGCCCTCCGCAACTGTTTGTCGAGGCGGACAAATCAAAAACTACTTCAGTTCACAAAAGAGCCAAATGCCTAGTCGAAAATATCACTAGGATCCATTCTCAAACAATCTCTTGCCAGTAAGGACGTGGTACGTGTCCTCTAACCGGCAGTTTCGCCGCCAAATGGCACTGCAGGTAAACGGTTATGACCCGGGGCCCTCTGAACCGAGTGGTTTTGCCGCCAAATGGCACCACAGATAGCGGTTATGGCCAGAGCCAATACGCTCCTTAATGGCGTTAAATCCTTGAGATATGAATCAATAGGATATGATCGATAGGGCACAAAGCCCTCTGTAAGCTAAGGTGGATTCAAATTTGTCCCCTTAGACAAACATCCAACTCCGGTCTACAAGGTCCCCTTGGACGAAGCAACCCATGGCTGCCGACAAGGATCCTTCTGTCAGGTTGGGTCGACTACCTCCTTTGACTAAGTAGACCAGGGACCACGATAGCCCGGGACGACGGAACCATGGGATCTTGATCGGGCCCATCATCCATTCCCCCACCATCCGCTTTAAGTACAAGATGGTGAAATTTCCTATTTTAAATATCAAAATCATCCAAATATCCAATCTTCCAAATTCCCAAATTCAAACCCGATTTTCAAATCCAATTTCTACCAATACCCAAACCCATTGCTGCTACTATATGCCAGATAACACGTATATTCTACGTATCTGATCGACGACTAGCCTTAATCGAAAGTTCTCTCTCGTTATCGGGAGGGGTAATTAACTATAGGGGCTTGCGCCTATAGGAAACCAGAACTCAGATCATAAAGTCCTCACCAAATGAGGGCGAAATCTCTGGGTAGTGTCTTATCTACAAACCCATCTGCCTTCCAAAATTTACCTCGGAACTTATTCAGTTAAAACTCCCTCGCCGAATAAGAAAAGCGAGCGCAGGCCGGGGCCGAATTTTCGGAGCCCACAGATTTGTAATTTAAATAAATCAAAAGCCAAAAAAATAAAAGACTAAACCAGGAAAAAAAAAAATGTAGCAAGCACCATCGATCAACATAAAGCAAGCTATTTTGCATTGTTGTGCTTTGCCATTTAAATAGTGCAGGAGTTGTGTTTTGCTATGTTAAGGGCTATAATATGTACTGTTTTGTATTTTTGGAATGTACGCTTCATAGTGATGCATTCTAAAGTGTATGCAATGATGGAAATGAATGACAGTTAAGTTATGATTGTAATAGAATGTATACTCGTGTGGGAAAGATTGGACAGGATCTCACAGTTTGGCAAAGATAAACATTATCCCTACAGGTTGATTCAAATTTGTTCGTGAGCAGCATCAAAATCTTACTGAAAAGAATGACTTGATAACAAGGAAAATAAAAACTAGAAAGAGAAAAATAGAATCTAAAGTGAGAAGCTCTGGATCTTCACTAAAATATTAGAGGTACAAGTGTGGTGACTCAATTTTTTAATCAAGTCACCTCGATTTTATAAAAATTCAATTTCAACTCAATTTTAACTCGAGGCTATTCAATTTAATTAAGTTTGACTAGTTTATATAATTTGGACTCAATTTTTTAGCTCGAGCTACCTCAAATTGATTATCCTATCATAGGACTTTGACCTTCCTCTTCCTAAACCCATATAAATCCGATGATTTCCAATGGATTGTTCTTATTTGAGAAATTAAGCATGAGGCAGATAAGGCGTCGGGTCATGGGACTCATTACTAATAAACCCCCAATGCATTAAAATTTCATTCATACCAAACATTTACCTGCAACAAACCCCAAAGTTTTTTGTAGCCATTGGATCCAAATTCAATGGTTTTGCACTTGACCAAATCAAGTTGCTTAATGCTTAGGTTTTAGATTATAATAAAATTAATCTAAAAATAGTGCATGCCCCTTTTGCTAGAGTTTTCAAAATTCTAAATTTTTATAAGATCATTAAATAGGATTATTTAGTTATAATTAATCATAAAACAAAATTGGGATATATCATAGGCACTCATATACCTATAAATTAAATTCCATCATATTTAAATATATTTATGTATTTTTCAAGTTAAATGGTTAAGTGAAAAAAAAAAAAATCCATAATTATAAAAACTCCTAAAAAATTTAAATCACCCTTTCGTATGATTCCAAGGTCTTAGATTATGTCAAAATTAATCTAAGATCCTCCGAAAAAGCTATCGGAGCGATATTCTCTATTTTAAAGAATCCAAAGCATTCTTAAGAAAAAAATAAGAACCATCTTTAGGAACCCTCTTTCCTTGTGCATGGTATTTTGAAGCTCCCCAAAGCTTCAAGCACCCCATTGTTCAAATCTTAGGACGCCTTTAGATCCTAATTCACCCTATGACAAATCTTAGGTTGTCTTGATTCAAGTTGAAACAAATTCAACTAGAATGATCCTATCCAAAGTCCTTTGTTTTGTGTTTTCTTAGACACTCAGAGGTTCTCAATTAACCTCAAGGTCCTTAGGACCAAATCCTAGGTTGCCTAATTTGTTTGTTAAGCCAAAATCAACAAATCCCTATTTTAGGCATAGGATACCAATCCTAGTCCCATGTTTTTGCTTAACACAAATTAAGCAAATCAAACCTTCATCCTTGATTATGAAAATTCAAGGACACCTGCTATATTTGTAGCCCTAAAGTTACAAATAACCTCTAATTTCTATGGACCTATAAGTCATAAGACAAGCCACTTTCTTAACCTGAAAGTAATAAAAAATTCTTAACCCTTAGCCTCAAACCTAGGGGTATCAATTTCGGGTTATGAGTCGGGTTCGGGTCGAACCCGGAACTGACCCGGCATTATTCGGGTCAACCCGAACCCGACCCGTTTTTACAAATGGGTCGATTTTTTGGTCCCGAACCCGACCCGACACGAAAAGGAGAAACTAGTCCACCAGAAGAAGAAGCGCGAATGCTAGGGTAGGCCGGCGAAGGAACTGGAAGAAGAAGAACGGCAGGCCGGCGGACAGTCATGGCAATCCGGTAGAGGACAGCGACATTTCTTTGACGAAAAAAAAATAAACAACGTGGTGATGCGCTGACGGCAGGCCGACGGAGGGTCACAGCAACGGCCGCATTCGGCTGTGAGAGGGCAGGCTGGCGGAGGGCTCGACTAACGGACACAACAATGCTTTGACGCGGTGACAACCTGAGGAGACGCGATGGCCTGATGGATCCTTGACCGCGACATGACGCGATGAGATGGCCTGACGGGTCAAAACAGGTTGTTTTCGGGTTACCGGGTCAACCCGAACTCGACTTGATTTTAGAAACGGGTTGAAATTCCTAACCCGAACCCGAAAATTTCATGTCAGGTTCGAGTCGGATTTTCGGGTCGTGTCAAATATTGACACCCCTACTCAAACCTATATGTTATACTCTCTTCCTCAGCCTCAAAGCTATACGAGATCTCATAGTCCTTAGCCTTTTAAAGCTATAAGTTAAATCACATTTTTCCCTTAGCCAAATGCTATAGGAAGACACATTCTCCCTTCCCTTTGGCCTCAAAGCCAAAGCATACATGCTTAACCCAATCAAATAGGTGATCTCCCAATTTAGATCTATACTTCAGATAAACATCTCTTGGCCAAAATATGTTTCAATTAATCATAAGTTGAAATTCAAAATTTTAGGTCTCTTTAGAAGCCTATTTCTCCTTAAATCACCCTATTTCTCCCAAAATTTTAGGTGATGGAAACTCATCAGCTCCTCGAGTTGATGCAGTTGAGTGTGTTCCAAAATGAATGGCATTATCTTGCTACATCTTTTGGCAAGGTATATGTTTTTTTTGTTTGCTTTCTTGCAGTGATTGTGTCGCTTTCAATTTATGATGAATACTTCTTCTTTTTTGTTATTTTCGTTGAAGAAAATTCAATGTCTTTAGTTAGGGAGCAACTATTTATCGAGCAAGTTGAGGACAACTCTATATAAATTAAGGGATGACTCTTTGTGAAGTGACTCAAATATGACTCTTTGATTTTCCAAGTTAATGAGACTTCTTTATATGACGATTTGGCAACCCCGTATAAGGCGAGTTGGAGAAAAGATAGTGAATCTTTTTGAAATGGTGAAGATATGGACAAGATATGGTGCATTAACGATAGATGTGATTTGAGCCTCAAAAACTAGATCATTATCCTATCTATAACCCTCACCCAGACAGGAAGGCCACTATATTTGTAGAAAGACATAAATAATGAAGAAAATTTTCAGAGCTAATATACATGTTTAATAGATCTATTTTCTCATAGTTTTTCCCCTTTGGTTTACTGTTTATGATGACCCAAAATCCTAAACATAAAAAAAAAAAAAATAATAAATAATAAAATTGATGAAAACCTCACTGGAGATGTCCACTTTCATTTCCAAGTGAATTTTCTAAAATCCACCCTATATTTTGAGATCTTGAACTATTTTCTTCCCACAATTGATTAGCTCTGGACAGATTGACAAAAGTTGAGTCCAAGGACAAATTTACCATCCTAAACCCCACCAACTAACCCCATCAATTTCAGATCAACACTAGACATCATTTTAAACATCTATCAATTTTGCAAGAAAATCCCACCACCACATCAACGTCAAACTTCTTAGAGAGGATTGTGAACAAGAAGACTCTCCAAGAGCCCAAGTGCTCTGCTGGGAACTCTTGAACTATGTAAATACAATAAGAAGGCAAGTGCTTTTTGCTAACCAGCTCACTGTCACGGTACCTGTTCTTTCCCTTACACCCAAGCTATGTTATTAGGTTACACTAATCAAACTATCTCCTTAGCCTAAAGTAATATGTAACAGAGATTGCTCCTTTGGATGTCAAGATAACCTACAATTTCTCGGTTACAATAGGAGATAAGAACCCTATAAATAAGATATTATACCGATCAATGAACTTTTTTACATAAGGAGCATCAAGCACCATGTCACACCTATTGCAATGCTTTCACAAATTGATGCACAATGCCAAAAAATGCCAAAAAGGTTATATATTATATTCAACCTTCTAAAACAAACCACAATCAAGTATAAAGAATAAGTACTTCTCCCATCGTTGACCGACTGTGTCAACTTGCTGCAGCAACTTCTCTCTTGTCCAGAACAAGTGCAAAAGATCATAGTCAAGGTCTGTGACCGCTTTAATAGATGCTGAAGTAAGGGAAAGCTTTACACCCTGAATACAGCAACTGAACTAAGTATAGTCCTGGAAAAGACTAGAAGTAAATCATAAAATAAAGAATTATCTATAATGACAAATAAAAAGAATTAACAGGATAAAATGAATTACCTCAATAAACTCATTCTTCCTCACTGACAAATAGTATGCCTGTCTAGTTTCACATAGGTGAGACAAAATGGCAGAAGTTTCTTGAGAGCCCTTGCAGAGACTTTGAAAGTTCTTCATAGTAATGACGCATGTAGACGTCCAGTTGCTTGCACTTAAGGTTTTAATAACATCAGCAGCTCTTTCCTGAAAATTCAAAGGAAAACATCTCATAGTGTATTCAAGCTCATTTGAGTATTGAAAATTCATTTATCTTAATGTAAAAATGATGCATACCTGCAGCAGTACCCTAAGAATAAAAGCATCATCGGAGTTATCTTCCAGAGAAATTGATCTAAAGGTGCCCAAAATCTGTCCTGCCCTCCTGAACAACCGAGAGAGACGTCCACTAGTCGGATTGCTTAGTTCCCTTCTTAATAGAATGTCCCCATTGAGATGCATTTCGTGCTGGCGGAAGTGATAAATGGTTAAAAAGAGAAAACAACTTTAAATTGTTCAGAACCATCACGCAAAAAGAGTTGGAAAGAAAGTTTCGTTTCAAAGTATTCCGTTGCAACACTCAGAATTTAATGCATACAATAAGTAAAACAGTTGGCCAGGGTTAATTTGCTTTTGTGGAAAGGGTTTTATCAATGTCAGCATGTTGCTTTTTCCCTTGGTATTAATGTTCAAGCCTCTGTTTTGCCTAGGGTTGTGGTTTGGGTTAAACCGTGTATTGGGTCTTTTAAAATGAATATTGGCTTTGAGGTGGTTAATAATGGTTTAGGTTGTGGTGGCATTATTAGAGATGGGTATGGCAATTTCATCTCTGCCTTTGTGGGTCGGTTTTCTGGTAGTGGCCAGTTGGCCACTTTTCACTCTATTGCTTACGGGTTAAATTGTTGTATTGGTTTGGGTATCTCTAACATTACCATTGGGATTGACTGTCTTCAGGAGGTCCAGTGTTTACTTGGCGCTGGGGAGAGTCATTGTGCTTCTGATGCTTTTTATATTATTCGTGATATCAGGTCTCTTACCAACACTGTTCACACTGTTTTCTCTTTTGTTTCTAAAGATGGTAATGCCTGTGCTCGTGGCATTGCCCAGCTTGGTGCTGGTTTTTCTCGGTTTAATGATCTGGTTGATGATTCTTTGCCTCTGCATATTCGTGGCCTTATTCACCTGGATAAAATTTCTTTTCCTTGTCTGTTCCTAGGTGGTTTTTTGCTCTGTTTTGTTGCTTTGGGATGGTAATGCTCTGTCTTTTAAAGCCTGGCGGTCGTTGTTTTGGTTCGTTTGGCTGGGGCTCCATTCTTCTTGTCGGCGCTTTGGTTTTTGTTGGTTGTATCTGACTGGGGTTGTCCCTGTTTTGGTTCTTCAGGGCTCTTTTCTGCTTTGGTTGTGGCTGCTGGTCCTTTTTCTCTGGCTGGTTGTTTCCTCTTTGCTGGGTTACTTTTGCTGTATTGCTGAGTGGGGCTTGTGTTGTGAGGGGAACTGGATGGAGAAGGACTGGGGTGGTTTTTTTATTCATTTTTGGGGTTTTTTTGGTCTCAGCTGGAGGTTCTTTTCTATTTTTGTTATTTTGTTTACTAACATTTTGTGTTTTCTTTGCAGAAAGATCAATCGGTTTCTTTTTCAGGATGAATCTCTTTGTTCTGGTATGAGCCCTTTCTGCTTAATTTTCTTTTTTGGTTGCTCTGGTTTCCTTTTTGCAGGTGGTCTCCATTTTTGCTGGGTTTTTTGGTTCGGGGAGCATATGCTGATTGCTGCTTTGATCTGGCTCCCCTTTTTTTGGGTGCTCATTCTTGTGTACCATAGAATGTTCTTAGGGTTCATTGTTTTTTTTTTATTAGTAGGGACATTGAGCTTATAGGTTTTTTTTATTTTTGGATTGTAGCTCTTTTGAGCATTAGTCAAGCTCGAGGTCCCTTTAAAGACCTTGTAATTTCTCCATTATATCAACGCGTAGGCCCCTCTGTGGGTTTCCCCTAAAAAAAAAAAAGTAAAACAGTTCCATAGTACAGCAGTCATACGATCTCCATTCCAAAAAAGCAGCAGTTTAGATACTTTATGACTATTTTTTGTTTTTAGAGGAGAGGAAAGGCCAAGCAACAGTAAGATACAAACAATTTTTTGGCTGCTTCAGCACTTCATTAATGAAGACAAAGGGTAAAGCCAAAAAAAAAACAAAAAATATTGATCATCCATGAAAAAAGTGCCTCCATTTGCCCTACTAGCAAGCAAATCAGAAATATCATTCGTGATATAATTTGTCATGCATAAGGAGTTTGCAGTTTGAGTCTAAAGGTTTTCGTTTGAGTAAATCTAAAATTGAATATATGGAGTCTAATTTTAATAGTAATAGATCTAGTGTGAGATTGTGACTTTGGGTGATAAGTCATTAATAAGAGCACACGGTTTTAGATATCTTGGGTCTATTGTTTAGAGTGATGGCGAAATAGATGGGAATATTATCAGTAAAATTCAAGTTAGATTGTTGAAGTAGAGGAATGCATCAGGCTTGTTGTGTGATACAAAAGTTTCCCTCAAACTTAAAGAGAAAATTATATAAAATGGTGTTGAGACCTGCAATGCTTTATGGTGCAAAATGTTGGCCATTAAAAGAGAAGCATAATATTAAGTTAAGTGTTGGAGAGATGACGATGCTCAAGTGGATGAGTGGCTTTACTGTTAGAGACAGAATATGAAACAAGCATATACGTGAAAAGGTTGGAGTAGCTTCAATGGAGGATAAGATTAGAGAGAGTTGACTTAGTTGGTTTGATCGCATAAAACGACAGCCTTCCAATAACCTGGTCAGGAGAGTAGATGTATTAGATTTAGCTTATGTTAAGAAAGATAGAGGTGGACCTAAAAAGCATTGGTTAGAAAATATTAGAAGTGACATTTTCTTTATTAGATTTAAATGAGAATTTGACACTTAACAGGACATAATGGAGATAAAGGATTCATGTAGCCGACCCCATGTAATGGGATAAAGGCTTGTTGTTGTTGTTGTTATTGTAGGGAGTTTGCAATTGCATTCACTAAAGATAACATTTTCAAGAGTTATTTGGGTGCTAATATGTTAGACCGGTCCACTGGACCGGTCCAGCCGGTCCAGGCGGGACCGGTTCGGGGGCGAAGTCGCAAAACAGGCGGAGTTTCCGCCAGAACGAGCGGCCCGACCGCTCATATAGAGCGTTTTAGGAAGGATTTTTGGGGGGTTTCAGAGAGAAATTTGAATGTAGGGACTGTTTAGGGAATTCCTTTTGATTTGTATGCATTAAATAGATGTTTTTCCTAGGGCAGGCATCTTGAATTTGGGCTGAAATTTGAGATCTATTAGATTTAGGTTTTCTTTGGGCTCTTGGCGTTGCCGGAGATTTGGGAGAGAACGATCCTCCTCTCGAATTGAGGATCAATTGTATCTTGCTATTTTATTCATCGACTAGTGGAATACAAGCTTTTCTTTGAGTTTTCTCTCAGATTTCCTTGTGGTTTGCTGTTTTTCTGCTGTAAACAGCAGATTTCTGCTGTGGACAGCCATTTGGCTGCAGTTTCCATCGGATCAACTTCAGTTTTGGTGAGAAACACTTGCGAACTCAAGTATTTCCTATCAAATTGGTATCAGAGCATCGATTTGGGACCATCGGCGGCTGAAAACCTGAAATTTCAGCGGGTTTTTGGCATTCGGAGGAAGATTTCTTGTGATTCGTAGAAAGAAAAATGGCTGGAAAGAAGATCGAAGTCCTAGAAGGCGAATTTGGCCAATTAAAAGCAGATTTGGAGGAAAAATTCCTTGAAATCACCGCCAATAATGAAAGGTTGGAAGGGAGGTTCGCGGCGATGGAAGAGATGATGAAGAAATTACTTGAGATGAAGACGAATCCGACGGCGTCGGAAGCAAGAGAGACTGTCGGCGACCAGGGCGTAGGAGGAAATCCAAACCCGCTTCGGGGGAGGAGGAATCCGGCAGTAGAGATCCTTGAGGGAGAGGACGACATGCCACCTCTAGAGCCACTTTCTAGAGAGGAGATGAGCATGGGAAATGATCGTCGAGGTGCTGATTTTCAGCGTCGAGGTGCTGATTTTCAGCGACGAGGTGCTGATTTTCAGCGTCAAGGTGCTGATTTTGAAGGCAGGAGGGGGGAATATGAGGGAAGTGCAGATTTTGGCAAAAGAAGAGAAGAATATCAGTGTCGAGGTGCTCGAGGTGCTGATTTTGAAAGGGGAAGAGGAGAATATGATGACGGATTCGGATACCAACGTCGGAGGGAGGACCGGGACACTTGGGGAGCACCTCATCTTCGAGGAATGGGAGGTTATGGAGAGTACCGGGGTAACGGAATGGATCCGAAGGTGAGGAAATTGAAGATGCCCATCTTTGAGGGGGAAGATGGCCATGGCTGGATATACAAGGTGGAGCGTTACTTTGCTGTCAACAGGTTGACAGACGATGAGAAGCTGACGGCGGCAGGATTGTGTCTGGAAGGAAAGGCTTTGGCATGGTATCAGTGGCGTGACAGGAGGGAGCCTATCAGGAACTGGAGGGAATTCAAAAACTGCATAATAGAACGTTTCCAAACCGACCGGGGAAGAGATTTCTATGAGCAATTCTTTGCTCTGGTGCAGGAGGGATCAGTAGAAGACTACCGTGATCGGTTTGAGCACCTGGCTAGTAGGGTGGAGCGATTATCAGATAGCGTATTGGAGGGAAACTTCATGAAAGGGTTGAAGGCAGAGATCCGAGCGGCAGTTAAAGTTCTGATGCCTAGTGACTTGGAGGAGGCAATGAAGTTGGCACAGCTGGTAGAAAATCAGAATAATCTGGAGAAGGGAGCTAGGAGCAGCAGCTCAGGAGGCTCTTACAAGACTACGACCACTCTTTTAGCATCAAAGGGGCCTACATCAGTCAACAATAATGAGATCACCAAGGAGAAGCCAATAGGAGGAGGGAGTGGGGATAACTTCAAGAAGCTCACTGAGACAGAATTACAGGAGAAGAGGGCAAAAGGGCTTTGTTTCAGATGTGACGGGAGGTATACGCCGGGGCACAGGTGTAAGGACCGAACTCTTCAAGTTCTTACTGTTTGTGATGAAGAAGGAATGGAGGGTGTCGTCTTTCCACCTTGCGGACAAGGTGGATCTTTGGGAGGGGAGTATTGTTAGACCGGTCCACTGGACCGGTCCAGGCGGGACCGGCTCGGGGGAGAAGTCGCAAAACAGGCGGAGTTTCCGCCAGAACGAGCGGCCCGACCGCTCATATAGAGCATTTTAGGAAGGATTTTTGGGGGGTTTCAGAGAGAAATTTGAATGTAGGGACTGTTTAGGGAATTCCTTTTGATTTGTATGCATTAAATAGATGTTTTTCCTAGGGTTTGGGCATCTTGAATTTGGGCTGAAATTTGAGATCTCTTAGATTTAGGTTTTCTTTGGGCTCTTGGCGTTACCGGAGATTTGGGAGAGAACGATCCTCCTCTCGAATTGAGGATCAATTGTATCTTGCTATTTTATTCATCGACCAGTGGAATACAAGCTTTTCTTTGAGTTTTCTCTCAGATTTCCTTGTGGTTTGCTGTTTTTCTGCTGTAAATAGCAGATTTCTGCTGTGGACAGCCATTTGGCTGCAGTTCCCATCGGATCAACTTCAGTTTTGGTGAGAAACACTTGCGAACTCAAGTATTTCCTATCATAATATGATAAAAATTCCAAGGGAAGGTGTTCTCAATGCTTTTACAACTTATAATAATTATAAGTCATCATTATAACAATGATGATGAAAGACAATACGTACAAGAATTCATGGTCCTATTCAACATATGTAAAACATCTTTAAAAAGCTACCGTTAAGGATGAATCAACTTGTTGTTGTTGTTGTTATTGTAGGGAGTTTGCAATTGCATTCACTAAAGATAACATTTTAGAGTTATTTGGGCGCTAATATGATAAAAATTCCAAGGGAAGGTGTTCTCAATGCTTTTACAACTTATAATAATTATAAGTCATCATTATAACAATGATGATGAAAGACAATACGTACAAGAATTCATGGTCCTATTCAACATATGTAAAACATCTTTAAAAAGCTACCGTTAAGGATGAATCAAGGCATCAGTAGCAATAATGGCCTTGATCAATCAAACATTTTCCTTTTCTGACCCTTGATCATCAATGTGAAGCTCCTTACCTTACATCTACTACTGCTTGTCTCTGATGGAGCTGTATATTCTATTATCATATACACAATAGATATAAGTCCAACTCTCTCTTAATGTGCTCATTTAGCCTTCTCAGTATTAAAGAGCATAAATGACACTAAGCATAAATGACACTACTATTGTGAAGAATAATTTGTGTGTTAATATAACCCAGTTGGCTATTTATGAACTTCTTCGTTTTCTCCTGCTTCATGGTACTCTTTTTGCTAGTAAAAAGCTTCAAGTAACATCTCTCAATTCCAACTATACAGTTCTATTTCAAACTAATTATATTCATGGTTATATTATCCTTATTTGGTACAAAATTGAAGACGCCTAGACCAACTACTCCAATTAAAACTTAGCTTTAATCAAAGTATTATTTCCTTTTTTCATTTCCAATGAATTAACAAAGTGTCTAGTATTTTTCCTATTTCAGCCTATTTTCTGAAGCTTTCTCTCCATTGCTGTAATTTGCATTTTATTCAAGAATTATTTAACGTAATTAGACAATATATCATCTACAAATAGCATCTCTTCAAAATTCCACTAAGAAAATTTAGATGAAAAAGGATAAGAAAAAACAATAAAAATCATGGCTGCACATTGTAGTAGATTAAGCGTCGGCAACTTACCAGAACTTGTTCCATGCATAAAGGTGTCAGGCCTCCCCGAGAAAACCAAGTATTTTTCAACTAGAAACAATATGATCAGAAGAAAGGATAAGTCTAGAAATAATAAATTTATTATCTAATCAAAATATTTTCAATATATGCAGCATTTTGTTTAGCAGAATGAATATATGCCATGAGTAACAGCAACATATCCAAGAAGAAAAGCAGTGTTTTGTTTTAGTAGGGAAAATGAAAAAATTGCCCATCAATAAATCTGAATTCATTCAGAAGTTGCAACAGACAAGTTATTCTATTTCTACCAACAATTATTTGGTTGAGTGGCATTGTCTTTGATCTCTAAAGTGAATCTCCATTGTTTTAATCCTTGCAGAAAAAAATTATCCCAAGTCTTGTTTACAGTTTCTTATCATCAACAAAGAAAGTAAGTTGGGATAGTAGCTTCACAGTTCACACTTGAGATCATCATCACCTGAACTTGTTACCACAACAAGAACTAGTCAACAAATAACTTGGAAATGCTGCCAGAATAACAAAAATTGAGGGTTGATGTGAGGATGAAAGACCATCATAAAATCTTTGCAAGTTGAGGCAAAAAAAAAAAAAGTCAAATGCAGCCAAATTGAGTGTCACAAAAATAATAATTTTAAAATAAAAGTGTAGGTAAATTTGATATAACAAAGATGAATTATCATATTAAAGGAAGTGAAGAGTAACACTTGTTATTTATTAAAAAAAAAGTAAAAATAGGTTTGGGTGATTTGGATGTGTACAATAGATAGAAAAATAAGGACAACTAGGCTAAGTATATCTAATTAATGTAAATGGAATACGATTGAACATTGTAGACCAAAATGTTAACATGACTATATGTTGTGAAAAAGATAGTTGCTTAAAATAGAGTAAACAACACTTACAGCAATTACAAAAGAACAAATGATAGAAGGTCTATAAAGCTAACAAAAAATTATTGAGATTAAATTAATGGAAATTATAATCTCATGTTTTTTAGTCCAAAACAGGAATCTCGTGAATGATGTAAGAGAGAACAATTTGTAAAACAAAAAATTATCAAGCACAAACAAATCAACCTATTAATGAGCATTTCAAAGTCCTACAGTAATATTTTAAGGTTGTTGACCACAAATAGTTGGAGTCACTTCTTTCATTGCCAACCTATTATACCTTAAGGACTAGATTCTAAATTGGAATACCAACAAGCCATTTAGAGTATTCACTGTTAAAGATCACTTCTTTCCGAAGTTAGCCCAAAAGATATCCTTTAAGACGACGCTGGATCATTAACAGATAGCATAAAACATAACTTCGAAGTCTTTAGAGCAAAATATCAGATCAAAAAATAAATTAATCATCTTTAACCCAGAGAAAGTTCGGATTGGAGACATCGGAAGAGCAAAACTGCAACAAATTGTGAATTTCTGAAGAACGGTAACCAATTAGAAAACAATAAAAACTGCGGACCTCAGAGATTCGGACGACGCAAACGCCGAGATTGCGAGCAACCTTAAGGATGAGATCTCTCCAGAAGAGGAAACGAGGCTCCCAATCCGATCTCTGGCCACTGAAGGCTTTGAAACGCGCAGTAGCCACAACCTCATCGTCCCAATCTGGCACTTCGTTCTTCACCAAGTCGCTCACGGACGAAAAGGAGAAGGACGTTGAAGAACTCGTCATCAAAGAACCGATTAGTTTGCAAAGAGATTTGAGGAAAAATGGACACACATCTCAATGACAATAGAAGATTTTAACATCGCACATCACCTCTCAAGAGGGTTAATTGCGTGCATTGATAACTTAGATGCTGTAAGTTTTCCCTCCAATATCCAAATCAGAAATATCGGATGGAAATTCGTCCAATTTCAGATCTATTGAGGTGTATTAAAACTCAAAATTCATTAAGAAATCTGCCGAACAGAAGCATAGGGAGGCCCTCACTTCCAATAGTGAACTAGGGTTCGGTTCGCTGACGTTCGATTTGCTCGTCTTCTGAAAGCTGTTGTCAGAATTTAAATTTTTTTATAAAAAATGTAGACAGTAAATTTTTTATGCTCGTTATGTTTTAGCATAACTTATTATCAAAAGATTAATCAAAAATATTTTTAAATAAAAAGAAGAAATTTAAAGCTAAACATTAATGTGCGTGAATTCTGTAAACAAAATTGTGAAAAATATTTCAAGTGTATCAAAATGAGGTTATAATTTATATGGAGAAGGAAGAAAGAAAAAAAAAAAAAGAGCGGCACCTCTATCCATGTAAATTAAAAAAAAAAAAAGCAGTCCTAAGATCGGAACCCAAAAAAATTCCAAGATCTCTGATTTTGTAAGTGTTATTTTCTTATTTATAGAAGTGTGGTGTTTTAGTACTATATCCTAACGGTATTTAGAGAGACTATTACATGCAGATGTTGATTATGTCCGGATGCCAATCAAGTCCCACCACATCATCCAATACACTGTGTGTTAGGATATGTGGTGGGGTCTAATTGACTCCGGACAACATAAGAAATTTTTCATCATTTGAGTCACTATGGTTAAACTAATCACACAATATTATTGTTCGTTCTACCCTTCACTTGAATTTGATATATGATTGAATGTTTAATTTGACCTAATGAGGATTGTTTGACAAAAGTAGGATGAAATTTTAGTAGGACTTAATAAATTTTGTAAATCTTGGATATGTTAAATCCTAAATAATTTTTTTTAAAATTTTATTAAATCATATTAAATCCAGGACTTATGACAAAAAGAGGGAAACAGGGGTTTTTAATTTTCTTGAGATTTACAAGGCTCTTAAATCCTATTTGGCAGGATTTAGCATAAATCCTACTCAAATCCTGCATAAATCCTATAAAATGCAGTTGCAAATGGTCCCTTAGTATTTATTGAACCTAAGCACTAGGGATGAGTTATGTTTGCATATAAACTTCTTTTAAATTCATCTCAATTACAGTTAATTATAATACGCTCTTCTATAAAACCTGGTAAATATCTTCCCTATACTTACGTATGTCTTAGATTTGAAACCAGGGTCTAGCTAAAATGGAGTAGAAAAGCTTGAAATACAATTAGAAAAGAATTTTATGGGAGTGTTGTAGTGTTGTACCTTGGAGCCAGTTGTACTTACCTCTATATAAGAGAGGTTGAATTGGGGGAGCACAACAGTGTTATCCTCTATATCTTATAGTGGTGGTTGAGATAAATTTGTGACGTTGATATCTCTATCTAAGAATATCGAGAAAAAATAAAAATATTTCGGTCGAGTGGGGCAGCTTTGAGAGTTGGAAAACCACGATACTAAGTACTAAACTTTATTTTTATTTATAAAAAATGTAAATCCATTTCCTCAACCATCCCCCCCCCCCCCCCACTCCTTAAGCTTGTGGAGAAGGAAGAGGAGAAGGATAGGCGGAGTTGAATCTGTTTGTTTGAGATGAGCTCCCAATGCCCTATTTTGAATTTCAATTCTAATATTTCTACAAAAAGTTATAGAGTAAAATATATTTTTAATGAGTACAAAAAGTTATAGAGTAAAATATATTTTTAATGAGTACAATAAACAGATGAAACTTTACCTTTCAAATCTCAAAGAAACAGAGCTAAACGATTTAGAAATCACCTTGAATGGCGACATGTGATAGAGAGACTGAGATATGTGTTCGGGAGAGGAAAAAAATATGAAATAGGAGAGTGAGGCGGCCTCGGGGTGAAATAGGACATTTTCTAGTGAAATTTCGGATGGATTTTTCAATGTGAAATTAAATAAATTTTTTAACAAAAAATCCATCAAAAGTTTTGTTGGCTCATTAATTTTTATCAGAATTTTTGGCGAAAATTTTATAGCATAAAATCTACTGGTAATGAGTAAATTTTCCTATAGTGTGGCCTTAAGCATTATGCAACAAATACACCCCAAAGACTCGATGGATTGTCATAACATTGCTCAACCATCAATCACCACCACTCTTAAGAATCAAAATGACTATTATTCAACTATCTGTCCAATCTTCTTCACTCAGCATATGATCAATTAATAATAGCATGTCATGCGGCCCATTATGCCTGCAATCACTCCAAATGGTCACACATGGCTCCTACGTTGTTGCCGACCTCAAAACCTCCTTAAGTTGGCCAAATGCCTAGAAATTCCCCATCTTTAGACCATAAACCACATGTAATGAGATAAAATTTATGCCCTACAAAGACTGTTAGTTTAGAAATATAAAGGGTGAGAAACTAAAAGTAGAGAGATTTTATTTTCCTTCGTCTTCCTATAATGGAACCTTCTCCCCCTCCCCTACAATGGATACATGTCACTAGTCCAAACACTTAAAAATTCATTATGTATATCTCATTAGTTTATTTTTGATCATTCATATTTTAAATCTTAAACTATAGAATTCTAATGATACAAAAATTTTCCAATGTTCAACCGTTACATGGCGAAAAATCCATACGTAGACCTCCACTTCTTAAAAATTTGCTTTATTATCTAATTTCATGATTGGAAGCGGGCTCGTGCTCAACGACAGGGAAGATTGGGGGCGGCGTCGCACAAGGATGAAGCGTGAGAAAAAGAGGAAAATGGATGTGAGTGTTCAGTTTATGTCCTTCTATCTTTTTTATATATAATGCATCGTCGTTTGAACGACATTTTTGAATGAAGCAGTGCATCGTTTTGGCTACATTGGTCTAGCCCGAAGTGACGCTTCCATTCATTTTTTTCTCTCTTTTTTTTTTCGATTGCCTTAATTATTTAAGTCAACATTATCATAATATGCACTCCTTCACAGGGCAAATAAAACCCTTACATGACCTTGTTAACATGTTGTGATGGAACCTAGTTTTGCTACTGCAAACCTCCAAAAAAATTTATCAAAAGTTTTCCTCTACCTTCTTAAAAGAGTTTAACAATTTCCAAAGCAATGTTTTCCAAAACTATAAAACTCCATTTTTTACTCTCACACTTAAATCCCTAAAACCTTGAGTGCAATTATACAATAAGATATTAAAAAACCTGAAATATTTTGTAAAAAATGTTACAAATAATGAAGAACACAAAAATTTATAGGGAGATTTACATACATACCGCCTTATACTATTTTCTTTACATATTTAACATCTGAAACTTTAATATTACATGCATACCACCCATAGTTCATTTTCATATCAAATATGAATGGTAGAAATAAAATATATGAGTGGTATGAAAGAAATACAAGTGGTATATTTAATATTAAAATAATATAGGGTGGTATGCATGTAATATTAAAGTTTTAGATGTTAGATATGTAAATAGGATGTTATAAAGTGGTATATATGTAAATTTTATATTGATGAACACTTGAATATATTTTGAAAAAACTTTGATTTGATCTAACAAGTAAGATGATTGATGACATAATAAACATATTAAGCCTAATTAAGCAAATACAATATATATAATGAAGCATATTGAATCCATTAAATTTAGTATTGTATATGGGCCGGGTAATCATCATTATAATGATTAGACCAATTATATGTATGATTTATACTCAACAGATCACATAATGGAACCTTCATATAAGGCTTTTAAGGAAACTCTTGCTTTGTTTAACCCCTTCAGCAATGCTTTCCATATAGAATACAGCATTCAGAGTATAAAAATGTAGGAACCTTCCTTTCGGACAAGGTTTTGGCTGAGAAAGATAAAAATTACTTAAATGAGCTACAGGAAGACATCCAATAAGGTTACTTATGATGCAACTAAACTTCAAAAACTTTTTTTTTTTCTCTAAAGATAAAGACAGACTGACAGAAGGAAAGTTTAGTTTAGAAGTAAAAATTCTTTAATTTTGAGGTGGGATGATTTTGACTTTCTATCTACTTTGGATCATTGTTTGGATTTATAATGTATTGGTTTTTCATTGTAATGGGGATAGACTTAAAGATAATATCCAAGTTTAGCTCAAGCTCATTTGGGATTGCTTTTTTACTGCTTATAATTAATGCAGTTTTATAGAATAAAATTTAAAATTTTATACTCGAAAGCTATTTTAAAAAGTAGTAAAAAAGTCGTCCCAAACGAAGCATCAGTTTAAATTTTTTTGCACTGGTTTGACGGCTAGTAAAGTCATGGTTCTCTTCCTAATTCAGTTGTATATCCTAATTATTTCAAGGTGACTGGTTCTATTTTGGCTCTTCTTGATTCATGTTTTGGCAGACCTCTACAATTATTTTTGTGCATGAAATAGGTTAAAAATCATAAATATTAAACCAGCATCATAGAGCCAGAAAGTCACATCAAAATGTCAAAGCTTCACCAAGTGCTGTAGCACCACCCTTTATTGTGGAGTCATGTGTGTGTATGTGTGAGCGAGTGTGAGCATGTGTTCTTGAGAGGGAGTGGCTCTTATATATATATATAGTGTGTGTGTGCGCGCGCGCACGATACTAGTGTAGACCAAAGTGAAGAAGTGCAAAGGAGTCAGCACCTTGGATCTGAGTCATTTCTAACATTTCTTCTATTATTTTTCCTTTGTTTTAAAGTTTGTAACTTGTTATTTTGTTAAGTGAAGTAAAATGTTTGTGTTGTTTTACATCTTTTTCATATGTAGGTAAATCTATATTATGAATGCATGCCTAGTTAAAAGCCATCTATTGTATAGAGTAGGTTCTAGCTTTATTATGAATTCATATTGTCTTTAAATTCCTCAAAGCTTCATTTAATTTATGTTTAGGACAAACATAAAGTTAAAGCCTAGTGTGATTCAAAGCCCGACAGAGGAATATAAGAATAATTAGGAATATTAAAATATAATCTTGTCATAACATAGACATATAGTGGTTAGGATTTTCGGATCTTAAGGAGATAGAACCACTGTAGTTAGGAGGAAGCTTAGTTAATACACCAACTAGCTCTATAAAGTTGAAGAGTGCTTATACTCTGATTCTTAACAATAATAAGTAGAAAATCACTCTTATGCAATCATGTGTTTTAAATATTATAGGTTCAAAACTTTATTAAATAGTAAATTTATCTTCTACATTTGAAACTTTTTTACTTTAAACTGCAAAATCGAGTTTTTTTCAATGGATAGAAAAGCATAGTAGTCCAGTAGGTAGCATTAAAGTGAATCTAAAAAATTTCAAGATTTCTCCATGGGGATGATACTCTTCTCATCATTATATTACTTGATATGACACATGAACTTGCATAAAATAGGACTTACACCGTAGCAAATTAAACATATTTAGAGAACTTAATAGTGTGTGTAAGCTATAGCAAAAAGCTAAAAAATAGGAGCACCTAAAGAAATACCTATCAAGTATTTAGCATCGTTGCTAGGAAAACAATCACCTGAAATTTATTATCCTATTTAGCATTTTATATTCCTAAACAAATTACTAGTTTAATTTAGTTTTTTTCAACATTACTCATTAAGTGTTGCTTTGCTTTGTTTTTTGACTAATTGTTACTATTTAATATTTTGCACATTTTCTATTATGTTGCTTAATATTACATGCGTAGTAATAATCAACTTATATAACTTTTGTTTGACATTAAAATTGAAAAGACCCTTCTAAAAATTTTAAATGGCTAAATAACTTCTAAAAAATGGTCAACCTAGATTGCTTAGGGAATACAATAACCCTATGGTTGAAGCTATTCATCAAAGTATAAATAGAAATTTCATTCAGGCCAATAATTTTGAATTCAAACATACAATAATTCCAATGGTGTAAAAATATATGTTTTGGGTGACACCAATAGAAGACCCTAATAAGTATATAGCTACTTTCCTTGAAATATTTGAAACCTTCAAATATAATGATGTTTCTTATGGTGTTATTAGACTAAGGTTGCTCCTATTTTCATTTAGGGATAAAGCTAAGATGTGATTAAATTCATTATTCCAAACTCAATTTTAACTTGGAATGACTCATCCCCATAAATTTTAGCTAAATATTTTCCAACATATAAAACTACAAAGCATAGAAATGACATCACATCTTTTATCCAGTTAGATGATAAGTCTATTTATGAATCATGGGAGAGAATTGAAGAACTCCCAATGAAATTTCCTCATCATGCATTCCTTAATTGGTTAATCATTTGAACATTTTATAATAATCTTATAGGTTCCCCTATATCAATCATTGATGTTGCTACTGGTGGTTCTATAATGTCAAAGCCCTTTCACTATTAAGGTATAATATATAAAACATATTTCTAGAATGTGTTAGTTTATAAGACAATCTTTAGTTTACTCATCCAATAGAAAGGAATACTCTATAGCCCTATTCACTATTAAGGTAGAATATATAACTGCATGAAGTTATGTTGCCCGAGCGTATGGCTGAAACTGTAGCTCCATGATTTTGGCTTACCTATAATATGTGATAACATTTGGTGTGATATGCATCAATAAAAACCCAAGCACTCACCACTAAACACGTTGACATTAGGCATCACATCATTAGATATCATATATAAAAAGGGTTGTGGATATTCAATTTGTGGATATTGAAAATCAATTGGTAGACATTTTTATAAAGGCCTTTCACTTTGAGAGGTTTAGCACACTCTAGATGAAACTAGGAATAATTGACTTAAGATCATAAACTAATAGGTCTAATTTTTTATTTGTGTGTTTGTTCTTACTATTTTTTATTTTTTTTAATTTATGTGTTGTTTGTGTCATGTTTATGTGTTATATATTTAATGTATTTGTGTCTTATCTTTCTCACTTATATCTATGTGATTACTATATGTTGATGTTATTATTTGCATAAATCAAAATGTCCTAATTAATAGAAAATAAGATTTTTTCATCACATCGTACATCACAAGCCCCACTTGTACTATATGATAAGTATAGACCACCACAAATCTCGAGGTCATCATTGCATACTTAACAGGATGAGAAAAATTTATTACAGATTGTATTGTATGAACATCATTTGTACTGTATAATGTATGCTAGAATTAGGATAGTAATGATATTAATTAAAATATTAATAGGTTGAGATGAACCAGTACTATAAATCATATTGTATAAATACTTATTCATTCTGGACAATTTGACTTAGTCAGAAAGTTTGGCCAATTATACTAAAAGAGGATCAAAAGTCAAAGATCATACTGCTTGATACTGATCGGACTGTATGATTTGTGTAGTCCTCATATAAGATTTGATGGGGTAATTTGGCATGTTCTGATCATATTGTATGATGTCCGATTAGACTGCATGATCAAAGAGAGGCTATAAGAGGAATATTGTTTCTCATTTTAGAACACACTAATCTATATTTCCATCTGCTAGTGCAATGCTCCCAATCTTTTTCTAGATGGAAAGTAAGTGAGGAATGATACTTGTAAGCTTCCGACCCCAATGAGATGTCCAATTCACAAGTGATTGGAATGTTAAAACTTATTAGTAATATTAAGAAGCAACCATAAGTAATTCAAAAGTATTAAATCGAGAGTAATTAGGATATTTGGTATTTGACCTAGGCATTGGCACAACCTTACAAATTATTATCTGTCACTTTTCCCTATAACATTGAACTTCTTCTATAATTATTTACTAACCTTAAAATCATCGGTGATAGAGCTTCAATGCATTTTTTTGTTTTCCATTAATAAGAAGACATCATTAACCAATATTTACACAAGTACTTGGACATTTCTAACATTAGAATTAAACCCCACAATATATCAATTGATTTGCACTATAATTAGTCCACCATTACTATGACCCAAAGGAATTCCCCACTACCTCACCATCAACCATTAGTCAGCACCATGGTGTTGAATTCAAGTGTTATTCAATACGTCCTTTGACATAGTATTATCCCCAAGGTAGGTGATAGGATAAATATTGCCCCACTTTTGTTGGTAGTCACCTATTTTTGTATAACCAAAATGGAGTTTAATGTTCCAAATATGATAATATGGTATATTAAAAAATTGACAATAAGAATTTCGCATGAAGTTTATTCTCCTAAAGAATATTCAATGTTGTTCTGAGTTGTCGAGCATGATCCTCTTCACTCTTGGAATAAATCAAAATATATTAATGAATACAATCATAAATCATTCTAAGCAAGACTTGAAAATATTGTTCATCAAATCCATATTGAAATTTGACTTTGATCTTCAATAAGTAGCAAAGGTATTTGTCAAATCAAAGCGCATAACAAAAACTTTGTAGTCACTATATCAATATTGAAATTTGACTTCAATACATTTTTATTATTGATCTTCAATTAATGATATCTTGAATGAAGGTCAATTCTTGAAAACATAGAAGAACCATGTAAATGATCACACTTATCACATCAATGCAAGGCAGAGGACACTTATTCTTTATGCTGACCTTGTTCAACTCTTTTTTGTCCATGCACAGTCTCATACTTTCATCCTTCTTTTTCATAAACAAAGCTGGTGTTCCCCATGACTTGACATAAAATCTAATGAATCCTTTATAAAATAATTTATGCAATTGTACATTGAGCTCTTGAAGACAAATTTTTACCATACGATACAGTGCTTTAAAAATTGAAGCGGTATCCAAAACTAAATCTTTGGTGAACTCGATCTAATAATCAAGAGGCCATCCAGGCAAGGCATTAAGAAATACATGTACAAATTTTTGGAATATTGAGACATTATTTTAACTGATCTTTATCTTATTGGCATTGACTATATGAGCAAGATACTAAACACACCAACAATAGATCATCTTGTGAACCTTAATTGTAGATATAAGATATGATAATACTCCTTTGACACCATTAAATTAAAGGAAATTACACATGGTATATGAAAATTCACCCTTCTCTTATGGTAATCTATTATGGTATGATATTTAAATAATTATTCCATTCCCAATATTGCATCAAATTTAGCTAATAGAAATACACTGAGTGTTGCAAGCATATGCACATCATTAATAATAATATCACAATCATGAACACACTTAGTAACCATCATTAATGCTCTTGATGACATATTAATAGACAAATGAGATTACAATTAAGATACTAAAGAATTCAATGCAATCTTATATAATATGAATGAATGTGATGCCCCAGAATTAAATAAAACCTTTTCTGATTATTTATAAGTATAAATGATACTTGTCACCCTATCAGGAGCTTATCAAACTTCTCTCTAAGTCATTATGAAAACACGAGATGGAATTGCTTGTTTGGGCTGCTCCATCACTTGAGGCTGCAGTGTACGATAGAACATCAATTGTTGATGCTACTGTTGATATAACATCGAGGATTATTACCATTGGTACTGAGAGACATCTTGTTGCTGGTAAAATTAAGAAGTCAGAATTTGCTATAATTGTTATTGAGGCTATGAGTAATACTGTTTGCCTTGTCCTTTTTTTATTCTTCTTATGGTAGATACCTCCATATGATTTACTCCACATATTCTACTTTGGACATTTGAAGTTATCTCGTGCAGCCATAGGATTCGAGTGATCTTGGGTCTTAAGTGGATAGTCTCTAGCCTTATGCTTATTGTTGTAATAGTTGAAATATTTTTTTATCACCAAATTACAAGTCTCTGAATGTCATTTATCACAATAAATACAATGAGAATTATGGTTTGAATTTTGTCTTAAATGATTATTGTATTGCTTATTCTATGAATCTCCATATACCTGATTATTTATGAATTTTCATTTTTTAACAACTTTTTCTTAGCACACTTTTAACTCTATTTTTACATATATAGCTTGGTCAACCAACTCTCTTAATGTAGTGCACTTGACTAAAGATAAGAATTTTCTTATATCCAATCTAAGTGAAAAGAGAAAGTTGAGATTTTTTTGGTCTTCGTGCTGGCTAATGGATTGGAAAAAGCTAATGATTACTGCAAACTACATCTCATATTCTTGAACTATTTTTGTTCATATTTTTTACAGTGTATCAATGTCTTCTGTCTTCTCTGGAGGAAGGATATCATTTGTAATCGATGAAAAGTACTAATGAAATCATTTTAATTGGGTCAAGCCTCGTGATTTTTCTTTTAGTTTTTTACTTAAAAATTTAGTGTCTTTTACAATTATTGTACTCCTCTCTTATATGTGTCTGTGTTGGATCTTTATATAATGCTATGAAATTAAACTATCTCTCTACTACGACAAATGTTTTGGTACACAATAGAAATTTTCTTCTTTCTAATGATCAATGTATGATTCTACCATCTTGATGCTTTGACATAAATGACCTTGAGTGAATTTAATTTTCTTCAGTAAAATTTTGTTTACCTTTTTTCATTCTAACATTTTTGTGATTTTCTTTTGCTCTATGGTCTAATTGTGGCACAATTCCTATCAATAAAGGAAAATTGCTTCTTTTCAAAGTCAATTGAGCTCTACACATAAATTCATGTGCTTGAAAGCACTGCACACCCCACATGGATATGCATAACCATCAATGGAAATTGGGATGGAGACTTAATAAATAGGGATACTCATTAATTGCTATTGTTCCTCCTCATTTATACCTTCATCCTAGTCATTGAAAAATGACAAGATTGCTAAAATTAAATTATTTAAAGTTCGAATGATTTTTGTAAAAAGGAGAAGAAATTGCTCCTAACTAGCCCTTTAAAATGTATAAGATTGATTTTTAGGATGACTTTTTTACCGCTTTCTAAAACACTTTTTACTATAAAAAAAAAGTTTAAACTAAAATTTTTTATAGAGAATCAGATTACATATTTGACAAATGAACTACAAGAACCATTTTTCATATTAGCATAAGCTCTTTCAAATCAAGAATTGCTTTCACATTTCAAATGCATTGGACTCCTAGTATAACCAATAGTAATGATTCTTTCTAATTAAAAAATATGGCAATTTAAAAATCTGATTACTACCGATTTTATAGAAATTAGTCATCTTTGTAAGGTACTTAACAACGTCACTACCCATGCTTTATATATGCGATGCTTCATTAATTAGTGGTTTAGTTTTTAATGTAAAATGGTATGAGGAAGAGCGATCGGGTAGTTAATAATTTTGTTAAGAAAGTATGAAGATAGAGAACAAACAAAGCTTTTTATTGTTTGTACTTTGTAAGGGGGAGGAAAAGAGAAAGAAAAGATGTCGGTTGTCTGCCCATATCAAATGGCTTGTCGTTTTCAACTGCTATTTTTCATTGGAGGCGTGCTTATGGTGTCTGGGTTTTAGTAACCAATTCTGAGTATTTCCTTGTGATTGCATGGACTGAGCTTTATTGGCCTAGAATAGTAGTTGGCATGTCATTGTCGCAATTAGTGTGCCTCAATGGTTCAGCCTGAGCCAAGACTTTTCTGCCTTATCGATCAGTTCTCGATGTTGACATTCTTTCTTAGTTATGGCAGATTAAGTTAGATGAATGGAAAGGTTTTCTGCTGATGACTACAAACTATTGGTATGAGGCTCAAGATGATAAAGATCCAGTTAATACATGTGCTTGGGTCTTTATATGTGGTGGACTCGGTCGATCTAGTCGATTTCGATTTCTTTTCGAGGTTTAAATTTGTTTGGCATTTCAAAGTAATCACATTTTACTTGATGATGATAGTGACCACAGTCAACGACTATGTTGCACTGATACACCTATTTATGAAGGCATGTTGTATCTTATACATCAATACACGGATATGCTTCCGATATGGCATCGATACGTGTCGGATACGGCTTGCCATATCCAATTAAAATACTATTTAATTTAAAAGAATGCATATCCGACACGCGTGTCCTTTGACAAAAAAATCCGGAAAAAGACGCCTCTTATTTACTTCTGCAGCTGTGAGCGAGGTTCTCTCATTTCCGAGGTGGATTTGAGTCTCTTGATGATATAAGAATATTAGAAATTGCTAATCTTTCACTTGATGAGTCTGAATTAGAAGTTCAAAGACAAACCACTTACTAACCAGATCATATCATTCCTTCTATTCATTAGTTGAAACTTCATGTGCTAGACGATTTATGTTTATGATTTTGTTGTTGTAATAGACATTTAATGCTTACTTTTATTTTAATATTATAAGCTTTAAGGCTACAAATGATGTTACTTTCATTTTTTTTTTGTAATTTCAAATATTATGCTTTGATTGCTTTCTTAATTTTTATGTATGATTTATAAATTATAATGTCATGCCCACGCAGTATCCATATTATATATTTTTAAGAATTGACGTGTCCCATATCCGTATCGGGTTGTTTCCGTATCACCGTATCTGCAACATCGGTCAGCAATAACTGCCTATGCCGATTCAAATTTGCCTTGCTGAATCAACGACAAAGCATTAACGCTACATGGCAAACATGTTGATGTTTAGTTCTCAAAACATCATGAAGGTTTCTTCCTCTTTGACTTGTAAATAAGGAATCATAAATAATAATCTGATGCAATTATTTGAATGATTATGAAGAGTGCCAAATGGAATAATGCAATAAGAGGAGATATTTAAAGTGAAGTGGAAGTTTTTCAGCCAAGGATATGACTAACAGGACAAGGCGTCATAGGCTAGCCGTTCTATTTGATGCCATGTGTGCATGCCGCCCTATTTATGATTAAAAAAAGCTTTCATGCCCATTAATTTCATTTAATAAGAAGGAAGAAAAAGAACCCTTTCTCGTTGTTTTTTTTTTCCCTTCCTAAGTGGTGTCAATTTCGGGGTACGGGTCGGAGTCGGGTTGAATCCGAAATTGACCCGATACTATTCGGGTCAATCCGAATCCGACCCATTTTTACAAACGGGTCAGTTCTTCAGACTCGAACCCGACCCGCTTTGGGTATGAGTCAACCCGACCCGACCCGAATGACCCGGGAGGGACAAAAATTGCTAGTTTTTGGGTCCAAAAATGGGTCAATCTTCGCTTTTCGGGTAAAAAAATGGGTCAATCTCGGGTTGCCGGGTCAAAACGGGTTTTCAGATAAAAATGGGTCAATTTCGGGTCAACGGGTCAATCCAAACCCGACCCGATTTTTGAAACGGGTAGAATTGTTGAACCCGAACCTGATCCGTTTCAAATTCGTGTCAACCCAAAACCGAAATTTCAGGTCAGATACGGTCGGATTTTTAGGTCGAGTCTAATATTCACACCTATTCTCTCTTAGTACCTGCTGTTTATTTTTGATATAAAAGCTGGGGGAAAGATAACTGCCCGTATAGCTCTTTGTTTGTTGAGATGGAAGAGCAAGGAAATTCCCCTTCTTCTTCTATAGATAGTAGCAGTGAGCCATCTCTCTCCACTGAATCCTCCTCCTCTCAGGCCGCTAAGGGAGACTTAAGCACGGATTTAAGGCTTGGCCTATCAAACTCTGCATCTCAAAGAACTTCTCTGAATCTAAGGTGTGTTAATCTGAACCTGTAATTGTTTCTTTCTTTGCTTCTTGCTGTTGCAGAATCCCTCTGTTTTGGTTTCTTCTTCTCAGCTTAGAATCCTTCGAGAACATTTTTCAATGCATATATAAGTTATATGCTGCGGTGTTTTATACTTCTGTTCTGCTTCCTTAGAAATCAGATGACATGTTTGCTGATAAAACTAATATTTTCTTTAGAAATAAGGTAATCTGTTTCATCAAAACTGCAAGGCTATTGAATTTTTTCTCAAGCAAAATAATGAATTTTTGTTGTTTTGTAATTTTTTTTATCAATGTGAATAGTTTTTATAAAAACACCCATCTAGTTTCTGATAGGAAAATAAATCAAAAATCATTTTTCTCCAAATTCCTTTCGTATTATTTTCCCTAAATTTAACGATAAAATTTTCAGTTGAAGAAAATGAAAAAATTCAGATCTTTTCAATTTCTCTTTTATCTATTACTTAATGAAACCAACAATCTCTGTCTTATTTATACCGACTTACTTTCAGCCCCGCACTCTTCAATAAACTTAACTTGCATCTTCTATTGGAAGTTAAAAGCGCATTGAGTGCCCACCTATTCTCCCTTTTCCCTTTCATGATTTGAAATATGAATCTTTTCATATTCACAAGCAATGACTTCTTGGCTTCGAAGGTTCCCCAGAGGCTAAGATTTTGTTTGGGACGACTTTTTAGTTGCTTCTTAAATAGACTTTTTAGTATAAAAACTTTAATTTTTGTACTAAAAAGTTACTTTTAGAAGTAACAAAAAAGCCGTCCCAAACAAAGCTTAAGGCTCAATTAAAGATAACTTTCTTACCACTTTCTAAAGCATTTTTTTAGTACAAATATTTTTTGAATTAGAAATTTTTGTACCACAAAATTGCTTCAGAAGTCAACAAAAAAGTTATCCTAAACAAAGCCTAGGCCTTAGCACATATTTGGTTGCCTGAAATTAGAAATCTTTTTTTAATAAAGATTGAAGTTATTTTGATTAATCAGTGGAGAGATATAGTTAGATATAATTCTACAGCAACATTCAAATCTTCTCAAAACTCACTTAGCAGTGACGTTTTCATATTCATACTAAAAATAAATGAAAATTAAATCATCTATTTTTCAAAAATATATTTTATATGTGAAAGCATTACAGCAACTAAGTGAGCCAATATTTATTCTAAGCTCTTGTATTTCTGTTGTTGGCCACCACTAGGGAACACTTACCTGATTGGCCTCCGATCAAGCCGCTTCTCAGAAATGCACTGGCAGAGAGAGAAGCCTATAGAAACCATCATAAAACAGGGAGATTCTTTGTCAAGGTTTACATGGAAGGAATTCCAATTGGAAGGAAGCTAGATTTACTCGCTCACGATAGCTACCAGAGCCTGATTAAAACACTTCGGCGCATGTTCAGAACCAAAATCATCTGTAAGAAGCTCACATTAACTTCTCTTCAGAAACTTTTAATTCTTTTTCTTTTTGCAAGGCCTCTTGGTTTATTAACTCTAATCATTTATTTTGTTTGTAAGGCCCTGAACTTGCCCAAGTGCCTTCAAGCAAGGCTCATGTGCTGACGTACGAAGACAAGGATGGAGATTGGATGATGGTTGGAGATGTGCCTTGGAAGTATGCATCCTTGATTACGTCTTCGTTTGGATGATTTTTTTTCTGCTTCTTAAAATAATTTTTTAGTATAAAAATTTTATTTTTTATAGTAGAAAACTGTTTTATGAATCAATACTTTTTTTTTTATTACAGTTTGTTTTAGCTTTTGTTTTATTTGTATGCAGACTTTTCGTAACTACAGTTAAAAAGCTAAAAATAACAAGGGCAGATAAGTGCTAAGGATCAGCCAATAAACACCAACAGCCTATTGTTGATGAGATGCAAATAGAGGATGAAGTGGGAAGAGATATATGTTGGACAGAAAGAGAGTCATCATAGGGAAGTCAGAAGTTTCTTTCATTTTTCTTTCTATTGTGCGCTATACTGTTTTACAGAACAGAGTCATCAAGCTTCCATAATTTTTGCCTCCATTTTAATACACAGTTCTTCTTCTTCTTTTTTTATCACTGAGCTATTTGGAGACATTCTATCTGCAACCATGGCATGTGATTGTCGCCGGCTGAGCTTGATTTTGCTCTCGTAGCTGAGTTTCAAGGATGTAATTATAGAAACAAAATCATAAAGAAATATAGAATATTAAAAAAAATCACCGAAAAAGCAGAGATTTTTGTGTGGTTCGGAGATCAAACCATATTGCTACAGTTGAAGTTAAGAAGATAACATCTTTTAAAAACATATAGATTAGGAAAGAATCGACACACTTTCATCAATAATGGATCTTGTGCAGGATTTATATATGGGGGCCCCTAATAAACTTTTGTGTTAGGTAATTTTGTCTCTTGGTCTCACTGCTGCGCTTTAGTTTCTGCTTTTTCCTCTGATGGGGTGAGTGTGGGTCCTGTGTTGGAACAGTGCCTCCATATTCCAAGCAAAACAAGAAAAGAAAACAATGCCTCCATACCTTAGATAATTAATAGCCTTATTTATTTTTGGCTGGTCAAAGAGACAAGCAGCATTGCATGGAGCAGCTATGTTAGGTAATAGCACCATATATTTTGATTTGGTGGTCTATTTAATGATGTAAGTTGCTACTTATATATTTCTAAAGTTTCATTTGGAACGGTTTTTTTTATGCTTCTTAAAGCAGCTTTTCGGTATTAAAAAACCGTTTTAAAAAACAATAAGAAAGTCATCTCAAACGAAACCTAAATGTTATAAACTTTCTTTTCGTCTTAGAAGGGATCTTCAGTTCAATGACCATGAGGTTGATATAGGTGACTCTTGAGACTGTTTGAAAGGATGAAATCGTATCTCAATTTGGCTCAGTTCCATTGAACATGTTCCTTAATAAGTTTTAAATAATATAGGTGTAATGAAGCCAGCTTGGACAAGAATTAATGCATTGAGCCTACACATTGGATTACGATGCCAAATGTCCATTGAGTTATTATGCTCATTTTAATGATGATAAATATATGATTGTATGAGCTATGGATTTTATCAATTTTTACATAATTAAGATTTGACATGTATTTCAATTTAGAATTGACAGATTTTTTTCAAATCAAGATTACATATTTATTAAAGTTATTGTAGTGTAAAGCATTAGGATCAAATTTAGAGTTAAATTTGAGTCAACTTAATTATATTTTATTGCATTTTGTTATATCTAAGACTTCGTAGTTCAATGTTAATTGTATATATATTTTTTAAAACGGCATATTAACAAGGAGCGAATCAATTAATTTTTAAAATAATTCTTTTTACGTATGAAAGTTTATTATATCATTCCATAGTTATACATTAAATAGTTTAACATCAAATATTTTACATATGATTGACTATTATTGGTTACTTTGTAGGTCAAAGAGTTCAATTCAATGTTTGCAAAGTGCAAGCACCTAGAAGATTAGAAGTTTGTGTTTATAGATTTTAAAATAATATGTTCCCTTGTTTGTTAGCTATAAAAATCTCTAAAAATTAACTATAAAATACTTGGATACTTGCTCTCCAAAGCTAATTCATTTTAAAGCTCTCAAAGGGTTTCAACTCTTGTAAACCAAGTTTCTACATCATAGCAATACAATTAGATTCATTCTAGTTATGACATTTTCTATTTAAAGGGGTCTATTGATTGTGTTTTAACAATCATCTCATTCATATCTTGCTATAAAATTATAAATCAAGTCTTAAAATAGAACTATATTTGATAATATTTTCCCATTAAGAGAGTGCATAATTAAAATGATTTCATTACTTGTTAGTGGAGCAATGAAGAAAGTTTTAGTGGAATCCTAAGCAAAATATAGAATTAAGCATAAATGTAGTTTTGCTGGGTGCCAAAAATGAATAAATAAATATCCAATATGTTATTATTTTTTTAACCATATTGTTATACTTTTTAAGATTTTGTTGTTTACCAAACACATTTCACTCTCATTTTTAGGGTTTCAACACAAATTTTTAATAATTAATTCTATGTCACCCCTAATTTTGGTATGTTGCAAGAGCTCTTATATTTGGATTAACATTTAAAGATAAATCCACTATTATATGATTTTCTTATGGATGAAATGTTGCAAGATCATTTGATAAATAAAAACCATTAATTGATAATACATCATTTAGTTATTACAAGAATGAGATCAATATATATTGTTTTCTATGGATTCCATGGTGTGGCAATTATATTTCGTTTACGACATCTTTCTTACGGCTTTTAAAATTATTTTCTAGTACAAAAAATTCTTATTCAAGAAATTTTTATACTAAAAAGTTATTTTATAAAGTAATAAGAAAGCTGTCCCAAACGAAGTCATAGTTATGAAAGGCATGCAAGATTCTTACAAGACTCTTTGGGGTATTGAAATTTAGAAGCCATTCTTAAAATTGGCTTTACTCATGTAAAATTTTGATCAACTTAATGCCAAGGCTATTATGTGCTTGTATTGTTCTCTTAGTCATGAAAATATTTGGGGATATCCAATCTTCAATCTAACAAAGCTATTGCATATGAATGTATAAATACCATTAAACATTTTGATGTATTAATACATGAAAATAAATTATTTTGCATGAAACAAAAAAATATCTTTGAAATGTATACACATGTTGTAACAACTACAAATGGTTTGAGTTATTTAGAAAAAAAACATATAGAAATAAAGATCGTATATAGGTGTTTAGGTGGTAAAGAAAACTAAAATTATTAAGGATATAAGTATTTCTATTGCCATGTTGTATAGTTTGTTTTCTTTTATCTCTTTTTCAATATTTTGTAAGATTTTTGTTATAACTACTAAATGTCATATATTGTAATTTCATATGCAATATTTTGATATATCAATAAAAATTGAACGTGGTCCTGAAATCCTCCCTCCCTCCTGTAAGATTTTTGTTGTAACTACTGAATGTCATATCTTGTAATTTCATAGCACTATTATTATTAATATTTAGTGCCACCTTCCATATTACAAGTAGCATAAATTATTAGAGATAAAACCAATAATCAAAACAATATTTAACTTTAGAACCAAAAAAAGAGTTTCAGTTGAATGATTGTCAGTAGAAGTTTGAGAAAAGTAAAACAAGAAGTTTCATCTTTAGTAAATCATTGCTTAAACTTTTCCATCATTGTCCCTAGAAATCAAAATAGAGGAATGCATCTAAAAATTCTCCAATAACCTAGGAATCCCATATAAATCTATTCCTTAAGGCTTACTAGAGTAAAGAAGAAGCACAAATAATCCACCAGCAACTAGCTTCATTGTATTAAATCCTTTTTAAAGGGAAAAAAAAAAGGTTTTCATATCATCATTCCAAATCCTTGATTTTCTCCAACAAATAACTTTTAGTTTCACTTGCCATTTGATACGAGCCTCCAAACACTCAGGCTTCAAAGAAATATCATTATGAATTCTTTTGTTTATTTCTTGTTAGATAGTTTTGAAAAGCACCATGACAATATGGAATTATATATTACACACTATAGGATTAGAGTGGCAACCCTTAGCTTATTGGAGCCCTTACACAACCCAGGCATAAAAAAAGAAAGAAATTCTCGAATGAAGCACACTGTGATCACAACTAAAAAGAGGAGATAAGCACACCTTTGACGGTTTTAACCGTCACTATCCTTCTAGATTTGTGGTGGTTAAAATTGCCATAGAAATTAATGCATTTTAATTCTTTTCCATTGGTTGTAAAATTGCTGCTAAATGCCTTTGCAGCAGATACCAATCACAGTGGACATGCAATGGTTTTAAAACCGCTGCAAAATATTTTATGGTGGTTAAAATCTCAACAAAAGCAAATTTATTAATGTGCTGTAAAAAGTGATTTTCTTAGTGACGTGAAAGAGCCATATGAAGACAGATCTTTCAACGAACAAATGATTGTTACTTTCATCCCCACTAGAGCAAAACAATCGTTGATGTTTTAATCATAGCGAACATGTTTCGGTTTTGAAACCGGTGCAAAATATTTTATGGCAATTAAAATCTCCACAAAAGCCAATTTATTAATGTGTTTTAAAAAGTGATTTTCTTAGTAGCGTGAAAGAGCAAATGATTGGTACTTTCATCCCCCCACTTGAGCAAAACAAGCATTGGAGTTTTAAACCCCCCACCCCCCTAAGCAAGATGCTAGCTTATTTAAGACTTATCAAAAGAATATCTCAAAATTTATTTATTTTTTCAATCATACAATTTTAAACTAACCAGCATTCGGTATATTAAAAAAAGATTGAGTTTAGCATCAGAAAAGAACAAATTCTCCTTACCTTTCCAAAAGCTCTTATCAGCACAATGCCCTTTATTCACCACACAAATATTATATTCAAATATTTCATACAATTTTATTGAATAAAAGAAAAAAATGAAACAAATATTAAAGATTGATATTTAAGAAAAAATTATGAAATTTGACCTATAATTTAATAAATTTATAATTAACACCCAAATATCTTAATATTTAAGAAAAATGCTATTTTAATTTATCATTTATTTTAAAAGTCTCAAGGTATTGACACCAAAAGGAATAAAGGGTGAAAGGAAGATGAAGATAGAGGTTGATATTTTTTTAATCTACAAACAAATGAAAATTTTAGAATTATGGGTGAGTAGTTTAGCATCCGTAAAAATTAAAAAAAAAAACATTGATAAAATTTTTTATGTCGGGGACTACCTGCACAGTATTAAAATACTAAAAATAAATTAAAAAAAAAAAGCTTAGCAGGTGAGAATCAATCCCTTTTTATTTTAATAAATAAATAATTAATTTTATTTTAATATATTAATTTAAATTATTTTGTAATTTAGTCATATATTAAGCATATTTGATTATTCATACTATAATTACCTATTAAATATCTCACAATTTTTAAAATAAGAGGGTCTTACTTTTATAGCACTTTAAAGTTAAAACTACATCATTTGAATATTTAATGTATAAATTTTACTATTTACTCTCAAAATACATAAAATTTTTAATTAGAAACTAAAATAATATCACGCTCACATCCCCTTTAAATCTCCTCATCGTTATCCCATCCCCACATCATATATGAGTTCCAACATTGTGACATCCTCATTTGCTTCATCGTTTGCATATTGCTATTTTCATCGATGACCTTCCTAAGGTCATCTACAACCGAACGCCAAACGAGCGTATGCTGTCCGTCGGTCGCTCCAACCGAACGCAAAAATTTCCGCCATTTACTTGCAGGTGAACAGTGCGACGCCAATATTGGCGTCGCACTGTTCACCCACGCCATTTTACTCTTTCAACCGGTAAAACGCGTGAAAGGGAGAAGATGGTTACCTTCCGAAAAACACCTAAAATGGCGTTCGATTGGAGTAGCACCACGCCATTTTGAAATTCTGCGTTATTTTGCCATAAAATTTGAAGCTCTCCGTTGGAGATGCCCTAACATTATTCCATCCAACTTTCTCGTCTCCTTATCATTTGCATGTCGTCAGTCCCATCGAGAGTCTATTTTGCCTTTATCTTTTTGGTCATTTGCATACCAACAATCCTATCAATGCCACTCTTAAGAAAATCTATCATGACTTCCTTGTTGTTTCATCATCTAATGAGCTTAGTTGCTAAAAATTATTGAAGTCATATACTATGTGGGTAATGAAGTGTATATATATTAAATTTTAGTGATATATAAGTAAATTCTTCTTAAAATAAATATCAAACAAATAAAAATTTTTGAATCAAAATATTCGGATCAAATTTAAAGGTTTTTAAATTTATTTTAAAATAAATGTAATATAAAAATAAATAAATAAATAATTTATTATATCATCCTCAATTACCTTAAACCAATATTAAATGAATCCTTACTAAAAGTTTTATCCAAATGATCTGAACTAATTTTTTTACCCCTTACAAATTTGTCAGCATCGCGTTCATTAGTTCATGCATATCCATCGACGCTACTTAGTACGGAAGTAAGTTCTCCCAGTTGCCTTGGTTCTCCGCACCAAACGCCGCCGCCGACGCCGCCGTCAAAACATTATCGCCAACCACCACTCCGCCGCTCCCTCCTCCAACACCGCTCAACTGACCGGCCATCTGCCGGTAGTTCTGCACTCGGGCCATTGCAGCACCCCCATCGCCACCGTTGGCGAGCCATCGCATCGCCTCATTGTAATACGTGCTCGACTTATCATCCCTTAAAAGCAACGGCCCCTTGAGCGCGGCGGCGATGCGGAGATGGTCTATACGGTCCTGAACCGCCTTGGTCTTGAGGTTGAGAAGCCAAGCCATGGCCGCCAGTTCCTCGATCCCGAGGTTATTTACAGATGCGCCAGCAATGCATTCGCAGAGCAGCGCTGCGGATTCCAGCTCGCGGTTCTCGCGGTCTTGACGTCGGAGCTGGTCTTGGAGCTTCGCAACTCGCTGGCTAAAAAAACTCTCTTGGTTCATCATTTTCTTTGACTGTTCCATCTCCGGCATGGCGCGGAAGCGGGAGAGTATTCCAGTTGCTTCCGGAGCGGAGGGCCAGACTTCCGGTTGTGGTTCGTTGGGGCTGTATAGGACGGCGCAGGCGCTCACGTTGCAGAGGATTGAGAGCTCCTTCAATTTCTTCAGCAGTCCCTTGCGCCGCTTCTTTAATGTGGCTCGCCGCGTCGCCTCGTTGCTTATCCACGCAAGCTTCAACCTTCTCCTCGCCATTGCCGCCTTTCAGTGCTGTCGATGCTCCTCCTTTTTTGGTTAGTTTAGGGTTTCCTTTTGGTTCTATGGCTTCTATTTATAGGAAAAAGCGATATTTCTTGTTCACCATTTCAATTCAAACTCCGTTTGCTGATTAATTCGTGCGTGCGGTGGATTTGTGGTTGGATTTTGACGGAGCTATTAAAATGGGAAGGGTGATGAATGGAAATATTCGCATTAATGTAACATATTATACTCTTTATATTCTGATTTACTGCGGATTCAATTGAAATTTTGTCCAGTGGCTCATGGCCATTTTATCATTATTTAGTGATAATATTGGTTGAAAAAAAGTTTTCTTTGAGAGAGTGCTTTTTAATAATTACACGATTTATTTTTTTAATACAAAATTAAGAAATGAATAAAAAAATGTAGAAAATAAATCTATTTAAAAAAATATATCAAATAATCTTAAGCTTTTCATGTTATTTCTCACGAGCGCAATTGGAAGCTATTCATTTATTAAGCGGTTTGATGGCGAAGTATAGAGAGAATAAGAAGGATCTCCATATGATTTTTATTGATTTAGAGAAAACATATGATAAGGTTTCAAGAGAAGTGCTATAGAGTGTTCTACACAATAAAGGGGTTAATAATGCTTATATTCAAGTCATTAAGGACATTATATTGAAGATGTTACTTGTGTTCAAACACAATGTGATTTGATCAAGTGTTTTTCTATTTTAGTTGGATTACATCAAGGATTAGCCTTAAGCCCATATTTTTTTGCTTTAGTCATTGATGTTCTTACTAGGCATTTGTAAGAGAATGTACCCTGGTGTTTGCTTTTCGCTAATGATATTCTTCTCGTTTATAAGACTAGAGAGAGAGTTGAAGGTAAACATGAATTATGGATATTAGCCTTAAAGTCTAAAAGCTTTCATTTGAGTAGATCTAAAACTGAATATATTGAGTATAATTTTAGTAATGATAGATCTAGTGGGGGGATTGTGACTTTGGGCGATCAAGCTATTAATAAGAGCACTCATTTTAGATATCTTAGGGTGGGGGGATTGTGACTTTGGGCGATCAAGCTATTAATAAGAGCACTCATTTTAGATATCTTAGGTTTATTGTTCAGAGTGCTAGTTAAATAGATAGGGATATTATTAGTAGAATTTATGTTGGATGGTTGAAGTGGAGGAATGCATTAGGCTTGTTGAGTAATCTACCTCTCGGGAAGGGTATTTTTAAACATTTGGAGATTGCTATCTCCTCCAGGAAGCTCAGGGTGGATAATTTTCTTCCCCTTATGTATAAGATCTCCAATATGTTAGATGGTTGGAGTGCCAAGCTTTTGTCCTTTGTTGGTAGGTTAAAATTAATTAGGTTCGATATTTGGAGCTATATCACCTATTGGATTAGGAGATATATCTTACCTAAGTCCGTTTGTAAATTTATTGATAAAAATATTCTAGATTTCTTTTTCATGGTGATACTCAAGGTAAAAAACTGCATCTCATTTCCCGGAAAAAATCCTATTTTGAAAATGAGTATTTTGAATACTAAGGGTGAAAATGAGTATTTTGAATATTTTATCTCATTGAGATTTTGGGCCTTTAAAGCATTTATTACAAATTTTCTCTAGTAAACTATTTTCTCTCCATTCTTATACAAGTTTTAGATTACTCATCACAAACTTCATTTGTTAGTAAAGTCGAGTGTTATGACATATTTGAGTCCAATATCTTTCCAAGTGATTTATTTTATTAGAGCTATGTATGACTTGGTTAATAAACATAATAATTAAGAAGTGGTTGCAAAGTTTCTATTAGATTTAAAGACTAGATATCAAATTATCAGGGTGATAGTTGTGGTTCGGATATCGGACAGAGAGAAAACATCCGGATTTCTCTTTGTCTATAGTAAAAGCGTAGTCAAAGCACAGTCAAAGTACATCTTCTACATTAACTGCGCTTTTACTAAGACAGAGAAAAATCCGGATGATTCTCTCAGTCCGGTGTCCGAACCTAATAATTTCTCCGTTTATGATAGAGGATGCATACAATAGAAGTACTTTCAGTAACTGATCAACTAAACTGGTCTGAGTTGCCAGACTCATCCATCTTTTGACGAACCTTCATGATATAATCTTTAGCTTTCTTGTCGATGTCAGGCTCGGCATACCAGTTCGGTCGATCTTCATCGCTTGGCCTGATCTTGCTCGGGTGGCTCTGACTAGCTTCTGCCTCTTCTTGGAGAAAACGACTTCTCTTCTTGATGCAAAAGAAACTGAGAATGGTCTTCACTGCCATCTTTTTTGTTGTTCTTAACCACTCAGATAGAGCTTCTGTATAGTTGTCCATGAATATTTATAGTTGAAGACAGTAACAGACTTTGGTATATACTATACAGAGAAGGAAGAAAAGTTCAGGAATTCCTCCAGTAAGTTCCATACTACCAGCATAACGCCGTTACTTGTGCTATGCCTTTATCTTCATTCAAATGTTAGGCACTTTGACCAGACCAGACCAACACAGAGATTGACTCTGGTCGATAAATTCTTAAGAGGCAAGTATTCAGGTTGAGGCGTGGCACACAAGTTATTTAAATTTCAGAATAATATAAAGTTGCTGCTGTTTACTAAAGTTGCTGCTGTTCAGCCCCACCAGAAATATTCTTTGATTGTATCAATTCTAAGAAAGAAAGAATCAGACATTGACTGGTCCAACCTTCTTTGTTTGTTACAATTCTACGAAAGAGGGAACACATTTCCTTGGCGTCATCCCATACAATTTTATTGACTAGGAATAAGAGAGGGTGAAGAAATTGAATAGCTTTAAGAAACAATTCTTCACATTACAAGATTTTCTAGAGAAAATCGTAAAGTGTTTGAACAATTTCCTAGCACTTATATAGTATATTTTGATGAAATAATTGGGATAAATGTAAAAGGATTTTAATTTCTGAACACTTCATATTGGTGCTTGATTCCTCTATAATTAATATGTAATTGGGTACATCTAAAAACTGTGAACTAATATAATTTTTTTACTTGCAATTCCTTACAAATCCTTGTTGTGCGCCAGAACATTGCGGTTGTAGAGAGAGAGAGAATTTATGTGGAAAACTTAACTTTGCAAGAAGATCTAACACACACATAAATAAGGGATAGGTACAACAATCATAAGAGAGACCAAATTTTTATGTGGAAAACCTTGGAAAAGAAAAAATCATGGGGCCTGACCCTATTGAAACGATTCCACTAGTGTTTGTCATTGATTACAAATGATGCCCAACATTGACAAAATATAAAAAATATACATTGTATAGAATGCATTAAATGGTTCGGATTGGAATAATCCAATGGCAAGAGAGCTTCTCTTAAAACATCATTGGCATATTTGTTTGGTTAGCAAGATCGTAATTGGGTAACGGAGGTCTGAGGGACATTGGGGGGAAAAAAATGTTAGAGGGATCGTAGCGGGCAATGAAATTTAGAGGGATCACAGTCCAACGATGGTGATCGGAGGGGTCATAGTCAGGCGACGGTGTCGGAGGAATCGTAGCCGAGCGATTGAGGTTGAATGGTTCATAGTCAGATGATGGTAATCAGATGGTGGGGGTTGAGCGAAGACTCGACAATGGTAGTTGGACGTAGGCCCGACCAGGATAGTCGGGCAGAGATTGTCGGGTGGACATCTGGCAACGATCGGCAGGTGAAACTCCGATGGTTATGGCTAGGTGGCGTGGGTTCGCCATCGATTGTGCTCAAGTGGAGGGTCGTGATTCTTCAAGCTTCAAAGCCCTTTTAAATTGCAAGTTGAAGGTCCAACCCTCCAACTCACCCCATCATGTGGGAAATGGGGGCCTATTTATATATTTTTTAAATTGATATGCTCCATAAATTTCAAGAAGATTTGGAGAAAATTTGGATTGCTCCATCGGACGATCTATATTGATTCCCCTAATCTTGGATTGTTTCTTTAGGTAATATGTGCCTAAATGGTGTTTGAATCAAGAAATCTTGGATTCGTTGAATTAATGTCATTGAGCAGCTTGATTCAAATATAAGCTTGCCAAATTTGATCATTCAATCAATTACATAATGTCCTCAAGCTTCCAAATATGCTTATTTGGGCTCATTTGGGCTCAGATAGGACTAGTTTTGATATTGTTGGATTCATCTTATCGAGATAGTTAGTTCGATTATAAGCTTGCTAAAGTTGGAGTTCGAATGGTTTCAAATCAAACCTTGAAAGTTTCAAGTCAAATGTGCCTCGTTATTCATGCTCGATCAAGGTGAATTTTTGGGACGTATATATTAAATCCAAATTTGCCTAGTGGATGATGGCAGTCCATACTTTATGATCCAACCTGTCAACTGAAGACTTGTGTGCCAGGATGATGAAGGTAGAAACAAATAGGGGATGGTAGAGAATAGATTTGGGCAAAATCTTTAATGTCTTAAGTAGAAGTAAAAGGAAGAGAGAGGGGCTTGCTTTATCTTATAGAGGTTAAGATAAACAAAGAAAAACATCTCTTTATCTCTTCATCTCTTGTTGTTGTTGGGATCTCGTTGTGTGTTGTTCTTGAGATATATATTTTGTTGTTGGGATTAAGGGCATGAATTGTTTGTCCTTTGTCATTGGGATTAAGGTCTTGAGTTCCCCCCACAACCTAGAAGTAAAAGAAAGAGAGAGGGGCGTGCTTTATCTTATAGAGGTTAAGATAAACAAAGAAAAACATCTCTTTATCTCTTCATCTCTTGTTGTTGTTGGGATCTCGTTGTGTGTTGTTCTTGAGATATATATTTTGTTGTTGGGATTAAGGGCATGAGTTGTTTGTCCTTTGTCATTGGGATTAAAGTCTTGAGTCCCCCCCCCCTCATCATTGGGATTGAGGTCTTCTGTTGTGTGTCCTCCTTTTATATCCCCCCCCCCTATTTATATAGTTTGGAAAGTTATAGTAGAATGTGTATGTATTACAGTAGTCATATTATCGATCTTTGATGCAGCTCAAGTAGTTGTGCCAAGTGGATTACAGTATATAGAGACTGAGTGGATGTGATATAGGAAGTGGTCTGAGGTCGCCTCACTAAAGCAAGAGGGGGAGCGTGATGATTTTACGTTGATCTCTGAGGTCAGTGATGATCTGGCAGTGAGAGTTGCTTGTGGATGAGATGTGTGTCTTTAACTTGATTTTTTATGTCTTACATAGAAGACTTGATTTTGACTAAGATGAATAAAAAAATTTCTAACTGAGAGAGGAACTTTTGAGGTCGCCCCCACAGAGGAGGATGAATTCTTAAAGGAAGTTGCTGGAGGATATCCACCATGCTCTAGTGATATTCCCCTTCCTAGCTTCTGAGGGAGTCCTTTGAATGGACTATCCTAAGAAAAGGAGGGAATCCTCCTTCATTGTGACTTGAATGTAACTTGTTTGATACTTATAATAAGGTACTTGCAGCACTAGTAGTCATGGGTGTAAATTTAGTTCACTGATTTATTCAACTTTTTTATCATTAAATTTAAAAAAAATTCTGATAAATGAATCATAAATTAGAGAAAAAGCACGAGTAAATGCTAATTTACTACCCTGATTCTTAACGTCCATGTATCACTTGAGAATGAATGATCTCATCACAAGGTTTCTAAATAAATACTAGCTTTGTGAAAAACAAATATCTACTTTCTGCTTCAAACTCCTAAACCTTGCATAAATTTGGGCAAGATGGATCTTTCCTCTCTTCTTGGCATTTGTGCTTCAAGGAAGGTGACCTTCATGAGAGCACGAGCTGCTTTCAATATGGAGGCCTCAAATGTTTAAGAGGCTACACCGAGTAAGGTTGTTGTTAGAGAGGATGTGCGAGTATCCGTGGACTCGGTATATCTTATTATGGGTCCTCTGTTTCAGAAGATGTGTGTTGATATTGAGGATCTAGTTGTCATTAAGGAATGCCAGTCGTCTGGCATTTCTATGGTGACAAAGGAGACCAGTGCTCTTGTTTCTCTGGTTATGATTGAAATGTATGAAGAGAGGAATCACTTCTTCCCTTTTGAGATCATGCAAGAGTGCATGAGTGATGCTACTTTGAAGGAGGCGAGTTTGCCATAGTAGAATGTAGTAATTGATGATAATGACATCGTTGTTGAAAATGGTGTTGAAGTGGTCACTAAGGAGCAGACTGGAGGCAAGTTCCTTCAGTAAATGTTGAATTCCTTCTCGTATACCATGTTCATCGACCTTGCCCTTCCCCCGAAGTGAATTTCTTCAGAAGAAACCATAGGAAGTTTAGTTTCCTTGGACTTGGCGGTCAAAACTAGGGATATGGGTGAGCTCGATATGTGGGGAAAGGGAGTTGTCGCTCTGGTTGATAGTGATCTGAGATGTGCGGTGGCTTCACTGAATGATCAGATGTCGGGTGCGTGGTGTCATTAAAACTCAATAGAAGCTGAGTGGTGTACGATGCTTTGTTAGACAAAGTAGGAGGGGTTCCTTCAAGGTGTTCAATACATTGTGTATCTTGATAGGATGGGAGGATTAGCATCGAGTATGAAAAAAGATCCTTTGTTAGAACATATCCAATGCAATTCTTTTATGTGTTGAATCTATTTTTTTTTTTTTTTTTTGTTATATATTATTTTTTTGAACCTAGGGGTTTGAATAAAATCATTGGCTTCCTGAAGTGTCCTGCAAAAAGAGAAAATTGTTTTTAAAAATTGAGTTAAGTAGGATGAGGCGACAAGTGTGCCACAGATTTTGAGAATTATATCAGCGATGGTTGGGAGCGAGTGCGATTAGGTTCATCAGATCTTGTAATGTTGAGAGGGAATGGCATGAAATTCTACTTTGAATTTGTTTTGAGAGGTTTCAATCTCCGTGTGCCAGGTTTAGCTAATAAATATGAGAGGTAGGGCCCTAATAATGGGACCTTTGCTTTAACTTTTTTGCTTCTTCTAGCAAACATCTCTGTTGATATGTGTGGTCTATACAAGTGTGTGAGTAAATTCCTTAGTGAGAAAGGATTTCTTATTACTTCCCTTATGGAAGAGTACACTGAATATGTTTTATATTCTTTATGATTTGCTCATGCCAATTACTCTGTACAATCAGTGAAAGAAGATGAACATATTAACTCCATAATGGACGAGGAATTAGTCATTCTTGTTGATCACATGGAAATGGGGTTGCAATCCCACTTATGTGCCAAGACAAAGGAGATTCTAAATTTCTGTGGAATCGTTCTGGATCAACATTCGTTGAATTCTATGGTGGCAATTATTTCATTTCTTCTCTTCTGAAAGAACATGGCTTACCACAGTCGTTGAACTTGTTTAGCCATGTTTTTATGGAAAAGGCATCTCAGGAGTGCTTCATACAATTCTCCCATGTGTTTGACAAGGCTGTAGGTATAGCAAAAAAAGTGTAAGACTTGAAGATGATATTTATTGTCATTCTATGTCTGCCTGGTTGGAAGGTCTCTGGTGGTACTAAGAATGAAGAAGTTGGCCCTTCCTAGGCTATCTCGTGAAGTGCATGTAGCGTTGGTGCTGGCGAAGAATGAGCTATTGATCTTTAAGAGCCTATCAAAATATTTATAAGAATTTTTATGTCGAAGCACAAAGTCAAGGACCGAATAAATCATCCTGAAGTTTATATAAAGCCTGAGGTCAAACTAAGACGATTATGTCCACTGCGCGCAAAGATCTGGACTGATGACCCCTCACCACCAATCTAATGCAAGTCTAAAGGGTTTAAGTCACTGGCATTTACCTCTTTACCGAGCTCGCCAAAGAAAGAAGCACAGGGAGGAAGGTACAAAAATCTCTTAACAAGTTAGTAAAGACAAATCAGGTAATCCTTCATCAATGTCCACCGCACAAAGCATAGGAAAAAAAGGAACCATAACCTTAGAACATAAGCCAAATACATGAAAAGGGTTTCACTATTGACCCCAATAGGTGTCTAAAACCATGACACTCATAATTATCCCCAAAGGTATGAGATATTTTAAATATTTATTTGGGTAGACATTGCACTGCGTGCCGAAATTCCTAAATAAATATTTAAAATCTCATCAAAATATATGACTAAGAAAAGGGTATGTACCTGAGCCAAAGGCAACCATAAAAAATCTATGACACCAAAGTCCTGCAAGTTGGTGAATTTATAAAGCTCAGGCAAATTATGAACAACACATGCAATTATATAGTAGAAATATTGCATCCATACATAATGGCGGCAAAGAAAAATCTTGAGTAGTTATAAATATGCAAGAAATTAAAGTGACTCTAGTGTCAAAAGAAAATAAAGGAACGACAATGATACCTATAAGTGTCAGTTTATAAAGTTATACTCTAAGGACCTAAGTATAAAATACTCTATCACTATCATATGAGTCCCTACTTGATTGAGGCAAATATGTCAATCATATTACTGACAATAAGTGCATTTAGAGACCTAAAAAAAACAAAAAACTAGCTTGGCATCTAAATAAACTCTTGGAGATCCACTAGATCAAACCCCCCGTTGTAACATTCAGAACAAATATTTGAATGTCTATACGATTAACCAACATGCAACAAATTTGATTCATATAGACGCGTATCACATTTGTTGAGATACATTTATTGACCTCTATGCCTCGAAACCACACTACGCAGTAACCACGCTCAAAATCACGCGTACCTGTCTGGCGTCCTTCTCCATACGAAGCTCGCACGTCTACGCCTCCTTGTCTCCCATGATCTCTACGATCCACTCATCCTACAGACAACTCCCATTCACACTATTAAGATGAAGGCAATCGAAGCCCTTGATTCCTTCCGAAAGCCCTGAACTCCACTTGCTACGAGCCCTTTGGCAGTCGAAGTCCTCTTCCCAATCTCCGTCGACCAGCGACTTCCTTCCAAGCAAGTTCTAAACTCGAGTCGTCTGACTTGTTCGAGCTCGACAGAACCTAAAATCGATCTAACCTTACACTCAACAGATGCTTCTTCCCTCACATGAAGCTGATCCCTCCGATCCATTTCCATCCGAAGTCCCGATTGGACACCCCAGCTCATGCCGACCTCCAACAGCCGCAAGCCAAACCTCTGATCTCCTCCCTCGACCGAGTCCACTCCATGAACCGATCCAGGAGAACTCCCACTCCAATCCAGTCTCGTTTCCACTCAAGCCACTAACTCCAGCTTCGACCACGATCCACCCTTCAACCTGCGACTGAATCCCTTCTAACCGACCACACCTATTCGAACCACCCGCAAACCCCACTGCCAAAGCCGCCTTCAATCGAACCAACCTGCCTCACTGAAAATCTGAAATTCATGACCTCCGATCCTCACCTGACCCCATCACTTACTTGCTCCAGTCGAATCACCCGATCCAGCAAGTCGCAAACCTCTATAACCAAATCTTCCTAACTCGATACATCCCCCTTCTTCCTCTACTCGATTAACACAGTCGTCCAAGCCCTTCTCTAGGCCGCACATAACCCGTTCCTCCCCACTGTCATCCGATCCAGCCAACAGAGACAAAGGTTAATTTTTTTTATGATTATTGTTAATATTTATTACCTTTATTATTATCTTTAATATTAATGGTTTAAAATCTGGAATATATGATCAAAATCCAAATTACAATAGAACAAGGATGTATTTTGAATTGTTTTGGATAATTTCATTTTGTAACTTTAAATTCTAGATTAATATAAAATATACATATCTAAAATTTTAAATTTTAAATTAAAACTTATATAATTTGTTGTTATGGATAAAGTTGGGAATATTATAGAGTTTGTTTAGGAATTAATTTCCATCTATTAAGTAGTCAATTTAAAATAAATAAGATCTAATGTTAAATTAGTTTCTGCTATAATTTTACATACAAACAGGTTCAGCCAAAAAATTATCTCCCATTCTTCTCCTATTTTTGTTTCATCGTGGACACATATAGCAAAAAACACCATCACAGTTTCTAAAGCAAACTCTGGCAGTGCTGTAGAGAACGAATTTTTATTCTATGCGGAGTCTGGACTAACAAAAATGTGTCATGTCAACTCAAAAGTGTACCGCACTCAGTACCGAGCATGGTACCAACGTTCGGTACAGAGCATGGTACCGACATTGGTATCAAGTGCGGAACGAACGGTTCTCCCGCCGTCCGATTGTCCGCACATAATAATCTCTCATGGAGAACATATTGTAGCAACGGTGAGCCCAATGTGGCAAACGGTACTGGTATTGTGGCACCGCTGTATAAACTCCTGCTTTCGGTGTTTGAGGTGTTACCAGCTTCTGCTCTTATCCATGAATATCTAGCTGCTGCTTTTGCCGTCGACGAGTAGCTGTCTGGTGCAAAAACAGCAAAAGTACGTGCTTCCCAGCATGGGAAAATAATTTTGATTGTTGTTTTTAACAAGCCAGATGAAGATCCAGCCGTGGGTTTGCTTTCGGCTGAAAGAATATTTAATAAAATGGAGAGAAATTTTATTGTCCACATTAAAAAGAGGCAAAAAATTGAGTGGTGGAGACATCCAGGCGGCAAAATAATGTTCTAGGTACATGCATTCAATTAACAGATATAGATCAATAGAGATCCACTAAAAATTTTCTAAAATATTTATCAACCCATTCTAACCTCTTATTATGAGCTTACAGAATAAAGTTAAAGAAGTTCATTACGGATTAAGTTGGTTAGAGAACATCATTCCGTAATATATGATACAAACAAAATGAGGGAATAAAAATATCATCAGAGAGTAGTTTCTTGTCTTGGAGACTTGCCATGTCTTGGAGACGCAACAGAAGATAAGAAAGAGACTAGCCAAAAAGATGAAGAAAGTCAATCAATAGAAGAATGGCCATCAAAAGGTGATTTAGGGGAAGTTCAAGTAGCTAAAATGTTGAGAATTCTACTTGATAAAGTATATAGAACATCCTAAAAGAAATGGCAGAATAAGAGGCAATGCCAACAACAATTTTGCGCAAAAGTACACCATGAAGTTTCATCATCAAGCGATTACATTGATAATAATTTTGAAGGAGGAGCAAGTATTTGTGAAGTCACCTCATGTCATTTATTTTCATATTGCAAATGAATTATGCCTAATCTTGATCACTAATCAATCAAGCCGGGCAAACAGTATGAAGAGAGCAAAGGTAGTAAAAGGAAAACCCATAAATCATTCGACAACAATCTCCTTTCTCCAAAAGAAAGAAGAAATGAAAATCTGTGTTGGCCCTTACTCTCAAAAGCAATGCACCAACAAAGATAAATGATCATTATTAGATAGTTGGCCAAATGAGAAAAATGTTGAAAGCTGCACAATTGACTCTTAGCGGATAGAAAAATATGGAAAAAATTGGCATTATGGTGACAACGCCATGCTAAATCCAATCGACAAGTTGGATCCATCTCTATCTTTAAAGGCATTTCAGAAGGTTAAAGTAGCACAATCATTCTCAAATATAGATACATGAGAGAAGTTGTTCATCTCTAGAACGGAGATCAAAGAAGAGGGGATCAATGCCATCATCAATATCGACAACTAGAATAATTTCACTTTTTTGTGATAAAAAAAACTTTATTCAATAAAAGGGTAAGTACAACGACAGATCAACACAAGACAGAAAGAGAACCAAAACCAGATAAAAAGGCGAACCAGCCAGACGGACTCAGGAACTTACTACAAACAACAACCCCCTATATCAACTAGGCAAGAGCCATCCATTGGAGGTAGTAGACAAAGTGCCAACCCACAAAAACTAGAATAATTTCACTCATGTCAATTTGGTGCATAAATTAGGGTTAGACAACATAAACCACCCCCAAATACACCCTTCAGTTAAATTCAAAAGTAGCTAGAGATTAAGACTCGTCATTAGTGTTGCATGAAGTTTGCAATCACCAAGGATTATATCAATGAGATGATATGAAAGGTGGTTCCACTGGCAATTAGCCATCTTGGTAGCTCAAACCTTCATGCTAAGTATGCCTACATCGATGAACTCATCAACATTTGCTCACATATGAAGGAAAAACCTTTCCATTGAAAAAACTATAGATGGCATACATAGTAATTCTAGAGCAAGCTGGTAGATGCAAACTATAAATTTATATTGATGTTAGTATGCCCTAGTGAAGAAGAAATGAAAAGCCACGGTCTATCTATCTTATGGATAAAAAAGTAAACAGCAAATGTAAAAGTTGATTGAAGAACAAGCTATATAATCGATCTGTAACACACTACCACCAAATCTATCAATGTATAGAATCTTGATGATCAAGATATACACAACCAAAATCAAAGCGATCAAAGAGCGTTCAAGATCATGTGAAGCATATTTATTAATCAATAATCATGTATCATAATGCAAAGGATCCATATAGCTATAGAGCATAGTGTAGAGAGTAAAGCGACGCATAGTATTTTTAAAATAACGTGAAACACTAAGAATTCATGAATACTTTATCAAAAATTTAACAATAAAAACAAAATTACCTTAATCCTAAAAGTAACAATTAATATCATATAAATAGAATATAATATAGTTTTAATACATTAAAAATATACATCAAAATCCATGCAACTTACTAATATTATATAAATTTCATAATGGAATCATAAGAGTTCATGAGATTGAATTATTCAGGTGAAAGCCATTATATTTTCAGAATATAGAGGTGAAGCAAAAAGAGTAGAAAATAATTTCAATGAACTTGAAATAAACATGACTAAATACCAACTCTTGACCTGAATGAATTAGCTCTCAATCTTAAAATCAAACCTCATTGATTCAAAACAAAACATTCAAAAATCATCCTTCATCCAACCCCTTAGTTTAGAAATTCAAAAGTATAGTTTTAATGGCAAAAAGGTAAAATTTCAAATGAAGTTTAAAAGAGAAGGGTAAGTAGATTAATGAATGTTATGAGCAATAGCAATCATCATTAAATTAAATCTTAGCACAATATGCACTAATCCTTAAAAAAGATGCAATATTTCAATCTATCATATTTGAATATATTTCACTATCAAAAGTGTTTCCTTAGCCTTATATCCAATAATTTGATAGTAAAAATAAGAGCATGTAAGAAAAGGCCACTCACTTCAACCAGAGGAAAAGCTTTGGGAGATTAGTGAATATTTAGATAACTCAAAAAAGTGAAGATGATTATTATAAGGGAAGTATTATATGGAAAAGAGCATTTCTCTTTTTTTTTTTTTTGGGATAAAAGAGAGAAAGGAGAAAAACACATTAAACTAAAATAAAGGCAAAGACATCTCTAATCAGAGGCGCCAATAATAAGGTAGCTATGTAGCGATTCTATAAGCTCCACAATGGACTGCCGTACAACACCTGAATATTGCAAGATAAAATCCTACATTTAAAGGAAGATAAATACCTCTACCTCTTACAAACTTGTCATGTCCTTCAATTAGATAGCAAAGCGAAAACATTTGCATAAGAGTTGAATTTTGTAATTAAAATACTCTCATTATGCTATCCAAACTCTATAATATTTTTCTTAATCCATACAATTTTGTTTTGTTTTACCTTACCATACAAATAGTATAGAAACTATGCGCCTATAGGTTCTAGCGCATAAGTTATTTTTACATTATTGGCGTGTATGGCACCGTTTTTCAATGACCCGGTTAAGAAAGTAGAGATATTAGATTTAACTTATGTTAAGAAAGGTAGAGATACACCTAAAAAGACCTAGTTAGAAAATATTAGATATGATCTTTCTTTATTAGATTTAAACGAGATTTTAAATTTCAATAGGACACAATGGAGAAAGAGGATTCATATAGCCGACCCCACGTAGTGGGACAAAGGCTTGATGTTGTTGTTGGCATGTATGGCATGATTACACAATGCACCTTCATATAACAAACATCATGAAAATATCAAAAGGATCATGTTCATTGGAGTTTTAAAATCTAATTTATTGATGAAAATGGCTAGTATTTTTAGTTTTTACATCACATTATTGAAAACAAAAAGAAAGCGCCTACCATCGAAGATGAGGCGTCAATCAAAGGCTAGAGGCAAACAGTCTAGAACATTGGGTCAAAATCAAGATTACAATAGCATATTGATGAATTTTAAATTAGTTTGGATAAGTTTATTTTTAATTTTAAAATTTGGAATAAGAGCATATATTGTAATTATCTAATAAATTGAAACAACCTACTTTGTTATTATATATATGGTTGATTATATTGAGGAATTTATTTATGAATTTACTTTCTTCTATTGTAGAATCAATTTAAGATGGATAAGGAATGTTTTTAATTAAATTCCTACTATAATCATACCTATAAATAAGATGGAACCCTAAGATGAAATTCAATCAAAAAATGTTCTCAAAAACTTTCATCTTCTATTTTTTCTCTCAACCATTGGCACGATTATCGTAGCAAATGCGGCAAGCAGTAGCCAACAAAGATAGCATTGTAGCATACAAGCTCACTATGCTAGCATAGCCACTTAGAAACTTAAGCAGCTGCTCTTTGCTTGTATAGTAACTTGCAGTTGCATTTATTCATGAACATTTTTTTTTCTACAGAAAATAAGGGTTGGAACAACAACTAGATGTTGTCCAGTAAAAAATAATGAGAGTGCTTTCTATCCAGCATAATAAAATAATTCAGATTGCCATTTTAAGCAAGCCAGGAGAAGGATCCAGCAGTCGGCTTGCTACTCAATGCAGGAAGACTCAAAACAAAGAGAATTTCATATCCATAACAAGAAAGAGGCAAAAATTGAAAGAGTGAGTCATCTACAATGTGAAAAATGCTCGAGATAATTTTAATTAACTGATAAATTAATTAAAAAGCATCAAAAAAGTCCTAAAGCATTTTATAATCCATTCTAGACTTTAATTATAAGCTTACAAAATAATGTTATGAGGTTGACTACAAATTATATAGCAAAAATATTTAGATGGGGAGCAAGGAAGAGCTTAAATAAGTACTTTCTTATAGGAATTCCAGCAAGAAATTTGTCACAACCCATACTAGCTCAAAAAGCATTCACTCGCAACAAGAAGTTCATTAAACAGAGTTGAATTTATATGGAAGGAAAAAACCTAGAGCAATGTAGTCGAAGGATCAGGATCATTTCAAATTACAAACTTAACTAGATCTTCTCCAATGACCACAATAACTGAAATTACTGATTCAACAATCCAATTTATTTTGGATAGGCAGGATTAATTCTTCCAAACGGATTTAGAAAAACTTAACCCTAGGCAAACAATATTGATTGTTTGGCTGGGATAACAACACGTGGAGTGGTAACTATAATAATTGGAGTAGATTTGAATTTTTATACCAAACAAGGTTCTATTCTTGCATATTTATGTTCATGTGAATTCACACAAGGATGTTGCAGCCATTGTGTTGTATGTTTGATGGATTTTGATGGAATAATTCTTATGAGAAATTTGTAATAGGAAATCTAACCTATAGAGGCAGAGAAATGCTTCCAAACAAAAAAAAAGTCAACAGATCTTGACCGTATTTGCTTATCTTGCAGAGGAGTGTAATGAAGAAAAAAAAAATGATGGGATAACAGCACATCTTTATACAGATATGTTGTTGAAAATTTGTTGATTTAAATGGGCGTAAAACACAATTCTCATGGCCAAATACAAACGGTAAGAATTTTACAAATGTTTATGATCCATATTTTGGCTCACTGTTTGAGAAAATATAACAATTAAACAGGAACTACCATCAAAACAAGCACTACATCAGTTTGGAGAATCTATGATGCACAAACACGAACACAGCGACATGGATACGACATGACACGGACACAAGATATATCAATTATTGAAAAAATACGAAACGGACACGGGTTGGAAACAGTATTATAGTTTTTTTATATATTTTAAATAGTGTATAAAAATTGAATAAGTATAATATTAAAAATAATTTAGAAATAATAAGTATTTAACTAGAATTTGTGATTAAAATTATTAATATTAGAATGTAGAGAGTCTATAATCAATGCCTTGTATCAGGCATCGAGAGAGGAGACAACAGTGCTGTCGAAAGTCGGACGTTGATGTTATGCAGTATGTATTAGGTGCTGATGTCGAGAGGGCATCTGTCGTCAATGTTAAGAGGGTATTGGTCGTCAATGTTAAGATGACGTCGGACAAATATGAGCTATCAAATTGTCCATGTAAAAATTACTAGCGTCAAGCATCAACGTCAAGACAGTGTCAAACTTTGATGTTGAGGTGGTTTTGAAATGTCGATATTCTAATGACGTCAGATGTCAACGTTGAGATGACTAAATTTTTTCATCAGGTATATTGTGAAACCAAAGTCGTGACCTGCCAGTGAGAAATGAAAATGAGAATATTTCATAAACGGGGTATTGAGTGCGGACGATTTATTTGGTGTTGTGGAGAGAAAATAAAAAATTTAGTCTTTATATTTTAAATAAATAAAATTTTTAATTTAAAAAAATTATAAAATATTTAAGACACTTGTGTCAAATTTATATTTAATATTTTTTTAATCAGATACATTTTCAACATGTCTGACACATGTTAGAGGTGTTTCGGACGAATGTCTTGTCAGATACGTATCGGACACTACACGCCTATTTGAGGAGAAGTGTCAGTACAACATAGTGGAGAATTTTCACATCTGAAACTTATGACATCAAGAGTATCCACATAAATATAATGAAAAAAAAACATACAGAATAGCGGTCAATAAATCTTAAGTGAATAATAGAAGTGCATTACTTGCATATTTAATATTCAATAATCAATGTTGGCAGAAGAACTAGAATAAAATCATCATCATCTCCACAGGACCACAAACTTATGAAAGCACATCAGATATATAAGGATGTCCTAAATTTTGAGGCATTATATATGAAATTATACCGATCAAGTTAGGCTATATAGGCCCAAACATATAAAGCAAATCAAACATATGAGCAAATAAATGCACAAGTGTAAACTGTCTCCTGTCCCTCTCATAGAACCTGAAGAGTTTTGGAGTAAGTGCTTAAAACTGTTTTTGTGCCATCCATTACAGCCTGAATATCCCTAATGCCGTATCAAAAGAAAAATATGCACAATAATTATATGCAAAAAATAGAGATGGTTTCAAATTGTAGAGAAGCGCAATCTTCCATCTTCCAACCATTTTCTGGGTCATCCTATCAAAAGACAATTACGACCAGGCAGGATTTAAATAACATGGAGAAAGCTACGTCAGAAAATTTTTACTGTCTCAATAGGTAGATTATTGAAACTAACAAGAGCAGCAAATGAAGGTACGGTTCACTTATCAAACAAAGGTTAGAATTTCTCCAATCAATCACCAGCAGATGGCGTTGATGACTTGAGCTCGTCCAAAGTCAACTTTATCTGATCCCGCATGAGCTCTATCCGTTTGAGGTACACCTCTAGCTCAAGAATGTTCTGATTTCTCCACTTCTCATCAACTGGGAGATTCCCTTGCAAATTTCCAATTCCCAATTGCAAAGGATTCATCCCAAGTAAACCACCACCACCAAGGCATCCAATCCCAGGTATGAGCCCTCCCTGAGGCCCAGTCATTGCAGACTGCAGGAGCTCCTTAAATAACGGCGATAAGCAACTCTTCACAGTTTCCTCAATAATGCTTGGAATTGGAACAGAAAATGGTGGATCCGGCGGCGCAGCTATCGGAACCTCCACAGCCACCCCAGCAGCGGCAGCGGCGGCGGCCGCTGCCGCGGCCGCTGCAGCAGCAGCAGCAGCAGCCTCTTGTTCAGAATTCCTAATCCTTATTCTTCTTTTCGAAGACCTTGATAGTTTCCTATCTGAGCTCAGGGAGCCATCAGCTGCAATAGTGCCAACACCAAATCCAGAATCAAATTCCACAACAGCAGATGAAGGATTGGGTGTGAACTCATCATCTTCGCTGTCTCTGCTGCGCTTGATGCTGGCACTCCAGATCTTCCTGGAGATCTCAAAGGTGGCTTGCTCGTGGGCGCTCTTAAAGGCAAACTCCTTGCCCGAAACCATGCGGTTGACGACGTTCCGATACTTCTTCTTCAGACGACGGAGTTTCTCGATGAGCTGATTTTTGTTGAACTCCAGCTGTAACTGCTTCTTGATCTGCTCGTAGAAAGGACCGGTGTCGTACTGGTGAGATGCGTGGGTCGTCCCCCGCTGTGTTGTGAACTCTAAGAACCCTTGCAGAATTGTGATCTCATCCTCGTCGGTCCAAAGCCGCTGGAACAGCCTCCGTGAATCGTCCACCGAAGCCGCCGACGCCGCGCGCCGAGATTCCTCAGCCGCTGACACGATATGCGCAGGTGGAGGAGTAAACACGTCGCTTTGCGAGATGGGGACAGCCTTAATCGACCCGTTCTGAGGGGCTGTTCGCGTTGACGCGGCGGCATGGTTAGGGTTAGGGTTGAGGAAAGTGATGGGAGAATTGGATTCTTCTTTAGGACGAAACGGCGGCTGAGAGTGCGGCGGCGGTGACACATCGGGAAACTCTTCCTCATCATCATCCAGGTCGTCTTCCATGTCGCTGTCATCTCCATCACTGTCGTCAAGTTCGTCGTCTTGCTCAAAGACGCCTCGTTCTTCTTCCTCCACCGGCGGCATCGCTTGCTACCTCTCTCGATCTCTAATGCTCCCAAGACGGCACCTCGCCTTCTCCGAACCGCGCCGTCCGCACTGCTCCCCTGGTTCGTAATCGATAGTGGATCGCAACCAAAACGGCGGAATTGGCGTTTTATTTAAGATTAGGGTTTAGAAGCCGAGCCGACGAGTGGCCCGCTAGACCCGAGCCGATGCACAGAAACTATCAGCGGCATCCAATCAATTTTATCCGTTTGATTGAAATCATTCTGAGTAGTAGGAATTACATCCGTGGAGATCCCCAAAAAGGTCAAAATTAAAATTAAAATTAACTATCTATTATTATTGGAATATTATAATTAAATTTATTGCGCGAAAAATACAGTGAATAGCAAATCCTTATTTTAGAAATTTTTTTAAAAAAAGATATATATATATATATGATATTTTTTGAAGCATAGTTGACTTACTAAATAATTTCATATTTAATAGATATATTTGTGAAAATTAAAATTATAATTACCACTTTGCCCATATAAGAAGATTGGCTGTTAATATATATATATATATTTCCTTTTATAAAAAATTTAGTATTTTTTGGTATGTTCTCTTAAGAAAATTTTGAGTGATTAGTGGTCAACAGTTCTTGCACTATATTATTATCATAGAAAATTGATTGGGGCATTGAAGGAGTGAATTCTCTAGCAAGTTTGATACTTTTAGAAGGATAACTCAGTGATATATATCCTTCCATAATTGTTTTAATGAATGTATCCTTTTTTTTTTTCGCTCAAATCTAATACTTATTTTTATATATTTTAGGTAGTTGAAATGGAGCTTTATTCTCAGCTTGATATCTTTGTAAAATGTTAACAATGGTAAATATTAGGCATTGTCATTGGTATTGATGCCAAAGAAATCATTCAAGAAAAGTTGTAGCTAAAATAGTAGTTACATTTTTATAGATTTCAAACAAAGGTAATGATCTAAAACATTGGTCTTAAAGTAATTTTGTTTGTTACCACATAATTTTTGAATATCTAAATGGAAATGTATATCTAATTGATGTCTCCCAGCCATATATTTATGATGTGGCACAAGGTGCTAATGAAGAAATAAAGGGATCAACTACTTGATCTGAAAGAGCTGGTTGATATACAAAATAATCTGTGCTCAAACTTTCTAAGGGAGGAACTCATCTATGAAGAAATCATTCATTGCCTAATAGTGCTAGGAACAAGATTGAAGAGAGGTGATAATATTATGAACAACAGTTTTTGGTTTAGGGTCTTACTACCACTTTCATAGCATGACAGGTGTTTATTTATGCTCGCCTGCTACTAAACTAGCATTTGAGTGACATCACATATGAACACATTATGCTCAACGATGCTATTTAATAACATATGAATATTGATAGGGTAAGCTCCTTCACTCCAATATCACGCATAAATGAAATGCAACCATGCAGGACTAGGCTACCCTACTCTTATTTATGGATTTTGCATGTAAGCTAGCATCTCAATAAGTGCTTTCAAAATAAGTGCTGTTCCCAAAATATATACTTATAAGGAGAAACATGTAGCATATTAGACCTCGTTATGTATAATGATCCCATTTTATAATAGATAATTTGTCTATTTTTAAACTAATAAGAACCTTCTATGTTTTCTAGCATGTATAAATATTATGCATGGGGGCACTACAACACTGTGATAGTAAGCGTTCCGGTGTTGCCCTCCCTGTATTGTGTCTTCTAGATTGAGCGATGCAATGATGTTAGAGAGTTGTTTTATGACATCCTTTGCTATAGGATCTAGTAAGATTTTTGTCCCTACCTTTGTGTGTCTTCATTTGTCATTTAAAGGTCTAGAATTGAGGTGGATAAGTTTAATATAAACATAAAAAATATCTAAAGAAGCATCGTGGCGATGTGATGCGGCACTCTTTATTTGGGGGAGAATTTTTCAGTGGTGTTGTAATCCTAATATAGAGCACCATGCCACTGAGCTCTATATTGAAGACGTTTAAGGAAATTTAGAATGTTTTAGCCAAGCATCAGAGTGCTGCATATTGAGCACTATAGTGCTAGCCACTAAAATATTATTTTATATATATAATATTCCAATCCATTTCATTTTACTCGCTCACCCCTTAGCTTGCTAGTGAAGGAAAGGAGAATAAGAAGAGAAAAACAGGAGAGAAAAACAAGGAGGGGAGTTGAGAAGCTACATTGCAAGATTTATCCATCAAGCTAGTTAAGAGATTCGTTCTACTTGAGGTAAGCTCTTGATTTCCTATTTTTTATTTCAATTCTAGTATTTTTGCGAGAAGTTATGAATTAAAATATATTTTTAACGAGTATTACAAATCTTTCACAATGAAATTGTAGGTATGCTATAATGGGCTATATTTTGGTCATTTTAACTATAATGAATCAATATTTCACTTGCTAGTTTCATTTATATAAAATTTTATTTTTATTATTATTAAAAATGGTAGTTCTGGTACTGGTTGTAATTCATAAAAAATACTAAAATGACATTTTAAAGACTCCTTATAAATGGTTTTTTAAATGCTAAATATTCAATGTGCAGTTGAATTTTACTTGTATCATCCTCTAAAGTAGTAAACATGTGTTGATGTTCATGTTTAATATTATTCATATATGCTAATTCTGTTAAACTTTACATGAATATTTATGTTATATGTTGGAAGTTTTGATATGGGAGACTATTAAAGTCTATCTGTAGCAGTCAAACTGTGGACAGTTTTTTCTACATCAATCAAGCTGAGCCACCTAATTGGCATTGATTTGAAATTGAAACAGATGTTACTAGCTGAAATATGAACGGCTAGTTCTATTACTGAATCATGATAATCAGCATTGGTTCAACTTATTCTTATGCTATACATTTTAAATATTTTTATTTTATTTTTAATATTTTATCATTTTAAATAATAAATTTAACAAAAAAATTTAAAACTATCAATGCAAGTCCCAAGCTCATACGAAGAAAACGAGTGAACTTTTAAAAAAATTAAATCGAGCCCCATTATAAAAATTTTTTAGCTCCGCCACTACAACCACCTGGAGCCTGTGACGACCTGTGATGCGGACGACAGACTCCACATCACGCCTCACGCAGACGCGACGTCGCGATTTGACGCAGATGTGACCTAGCGGGCACTCGGGCAACCCAGTGGGTTTGCGAAACGGGTCATTTCGGGTTGACCCGCGAGTTGTCGGGTCAACCCGAACCCGACCCACTCTTCAAACGGGTTAAAAATCCAAACCCGGACCCGACCCGTTTCGCAAACAAGTTGACCCAAACCCGGATTTTTTCTGATCGGGTTCGGGTCGGGTCAAAAGTTGACACCCCTCAGCATCACCATCTTAAATATATATAAACCTTCATTAGCTAAAAAAAATGATGATGCTAAATTGATTTCAAGACCACAAACAAGAACACCCCGACATCAAACAGTGTTGTCTCTCAACACAACTTCACCAGTCTAAAACGATATTCGGAGTCCAATTAGAACGCATCACATCATCAACACAGCTATTTACTGGGTGGCATAGCACATTTTGATTGGCCTCCAGAGTTCGGCGTTTACATGTAATAATTTCTCCTATGCTCCAAACCCCCAAGCTTTCTTCACCCAACAGAAATTGATCAACTGGCAAGTTATACACGAATAAAAATTGCCGTTTAAAAACATTTTACCAAAATAAGCATAGCATTGATAACATATCATTATCCATAAGCTTAGATAATATTATTATACAATATTTACCCACAAAACCATATCAGCGACAACTTGTGCATTAGTTCAAGCAAAGCCATCACGCTTGAACTTTGGCTTATTTGTTCTATGTTACACAGATGATACGACTGATACACATTTAGAAAGTGATTCTAATCCACACGAACGCACTCTCAAACAGATTTTGCAAAACCAATCTTTGTATCTTTAAAATCAAAAACCGTGTGGTATGCACCCATGAATACATCTCCAAGGATCCTATACCAAACATTTCAAATATGAGAAGTAATTTAAATGATTAAAAGCTACAGGAACTAGTATAGCTTATGCATGCGTACCAGAGGGGCCCTCTTGGTGGAGGTATATCAAATGCCGTGAATCCGCTAATGCAGATGGAAGTGTCTGCCTGTTCCACCTTCAAAACATACTGGAAAGGAAATAATACTAGCGGTTATATTAAAACTAGAGAAGCGCCTAAACATTGAAAGAGAAATATGACAGAAACAACCTATATAAACTATAGTATGACATTTTTTTAATGCAATTTGCAATTATAACATGTTGAGCCAATCGTAAAAACAAATTTATACGAGGGCGAATCCGGCCTTAATTTTCAGGGGGGGCAAACTTATAAGTAAAAGTGTAGAGTTTTTTTTTTCCCATAAATATCCTTACTACCAAAATTTGTTCCAAGAGCGCTACCTCTCGACCTGTATTTGGTCATTGTTGTACGCTTCGCAGATATGTCGGGGGTCCAAGGGGGCAGCTCCCCCTGGCTGGATTCGACCTGCCCGGTCATGTCGGGGGGTCAAGGGGCAGCGCCCCTGCGAGGGTTTCCGGGGGCAACTCGCCCGAAACAAATTTTGGTTGTAAGGATATTTTTTGGATTCTTTTTACTATTTCTCTTTGTATTTGGTTCATCCTTCCCTAACAATAACATCACTACACAATGTGTTTAATTATGTTGGGGCAATTGCCTAAAGATCATGGTATTTTAAAACTTTTAGGGAGGGCAATTGCCTAAAGACCCCTGTAATAAAGATTTAAAAATACATGGAATAGGACAAATTACCTAAAGAATTATATAATAAAAAAAATTTTACTTTTGCCAGGGGCAATGCCGCCCCCCCAGCTCTAAGGTGAATCCGTCCATGATTATACCAATAACAAAGCTATTCATCCTCAAACACCATGGTCCATAAAATTACACCAGCAGATACATCATACATAACTGGTCATGATGGAAATGACAGGTTAAGTTATCCCATCAAGACAAGCTCTACAAAAACAAGAGTTCATGAGGGAAATACTGTCGGCTTCAAGTTGTAGACTTTTCAATCCAATGTTATCATAATCATCTGCCATTCCTAGTTTCTTATTCAAAGGTGCTTTTATTCCTCAATATTGTTTCTTTAAGCTTTTGTTATAATTTATCGTCTATCCCTTCTTTCTTTGCTTTTTATCCCATCCGACACAACAAATATAAAGAAACAAATATATAATATTAGTTAACAACGTGCCCCTGTTTCCTTGGGACTAGATATAAGATGTCGATTTTAGGAATATTAGTTGCAAGATAAGATAAAAAGGAAAATTAGCGGGATTAAAAAAAAATAATATTAACATTAAAACATAGAAATTATCATAAGCTTGCAGCATACCTGTTCGGGAGTCAGAATAAAGCTTTTGCCTGCAATTGTAAATGAGACATTTGGCATGCTTGCTAACTGCTGGCAATCCACGGCTGATTCTCCCATTGGACTTGGAAGCCTTCCACATAGCTTGAGAAGATTTGAACATCATTGAGAAAATCAATCATTTCAAGAAATATGTATCAAAATATATATTATACATGAATATTAATTTGTGTGCAAAATAATAAGCCTTAGTAAGCAAACCTCATTAGCATAGTTCAATATTAGTTCCTCAGTTTGATTCTGACGGAGCTGATTCTTAATCCACACTACGGCCATCTCACAAGCAGTACAGAACAAATCCGCATTACGAGAAGAAGAGTCCATGTTTTGCTCAGCAACCACAGATTTAATGCCAGCGCTGTACAAAAGAGGACCTCAATAATGAATAGAAAAGCCAGAGATATCAAAATCCTCAACACTATAATAGGAAACGAGCTGATACAACTTTCGAAGTTTTAACAAACCTGGTAGACGAAGTTCCATCAAAGACACATATGCCGATTTGGCTGCATACCTTCTCTGGCCGTGTCTGAACAAGCGGTTATACAGATTAGAAATAGAAAAAGTGGGTAAGCTACATTAGTTTTATAATGACGAGAATATAGATCTTTTTCGTTCAAGTGACGTTGTTAAAAGAGCAAACCTGTGCATTGAGGAGTTCCAGTATCATCTTCCCGTATTGTTCAACAATTTCTTTACATTCAATGCTGACAATGCCTTCTGCACCAATGGCATGATTGATTTGTGCAATAACCGTCTGGTACAGACAAAAATGATGAACAAGTAGCAATTACTTGAAAGCACAAACAAGCAGTAAATCACATCATATTTTAAAATTGATTATAATCATGCAACAAAATATTGTGCAAGGAGATTCTTGAACACAATATAGAATAATAATTATAAGAAAACCATCAAAAGAATTTATTTTCTTAAGATAAGATGGTGGAATTTGAAATGCGAGGAATTGATAATCTTTCAAAATAGCTGATGGGTTTAGAATGGAATTTTTTAGTACAGTAAAACCTAATGTGAGATAAAATAGCTACTTCATTAAAAAGATAACCAATAAATTTTTAAGAGTCTAGAAACAGATCATAAATTGATAAGGAGAAATTATGGAAAAATAACGAGAGAAAAGGTTATCAGAAAAAAGAAATGCACTTGTAAAGGGTGGAAAAAACGGAATACTAATAAGGCTTATAATATTTATAAAAAAAAATATAAGTTTTGAAATGACTGTGGTGAGAAAAACAAAAACTAAAGCTTTGATGATTATAAAAAAGGCTTGGCATTAAAAAGAAAGAAAAGAAAATCTCTTGAATAGCTAAAATAAAAGATAAGAGATCAAGAGATTTTGATCTAAGTTATATGTATTGAAGTGAAGATAATAAGATATTGGTTATAGATGAAGACATCAAGGAAAAATGAAAATGTTATTTTGAGAATTATTAAATAAAAAATTTAGGAAAAACTTTATTTTTGAAGAGCAGAATAGATAATATAATAAAATTTATTATAAATTAATAAAAAAAATGAGTTGCATAAATATATTACCGGGTCTGTATGAGATATTTATATATCAAACTTCGAAAGATTACATGGAAGATTTTGTTAATTGGTTAACAAATCTTTCCAACAGAATTTTGAAGAGAGGATGAAGAATAATTAGGGAAGAAGAAATTTGGTACTAATATTTAAGGAAAAAAAATATTCAATATTGTAATAACTATAAAAGAATTATTAAGCCATATAATAAAGTTATAGGAGAGTAATAGAACAAAAAAACAACAACCACCCTTTATCCCACTATGTGGGGTCGGCTACATGAATCATTTTTCTCCATTGTGTCATATTCAGAGTCAAATTCTCATCTAAATCTAATAAAAAGGTCATTTCTAATATTTTCCAACCAAACCTTTTAAGGTCTACCTCTACCTTTCTTAACATAAGTCAAATCTAATACATCTACTTTCCTAACCGGGTCATCGGAAAACTGTCGTTTTATGTGAACAAACCATCTAAGGCGACTCTCTCTAATCTTATCTTCTACTAGAGCTACTCCAACATTTTCACGTATATGCTCATTTCGTATCCTGTCTCTAAGAGTAAAGCCACTCATCCATCTGAGCATCCTCATCTCTGCAACACTTAACTTAATACTATGCTTCTCTTTTAATGGCCAACATTCTGCACCATAAAGCACTGCAAGTCTCACTACCATCTTATAGAATTTTCCCAATAAGTTTGAAAGGGACTTTTCTTATCACACAACAAGCCCGATGCATTTCTCCACTTCAACCATCCAACTTGGATTCTACTAATAATATCCCAATCTATTTCACCATCACTCTGAATAATAGACCCAAGATATCTCAAAAGTGTACTATTATTAATGACTTGATTGCCCAAAGTCACAATCCCCCACTAGATCTATTATTACTAAAATTACACTCCATATATTAAGTTTTAGATCTACTCCAACAAAAGCCTTTAGACACTAAGATTGACCTCCATAATTTAAGTTTACCTTCAACTCCCTCTCTAGTCTGATCAACAAGAATAATAACATCAGCAAAAAGCATACACCAGGTGTACAACCTCTTACAAATGTCTAGTGAGAACATCCATGACTAAAACAAAAAAGATATGGGCTTAAGGATGATCCTTGATGTAATCCAACTAAAATAGGAAATTACTTGCTCAAACCACCTATTTGAACACAAGTAACAGCGCCTGCATACATATCCTTAATGACTTGAATATAAACATTATCAACTCCTTTCTTATGTAGACATCTCCATAGCACATCTCTTGGAGAGTAATAGAACACATGATAGAAAAATTACATCAATTATGGATAACTAATTTGGTTTCATGCAAAAAAGATATAGTATTAAAGAGATATAGGTGCTAAAACAATTAATGAAAAAGCATATAAAGCAAAAAAATAATTTTATAAGATTTTTATTGATCTTGAGAAGACATATGATTGAGTGCAATAAAATGACTTAAAATGTATCAAAATAAAAATCTGTGTATCAAAAATATATTGATGTTGTTAAGGAAATGTATGATAGAGCGCATACAATATTAAAGTTGTTCTAAAATGACCCAAGATTTTCCAAATATAAAAGATTTATAATAACAGTCAACATTTGGTTCATATCATTTTGAATTGGTTATCGAAACACATACGAAAGATACTCAAAGTAAGTTGCCAATATATACTTTCTTTGCAGGCCATATAAATCTATTTTGTGATATATCTGCAGAAATAAGTGAAATGCTAAAACAATGGAGAAAATCTTTAAAACATTAAGGATTTAGAAATCACGGAACAAAAATTAAGTACACTATATTGAATTTTAGGTGTGATATTAATTATTATCACGCCAACTTTTTAAAAAAGATGTGATAATTCCTAGGTGTGATATGATTAAGTATCTTAAATTTATTATACATAATTCACATACAAATGAGGATATAAATTGAAGGGTGGAGGTTGTACGATTAAAATAGAGATGTACCTAAGGAGTATTATGCAATAAAAGGGTATCAAGTAGACTTAATGGTAAATTTATAAAACTACAATTAAGGTGACGATCTTGTATGGATCTGAATGTTGGGCAATACAAAAAATCGGTGATATCTACATTGAGTGTTTTAGAAATAAAAATATTAGGATGTATGTGTGGCAAAATTAAAAAGAATAAATGCAAGAGTGACTAGAAGAACAATTTGAGTGTCACAGTTAGAAACAAGGTACCTAAAAATATACTATAAGTTCTTTGAATAGGTACAATAAGGGTAGAGAATGCAACCCTTAAACAAGTAGATGAAATTAATATTAGATAATTATAAAATAGAAAGGATAGACTTAAAATTACATCAATAGAAGTTATTCAAATGGTTTGTGAATAACAGGGTAATAATTTCAAGCAATACTAAGCAAGAATAAATTAAAAACTAGGATTCATAAAACCAAATCCAAGTAATTAGGATAAGGCTAATGATGATGAAAATAATGAAAAAGAAGCATAATACTAAATGGTTGTTCAATTTGGTGGAAACTTGATTTAAAGAAGATCATTTACAAGCATAGAAACTTCCTTTTTTTTTTGGTTCGAAGCAAAAGGTTTTTTATAAACTTGTACTCAATTTTTTTCATTCATTTTCTCACAAATCTATAGCAATATAAATGTGGTCAGATCAATTGCACTTTCTTTGCAAAGGTTTACTTTTCATGTATTCTAAATGCAGCAAAAAAAAAACAATCCCTACTAAAATTGAGTTAACCATGTATTTGGATAAAAAATTGCATTCTAGAGAATTCCCAAACAAAAGAAAACTGGAAATATTTATCCACTTTTGCACATTCATATTACATTACTAATAATCATGAAAGACATAGCAACCTTCTGTAGGGAAAAAACCGGCTTTAGATAAAGCAAGCTGCTGAAGTAAAGAAAAAATAATGACAGCTGCATACAAGGAACATATACATCTGTAATTGAACAGGACCATTTAGTCCACAAAGAATTCGAGCCAGCGAAAAATTTCAAATAGTACCATCTAAAATAACTTACAATTTATTATCAAGTGTAAACCTGATAGCAGGAACTGTTCTAGGCTAAAAGTTTTAAATAAATGATTTCTCCAAATTTGAGGATAGGAACTGAAACAAAAGCTCATTAAATAATATTTAGCAACTAGAGACATTTTGAAAAAGAACTAAAAGACACGTACAGTTGGACCAGCCAACAAAGAAGTCCCAGAATCTACAATAGCATCACATCGTTCAGCACAATAGCCTGTAAAACAAGAAACATGCGAGAATTAATTTAGAACTTGGAGAGATTTTCCATTTACATGCAAGTAAATAACAAAAGAGATGATAAGAAAAAAAATTTACCTGTGGACTTGCCACCTATTAAAAAATCACCCATCTCAAACTGAAACAGTAGTGATAAAATTAGTACTATGAGAAGACAAAGGAGTGACTACATGCTGGCATGGAAGCCATGTTGTGTATACAAAAAGCTATAGGAGATGCTGAGATTTTTTTCGAGGTTGTCCCCTCCTACTGCCATCATGTATACATAAAAAGTTACACGAGGCAGTGAAAATTCTTTGACGTTACGTCCCCTCCAACATCAATGGAGAGAGTTGGACTACTATCCATTTAAATAGTCATTTATCCTCACACATCTTTTACCATCTATAACAATTTTAACTAAATAAGATTTAAAGTAGCTCAAAATCATTAATAATGTAAAAAGTAAATTAAAAGTTATCTTCTAAATATTTTAAATCGTAACAATTCAAATTTTGTGATGAATAGTGAAAGATGTGCTCAAAGGACCCTAAAATTTTAAATTAATAATGCTGTAATTCATTCTCTCTTTCTCTCTCTCTCTCAAAAAAGATGGTGAGAGAGACAAGAAAAATGAATATTCCACTTCTTTTTTATTTACCACTTTATAAATGAGTAAAAGTTTAAAATAGTCCCTCGACTATTGATAAATATCCAATTTAGTCCCTCAACTACTAAAAAATGAGTCAATTTAATCTCAAAACGTAAAATAACAGTTAAAGTTAACTCTAAAGTTAAATATGAAGGATATTTTAGATATTACTAGTGAATATGATATTACATTACAAATATTCTTTACTTTTAATATTTTAAATATTCCCCTCATAATTTAAATGTATTATATCATAAATCTAAAATCTTTAATAAAAATATCATTCTCTAACTAGATATATATTGAATATACTCAAATAACTCTTGTAATTAATTTATTTCTAAAAGATTTAAATAAAGCGCAAAATCTATTCTCCTTGCTCTAAAAAACTTATAATTTAATATCTAGATAGTTAAATTAAAAAAAAAACTTAATTTATGTATAAAAAATCTCATTTGAATTTATGCACTGTATGTTCTCTATCCCTCTATAGATCTTTTATTTACCATTCAAAATTTTGATAGAATCATTTTAAAAATATAAAATTTTAGATTAAATTTCCTTGATAATATTTACTAAATTACTCTTTTAAAAAAATTCATAAATCAATAAAATTCAAATAATTAATTTAATAATTAATAATTACGTAATAGAAGAAATCTTAGGTTTATTTTAAAAATTTATCAACTTATTAATTAAGCATTCTCTCTCTCTCTCTCTCTTTTTATAAATTTGATGTAAAATCATAATAAAATAATTGTTATTTTCTCTAATAATTTTTTATTAACTAATTTTAAAAAAAATTATCTCCTAGAAATAATATTTCCTTCTGTCGGTCATCCAAGCCCTCACCCACGCTCGCTGCTCAAGCTCAGACACTCTCCAATTTTCCTTGGCTCCCACTCATTCTTTGATATGGCTCGACCTCTTATATAGGTACGAAACCATTTGCTTGAAACGATGCATCCACTTCGCCTTCTTCGCCTTCACGTGATTGAAATGGCTCACCCGTTCGATTTTTCGACTCCAGGCGATGGGAAATGGCACCAATTAAATTAGATTTGTCTTCTTCGACATAACCTAGAATGACTAAATCAACCCTCCTTCCGCTTCCGTGACTCCAATTGATGTCTCCTTCATCTTCTTTGCCTTCGTCTTTGTCTTCTTCACCTTCATGAAACGGGTTGGGGATATTATAGAAACTCTCCTCTTGTTAGTTGTCAATGTAGAGGAACGACGAAGTGTTATTTGATTTGGGTAAAACGATATGGAATCGAGACAAAGGATGACGCTCCAGCACCGAATGTCCAACTTCTGCCTCGCACAATTTGTTCTCCAGGGTTTATAACGGGAAGGCGAGCGAGCATGTAATAAGTTTTTTACAAAATTGGCATGAAGAAGCACAGTTTTTTGGCTTTTCCCATTAATTAAAATAGCAAAATTAACACAATGACCAAATTGGACATTTTTTAATAGTTGAGGGACTAAATGAGGGCAATACGAAACTCTGAGACTAATTTGAGCATTTATCAATAACCAGAGGACTATTTAGAGCTTTTTCTCATAAAATAATAAAAAACAAAATTGCACTTTTGATTGTGAACAAATTAGAATCAAATGTAGATTGAGTTTCATACATTGTCATCAAAAATAAAACCATTTATCAAGAATGTGAAAAATAGAAGGATGATCAGACATCATAAATTATTTTAATAACTGAATGTTATACATGTATTTCACCAAATAAAATTATTTAATGTATGCAAGATGACATCAATAAATTTTGCATTTGTTTTTAATGCATTCAAAAATCTGTAAATATAAAAATAAGTTTTTATCTTATGCAATTGAATCCATTGATAATAAAATTTTGATGCGCCGGATTAATGATCAAGTAATCTTAAAATTTGTTGAAATCATATATGCTATTAATTTTAATTATGATAAAGAGGATGATCAATTTTAAACTTAAGTATGAAAGTCATAATATCCAAAATTAGATGGAGAAAAATCGCTTTTTACATAAATAAATAAAATGCATCAGAGAAAAAGTCATAAGAAAATTTAAAAAGATAGTAGATAATTTAAAGTAAATTACAATACATATCTGTTTTCATGTTTCTACATATATTTATATTTCAAATAGGCAAGAAAATATTGATTGTAACATAATAAAAATATGAAAGACAAGTATATTTTAAAATAGAATATTATTTTTATAGCTCTATTTTATTAATTATTATTCATTATATAATATTCTAACAATTATAAGACAATGTACTTCATAAACATAACAAAGTAGTATAATTCATTGCTAAGGCCCTATCAATTTTTTTTATTCAGAGTTAATAAGATTAGAGTTTTCTAAGACTGAAAATCATTTCATTTAGCAATATAATTAATATAATAAATACAACATCATCATTAGGCCGTTATCCCACTACATGGGATCTACTACATGAATCTTTTTTCTCCATTGTGACCTATTAAGAATCAAATTCTCATTTAAGTCTAATAAAAAAAAATGTCATTTCTAATATTTTTTAATCAAGTCTTTTTAAGTCTACCTCTACCACTCATAAGATAAATCAAATATAATGCATCTACTCTCATAACCGAGTCATCAGAAGGTCGACGTTTTATGTGCAAACCATCTAAGACAACTCTAAAATAAATAAATATAACTTAATCAATTAACCTCCTAACCTATAAACAAATAACAAACATGAAAAGGGTTAAAATCATATGCATGTTAATCGAAATTGTCCCATATCAATCAGATCATCGTCAACTACAAAATCCTCTCATTGTCTTGGCGCTATAGGAACCAATGTAAGTTGAAGCGGGTGGATTCATGGAAGAGGAATCCCCGACATGCGTGTAAGGACTATAAATAACTAGATCAGTTCAAGTTAATCAGGCCAATCTCAGTCGGGTTGGACTGGTACGGTTTGAGGCAAGTTTGTCCAATTTTCACAGGATCGAGTATCATGCATCTTCTCCATTCCCATGTAACAAAAATAAACTAACCTAGACTGGTTTGGATTTACATTTACCTAGGCCATATTGAGATGTGGATTGTTATGAAATAGATAATGTAGACAGTGTTAACGGTAATTTGAAAAAACATCAAAAATATATTTAAAATTTTTTGAACCAGCTTATATAAAATCTTAATTTATCATTTTTCTTTAATCTATGTAGATCGTCACATCTCTAACTTAAAAAAACTATAATTATACAGATATAATTGAATATATAAAATATTACACAGCTACCAATTATTGTTTAATTGATTATTTTGACATAACATAATAATTTGTAAAAAATAATACAGTTATTTATAATATCAATAAAATACAAAAAAAAAACCATACTAAGTAATCCTATTTAAATTATATTAAATAACATATAATATAAATAATAGATAATTTTTATAATTAAATAAAATATTAATAGCAGTAACTATATTTATATAATCAACTTGTAGATAAAAAATATTGCCAAAAACCATTTGGAATCATTTTTTTTAGTGTATGACAAAGCAATAAGAGCATTTTTTTTTTTTTTTGACAATATTTGATTTTATATATATGATTATATTCATCAATATTTACAGTCAAAGTATGTTGCATAAGTGACTTTATCCTAGTTTATTCGCTTTTATTTTAGTAAAATTTATATAATAATTTTTTGAGATAATTAATATTGTTGTTTCCATGAATTCATTTGTCATTTTTCCTATGTATATGCACTATTATCTGTTAATTATCTTTATAATGTTCTTACCTGCCAATACCCCTTGCGACTCACTGGCACATATACGTGATCACCAGTAAAATGTTTTCGATCATAACCACCAAAAATGAGCTCACCACCCGTTGTATCATTTAGATTTCTGTTCAGCCAGAAGGAGAAAACTTTTTTCTTTAATAAACCTTGCTCAGCCATAGTATTCCTGCAAATAAGGAAATAATAAAATAATACTGCTACCACAACCAAAAGTGACAAACAATATTTATAAAACAAAGGGCATAATAAACAAATTTCTTTCTCCAGACAGAGATGAAATTGGTAAACAATTGTATGACAATGCTGCATAACTATAACAGGAAATGAAAAAAAAAAAAAATACCAGACTGGTGGATAACCGCCCTCCGAAATCTCCTGGAAACCAAGCCCAAGTATCCCATCAAACTTTGCCAGTAAGAATGTCAGGCTTCCTTCTCGAATTACCTCAATGAAAACCTGAAAAATACCATCTCTTGTCATTAAAACTAAACATGGTGTTACTGATCTGCAATTTGGAAGCACTCCAAATGAAATCCATAATCTCAAACCCACTTGTTCCTTCACCACAAGGTCTCCAACTTGCACATGATCTTGACTGAAGAAACCAGAGATCGAACCAGAACCATAGGTTATCTTACATGATTTTCCTGCACAGAAGGCAAAGATTTTGATGCCACAAAGGGATTTGAAGGCAAAGTTCACAAGAATTTTGAAGTTTGCTTTACACGCGCCTAGAAGATAAATGATATTCTAAAAAACCAGACAAAATTCTTAAGGAAAATGATAATTCTGGCAAAAGGAGAACGTCTCCATAGAGGATGCCTTATTAACATCATAGGTTTTTGCCAACATAAAAACCATCCAGCAGGCTTAGAAACTATAATCATACAGCAACACTTTCTCTACTAAAATATAATTCACATTTAACTTGCATAAATGTGAATCATTGCACAGTCAAGATATCCCAACAACAAAACTACCATGGAATCAGATGCACATTCAAGGAACGAGTTTTAGAGTAATACCATTTTCTATGTATGAGCTTGATAATTTTGAGTGGTACCGAGAGTGGAAGTAACAAGGAATCTGCAGTAGTTACCATCATTCCATTGTAACCAAGAAAAGAAGAAACTATAGCTAGATCTGAGTTTCATGCTTTGGAAATTGCCTAATAATACAAAAACTTACAGAGAAGTAGCATTTGGATGAAGGAACCCACAGGTTGGAACTCCCAGTATCAAATATGACAGTGAAATTCTGTGGAGGTGTCCCTACACCTATTACACCATAGTACTGAGCATCCAAATAGTTCTTCAAAGACACAACATCAGTTTTAGAATCATCCGTGAGAAAATCAAGGCCCTGATTTTGGAGATATAAATACTCTTTTCTGACAAACTTTGCTGTATGTAGGCGGTCGATGTCGAACTGCTTCTTCCTAAGGCCAACCCTAAGTAAGCCATTAGAAGAAGCATTGATGAATGAAAAGTTCAACAAAGTCCACAACCAGATGCATATCAATAGACGTTTCTGCCTCATTTTCCCAAAACTATCTGTAGAGAATAATTAAAGAAGCTAATAAGCCTTTATCAAAAAGGAAGGGAATATGGGAAGTGCATTTAAGATGAATACAGGCAGTTTGAATTGGAGACATTTTCATGAGTAATGAAGATCAAATACTGGCAATGAATAGCTGGTGAAACATGCTTATATAGATAAAGGACTTAAGCTTACCAACTAAGCCAAGAGTATTTTCATGACAGAAGGAAATTATATGAGAGGCCAGAATCCAATCCTTGCACTATTATCATGCCAGATGTGGATAAAGATGAATTTTCAATACTAGTATTTTAAATTAACAGCAGTTATAGCTTAAACAGGCATATTGAGCTACCAATGTCATATAAATAAAGTCAACCCAATAACCACAAGAATAGATTTGAGAGTGTAAAACAAATCAAACTTTGAAGCCACATAAAATTAGAAGATGTCCAGAAAGGATCATAAAAAGCCCATCATAACTGACCATGCAACACTTTTTTTTTTTTTTGCCACTTACGCCCGTAGCATCTGCTATAATCTTCAGATAGATAACCAATTTATTCAAGTCAGTAGAGTGTCATCTTCAATAATAGTTTGATTACAGTAAAAATTTTATACTAATAAGAAAAAAATAAAAGAAGTCCAGGAACCCTCGTTAAACAATAATCATCAGATATGGCAAGAGATCAACTTCATATAAAAGAAATTACATATCATGCAAAAAACCTGCAAGACATGACCGGCTTGGAAATCAAAAGTTATATATTGATGACTCTTCTGGCACGGTAAATTCAAGCCTCGCCAATCGATAATTCAAAAGCGCAACTACCATGCCTGCAGATATGCTATAGAACCTTTTTCCAGAAACTAAAAAGTAATTCATATAGAACAATGGCCATGAAAACAATCGTCACGAGTTTTCATAATTTTAAATTAACAGACGAAGTAATTTTTTTTGCATATAGGAGAGTTGATGGATTTAAGCAGAAAAACAAGTACTTTTCGGTGTGGAAGTTTGAAAACTGGATCACAGCAAGCTTCCAGAGAAGGGGAAAAACTCGGAAAAAACAAATATAGACAAGAAGGATTGCTAAAAATAACACAGAAGTCTGCCAGTTGATGAAAATAAGGGACTATTGAACAGACGATGGTTTTGAGCTCTATACCTTGGCACTTGTGAAGAGACTGAGTGGGAGGCATTAGAGTGCAGAGGAAGACGGTGAAATGAAATAAAAGCGTTTGACAAAAAAATTGAAGTTTGAAACCTAACACCTAGCCCCACCTCGCATCTTCCGATTTGCGACAAATCTGACGTCAACAAAGGACGAAGTCGTTGCGACGTTAAATAAAAGCATTGGTTAAAAAAAAAAGGAAAATTTACATACATACCACTTTATAACATCCTATTTATATATCTAATACCTAAAACTTTAATATTACATGCATACCACCCTATATTATTTTAATATCAAATATACCACTTATATTTCTTTCCTACCACTCATATATTTCATTTCTACCACTCATATTTGATATGAAAATGAACTATGGGTGATATTTATGTAATATTAAAGTTTTAAGTGTTAAATATGTAAATAGAATAGTATTAAGTGGTATGCATGTAAATCTCCCAAAAAAAAATTATAACAAAGAAAAAAATTCTTAATTGGCCGGAGATTTAGATATCGGTCACTTACAACTCTTCTATTTATATGGTCAATATTTATAAATTCATATTTATTAACTCCAAATTTTTTAAATAGATCAAATTTATCACTTCGTTAGTCATCTTAACCAGCATCTTCATTAACTCACTTCCATAAGTTAAACTCTCTCAAACTCGCTTAAAGTACAAATTAATGCCCTCTCATCAACCATAACATGAAATACTTCTCCACATAGTGAACTTTTTTGTCCCTTAGGACATCTCCAACCGAACTACAAATGTTCGTTTGCAGCTGCCATGAGCCTCTACCTAAGCATTAAAAAAAACATATTTTTGCGACTGTGAACAGGGCGTCACATTATTCACAGAACTTATTTTTTGATGAAAATAAAGATGCGAAAGAATCTATATTAATTTTTTTAGTTATAAATGGAGTTTGGTTATAGATAAATTATTATTTGATATGGCTATTACTATATTTTGAAGTGAAAAATGAGGAATTCGGTTGGAGATGGCTTTCCATCCTAAAAGATATGTCCAGACCACCTTCACGCAGCTTTGTTTTTGCCCTAGAGCTCATTCCACCCTTTCTGGCGAGGAGAGTTTAAGTACTCATAATATAAGATGACAAAGAAGATGAAGTGAGCTCACATGATACCAAAAAATTTGATACTAACATTGAACTTCATGCTTGCTACGATTGGTTTTTTAACTAGCCAAGATGGAGACGATAAAGCTTCATCACTTCGTGCATGTTTCCATGATCAAGTTAGTTTCAAATAAGCCCTTCAATCAAAATCCATTATTTATGATGCCAACAATTATTTTTTTAATGTAAAATCAGATGATCATTATATATTCTTCTAGATAGTTTAAGAGTCACAACAAGAGCTATCTACTTTATATAATCTAGAGCTATTAGGTTTTATGTTTTATTTGAAGGTTTAGATGTGTTGCTTATATAAGATTAGGGGTATGGTATTCACAAATCATAAAAAATTAAAATATATGTTAACACAAAAATAAGTGAAATTGAGCAGAGAATGTGGCTTGAGCTCACCTATGATTATGATTTAGACATTTAGTATTAACCAATGAAAGCTATTAGTGTATGAAAGTTTATCACCATTGAAGCTAAGTTGATTAAGGATTAAAAACCTCCAAGTGAGTATAGCTAGGCCTAGGAGTACAGAGCTTATTATAGATATATTATGCACCTACACTTTGTTGCAACCTAAGAGCCCGATCCTATGTTTTAATGATTACAAGTGAAAGTACGAGGAGGTTGTAAGATCTCAATGAACTAACTCGAGGCACATTGGGGGGGGGGGGGGGGGGGAGGGGGATGAATTGGTACTTTTAAAAATAATTACTGCAATGATAAAAATTCTTGCTAGAGAATGGTTTTGAAAAATAATTCTGAAATAAACAATTATCGGGGGGAGGGGGATGAATTGGTACTTTTAAAAATAATTACTGCAATGATAAAAATTCTTGCTAGAGAATGGTTTTGAAAAATAATTCTGAAATAAACAATTATCCTTACACATGCAGAAGCGAATCAAGGTTTAATATAATTTTTCATTTACAAGCATAAATATATAATCAAGATATGAATTTTCTTTTTCTTTTTCAAACCACAAATTAACCTAATTGTAATTAATGGTAAACAATGAGATTCGATCAGTAAGCTCAAATTATAAAAATAAAATGTGCAGAAAAATAAAAATAAGAAAGAGCACATTAAATTTTATAGTGATTCATCAGCCTTGACTTATATCCACTGACAGGAGTCCTCCTCTTTGGGGTATTGTACTAATCATTATGGTGTCTCTTCTTTTGTCCCAACAGCAAGGCGGAGAAGCCCTTACAAGAATCTCTTTTTCCAACCCTGGTGCGACATATAATCGAAAGCTATGGTACCCTTCAAGTGGCGGTAGTGAACCTTCAATTCTTTTTCTTCTTCATGGAGAAGATAGAGAACCTGGAATCCTTCCTCAGTGACCTGGTGATGACAGAGAATCACAAACTCCTTTCTCACCCTCCTGGTGATGGAAGAGAACCACGTCCTTGAGATGAAGAACTTCTACCCAAAGCCAACTAATAAACCTAAAGGGACACTTGGAGGAACAAGACAATATACTTGTTTAATTTGGAGCAACCATGTGAACCCCTCACACTCCTTCTCCCTCACACATAAGTTCTCCCTCTCTTCTTCCCAAAGCTCTTCTCAATCCCTTCTCTGAGCTCTCTCTCTCTCTCCATAACACTCAACAACCAAATACTTGAAATAAGTCTAATTAGGAGCTTAAATACAAGGCCTCAAAAAGCCCTAGAAATTCAGCTCTTGTGACTCTAGTCCACATTACGATCCAAAGACTTTATGGTATGATTAGTTCAAATAATCATGTTAGTATTGTATAAAGAATAAGGTGTTGTACGACCAGTTCAATAAATTGTGTTGATCATCCATTAAGATTTGAGAATCATCCAGTACGATTAGTTCAAATGACTTGGATTATCGTACTATACGATTGGGGATGATAAAATATTATCGATCTCATGCAAGGATCAAGTCATAAAATATGATTATGTCCAATCAACTTGTACAATCTGACTGGATCTATTAATTCAAAATCATTCATTAATTATAGGATTAATTTAAAAAATATTTAATTATATTATACTATATGATACCTATCGTATGGTACGTGTGGACCTCCGAAAGAGCACCGCTCGTGGGGTACGAACGCAGAGGGTACGGCCGCACTATCCCGTAGGACAAAACGATCGTAGGCCTCTACACTCGACACGAATGGGTCGATGGAAGGGCAGATTGGATCGTGCATACGACTAACCATTGGGGATAGAGGCTTTCACCAACACATCCCCGATGGGTAGCAATATACACGACCTAGTCACGGGTTTCCCACATCCGAAAAAGTTCGGATGGGGTTTAGTAGATTGTGGGAACCAAGTTTCCCACGGGCGCAAGCCCCCGTGGTTAATTACATCCCTGGCCGGAGCCCGAGAAAACTCTCGATTAAGGATCATATATTATCCTCTCATAAAGTGGGATTGTCACGAGGGGGGTAGACTAAGAAGTCCTACTCAAAATGGGAGAAAGGTCCCAAAGGGCTGAATCAGACATGTGTGGCTCATACCAGCATTCGGAGGCTCTAGGGTACTAAATAGAAACTGGAGAAAATAAATCAAGCACTCGATCACATGCGTGAGAGAAGAGATAGAGGTGGCGTCATCCTGTGACGCAGATAAGTAGGATTTAGAGTCCCTGAAAAGAAGGGACCTACCTACTATTTTAGGCATACTACGAGACCGAGTGTAGTTGCCTCGAACCCTAAATATAAATTGGGCTTAGTGTTCGACACACACTAAGACCAGTATCCTAGCTAATGCAATGCAAAGATCTGGACTTATCCCGGCCTGGATGGGGGAGCCAGCTAACCACATAATCAATTTAAAACCATGTTGTTAAGTCAATTATGAAAGATGGGTGGGAGGTATAGCTTTTGGAAATAGGACCGACATCTAGAGAATTTCCTAATTGGTCCTGGACTTATGTGGGGTAAATGCTCCTAACTAATGCAATTAAATCTTAATTAGTTAGTTACTAATGCAATGCATGCTAGTTCAAATGTCAGCTCATGAATGCTTTAGATTTTAAAAATAGGCTTAATATAAAATAATTTTTAGAAAAGACTAGGTCTCCCTAGGTCCGGCACTTCATCCTCATAGGCCAGATTATCCGGACTCTACCCGCAGGCAGGGAGATGTCTTATAGCAAGGAAAGAGAAATGCAGTAATATGTATGCGACCCCGGACGATTTCGGCAGTTCCCTAAATTCGTTAGGTTTCTATGTTATTTAAACCTTAAAATTTTGGAAATTAGTTATGAGTAGAAAAATTTTATAATCCTTAAAGAGCCTAACGATATCCAGGCGAAAATAAAAATCGGCATGCAAGAAAGAAACCTAAAAAAAAGTAGGTAATTCTACGGCACAATCAGGTAAACACATCAATAAAAATCCAAAAATAATCAACTAAATGGCCATAGGCAAATTGCCCTTATTACAACCCAGATATGCAGAAAATAAAGTGGTCGGGCACCACTGCCAACAACCCGGATTTCTAAGCCTATGACAGACGCCAATAACTTTGAGTGGGATATTGGGTCTTCAAGTCTTCAGTATCTTCAGTTTTTTGTGTGTCCTCCTTGGATTCCTTGAAACTCTCCTCCTTGGACTTCTTGGATCCGTCGTGGCTTGAATATCCAAACGAAGAGACAATTCTCCCTTTTGGGGATGATTGCATTTTCTCTTTGGATATCTAAAGCCATCCAATCTCAGTCTTCCAAATGGAAGAAGACTCTCCCCTTTAGGGATGCCTTCTTCTTTTGGAATCCGAGTTGGATAAGAATATCCCGACTCATAGTTGTTCTCACAACTCTTAACAATTATTACGAATTTTTACATTCATTTACAAAAGAAAATTCTAAAGCCCCTGCAAGGTTATCCTAATAAAAAAAAATCATCCCAAGCAATTTATATGAAAATGAAAGTGCTAACACCATTGGCCCTGTGCCAAGCCATGCTCTTAATTATAAGGGCTAAGCAGCTCCATCTGTGCAATTATAATTATTAATTTTAGCCCTCATTTTTATTTGGGGGGAAGCTGAGCAAGCACCTGCATAAAATATTATTAGAAATCATGATAATGCTTCCCCTTTTTTTTAGCTTGAGCATGGCCACCTGCACAGAAGAACAGTTATATATATATATATGACGCTCCTAACCTAGGGGTAGATCTAGCGCTCATCATATCACAGAGTGCAGTAAATGTAAGCAAACACACCAATCATTTTTCAAACAGCATGCAATAAAATCCACGAAAGCTCCGGCACACAGCAGAAAATATGTCACGACCCGACCCGAGACGAGACGGATCCCGCCCGCGCCGGATCGCGACGGGGAATAGCTAACCAGGATCTGGCTTTGGATTAGGTTACTGAACTGATCTTCCAAATCCTTAACTCAACAGAAGCACACAGAACAACAGAGCTACTAAAAACATCAAATGCAGCGGAACAAAACATCTATCTTTTCATTTCCTCAAAATAATCATCTACAGAACAGTACAAGGCTTTCAACAGAAAGAAAGACAGAACAGGAAAGCCATGACTGTACAAAAATCAAAAGTACAAAAGTACCTAATCTGATCAGACTCTGAAATCTAATCCTGGACCTCCTTGCCCTTCCCAGAACCTGAAAACCACCAGAAAGCAAGGGTGAGCTCAACAGCTCAGCAAAGCAACAAACCTCCAATCTAAATCCTCAGAAAACAAAACCAAACTTATCAGACAGAAATCAGATCAGAAGTCGGAACAGAATCGGAAATCAAAACTTACGGACAGATATCAAATCACATCAGAGTCGTACAGATCGTATCAGAACAGAACAAATCAACAGAGTCAGAATCAGAAATCAGAATCGTACGGATCATATCATGTCATAATCACAATTTCGTACAGAACAGAACAGATACAGAAAATAGTACAGATACATATAGCTAAATGCCCTGACACTGACGGAATCTCTACGGATTCCGGCCCCTTATGCCTCCCTTCCCAGACACTGACTGAATCTCATAGGATCCAGGCCCCTTATGTCTCCCTTTGTGCTCACGGCACCGAAACAGATGTGCTTATAGCACCAAAACAGAATTCATCGGATCCGGAACAGAACAGATATCAGATTTCAGATTGAGCTCATTTCAGATTTCCCGTTTCACTAACTGAATCTCATAGGATCCAGACCCCTTATAGCTCCCTTTTTATAGCTTATACACATAGCATTTCAATTCAGAAGAAATCCGGACAATTCAGAAATTACCCAAAAAAAATCGGGCAGCACAACGGCAGTGTACAGAATTTACACAAAAATTCCTGCAAAGAAAATTTACCGAATTCGCACAGAATACAGATATCAACATTTCAGAACCTTTATTCTACTGCACAGATAAATTCCAATTTCACAGAAAAATCCGGTCGACTAAAAACACAGTCGAATCAAAAATACCCGGACGAAAATCTTCAGAAAATAACCAAAATGTGCACACTCGGCACGTCAACAATATACAGAAAGTTACGCGGTAAAAACTGAACCGATCAAAAGATACGGACGAAAATCGCTAACGGAAACAAAATCCGGACAGAATATACCGCCAAACACGACGGTTCTGAAAATTTAGAAAGTCGGATTGTGCCTTACCTCGTGCACAGCAATTTCCTCAACAGTCTCCTCGGACGAAAACAGCTCGGCGTCGCCCGAAAATCCGCTTTTCCACTTTTTCCTTCGTTTTTCTCTCTCCTCAGCTTTTTCTCTCTCTTCAAAATATCTCAATTCTATATATATCCAGACTGATCGTCCCGGACGATCGAGCTTCGTACCGGACGATCCATGAAGAGAGGAATTCCGTCCAGACGAAAAATGACATATCGTCCCTGGCGAAGGGTTCACGGGAGAATTTTCGTCCAGACGATCCAATTTTCGTCCCGACGAACCATACAGCCAAACATGATTTCTGCACAACCTGTACCGATCGTCCCGGACGATCCAACTTCGTCCCGGACGAACCTGGAGCAAAAACTGATATTACAATCTCCCCAACTTAAAAAAAATGTCGTCCTCGACATTATCCAGTCCAAACTCAGTCAAAACAAGTACGGGTACGACCGTCTCATATCAGACTCCTTCTCCCAAGTTGCTTCCCGTGCAGTCCGGTGCTTCCACTGGACTTTAACCATCGGAATCTCTTTATTTCTTAACTTTCGGACGTCGTACGCCAAAATAAGTTCTGGCTCTTCCTTGTACACCAGATTCTCCTGAATCTCCACCTCATCAGCTGACAACTTCTTCCCAGAGTCTGAAACCCACTTCCTCAGAGTGGATACATGAAACACATTATGCACATCCGGCATAGAATCAGAAAGCAATAGGCGATAAGCAGATTTTCCAATTCTTTCCAAAATCTTAAATGGTCCAACATACCTTGGACTAAGCTTGCTTACCTGACCAAATCTGCTCACACCTTTCATCGGGCTGACTTTGACATACACAAAGTCACCAACCTGAAACTCAACAAATCTGTGCTTCTGATTGTAATACTTCTGCTGACGATCTTGAGCGGCTTTCAATCTTTCTCTTATCAAATTGATCTTCTGAGCAGTTTCATCAGCAAAAGTGGCCCCCAAAGCCTGTCTATCTCCGACCTCCGTCAGAGTCAAAGGAGTACGGCACTTCCTGCCATACAAAGCCTCGTACGGTGCCATACCGATACTGGACTGAAAACTGTTGTTATAAGCAAACTCAATCAGCGGAATATGATCCTCCCAACTTCCGCTAAAGTCCAGAACACAAAGCCTCAACAGATCTTCCAGTACCTGAATAGTCCTCTCAGACTGTCCGTCGGTCTGAGGATGAAAGGCTGTACTGAAATGCAGTTTCGTACCCAAGCCTTGCTGAATGCCTTTCCAAAGTCTGGAAGTAAAGCGTCCATCTCGATCAGATACGATCACACGAGGCACACCGTGCAATCTGACTATTTCCTTCACATAAATCTGTGCCAAGCGATCAACTGAATCCGTCTGTCTGATCGGAAGAAAATGGGCTGACTTGGTCAATCGATCTACAACCACCCAAATGGCATCATGTCCTTGTCTAGATCGAGGAAAACCCATCGCAAAATCCATCGTTACCTCCTCCCATTTCCACTCAGGGATAGGCAACGACTGCAACAGTCCACCTGGTCGCTGATGCTCTGCCTTCACCAACTGACAGGCTTCGCATCTCGACACAAATTCTGCTACATCTTTCTTCATCCCAGGCCACCAAAACAAAAGCTTCATGTCAGCATACATCTTACCACTGCCTGGATGAACAGTGTAGCCAGAATGATGAGATTCACACAGAATCTCCTGCCTCAAGTCTCCAAACACAGGTACCCACAACCTATTCTTACAGAAAATAACACCAGAATCAGAAATTCGAAGTTCAGGAGTCTTACCAGATCCAATCTGTGCAATCAACTTCGAATAATCAGAATCTGACTTCTGGGCTTCTTGAATCCGTGCTTCCAAAGAAGACTGAATACTCATCTGAGCCACATCCAAATCACTGGAGGAAACCACCTCCAACTGCAATCTCTCCAAATCACGAATCAGAAAGTCATCACAGGTAAGCTGAATACCTGAGAATCCAGAAGACTTCCTGCTCAGAGCGTCCGCTACCACATTCGCCTTCCCAGGCTGATACTGAATAGTCAAATCGTAGTCCTTGATCAACTCGAGCCACCTCCTCTGTCTCAGATTCAGATCCTTCTGAGTAAAAATGTACTTCAGGCTCTTATGATCAGTAAAGATCTCACATCTGACGCCATACAGGTAATGACGCCAAATCTTCAAAGCAAAAACTACTGCAGCTAACTCCAAATCATGCGTCGGGTAATTCTTCTCATGTGGTTTCAACTGTCTCGAAGCATAAGCAATTACCTGACCATGCTGCATCAGAACACAACCCAATCCTTTCAGTGAAGCATCACTGAACACCTGGAAACCCTCCGTACCTGACGGAAGTGCCAACACTGGAGCTGAAGTCAGACAATCCTTCAATCTCTGAAAACTCGCTTCACACTCCGGTGTCCAAACAAAAGGAACTGACTTCTGAGTCAGTCTCGTCAGAGGAGTCGAAATCTGTGAAAAACTCTTCACAAATTTCCTATAATACCCGGCCATGCCCAAGAAACTACGTACCTCAAATACCGTAGTCGGCCCTGGCCAATCAGCAACAGCCTGAATCTTCTGGGGATCTACAGAAATGCCTTCTCCGCTAACCACGTGCCCCAAAAATGAAATGCTCTTCAGCCAGAATTCACACTTAGAGAACTTGGCATACAGCTGATGCCTCCTCAAAGTCTCCAACACAATCCTCAAATGTCTGGCGTGCTCATCCTCAGATGCAGAATATACCAGAATATCGTCAATGAAGACGATCACAAACTGATCCAAATACTCCCTGAATACTCGGTTCATCAGATCCATGAAAATCGCAGGCGCATTGGTTACCCCAAAAGGCATAACCAAAAACTCGTAGTGCCCGTACCGAGTACTGAAAGCAGTCTTCACCACATCAGTTTCCTTCACCTTCACCTGATAGTATCCGGATCTCAAATCAATCTTCGAAAATACCGAAGATCCGGAAAGTTGATCAAACAAGTCGTCAATCCGAGGCAAAGGGTACTTGTTCTTGATCGTGACCTTGTTCAAATCTCTGTAATCAATACACATACGGAGTGTACCGTCCTTCTTCTTCACAAACAGAACAGGTGCTCCCCAGGGCGAAACACTAGGACGTACAAAACCTCTGTCAACCAACTCCTGAAGCTGAACTTTCAACTCAGAAAGTTCTTTCGGTGCCATCCTGTACGGAGCTTTCGATATCGGAGCGGTACCCGGAAAAACATCGATAGAGAACTCCACATCTCTATCCGGAGGTAAACCAACCAACTCCTCAGGAAAAACATCAGCAAACTCCCGTACCACAGGGATCTCAGAAACAGAACCAACCTCTAGGTTCAGATCCCGCACCGAAGCTAAAAATACCGGACATCCTTTCTTCCACATTCTGCTCACCTCCAACACAGAAACCAGACTGGAGAGAACACCTCGTAATCCCTGAAATACAACTCTCTCTCCAGCCATAAGCAAACTCACTTGCTTCTTCAGACAGTCTATCTGGGCCTCATACTGACTCAGCCAATCCATGCCCAGAATCACATCATACGAAGAAATCGGCAATCGAATCAAACTCGATTTCCACTTCCTGCCAGAAATCTCGATCTCACACAAACAAAACTGTCGAGCAATCAATGGATTCCCAGCCGGTAAAATCACAGACAAAGAAACCGGTAAAACCATCGAATCCAAATGTAAAATCTCAAAACAATGCTCGGACAGAAAAGAATGACTCGCTCCAGAGTCAAATAAAACACGACAGGGCTGATCAGAAATGTAAACCGTACCTGTCACAACATCCGGAGCATCACGAGCCTCCTGCTGACTCAGACTGTAAACTCGTGGCTGAACTGGAACAGGAGCTGAAGCAACAGAACTACTCTGCTCCCTCTGAATCGTAGGTGGTCTCCGTGGTGCAGAACTAGAACCACCACCTCTACCAGCAAATCCCTCAGGGCGTGGAGGAACAGTCCTCGGTCTTCCTGCTGCTGAACCAACAGGTCTGACAAAGCCCTCAGATCGCTGCTCATATCCCATCTGTGGACATTCTGCAATCCGATGTCCTGACTGACCACATCGAAAGCACAGACCAGCCATCCTGTAGCACTGGCCAAAGTGTCGTCGTCCACAGTTCTGGCACACAGGTGCCGAACTGACTGATCCAGAACTAGTCGTACTGGTAGCAGTACCAGACGATCCTCCGCTCTTCCTGGAATCTCCAGATCCAGATCCAGGAACAAATCTCCTCTTCCCAGAGGAACCACTGCCAGATGTCTCTCCTCCAAACCTCTTCCTACTCGCAGTCCACCGCTGCTGAGTAACCGTCATGTCATTCTCAATCAGACGAGCTCGCTCCACAAGCTCAGAGAAATCAGTAATCCGGAACGGTATCAGAGGCTGCCTCAAAGTGTCTCGTAAGCCTCTCAGAAATCTGTAGCACCTCTCAGCAGACGTGCTAACCAGCTGCGGAGCGTACCTGGCTAATGCAGTAAACTCAGCCTCGTACTGCATCACCGTCTTGCTCCCCTGAACAAGTCTCAGAAAACTCTCCTGCATCTGCTGTCGTGCAGAAGGGGGAACAAACCAGTCCCGAAATACTTCAGTGAACTCCTCCCAAGTGATCAAGGAGTTCAATCTGCCCTGAAATCTGGCTGCTTGCTGGCCATCCCACCAGTGCTCAGCCTCTCCGTCCAACAGAAAAACAGCTAACGGAACTTTCCTGTCTGCAGGACACTGCATCCCGTCAAAAGTCTTCTCCAATCTCCTCAGCCACTCCTCGGCTGCTCTGGGCTCAACAGCGCCCTCAAACCTCGGAGGCTTCAACCTCAAAAATAACTGCAGGTGTCGATCAATGTCCTCAGATCTAACAGTCGAAGCTCTGCTCTGAGTCTCGCTCATCATCTGAGCAACAAGTGAAGCAAACTGTGAAAGCGTATCAGCACCGACCACTGGGGCTGTACTCCCCACTGGTGCTGCCTGATCGTCACTCTGACCGTCTGTCATGTCTGGGTCTGGCTGATCCATACAGAAAAATCCAGAAAATCCGGAAAACTATCACAAAACAACACAAAATAACACAATAAAAAGCCAAACGACCCAAAACTACCTCCCAGACAGACTCACTGATCACTTCCTAGAGCTCTGTTTTACAATCCAACCTGTTTCCAAAACCAGTGCTCTGATACCAAAAAAGCTTGTCACGACCCGACCCGAGACGAGACGGATCCCGCCCGCGCCGGATCGCGACGGGGAATAGCTAACCAGGATCTGGCTTTGGATTAGGTTACTGAACTGATCTTCCAAATCCTTAACTCAACAGAAGCACACAGAACAACAGAGCTACTAAAAACATCAAATGCAGCGGAACAAAACATCTATCTTTTCATTTCCTCAAAATAATCATCTACAGAACAGTACAAGGCTTTCAACAGAAAGAAAGACAGAACAGGAAAGCCATGACTGTACAAAAATCAAAAGTACAAAAGTACCTAATCTGATCAGACTCTGAAATCTAATCCTGGACCTCCTTGCCCTTCCCAGAACCTGAAAACCACCAGAAAGCAAGGGTGAGCTCAACAGCTCAGCAAAGCAACAAACCTCCAATCTAAATCCTCAGAAAACAAAACCAAACTTATCAGACAGAAATCAGATCAGAAGTCGGAACAGAATCGGAAATCAAAACTTACGGACAGATATCAAATCACATCAGAGTCGTACAGATCGTATCAGAACAGAACAAATCAACAGAGTCAGAATCAGAAATCAGAATCGTACGGATCATATCATGTCATAATCACAATTTCGTACAGAACAGAACAGATACAGAAAATAGTACAGATACATATAGCTAAATGCCCTGACACTGACGGAATCTCTACGGATTCCGGCCCCTTATGCCTCCCTTCCCAGACACTGACTGAATCTCATAGGATCCAGGCCCCTTATGTCTCCCTTTGTGCTCACGGCACCGAAACAGATGTGCTTATAGCACCAAAACAGAATTCATCGGATCCGGAACAGAACAGATATCAGATTTCAGATTGAGCTCATTTCAGATTTCCCGTTTCACTAACTGAATCTCATAGGATCCAGACCCCTTATAGCTCCCTTTTTATAGCTTATACACATAGCATTTCAATTCAGAAGAAATCCGGACAATTCAGAAATTACCCAAAAAAAATCGGGCAGCACAACGGCAGTGTACAGAATTTACACAAAAATTCCTGCAAAGAAAATTTACCGAATTCGCACAGAATACAGATATCAACATTTCAGAACCTTTATTCTACTGCACAGATAAATTCCAATTTCACAGAAAAATCCGGTCGACTAAAAACACAGTCGAATCAAAAATACCCGGACGAAAATCTTCAGAAAATAACCAAAATGTGCACACTCGGCACGTCAACAATATACAGAAAGTTACGCGGTAAAAACTGAATCGATCAAAAGATACGGACGAAAATCGCTAACGGAAACAAAATCCGGACAGAATATACCGCCAAACACGACGGTTCTGAAAATTTAGAAAGTCGGATTATGCCTTACCTCGTGCACAGCAATTTCCTCAACAGTCTCCTCGGACGAAAACAGCTCGGCGTCGCCCGAAAATCCGCTTTTCCACTTTTTCCTTCGTTTTTCTCTCTCCTCAGCTTTTTCTCTCTCTTCAAAATATCTCAATTCTATATATATCCAGACTGATCGTCCCGGACGATCGAGCTTCGTACCGGACGATCCATGAAGAGAGGAATTCCGTCCAGACGAAAAATGACATATCGTCCCTAGCGAAGGGTTCACGGGAGAATTTTCGTCCAGACGATCCAATTTTCGTCCCGACGAACCATACAGCCAAACATGATTTCTGCACAACCTGTACCGATCGTCCCGGACGATCCAACTTCGTCCCGGACGAACCTGGAGCAAAAACTGATATTACAAAATAAACATCCAGCGGCCTAGCCTAAATCTAGAAGTGGTGCCCTAGCAAACCATTCTATGTGTGTGTAAGGCTTGTGTGGTTTAGATTAGGGCTGCAAACGAACCGAGCCGAGCCGAGTATGTGAGTGTTCATGTTTGTGTTTGTTTAACATTAGCTTGTTCATGTTTGGTTCGTGTTTGATTCGAGCTTTATTATTTGTGTTCATGTTTAGTTCGTTTAATTTAAGGGTGTTCATGTTTGGTTCATGTTCGTTTGTTTAGTGCTTATCGAGCTTTAAACAAGCTATGTTCGTGAACATATTTCGCAAACAATCTATTGAACAAGCAAACCTTAAATTTGTTCATGAACATCCTAAACAAACAATCTAACAAAAATGGACAAATATGAAATGTTTCTTGTTATTAATAAAAAATAATTATATTATTATGTTATAATTAAAGTTTTTATATTATGTATAATTATCAATTTTATAATAACATATTATTTAAATTTTTATCGAGCGGTTTTAATCGAACCCGAATCGAGCTTTTTATCGAGCTTGTTCATGAACATCAACTGATGTTGTTCGCGAACATAAACGAGCTGAACGCATTAGTGTTCAAGCTTGTTTATTTAAGAATTGAGTACTTAAAATATTGTTCAAGTTTGTTTGTTAGTTAATTAAACGATCACGAACGAGCTTTAATCGAACCGAACAACGAGTAGTTCGTCGAACGTTTGGTTCGCTTGCAGCCCTAGTTTAGATGGATCATAATATGGGTAGTTAGTTAAAATTGTCTAAAGTTCAGGTCTGTTATAGGCCAGAAAAGGAAATTTTTGTTGAAATTCAAATATTAGTGAATTAGGGTGCATTTTAATTATTTCAATTTGTTGATCAGTTTTAAGAGCTTAGAAAATTGACATTTAAATTTCAAGTGACATTAGCCAATTTTAGAAAGTTCTAGGTTCTCCTATGAACTGAGCTAAATGGTCCAAAAAGTCACTATGGGAAATAGGTCAGGTTTGGGTCTCCTAATGACTTAGGAAAATACTAGACCTTAATACGAGTAGTTAGCCAGGTAGTAGGCTGAAATCGGAGTTTTCTAGGCGAAGTTATGAATTTTCTAAGTTTCGGGCCCTAAATGAACTACGATTGACAAAAAAGTTGACTTTCTAATCTAAAACATTTTCTGAAATCCTGATATTTTTAATAAATACTAGACCCTAATTGGAGTCTAATGCAAGTGAGTTTACCTAATTTGGAATTTTCTACAATTAGTTATGAGTTTTCTAAATCCATGGTATATTAGGGAATTTTCTAAATTAACTAGGAAAGGACCGATTTTACTGTTTTGATTCAAATGAGCTCCAAACTGATTGGAATCACTCCCAAAGGTCAGGGATGACCTGAGAAAGTGATCCCAAGTGTTCAGGGAAAATTTGGGATTTTTAATAATTTTTAATAATTTATTAGGGGCAAAAAGGTAATTTTCACCTATGGTCAAATTTAGGGTTAACCTAGAGTCAAACTAAGGAGCCCTATTTATCTAAAGTCAAGGGTCAGATTCTGGACAATTCAAGCTATTATGGATAATTTTCTGATCTAATATGTATTTATTGTATTTTTTGGAAGGTCTCAGGGCCTTATTTAACAAGTTAATTAGGGTTGGTTAATTAAGGGCTCTAAAAGCTCCTAAAAATTTCCAGAAAATTATGGAGTGTTTATGATGTCATTAAGTTTAAGTGTTGGAGTTTTGGTATCAATCCGGGATCTATCCTAGTTCCTAGAAAACTTCTAAGTTCGCTAGACGAGTACTTAATTATTGTCCTTAAGGTGTCACTACGTTATCAAGGTTTAAAGTGATGTTTTAACTAACCCTCAAGGTAATAAATGCATGAGAGTACAAAAATGAAATAAACACACCATGTCCTTAAATCTAGGAGAGCCTAGGCTAAGTGCTCGTGGTGCAATCCTATACATGCATTCTACGAACAAAAAGAAATAGAAGACACCTAATGCAGTGATTAGTGAATGATTGGGATCCAATCACCCACTAACCCACTCTCCCATGATTTGCTTTTCATTCATAGAACCCATGTCTAAAATTTCATCGAAATAGTAGGTCTCCTAAAAAGTAGGATTTAATTATAAGTAGTTTTAAAATAGTTTCAAAATACTTATAAATATAAATATATATATATTATTTTTGAAAGTAGGTCAATTCATAATACATAGATATAGGGAGACCCACTGACCACCCAATCGAAGCCTCAAACGATTTGAAAATAGTTTGTATCCTGAAAATACTATTATATTAATTAAGTAAATAATAATTAACTAACCAAATAGTGCTCCAAGACAGAAAATTGCCAAAACAGCCAAAATCAGTAACTAGAAATGGCCTCAAATTAAAATACATATTTTTCTGAAAAGATCGAGGGGTTATACGCAAAAATTCGATTTAAAACGACGAAGATATGAATTTCCAAAGTTTAAACATAATAAAATAATATTTTAAAATAGTGCTGTTTCACTGTTTTTAGAATAACAGAAAATATAAACATACATTTTATCTAGAAATAGTTATGAACTATGCAGAATTCAAAAGACATCCAAAACAAGGTGCTGTGCATCAAAATCAGATTTAAAACGGAAAAGATATGATTTTTCGAAGTTTAAAACTATCAAAAGGATATTTTGAAATAATTCAAAATAATCATAATTTAAAAATTTCTGAAATTTGAAACATACTCAGAAATACATAAAATATCAGTAATGACTTAATCATTAATAATATTTTTAGATAACTTAACTAATTAAAATAATTAGAATAATACTTAATTATTAAAAATACATTTTTATATTTAAATAAATATAATAATAACAATGATAATAACAGTAATAATAATAATAATAATAAAATACACAAAACAGTAAGAAATAGTTTAATCAAAATATAATTAGTAATATTATATAAAAATAATAATTTTATAATATATAAATAATAAAATAATCAAAAAAAAATATTTTTAAATAATATTTTTTTACTATTTTATTAATTAATAAAAATATATATATTATTTTAATAAAAAAAATTTATAATGTAGAGAATAAAAATACGAACAAAACGAGGTATTGCACGCGAAAATCGGACGAAAATGGATTTTTTATGAATTTTTGAAGTTTTCTGATTTAAAATATATTTAAAAATAAATTTTTAATTAAAAAAAGGCGGCGGCGGCGGTCACGGGGACACGTGGCAGGCGCGGATTGGCTCCGCAGTCGTGGGCCAATGATTGGCGCCGTCGCCAATCATCAGGCAATGATTGCGGCGGCGGTCTCCCACTTGACCACGTCAGCGGCGGACGAGAGCCGCTCGATCGAGCGCGGTTTGAGCGAAGGGCCTCGATCGCGCCACGTGGTCACCCGAAGCGCGGCAGCGTCCGCGTGGTCAGCGCCAGACCGCGGGCGGTCACGATCTGGACCGTTGATCGCAGATCCAACGGTCCAGATTCACCCTGCGCATGCAAGCGGCCGGTCTGAGACCCTAATTCGTTTTCTTGTTCGTTCTCGCTCGATACTCAACCAAATCCAATAAAATTTTAAACCTAGGTTCTAGATACGAACAGAAATCATGGGGAAATAATGGTTTGATCTAAAACAACCTATGTAATATTCTATTTAACCCGAAGTGTTCTAACTAGGGTTGAGAATATACCTCGATCCACTCGGTGGATTTAGACGATCTTGGGCTTGTTGGACTCGTGAGCTCCTCTAGAACAAGTTCCTAGTTGACGTCGAGATCCAATACTCGCTCGATCGCTCGGGATTCGTCTTAGAACGTGAATGGGCTCGGGTGGCTGGAGATCTCGCCGGCGGCGGCCTTGGACGGTCGGGTTCGGCGAGGGAAAGGGAGAGGGGTCTCTCTAGAGCTCTCACACGAAATCTCAAGTGTCGAGGCGGTCTCGAGAAAGAGCAAGAGCAAAAGTCCCCCAAAGACCTAATTTCTCCTTATTTAAACTCCTAAACCTAAGGGGAACGGCTAGGATTGCATCAAGATGGAATTAGGAGGGAAAAGGAGGGAATTAGGCCGTGGAATTGATTTCAAATTCGAAGGAGTTAAATTAGAGCCTTTAAATGCATTAATTGGGCTCCTAATGGGTGATTATGACCCATTAATGGCCAAATTTGATCGAGTCAACATTTGACTTAGTCAAATCAGCCAATTGGGTCAATGGGGTGTGAGGATTGAGCCACAAAAAGGGTTGGATTGATTTGAACTCAAATTGGGCTCTAAATGGGCTAAGTGGTCAACCAGGTCGACCCAGGGTCCAAGTCTATGCTCAACAGACTCGACTCAACTCACTTAATCCATTGGAGAGGGTCTTGGGGTCTGGCATGGTCAATTTGACCAAGTCAACCCTTTGACCACGGGTCTGGGCAAAATCGAGGTCAACAGTACGATTAGTTCAAATTTTAAATTTTAAAATATTACCTAAATTGTGATTGGCGGCTGAAATATTGATTTAAACTAATCATCCTATATGATATAAAACATCTAGTTTGATTAGTTCACATAGTCTTAATTACATAATTATTTATTTTAATGATTTTATAATTAGGTAATCATAATATGGATTGTATAGTATGATATTGATCGTACAATATAATTAGTTTAGAACAATTGAACGTCTAATTTTGTCACTCACTCCCTTCAGTGTGTGTGTGTACGATCACCAAGTATAGTATCCACAAAATATATAATTTGTCTCAAGAAATGTAGAAACAAGAAAATATAAAATTACATGACTTTTCCAAACACTTAACCCTATTCTACTTAGTCTTGAGCTAAAAACTTTTGTATAGTGTATAATGGACCTGAAATATTAGTGTATAAGAAAAATAGATATGCAATAATAGCAATTAACATAAGATGGCATATTAAGGAATCCAATAATATTTATTATCATCAAAATCATAATACTTGGGTCCAGATTTACAATAACAAACATTTCTTGTGCTCTTAATCATTTTCCACCATCTATTTTAAGGACTAATATCTTAGGAGAAAGGAATAGAATTTGAAAATAGTTGAGTGAAACTTGTTTCCCTCCCTTTAAATAGAAATTGTCCATATCATACAGTAAGATATGGTATCATACAGTACAATGGAGTGCATTCAATTCGTCCAGTCCGATTAGTCAAAAAGGTCGTCTTATTGCACAAAATGATCATAATCGTACTAGGTGATTGGTATAATGATGGTCATCCTGAGGAGTCAGTTTGGACGATCATTGACTAGTTAGATCATCCTATATGAGCATGTGTTCGTATAGTACGACACAATATTTAATACTGTACCGATAGAATTCAATTCATCCAACACTTGGTGCCACGTGGATCATATAGTATGATCACCAATAATTGATAGATCAGAGTCGTTGGATTTATCAGGCATTAAACCTATTTATTGTCACTACACTTCACTTATTTTATCATCCTAGATTTCCCCTATAAATTTGAACTCTTGTTATAACTCTTCTCTAATCTTAAAATCACCAATGATAGAACAAGCATGCAATCACTTATCTATGGATGACAAGTAGTTATTACTGACATCGATTTTCACAAGCACTTATACTTATCTAACTTTGGATTCAAACCACACGATGTTTGCATAGCCTTAAACTATAAATGGATTGATATCAACTTGACCCTGAGTGTTGACCTCTACTTATATGGCATGGTTAATGCGAGAAAATGATATCCTAATCGATATTGATAAATAAGACATTGCTCAAAACGAAGATCAGAGTGCCTCGATCATAATGAAATGATTAAAGCTTTGTCCGATTACAAAATGGATCATATCGATGCATTCAGGACATCAAATTTATCAAATATAAGTTGTTCGTATGCGACTCGATCGAACGATAATATGCTAGTGGACGCGACGTTAGCAAAACAATATCCAAATGTCCTCCACTTGTTAAACAAGCCTTGTCGATGAATTTAGAGCATCGAATTTATCCAAAGAGAGATCCCGTGTAATTAAATTGAACGAAAGCGATCGAAATCGACGGACTACGGACATACTCGATGTTGCCCAAATGTCATCCGTTTGAAAAATGAATTTCTCCGTCATGTTTGAAACGTTGAAAATACTCAAGATTGACAATAATATTGTCTAAATCCTTGCATAAGGGAAAATGTAAAATTCGGTGTGTGAACGAAAATATAAAATTTGGCTTGAGTTGCGAGGCGACGACACACAAATTGGAATAAAAAAAATTATTGTCGGCACAAGGGCATGATAAAAAAAATCAATATTAACAAATAACAAATTTGTGTTTAAATATGTTGTGTAAGTAGAGTAAATTTGATAATAATATATATTGTTATTAAATTTAATGTGATATTAAAATAAATATAAAAAAAAAAAAATCATTATCTGTTATTATAAATTTGAATTTATTTATATTCCTACATAGTTTTATAAAAAAAAGTTGGCAATTCACTCTATTATCTCAACAAAGGTGTAACTCACTCCACTCAATTTATCTCATAATATCATACTCTGATACAAAACTTATCTATTTCACTACCCAAGTCTACGTGCCTTCCTTTAAAGGTTTTATCATTTCAACAGTTCTACGTGCCTCATTTTACAAAGTTTGCCGACTAAGAATGCTAGGTGTGCCTTTGCATGAAACTCCACCGCATGTAAATATACTTAATATAATAAAGTCTTAATCTTTATCTCAACTCTCACGCCACTCTATCCTTCGGTTCTCATACCCGAGTCTCCTATTCCTCCTGCTTGCCGTGAAACCTTCTATCCCATGTCCCATCTCCATCTATACTCAACTATACTATTTCTAACTAACCCCATATAACTCCTCATATCCACTCTATCTCCTGTACGCAACTCCACGGTTTTCTCCATTCAAACCTCACCAAACAGGCAAACAGTAACTATTTCTCTTTCTACTTTTTGTTTTCCTCTTTCTATATAAGTATATAAATATATAAATATATTTCTATAAAAAAAAAAAAATCAAATCAAAAAAATAAAAATTATCATTAGCCTCGCCACAAATCTCTGTCATCGTCGCCTCGCTCAATCGTCAAGGTATATTGTTTGCCAAACTCTAAAATCTCAAATCTCATTTTCGGCGTTTGCGACGAACCGGCGGACCACCTATACGCGCTCTCGTAGCACGGTAGGAGGGAGCCCGGTGCGACGCATACGGCGAGCCCTATACACGCTCTTGTAGCGTGGTGGGGAGCGACACGGGTGTTCTTTTACGGGTACTTTTGAAGGCCCCATACACGCTCTTGTAGCGTGGTGGGATGAAAAGATATACGGCCCGGTGTCCCCCGACACCTACCATACACGCTCGAGTAGCGTGGTGGGATGGCCCAGTTGTCCGTAGATGCCCCCTATGCGGGGCAGACGTCGGGATACTGCCAAAATTTTGACTGAAGAAAAATTTGAACAAAATATTTTTTTTGGAAAATTGAGCATATGTGAAATAATTTTTGGAGAATTATTAAACTTAAATTGAATAAAAATATATATATTCTCCATCAAGAAAAAAATCTCACAATAAAAAAAACAAGGCTCATTTTTAGCTTCAAAATTGTTTTCATAGAATATCTTTTAAAGGAGCACAAATTTCAATATAAATAAGCTTCGTGCTGCTCTCCATTCCTTTGAAGATGACCATGCATGAATATCCAATCCATGCAAGCTTGATAGTTTAAAATGCTCCAAAGTGTTTAAAGTTATGAAGGCTTTGAAATATTGTTCCAATTAACCCAGCCACATAGCCATGACTTTCACATATTAAATAAAATTTGCTGTTAACTTTGCATGTTTCATACACATCAACTATAATGAATCATAGTCAAAGAATTATCATCAATAGTAAGTAAACATGTGGCAGCACACACCAAGCCATTGGAGGAAATAAATAATAAAAAAAAAAGAAAGAAAGAAAGACAATGCAGTTTTCTTTCTATGAATATATCAAGTGCAAATCCCTTTGGGTTTGATATCAAATAAGCAAAAAAAAAAAAAAGTTGGGGTTGCTTATATTATGAAATGTATGGCTTTGCATGCCATTACGAGAATATTCAACATATGAGTTTGGCTTTTGGTCGGAGTGTAGTGATAAAGGGAATTTAATTTGCTATTGAGCAGATTTTTAGTTGTTGTGTTTTTAATTTAACACAAGGTCTTCTTATATGAGTGTAAGCTTTGGGAAGAAGATTGAGAAGAAATGACAATGAGAGTAGATACTCCAAATGAAATAAGTTGAAGCTCTTAGACATTTATGTCATAAAAGTGATATTGCCTTAAAGAATATCATGATGCCAACATAACTCGAACTCATTATTAATATGCTTGGTACCATAAGTGATAATGATATTGGGTTCATAGAAAATCTAAAATCTAAAATTATTATTTTTAGCTCAACTATATATTTTGGGAATTTCCTTTAACGCCACCGGATCCGCACCACTTTTACAAGCGGACAGAAGGCGTTTAATGCTCCCCTCCTACATACAAAAATTATTTTCTAAATGTCAATATGATGCACCGAGCAGGGTGTCAACACCTCTAAGATGAGTGTAGCAGCCTTGGAAAGCAAGCGACTATTCCAAGAAGAGTGCTACCGCCTTGAGAAGTGAATCACCGCCTCGAGAAGTGTGCATATTTAATTTTAAAGTCTAATATACATGCTATTCAATCCCCGATGATGGCCGTGTTGAATGTTGATATCAACCGGAGGGGATTCTATACCTTCAAATATTTCCAAATGCTTATAAAATACAAATATTTTCAAATGCTGAAAAAGAGCCCCGATGATGGCCGTGTTGAAAGCTAATCTCAACCGGAGGGGACTTCAAAACATGCATATTTGAAATAAAATCTCAATAAATTTTAAAATATTCAAATGAAATTTATTATTTAAAACTTAAAGCAAAAATTCATTCATCATCCGCAAACGTTTGTTAAGGATGATAAATTTCAGAATAACTTCAACTCACAAAGAGCAAAATGTCTAATTGAATGTATCACTGTGATTCATTCTCAAATGATTTCTCGCCAGCGGAGACGTGGCATGTGCCCTCTGACCGGGTGGTTTTGCTGCAAAATAGCACCACTATATTACGGTTACGGTCAAAGCCCGTATGTTCTCCAATGGTTAAAAGCCCCTTGAGTAATGAATTATAGGGTGCATTTAATAAGGCATAAAGCTTTCTGTTAGCTAAGGTTGACTAAAATTTGTCTCCTTAAACAAGCATCCACCCCATGTCTACAAGGTCCCCTTGGACGAAGCAACCCATGGCTGCCGACAAGGATCCTTCTGTCAGGTTGGGTCGACTACCTCCTCTGACTAAGTAGACTAGGGACCACGATAGCCCGGGACGACGGAACCATGGGATCTTGATCGGGCTCATCATCATTCCCCCCACTATCCGCTTTAAGTATATAAATAATAAATTTATAATTCCAATTTCATGTGTTGCTACTATATGCTAGGTATTGTGTACCTACTTCATGACTAGTCTTAATCGAAAGTGCTCTCTCGTAATCGAGAGGGGTAATTAACTATAGGGGCTTGCGCCTATAGGAAACCTAGAACCAGATCATAAAGTCCTCACAAAATGAGGGCGAAATCTCTGGGTAATGTCTTATCTACAAACCCATCTGCCTTCCAAAATTTACCCCGGAACATCGTTAAAACTCTCCTACGAAGGGGAGGCCGGGGCACGAATTTTTGGAGACCACACTGAGGAATTGTCCACTCATCAACACTATGATATTAAATGCACATGTTATACAACATGTCTTTCAATATATATTTATCCCAAAAGCTGGAGTTATAATCAATATCACTCCCCTTCTCTCTATAATCACATATTATTGCATGAATGACACTAATTGTAATGTTGCAAATATGATAGTCTACTATATTAACAATCTAACCTCCATTAAAAGCCCTAGAGCATGCAAAAAATAAAACCTAGCACTTGGACACCAAATTGATTACATTCTTGAAGCCAAATCTAATCTCATGTACCCTACACCTCCAGATTACATACCTTCCTATTTCACCAACAACTCATTTCACCTAATATATAGTGAAAGGCACAGGTAAACACTTGTTAAGGAAGAATATGAGAAACAGAAAGCAAGGGGAGTCCCTGTAGAGCATGTTCCTTAGGCACCACCATAAGCACCTAATGCACCACAATACCCCCTTGACACTTGGACTAGGTAGTTTACTCAATTGGAGTTCAAATTGAACAAACATATTCAACAATCCAACAAATAATAGGAGGCAATGCAACAACAACATTAGGAGGATAAGGAATGGTTCTAGGAATAATTCCCACAATAATTTTTAGGGAGATTTACATACATACCACTTTATACTATTTTATTTACATATTTAACTCCTAAAACTTTAATATTACATACATACCACCCATAGTTCATTTTTATATCAAATATGAGTGATATAAATGAAATATATGAGTGGTAGGAAGGAAATATGAGTGGTATATTTGATATTAAAACAGTATAGGGTGGTATGTATGTAATATTAAAATTTTGGGTGTTAGATATGTAAATAGAATGTTATAAAGTGGTATGTATGTAAAATTCCCTAATTTTTGACAACCACAACCACCACCTGATTAGGGTCCTTCTGACTACTAGTATTATTATTGTGTGTTATTGTACCTTATATTCCCTTTATGAGATGTTAATAGAGGGAGAATATTTGTTTTGTGTTGATATTCTTTTTCACTTATTTAGCTTTTGTAATTTTCACATTCTTCTTTGTTCCACTGTTATTGTTTAAGTGTTATTATTTTTATTGCTTGTAATTTTTTATAATTAATTTAAAAAAATCTCTATATTTTAATAAAAAATTTCTTTTTCACTCATATTAAAATAATTGGAAGCATATAGAGAGGAGGTGGGGGATATCTAATCAAGTCATGAAATGAACTTGTATTTTTTCATTTGCAAAAATTAACCAAAAATATTTGTCATTATTAAAAATGGGAGATTGTCAAATCTCGTGAACCTCGTGCCCTTTTAGGTTTTAATGATAACAAAACTTTTTGGTTATGCTAATCCAAAATTTTAAGTATTGTGTGCTAGGCTATTTTTTTACTAATATTTTAGGTTGATGATACGTGAAAAAGAAAAAAATCAAATAGGTAGAATGTGAAGCTAAAAAATTATAAATAATCAATTTAATGATGTGTATGTATGTTTCTATTTTTTTTATTATTTACGACTTCAAATGTAATATGTGCAAAATAATCAAATAACCATGCACACACTTACAAAAAGGGGGCTAGAGTACAAAAAACTAAAAATAGAAGTTACTTGATTTCTCTAAGAAATTGTACTATATAATTTAAATCTTACAATACAATTTAAATCGTATTATATAATTATTTACACCACAAATAATAAATCAAGTAGTAATTAAAATGAAAAATAGGGATTACTTAAAATAACTAATTATAATATATAACTTGTTTCGTAATGGATGAACAATTGTTTCAAATAACTTGGTAGTTTTTTAAAATTTCTAAAAATAGTCAAAATTTAAATTTTGAACTACTCAAAATGTACGAATATTTAAAAATCCTTCCTATTTGGTGTATGAAAATCTTGAAATCAAATTAAATCAAATATCTTCTAGGACTCTAGCAGTAAAATTTAAATTGTACAATACAAATAAACAGATATTAAATTCATCTAATCCACATTTGGATAGGACGAATAAGACACTATTTGAATCAATTGTACTATACAATTATGATAGTACAGTCTGGTCCAACAAAGATTTGGTTTGCGAATTTTATTTAGAATGAACTAATCGTGTTATATGATGGTGGTTTTGTACTGTAATCCAATCATAAAAATAAAAAATTAGGGTTTTCTTTAAATACCCACTCTAATGATTTTAATAAAAGGAGTGTCTTTTCAACAAGTGATTGCATAACATCTATTAAGAAGAATACAAGGGTTCCTTTTTTGAGAGCTTAGGAAACACTTGAGAAAAGAGAGTGATTTTGAGGAAAGCTCATTGGGGGTGTCCAAGGAGTGTGTGAGGGGGATTAGACAGTTGTTTCTCTGTTCTACGCTTAATTCCTCAAGGCTATTTTTGTGTGAGGAGCTTTAAGTTTGGAGTGCTTGTGAATTTTTTTTATTGAGAGGGTTGGTTGAGAACAGTTGAGGAGGCTAGGGAGGCATCTCCACCTTGTAGGAAGTAGAAGAAGGGAGGCATCTCCGTCATGCTAGGAAGAATAAGGAGGGAGTTTATGCTTTTTGGGGAGAGAAGAGTTGTGCAAAGTTCATTCTCCACCAGGGAATGGGGAAGGACTTCTCTATCTTAATGAGTGTGGGAGTGCTTTCTAGTAAAATTTCCAAGAATGAGGATATTGGAGAGTAGATGTAGTTTGGGGATTAATCCACTGTAAATTTGATTAGCATTCTTTTCTTACTACTTTGCTTTACCTGCATATTTAAATTTATTGCCTAGATACACTCTTTGTTGCAACTGTTCTTCATTTCAAGATTAAAAAGAAAATTTGTTAAATTTTAAATTTCCCTATAAAACTATCTGGTTAAGCTGTGTTGCTCTCAAAGTGTTTTGAAATTAAAGTTTTAAAAATATTGCCTACTACTGTGTGAATATTTATTTATTTGAGCAATTTGATTGAATCGCCGCATTGATGAATTTACTCTACTTTAATATTTCTACTTCATTAACGGTGGTTATAATTATTAATGGTTTGGGTTAGTTGATGTAGCTTGCCGAGCGCTGGTTGCTCATGATTGCTTTTTGCAATTATTTCAAGCCAGGGTAAAGGGAAGGGGCAAGCTGAATAGATAAAGGTTGCGAGTCTTGAGATTTGAGTAGGTATATATATGATAGATGATTTTGATAATCCTGACTTTTTATTGTGTTCTATACTGTCTGAGCCATATAATATTTGTATATAATTATTTTGATTATAAATATTTTTGAGATAAATGAAAAACCTTTTGATGATGATTACTTTATGTTAATTGAAGTTTTAGGGGCTCTTTGGTCAACAAAAGGATTGATTTTTTGTTGTTGTTGTTGAAATTCTCTCCAAATTTGAATTTAGAAACCTATGCCTATCACCATCCAGCACGGTATGACCCATTCTATCTGTGAGTTATATCGGGTTGGGTTATGACACTCATAATGTTTCAAAAGTTTTAACATTTTCTTCTAGCATTTTTTTTTTTACATTTTTATTATAAAATTACATTTATTTGAATCAATATATACATAGAAGGTGTAAGTGAGCTGTGCCAGTTCAACTCAACTCGCTAACGAACCCGTAATTCAAGCTTAATAAGCCACAAGCTTGAGCTTGCATATTTAATGAGCTTGAATTTTAGCTTAATAAGGCTCAATTCAACAACTTGCGAGCTAGCTCATATATTCAACAACTCATCAATAATAATAATGGCAACACAATCTCCAACTTATCCCTACTATAAGGACTATAGAATCCCTCAAACCAACAAGAATGAATTCAACAAAAAAATATCAAAGTTGCATTGCTTTATCAATGCATTTATGAAAAATGATAAAGCTATTTTTCTTCCTCATCTATCCTATTGTGATTTCTTCTTTTCCTATTGTTTTTCATGTTGATTCCTTCTCCAATGATTTCCACCTTGACTTTTCTCTTTTGCAATCCTTGTTCACATCGGTGCCTTCTTTGATGAGCTCCCATAGTGATTTACACTTTTTTAGGCCCTGGTTATGCCCATGCCTTCTTTCGCAAGCTCATATGACGACTTCTTGCTTTCTTTTTTGGCTCAATTTGACAAGCTAACTCATGACATCACCTTTATTGTCACCAGCTGAACTGAAGCTTATGTTCTAGCTAGTAAGCAGACACACAAGAAGAACTCAAGTTAGACTTGACACGAACTCAACTTGAGTCATTTATACCTATATATATGTACACACACACACTTACACATACATACATATAAATTGTTCTATGATCAAGTCACATGTCTTAATAAAAGAAATCCAACGAGCTTGGATCACTCAATTTTAAGCTTATTAAGATACTTAAATACTAAAAAAAAGTGTGATCGAGGGAATCAACATAGGCCTTTTGGTGGAGTGTTTTGAGAGGCCATATTTATTAAAATACCACTCCCAAAGCTATAAATAACCTCCCACTTATCATATAAAGGGCATTGGGAGCTATGCATGTATTTAAAAATGGAAAAAATTTAGGAGATCCAAGGAACTCTAAAGTTTTACTTAACATTCATTATCGATGATCATTTCTAGCAACTATAGTCAGCATAACTACCATCACTCAATTATTATTGCCCTACTACTGCTACTTCACTGCCATCACTTGATCTCCATTGCCTATCTTCTAATTTATGTCTAACATTTTTTGACAGTTAAAACCCATCCATTGTAGCCCAACCGTCGACATCAGTTCCATCATCTGACAACCATCATTGGGTCATCATAATATGTTTGAAATTATTTGATCATCGCCTTTCTCAATTGAGGGGAGAAGCACACTTTTTAATTCCTATTTATGTAGTATATTAAGTCAAACGTGCTAGACCCCATGTTTTTTTTTTAATTTCCGAATTTTCACATAAAAATTTTGCATTTATTAGAACCTTATTTCATTTATGTGCTTCATGGGTCTTCAAGCACAAAAAAATAGGTTAAACTATCATACATTCAATTGCCAAAAAATATTATAGCAAACAACAACTATAGATAAAAAATATATGAAATAAATTATAAGATACTAATCAGTCTATCTCAATTTTTAATTGCGACACACACTTAGTTTTATCATAACAAAAATCTCCATGGAGCTAATATATCTAGTATATCATTTTGGATTAATAAATCAAGTTATTTGAACCCCTAGTGTAAATATATAAGTTTTAGAAAATAATATTTATTTGACACCCAAAATATGTTTATTTGCAAAACTCACCACTATATTATTGTTTTAATTATTGATCTTGTGTATTTATATGTTCTATGATTAACTAGTTAAGAATTAGATTAAAATGAAAAATGCGTATTAGAATTTTATAATGATTTTTGATATTTTGGTGAAAATTAAAAAAATAAGTTTAATTTCATAAATAAAATAGTTTTTAATATTACTATATAATTTTCTTAAAATGGTATTATATACATCTAAATCCTATAATAACATATGAGAGATAAATATTATATTTTGTTTATATTTACTTAGTAAATCCATTATTATAATACTTTCATGTTTATTTGTCCACTGTACTTAGCATCTATCTTCACCGTCGTCCCGGTCTCTCGATCGGCCCTCTCGATCTGCGTCAGCGGTTTGGTTGCCCTCATTGCCATAGTAGTCAGCCATTCATCTCCCTCCTTTTGCGGCGGAAGGCGGGCACTTTGTTGAACATCGCTCGCGGAACTTTAGCTTTTAAAAAGCCGCACTGACCGGGGAACTAGGGTTTTGGGGTCTGGCTGGTTGAAAGCACTGCACACTGGCCATTGCACGATGTATCCACCATTGGCATCTTGACTGCTATTGTCGTTTTTTATTAGTTTCATTAAAGCAATGACAAGTGATTCTTGCGTTGACCTGATCTCCACGTTTAGCCGTGCGAGTGGTTTCTTAGTCGGGCTTATTGTCACGTTTTTCAGGTCTGGGGCTCTTTTCCAGGATTTCTGCTGTCAGTTTGATATCGGGCTCCTTCCTATCCTGTGAAAGAGGGAGAATTGAGGGGGGTAAGGTATGCGCCGTATGCTTGTAAATGTGACTTTCTCTTTTATGTTTTGTGATCGCTTCTTAACTTTTTGGGTCTCACTAGATGATTTTATTGCTGGGCGTAACTGTAGAAGTGCTTGCAGGCTTATCCTATAAAAGTAGCATGCATTTTTTCGTTTAATCTTCAGTGGCAATATTTATCAAATTCTCAAGTAATGATCTTTTAGGGGATGTTTGATATCCTATTTTAGGCAGGATTTAAACATGATTTGGCATAAATTCTGCCAAACAGAGTCTTGGGACTTTAAATGCTACTGTTTTGATAAATTCAATTTCAACTCCGTTGGTTGTTAAATCTGGTATTTCTTAATCCCACTTTTCACGGGATTTAAAGGATTTAAATATTTCTTCCCCTCACAAATCCTCAATCCTAAACTCAATAGCTTGAGAATTTATAAGGATTTACTACACTTTTGTAGTTGTCATGCCAAGCAAATTTCTGATTTGATCATGTAAACATATGCTATATCTTGATTGACGGGATTTACAAAATCCTATTTGAGTGAAATCTTACTTGTAGCCAAACAACCCCTTAAGGATACCTTATAAATGTGGTTAAAAACTTGAGATGTTAGGAATACTACTTATATTGCTAGAGATGCCAGTAGTCATTTTTAATGCCTTACGAATTCTGCTGTCTTCTTGTGTGCTTTGATCATGTACTTATCTTGCATCCATTGGTTATTCTCATTAGCCACAATTTTCTACTCAATTTTATTTTTCAAAATTAATAGCTTCTTTATCACTTACAAGGTTCTCTTTTGTATGATAGCTGGGACTTTTTGGAACAATAAACTTTATTTTCAATCAAAATTTATTCCTGTTCATTAATTTTTTAGATCTTTGAATCCTTTATAAAATTTTTAGGGTTCTCTGTCAAGGGAATAAAGCAAAATAATAAAATCTCTATGAGATTGTAATCTGTTTGATATGTTAAGCTTATTGTACTTCATAAATATGTTCATTATTTATACATATGTAATTTTGATTTCAGAAAATTTGCAAGCAGTTACTAGGCATTGTGGGCATGGCTACTGCAAATGCAAGTACTAGCTCAAAGAATGGTCCGTATCTATATGCCTTGTGTTTTGTCAAGCACATAGTCCATAGTTTCTCTCTAAAAATGATTTTGTCTTTGTAGCTAGGAAGAAAGAAGTAAAGAAAGAAACTGGACTGGGTTTGACCTATAAAAAGGATGAATCATTTGGAGAATGGTACTCTGAGGTAAAGCAGGGTTGGGTTTTTTGATGATTCTATTTCTTTTGCTATAAAATTTTCTTTTGTCGCTATAACATTTGCTGGCTTTTCAGGTGGTTGTTAACAGTGAAATGATTGAGTACTATGACATCTCTGGCTGTTACATCCTACGACCATGGACAATGTCAATTTGGGAAACCATGCAAGTATGTGTTTGATTTCGCTATTCTAGTTCATGGTTTTGAATATCATATTTAATTATTGATAGCACCACTGAATAGGTAATGGGTACTTAATGCAAGCATTTAAAAAAAAAAGATATCTCAAGCAATCAAGTTTGTCAACATGCAAAGCTAAACATGATGTGCAAATGGTTTCTTGGCATAAGTGTGAAACATAAGAATCAAACACTTCAATAAATTAAAATGCATCTATATCACACAAAACAAACATATTATGTAATTAAGCTAAATAGACAATTTAGGTTTTGAAATTATTAGACAAATTATGAAGCATTGTGTTCCATGAAAACCAAATGAAGTGATAAAAAGTTGAAAAATAGAAATAGATATGAAGGTTAAAGAATCCCCTGATTCAAAAATCAAAGAAGAAAATTGAGGATATAAAGACTAATGTGTTGAAATAATACTTGGAAATCAAGGATACTCGTGAGATTAAGAAGAAACGACTTAGTGTAGAGCAACAAATGATTTGAAGTTTGGCAATGAATGGCTCAAGATATAAAAATGAATGACTAATCATATAAAAACAAATGACTTGTGTAGAGGAGGCCACGTGGTTGGATCTGTGTGAGAATCAAGAAGCTACATTGATGTGCTTGTGTGATCAAGATAGAGGAACCTTAAGAGTTGCATGCCAAGAGCAAGGAAAGAGAGAAATTGAGAGTTTGTGTAGGAAGGGAAAGCGAGAGATCTTGTGGGATTTAAGATTTTTTTTTGGCACTCTATATATCAATAGAATGTGTAACCCAACAACTATAGTTGAACCGGCAGCTGTGGTTAAATTGGTGAGATTGAACTAGGAGACTTCAACAAGATGGGATTCCTAACATGCGTGTGTTGCATGTTTTATGGTCAAGCATGGAGCATTGTGATGTGCACACGTCATCATACTTCGTTACGTTCGAGTCATTGCAATAGTGAGCGTTGCTTCTTTGCATTGCAATGCCGCCTTTCAAAGGTGCGCTTCAAAGTATGCTTTTAACAACACTAAAAGTAACAAGTTATATTTTAACCAAGTTAAACAATCATTATTTTTCTATAGCAATGTGAACATGCATTCATCACTATTTTTCTTGTCCAGAGTTGAAATTTCAATCATCTTTTTGTATGTCAAATGTTTGTGAAATTTTAAAATTTATTTCTTACATTAAAAATATAACATTATTAACTGTTTAGTCTCCTTCATTTCACTACTGCATATGTAATGACTAGTGATGTTATTCATATCGCGTAATTTTTTGTATAACAATTAATATATATTGCTAGCTGTATTGGTTCAATCTATGCAAGGTTGTTTTTGAATGCCAAGCCTTATGTGTTATGTGATTTGATTGAGCTGTTCTATAATTTATGTGTAGAGATATGATATTTCTTGTTAAATATATTGTAGGTGTCATCTTAAGTTAAATTAAATGTACTTCATGGACATACATGTCAACGCACCATGGAGCATGGCGCGGCGTGGCGTGGCGCACATACGATGCTATTTGCTTGATGTGGCACAAAACATCAAAATAGTGTGTGCTATTTGCGCCATGCATGGCAATGGCACATGGCGCAAATGACGCACGTTATTTTGTTAGCATGGTATAAATTATAAATTATAAATTAGAATTAATTTTTTTAATGTTTATATATTAATATTACAATTAATGATTAATTAGTTAAATATCAAATTAATAAAATATAAAAAAAATTAAAGTATTTTACTTTTTTTGTAGAATTTAAAGCTGTCATTTTTGCTATTTAGCAGCATTTAGTCTAAATTATGCTTAAATCTGGCTCAAATCTATTGATATGAGTTTCTATAAGATTTAGAATTATCATTTTTACTGTGTAGCAGAATATTTAAGCTTAAATTTTATTCTAATCAGCATATTGTTTTCTATTTAATGGTATTTAATATAAATAAATAAATAAATAAATAAATAAATATATAAATATATAATATATATATAATTTTTTTATATTGTGCACCATGCTTAAAATAGCGCGTTATGCTCCATAGCTCTACGGGGAACTTTGTGCCATGCTGCGCCATTTTCCATTAACAAGTATGTTCATCGAGTAATTTTTTAGAAATTGACATCTTATAAAAAACACAAGGTGCCAACCCTTGCATTTTACTTCAGGCAATTTTGGGGCCAGGCAATTTAATGGCACCTAGATAGTATTCTTGTTGTTGTGCTAGATTTATTCGATCTTTGGCCAGCCAGCCTTAAATTTTTTGAAATAGAAAGCATAGCCCGACCAAGTGCCTTGTCTTTATTAGAAGCCTGAGTGGAACCCTGTCTTTTGTGAATATAACTTATAAAATTGAAGTTTTGGAGACTTAGGGGAGGCTAGAGGAGCGGAGAGCTTTAAGGAAGTCTTTCAAAGCATAATTGGTCTTAGAGGTTTATTTAAATCATTAAGAAAAATAGAAAAAATAGAATTGTGGTGATTTATGTGGCTTATGCCATGGACAACAATGTTTGATATGGGCTACTTGCAAGAAAGGTTGATGGTACCACTGAGTAGAAGCGTGGTCTTTGTAGTCCCAACATGGGCTTACCTATGCTCTTCAATTGTGCTTGCTGTGGTTATTATTGCGGCTTATGCCATTGAGAATATGGTTTGATGAAGGTCACTTGCAAGAATAGTTGCATTTGGTGCTACTAACCTTTACATATTGACTCTGATTGGGGTACAAAATGATCGAAGGGAGAGGCCTGGAAGCTATATGAGGGAATAATTGCTTCTGCATGATGGTGGGGAGTTTACCATTAGAAATGTATAAGTGTTGTTTTTTGGGCGAATGTCTTTTTTCAAATGTAGACAATTTGAGAGGTTGACTGAGAGTGGGGAGTTTCTGAGCTTGAATGAGACATTGAGACTTGAATGCTTGCTTTGGGAAACTTTTAATACTAGGTTTTATTGTCATCATTAGCCTTATCCTAATTATTTGGGGTTGTTTTCCTGAATCCTACTTCCATTTGTTATTTTTAAGTCCTGTTTTAAGAGTTAAACTTGTTCTTTACACAACTTATATCCATGTAATGTTAAAAATTCTGCAATCGGGTATTGAAGTATTTTACATTTGTGGGGCAAGGTATAAGACTTGCGCCATAAGCTTAAAAAAATTGTACACGGTAAAAGAAGTAATAGATTAGTATCCTAATTCACTAATATATTAAAAAATACATTTTAACATTCTAACATATTAAGGAGTAACAAACTACACAAATATTAAGTAACAAATTGCGCAAAGTATTAAATAACAAATTGTGCAAAATAGAAGGGTAATGCAAAAATCAAAGTAATATAAGATATCAAAGTAAGTAGTAAGAAGTGACTAAGAACTGTAGTAATACCATTTGAAAATATGTTTAACACAATAAATTTATTTTTTTCACTCATATTGTTCAACATTCTGATAAGAATATTATAAAGTAACTAATTAGTCCTCAACACTCTTAGCACTCAAGCGGTCTTGATTTGAGTCATCATCATAATCAATAACTTTTGAAAATATGTTTAGCACAATAAATTTGATTTTCTCACTCATACTGTTCAACATTTAAATAAGAATATAACAAAGTAACTAATTAGCCCTAAGCACTCTTAGCACTTAAGTGGTCTTCATTAGAGTTGTTATCATAATAAATAAATTGCTCCCTTTCCTCATATTCAGTTGTGTTGATGTTCTCTCAATCTCAATTCAAAATGTAACATTTGAAAATATGTTTAACACAATAAATTTATTTTTCTTACTCATACTGTTCAACATTCAAATAAGAATATAACAAAGTATCTAATTAGTCCTTAGCACTCTTAGCACTCAAGCAGTCTTCATTATGATGTTACATTAATATCTAAACACTATATAAAAAAATATCCTATATTTTCAAAAAAAGTCGTGTCCCGTGTCCGTGTCGTGTACGTTTCTCCGTATTCGTGTCGTGCATCATAGATTTAAAGTATTACAAATGTTTGTTAGAATTGAGAGTCATCCTTATTTTAATTGATAAATCTTAAAAAATACTTGGAGAACATTTTGCAACTGTATCTTTGGCTTGTTTTAATCCTAAGAATCATTCCTTGTTTTTGAATGTTGCAAGTTGCATAGTAGCATTCTCCCTTTCAGTTGAGTCAGATATCAACCTATCCATATGATAGTATAATCCTAATTTATTCTCAGGATTGGTCGACTTATTCTTGACATTTTGGAAGTGAGGATTAAGATATATTTTATAGCATGCAAATGACAGTAGAGTTGAAACTCTCGCTTCCCATTAATGATTTCTCAAATCTCCTTATAACTGAACTCATCTCCTCTTAAGTTATGGACTATCAGCATTAGGTATAAAAAATCTATATATTTGAGATTGCATGCAATTTTTTCCAATATGCATGCATTCCGGACAGAAAAAGCTGTTATTTCACTAGCATCTTCTAAGCCTGATATGAATGGACCATGCCTTTACCCTAGCTTGATTTTAGTCTTAGTCTTAAAATTCTATTTATGCTTATAAAAGGTGTGCCACTCCACTTAGGAGTTGGCCATTATTCTGGATTATTTATGATCTGTACACTTAACAGTCTTTTTCGTAAACTTGCTCATTAGCGAGGAAGTTTATTTTATTTGCTCAGTGATGTTCACAAAGATTTTGATTGTCAATGTTCACATATACGAAATGCTCCAGTTGATATTTTAAGCTGGAGAAAATTCTAGTTGCTAATATGCTCAAGCTTATGCGACAAAGCTGCAATTCTTCCTATTCTCTTTGCTTTCGATTTGCATGCTTCAGTTACTAGAAATATTTATGATTTATCTCACTACGTGTTTCTTTTGATGCTTTTGATCTATATAGTTGCTTTTTCTCTGTTCACAGCATGAATCTCAATGTTTTGTTGATTGGTTCCGTTTTCATGCAGGCTTTTTTTGACGCAGAAATAAAGAAAATGAATGTAAAAAATGCATACTTTCCTCTATTCGTAACAGAGAATGTTCTTCAGAAGGAGAAGAATCATATTGAGGGTTTTGCTCCAGAGGTAAGAGTTAACTTATTGTTATAGTTTATATTATCTTTATGGATGATATATTGTGTTCATATTCTCTATCTTATATTTAACTTAATTTTTTAGTTTCTAGATTTGATTATGTGGTGTGAGTTGATTTATTGTTTTAGTTTATATTATCTTAATGGATGATATATTCTGTTTACATTCTCTATGTCATGTTTTTAACTTTCAGATCAATGTTAGTAGTTAGCTGGCAGGCATGCACTGGAAATCACCTTTCAGGAAATCCATGTATTGGCAATTAGCTTAGCCTTATTATTTGCTGCATAACAGCTCATTTTCGACCCATAACATTAGCCTAGAAGTTGGTGCCATTACATTTACAAAAACAATAAACAAAATATGAATAATAACGATTTTGAAAATGGTAAGATGGTTGAGTTGGTTCCTTTCTTTGTTGAATAGTTTTTAATTGTTCTGGTTGAACTCATTTGTTTGTTTTGTTAGGAGTCTGGATGCAAAATTAGTATCAAATGATTATGCGGGATAGAGCTTAGGTAACATGGACAGAATCCTAATTGTTCAAAATGATTTGCAAAGAATATATAAAACACCTCAAAACACTTGCTAGGACCTAACGGAGTGAGGATTTATGAAGCTGACCCCAAATAGATGGGATAAGGATAATAATTACAGTGATGATGATGATGGTTGCAAAATTATATTAAGGATGCTATTTATGCTTAGTAAATTTTTGGCTTGTTTGAACTAAGGAAATATAGAATCTCCATTGACTTGTCTTTGTGATGTCTTTCTTATGCAAGCATATTTTTCATAGGAGCTGCTGAAATGTTTTTGGTACTTTGATATATATTGTCTGGTAGGAGTGAATTCACTTTTATAAGTAATAGTGAAGTATCTCAACGAGATTTATCATTCATCATCAGTTTTTAAACATTGAAATCTGCCATTTCAGTCTGTATTAGGTGCACTTATTTGAAAATACTGCAGTATTTGTGTATTCTACAGCATCTGCGTAATGGCTAGAGGTGGGATAAAAAGAGTACAAATAATTCTCTAAATAAGACAGGATAAAAAAACAACCTTTGAGCTAATTTAGCTTAGAACTGCATCTCTTTATACTTTTGTGATAGGGAGGGATTAACTGGTCCATCTTGTTTCTCAAGATGCAACTTGTTATGTCTGTTTCTACTCAACTTCTGGTTGGGAAACACGACACTTCTTTGTAGCTGAATCGTTGCATATTTTTGTAGTCCATTAGGGTTTGTTTGGAGCAGCTTTGAAAATGCTTTCTAGATTATCACTATATTTTCTTTTGGCTAATGTTTTTTTTACTGCTTATAATTTTTTTGTTGTAGGAAGCTACTTTTTTAAATTAGATTTGCTTGAGTATGGTAACTGTAATCAGCTTTTTCAAAGCGTTAAGTGTAATGCGAGGTGTGAGGGTTCCTTTTTTGCTTCAGTTCGCAAAGTGAACTGATAATTTTATGAACTAGTGTGTTCACAACTTGAATATTATATATTATGTACACATAGTAGGCTATTTAATCAAACTAAAATCACATAATGTAATAAATTTCAATGAATATAATAAGATATTAAATAATACTGATATTCAGCTTTGGAAAGCTAAAAAAAGAACAAAGACATAAGTAATAAATTGACGAAATAATACTTAAAAATCAAGAATAATCTTGAGATTGAGCTTTAGCTTGAGACCAAGAGGCTGAGGTAGTGTGAAATGTGAGAAACAGTTAATACGAGGCATCGTGAAGTATTCTCAGAAGAAGATTGTGAGCAACTAGTAACTAGTTGCCAACAACAAGAACCAGTGAGAATTATATAAGAAACTAGCTGGCAAGAGAGAGTAACAATAATAACGACAAACAAAAGAATAGTTCTAACATGAGAGAATGGAGAATCAACGAGCAATGACTCAATGATTATGAGAAACAATGAAAAGAAGCGAATGCTTGTGGCTAGTTGTTGCAACAATGTTAAATTGAATCAGCATTTTATTACAAGGTGAAGTCAAGCGCATTGCGCTACAATGTGAAGCATCGTGATGTGTGTGCTTCACAGGCAAGCTATGCATGGGGGCCATACATCATTTCGCTTTGTTGCTAAAGCACTAGTTGTAATGAAGTTGATGTCTAACTTAAAAAAAAAACATGAGCTACAAATTTTAGAAGAGGTACTTTCCCTACAAAATCCTACGTTGTAGGATAAAGGCTTGTTCTACTTTTCCCGCAAAAGCTTTGTAACTACATTTATAAAGGCTGTAGCCTCCCCAAATGAACCCTTTGTGTTGAATTGCCTATAATATAACTTTGAGTCACTTGGAACCAACTACTATTCTGGTAAATGGGTGAAAAGTTACTTGGCCTTAGTACATTTCTTTTGATGAACTTGGAAGTTCAAGGCCATAATATGTTGGTGATGGAGCCCAGACAAACTGATAGGAAATACTTGTGTTCGCAAGTAACCCTAAGGTAATACTTGAGTTCGCAAGCAAACCTAACCAAAACGGAAGAGCAAACAACAGAATTACTGCTGTTTACAACAGTAAACATCACTAAACAGAGAAAATCGGAGGGAAAACTGAAACAAAACCAAGCAATTCACTTGTATTCCACTATTAGAAGAATAAAAACAACAAAGATACAAATGTTCTTCGATTCGAGAGGAAGAACGACTCTCCAAATCTCCAGCAACGCCAAGAGCCCAAAAGACAAGAACCCTAGATCTCATATCTCATTCAAATTCAAGATAATCCTAATTCCCTCATATTCCCCTAATTAACATGAAAGGAGAACTACAACTTACCTAATCAACCCTTACATTCAAATCTTTCCCCCCAAAAATTGCATTAAGCCCATCATGGGGCCCACAGGAGTTCCGCCCCCCTCTACATGTTTCTTCCGCCGAACAAACACCTGGACTGGTCCAGCCGGCCTCTCCTGGGCCGGCGTGAGAGCAGCAGGCGTAACATTACTCCCCTCCAAAAAACTCACCTTGTCCTCAAGGCGAAAAGAGAGAAATTGCTCTTTCACTTTGTCAAATGGTTCCCAAGTAGCATCAAAATCAGACAGATCCTTCCATCAAATCAGTACTTCCTTATTGCCCTCTTTATCAGATCTTACCCCTATAAGCTCCAGGGGTTCTAAAATCACTTCCAACTCCGTCATTGATGCAGGTAACTCTGCACTAACTGCATGCTCTCCTAGCGCTCTCCTCAGCACTGACACATGGAACACTGGGTGTATGGTAGTGGAGGCGGGTACTTTCAGACGATACGCCACAGCACCAATCTTTCCCAAGATCTCATAGGGACCAAAATACCTCGGACTCTCGGAGCCAGTTTCTCGTTCCGCCTATTAGCCACTGATATCTGTCTGTAGGGCCTTAGCTTCAAGAATACATTCTCCCCCACTTCAAACTGCATGTCCCTCCTGTGTGAATCCGCCTGTCTCTTCATAATTTGTTGTGCCCTCTGCAAATGTTTCTTTAACTCTTCTAGCACCTTGTCCCTTTCTTCCAAATACTTCTCCACTGACGACACTGGTGTGCTTCCCTTCCCATAGTGCACTAGGTGTGAGAGGTCTCTGCCATACATCACCTTGAAAGGCGTCATTTGAGAAGCAGAATGATATGAGGTATTGTACTAATATTCGACCCAAGGTAACCACTTCACCCACATCCGCAGTGTTTCGGATGCAAAACACTTCAAATATGTTTCCAAGCTCCGGTTTACCACCTCCGTTTGTCCGTCAAACTATGGATGGTAGGCAGTACTTCTCTTGAGAATCGTGCCCTGCATTCTAAAAAGCTCCTTCCAAAATTGGCTAAGAAACACCTTGTCCCTGTCAGACACAATCAACTCAGAAACCCAATGTAATCTCACCACTTCCTTGATAAATGTTGCTGCTACTGATACGGCGTTGTAAAGATGTCGTAAGAGAATAAAATGAGCATACTTGCTAAGTCGGTCCACCACTACCAAAATGATCGTGAATCTTTCTGAGCGGGGGAGGCCGTCAATGAAGTCTATAGATACTTCCTCCCACATTTTGTTTGGAAGTGCTAATGGTTGAAGTAGCCCTCCTGGTGCCATCGTCATATATTTATTTCTTTGACATACCTCACACCTTGCTACCATCTCTTCAACATTCTTATACATCCCCTTCCAGTACAGCTTCGCTGCCAACCTTCTGTATGTCTTATGTACTTCTGAATGCCCCCCAACAACACTGCCATGAAATTCCTGTAGTAAGTGAGGAATGTATGCTGATATTCGTGGCATCACGAACCTCCCCTGATGTAACAACTTCTCCCCCTCCAAATAGTACCCCGAATGGCTACTACTATCCTTCCTCAAGTCTTCCTTGATTTTCTTCAGCTCCTCGCTCTGCAGGCTTTCTTCTTTGATGCCCCCCCAGTTAACCATCAGTGGTACTGATACTGCCAACTCCTGAAGTTCCCCAACACATCTGGATAAGGCGTCGGCCACCTTATTTTTCACCCCTGGTCGGTACTGGATCTCAAAGTCATAGCCCAAAAGCTTTGACAACCACCTATGATGTTCCTCGGTCACCATCTATTGTTCCAACAAGTATTTCAAACTCCTTTGGTCCGTACGAACAATGAAGTGCCTCCCCAAAAGATAAGTGTGCCACTTCTGAATGGTTAGGACGATGGCCATCAGCTCTCTCTCATATACTGACTTCAATCGAGCCCTGGTCGATAGCACCTGACTGAAATAGGCTACAGGCTTGTGATCCTGCATCAAAAATGCTCTCAAGCCATACCCTGATGCATCAGTCTCCACTATAAAGGTCTGGCTGAAATCTGGAAGAGCTAACACTGGAACCGTCGTCATGGCTTTCTTTGACCTCTCAAAAGCCTGGGTTTTCGCCTCTACCCACAAGAAATTGTCCTTCTTCAGTTACTCAATCAAGGCTCGAGCTCGACTCGTTTATGGGCTCGCAAGCCGAGCTTATCGAGCTCGCGAGTCGAGCTCGAGCTCAAGTTCGAGCTCGTTTAGTAAACGAGCTCGAGCTCGAGCTTGAGCCGGCTCGAATAAATATTTATATTTTTTAAAATAATTTTATTTTATTTATTAAATATAAATATAAAAAAATAATAATAATCACCTAATTTTTATTTAAATGTTAAACATTTCATATATATATTTTAAATTTTATCTAAGTTTTAAAAATCCCGCTTAAGTTTTAAAAATCCCGCCTACTTTTTCAAATTTTTAAAATTCCCGCCTAAATTTAGAAATTCCCCCATGGCTGTCGAGCCAGCTCGAGCTCGTTTACAGTTAGACGAGCTCGAGTTCGAGCTCGCTTTCCATGTAACGAGCTGAGCTCGATAAGGGTATAAACTCAACTCAACTCGACTTGTTTACACCCCTAAGGCCACGCGATGGTACTGTACCCCTTCACAAACCTCCTATAGTAACCAGTCAGACCTAGGAAACCTCTCAACTCCCTTATGTTCTTAGGCCTTGGCCAGTTCTGCATGGCCTCAATCTTGGACTGGTCGGCTGCCACTCTCTCTTGAGATGCCACGTGTCCCAAATACTCCACCATCGACTAGAAAAAACTGCACTTCTTTAAATTAGCTTTCAGCTGATGCTCCTGTAGGATCTTCAGAACCTCCTTCAGGTGCTCTAAGTGCTCCTCCTCAGTTTGGCTGTACACCAAAATATCATAAAAAAAACTTGCACGAAGTTCCTGAGATGTTTCCTGAACACTCTGTTCATCAAAGACTGAAAGGTAGCAGGGGCATTAGTGAGCTCGAAAGGCATCACCAATAACTCGTAATGCCCCTCATGCGTCCTGAAAGCCGTCTGCTGAATATCCTTTTCCTTCATTCTGATTTGGTGGTAGCCTGACTTCAGGTCCATCTTAGAAAACACTACTACTCCGTGCAACTCATATAGCAACTCGTCAATCATCGGAATAGGGAACTTATTTGGTACTGTCTTCTTGTTCAGAGCCCTGTAATCCATGCAAAACCTCCAACTCCCTCCTTCTTGACTAGTAGGACGGGGCTAGAGAAAGGACTCACGCTGAGTCTTACGATTCCTGCCTCCAACATCTCCTTGATTAGCTTCTCGATTTCATCTTTTTGAATGTGAGGGTATCGACAAGGTCGAACACTAATTGGTGACACCCCATCTTTCAGAAGGATTGCATGGTCTTGCTCTCTTGGTGGTGGTAAGTCCTGAGGTGGCTGGAACACCTCCTTGAACTGCTGTATGAGCTGTTGCACCACTAGTCGAATGTCCTCCTCATCCCCCACACTCACCCTCTCCAAGCGCTACAGCTCCACCAGATATCCACCTCCCACTTCCTGTATGGATCTAATCATGGATTTGAGAGATACCCCAGCCTTGGTCAGGCTAGCATCATCCTGAATCGTCCTCCTTTTTCCTCCCATCACCAGTTCCATCCTCAGTGTCCCCCAATTGATTTTGGTCTCCCCCAATGTTTGCAGCCACTTCATCCCTAGGATGACGATAGTACTCCCCAATTCCAAGGGAAGAAAGTCCTCCCTCACCTGGATCCCCTGAATCTTCAGCACTACCCCTCTGCAAACTCCTCTACCCATTTCCACCTTTCCCGTGCCCATCATCACCCCATAGCCTCCCGTATCCACTAACTCCATCCCCAACAACTCAATGATCTGGGGGAAAATGAAATTGTGGGTTGCCCCACTGTCAATCAATACCACCACCTCACGGTCAGCTATCTCTCATTTCATTTTCATAGTGTGACTCAGAGTGAATCCCACTACAGAGTTCAGAGAGACTTCTGCCACATCCAGGTGCAACTTCTCCTCCTCCCCCTCTTCATATCTGCTCCCATCTCTCTCCTCGTCTTCCTCGTCTTCACAGACAAGGAGAACTTGAAGAGTTCGGTCCTTGCACCTATGCCTCGGCATGTACTTCTCATCACATCTAAAGCACAATCCCTTTGCCCTCTTATCCTACATCTCCTTCTCTGTCAACTTTTTGAATATTCCCCCATTCCCCCCTCCAGTCTTCTCCTTTGGTGCTTCATTCAGACCTCCTAGTACTGCCCCTTTTGATGGTAAGAATGTGGTAGTTATCTTGTATGATCCCCCTGAATAGTTCCCTAGAGCTCCTCTTTCTGATTTTTTCTGATCTTCCACCAACTGCGCCAGCTCCATTGCCTTCCCTAGGTTCCTCGGCTCTAGCACCCTGACTGCTGTTCGTATCTCCGGTTTTAGCCCCTTCATGAAGTTCCCTTTCAGGGCCGATTCTGAAATGTGATCCAATCTGCTAGCCAAGTACTCGAACTTATCCCGGTAGTCTGCCACGGTCCCTTCATGAGTCAAAGCAAAGAATTGCTCATAGAAGTCTCCTCCCCCATCGGCTCGGAAACGCTCCAATAAGCAATCTTTGAACTCTCTCCAGCTTCGTTTGGGCTCCCTCCTGTCACGCCACTAATACCAGGCCAAGGCTTTTTCCTTCCAAACACAATCCCGCCGCCGTTAGCTTCTCTTCCTCTGTCAACCCGTTGACCGCGAAGTAACGCTCCACCTTGTAGATCCAACCATGACCGTCTTCACCCTCAAAGACGGGCATCTTCAGCTTCCTCACCCGTGGGTCTCCCCCTTGTCCCCTGAATCCTCCATAATCTCCCATTCCTCGAAGAGGAGGTGCTCCCCAACTATCACGATCTTCCCTATGGCGATTATACCTGAATCCTTCATCATATTCCCCTCTTCTCCCTTCAAAATTAGCACCTCGGCGATGGAATTCTTCCCTTCTTCCGATGAAATCAACACCCCTCCGGTCATTTCCCAAACTCATCTCCTCTCTTGAAAGTGGCTCTAGAGGTGGCATGTCGTCCTCCCCCTCAATAACATCCACTTCCGGATTTCTCCTCCCCCTAAACGGGTTTGGATTTCCTCCTACACCATGGCCTCCGGTGGTCTCTCTTGCTTCCGATGTCGTAGGATTTGTCTTCAACTCCAACAGTTTCTTCAACATTTCTTCCATCACCGTGAATTTCCCCTCTATCCTTTCATTGTTGGAGGTGATTTGAGTTTGAAAGTCAAAGAACTTTCCCTCCAAATTTGATTTTAGTTGACCGATCTCGCCTTCCAAGACCTCTACCTTCTTCCCGGCCATCTATCTTCCCAAGAATCACGAATATCTTCTTCCGGTACAAAAAATCCCGCTGAAATTTCAGGATTTCAGCCGCCTACGGTCCTAAATCGATGCTCTGATACCAATTTGATAGGAAATACTTGAGTTCGCAAGCAAACCTAACCAAAACGGCAAACAACATAATTACTGCTGTTTACAGCAGTAAACAGCACTAAACAGAGAAAATCGGATGGAAAACTGAAACCAAACCAAGCAATTCACTTGTATTCCACTAATAGAAGAATAAAAACATCAAAGATACAAGTTTTCTTCGATTCGAGCGGAAGAACGACTCTCCAAATCTCCGGCAACACCAACAACCCAAAAGACAAGAACCCTAGATCTCAAATCTCATTCAAATTCAAGATAATCCTAATTCCCTCCTATTCCCCTAATTAAAATGAAAGGAGAATTACAACTTACCTAATCAATCCTTACATTCAAATCTTTTCCCCCCAAAAATTGCATTAAGCCCATCATGGGGCCAACAGGAGTTATGCCCCCTCCCTGTTTCTTCCGCCGAACAAACACCTGGACCGGTCCAGCCGGCCTCTCCTGGGCCGGTGTGAGAGCAGCAGGCGTAACACAAACATGCAACAGTCTGAGCTTCCTATGATTTTAATCATTGGTTTGAATATCAGTTACCAGTGCTACAATCAAACGAAGGATGCTGTCATATATATACCCTTTCTGAAATTGAAGGCTGCAGTAATCCAGTGAACATAGTATGTATATTCATCACAGACCATCTTGGTACTGGAGCACATTTTGTTCTCAATTGATGCCTGTTAATATATGGGGTTGCTAGTAACTCCAGATTCCATGTTAAATGCAAATCGACTTGTTTATTGTTTATGCAACTAGCCCACTACTTGATATGATATGGGTTCAAATTTATCCTACTTCGACCACCACTTAAGTTTATTAATCCTGTTTTTGTTCTTTGAAAACACTTTAATATTCAAATATATGATTGAGGTTGGGGTTGGAAAATGGAGGGCTGTTGATTATCTTTTGCTAATTTTTGAAGTTCTGTAATTCTACCTGTGTTTAGATTTAATTTGGGATAGATATGCTACCTTTATTTGTTTTCAGGTTGCCTGGGTTACTAAGTCTGGACAGAGTGATCTGGAAGTACCTATTGCCATTCGTCCAACAAGTGAAACTGTGATGTATCCATATTTTTCTAAGTGGATAAGAGGCCACAGAGACTTGCCGTTGAAGCTAAACCAATGGTGTAATGTTGTACGATGGGAGTTTAGTCACCCCACTCCTTTTATAAGGTAGTTCTTTTTTTCTTTCTTAGCGTCTCTCAAGAGCTATATGCTTTCTATTCTCCATGTGCTTCAAGTAATAACATTTTTCACGGCTATCTTTCGAGTATCCTATATGTTTCTTCACAAGCGGTTTTATTGTGCTGGGAATCATTAATGCACTAGGTTCCTATTAGCAATGATTTGTTATAACAATAGGCAAGCAAGCATTTGATAGTTGATGGTTTTGTTGAAAATTCATTGGTTATTGCTTTTCAAGAGCTGTATCTCATCCATCTACCTTGTGTTTCAGCTAATAGTTATTCTTTATAAGCATCTTTGGGTTTTTATCCTGTCTAGTGATCTGGTTAGAAGTTTAAGATTGAAGTTTCTTATAGATATTTTTTCTGAACGATGCTCTTTTATTCTGTTTGTAACGATTAATTCAGTTGGTTTTTTGTTAGCAATGATTTGCGTTAACAACAAGCTACATGCGTTGAGATTTGATAGAATTGTTAAGATTCATTGTGTTTTCTGTTGCTTAAGTTGGAACTTTAGGTTAGTTGCTACTGATATTTTAAAACTACGCTATGATTTTTGTAGAATGTATTGCTTTTTTCATAATATTATGCGTAGATGTTGCTGGATAACCTATTCAATTAAAAAAAGATTTCAAAAGAATCGGTGAAAACTATTTATTTGTTTGTTAAAGTTACTTTATACTTTTATCATTTCTATTTGTCCATTTTTTGGTTTTGTAAATTCATTATATAGTATGTAATTATTTGCATTATAATGAGTCCTTTATTATTGTTCTTTTTTTTATTTTTTAATTATAATTTGTTATTGGTTAATTATCCTTTTGATGTAGAACGGGAGGGGGGTAATATAAAAAATTAAAGAGCTAAAATTCCATCTCATATTTTCCTTAATTAATGGATTTGAATTTGAAATTCAAATATGAAAAAGAGGGAGGGAAGAGAGGAATTAATTATCTCCTTAATTGGGGCCTTTAATTAGGAAGGAAATAATTATGATAGAGGGGAGAGAGAGGGGCCGGCCTAATGAGGAGGGAAAAGGAAAGGTGGCCCCACTTCCAAAAAAAAAAAAAGAAATAAGTTCAGATTTAATATGATTGAAGGATTTCCTAAAATAGATGTATGTTATTTAGGGAAGAATTTAAAATTCAATTGAATTTGAATTCGAAAACTTTCCAAATAAGATAGGAGCTAATTTAGGAAAGTAATGATGGTGAAATGAAATTGGAATTAAATGATTAATTAATCAATCAATTTCGGAATTGATTAATTAATTGAATGAAAGAGGTTACCAAAACTAAGGTAATTAATGAGGGATTTGAAATTCAAATTAGATTAATTTGAATTTAAAATCTTTTCAAATTAATGACAACTTAAATAAGGAAAGAGGGAATTTTTTTTTGAGGGAAGTGGGGGCTGACCGTTTTGTGGAAGAGGAGGGGTTTATGGGAGAATTGGTCGGTGGAAAGTGGGGGATTTTGGCCGGTAGTCAAGGGAGGAGGAGAAAAGGATTTAGGGAAAGAAAGATACAACCGCGAGCCCGGACACATCCTACAGTTGATGGGTACTACGCTGCCCTTCTCCAAGGGACTTCAAGTCATGAGCTCGGACACATCCTGCGGCTGGTGGAAGCTACGAATTCCTCCCATAGGAATCTCACCCAAGGTTCTTCTCAAAGAACACAAGTGCAAACACAATTTTATTAATCATCCAACATTACATTACACAAGTAAGAGCCTCTATATATAGGCTTAAGAAACTAAAACAAGACACATATGCCTCTAGGGCTTACATAGGACGACCCTCTTAAGTAAAGGTAAAAACGAAAATTTCATAATAAAAATAAAAATTACAAATAACAAAATAAAATAAAGTGGAATGATCTCAGCCATCGATCGTCGTCTCCTCCTTTGAAAATCTTTATGATTGGATGTCCGCATCACCTTTTCTAGCGGAAATTGTCTTTGGCAGAACTCATTTATAAGGTTTATACATGAAGCTTTAGTATTTTCATAGAACTCTCCTCTTATTTATTGTAGCTGGCATTGAGCATGGTATGTCTTCAACATGATGAATAAGATTTTGTGCTGACCACTCCATTTAAACATTTGCAGGAGTAGGGAGTTTCTTTGGCAAGAAGGTCATACAGCGTTTGCAACAAAAGAAGAAGCAGACAAGGAGGTAGATAACTTTGTCAACTTTAATGTGCTGAAATTTATCCATCGTAACGAGCTTATGAATTTAGATGGTTAGGTTAAGGTCAAATAAGTTAGATGGACTAATAAAATGAGAAATCTCATGTGGACTAATCATAGAAATATCTGCTTCGTTTGTCATTAAGTATCAACATTTGTGAAGCCTTTTTTTCATACTGTGAAATATTGTTCCCAGGTTCTTGAGATATTGGAATTATATCGGAGAATTTATGAGGAATACCTTGCTATTCCAGTGGTTAAAGGAAAGAAAAGTGAGCTAGAAAAATTTGCTGGTGGCCTTTATACCACAAGTGTTGAGGTGTTGCTCTAATCTTTCATTTATGTTGTAGCACCATTTTGATGTCAAGAATGATTCCAAAGAAGTTCTTAGATTACTTGACTTTTGTAGTTTTGACAATTTTTGCACTGCCTGCAAGGCTTTTATTCCAAATTCAGGTCGTGGCATACAAGGTGCCACTTCACATTGCCTCGGTCAAAATTTTGCAAAGATGTTTGACATAGATTTTGAAAATGAGAAGGGGGAGAAAGCGAAGGTCTGGCAGAATTCTTGGGCATACAGCACTCGCACGGTAAATTTCTTAGCTGATTAGGACCTTTCTTCTATTTTCCTTATATTACCATCTCCTTTATGCCTGTTGTATCATGATGTGAATGTTGAAATTCAGACTTCTTGATGCTCCACGTTTATATAGTATTGAGCTGGATACTTTTGTGTAAAGAGAGTAAGAGAGAATGAAAAGAATAGAAAACTGTAATTTTAATTTGTTTGGTTTGTGTGACCAACATTTATTGTAGAGAGAGGAGAGATTATTCTTATGAGAATGAATTTCAAGTTTCTGTGGCATGAAATAAATTTAGTAGAAGATACCCACTCTTTCCCTTCATTCCCTTTTATAACATTGTAAAGGAGAATTATGTTACTCATTTGTTGTCTTCTTCACAATTGCTCCATTTAGCACCCGAGCACTAGCATTCAACACTAAATGGATGAATTATCGCCCCTTTATGATGACCGTTCATCTCTGATCGATGTGATTCATATATTAGATGTCTCATTGATAACTTTGATATGGAAGAATTATTACTAATGCCATGCTGACAAGCTAATCTCCATAGTTCTTCTGCATTTAAATTTTATCTTTCTGACATGCCTATAATAAGTGGCACTGTAATCACGTGTGCTTAGCATGGGACACATTTGACCCGGATTCGATCTTTGCAAATGAGCATACAAATCACCCATATCAGTTTCCCTCATTTCAAATCTTTTTATATCAGAAATAGACTGTTGAATAAAAAAGTTTACCTTTTTTCATTTTCCTTCTTCAATGAATTTTTCTTTTGAGTTGTGCTTCCTAGTTAGCAACACATTTGATTTATCTTTGATGAGGGATGAGTTCATGAAGAAGAATCTCCCAACTGAGGCATTGCACCATATGAAACAAAGGCTGTAATCATCATCTTAGTGGCCCTTTCTCCATATTTGGCGATGCCTCTCATTGAAATCCCGGGGCTTAGTGTTGCACCAAATTTGGGACTTCATCTAAATCTAGGGCTTTAAGTGCCCCCCACTTAAACTTCTTGCTCTTTAAAATTTTGCTGTCAACTGTTTCCCTCTTGTCATCATCTTCCTTTACACCAATTGGGTTTTTTGAGCATTTTTGAGGTTTTGAGATGGTGGTAAACATAGTTCAATTATGTTGCATCCTCTCCATCTTTGAGGTTCCCATAATTGACTGCTACCAGTAAAGGACATTTACTTCCATCACAACATTCACATCTACCAGTAAAGGACAATTACTTCCACCACAACATTCACATCTACCCAGGTCGTTGGTGGAAATATCATTTCATTTCTCAAATCAGGTTTTTGTTTCAGAAATACTTAGATCTTTTTAGTTTTTTGAGTTAATTAGTGCCTTCATGGATCCTCTATTTTCGATCGTGAGTGTTGTTAAACTCTACGCTAGTGACTTTTACTCCCCAAGACCCAATTTTGAAAGAATTGTCTATTTCACATCTTAATTAATCTACAAGAACCTCTAATCTCATCTATTTAAAGCAATTTTGAAAGAATTGTTTATTTCACATCTTAATTAATCTACAAGAACCTCTAATCTCATCTATTTAATAAAAACCACAAGAAGCAATTATAAATCATATGGATCAAAATATTTCTATATTCACTCCTCAAAATTCTATTTATAATAGTTAGGAGGTCAAATCAATATACCAGTCTATCTATCTCTCTCTCTTGACTATAATGAATAAAATTAAAATATAGAAGACAATAAAACCTGAGAATCCTGACCAGTTTGACTCCACTGAATTCTGACCTCTTTTTGAAAACATATAAAAATCATAGACTGATCTGACAGTTCAGTAGGTTATCAGAACCTACAACTGCAATAAATGTAAGCTAGTCGAAATAATACATATGTAATTATTTATTATTCAATTCAAATTAGTATGAATATATAATTTTAAGAACATATAGCAGTCAATATGAACAATGTCATTTCATATACAACAACAAGTCAATATGAACAATGTCATTTCATATACAACAACAACAATATCAAGCCTTTATCCACTACGTGGGTTCGGCTACATGAATCCTTTTTCTCCATTTTGTTCAGTTAAGCGTCATTTCATATGAGCAATAAAAATCAATGCAAGATGATCAAATGGCCATATTAAGGATTAGTAGGTGCTGTTATCCCTACTCATATCAAGTATAATGCAACGGGTCTGTGATTAATCTATACCCGACTATAAATTAGGCCTTTTGATGAGGACATCGACAGACGCTACCGACATGTTTATCGCCGGCGAAACCGCAGATCGACGGCCACGATTCAGCGCCTCTACTTTTGATTTAGATGTCATGATGTATTTAATTATTGTCTTGTTTCATTTACTGTTTCCCATTTTACCCCTGTGGGGAGTTATTTTATCATTGTAGCCCAGAGGGCAATTTAGTATTTTCACTTTGTTTGAGTTGAGACATATATATAGTGGTCTCTTGTATCATTTTGAGCTTAATGAATTATTGAATGAAATTTGATCTTTGTTTCTTCTTACTCTTCTTGCATGAGAGCTAGAGAGAAGTGAGAGAGAAAGCCCAAGGTGAGGGCCAAAAGCAACACCCACCAGTCATTGGAAGAGTCCGTGACTCGTGGTTTATCCCCATCATCCCGCTCTTCTTCTTTCTTCCCAAAACCCGCCGGCCCTAGACCATCCTAAGCCGTCGGCCACCCCAACCTCCCCTTTGCCACCGGCAAACCTCTTCACCACCGACCTCCCTTTCCCCACTCCCTACAACGGCTAATTTCGAAATTCAAGATTTGAATTTTGAAAACTTTCCAAATTTGGATCTTCCAAATTATGAAAGTTCTAACTCCGTTTTCATGACAAAATTCGAATTCAAACGGATTTGTGTTAATCCTTCTTAAACATCATGCACCCAATTTGGAAACCATCCAATTGCTCCCACACCAAATTTTCCCCTCTAGGTGCTGCCGGCCACATGCTTGGGTGGAGCCCATTAAAGCTCCATTAAGGCATTGATTCCTCTTGAATTGGGAATTAACTCCAAAATAATTTTCCCTCTCCTTTTAATTTAAAACTGAAATCAGTTTCAGTTTTTTTTTTTTAAATCCTCCCTCCCTCCTTGCAAGCCGCCGGCCCCCCTCTTAATGGGCCTCATTATGATTCTCATTAAGCCCCTTAATTACATTCAAAATTTGAAACTCATTTCAAATCCTTCCCTCCAAATTTACTAAAACCTGAAATTAATTTCAGATTTTAGTAAATCTCTTGTTACAAGCATCCAACTCACTTGGCCCTAACCCTAGCCCTCTTCCTCTTGCACCCGCCGACTCCCACCCTCCCTCCTTGAGAGTCCCGCCGGCCTCATCCCCTCTCTCCCACCTTATCAAGTACAAGTGTTCTCCTTCTCCACACCGGTTCTTCCTCTCTTCCCGAGAAAGATCCTCCTACGCCAAGCATGCATGGCGGATCCCGAGCTTGAGTGGGGTCTTGTGTTCAACGCCGACGGAAGTATCAACATCCTACGATCTCCGTGCTTCGACGTAGGATTTGAAGACGAAACCACCATGGAAGAATACTTGAAGAGAGTCGTCCCGATCCTTGCAAGCATCTACGACCGACGATTTTCAAAGTACAATTGGAGCCTCGACGGCCACTTACGACATCCCTCCCCACTGGCTCCTTTTCCTCCGACGAAGTTCTTCGGCGCCTTCTCTCTAGTGGTAATATCCTTCATCGCTTGGATCTTCTATCTCCGCTAAAGCCTACCAATATTTGAGTGAGATGGTCACGAGGTGAAATTCTCATTGTTAAACGTTGGGTTTTGTTATTGTACTTTGCATATAAAATTCTCCTTGAACTTTGAATGAATTGATTTGGTTAATCTCTATTGCAAATCTTTGGCCTACGCAAGTTAACGTTTCTAATTCTTAACCCTATCTCGCTTGATCGACATAAACTCATAATAGCAAATTTGAACGATTCTCTTTTTAATCTTAACCGTAACTCCTAGTAGTTTCACATCACCTTTTAGCTCAATCTATGTGCCATTTCATGTGTATCAATATACCCATCATATCAAGCAAGTGTTTTATATGTCATATGCATATCGTACAATATCAAGATATGTACCTTATGGAAGGTTTAAAATTGTGCAATTTAGTATTGAGACATTTTTTTGTTTGTGATGCAAGGCGTAAGCCTTCAAATGTTTTGAGGCATAAGCCTCAAAAATAAAAAAATATGTAAAGTGAAAATAAATGTTAAAAATAATTTTTTATATAATGCTTAAATAATATGTTAGAGGATTAAATTTTAACTTTCTATTAAACTATGAAGTAACAAATTGACACACATGAAACAAAAAATTACAAGACGTAAAATGACAAGTGATAATTGTGCGAAATAGAATTAAATCCAAATATTACAAGAATAAAATAATATAAAATATATGAATTGTATAAAAATATCATATAACATCAAATTTAACTTCAAATTCCTTCTTTCTTAGTTACTCATCCACATTAATTCGTAAAGAAAATTGAAATAGTTGTCAACAATTAAAAATTATATGCAGTGTTATCATTGAGGGAGTCTTTATTTAAGTTGTTGTCATTACACATTGGTCTCTCTCTTGCCTCATTTTGTTTAGTCTAATGCCTTCCATTTGCTTCTTATTTATTTATTTAAGTCATCTTATTATTCCATAAAGGTTTGTCTTAAAGATAAGGGTAATATTTCAAAATTTTTGGAGAAGGTGGTGGTGGTGGTGCTTTGTGGCATTTAAGTTAAACGGCTATGATGGTGGTGGATGCGACAATGACGACGGGCTAGAGGTCGAGGCAGTTGAGAGGAAGTTTTGTGGCTTGAGTGTGCATGAAGGCATGATTTGTTTGGGGTTTTAGTTTAGATTTAGGTATGTTTTAATAAAAAAAAGTACAAATAGGGTGAGGTGAGGTGAGGCAAGGCGCACCTCAAGGCATGCCTTATAAAAAAAACTTGAGGCTTTTTTTACTGGAATTGAGCTAAGGCGGGCCTCGTATTGCACAATTTTATATAATGATCTATGCACTATATCATGTATGAATGTACGTATCCAATACAATATTTCATGTGTATCATATAATTCATATATATCGTATGCATTCGTATCAATCTTGTCAGTCTTATCATATATTTGTATCAGTCATGTTCTGTATTATTTGTATATCATATTATATAATGTCAACTATGCAATTTATCATGTCATTTGCATATGCAAGCAAGATAGATCTGACTACCTGTAGTGTTTTTCCTGTATCCAGTCTTGAAGGCTAACCCTAGAGGAATTAGTCTCAATCATATCAGTTTTGTTGGCATATAGGATTATACCACAAATCTTATTTAAAGGAAAGTCCGTCGGCCCACCCTTTTGTATAGTGTAACATGTTCTCCAGCTAACCCGAATCAATTAATCGTGTTCAACCAAGCTTTCTTCCTTTTACACACATTTCATATTATATACGACATATAAATATCAAACATCATATACACTTAATGGAACTGTTGTTATGCTCATTATTTTGCCTATAGTATGCCAAAAATGCATGTTTAACTAAATGAACAGTAAATGAATACATATAATGTATTTCATATTCAAAAGTAATATATAGACTCCTGATCATTTTATACTCAATATTTCCTCTACTCATTTTAATTAAAATGACATATAAGCAAAATCACCAAATGAAATTTTATTATTTACCAGCCAAAATGTTCAGGTTTACTATATCTACCACATATTAAAAGTTATACGGTGGAGAATCACTAAAACAAGATATGTTGCATTTTAATCAATTGTAGGGGGAAAAGAAGTAGGCAAAACATAAAATCACTTTAGGTAGGAGTAGGGTTACCTACCAACTGGAGTGACGGAAAATGCCAGCTTGAAAGTGACATTCTCTCTCTTCTCACCCGACCAAAGATGAAATGGGGAAGGAAGAGGGCTGTTTGAGGGTTTTTGATGAATTAGAATATATATATATATATATATATATATATATATATATATATATATATATATATATATATATATATAACTTTTCTGGTCCAGCGTTGCAGCGGTCCCTCAAATTTTAGAAAACTGGAGAGCTAAGGGCCGAAACACCCTAAGTTTAGCGTTGCAATGCTCTCTCGGCCAAAATTTTAGAAATGTTAGGAAAAAAAGTTTAGGTGTGATTATTACAAGCTATACCTTGACATTGATGGCAAGGTTTACGAAGTTGAAAAACTTAATAGCTGCGTTCCCTCATATTAAATTGATTCTCTATGCTTTGAGGGACACTCCTTTTTAGCTAGGTCTTCACCTTCTCCACATATTAATAATGATTCATGAATTTCAATTAAGAGGTTAATCCAAATGTCTTTTGATGACATAATTACTACTTTGCTAACTTTAATGTTCGCAAGTGAAATTATCTGAGATGATATTAATGTGATATATGATTGACTAAATATATTGAGGGAGATTGATACTTACTAGCCACCAAAAAAACAAAAAAAAAACTCAACAGTTTAAGTAGTTTCCTTCCCAATTGCCTTAATATGGATTTAATAATATAGATTTTTAGTCTTAGAGATAGGGGTTTAAATGAGTCGTGTCGAGCTTGAGTTGCAGCAAACTAGATGAGCCGTGTGTATCATTGCCTGACATATTGTTAATCTTGATTATGGCCTAGTTCTTTTGCTGACACCAAGTCTTCTTCAGATGGTCAAGATCATTATAACTATTAAGTGTCATCCTAAATCAATTCGTCATCAAAATTTTGGAAGATCATGTAAACCTAATGAGTGAACTTCTGGATTAGCTTGGCTAAGCTCGCTAATTTATTAGGTTATTCAGACTTTGTCTACGCGTCCCTTTTCCTTTTTTTGTTGTTGTAAATGTTATTGTACTTTGGTTGAATTTATGAGTGAATGTATGAGTCTAATTTGAACATTAGCGTTGTTCGCAACTTGACTGGGTCTTACGCTTGGCTCGCTGAGTTAAATCTACTCTAGCCAATTGTATTCTTATTCTTTAGTATTATTAACTAGACATTCAATTAGGTGACTTTAACTTATTAATTCCTTAAGTTGACTCAACTATGTGTTTTTAGTTTTTTACTCTATCTGATTCATTAAAAGTCAAACCAATTATTTTGAATAATGTTGTAAACACCTTGTGAGAAGGAGATTAATGAAGAGTGGAGCAGTGAGCATGTAGTTTGAGGAGCTCATGAGGAGAGGGATAGGGGCAAAGCAAGGGCTACGGGTAGTTTTAGGTTTCCTTTTTTGTGCAATAACAAAGACATGACGAGACAATTGACAGACGGGACTCAAAATAATCTCATGCGGCCTTACAGATTGAGGGGTGAGATTCCTGGGATATCAGTAGAAATTGGATTTTTGGCCTTTTTTATTTTGTTTTTTTAATTGAAGTTAACTAATAATAATATAAATGGTATAGTAAAAATGCTATTTTATAATTTTAATGAATATATATATATATATATATATATATATATATATATATATATATATTATATTATATATAATTTCTACATTTCAAATGTATTGTTGTAGTCTGTTTTGCGGATGTGTGACTGTTGGCCGAATTTGATTGTGATTGATGCATTTCAAACTTGTTTTGCATGATGTTGTGATCGTATTCTATCATTTTCGTTGTATTCGATCGAATTCAACGTACAAAGTTATTTCCTGATAAATCTGATGTTTTGGACGTGTTGGGGTGGTCCAATGATTGAGTGATTTTATGTGACATCGTATCTATTTTCTATTGTTTTCATTAGACAATTATTTGGTGATGTGACAATTCTTTTCTAATCATTTTCAGTGCTCCAAACGTGTTGGCAAAGTTTATTTCATGAAGCAGTAGTCTGTTTAGCAATGTCGGTTATGATTAAAGAGTTTAATTTATTTCTTGCAATTTTATGTCTGACGGTTGTTATGAATGTTGATTTTGATCGGATTTAATTCTTGTTGTTTTGTGCCGCACAAGCATAGGTCAACCAATATCGATATGCTTCTTTTCAACATGGAATGCATATGAAGAATGGTTGTGCCTTTATGATGAATGATCATCTTTTTGACAGATTCAGTGAGCTTTGATATGTTCAGCTTTACACCTTTCACAGGATTTTTACTAATTCCATAATCACCAATCGAGAAAACATATGATAAAAAATTCAGGATTCATTTATCCATGACAATCACAATTTATTTTGGCATCAATAATGATTCTCCAGACATAGACTAAATCAATTTACTAAAATTTGAAGTTAGAATCAATATGAAATGACAAAATTCCTTTTTAATAAATTGTTTTGCTAAGGGATATACATTCTTTTAGTCTGACTAATTTCTTTAATTTCATTGAATGAAGCATGCATTTTCTTTCAATGGGAAAAATCAGTTATAATTCTACCTATCAGCTTCAATTGGTCTTCTTGCAAGTTTGTTCTATTTTCTTTCATTTGTTAAGTGGCAGCCCTTTTATCATTTGCTTTTTTTTTATTTTGTTTTTGTTTTGCAGATTGGAGTTATGGTGATGGTTCATGGAGATGACAAGGGTCTGGTGCTACCGCCCAAAGTTGCCGCTGTCCAAGTCATTGTCATTCCTGTACCTTACAAAGATGCAGACATGCAAGCTATCTTTGCAGCCTGCTCATCAACAGTTCAAATATTGCGAGTTGCAGGGTTCAGCGCTGAACATGATTTGAGGGAAAATTATTCACCTGGTTGGAAGTATTCTAACTGGGAGATGAAAGGTGTTCCCCTGAGAATTGAAATTGGTCCCAAGGATATTGCAAATAAGCAGGTAACTTACTAAGATCACGTTGGCTAAGATGCAGATGACCAATATATCCGACACCTTAGATGATTTACTAAAACTTGCTATTTTTACTTTTATTTTCTTGCCCTCTTGGTATTAGAAGCTCTAAGCTCATCTTTGTCATAACTTAAATTAAATTGACTGTGTCAACATGCAAGAAATACCAATTCACATGGAAAGTATAAAATCGAGGTTATAAAATTCAAATGAAATGTAACCACTGAGGTGCCATTAGATCCGCCTATGCTGACCTAATTCTAATCGTCTTATTTTCTAGGCAGTCGTCAGTTTCGTTAATTTTGGCCATAACTTTTGAGCTGAGGTAAATTTTTGTCCAAACTGATGATTTTGCCATTATCGAGCTGAGGAAGAGATGAAGCTTTGAGCATTTCTATTTCAAAGACCAGGTGTAAAAGTAGAGGGATTGAAATCCAGGTGTAGAGGATAATTACTGTGGGTTTTCCATTTCAAGTTACCATCACTTTCCCATCCATCATTGATGTTTTCCACCATTACTAGTGCAGTTATAGTTCGCGCAGACATGGAATACCATTGTGGATATTGCCATTATCACAGTCACTGTCAATGGACAACTATTATTGTGTTCCACTGTCACTTTCCATTCTCCATTCCATCTTTGTACAACCATGTTTTTCCAGTGAACTTGGAAAATGAGAGCGACGGAGTAGGGCCAACACAATATTAATGGAAATAGTTTTTGTTTGGTTTTTTTTTGGGGGGGGGGGGGGGAATATAAAATGAGAGCGATGGAGTAGTGAGGGAGTTGGAAGAATAAATAGTGATGTAGAACTAAATGCTTTAAATGAATGAATGAAATAAGAATTTGCACGATTTCTTGATAAGAGCAATTAAGATTAGAACTACTAGTAAATCCAAACGATCAAATAAAACATAAGAATGGTCACTTCCGTTTAGGTTAAGTTGCACAATAAGCACTTGGATTATCAAAACAACATAGAAAATCAAGTCATGCAAATAGAATAGCCTTCAACAGAAATTCCTAATCTAACAATAAGATTAGAAGCAAATAAAAGTGCACTCAATCCTACATTTACTAAGCTTTGGCAATTGCAAGATAAAACCCTACGTTTACTAAGCTTAGGCAAAGGTGAAGCTCGGTTCCTTGTGAATCTTCATCACCTACAAGATTAGGGGGATTAGAAAATTAAATAAAAAGGGGAAGAAGTTCACCCTTATCAAAATCCGGAGACAAGTAGGCGATGTGTTGACGAAGTCTGACGCAGTTTCTCGTGGAGGTTCAATTGGAGGAGAAGAGATCTCTTCCAAGCGTCGAAGAAGGTTGAATTGAGAATATGCACGAATTTGTGTTCGTCGTAGACAATCCCGTTATCAGTGTCGTGGTCGGCCATCCATGTAGTACTTTGCTGTTTTTGGATTGGCGAGTTGTTAATCAGCAAGGAAGTCTCCTCCCACGGTGGTATGACGATTTAGACTAGTGGAAGTTGGTGGGCAGCAGGTTGGTCCTCTTAAAATAGCAGTATTGGGAGAATTGCTGGAAATTTCTGGCTGCAGCTTTAGAGGGAAGAAGACCCAATGCCGGGCATCATTTTGGGAGAGAGTTGTAGAAGGAAATTAATCAGCCTTGGGAAGTTTCGGCCAGCAGAGAAATACGGAGATGGGCTCAATTCCTAATTAAAATAGGAGGTTTTGGAAAGATTTAAAGAAGTGGATGCATGAGGGGGAGTTTCGGCCAGGTGGGGTGGTGGATTTTGAAATCTTTCCAAGAGAGATTGGGTTTTTTAGGAAATAAATCCTTGGGATTTATTAGAGAGGGGGCCGACGGCTTAATGACCAAGGAGGAGATTGGGGAGGGGATTTGGGTTGCTTATTAAGGTTTTAGGAATTAGGAAAGGTTTCAATTAATTCCTCATGAATTTGAAATTCAAAGGGGTCTATATTTAGAAACTTTCCTAAAATAGTTCCCTTAAATAAGGAAAGAAAATCTCAAACTTAAATTATTTGAATTTTGAAATTGGATCTTCCCAAATCAAGAGCATTTATTTATGGAAAGTATTCAAACAAAGATTTGAATTTTGGAGGGAGGGGACAGAAGTTGAGGCCGGCGGCTATGGTGGGTGAGCCATGGGTGGGGTGAGGGGAAAAGAGAGGTCGGGTGAAGGTGGAAGGGGAGTTAGGTCTAACCAATGGTGAGGGGGAGTGTGTGTGGTGGCCGGCAACTTAAGCCAATGGGGAGGAGCTCTAGGCCGGCGGCTAGTTGAGGGAGGAAAGAGGGGAGAAGAAGATAGAGAAGGTAGAACCACGAACCCGACCATCTCCAAGGTTGGTGGGTGATCCGATTTTCCCTCTCCTAGGGATTTCTCCAAAGTTCTCTCCAAGAACTCTCAAACGCTCTCAAAACACACAAGTGCAAAAAATTTCTCATAATAATCATTCATTCATTTTCAAAGAGAACATAGGGGCTATAAATAGCCTCGTACATAAGACTCAAAATAAAAAAAAGACAACAATGCCCTCAAGGCTTACATACGACGTCCCTTAAGTAAGGGGTAAAAACGGAAAACAATTACAACATAACTAATAATAAAAGACAAATAACATAATAAAACAAATACATGAAATAATCTCAAAATACATCGATGCGATCGTGGCCGTAGATCGTCGGCCACGCCTCTGATATACGATTCATGCTCTGATGTCCCCATCAAATAGCCTTCCATGTTGTTTTTTTGAGGTAATATGTTGAAGTGAAATGTTTTTGATAAATTAGGGGTGGTTGAAGCAGACCATTATTGGCGGCTACCGAGGAGAGTGATAAATGAAGCAAATGGGTTTCGATTAGATCCCGGATTGGGGGATTGGGCTGATTTCCAGTTCATTTTTTTGTTTTAAGTTACAAAATGTTTCCTTTTATTACTTTAAAATTTTGAATAAAGTTTTAGATGGTTTTAATTCATATTATACTTAAGATGATTGGTGCATATGTGAACTATGAAAATTTGCACTTCAAGCCTCTTGGGGGGTGTGGGTGTGGGGGGTGGGGGACGGAAGAATAAAGCTTCCATGCTGTTTATTGTGGGAATCTGTTAAAATGAATTGTTTTTGATAAATTAGAGGTTACCAAGAAAGTCACTTCCATCACAAAGTCATTTATTCTGTGATTATATGAGAGTCTTGTTATCTTAAATATTAGATTGCTTTTATTTATGAAGATAAGTTACTTATTTATGCTTGTTAAATTAGTTGTTTGTTTATTCATTTGAAGTCTCATTTTTAAGCTCAACAAGTTGGTTATTAATAGGCTTGATAGGATTTGTTCAAGTAACTATCAAGATGCGCTATAGTTTTGATTGTTAATGCGCTCAATGAGGCTCATTTGTTTAGCTAACGAGCCGAGCTAAAACCAAATTCAAATAGCTATTATTTTAAATAAATCAAGCTTAAATACTACTACTAATACTTGAATCGAGTTTAAGCTTGAACAGAATGTGAAGAAAAATTCAATCTCAAGCTAGCTCCTTCTTGGTTCGGTTCATTTGCAATCCTAATCTTTTCTAAGCATATATGGTGTTGCTTGACCCACAATGATCAATATATATATATATATATATATTCAAAACTTCGATGTCATTTTCATGAGAACATGGAAGATCTCCCATCAATGGGAGAGGGATGCACTCGAAGCAAAATAAATTTGAAATCTTGAAAAAAAAAAGGTATTCCAATAATCTAGCGACATCAACCAACTATAGCGTTTTGTTGTTATTTAGGAGATTTGGGTTGTACAAGAGTTAATTAGAAGTTAGAATGAGATGATGTAACTATAGTACTGAGTGGCATGCATGTTAAAAATCCCTTTGTTCTATTCAATATCTAGCATTTACCATTTATTTTATGATATGTTCACTGATATCAAGTGTAGACTTATTGGATTTGAAATTTAGCTTTTTGCAATCCTGTGCCAATTTCTTTTCTGATGAATAGATAGGAACGTTCTAGATTCTTCTATGATGCATCTGTCATTTGATAAGTATGATAAAGTTGGAGGTTTTATTTTTCCCTCTTTGGAACCATTCCGTGTAGATTTCTTCTTTTGATTGGTTCCAAGAAAACCTACTCTAACCTACTTCAAACCTTGTCATTCCCTTTTTTATTCTCATTCAATGCAGGGCATCAATTACCATGTAATCTCACTTAAGTTAGATCTTCATATAAATATCCATATAACATGCGTATTCATCTCTCATTTTTTATGTATTATGGTGCTATTTTGTATTTGTATATAATGAATGAAGGTGATCTCTGAAGGTACGTAATGTACGTGTACGGCGTGATACTGGAGCTAAAACAGAAATACCCATAGCCAGCTTGGTTGAATATATGTCCAAGATATGTTATCCAGTATCACAAGATAACTTATTCAATATAGCAAAAGCAAAAAGAGATGCCTGTATAGAGGTTGCCCATACATGGAGGAATTTATGGCAGCACTCAATGACAAAAAGTTGATCTTGACTCTCCTGGTGTGATGAAGAGGTATCCACCCATTTCTTATTTGCAAGGTTTCTTGATACGCTTTGTGACTCCAATCTCTACTAGCTTATCTGATTTGGACATTTTTTTTTACTTGCTTAAATATCATGTGTGTTGACAGATTCTGATGATGTGACCATGTGGTGTTGACTTGCCTTCAGAACCAGACCTTAATTGCATATTATTTGTGGTAGACACTGTTCATGGCTAATCTTTTTTGTTCACGATGCCTAGTTCAACAAAGCTGTAGTAAATTGTTTTTTAGTTCTACCTAACCCACTCACCTCACACGAAATGTATCATGTGGTACAGCATTTTTTCCGTGTAACTTTTTGGCATTCTCCTCCCTTACATCCATGTCACCCAAATTCGTTGTGCAAGTTTGATCTGCTGCCTGTGAGCTTGATTTGTGGTTGGGTTGCCAAACAAGCTTAGCTGAATGTTATAGAGACAAGACACAACATGTAGTTAATATCTAACGCAATACACCAAAGTAAACCATAAAATCAACTAGCCTGCCTACGAAGTAAATAATTAGAACTCAGGAAGTGTTTGTTTCTTAAAAATTAATTTTTTTTTGGATGTGCAGTTCTTTGTAGTCTTCTTTGATATCTATTGAGAGACTAAAGATTTTTGGGGATTTTTCTCCTTGTTCAAGCAGGAGGCTTGATTTTGTGACTTTTTCTTTTTTACACAATATTGTTCTTAATTTTGATAATTTTGTTTGTCTGCATGATCAATTTTGTTTAAAAATTGTATGCAAACCGTATTGCTTGATTTCTAATTGATTGTGGTTTCTTGTTTTGTATTTCTACACATCTATTTGATTATCATTTATGTGGATTTCATCTTTTTTTTTTTCTAAAAGTATCTAATATTTATTAAAATTAAGAGTTTTATGTCCTTTTTATGTGTTTTTTCTATTTTATATGCATCTGATTCTATGGATTTGCATTTGAAAATCTTAGACTTACCTTAAGGCATCCTACCTACCTGATTTGGTATCAATATTTAAGGTTGTGTTGTAATGTTAGTTAAAAGTTGGACAAAATAATTAAGTCAATTAATAAATAATAAAAAGATGTAATTTAGATAAAATTAATTTAATTATGATTATAAACAATTTCACACATGAACATGACAAAGTTTAATGATTATATTCTTCTATTTGATGGTAGTTATATTCTTAGGAATTTCAATTTGGATTGATGACTTGATGATATTTCCAAATAGTTGAATTTACTAAAATAGGACTTACTCAGCATTTTTTGACCAAGTAACGGTAAATAAAAAAAAAAAACCTACTTATGTTGTATTAAACATTAATTTAAATAATAAAATTTTCCAATTAGACAATTAGTGTTTATAGGAATCAACTATGCAATCAATTTATGAACTTTAGATTATGAGTAGTGTGTCTGCGCGCATATATTGTTAGTTTTAAATATCTCATTGCAAGATATTATTTGCATATACATTGTTTTGTTATCATTATGTAGTTCATTGAAGGTCATAGGCAAGAAGTTAAACTTGAATTATGTTAAAATTCTTTAGAAATATGAGGCTTTACAGAACTTTAAAGATTAAGTATTATAATTATGTTCTTGTTAAGACTATTGTATCTATGAATAATATTTTAAAGAAAAAATCATAGTCTCTTCCTAGTGTGTCAAATCCACAACAACACACAATCACCTATGACCAAATTTAATCCTATTGTAGACTGTAGTTTATGAATATTTGTTTAAAAGATGTATTGGATGCAGAAAAGAATATATGATTTTCAACATGATTCTACATCTTATGTTTTTAGTCCAAAAATTTGCATAAGAGAGTTTAATACTAAAAACTTTTCATGAACCTAAGTCTACAATTAAGCAAGCTTTAAAAGTTGAATCAAAAATTTAGCAAGAGTTAAAACTTGAATGTAAAATTAAGAATCTAAATAAGGATCTATAACAAACTTGAACATAAACCTCAAATATAAATTAAAAATTGAACTTCAATTAGAATTTGAACTTATTCTTAATCATGAAAGTGAGCAAATCATTTTTGCTAAGTAAAAAAAAAAAAAATAATCCTAAAATAGTCTCTCCGATTATTTGTGTGGCTATTTTTCGCCCTAAATTATCACATTGGTTTCATTTTAACCCCTTGACTTATATAATTTGATTTAGAAATCGTCCTTATTAAGAAATTGTGATACAAATTTAATTCAAAAAAGTTCATTAACTTTACAAATTTATCCCAATTTAGCTCTTAGGAACCCTTTTGGATCAATTTTGCTTAATCAAGGGACTAAATTTGAGAAATGTGATACTTTTGATCCGTAAACAAGTAGGCGATGTGTTGACGAAGTCTGACGCAGTTTCTGTGGAGTTCAATTGGAGGAGAAGAGATCTCTTCCAAGCGTCGAAGAAGGTTGAATTGAGAATATGCACGAATTTGTGTTCGTCGTAGACAATCCCGTTATCAGTGTCGTGGTCGGCCATCCGTAGTACTTTGCTGTTTTTGGATTGGCGAGTTGTTAATCAGCAAGGGAAGTCTCCTCCCACTGTGTATGACGATTTAGACTAGTGGAAGTTGGTGGGCAGCAGGTTGGTCCTCTTAAAATAGCAGTATTGGGAGAATTGCTGGAAATTTCTGGCTGCAGCTTTAGAGGGAAGAAACCCAATGCCGGGCATCATTTTGGGAGAGAGTTGTAGAAGGAAATTAATTCAGCCTTGGGAAGTTTCGGCCAGCAGAGAAATACGGAGATGGGCTCAATTCCTAATTAAAATAGGAGGTTTTGGAAAGATTTAAAGAAGTGGATGCATGAGGGGGAGTTTCGGCCAGGTGTGGTGGTGGATTTTGAAATCTTTCCAAGAGAGATTGGGTTTTTAGGAAATAAATCCTTGGGATTTATTAGAGAGGGGGCGACGGCTTAATGACCAAGGAGGAGATTGGGGAGGGGTTTGGGTTGCTTAATTAGGTTTTAGGAATTAGGAAAGGTTTCAATTAATTCCTCATGAATTTGAAATTCAAAGGGGTCTATATTTAGAAACTTTCCTAAAATAGTTCCCTTAAATAAGGAAAGAAAATCTCAAACTTAATTATTTGAATTTTGAAATTGGATCTCCCAAATCAAGAGCATTTATTTATGGAAAGTATTCAAACAAAGATTTGAATTTTGGAGGGAGGGGACAGAAGTTGGGCGGCGGCTATGGTGGGGTGAGCCATGGGTGGGTGGAGGGGAAAAGAGGTCGGGTGAAGGTGGAAGGGGAGTTAGGTCTAACCAATGGTGAGGGGGAGTTGTGTGGTGGCCGGCAACTTAAGCCAATGGGGAGGAGCTCTAGGCCGGCGGCTAGTTGAGGGGGAAAGAGGGAGAAGAAGATAGAGAAGGTAGAACCACGAACCCGACCATCTCCAGGTTGGTGGGTGATCCGATTTTCCCTCTCCTAGGGATTTCTCCAAAGTTCTCTCCAAGAACTCTCAAACCCTCTCAAAACACACAAGTGCAAAAAATTTCTCATAATAATACATTCATTCATTTTCAAAGAGAACATAGGGGCTATAAATAGCCTCGTACATAAGACTCAAAATAAAAAAAAGACAACAATGCCCTCAAGGCTTACATACGACGTCCCTTAAGTAAGGGGTAAAAACGGAAAACAATTACACATAACTAATAATAAAAGACAAATAACATAATAAAAACAATACATGAAATAATCTCAAAAACATCGATGCGATCGTGGCCGTAGATCGTCGGCCACGCCTCTGATATACGATTCATGCTCTGATGTCCCCATCAAATAGCCTTCCATGTTGTTTTTTTTGAGGTAATATGTTGAAGTGAAATGTTTTTGATAAATTAGGGGTGGTTGAAGCAGACCATTATGGCGGCTACCGAGGAAGAGATAAATGAAGCAAATGGGTTTCGATTAGATCCCGGATTGGGGGATTGGGCTGATTTCCAGTTCATTTTTGTTTTAAGTTACAAAATGTTTCCTTTTATTACTTTAAAATTTGAATAAAGTTTTAGATGGTTTTAATTCATATTATACTAGATGATTGGTGCATATGTGAACTATGAAAATTTGCACTTCAAGCCTCTTGGGGGGTGTGGGTGTGGGGGGTGGGGGACGGAAGAATAAAAGCTTCCATGCGGTTTTATTGTGGGAATCTGTTAAAATGAATTGTTTTTGATAAATTGAGGTTACCAAGAAAGCACTTCCATCACAAAGTCATTATTCTGTGATTATATGAGAGTCTTGTTATCTTAAATATTAGATGCTTTTATTTATGAAGATAAGTTACTTATTTATGCTTGTTAATTAGTTGTTTGTTTATTCATTTGAAGTCTCATTTTTAAGCTCAACAAGTGGTTATTAATAGGCTTGATAGAATTGTTCAGTAACTATCAAGATGCGCTATAGTTTTGATTGTTAATGCGCTCAATGAGGCTCATTTGTTTAGCTAACGAGCCGAGCTAAAACCAAATTCAAATAGCTATATTTTAAATAAATCAAGCTTAAATACTACTACAATACTTGAATCGAGTTTTAAGCTTGAACAGAATGTGAAGAAAAATTCAATCTCAAGCTACTCCTTCTTGGTCGGTTCATTTGCAATCCTAATCTTCTAAGCATATATGGTGTTGCTTGACCCACAATGATCAATATATATATTATATATATATATATCAAAACTTCGATGTCATTTTCATGAGAACATGGAAGATCTCCCATCAATGGGAGAGGGATGCACTCGAAGCAAAATAAATTTGAAATCTTGAAAAAAAAAAGGTTTCCAATAATCTAGCGACATCACCCAACTATAGCGTTTTTTGTTTGTATTTAGGAGATTTGGGTTGTACAAGAGTTAATAGATTAGAATGAGTGATGTAACATAGTACTGAGTGGCATGCATGTTAAAAATCCCTTTGTTCTATTCAATATCTAGCTTTACCATTTATTTTATGATATGTTCACTGTATCAAGTGTAGACTTATTGGATTTGAAATTAGCTTTTTGCAATCCTGTGCCAATTCTTTTCTGATAATAGATAGGACGTTCTAGATCTTCTATGATGCATCTGTCTTTGATAAGTATGATAAAGTTGGAGGTTTTATTTTTCCCTCTTTGGAACCATTCCGTTAGATTTCTTCTTTTGATTGGTCCAAGAAAACCTACTCTAACCTACTTCAAACCTTGTCATTCCCTTTTTATTCTCATTCAAGCAGGGCATCAATTACCATGTAATCTCACTTAAGTTAGATCTTCATATAAATCCATATACATGCGTATTCATCTCCATTTTTTATGTATTATGGTGCTATTTTGTATTTGTATATAATGAATGAAGGTGATCTCTGAAGGTACGTATTGTACGGCGTGATACTGGAGCTAAAACAGAAATACCCTTGTAGTCTGTTTTGCGGATGTGTGACTGTTGGCCGAATTTGATTGTGATTGATGCATTTCAAACTTGTTTTGCATGATGTTGTGATCGTATTCTATCATTTTCGTTGTATTCGATCGAATTCAACGTACAAAGTTATTTCCTGATAAATCTGATGTTTTGGACGTGTTGGGTGGTCCAATGATTGAGTGATTTTATGTGACATCGTATCTATTTCTATTGTTTTCATTAGACAATTATTTGGTGATGTGACAATTCTTTTCTAATCATTTTCAGTGCTCCAAACGTGTTGGCAAAGTTTATTTCATGAAGCAGTAGTCTGTTTAGCAATGTTTATGATTAAAGGAGTTTAATTTATTTCTTGCAATTTTATGTCTGACGGTTTGTTATGAATGTTGATTTTGATCGGATTTAATTCTTGTTGTTTTGTGCCGCACAAGCATAGGTCAACCAATATCGATATGCTTCTTTTCAACATGGAATGCATATGAAGAATGGTTGTGCCTTTATGATGAATGATCATCTTTTTGACAGATTCAGTGAGCTTTGATATGTTCAGCTTTACACCTTTCACAGGATTTTTACTAATTCAATAATCACCAATCGAGAAAACATATGATAAAAAAAATTCAGGATTCATTTATCCATGACAATCACAATTTTTTTGCATCAATAATGATTCTCAGGCATAGACTAAATCAATTTACTAATTTATTTGTTAGAATCAATATGAAATGACAAAATTCCTTTTTAATAAATTGTTTTGCTAAGGGATATACATTCTTTTAGTCTGACTAATTTCTTTAATTTCATTGAATGAAGCATGCATTTTCTTTCAATGGGGGAAAAATCAGTTATAATTCTACATATCAGCTTCAATTGGTCTTCTTGCAAGTTTGTTCTATTTTCTTTCATTTGTTAAGTGGCAGCCCTTTTATCATTTGCTTTTTTTTTTATTTTGTTTTTGTTTTGCAGATTGGAGTTTATGGTGATGGTTCATGGAGATGACAAGGGTCTGGTGATACCGCCCAAAGTTGCCGCTGTCCAAGTCATTGTCATTCCTGTACCTTACAAAGATGCAGACATGCAAGCTATCTTTGCAGCCTGCTCATCAACAGTTCAAATATTGCGAGTTGCAGGGTTCAGCGCTGAACATGATTTGAGGGAAAATTATTCACCTGGTTGGAAGTATTCTAACTGGGAGATGAAAGGTGTTCCCTGAGAATTGAAATTGGTCCCAAGGATATTGCAAATAAGCAGGTAACTTACTAAGATCACGTTGGCTAAGATGCAGATGACCAAATATATCCGACACCTTAGATGATTTACTAAAACTTGCTATTTTTACTTTTATTTTCTTGCCCTCTTGGTATTAGAAGCTCTAAGCTCATCTTTGTCATAACTTAAATTAAATTGACTGTGTCAACATGCAAGAAATACCAATTCACATGGAAAGTATAAAATCGAGGTTATAAAATTCAAATGAATATGTAACCACTGAGGTGCCATTAGATCCGCCTATGCTGACCTAATTCTAATCGTCTTATTTTCTAGGCAGTCGTCAGTTTCGTTAATTTTGGCCATAACTTTTGAGCTGAGGTAAATTTTTGTCCAAACTGATGATTTTGCCATTATCGAGCTGAGGAAGAGATGAAGCTTTGAGCATTTCTATTTCAAAGACCAGGTGTAAAAGTAGAGGGATTGAAATCCAGGTGTAGAGGATAATTAGTGTGGGTTTTCCATTTCAAGTTACCATCACTTTCCCATCCATCATTGATGTTTTCCACCTTACTAGTGCAGTTATAGTTCGCGCAGACATGGAATACCATTGTGGATATTGCCATTATCACAGTCACTGTCAATGGACAACTATTATTGTGTTCCACTGTCACTTTCCATTCTCCATTCCATCTTTGTACAACCATGTTTTTTCCAGTGAACTTGGAAAATGAGAGCGACGGAGTAGGGCCAACACAATATTAATGGAAATAGTTTTTGTTTGGTTTTTTGGGGGGGGGGGGGGGGAATATAAAATGAGAGCGATGGAGTAGTGAGGGAGTTGGAAGAATAAATAGTGATGTAGAACTAAATGCTTTAAATGAATGAATGAAATAAGAATTTGCACGATTTTTTGATAAGAGCAATTAAGATTAGAACTACTAGTAAATCCAAACGATCAAATAAAACATAAGAATGGTCACTTCCGTTTAGGTTAAGTTGCACAATAAGCACTTGGATTATCAAAACAACATAGAAAATCAAGTCATGCAAATAGAATAGCCTTCAACAGAAATTCCTAATCTAACAATAAGATTAGAAGCAAATAAAAGTGCACTCAATCCTACATTTACTAAGCTTTGGCAATTGCAAGATAAAACCCTACGTTTACTAAGCTTAGGCAAAGGTGAAGCTCGGTTCCTTGTGAATCTTCATCACCTACAAGATTAGGGGGATTAGAAAATTAAATAAAAAGGGGAAGAAGTTCACCCTTATCAAAATCCGGAGACAAGTAGGCGATGTGTTGACGAAGTCTGACGCAGTTTCTCGTGGAGGTTCAATTGGAGGAGAAGAGATCTCTTCCAAGCGTCGAAGAAGGTTGAATTGAGAATATGCACGAATTTGTGTTCGTCGTAGACAATCCCGTTATCAGTGTCGTGGTCGGCCATCCATGTAGTACTTTGCTGTTTTTGGATTGGCGAGTTGTTAATCAGCAAGGGAAGTCTCCTCCCACGGTGGTATGACGATTTAGACTAGTGGAAGTTGGTGGGCAGCAGGTTGGTCCTCTTAAAATAGCAGTATTGGGAGAATTGCTGGAAATTTCTGGCTGCAGCTTTAGAGGGAAGAAGACCCAACGCCGGGCAGCATTTTGGGAGAGAGTTGTAGAAGGAAATTAATCAGCCTTGGGAAGTTTCGGCCAGCAGAGAAATACAGAGATGGGCTCAATTCCTAATTAAAATAGGAGGTTTTGGAAAGATTTAAAGAAGTGGATGTATGAGGGGGAGTTTCGGCCAGGTGGGGTGGTGGATTTTGAAATCTTTCCAAGAGAGATTGGGTTTTTTAGGAAATAAATCCTTGGGATTTATTAGAGAGGGGGCCGACGGCTTAATGACCAAGGAGGAGATTGGGGAGGGGATTTGGGTTGCTTAATTAAGGTTTTAGGAATTAGGAAAGGTTTCAATTAATTCCTCATGAATTTGAAATTCAAAGGGGTCTATATTTAGAAACTTTCCTAAAATAGTTCCCTTAAATAAGGAAAGAAAATCTCAAACTTAAATTATTTGAATTTTGAAATTGGATCTTTCCAAATCAAGAGCATTTATTTATGGAAAGTATTCAAACAAAGATTTGAATTTTGGAGGGAGGGGACAGAAGTTGAGGCCGGCGGCTATGGTGGGTGAGCCATGGGTGGGGTGAGGGGAAAAGAGGTCGGGTGAAGGTGGAAGGGGAGTTAGGTCTAACCAATGGTGAGGGGGAGTTGTGTGGTGGCCGGCAACTTAAGCCAATGGGGAGGAGCTCTAGGCCGGCGGCTAGTTGAGGGAGGAAAGAGGGGAGAAGAAGATAGAGAAGGTAGAACCACGAACCCGACCGTCTCCAAGGTTGGTGGGTGATCCGATTTTCCCTCTCCTAGGGATTTCTCCAAAGTTCTCTCCAAGAACTCTCAAACGCTCTCAAAACACACAAGTGCAAGAAATTTCTCATAATAATCATTCATTCATTTTCAAAGAGAACATAGGGGCTATAAATAGCCTCGTACATAAGACTCAAAATAAAAAAAAGACAACAATGCCCTCAAGGCTTACATACGACGTCCCTTAAGTAAGGGGTAAAAAACGGAAAACAATTACAACATAACTAATAATAAAAGACAAATAACATAATAAAACAAATACATGAAATAATCTCAAAATACATCGATGCGATCGTGGCCGTAGATCGTCGGCCACGCCTCTGATATACGATTCATGCTCTGATGTCCCCATCAAATAGCCTTCCATGTTGTTTTTTTGAGGTAATATGTTGAAGTGAAATGTTTTTTGATAAATTAGGGGTGGTTGAAGCAGACCATTATTGGCGGCTACCGAGGAGAGTGATAAATGAAGCAAATGGGTTTCGATTAGATCCCGGATTGGGGGATTGGGCTGATTTCCAGTTCATTTTTTGTTTTAAGTTACAAAATGTTTCCTTTTATTACTTTAAAATTTTGAATAAAGTTTTAGATGGTTTTAATTCATATTATACTTAAGATGATTGGTGCATATGTGAACTATGAAAATTTGCACTTCAAGCCTCTTGGGGGGTGTGGGGTGTGGGGGGTGGGGGACGGAAGAAATAGCTTCCATGCTGGTTTATTGTGGGAATCTGTTAAAATGAATTGTTTTTGATAAATTAGAGGTTACCAAGAAAGTCACTTCCATCACAAAGTCATTTATTCTGTGATTATATGAGAGTCTTGTTATCTTATATATTAGATTGCTTTTATTTATGAAGATAAGTTACTTATTTATGCTTGTTAAATTAGTTGTTTGTTTATTCATTTGAAGTCTCATTTTTAAGCTCAACAAGTTGGTTATTAATAGGCTTGATAGGATTTGTTCAAGTAACTATCAAGATGCGCTATAGTTTTGATTGTTAATGCGCTCAATGAGGCTCATTTGGTTAGCTAACGAGCCGAGCTAAAACCAAATTCAAATAGCTATTATTTTAAATAAATCAAGCTTAAATACTACTACAAATACTTGAATCGAGTTTAAGCTTGAACAGAATGTGAAGAAAAATTCAATCTCAAGCTAGCTCCTTCTTGGTTCGGTTCATTTGCAATCCTAATCTTTTCTAAGCATATATGGTGTTGCTTGACCCACAATGATCAATATTTATATATATATATATATATATATATATTCAAAACTTCGATGTCATTTTCATGAGAACATGGAAGATCTCCCATCAATGGGAGAGGGATGCACTCGAAGCAAAATAAATTTGAAATCTTGAAAAAAAAAGGTATTCCAATAATCTAGCGACATCAACCAACTATAGCGTTTTGTTGTTATTTAGGAGATTTGGGTTGTACAAGAGTTAATTAGAAGTTAGAATGAGATGATGTAACTATAGTACTGAGTGGCATGCATGTTAAAAATCCTTTGTTCTATTCAATATCTAGCATTTACCATTTATTTTATGATATGTTCACTGATATCAAGTGTAGACTTATTGGATTTGAAATTTAGCTTTTTGCAATCCTGTGCCAATTTCTTTTCTGATGAATATATAGGAACGTTCTAGATTCTTCTATGATGCATCTGTCATTTGATAAGTATGATAAAGTTGGAGGTTTTATTTTTCCCTCTTTGGAACCATTCCGTGTAGATTTCTTCTTTTGATTGGTTCCAAGAAAACCTACTCTAACCTACTTCAAACCTTGTCTTTCCCTTTTTTATTCTCATTCAATGCAGGGCATCAATTACCATGTAATCTCACTTAAGTTAGATCTTCAATATAAATCCATATAACATGCGTATTCATCTCTCATTTTTTATGTATTATGGTGCTATTTTGTATTTGTATATAATGAATGAAGGTGATCTCTGAAGGTACGTATTGTACGGCGTGATACTGGAGCTAAAACAGATATACCCATAGCCAGCTTGGTTGAATATGTCCAAGATATGTTATCCAGTATCCAAGATAACTTATTCAATATAGCAAAAGCAAAAAGAGATGCCTGTATAGAGGTTGCCCATACATGGGAGGAATTTATGGCAGCACTCAATGACAAAAAGTTGATCTTGACTCCCTGGTGTGATGAAGAGGTATCCACCCATTTCTTATTTGCAAGGTTTCTTGATACGCTTTGTGACTCCAATCTCTACTAGCTTATCTGATTTGGACATTTTTTTTACTTGCTTAAATATCATGTGTGTTGACAGATTCTGATGATGTGACCATGTGTGTTGACTTGCCTTCAGAACCAGACCTTAATTGCATATTATTTGTGGTAGACACTGTTCATGGCTAATCTTTTTTGTTCACGATGCCTAGTTCAACAAAGCTGTAGTAAATTGTTTTTTAGTTCTACCTAACCCACTCACACGAAATGTATCATGTGGTACAGCATTTTTCCGTGTAACTTTTTGGCATTCTTCCCCTTACATCCATGTCACCCAAATTCGTTGTGCAAGTTTGATCTGCATGCCTGTGAGCTTGATTTGTGGTTGGGTTGCCAAACAAGCTTAGCTGAATGTTATAGAGACAAGACACAACATGTAGTGTAATATCTAACGCAATACACCAAGTAAACCATAAAATCAATTAGCCTGCCTACGAAGTAAATAATTAGAACTCAGGGAAGTGTTTGTTTCTTAATAATTTTTTTTTTGGATGTGCAGTTCTTTGTAGTCTTCTTTGATATCTATTGAGAGACTAAAGATTTTTGGGGATTTTCTCCTTGTTCAAGCAGGAGGCTTGATTTTGTGACTTTTTCTTTTTTACAATATTGTTCTTAATTTTGATAATTTGTTTGTCTGCATGATCAATTTTGTTTTAAAAATTGTATGCAAACCGTATTGCTTGATTTCTAATTGATTGTGGTTTCTTGTTTTGTATTTCTACACATCTATTTGATTATCATTTATGTGGATTTCATCTTTTTTTTTTCTTCTAAAGTATCTAATATTTATTAAAATTAAGAGTTTATGTCCTTTTTATGTGTTTTTCTATTTTTATGCATCTGATTCTTGATTTGCATTTGAAAATCTTAGACCTTAAGGCATCCTACGTCTGATTTGGTATCAATATTTAAGGTTGTGTTGTAATGTTAGTTAAAAGTTGGACATAATAATTAAGTCAATTAATAAAATAATAAAATGATGTAATTTAGATAAAATCAATTTAATTATGATTATAAACAATTTCAACATGACAATTATAAGTTTAATGATTATATTCTTCTATTTGATGGTAGTTATATTCTTAGGGAATTTCAATTTGGATTGATGACTTGATGATATTTCCAAATAGTTGAATTTACTAAAATAGGACTTACTCAGCATTTTTTGACCAAGTAACGGTAAATAAAAAAAAAAAACCTACTTATGTTGATATTAAACATTAATTTAAATAATAAAATTTTCCAATTAGACAATTAGTGTTTATAGGAATCAACTATGCAATCAATTTATGAACTTTAGATGATGAGTAGTGTGTCTGCGCGCATATATTGTTAGTTTTAAATATCTCATTGCAAGATATTATTTGCATATACATTGTTTTGTTATCATTATGTAGTTCATTGAAGGTCATAGGCAAGAAGTTAAACTTGAATTATGTTAAAATTCTTTAGAAATATGAGGCTTTACACAACTTTAAAGATTAAGTATTATAATTATGTTCTTGTTAAGACTATTGTATCTATGAATAATATTTTAAAGAAAAATCATAGTCTCTTCCTAGTGTGTCAAATCCACAACAACACAAATCACCTATGACCAAATTTAATCCTATTGTAGACTGTAGTTTATGAATATTTGTTTAAAAGATGTATTGGATGCAGAAAAGAATATATGATTTCAACATGATTCTACATCTTATGTTTTTAGTCTAAATTTGCATAAGAGTTTATACTAAAATCTTTTCATGAACCTAAGTCTACAATTAAGCAAGCTTTAAAAGTTGAATCTAAAATTTAGCAAGAGTTAAAACTTGAATGTAAAATTAAGAATCTAAATAAGGATCTATAACAAACTTGAACATAAACCTCAAATAGAATTTAAAATTGAACTTCAATTAGAATTTGAACTTATTCTTAATCATGAAAGTGAGCAAATCATTTTTGCTAAGTTAAAAAAATATTAAATCCTAAAATAGTCTCCCGATTATTTGTGTGGCTTATTTCGCCCTAAATTATCACATTGGTTTCATTTTAACCCCTTGACTATATAAATTTGATTTAGAATCGTCTCTTATTAAGAAATTGTGATACAAATTTATTCAAAATAGTTCATTAACTTTACAAATTTATCCCAATTTAGCTCTTAGGAACCCTTTTGGATCAATTTTGCTTAATCAAGGGACTAAATTTGAGAAATGTGATACTTTTGAACTACATTGGCCACATACGAATACTCGAGGGACTATTTTGAATTTAATCTAGCTAATAAATCAATTGAATAATCTAATAGTTTAACACGCGATGAAGCATCTATTGATATTATTGCTAAGTCATGAATTTCAATTAATTTTTATGATTTTTCATTGTTTCAAATTTCTACACATTATTTCTCTATTAGAAGGCTTCTAAATTATCCTCTTCATGATTTTGTTTTTCATAATTTTCAGTTTTTATCATCCAACGAAACAAAAATTTTACCTAAATTAGGTGCATGTGATTTGCATAGTTCTGTGTACGTTTGCATGATTTTGGGATTAGTTAATTTTTTTTTAAAATTTAATTTAATTTAATTTTGGGATTAGTTACTTGTTGCAAATTGCTGCCAACTTATATCTCGTCATTCTTTTTGACCTAAAGAATCGTCCTGCCAAACTTTATCCCACATGTATAGTAGTTGCGTGCACCTGTAGTCTTTTTTACTTTTAGTATTTTCTATTTTGCTTTATTTACTTTTTTTTTTATACTTATTTCAGTTTGGAATTGTTCCTATCATTTTGAGGGGTCAAGGGTTGGACGAGTCATTTTTATTTTCATAATATTTCATATTGACAATGGAATTGTTAAAGATTGACCCCCTTTTTCTACTTCACACAAAGGCTGCTTTAATAATATGTAGAATGACATTGAGCTTTGTGGATTTGAACAAGATGTCAGTTACTGGTCTTGATGTAATTTATACTGTAACTGCTAGGCTAATCCTGTTTAAAAATAAAAAAGTTACAATGCATTTGTATTTTTAAAATGACAATTTACTAGAATCAGGTTTGTATTTTTAAAATGACAATTTACTAGAATCAGGTTTCAAGCGAGCTACTTTAAACTTCAACTTTGGAATCAAGTTTTACAAGCTACCTGTGCTGGAAACATATTAATGTTTATTTTGTTTATAATTAAAAAGGCAAGTGATACAATTTTGACATGTTTTGTATATTGGAATGCGCCAGCTTGTCTCTTTGGATTGCTTGATTTACACTTTTGTCTTCATTATACTATTTGTTTGTAGTTATCTTTATTCCAGTATTGTGCATGTGCTTTTTCTATGGAGCCAAACAGGCTCATTGCTGTTTACTTATTTGCTTGTTTTGTACATGTTTTTCTTGTAGGAAGTTGAGAAAGATGTAAAAACACGCACAAAAGGTGAACTTGGTGCTGCTAAGACATTATGTACTCCTTTTGATCAACCAAATCTTCCTGAAGGTAAATCAATATGTCCATTCGTTAATCTACTTAAAGAAAGAATTCTCCGAAGTAATATGCAACATTTTGTTTTGATATAGTGCAATTGAACTTACTTTTCATTAGTAGAAGAGAAGTGAGTGGATGGATGACTTTGGTTATTGGGTTCCGAGTAAAATGGTGTTAACCTGTAACGATTCCAAGCCATTTGATTTCAATATCATATATATTTGAATACGCTTACAAGTGGTTAAATGTGATTCACCTCTTTGTGCAATTCTACTAGTTCACGCCCCCGGGAAGATATGTTCTTACATACATGCAAAGAGTAACCAAGTACACTGGTTAAATATACTAGAAATTCTACATATAATTGTTAAAGGGATTATAATATATTGTATAAAATATTATATAGTTTGCATCTTCATTGTAAAATGAAATATATTCTAAAGTAGTTAAAATCCTAGAATGAATTTCTTATTCTTCAATTATATTTTAAATAATGTATAATGATAATAATAATTATTATAATAATCAGTATTAAATATAAGACATGATATCATATTTACACCTGTGACCAATGCATCTTTCTTTGACTGTCTTGTGGAATAGCATGCTTTTTCTTTTTTTTTGGGAGGGGGCTGGGTTATTTCCACGTAGCACTTAAAACTATTACTTTTAAATATTTAACACCTAAACTTCTCTATTTATATCATGTAACACTATTAACGGAGAACCCTCGATGAAGTCACGACATGGATCTGGTCGAACGACGAGAAAGTTATGACATAATCTTGTTGGGAACAACATCAATGGGATTGGTGGCAAGTGAAGGTCGAGAAAGGGGTTGATTTGATTTCTCAATCTGATGTTTGTATTGTAGAGGCTTGAAAATCTCTTCTATTTGATTGACGTGGAGAAGCTGGTTCCGAATTGTAGTGAGATGGACTATGTGTGAAAAGCCATGGTATCTCACTGGCGAAGGGCGATGGGACCGGCGGTGTGATTACGAGATATGTTATTTTTTATGGTATTTATAATTTTGAGTGATACACATTATTAGTGAAGTTTAGGTCTTAAATTTATAAATGTAATAGTTTAAGTGCTATGTATGTGAATCCAATCCTTTTAGTTTTAAGCTTTGGTACCATTGAACTCAAACTAAATTACAGATTAGTTAGTAATGTTGAATTTGAACCTCACTGTTGTTTGTTTGATCTCTCACAAATTTTTATTTGAAAATTAAAATCTATAGGTGCTCAAATCCTTTATTTGAAGAAATAAAAACCCTTGTTGCATGATCATGATATTTCCTAAGGATTGAAATTCAAGAGGAACAATATTAATGCTTCCCCTAAAATATATGCGTTTATGCGTGCATCTGTTTGACATAAGCATGCCCTTGCATTGCATATCCCCCCGGATGACTAAGTTTATTAGTGTTATTAGACATTTCCTTAACAATATAGAAAAAATAGAAGCTATCACTTGAATGGGCAATCAAGCAACTTTCTTAGAATTGATTTTCCCAGCTTTCACTGTAAAATCGAGCCACTTCGACTTTGGGCCAACTGGACATGCTCTTAAAGTGGAGCTTGTGAAATGGAATAGAATAGATCTAAAAATTTCTATCAGGTTTTTTTAATCATGAATAGTTGTTTTATAGTCCATGATCGCAGTTAGTGCATTATTTACTCCCTTATCTACATGCTTTCGACAAATAAAGAAATGCTGGTGTTGCCTTAGATGGTTATATGAAATGTACGAGATTAAGCTAGCCATACATCTTTTAAGCTTGATGGATTATAACTAGATTGGTAGATGTACAGTGATTTATAGAACGAACCCCATGTTTGCTTAGGGCATGTTGGCCCTTTCTTTACTTTACTTAGTTGTAATGGTTTTTTTGATGAATGCAAATGCAAAAGTTCAGCTCATGTAATTAGCGATAACAATACAATATGACTACTAACGAATTTTATGCCTTGGTTATTAGGCCATAGAAGTCCTATATTGACAATAGATAGACTAGTTTTTTTCCCCCTAAATCGCTTGGTAGAAACTTACTACTTCACTGAAATACCAGATCAAGCAATTATCGTTCGTGATTCTAGGAGGTTTAGGGTAGACTTAGGTTTCGTTTGGGACAACTTTCTTATTATTTTTTAAAATAATTTTTAGTACAAAAATTCTTGAATTAAAAATTTTTATATTAGAAAGTTGATTTAACAAGTAGTATGAAAGCCGTTAAGCTTCGTTTGGGACGGCTTTTTTATTGCTTCTTAAAACAATTTTTTTGTACGAAAAAAGTTGCTTTAAGTAGTAAGAAAACTGTCTTAAACCAAGCCTTAGGCTTTGGGACGGCTTTTTTGCTGTTTTTGAAAACAGCGTTTTAGTAAAAAAAATTTAATTTTTGTATTTAAAAGTTGCTTTAAGAAGCAGGAAGAAAGCCGTCCCAAATAAAGTCTTATTCTACTTCGAAAAGTTACTTGCAATTCTTGTCTTAACTTTGTGGACGCCAAGCACCTGGCATTCCACCACAATTTCTTTTTAATTTATATTATTAAGCACAAATTTAATTTTGGAGCAGTGAGTGCTTATATGTAAAGGAGAGCATAGCGTGTATGTTAAATGAACCTACATTGCCTTTTGCTTGTTTGGGCTCATTAATTCTTGGTTATGCATTGTTTCTCTTATCACATAAAATGTTTATGTTGTAGGGACTCTCTGCTTTGCATCAGGGAAGCCAGCCAAGAAGTGGACTTATTGGGGTCGAAGCTATTAATTTGAATCATTTGTTGAATTTACAATGCAAATTTTCCTGCTTGTACATCGTAAATAGTGTCTCAGGAGGGAGAATTATTACGTGCGGAGTCCGTATGGCGAGAATCATCAGTATTTGTTGCGTATTTATAAATACTCAACAAATATTCAGTTGTGAGTATTATTGATTATTTTGTGAGTATTTGCTGATTTACTACATATTTACTAAGTACTTATTTAATACTAAATAAATATTCAATAAATACGCAGCAATTCAGACGTTTCTTCTCGCCCGGACTCTGCTTAGTGAAAGAAAACCAGGGGTGGATTATGAATTCGTAACTGTTAATATAAGCATTTCAATTTCTTTCCCTTTCGATAATTCGTAGCATCCAAACAAAGCCTTGATCCTACGTTTAGATTTCAATTATTTATTTGTTCCATGGAAGGTTATATTGTTGGTTTTCTTTGGTTTATCCTAAATGTAATTTAACGTGGGGTGCGTTCAAATTGTTTAATTTGTGCTTTAGCTTGAGTGATTAATTGAGTTGAACTTAGCTTGAGATAAATTCTTTGAGTTTAAGTTGACCAATAAGCTAGCTCATTTATTATGGAAAAAAATAATTTTTGATGCACACCAAAAAAAAAATAAAGTTTGATCAGCTATGAATCATAATGTATGAATTGGAAAATTTTAGAATTAAATTTAGGATTATATGAATATGGTGATAAAAAAAGTATACATTTCAAATAAGTTTGTGTAAAGATCATTTTTGTTGATATCTATGCATATCTTTGGTTATGGAAGAATTTTTATTTTTATTATCATCCAACTTTGAGGGATAGTTTGCAAATATTTTATTTGCAAAGAGGACTATGTTAGCCTCGTGATTATGTGTTACTATATACCAAAAATTAGAAATAAATTATATATTTTTAATCTTGCGTGATTTGATGATTTCAAGGGCTAATTAGAGTATAATATCACAAATGATGCAACTTATTATTTATTTTGTTATCTTTATAACCTGAATGAGGAACAAAAAGCAAGTGGTGATAGTATTGATACCAAGGGATTTAAAAGTTAGGACAAAAGTTAGGGGTGTCAATTTCGGGTCACGGGTCGGGTTCGGATCGAACCCGGAACTGACCCGGGTTCAAACGGGTCGACCCTAACCCGACCCGGGAAGGCAAACGGGTCGGAAATCCGAACCCGGACCCGACCCGGCGGGTTGCCGGGTTGACCCGACCCGACCCGGTTCGGGTCGAACCCGCTGCTGGCGGACGGCGGGGGACGGCGACGCGGCGAGCGAGAGCGGGCTGCAGCGCGGTGGTGCGCGGAGGGCGCGCGGCTGGCGGACGGCGGGCGCGCGGCACGAGCTGGGCAGACGCGGGCACGCGCGGGGCGCGGGCTGCGCGGCGGGCAGGCGCAGGCAGCGCGGGCGGGCAGGCGCGGGCAGCGCGGGCGGCAGCTCGGGCAGGCGCGGGAAATGCAAAAATTCAATTTTTTTTGAATTCAACAGGTTGGCGGGTCAACCCGAACCCGACCTGTTTTTGAAACGGGTCGATTTCTGGAACCCGAACCCGACCCGTTTTGAAATCGGGTCGGGTTCAACCCGGCGGGTCCGGGTCGGGTCCGGGTCGGGTTTTCGTGTCATGTCAAATATTGACACCCCTAGACAAAAGGGATAGATTTCATGTTCATATTGGTCTAGTTATTAATGCTCATTGTTGCGGGCTAGAATATACGCGGCGGCAGAGTTAGAAATTTTCGTCTGCATGTTGTACGAATATCTAGCACATAAACAGAAGATAAAAGAACACAGATTTTAACATGGAAAATTCTGAAAAAGGAAAAAATCACATGGCCACGCCCAATTGAAATGATTCCACTAGTATTTGTTTGAAGTACAAGACGTTGTATCGTTCTTAAAATTTAGGACGATCAATTTACTATGCTTCACTTTTGAATTGAGATCCAATTACAATGTCAAGCAGAGTTTCAGTGTCACTTGGAGATCGAGCAGAATTTTGGCGTCGGGCAGAACTCTGGCGTCGTTCGGAAGTTGAGCAGAATTTTGACATCGTTTGGAAATCTGGTAGAATTCCGGCGTCAGTAAGAATTTCGGCTCCACTTGGGCAGAATTTTAGCGTCACTCGGGCGTCGGGCAAAGGTCTGACGATGGTCGTGGAGGAGTTCTTCCCTCCAATCCTTCTCTTTTTCTTCTCTCTAGCTTGTTTGGATCCCCTCTCATGAGAAATAAGGGGTCTATTTATAAAGTTTTTAGAGTGACATAGTTTGTAAATAGGTATGAGATTAGGGGCAAATAGGAGTGGTCAAATGGACGGTTGATATTGAATCTCTTGATCGTGCACCGTTTGTCAGACATTTGAAGGTTTTAAAGATGTCGGAATTTGGCAATCTTGGGCTCGTTGCATTTGTCTCGTCGAGCCGTTCGATTCGACTATAAGCTTGTTAAAATCAGAGACCGTTTGGTAACTCAAATTGTAGTATGAACTTTCCAACAACATTTCGGGTGCTTGATTTGGACTCATTTGGGCTCGGATTGAGTTGAATTTGGTGTTGTTGGGTTCGTATTTCCAAGACACTCAGTTTGACCATAAGTTTGCTAAAATCGGAGTTCAAGTGATCCTGGATTTAATTTTTGAAATTTCCAGATTGATTTTGCCTCAAGATTCATGCCCGATCAAGATAATTTTTTGATGATATATCACTCATAATATTTCTTAGTGAAAATATGAAGATTTAATGAATCTTGAAAAAGATATTAGATATATATGTTTAAATCCATGGGATTTATTTTTAACTCTTGGTAATAAACAATTGCTTTCTGCCCCGTCCGTCTGTATATGTGGCAAATAGATGTACATATAACAGATGGATATATAGTATTAAGGGGTAGATTTGAAATCCACTACTTATTCTCTAACGAATTTATTTACTTTTATAAAGGATTAAACTTAGGCTTCATTTGGTGATAGTACTGATACACATAATTTATTTCACGCTATCCATTTAAAATAATAATTATTTTTTTCCTGAAAATTAAGGTAAAATAATTAATCTAACCTTTTTCTGAATAAATCAAACTTATTTGTATAAGTCACTTAAATGATTTATCTTTAATTTCCTTACTGAACCAAAGATCGAACTAAGCATTTGAATTAAAGCATCATTTGAGACAAATTTTTTATTGCTTTCTATGATTTCATTTGGGACAAATTTTTTGCCGCTTTCTGAAGTAGCTTTCAAGCATAAGAATTTTTAAATTAGTACATTTTTTTCTTTGATGTTTCTTTATTTATATCTATTTATAAAATACAGAACTGATAGTTATTTGAAATGAGAAGAAATAAAAAGCTCGTTGAAGCTGTTATTATTTAAACCATAGAAGTCATAACAATTCTCTTTTGATAATGAAAAAATAATCAAGGGTTCATCGTGGGATATAGATTTCCAAGTTTTTGTTACATCTTATTAGCTTCTTTGCGGCTCCGGCCTGAGAGGTTTCTAGCTGGATTGGTGCTACGTACAGTAAAGTTTAATCCCAACATAATTTTTTTTTTCGAAAATCATAAAAGAGAAATCAATTAAGCGAGATATGTGGATGATCTGAGAAAGAAAATGATCAAGCAAAATGACTTAATATATAATATATAAAATATTATACGCGCACAAGCTCCCTTTATTTTACTAGCATATTCTCCACGTACAGACTGACCAACGACTTGCTTGACCTAATTAATAATACTAGGGCTAGAAGCAGCTGGCGGTGGCGGCGATGCTGCCGGAGGTGCTTCTTCGACGGCGTCACAGTAGCCGCGAAGGACATCTCCCTCCCGCGCGGTGAAACCCAAAGCAGTGAGCAAAGCGTCGGCGGCCCAGCATCGCTTCTCTATGACAAGAATAGCCCTGCAGCAACTTGGGCCCAAATACGTCTCTCCGTTTAGAAAGAAGAGTATGACTTCTCCGGTGCACGACCGTAGCTCCATCAGTGCGTCCCAGCATTGCCCTGCCTCGTCTGCCTGTAGACGGGCCATTAGGCCCGGAGGAACTGGCCCAACTCTGCCGGCGTTCGCGCAGCTAGCGGCTAGGAGAAACAGAACTATCATGGGGAGGAAAGCCATCGATTCTTTCTCTGGTCTTCGGTAAAGAGCTGATGGTTATGGCGATGTTGGTGGCAGATATGTTGAGCTGGGTGTTTACAGAGTATATATAGGGAGAGAAGATGAAGAGCTAATTTTCACGTTAGCTAATCATTATTTCATGAAACGTTAGAAGAGGAGGGGTCGAGGCGGCGATTAACAGGAAGAATGTTGATTGCGAATGATTTACAGTACTAGCTGTCATGATTAAATAGAAGATGTTACAGATTAAAAGCTAGAATGGAGTAAGTATATATCATCAAGAAATAACTCCTCACGATCCTTAATCTACGTATAGTAACGTACCGAGCAGATGAATAGACGTAAAAAATTACAAGTGTAGTTGCTAATTTGAATATTATATGTTTATTTAAAGAAAATTGACTTAGAAAATAATTAAAATGTAATTCTAAAATAAAATGTAATTTTGTCATGAAATAAAAATAAAAATTTAAATAGTCATGAAGTATGTGATGACCCTTAGAGATAGGATACGAAATGAACATATACGTGAAAATGTTGGAGTAGCTCCAGTAGAAGATAAAATTAGAGAGAGTCGCCTTAGATTGTTTGGTCACATAAAACGGCGGCCTTCCAATGACCCGGTTAGGAGAATAGATGTATTAGATTTGACTTATGTTAAGAAAGGTAGAGGCAGACCTAAAAAAACTTTGTTAGAAAAAATTAGGAATGACCTTTCTTTATTAGATTTAAACGAGAATTTGACCTTTAATAAAACACAATGGAGAAAAATGATTCATGTAGCCGACCCCACGTAGTGAGATAAAGGCTTGATGTTGTTGTTGTTGTTGTAGTCATAAAGCATGTGATGTAAATTATTTTCAAATAATACAAAATTTAAAATATACATTAAAATATAAAGTATAGACCTTTTAGTTTGGATATAATATGATTATTTGAAAGAATATGTTCTAGTTGTTTTTTTGTATTTACAAAATTTAAAATCTTACTGTAACTTAAAATTGCATTTTTCTAAGCTTTAATTAAAGTTTTATTATATTCATAATAGAAATTTAATTTTCAAATATTGAAATATTAAAAAAACATTAAAATATTGATTTTATTGTTTATTTTTTAAATATAGCATACCTATCTGAAAGAATATGTTTTTGTGATATTTCATATTAGAGAATATTTAAAACGTAATTTAGCCTACTTTGTCTCATAATTTTATTTAAACTAAAATTAAATTGTAATTACTCACAATATTTGTAATCTAAATTTATATGTAAATAATAGTGAATTTAAAGTATCAATTATAAAAATTATAATTGAAAATGACAAAAGTTTAACCTATTGAAATTAAATGATGCTTAGAAAAGTAAAATATATTCTTTCATTTTAAACTTTAAAGTATTTTTAATTTACACCCTGCCAATTAAATATAAATAATGTATAAAAAGCTAAACAAATATTGGTGTGATTAATTATCATTGAAGAAAAAGTTGAGATGTTTAGTGAACATAATATTCATTTATTGAAGGTTGGGCATATAATTTAGATTTTATCCGATCTAAAATGACTGAAAAAAATTAACTTTATTTGTTTCTTATATTTATATAGTTACTCATAAGATTTAATTTTATCGTTTAAAATTACATTGTCTCTTGAGAAATTTTAATCTATAAAAACGCAAGTTGAATAAATTCATGGAAAAAATAGATCAAGTATATGTTTGATCTATTAGTAAATCTGTTATTAGACAAAGCTGTAATACTCTTTGTATCAATTTACTTCCTTGCCATTACTCTTGTATATATACATGTAACGTCTGTACATTTGATTCATTCACTGAATATAATTCTATTCTTATTGTCTTCTTCCTCTAAACGTCTTCCCTCTCTCTCCTCTTCTTGAATCTTTCTCTCATGGTATCAGACACCGGGATGGGAGATCAAATCTCCACCAATTCTGCTCCTCCAAACTCCTCCGCCACCACCACTCTACCGGAAATCTCCGCCGATTCCATCACCATACCTGCTCCGCTGAAATTTCTTGTGTCCAATATCAAGAACTTAGCTCCGCACCATCTCACGACGGACAATTATCCGATTTGGCGTATGCAAATTCTTCAACAATTTGCGGCCAATGGCTACTCCGGCCATCTCACCGGAACTCTCCAGCCTCCCGATGACATCACCTCCGACGCCTACAATCGCTGGAAGACCGCTGACAGTAACCTCCTCTCCGCCTTATTTTCAACAATCTCTCAATCCATTCTTCCCTACATCATTACTTCAGCCACTACTCACGACGCCTGGTCCGTTCTTGAACGGCGTCTTCAACCGACCAGCCGTTCTCGAGTTATGCAACTCAAGAACGAACTCTATCGTATTACTATGAAAGATCAATCCCTTCAGCAATATTTGAACCGGATCAAATTGATCGTTGACAACATATCTGCTTCAGGCTCCAAAGTAGAATCCGAAGATGTTATTCTTCACATTCTTAATGGCCTACCTCCTTCGTTTAATTCTTTCAAATCCACAATTCGAAACTCTTTGTCTCCGATTGATCTTGACACCTTCTACTCACTTCTCTGCAATGAAGAGATACACTTACAGCAAGAACAGCAGCTGGATATTCTGCAAACAGCGACCCCAACAGCCCTTTATGCGGCTCCGAACAACCAATCTCGCGGGCGTCCTTACAAGAAATTCATCAGGATCAAGAATGCGCAAAATTCTTCTCAACCGACTCAACCGGCCGTCGTCACTGCGCCAAATTCCTCTCGACCGACTTGCCAAATCTGTGGCAAAACCGGTCACATTGCCATCAACTGCTGGCACAGGTGCAACTTCAAATACGCTCCAACGGACACACGTCAACCAAAAGCTCTACTGGCCAACCCGTCAGTCATCTCGACCCAGGATTGGGTTCTTGACTCCGGCGCATCCACACATCTCACGCCTGACGCGAACAATCTTTTCTACCCTACGACTTACAACGGATCCGACTCCGTTTCCACAGCTAACGGTACGTCTGTAAGACCTCGTTCCTTTACTTTAGCCGCTGGAAAAATGATTTTCCTCCCAGAATCGGCCAGGACGATGTTGAGATCGTCCAGGCCGATCAGTGCATTAAACAGCTGATTTCTGGTGTGTTTTCTGGAAGGATTTCTGCACAGATCGTCCAGGCCGATCGTGAGATCGTCCAGGACGATAGTACTGTAGAAATGATCGGCCAGACAATAGCCCTGGGTGAGATCCAGGACGATCCAGGACGATCAGGATTTGGTCTGATCGTCCCGGGACGATGTGAATATCGGCCTGGCCGATCAGTGTATAGATATAAGAAAATCAGCTCGTTTTGAAGAGAGAGAAAAACATTTTATAAAATCAAAATATCTGAGGAGAGAGAAGGAGCGGAAAAGCAAAGGGAAAAGTTCGATTTCGAGGCCCGCGGAGCGATTTTCGTCGTTCGTTGCTGTTGGATAGTTTGTTTATCTCGCTGTAAGGACTCCGAACCTTACTTCTGTTTTCGAAGATATTGTGTTTTGACCGAGTTGTGATCTGTTTTGTGTTTTCGTAGTCGACTTTTCGACATGATTTTGATTTGACACAACTTTCACCGCACAACTTTTAGTATGTTATAGATATGATTATTGTACACGATTCGACTGTATTCTACGAAGATTTTACCGGTCGGAATTGATTCTACGCGCTTTTAATTGAATATAATAATATCAAGACCTGAATTGATTTGGATTCTATAGATTGATAGTCTTGCATTGATGCCGTGGTTATTCTGTTGTAATTTGGTGAAATTCAGAATTTGTCTTTTTGCAGGCTTTTTGTGTAATTTCGATAGACTACCGTTACTCTGCCCGATTTTCGTATGATTTCTGATTTTCCCGGAATTGATAGATTGAATTGATCTGCCTATGACTATTGATATGATCGTTCTTGATTTCTTTAATATTGCTTATTGCATCGATTATTGTATTGATATTGATTGATTGCTGAAAGACAAGTGGAAACCTAGTTGAACGTTGGTTATAGAAACCAACGTGTATTGAACGAACTACAACAGCACTATTGATATTGAACGAACTACAACAGCACTATTGATATAGATTGACCACTACAACAGCACTATTGATATTGAACGAACTACAACAGCACTATTGATATAGATTGACCACTACAACAGCACTATTGATATTGAACGATTGATAACTACAACAGCATCATGACTAGTGTTTGGGCTTGTCGAGTAAGACCAGTGTATGAAATTGCATGTATATGATATAGCATCGTATAGATTTCCTGATTTGTATTGATTTATTGATTTTGGATCGGTTTATTGATATTGATTGGATTTATCGAATTGATTTATCGATTGACTACTGGGCATTGATTCTACTGAACGTTGATAGAACATTGATAGATATAGATACTGCATTGATAGCATGAACATGGATATCGTACTACTGCTTATTTGCTTATAGATTCTATTGCCTATAGATTTTATAGATTCACTGTTGCTACTGTTCTACACCGTATGGATTGTTTTATAGATCGCTCTTCTCGATTGACTCATTGATCATGTTCGATTGATTGATTTGACTTGATTTGATTAACCTGCATATTGTTTTCAGTGTCGTGCTTTGATTTCAGTTGTAGGCTTTGGTGACCTGCTGGGCTTTGTAAGCTCATTATATGTGGTCAATGATTTCAGGTGCAGGGCCTCCAGCTTGACGATCTTTCTGCCGAGTTCCGTAGCTTTTCTTTTGTAGCCTTGGTAGGCTTTCTTTTGTAGCCTGTATGGCTAGTGTAATATTTTCTTTTGACCGTACTTTGACTGTTGTATATTTTGTGAATTATAGTATCCGCTGCAGTTTCTTTTCTGTAATGTAATTATCTCTGGCTCTGGATATATATATGTATGTATGGATTGATATGAACAGCAAATGAGGAAAATTGATAGAAAGAAAAGAAAAGAAGAGGGAAATAGAAAAAAATCAGATGAATCCTTTCGCTACACGGATCTTGGGTTATTACAATTGGTATCAGAGCAAGTGTAGTGAAAAGGATTTGATTATATCCAGAGTTGAAGATTGCATTATTTGATTTGTTTTGTTTTACGTATTTGATTTCCGCGATTTTGATTCGAACGATTTGTATTGATCAGGCCGATGGATCCGAAAGGAAAGAAAGTTGAGTCTACTACTGATCTCCCACTCACATCTGCAAATATGAATAAGTTTGCTAATATGGTCGCTCAGATGGTGAGTGACAAATTAGCAAAACGCTCTGGCCGTAGCAAGAAGAGTGGGGAAAGTAGCAGAGCAAGATTTAATGTTTGTAAATGTTGTGGGAAAAGACATCCGGGACAATGTTATCTGAGGACTGGGCAATGTTTCCGATGTGGTGGATATGGACATAGAGTGACGGAATGCCCAAGTTCTGAAAGACAAGGACCTGTTCCGATGGTTCTGACTGCTCCGACTGTCCCGACTGATCTGATTGGAGATAAGCAAGAGATGGAGGAGGATGCACCAGGGATGCCTGTAAATGTGATTGGTACGAATTTTGTTTATCGTCTGTTTTGTTGTGATTTGCGCGATTTATTGCATGATTGGGTTTGTTTCGTTTTGCTTTTGTTTTGCTCTGTACCCTTAGGGAAATGTCGGGACGACATTTTTCTAAGGTGGGGAGATTGTAAGACCTCGTTCCTTTACTTTAGCCGCTGGAAAAATGATTTTCCTCCCAGAATCGGCCAGGACGATGTTGAGATCGTCCAGGCCGATCAGTGCATTGAACAGCTGATTTCTGGTGTGTTTTCTGGAAGGATTTCTGCACAGATCGTCCAGGCCGATCGTGAGATCGTCCAGGACGATAGTACTGTAGAAATGATCGGCCAGACAATAGCCCTGGGTGAGATCCAGGACGATCCAGGACGATCAGGATTTGGTCTGATCGTCCCGGGACGATGTGAATATCGGCCTGGCCGATCAGTGTATAGATATAAGAAAATCAGCTCGTTTTGAAGAGAGAGAAAAACATTTTATAAAATCAAAATATCTGAGGAGAGAGAAGGAGCGGAAAAGCAAAGGGAAAAGTTTGATTTCGAGGCCCGCGGAGCGATTTTCGTCGTTCGTTGCTGTTGGATAGTTTGTTTATCTCGCTGTAAGGACTCCGAACCTTACTTCTGTTTTCGAAGATATTGTGTTTTGACCGAGTTGTGATCTGTTTTGTGTTTTCGTAGTCGACTTTTCGACATGATTTTGATTTGACACAACTTTCACCGCACAACTTTTAGTATGTTATAGATATGATTATTGTACACGATTCGACTGTATTCTACGAAGATTTTACCGGTCGGAATTGATTCTACGCGCTTTTAATTGAATATAATAATATCAAGACCTGAATTGATTTGGATTCTATAGATTGATAGTCTTGCATTGATGCCGTGGTTATTCTGTTGTAATTTGGTGAAATTCAGAATTTGTCTTTTTGCAGGCTTTTTGTGTAATTTCGATAGACTACCGTTACTCTGCCCGATTTTCGTATGATTTCTGATTTTCCCGGAATTGATAGATTGAATTGATCTGCCTATGACTATTGATATGATCGTTCTTGATTTCTTTAATATTGCTTATTGCATCGATTATTGTATTGATATTGATTGATTGCTGAAAGACAAGTGGAAACCTAGTTGAACGTTGGTTATAGAAACCAACGTGTATTGAACGAACTACAACAGCACTATTGATATTGAACGAACTACAACAGCACTATTGATATAGATTGACCACTACAACAGCACTATTGATATTGAACGAACTACAACAGCACTATTGATATAGATTGACCACTACAACAGCACTATTGATATTGAACGATTGATAACTACAACAGCATCATGACTAGTGTTTGGGCTTGTCGAGTAAGACCAGTGTATGAAATTGCATGTATATGATATAGCATCGTATAGATTTCTTGATTTGTATTGATTTATTGATTTTGGATCGGTTTATTGATATTGATTGGATTTATCGAATTGATTTATCGATTGACTACTGGGCATTGATTCTACTGAACGTTGATAGAACATTGATAGATATAGATACTGCATTGATAGCATGAACATGGATATCGTACTACTGCTTATTTGCTTATAGATTCTATTGCCTATAGATTTTATAGATTCACTGTTGCTACTGTTCTACACCGTATGGATTGTTTTATAGATCGCTCTTCTCGATTGACTCATTGATCATGTTCGATTGATTGATTTGACTTGATTTGATTAACCTGCATATTGTTTTCAGTGTCGTGCTTTGATTTCAGTTGTAGGCTTTGGTGACCTGCTGGGCTTTGTAAGCTCATTATATGTGGTCAATGATTTCAGGTGCAGGGCCTCCAGCTTGACGATCTTTCTGCCGAGTTCCGTAGCTTTTCTTTTGTAGCCTTGGTAGGCTTTCTTTTGTAGCCTGTATGGCTAGTGTAATATTTTCTTTTGACCGTACTTTGACTGTTGTATATTTTGTGAATTATAGTATCCGCTGCAGTTTCTTTTCTGTAATGTAATTATCTCTGGCTCTGGATATATATATGTATGTATGGATTGATATGAACAGCAAATGAGGAAAATTGATAGAAAGAAAAGAAAAGAAGAGGGAAATAGAAAAAAATCAGATGAATCCTTTCGCTACACGGATCTTGGGTTCTTACAACGTCGCTGCCAATCCAAAACTCCGGCCAAGGACTTCTTCCCCTACCCGACAACGCTCGTAAGCTATTTCTACATAATCTCCTTCATGTGCCTACACTTACGCATAACCTGCTTTCGGTCTCGAAATTAACTAGAGATAATTCCATTTCAATCTCTTTTGACGCTAACGGCTTTGTAATTAAGGATCTTCAGGACCGGCGTCCACTTCTTCATGGGCGTCTTCATAACGGTTTGTACAAAATTCTACATCCTCCGCCTGCCATACACAGCGCCTATGCGGCCACCAACACGCCGACTCATCTCTGGCATGCTCGCCTCGGTCACCCGAACTCCACCGTTCTCTCTGCTCTCGCAAAACGTTTTTCCGATATTCAAAATGTACCGCATTCTTTTTCGTGTATTTCTTGTAATTTGGCCAAGAGCCATAAACTGAGCTTTAATAAAACTGATTCCATTACTAGCCAACCGTTTGAGCTTATTCACACAGATGTCTGGGGCCCGGCCCCGCAACTCTCGAATGATGGCTACCGTTACTACATTATTTTCATAGACAATCACACTCGTTATTCATGGCTCTATTTTATGCACACCAAAAATGAGGCTCTTAATAAATTTAGATCGTTCTGTTCTCTTATTAAAACTCAGTACAATACTACTCCTAAGGCCCTCCGATCTGACGGAGGTGGGGAATTCACCGGTACCGCGTTCAAAATTTTCCTTCAAGACAACGGCATTCAGCACCAGCTCTCGTGTCCTCATACGCCTGAGCAAAACGGACTGGCGGAGCGCAAGCACCGCCACCTCCTTGAGCTCACCCGGGCTCTCCTTCACGCCTCCAATGTTCCGCACAAATTTTGGGCGGATGCGCTGTCCACTGCTCACTACTTGGTAAATCTATTACCTTCAAAATCTATCAATCTTAAAATTCCTTTACAATGTCTGCAGGGTAAACCACCAACATACAGCCATCTTCGGACCTTCGGCTGTCTCTGCTTCCCGTGGCTCAAGCCCTATGCAGTTAACAAGCTCTCACCCCGATCCGTCGAGTGTGTGTTCCTTGGCTATTCCGCCAATCACAAAGGCTACAGGTGCTACGACTTCAAGAATGATAGACTCTACACCTCTCGGCATGTGGTCTTCTATGAGAATTTCTTTCCTTACAAGAGCAGCAGCGTCAATCCAGCCCCGCCTGTACAGCATCAATTTACTACGAACTCACCTTTGCTTCTACCACCCGTCACCAACTCCTCTACCCCATATCAAACTAAAACTCCTTCCCAGCAACACACGTCGCCACAACAAAGGACCAATCCCATTTCTCCTCACTTCGGATCGTCTACAGCCCCATCAGCCTCTCCGTCTCCGATCCGACTCATCAGTCAACCACCCATACAACTTCACCAAATGCAAACCAGACTAAAATCGGGCATCACCAAGCCCAAACAAATTTTCAATCTGCTTGCTCATTCTAACCCGAATGTGACTCCCTCCACGTACAAACAGGCGTCCAAATTTGCTCACTGGACACAGGCTATGACCGACGAATACTTGGCTCTGACAAATCAGCACACTTGGTCTTTAGTTCCTAAACCAGCAAACAAACCTGTTTTGGGCTGCAAGTGGACTTTCAAGACTAAGCTCTTACCAAATGGACAAGTCGAACGACACAAAGCTCGGCTAGTCGCACTAGGCTACAATCAACAATTCGGGATAAATTACACTGAAACCTTTAGCCCGGTCGCCAAAATGCCAACCATTCGTCTTCTTCTAACTCTCGCCGTGAATCGCCAATGGCCAATGCACCAACTGGATGTCTCCAACGCTTTCCTACACGGCGACCTTCCGGATGACATCTACATGCGGCAGCCTCCCGGTTTCACCGATCCAAAGCAACCCGACGCCGTATGCAAATTACAGAAGTCACTTTATGGGCTCAAACAAGCGCCTAGGCAATGGTTCAACAAACTCACGACATTTCTTCAGAATCACGGATTCCGGTTTAGTCGTTCTGACCCCTCCCTCTTAATTTTTCATAAAGACAACATTCAAATATACTTCCTAATCTACGTCGATGACTTTCTTGTCACAGGTAACAATGACTTAGCGATCAAACAACTCCTCCAACAGTTACAAGCGCAATTTGCACTCAAGCAGCTCGGACAGATCTCTCTTTACCTAGGCATACAGGTACTTCAATCCACAAGAGGTTATTTCTTATCCCAACAACACTATGCTACAAAACTTTTACACGACGCAGGATATGCGGACTGCAACCCGGCGCCTACTCCAGCAACTCCTTCGTCTAAACCGGCTACCACCAATAGCCCACCGTTTCATGATCCAACCTTATACCGCAAGCTAGCCGGATCCTTACAATATCTCTCCATAACAAGGCCGGACATTGCATTCGCCACTAATGCCGTCTGTCAGCACATGCAACACCCAACGGATCAGGACTTCAAAGCTCTTAAACGCTTACTACGCTACATCAAAGGAACGATCACCTATGGGCTGCCGATCAACAAAGGACCGCTAGAACTTCGCACCTATACTGACGCCGACTGGGCGTCTGACTCATCGGACCGAAAGTCGATCTCCGGCTACTGCTCCTTTCTCGGACCTACTCTTATCTCCTGGACGGTTAAGAAACAGGCAACCGTTGCTAAATCGTCCACCGAAGCCGAATACCGCGCTCTTTCTGCCGCAACTTCGGACGTCCTATGGCTTCGTCGCCTCGCAGATGAACTACATATTCCACAGCTAGTACCAACGCCAATTTACTGCGATAATACTTCGGCCATAGCCATTGCTAAAAATCCGGTCTTTCACGCGCGGACTAAACACATAGAAATCGACTATCACTTCATCCGACAACACATCGACTCCAATGACATTCAGCTTATTCACATTGCCTCCAACGATCAGATTGCAGATATCTTGACTAAATCGTTTTCTCTTTCTCGGTTTAACGAACTACGAACCAAATTAAGCATTCAACCACCGAATGCTTAATTTGCGGGAGGATATTAGTAAATCTGTTATTAGACAAAGCTGTAATACTCTTTGTATCAATTTACTTCCTTGCCATTACTCTTGTATATATACATGTAACGTCTGTACATTTGATTCATTCACTGAATATAATTCTATTCTTATTGTCTTCTTCCTCTAAACGTCTTCCCTCTCTCTCCTCTTCTTGAATCTTTCTCTCATGATCAACTATAATACGTGGTCGTGGCCGGGGCCGCCGTCGCCGTTAGTTTTTTGTTTTAGTTTTCTATGGCTTTAGACTTATTGTGGAGGTTGGTTTAGTCAGATGGTTTTGCGCCAATTTTGGGCAATGATGGGTTGAGGCACACATCATTGCGCCGAGCTTGTGGCAATCGTAGCTGCGGGTTCTTTTCGGGTAGCTTCGAGGTGCTTTTGGACGGTCCTAGTGACGTGTTGCTGGTGTGTTGCCTCAACCACCTACTGAGCCCGCGCTTTACTGTATTTTCTTTTTCTTCTTTTATTATTCTTTCCCTCTCTCTCTATTTGTACTGTTTTCTTGGTTATTATTAATATATATTTCTGTTAAAAAAAAAACTATAATATTTTTCTGATAGAGTGCAAAATGAGGGTTGAAATTTTGATTTATTAAAGCTAATTAGACAAGAAATTTAAATGAAAGATATTGAATGAAACTAACATTAATTGAAACAATAATTAATACGTTCTCAAAAATTGCTTTGATCGAGCACGAATTTCGAGGCATATTCAAGTTGGAGATTTGGAATCATCTGAATTCCAATTTCAGCAAACTTATAGTCAAATTGAACATCTCAAAGTGATGAACCAAACAACACTAAAATTGGTCCAACCTAAGCCCAAATGGGTCCGAATCGAGAGTATGGGCTACATTTGGAAGGATTAAAACATTATTTGGATAATGAAATGATATCCAAATATGACATGCTTATAGTCAAATCGAGCATCTCGGCAAGACGAATCCAACGAGCCCAAGATATTTGAATTCCGACACTGTTTAGGCACTTAAACAGTGGAAAAACTCTCTACAATTGGGAAAGTCAATACGAGTCATCTGATGGAGCACTCTGAACCTGCCCTGGATCTTCTCTAGATTTAAGGGGTGTGTCACTCATGAAAATCTATAAATAGACCCCCACTCTTTGCATGAAGGGGACCTTTGGCTGGAGATTTAAGAGAGCTCTGAAGCTTCAAGAGCTCTAGCACCACCTCCTGGCCTCCGTCTTGCCGCAAGACCACCACCCGGCCGCCGCCTGCCGCCAGACCACCGCCCAGCCGCCGCTTGCCGGACTTCAGCCTGACCTTCATCGGTCCACCACCCGGTCGCAGCCTGCCGCCGGACCATAGCCCGGCCGCCGCCTGCCGTCGGACCACCGCCCGGCCGCCGCTTGCCGGACTTCAGTCTGACCTTCGTCGGACCACCACCTGGCCGTTGTCTGCCTCCGGACCACCACCCGACCGCCATCTGCTGCCGGACCACCGCCCTGCTGTCGAACCTTCTCTTGACCGCCCTCGGACGTACGCCGGACCTTCGCCTAGCCGACGCTTGCCGCCGGACTTCAGCCCGACCTCCGTCGGACCTTCGCCCTGCCTCCGAACCACCACCGGGCTGCCGCCTGCTGCCGAACCGCCGCCCTGCTGCCTAACCTCCGCTCGGCCGCCCCCGGACGCCGGACCTTCGCCCGGTTGCCTTCTGCAGCCGGACCTTTGCCCGACGCCCGCTACAAGACTTTAGCTCGACCTTTGTCTGACCACCGCTCGACCGCCGCCTGCAGCCGGACCACCGTCGGCCGCCGGACCTTCGCCTGGCCGCCGCCAGTCACCGGACATCCGTACGACCGTCTCCAGACCTTTGACTGTCTCTCCAAATTACTATAATTCGACCGCCTCTAAATCGAGGTCAATCCTTGTCATTCACTCAAGTTTAGTGGAATATTTTTACCTGGGCAAGGCCCCGTGGTTTTTCCCTCTTTGGGCTTTTCACATAAAAAAAGATTTGGTGTACTACTTCTCTCTTTCTGTTTGTGTGTTGGATATTCGTGCATCGCTAAGACGAAAAGTTTACTCACTCTACCGCCACGAATCTTTCTGCCCGCAACAATAATAATTTTCTGATATAGGGTTAATATTTTGATTTATTAAAGATAATTAGACAAGAAATTTAAATAATGGAGATTGAAGGAAACTAAGTTTTTTAAATATAAATAATATATTTAAAAAAAAAGAAACAAAATTGTAAATTCACATAGATCAAGTCCTTGTTTGTGCGGGGAGAGGAAGAACTATAAATAACCATTCTATATTAAAATTGACGATGGGTGCCTATAATATATACCTCTAACTTGAATGCCATGTCAAACTCTATGAACTAGTTGTGCATGGTTGTGTCCTAAAACATTCACAATGTTAGAGATAAATAGCATAACATGCCAACTTTTTACAAAGCTCTAGCACGTAGACAAATTAGAGAGACTGATGCAATGGCCATAAGAGACACCAAGATTTTTATATTAAAAATCCTAAGAAGAGGAAAAAAATCGTAGAGCCTAGCCCAGTTAATTTTAATCCACTAGTGTTTTTTGTTTATTAAAAACTTCTCATTCCTCAGAGGAAGGCATTGGCTTAATGCAACAAATGCACATTATATAGATCACTTTACATGTTTGGGGCTAGACGTACCCAATGTTATGAGATTTTTCTCAAGAGAATGTTTGTCTATTCATTTGGTTAGTAGGACCATAGTCTGGTGATGGAGGTCGGAGGGAACGTAGTTTGGTAGCTCATGTTAGAAGGACCGTAGTCATGGGACGATGGTCTAAGGAGTCGGCGACTGTGGTCAAAGGGATTGTAGGCGGCAGATAATAATGGTCAGGGGATTGTAGTCAACAGGAGACTATGGTTTGAGGGACCGTGGTCGACATGATATGGTGGTTAAAGGGACCACCGTCGCCCACCAACGTTCCAACTATATGGGTCAAAGGGATAGTAGTCGACGAGCAACGATGGTAAGAGGGATTGTAGTCAGCGAGCAATGGAGGTCGGAGGGACTCTTATCGGTGGGCGACAATGATCGAAGGGACTGTAGTTGGTGAGTGACGGAGGTCGGAGGGACCTTAGTCGATGGGCGATGGTGGTCTGAGTGACTATAGATGATGTGCGATGGTGGTCGGAAGGACAATAGTCGATGGGTGAAGGTGGTCGGAGGGATCGTAGTCGGCGAGCGACAATTATTGCATAGGGAGTAGTAGGCTGGCAATGGAGGTTGGAGGGATCATAATCTGCAAGAGACGGAGATCAAAGGGATTATAGTTTGTGGTTGATAGAGGTTGAAGGAACAGTAGTCAGTAGGGACTATAAGTCAGAGGAACAATAGTTGGTGGGTGAGTGTGGTCTGAGAGACTGTAGTCAACGAGCAATGGTGGTCGAAGGGATCGTAGTCGACGGGCGATGGTGGTTGGATGGACCGTAGTCCACATGCAACCGTATTCTGCTACTTTCCAATTTGAATATGCCTCAAGATTTGTGCTTGATCAAGGTGATTCTTGATGACGTATCAGGCATACTGATACTTTGATGATTATAAGCATTAAATGCAATGATTTTAAGACAATAAATTTGTGTTTGCAAGTCATCTAGTTATACTAATATTTCTGGCAAAAAAAAGAATGAGTGTCAGATAATATTGAACATATAACTTTGATGTCATTCACATGATGTATAGGAGCACTCATCCTAAACTAAATCTATTGTTTGCTTAAAAAATTAATGATTAATTAAAACAAATTTATTATTAAAATTTTTTATTGTTGGATTTACATTATTCTATATTCATTGCATAATATTTTTTAAAAAAATTCTAAGAAATCAAGTCATATTAATTAAAAACAATTAAGATTAAAATTATAAATCTAAATGACTTCTCCAACTGCAAACCTGCCCTCACTCAATTTCCCCTCAAACCATCTAAATGTCCCATGGAAAATCAACCATTCAACGATGTCACCATGTATTGCAAACTCCCAGGCTCATTACAATATCTTATTACCACTCGACTGGATATTTCATTCGAAAAAAAAAATCAAATTTTCCAACACATGCACACCCCAACAACCAGTAACTACCAAACTCTCAAGAGGCTACTCTGTTACATTCGAGGAACAATTCACAATAGTCTCCCAATTGTGAACAACGATCTTAATCTTCAAACCTATGTGGATGCTGAGTTGGTTGCAGATCCCTCCGATCATAAATCCATTACAAGTTTTTGCACCTTCATTTGAACCAATCTCATCTCATGGAGCGTGAAAAAGTAAGTCACCCACTAGGGGAAAACACGCGATTACCGTCGGATTTTCCGGCGGAAAATTGTGCGCCGGTAATAACGGCGCCGGTTACGGCGGAATTGTTCGACGAAAATCTTGCGGCGCAATTTCCGGCGCAAAATACGCCGTAAAGTCACCGACGCCGGTTCCGCCGGACGATCCGACGGTATAGTAATGTCTGAACCATTTCCGTCGCACGTTACGGCGGAACATTTCCGGCGTACGGTACCGGCGGACATTGCGCCGGCGTATTTAAACTCAACGAAATATTACCGACGTATCGTGCGTCGGAAATGATACCGGTGTCGAATTCGTCGGATATTCCGCATGTAAAAGCCCTATTTCCCGAAACTGAACCCCTTTGGCCGTCATTCGTTTCCTTCCATTCTCTCACTTCGCCTGCTTCGCCCGTCGCCCTCCGTCGCCGTTCGTCGTTCGCCGTGGTTAGACGTCGCCGACGGTCACCGGACTTCGCCGTTGACGGTCACCGGACTTCGCTGAGCCTCTCTCATTCCTAGTCGCGCGCCGCCGAGGGTCGTAGAACGACCAAAGGTATTTGTTTTCATTTTTTTTTTCCTATTTCGGTTGGATTACATATAGGATTAGCCTTAAGTCCATATCTTTTTGCTTTAGTCGTGGTTGTTATCACTAGACATTTGCTAGAGGATATACCTTGGTGCATACTTTTTGTTGATGATATTGTTCTTGTTGATAAGACTAGAGAGGGATTTGAAGGTAAACTTTGATTATGGAGATCAACATTAGTCCATATCTTTTTGCTTTAGTCATGGTTGTTAGCACTAGACATTTGCTAGAGGATGTACCTTGGTGCATGCTTTTTGTTGATGATATTGTTCTTGTTGATAAGACTAGAGAGGGAGTTGAAGGTAAACTTTGATTATGGAGATCAACATTAGTCCATTTTTTTTGTGCTTTAGTCATGGTTGTTAGCACTAGACATTTGCTAGAGGATGTACCTTGGTGCATGCTTTTTGTTGATGATATTGTTCTTGTTGATAAGACTAGAGAGGGAGTTGAAGGTAAACTTGGATTATGAAGATCAACATTAGTTCATATCTTTTTGCTTTAGTCATGGTTGTTAGCACTAGACATTTGCTAGAGGATGTACCTTGGTGCATGCTTTTTGTTGATGATATTGTTCTTGTTGATAAGACTAGAGAGGGAGTTGAAGGTAAACTTGGATTATGGAGATCAACATTAGTCCATATCTTTTTGCTTTAGTAGTTAGTAGACCTAGTGAGGGGATTGTGACTTTGAGCGATCAAGTCATTAATAAGTGTAACACGTTTTAAATATCTTGGATCTACTATTTAGAGTGATGGTGAAATAGATATGGATATTATAATGTCTTTTTAAACATCACAATCAGTTGTTGGATGAAATGCGCAAGATGAGGGAGCAGCTGAGTGGAAAAGACGTAGCTCCACCTGAGGAGGAGTCCACGGAGTCAGAGTAGTTTAATTTAGTTTATATGAACTTGTTTATTTCTGTGAACATGTTTTATTGAACAGTTTCTTTTAATGTGATGTTTTTAGTTGATTGCTAGTACTGAACTGTTTCTTTTAATGTTATAAACTGTTGTGAAACTGTGGTGAAATTGTTGATCTGTTGTAATGTTACAATTGAAATGTTGTAGAATTGATATTTGTATAGGTTTGCAGGTGTGGAAATTTGATTGTTGGTTGGGAAGGAATTTTTTTTGTCAATGCTACAGGTTTCCGGCGGATTTTGCGTCGGAACTTCGCCGGAAAGGACGATACAAAGAATTGTATCGTACGTACCGACGTCTTTGTTCTGTCGGAACGTACCGGCGCATGTTCCGGCGCAAAGTCCGCCGGTAATTACTGCGTATACTTTGCGTCGCAAGCGAAACCGTGGGGTTTCTACGTCGCACTTTGCGGCGTTTTCTCTGCCGGTAATGTCCGGCGCATAATGCGACGCTAATTACCGGCGCATATGGCGCCGGAATTAAGACGTTTTTTTACGTCGGCAACAATCCGTTTTTTCGCCGGTAATTCGTCGGAAAATGCGCCGGAGAAATTTCCGGCGCATATAATTCGCCGGCAATAAATTACCGACGCGACTTAAACCAGCGGATAAATATACGCCGAAACATGCGCCAGAAACTATATTTTCCGTCGAATTTCTAATAGTTCCGGCGGATTTAGTCCGCCGGTAATAAGGGGTTTTCCTGTAGTGACCGTCACCAAATCTTCAACTGAGGCAGAATACCGCGCTCTTGCATCAGCCACCTCCGATATCATTTGGATTAGAAAATTGCTGGTAAAGTTTCAAGCACCCCAACCTAATCCAACAAACCTCTTTTGTGACAACACCTCGGCCATAACACTGACAAAAAATCTGATTTTTCATACCAGGATCAAACATATAGAAATTTACTATCAATTCATAAGTGATCATACCAAGTCACACGATATAGCAGTCATTCATATCAACTCGCTAGATCAACCAACGGATATTCTCACAAAGCCTTCGACAGCAACCAGATTTCACAATCTCAGATGCAAACTAACAATCCTTAGAAATGTTATTTTGAGGGGGTTTGTTAGTACTCTCCATCAACAGCATACTCAAGAAAACACGGCTCCGCAACACAACCGCAGTCTGACACTAAGACAAAGGCTACGCAGCCACGATCGATTGCCAATGGCAGCATAGAATATCCTTACTAACTTAGTCCAGATATGAATATCCTAACTTAGTCCAGATAGAAATATTAGAACATTTAAAGACATTAGCACAGATATGAATATCCTAATTACTAAAATTCACTTGTACATTGGCTTTCGAAGCAAGCGCTGGCATTTTAAGGATGACATTTCTCAGGTTATTAAACGGCTATATTTCAGTTGACCTTATTTTTATCCTCCATTACTCACAATGTATGATCCCTTGTCAATTCTCAGCTATTTATTTTTCAGGATGGTTATGATAGTGTCTTTTTTTTGAGAAATTATTGTGTGCGGAATCCGAACGTGTTCGGAGGCGAATCCGGGCATGCCACGTCACCGGGGCCCAGTGCATTCGTTCGTCTCCGCATGCATTCGGATTCCGCACACAATAATTTCTCTTTTTTCAGCTATTTTTTCATCCATCTATCGTTTAAAGTACTTCTTCCATATTGAAACACATGCTGTGCAAGAACTTATATCGGGGGAAGATCTTGTTGCTATATATCATCTATTGAAAATTCTTTGGGTTAAGGCCATTTAAAAAGTTGGTTGTGTTTCTGTTTGAAAATAAGAGGTAAGAGGAATTCTAAAAGAGAAGAACACATTTAAAATTATTTTTATTTCACTCTTAGACTTCTCATACGTACCTATTTCTACTAGTGACTTCCCCTTTAATTAAGATTGTGTCAACACATTTCAATCCAATGGCTACTATTGACTCTCTAGAATATTCTCCTATTTCTTTTACAAAAGTCATTAATTGTATATTCTAAAATTATCTAAACAACTCTTTTAGAATATATTTCTAGAATCATCTAGAACATTCATCATAAAGTGGGATTCTAGAATTTTCTAAAGACTTTTCTAGCCTATGGACTCAATTAAAGGCCCAATTAATAAAGTTTAATTTTCAACAGTTTCTTATACTTTTATCTGAATTATAATCTAAATTCAGTACATAGTTATGTCCGTTCTCCTGAAACGATTTGATTACTGATACGCTTCGATGGCTAGAGTTGTTCTCACTGGCAGGAAAAGGGTTGTCTTCTGTGAAGGAGATTATATGCTGACTTTTCATGAAACTTTTGTATTTCTACTGATTGTTCTTTTTGGCTCGATTTTGCAATGTTGAAAATATTATGTTCTCTGCTTATTTCATAGGGCTGGCCATCTAAATAGAATATTTAGTTGTGGCTTTTGGCCATCTAAATAGAATATTTGGAGGCTATCATGATGATCATGCAACCTACATATGTAATTCAACCAGGCTACTATCATTTCAGCTATTAGCTTCTCCCTAGAATTTTACTGATTGCTGTTGGGAGATCACTAGTTTATTGTTACTTAGGCTTCTTTACGGACGGCTTTTTTATTGTTTCTTAAAGCAGTTTTCTACTGCTTTTTAAAACAGTTTTCTAGTTCAATAATTTAAAAAATAGTAAGAAAAAACTGATCCAAACGAAGCCTTAATGCCATTCCTTTTTTTCAGGTGGTATATTTTAATAGGCTTAAATGGAGTTCACATACTCTTTTTTTTTTCTTTTTTGTTTTTCAGTTAGTTTTGTTTTTTTTTCTTCTACATTTTTACAATTTTCACTTGTTGACAAGCATGGGGATATCTTTGGGTGTGTTTGGTGAGTCTTTTTATCATTTTGTAATCAATTATAAGTCGTTTGATGCTTAATGAAAATGGCTGGCTGCGGTTCTCATTTCTCTCAAAAAATAAAATAAAAAAACCTTAAAAAATATCATTTTAGTACAGCCGTCATTGGTGCTCTTAGGATAAATTAATGTTCCTTTTGGGACAACATTATTACTGTTTTCTTATACAATTTTTTTAGTATAAAAATTATATTTCAAGAAATATTTATGCAAATATTTATACTGAAAAACTATTTTAAAAATCAGAAAAAAATTATCCCAAATAAAACTTAAATCTGAAATTATACAGAATAGTTGACAAACCTCTCACAATATTATTACAATTTAGATGAAAGAAATGAATGCTCAACCAAGGCAACTTTTTTCTTCATTTAAGCCATCCATTACATAGGCTTGCCTGCCTCGTCGCCCATTAGCTATTTTTTTCTTCTTTTAAGGTCGTACATTACATAAGCTTGCATGCCTCACCGTCCAGCATGCATGAGTTTTCATTAGAAAGATAATCACAGGTTAACTTCGCTTCTAATTATCATCTATCATCAGACTTCAAATACACATCGCCTTGGTTGTTGGTTTCATTAGAACAAAATGCCTTGCACCAGTGTGTATGGAAAGAAGATATAAATGGCTTTTTTCTCTTGACCTGCTTTTAAGATGGATTCGATTCTTTGTGATGTAAAAAAGTGTATTTTTTATATTTTATTTACAGACGCCAAAGAAAATTTAATAGCCATTCATGAAGCATCCTATTTCATTTAAATTTTATTTCAACCCATCATTTACATGTTGAATTTAAATTTTTTTCATCAATTTTTTTATTTTCTTGTTTAAATAATTATAAAAAATTTTTTTTCATTGGAGGATCGATCATTTCCAATAATCAAGAAAATATCTTTATATTTCTATGAATTAGACTGTTTGAGTTTAACAATTTGCTATTCAAGTGATGATTGATACGTGTCATCTCAAAATTATCTTAATCGGGCACGAATCTCGATGCAAAATCAAATTGGAAACTTCCGAAATTAATTTCGGGAGCATATGAACTCCGATTTCAGCAAGCTTACAGTCAAACTGAGCGTCTCGGAAATACGGAACCAACGACACCAAGATCAACCCAATCCGAGCCCAAATGAGTCCGAATCATTGGTTCAAAGTGCTGTTGGAAGATTCAAACCGCAATTTGAGTTACCAAACGGTCTTCGATTTTGACGAGCTTATACTCGAATCGAACGGCTCGACGAGACGAATCCAACGAGCCCAAGGTCATCAAATTCCGACATCATTAAGGCCTTCAAATGTCCAACAAACGGTGCATGATCGAAGAATTCGATATCAGCCGTCCATTCAAACCACTCACTGTTCGCCCTTGATCTCACGCCTATTTACGGGCTATGCCACTCCAGAAAAACTATAAATAGAGCCCTCATTCTACACCAAGGAGACTCAAGTGAAGAAGAAGAGAAGGAGAAGGAGAAGGAGAAGGAGAAAGGGGAATAGGAGATTCCTCACCTCCTCGACCACCGCCGCCGGAGTTTTTCCTGCCGCCTGAAGACGCCGGAACTCTGCCGGATTTTCAGGAAACGCCAGGAATTCGCAGAATCTTGTAAATTTCGTGGAAGGAACGAATTGTATTTGGATTATCCAAATTTGTGGGACAAAATCCGCCATTTGTAATCTACAAAAACACTAGTGGAAATTTGCAACTGGGCGAGGCCCCGTGGTTTTTTCCCTTTTTGAGTTTTCCATGTAAAAACTCTTGGTGTTCACTCCTCTTTTCTATTTGTGTGTTAAACTTACGTGCAACGCTCGGACGCGAATTTACAAACTCTACCGCCGCGTATTTTCTAACACGCAACAATGATAAATAAGCTTAATAAAATCAAGAGAAAAGAAGATTTAGAAAAGGACGTGGAACGAATCCAATCCTCTTGGACATGGCTTTACTACATTTTTAGTCTTATACGCAACTTTATAAATAAAGCAGTAGAGAAATATTTAAAAGCAGATATATACTATGTGCTTATTCTATTTTTTGTAGCTGTCCAGCTGAAACGAGCCTTTCTTTAATGTTATGATCGTGATTATTTAAACTATAATTATTCATTCATGACATCATATGAAATGTCCCATTGTTGTAGAAGCGACAGCGAGATACTCTTTACTTCAGGATATATATATCTTTATATGGCTTCAGATGGAATTGATGAAATCAAAGTTCCAACTACCAATATTTTGTATTGCCTGATTGGCTTAAAAAAGATATATTATTTATGTGGCGAAAAATGTTCAAATATGTAATATACCGTAACAATAATATAAAAAAATTTGTAGTAGAAATTTAGTTCTTTCCCTAAAGTAATAAGGACTTGAACCTGCCTAATTTCTCATATCTTTTCATTATTCTCAGTCATAGTTACTTTCACCCACTCTTCTACCCTTTCCTCCAAATTTATAGATTTGAAGGATGATCTCCTCTTCATCATCTGATAAGTCTTGATTTGAAATTTTGTAAGTAGGAAATTTTTAACTTTGTTGAGGAAAGTTTAATTTTTATTTTTAGTAGATTATTAGATTTATATTTTCATTAATGTTAGATCCATAACATTTCTTATTAGATTCATGTATTTTTTTTCTTTTTAACTCTTATTTTTTTCGGTTACATCATTTATTTTTTTGATCTATATTCTTAGATTTTTTTTTTTAGCATGATAGATCCATATTATTGGCTTAAGCATCCTGGATTTTTGGTCTCTTTAATTTCTGCTTAGGCCTTATATTATGGAGGCAATCCCATTTACTCTTTTTATAGCAAGCTAAATAAGCTGAAGAAGCTAACATGTCTTATTAAGTCTAAAAGTTGGGCTTCTCAAAGAGGGGTGGGTTTGGATACATATTCCTCTGGTCATGGAAGTACATTTACGAGCTTTTAAAGATATTGACCATGATTGTGTGATAGTTAGCCAGGTACTAGCATTGTCATTGGTGTTGGAGTATCATATAATGATATCAAGAATACATTTCATGTTCGAGTCCTATTAACTATTGCTTGAAGTGATCTATAGAAACCCCAATGAAATCCACTCCATTTCTTAAGCCTACCACCTAATCTACTTGCTTGGTAGGATCTCTACTAGAGACAAAATTAAATATGCTAACTTATTCAATTTAATCAAATTTACATATCTTAATTGATAATCTCAAAAGATGGAAAGATGCTTGACTTTCAATTCAAAATTAGAAATAGGATTTATTTTTATAATCAAACTCAACATAAGGAATGTAGTATTCATCTCAAAAGATAAAAATAACATTAACTATGATTTTGAAGATGAAAATAATAATGGATTGACTTTAATCTAAGCCCAAAGATTTTCTCCTGCTTTAGCAAACTAAAGCAGTGTTTTTTTTGAGGGGAGAGGTGTTTAAGTCTCTTATATAAGGAAGCTCATATAGTTTATTATATCTCAAGATAATTCTTGAGAAAATTCTTGATTAAAGTGGTGATTAGACTGTTTAGATTTACAGTGATTGAAATAAATAATTTAGATTTAAACATACTTATCAACTGCATAAAGCTCAGTACCTAAATAATTCTTTACTGCTCAAAGAGAAAAATGTGTAGAATTCTTGAGATCCTTGAAACACATAATCACTCTAATCTATTCTAGGGTTTGGGTTTAGAGTTTTCATTCAGAATTCTACTTCAGGTTTAAGTTTATAATTTATTAGAAATTTAGATAATTCTCCTAGAGAGAAGAGAATTTAGAAAGTGTATGTAATATGGACTTATGTCTGCTTGGAGTGGACTTCTAGCTTACCATCTTAGAAAAAAATTTTAAAACTATGTTAATTAGGTAATATAAGCAGGATAAATAGCTTTTTTTTATTAAAACTCGTTGAGTGGCCTACGCGTTGATTAAAAAAATGGTTACAATGTCCATAAAGGGGACCTTCTACTCACTACTGCTCAAACGAGCTACAAAACAAGCCAAAAAAGATCCTACGAGCCAAATGTCCTTTCCAAAAATAATTTACAAAATTACCTAATAACATTCTAGGGTAGCAAGAAGCCAACACCCAAAAAAGAGAGAACAGAAAATCCAATAAAGAATAGTCTCTTTGCAAAAATTGGTTAGCTTGATGACCAAAGAAAAAAACTACAAGACCTACACATAGAAAAGGTTGCACCTGAAGAATAATGCATAGACAATCATAATAATATAATAGGAAGTAATGTAATATAACACACTATATAGTTGGCCAAAAAAAATATATAGAAATGATGAGCAACATAATTAGAATTGTTAAAGGATTCGAGATCATACACCAACTGTTGATAATAAAATCATTAACAAACCAGAAGTAGATAAGCACAGTAATATCATTAACTGAAATCCTACAGTAGGTAAAGGATTTCATAAACATAAGGAAGGAGATCGAATGAAAACTATCAAACTAAATGTCCCAATCAGCTCAATAGAGGTGGTGTTATAACAATTTAAAGCTATAATTATCCTTACAGGAGCTGCAGTAAATCAAACTAATAAAAAGACCAACCCTGTCAATGACGTCATGTAGAATAATATAATATGGTCTCAATTTCCTAGTACAGCTAAACAAGAAGAGCTCACCCAATCCTGTATAGTGTAAAAGCTCCAATAGGACAACATAGATGATCAAAACACCACCCCTAGGGAAAAAACATTGATGTTTATTTGATGACTTTCAAAATCATAATGTTTGGATTAAAATGTAGTTTCAACGATTATATAGTGGAACTTAAAATAAGATGATGATTTGGCTTGCCTCTATTATTTCTTGGTGGAAGTTGAGCAATATTGGTACTTCAATAATATTTAGGTCTCAATTGGAACATCAAAATAAGGGAACAAGTATAAATTTTTAGACTCCTTGAAAAAATAATTGGAAGATTTAGAGGTTAGCTTAAGTCTTGTTAAACTAAGATACATCCAACTAGGGAGTAGATAAGCATATCACCAACTACCATAAAAACATGAAAACACTAAATTTTATAGTGGTTCAACTAATAGACATAAATCTAGTGCCAAGGAGAATGAAAAAATTGAGCTTTAACTATTAAACAAATATGCTGCCAAAGTTAATTATAACAAGATTCTCCTATAATTCAAGAATATAATAGAGATTGTTAAAAAATAAAATGGTAGATTTAGGACCTACAGAAATTGACTTAGCAATTTCCCACTTAAAACAACAGTCTTAAGCTAAAGAAATAGCTTATTAATCTCTACCAAAAATAGAGGAAAGCTTGATATCATTTATAGTTTATGGGGATGATTAGTTATATTATTAGAAGGAACCTTGGAGAGTGGAAGTTCACTTAAGATGAAGCCAAACCAAATATGTATTATATTGTGATTCATATTCTAATTCGTCTTATCATTACCTTCGTGAACACTAACATTTATCAATGTCATCTATGTTGTGCTCATTTCATATCATTAGTGGATCTATTATGGGGCCATGGGGGCAAAGGCCCCATTGGTCCAACAATTAAAAGCCAACCTATTTTAGGTTATATTAATATACCTGATAGCAAATATAAGATTAATTAAACATTAAATCTAATTTCTAAACCTAATTAATCCCTGCCTCAGCCTCCATTTCAGGTTCAAGTTTTAATTTTTTATTTTTTTTGCTGATGATCACTTTGATTGCTACTAGAAATATCTTATAGAGTCGGTTACTCAGAATCAGTTGTAGCCTCACACACACACACACACACAGACATACATACATACATATATATATATATATATATATATATATATATATATATATATATATATTCAATTTTCTTTCTGTCTCTCTCTTAGTCTTCCCAAAACCATCGTCATGTGAGCTCCCATGGTTTTTTTTAGGGGAAACTCACGAAGGGGCCTACGCGTTAATATAATTCAAATTATAAGTCCTTACGGGGACATTCAGCTCGCTAATGCTCAAAAGAGCTACAAAATTTAAAGCAAAATAAAACATAAGAGCCGATTGTCCCCTACTAATCCACAATACAAAATTTCCTATATACAATCTAAGGTGACGCGAAGCCAGCACCCAAAAAAAGAAAGATCCAAGATGTAACATTCAGCACAGTCTTTCTACCAAAAAACAGCTTTGAACTCAACATAGACCTGCAAAAAAACAAAGATCCAATCCAAAAGCAATAGGCTAGAAGACAAATTATCAAGTTAGTAGATAAGATAAGTATAAAAAAAGTTTGATGAAAAACAATACCAATACAATACATTAGCAATCTGTCCCAGGCATGATTAATCAGATTGTAGCTCTCAACCATAAAAACCAAAGACAACTTTACCCCAACTAAAAACTTGGCAAAAAGCAAATAAAATAACATCCTGATAGCAAGAGAAGCATTCAGGAAAATTGGAAGCACCACCCAAGAAATGAAACAGCTTGACAGAAAGAGCAACAATGATCAATAAACTCCAGTAATTAAGCCACACAAGAAAGCAAGCCACAACCTGAGCCACCACCACAGTAATCATCAAACCAGCAAAAATAAACAACATCTGCCTATAATGCAAGAAGAAGGACATAATCAACCATTTAAGAACATAACCAAAGCTATAACATTTGCTCATCCAACAAAATGAGACCAAACCAAACATAGATATAAACGATTCAACCAACAAGAACATAAGTTGATACCCCATCAACCCAAACTTGGAACTCCAGCAAAAACAAATACAAAACCGATAGAGCAAAATAGCAACACTGTCAAAGCAGAAAAGAAAAAATAGAACAACCATCAATCAAATTAATCTAGTATAAGATAAACCAATTTTATCCAACTTAATCAAACCTCTTAAGAGAAGAGGTAAATCAGCTATTTCTAGGGTGTAGCAGAAAAAAATAAATAAGACAAGGGTGTAGCAGAAAAAAATAAGATGACCATGTGATGCAATAAATTAATTAATTTATAAAAAGTTTTCATAAAACTTAGTAAGCAAATTAATTTAATTAATATTAAAATTATCAATTTCGTATTAATATGATTTTCCTTAACTAAATGCGAATCACTATGTCTAATAATCTAAGAAATATTTAATTTAGAACTAATTTAAAATCCTCAATTTCTTCATAAAAATTTGATTTGTTACCATTTAATTTACATAGAATTGTATGGCTCCAAGCCGAAGCCAAATAAATTGGAGGTTCATTTTAAGCTAATTGCAATAAATATAAATAATAAGCTGCGATTCATAGAAATAATTAGCATGCGTGGTTAACTATGAAAATCAAGCTAGTTCAAGATTAGGTTTGCTTAATTGTAGCCATAATCTACATTAGACATTCACGTTACTTAATGCCACTTTCCCATTCTTCTGAAGTTCAGTGATCTATATGGATCATGATATTAAATTTGTAAAGGTGAATTTTTTTTTTCTTTTTTAGCTATATATTATTAGTTAAGCTTAATTTGAAATAACTTTCTTGCTGTTTTATAAAGTAACTTTTTTTTTTTTTAACAAAGCATGATTATATTAAACTCAAGAAGAAGTAGAAGAAGCAATGAAGCTTAAGACAAAAATAAAAGAAAATATAAAAATAACTAATCTGATAGGCTCAGTAATTGGCCGAGGCTCCCAGCTTCCCCGAAGCCGAGCACCGACCCTCCAATTTGGTGAAGGTAGACACGAAGAAATCAAACCAGCTGATCAAGCAAAAACAACCGAGCAAGAGACCAACACCAAAGGTTGCCATGAGCCAAAACGACGAGGAAACGAACCCCAACCACATCATCGCCAGCACATCCACGACCAACAGAAAATTCGATGCACCACCCAAAAAACGAACCATAGAAAGAAGAAAGCAGCAAATACTCATGGAAACTACCTGCCCCGACGGCCTCTCCCAAGAGACCGCGCACGAGAACTGACAGAGGCAATCGGTCGGTCCCGAACCAATTTAAAATCATATCCAGGATCAGAACCACCACAATCCGCCCACGAGAACTGTTTTATAAAGTAACTTTTTAATCTTATTTATGGAACAACTTTTTTAGTGCATTTTAAATTAAAACAGTTCTTTAGTATCAAAATTTATTGAATTAAAAAATTTTGATATGAACATCTCCAATAAGATATGAAACATTATAACAATTGTGAATAATGGATAAATATTTTCAAAAAACATAATGCATGATAGGAATATAACTATACAAAAGTACAAATTTTCAAATTTTCTCATTAGAGTTAAATTAAATTGCATCAGCTTGGCCTTACAAAGTAGAAAATGATCACTGCCATTAACTTCCATTTGAAAATTACAGATGCAATGACACAAGCTCTTTTATGTAGTCGAGAATACTGATATATCAACGAACTTAAATAGCTTGTAGTCCAAAGTTTGTCGAAGTTCTGAACTAATTCAGTTGACTATGTAAACCAAACAATTAATAGGTGACACTGACGTCTTAGTTTGGCTCACATGACTCTCTAAACAAATAAATATTATATTCATGTAGAGAGAGGGCAGAAAAAGGAGAATAGGCTTATCAATGAAAAAGAAAAGACTCGTTGGAATCACTAATTATTTTTCATTTTTTGTTTTTAAATTTTTTTTATATTTTACTATTTTAGTGAGTACTAAAATCATTTTTATTATCAAATAAATAGTAAATTAAAAAAGCCCTCCCAAACAAAGTGGTAATATGAATAAAACTTTGATCGTGGAGTATTATTACAAGATCAATTTCTAGCAATAGAAGGATTTTTCATTTAAAAAATTAAATGACTAAATAATTAGGGGTGTCAATTTCGGGTCACGGGTTGGGTTCGGGTCGAACTCGGAATTGACCCGGGTTCAAACCGGTCGACCTTAATCCGACCTGCATAGATAAACGGGTCGAAAATCTGAACCTGGACCCAACCCAACACCGGACCCGAAACTCGTGGACGCGGTCGGGCTAGAGCGGGCGCGCGATGGAGCGCGCAGGCGGGTGCGAGCGGCGAGAGCGGGCAAGCGCAGGTGCGTGCGTGCGAGTACGCCCGGCCAGCCTCGGGCGCGGGGTGCCGGCACTGGCAGGCTTTATCGTGCGGGCAGTTGAGAGGGCAGAATCCGGGCAATGTGTGGGCAGGAGGGGCAGTTTCGTGGGCAGGCAGGGCAGCGCGGGCAGTTCAAATTAAACTGGTTCGCGGGTTGACCAAGTGTATTAGATGCACTGATCAAAATTGATGACAACAAAATTCTTCATTGCATTCTGTTAAATTTGAATTAGTACGAAGTTGTTGACAAACCTTTGCCTTCACAGCTTCCAAGTACGAAATTTTTTATTAAGCAAAGGTCAGGTACAGCAGCTTTTTCTTCAGTCATGCATGCCTAGCCGTCCAATAACTTGTCCAGCTTGCATTTTCCGCGGTTAAAAAGGTAAATATAATCACAGCTGAAGGAAAATAAAGAGAGGAACACTGTAAATTAAAAATATAATCACAGCTGAAGGAAAATAAAGAGAGGAACACTGTAAATTAAAATGATCTAGAGGAGGAGGAGAACTTCTCTGAGACGAACATTCCACATACTTATATTATTTTAATAATTCCAATTCTTGAATTTAATTAAAAAATTGTGTAAATATAATTATGTGGAGAATGAGAGATTCTCATGTCTATTTCCATTTTCCTTATTCTGTATGTCTATAAATTAGTTTATAACATGAAGAACCGTTATTTTAGTTTCTTCATACTAAATATATTATTATTTTATTAGTTCCATTAATTAGTTGGGTGTAGTAAGAAGTCATAATAGTTAGGTTTAAGCTAAAATATATATTTTAAAACTCAATTAAAGATAATATTTTTATTTCATTAATAAAAATGAAAATGATTCTGACTCTTAACGTACAACACATACATGAAAAAAAATTATTCATGTAGCTGATCCTACGTAGTAGGATAGAGACTTGGTGTTTTTGTTGCCATTGTTGAAAGAAAATGAAAATAAAATTATGGTTTTTGTATATAAAAACCCTAAAATCGGAATTGGCCATTAATCCTAAATTTTTTGTAATAGGTATTTTAATTAAAAATTCCATATATTATTTTTTTAATTTGAATAGTCATAATAACATTTTAATGTTTCTATGAATTTCATTTATATTTATTAGTATGTAGAATACACGTACATTACTAAAATGATTCATTCTCTTACTGGTGAGAATATGTGCGACAGTGGAATAAGAGAATAAAACGTCTTAGCAATGTATGTATGTCCGGCAGACCAATAATATCACTATGAGAATAGTTGTTTATTTGAATCTAACAATTTGTTACTTTGTTCATGTCATTTTGAAAATAGTAGACGGCTTAAATTTAATAATTTGCTATTTAATTGGTGATAAACCAACTTATCCTAAATCTTTTAGAGAGAAAAAAAAGGAGCAAAAAATAGAAGTGGAACTCTTATCATCCTCAGACAAATAAATCTGTCATCTTGCCAGCGTGAGGCAGCAAGCATCAATTTTTAGAATCTTGTGGGTCAGCAGCCGCGCTTGCTTCTATATATAGATTTTATATAATTTTTTTTTTTTCAGGTTGAGCTACTTGAATGTTGGCCATTAAAAGAGAAGCATAATACTAAGTTAAGTGTGGCAGAGATGAGGATGCTTAGGTGGATGAGTGGCTTTACCCTTAGAGATAGGATTTGAAATGAGCATATACATGAAAAGGTTGGAGTAGCTCCAGTAGAAGATAAGATTAGAGAGAGTCGCCTTAGATGGTTTGGTCACATAAAACGGCGGCCTTCCAATGACCCGGTTAGGAGAGTAGAGGTATTAGATTTGACTTATATTAAGAAAGGTAGATGCAGACCTAAAAAGACTTGGTTAGAAAATATTTGAAATGATCTTTCTTTATTAGATTTAAACGAGAATTTGACCTTTAATAGAACACAATGGAGAAAAATGATTCATGTAGCCGACCCCACGTAGTGGGATAAAGGCTTGATGTTGTTGTTGTTGTTGTTGTTGAGCTACTTGAATGCGGAATCACACGGGAGGCACGAAAACTCAATATTTACGGGCCGTAAAGGTCAAAGGAGCCATTTTTAATGCAATGATTGTAATTAGTTTAGCTATAAACTTTCATTTGTGACATCAGAAGAAAAGACCTGAAGTTGTAGATAAGACAGCGATGTTCTTTTATTAAGAATATCTTTACCTGCCATGAGCTGGTACTGAATAGACAGAAGTGCCAACCACCAAGGTTTCGTATGACTGTATGAGTCTGTTAGACTTACACAACTCTCCTTGGCCTATTGGTTGAGAGCTTAGGCTTCCAACTAAGAGGTCCAAGGTTCGAGTCCTTGTGTATGCGTTGTGTGTGTGAGTTTGCCTTAAATGGCCTAATTGTCCCAAAAAAAAAAAAGTCTGTTAGACTTATAAAGATAAGACATTTATAAGGGGAAAAAATGTTCAGCAATAAATAATATACCGTGTCAATCATAACAGTAGTGCTACGTTTGTAGGTTCGAATTGTTACTGTTTAGACTTTGAATATTAGCTGATAAGAAATTATATCCATGATCATGAAAATTTTAAATTTAAGCTTAAACTCATTTGTTTACCAAATACCAACAATCATATTGATCGAATAGTAAATTTAATAAGCTTAAGCTAAAAGTTTTTAAATTATTTAACTGCAAAATTTTGAACACCAAGAAGCAAAACCAATGTAATCTTTAACACACTAACAAGAGTTATGAGAAAGATATTTAACACACATCCACTTCTTTTAAAATTTTTTTAAAAATGATTTTTTAGTCTACTTAGTGGCAAAACTTTCTTATGTAGACGTTGCAAGTTTGTAACGATACGGCATCGCAAAATTGGCTTGATCGGGCACGAATCTCGAGGCAAAAACTAGTTGGAAACTTCACAAATTAATTTCGGGAGCATATGAACTCCGATTTCAGCGAGCTTACAGTCAAACTGAGCGTCTCGGAAATACGAACCCAACGACACCAAGATCAACCCAATCCGAGCCCAAATGAGTCTGAATCAAGGGTTCAAAGCGCTGTTGGAAGGTTCAAACCGAAATTTGAGTTACCAAACGGTCTCCGATTTTGATGAGCTTATACTCGAATCGAACGAATCGACGAGACGAATCCAACGAGCCCAAGATCATCGAATTCCGACATCATTAAGGCCTTCAAATGTCCAACGAAAGGTGCATGATCAAAGGATTCGATATCGGCCGTCCATTCAAACCACTCCCTGTTCGCCCTTGATCTCACGCCTATTTACGGGCTATGCCACTCAGAAAAACTATAAATAGAGCCCTCATTATACACCAAAGGGGGGAAAGGGAAGAGAGAGAAGAAGAAGAGGAGAAAGGGGAAAAGGAGATTCCTCACCTCCTCGACCACCGCCGGAGCTTTTCCTGCCGCCTGAAGACGCCGGAACTCTGCCGGATTTTCAGGAAACGCCGAGAATTTGCACAACTTCCACGTGATGCTGAAATTCTTCTCATTTAACGACAGAGTGCCCTTCTGACGCCGAAACTAAGCCCAAGGGAGGCCGGATTTCTCCTCTTCCACCAACAGACGTCGGACTTCTACCCGACGTCGGACCTTCACTCTTCGCCAAGTCTCTACCCGATGCCAGACTTCTACCGGTTATCGGACTTCGCTGGACATCTATGCGAAGATGCATTTCTTTTCATTGCTAGACTTCTACCTGACGTTGTCCTACTGATCTCCGTCGTCAGACTACAGTCCTTCCAACCTCCGTCGTCAGCCGACTACGGTCCTCCTGACTTACGTCGCCCGCCGACTACAGTCTTTCCGACATCCGTCGCCCGTTGACTACGGTCCTCCTGACTTATGTCGCCCGCCGACTGCAGTCCTCTGTCGCCAGCTGACTACGGTCCTCCTGACCTACGTCGCCCGCCGACTGCAGTCCTTCTAACAAAGCGAACATGTCAATAGTGATTCTTTGTATTTACATCATGTAATGTACTCCATAAGATGTACATCAAGCTAAGACCTTCCACCAAGGAAGGGCCTCATTTGTAATCGACTGCAATACTAGTGGATTCATTCAAACTGGGCTAGGCCCCGTGGTTTTTCCCCCTTTTACAGGGGTTTTTCACGTAAAAATCTTGGTGTCTCATAAATGCTAGACCCTCTCTCCTTATCTGCTTGCGTGCCGGATCTTCGTACAATGCTAAGACGTTAAATATAATATTTCTCTACCGCCGCGAATACTCTTGGACGCAACAGTAACCTCTCTTGAATATTTGTAACTAGCTAGTATTTTCAGATTTTCCCAAGAGTAAATTGATAATTTTGTAATTTAATCGTAATTTCATTATCTGGATTCTCATAGGTGTGCATATAAGTTCAACTGTATTATCAAAGTATTGCACTAAAGGAAAATCAGCTTTTTGAAGCGAAAAAATCCTCCACAAAACAAAGGAAATCCGTCGCAAATCCTTGTTTGCGGCGGATTTGCGACGAAACAAAGGATTAGCATTGGAATTGATTATGCAGTTAAAACCCGCATCGCAAAAGTACTTGCAACGAAACGGATCCGTCGCAAATATTTTACGACGGTGTGGCATATATACGACGTATATTTCTCCACAAATTGCAGCGGAATATCCATAGTACTTTGCAACGAAAAAACCGTCGCAAATCTGCTGCTACTTGTGATAGATATTTCTGTCGCAAATAACAATACTCATTCATCGTATGAACATTTGCGTCAAAAATTCCACCTCAAATCCGTCCGAAACTTAAGCATAAATTAAAAAAAATATATGATCTTGTATGTTATTGAGCTTTCCAATAGTACAAATCCAAATAGTTTAAAATTCTACAAATCCAGCAATAATCAAATGTAGTAATAAAAAGCAATAATAATCTAACAATAATAAAAATCTATTGTAGGTATACTAACAAATAAAGAAATAAATTACTATATGTAGGCTAACATGTAAAACAAAATCTACTATATGCGAATAGGTGATTCACATTTACCTCCAAAATATAAATCATTAGGTGATTCACTTTCATCGCAAATTGTAACTCTTGTAGGATGGGCAAAAGCCATCGCCTACCATTTCAAAAATTGGTTAATAATAGTTCTTTTCCGTTTGAATTAGTTCACTCCGATGTTTTGGGGTCCGTCCCAAACAATTTCTAACTATGGGTTTCGAACCTATGTTAGCTTTATTGACGACTTCTCCAAATACACCTGGATTTATCTGCTACTTCAAAAGTCGGACGTCTTCTACAAATTTCTTGAATTCCAGAAAATGATCGAACGCCAATTTCAAACTCACATTCAAAAATTACGTACCGACAGCGGAGGAGAATTCATCAACAACAAATTCAAGACTTATCTCAATGCACAAGGTATACTTCATCAATTCACATGCCCGTATACACCCTCACAAAATGGCGTGGCCGAACGCAAACATCGGCACATTACCGAGACCACTTGCGCTTTGCTCATCGAAGCCTCGCTCCCTACCTACCTCTGAGTAGACACCTTGCTTATCGCGGTCCACTTAATTAACCGGCTGCCGTCCCCGAACACGCACAACAAATCTCCGCACGAACTCTTGTATCAAGAACCACCTGACTATATGAACTTGAAAGTTTTCGGATCCTTATGCTACCCGTGGCTCAAGCCATATTCCAGCCATAAACTCTCACCGCTATCACATCCGTGCGTCTTCATTGGCTATGCCCCTTTACAAAAAGGCTATCGCTGTCTTGATCCCAAAAACAACAAGATTTTTACCTCTCGTCACGTTGTTTTCAATGAACAGAATTTTTCCCTTCAAAAACCTCACCACGCAACAAACCTCTAACAGCACTCACCCCAACCCGATTCCTCCGCTTCTCCTCATTCCTACCAACAGCCTTCCCCTTGCCATCAGCAACAACACCACACCTCCCGTTAAAAATACATCACCGTCACAGCATATGATCCCAACATCACCCACATTGGCTCCCCATCTTCCTGACACTTCCTTCAGCCAACAAGACACGCCTATACCTCCCAACGTTGACAATAGCACTACACTTCCTAACTCACAACCTATCACTCACCACATCGCCACTAGATCCAAGACAGGACACTCAAAACCAAAGAAAATATTCGATCTGTCTCACATGATTCACGAAGCTGAACCCACCACCTACAATCAAGCTAGCAAAAGTGAGCACTGGCGCGCCACCATGTAACAAGAATTCCAAGCCTTACAAATTCAAGAAACTTGGGATCTCGTACCTCCGCATCCAACTCAAAATGTCCTAGGCTGCAAATGGACATATAGAACAAAGCTGAAATATGACGGCACTGTTGCATGGTACAAAGCCCGGCTAGTCGCTAAGGGCTTTAATCAAGAACACGGCATCGATTACAAGGAGACCTTTAGCCCCGTCGCCAAGATCCTTACAGTCCGTGTCTTCATCCTTATAGCCCTTCACTTCAAATGGGACATTCATCAACTTGACGTCTCAAAAGCTTTCTTGCACGGCAAATTATCCGAGACTGTCCACATGCAACAACCACCCGGGTTTCAAGATGTCATCCACCCAACATTCGTGTGCAAACTAAACAAGGCCCTATATGGACTCAAACAATCACCACACGAATGGTACGCAACCATATCCAATCACCTTCAAAATTTTGGTTTTTCAATTAGCAACGCTGACCCGTCTCTTTTTATCATAAATCGGGCTCAAACAAACTTTACATCCTCATCTACGTCGATGATATACTACTCACCGGCAACTCAAAACTGGAGATCACCCGCCTTCTAGCAAGTCTCCATGACAAATTCAAAATGCGGAACTTGGGACCCCTCGCCAACTTCCTTGGCATCCAAACCACCCACACTTCTTACGGTGTGCTTTTACATCAACAGCAATACGCCACAAGAATCTTGGAAAGAGCCAGCATGCACAACTCCAAACCTGTGGCTACTCCACTATCCTGCAAAACCGATAACTCAACAAGCTGCAGCTCAGAGTTCCCCAATCCTGATCTCTACCGCAAATTAATTGGCTCGCTTCAATATCTTACACTCACTCGCCCCGACATCCAGTTCACCGTTCACAAATTAAGCCAACACATGCATGCCCCCCTCAATAGCAACTTCGACGATCTTAAAAGGCTCCTTCGGTACATACAGGGATCCACGGCCACAGGTATTCCACTACACAGAGATGACTTAACTTTACACGGCTACGTAGACGCCGACTGGGCTAACAATACTCAAGACCGCAAATCCATTTCTGGGTATTGTAACTTCTTGGGCAAATCCCTCATATCGTGGCAAGCCAAAAAGCAATCAACAGTGGCTCGATCGTCTACAGAAGCAGAATGCCGAGCGCTGACATCCGAAGCTTCGGAAGTAATTTGGCTTCGCCGACTCCTAGAGGATTTTCATCTTCCGCAAAAAACACCTACAACCATCTACTGTGATAATACGTCCGCCAAAGCACTCGCCAACAATCCTGTATACCACGTCAGAACCAAACACATCGATGTGGACAGTCACTTCATATGAGATTGCATCCGCTTCAACCATTTATCCGTTCATCACATATGTAGCAATGATCAAATTGCGGACATGTTCACCAAGCCGCCACCTATCCGACGATTTAAATTTCTATGTAACAAACTAATCACTGCACCACAGTCATTAGTTTGCGGGGGCCTGTAAGATATACAAGAAATGTACTTTCTTGTATAACTGACCGCCACGTCATCTAGACGTTACTGGCATCCCAAGCATTTCTTATTTCTATAAATGCTGTAGCATCCGGTTCTTAAATTGAATGATAAGCTTTATTTTTCTAATTCCCTGCTTTTCTCTGTGCGCACTCCTCTCTGATCCACGTTCAATACTATCAAATATGTACAAAAATGACATAATCCAATACTTCAAAAATACTCCTCAGAATTATCACTAGATTCTCTAGCGGACTCTCTCCCCCCTCAATTTCTTTCTTTTGGCTCCATTTACTTCTGCCATTCCTCTTCATTTTGCCCTTAGTTGGTATTTCGGATGGGTGACGAGAAATTATTATGTGCGGAATCCGAATTTCGCATGCCACGTCATCGGATGCACTTCAGGGCCTAATGCATGCAGTGACGTGCATATACCCACTTAGGTTTTACTGTAGACTTCCTAGATGGTGGCAGTAAAGAGAGAGAATGGCCGTCTTGAACAAAAAATAAATAAAAATAAAGAAATTAATGCAGTGGCGAAACAGCATAGATGCCCCCAAATTTCTTCCTTGCTTTGAATTTAATCGTAAAATGTACAAAGCAAATGACGAATCTCTCCCAATATACCTTCAAAGGAAGAAATTCATGCTTAAGCGACGGTCAAACATGACATCTTTTTCTTCAGTTGAGGCCCCCGTCCATTATTTTGTCTTGCCGCCCCATAACTATTGTCCAGCATTCATATTTCCTGGTTTTTTCTTTAAAATACTGCAATCTCTATTCGTACTTCATGAGCTAAAGTAATATGCACGTTTTAGACTAAACAAACTTTGCTAGATTATTTTTAATTAAAAAACTGAATGATCTTGTATCTATGGAGAAATCATTATGTGCGGTCACCAGACATCGTATGGAGGTCAATTAGGATACATCACATCACCAATATGTTATGTATTTTTTGATGTAGTGGATCGTCGGAAGATGCGACCTGCAAGAAGGATTTGGGTTTTCCCAATCCAGGGAAGAAGAAGAAGAAGCTTTCCAAAGCTTTAACAAAGGGATAATATCATTCAATACCTTTTCCTATTACAAAACCTACTATTTATAAAGCAAAAAGAGCATTCTAGAAGCTCATCCTAACAAACTAGATAAGGTGTCCTAGGGAACACCTCAAGCATAAAATGCACCGCATCGTTTTTATTGTATACCGCTGATGTGGCATGTCCTGATGATGGCCTCCGAACAGTACGGTGAACGCACGTAACAAATAATCACTCGTATCTATATATGCATGCTAAGCATGGTCATCGCTCTCGAGAAGAGATGCTTAAAATATTGGTAATGTCAAATTTCTATTTATTTTCAAACTTAAAAGAATTTAAAATACAAATATAGAGAATGACCTGGTATGAATACTTTACATGAAAATTTTCAGAATTGGGAAACCAAGCATATGATTTTTAGCTTATGTAAAGTTCATTAATTGAAAATAAAATACTGTATAAGGATTGTCCGTTTCGAAGCAGTTGGAGAAAAATCAATAGAATTTGACTTCGAGATGGTCAATAAGAAGACAATGATATTAAGAGCTTACACATTCGCGGCTCTAAAAGTGGATCAAGTGCACCAGAGACGGACAAATAGAAAGGAGGACAAGGTAATTTATTGCATTTAAAGCTAATTAATGATATAGGAAAGGCTGTTTTCTTCCCTAATTATTTATTTTATTTATAATCTTTGACGAAGATCATAGCTTACGACCAAAATTTTGAAAAAGTAGACAATCACTGAACGGGACGATGAAATGATTGAAGGTTTAATTAATGGTTCAATCAGTGTTAAACAGCAAGATATAATAAATATAAAAATTATTTAATATTATATAATTTGCATAATAATAATATAAATAGATGATTATAATAAAATAATTATTTCATTTAATATAGAATATACTAAAGAAATATCTTTAGTAATCTTAATTTTAAATATTATTTTCTAATTTTAATATTATTTCAATTTATACGCAATATGTCTTTAAGTTAATTAAATGATAGTTGGTAGGATAAACTAAGAGGATGAAAGTCCGTAAAAGTTGTTAAACCTTTTGAAACTAGTCCGAGACTCACGGGGAGGGGGGGGGGGGGGGGAATAACAATAACAATATTTTTGAAAAACTTTTCAGAAAATGAATATATCAAATCCTAATTGATTGCATAAGCGAGAGATTTCTATCAAGAATATTAAATTTTCTATAATGAAATTTTGATCTACGTGACAGAGCAATAATCAATATTTGTCCCAAGAAATTATTAACGGAAGTGAAATGCAAGAAATATAAAAGTGCGAAAATGAAAAAAACGCAACATAGATTTTTATAATGGTTCGGTCAACCTTGACTTACGTCTACTCCTCGGAGTTCTCTGCTCTGAGTATTTGCACTAAAATAAAGTGACTCTCATTGCTTCCAAAGCAAGGTGAAGTCTTTACATACTCACTTTCATCAAACCTTTGATGCGGCGGAGTGTCAAATTCTATGTCACCCTCCTGGTGATGCATGGTACCTGACCTTGACTCATTTTTCTCCCTCATTGAGAAGGCAAATAACCTCAGCTTCTTTTTCTCCCTCCTGAAGAAATAAGATAACCTCGGGGACTAGACAAAGAAGCCTCTCTCCCTAGAGAGTTTCCAAAAGACTCCCCAAGGCCAATTGAGGAGCAAGGGTGCAGCTAGCTGGGAGCAACCGTGTGATCTTCTCACACTACTTCTCCCTCACGCTCAAGCTCACCTTTTCCTTCCTCTCTTAAACACTAATTTTCTTCTCAAAAGCATCTCTCTTAGAGTTCCATCTTCAGTCACACATTCCTCTCTTGATTGTCAAGAGAAACTTGAAACATAGCTTTTGTATTATGCTTTAAGAAATCCTAAAAATTTAAGTTACCCGTCTCTGTTCGTACAATACAATTCAAGTTCATACATTATGATTAATTAATTTAAAACTAGTCTCGTCTAGTATGATGTGAATAGTCGTTCAAATGAACTGTTCAAATTTTATGAACATATTGTACATTACGATCAATAGATATTCCAGTACAATCAATTCTATTTCTTCTATTCATACAAGATGATTCCTAAGACGACTGAAACTCATCTCTATTAATCATCCCATACTGCCCTCTTCATACATTACGGTTAGTTCATCTAAGTTGTCCAATACAATATGAATATTGTATAGTACAATTTGTTTAAAAATTATGATTTTGTTTGGTACGATCTCTAGGACGATCAGGTTTCATCTCTGCTAATCGTTTGGTACGATCAATATCATATAATACGATCATATATCATTAATTAAATTATGCTTTGATTTACTAATTATGAGGAATTTTAGCAAGATTTTAAATGTTGGCACCTGATTTATTTCTACACACTCGTAGGTTTTAATCAAAAATGTGTGAAAGGTAAAACTCATCCAAAGGGTTAGTAATTTATAGGAAGCTCAAGGAAGATGTGGCACCATATCATTATCATTAATATAGAATATACACTATAATCGTGGCTATAGTAAAATAGGGTAGTGCTTTTGCATTTACTTTCCTATTTAATATTATATAATCATTTTTAACACTCTATCATTCACTCATCTTTTTCTTCACTTATCTATCAATCGAGTAAATTAGAGAACTAACGGTATACTCACACGTGTCTTTCAAGTACTGAACATATACACTACAGGAAATTCGTGTCTTACCGGCGGCCAAAATCCGTAGGAAAATGCAAAAAATGCGTCGGAAATTAGCATACATTTAGTAGGTAGGTTAAATAGAGTGGACTCCCATCTAGTTCCCTCTATAGAGGAACTCACTCAAATAAAATAAAGCCAATTCACTTAGGTCTACGAAGAAAATTACCCCTCTTGGGGGATCTCAAGTAGTTCACTAACCTAGCCACAAGCTATTTGCCCCAAATAAGATAGCCAACAATCACAACAACTCTCCCTTATCTATGTGTGATGGTTTATACTAAACATCTAAAATTAGCTATAGGGAACTGTCTACCTAAAGGGCCCTCTATTATCCCTACCATGATCAACAATAAGCTAGACCTTTTTAGCCACATGAGCTCACTCACATTATCTATTAAGGAAACATAATGATCAACTTAGGTCACCCTTAATTCCAAGTCGATGCATAGTTATCAAGCTCTCATCACAGAGTACACACTCCGACAATCGCTTATTCCCACTCAGCACTACCAAACTTGCCCACATTATTGATCTTGCCTAGAGATGACTTATCATGGCACAGTCGTTCCCACTCTCCCTCAACCAAACACAAGGTTATATGTGTTTCAAGCATTTTATGTAACATTGTGCTTTTTCACTTTTTGGGTATATTTCTATTACATTTAGAACTTTATAATAAGGGGTGAAGAGAAACATTTAAATTTTTGGGGCTAGATATTAGATCTCTTAATTTATCTTTACTAAATTGTAAGCTTTCCTTTTATGAATTTTTATAGTTTTTCTCTAGCATTCATCTCTCTCTATTATGCTCTAGGATATATATTGAAAGATTTATATGTCTTTTAATTTTAGCATTCAACTAGAACTTATCAATTTCTTATAAACAATAAAATAAATAATGTATGTTGTTTAGAGTTTCATATCATATGATTCTTACATTTATTTGAAATCATATAAAATTATGTAATAAGTACAAAGCCCAACAAGTAACTAAAATCTTAGAACTAAAATAAATATAATGTAAAAGAGAATAATATAATGTAAATCATAGAATAAAATATATGCATCAATGTATATATATTAATTATCTGTACCAATAATCAGTCTATAATATATCATATCTCTGTTTGTTATATTTAATTTTTCTATCATAAAATCTAATCAATAAGTTAGTCAGTTGATCTTTATCACTCAACCAATTTCATTCAATATTATCATTCATTCAGCTCACATCAATCTGTTAGTTACAGTCACAATATTAATAATAGTGCTAAGCATTAGTAACAATATAATATTCCTAGTGTCAATACTAGTAATAGTAATAGTAATAAGTAATAATTATTAGGGTATCTTAAGAGCATCATGCTCATGTACTTATAAATCTGAATTAGTCGCCCCTAATTATGACTCCTAATCAGTGTGCTCCATATAACTCCCCTTAAATCATGTGAATTAAACCACCCAATTCCTTATAACTCTTAATCAATTTCCAGCACCTTATTACTCCCATCCATTAAGTCTCTTTAGTGGACCACGTGAATCTTGAGAATATCACATGAGATTATCAAATAATATATCTTGTATCAATCAATACTTCATATCTATAAATCATATTAGATTTAAATTAATAGTAAATATTCTTACATAATTCAATTATATCAATCATTTGAGTACATATTACCTTATAGTCTTATCATATAAAATCACAGTATAATACTTTTCAACTCATTTTCAATGTCTTTTTTCCTATTCATTTTATCTATAAATTCTATTACACATATTTAACTGGTGAAAATGCAATAAAATCATATCATTTCATTCATAATGATAAAATTTATAACATATCAAAAAATTATACGGTAAAAACTTAAAAAATCATGATATATAATATATTTTTAGCAGATTTAGGAGAGATAAATCTGTATAAATCAAAATCATCAAAAACAAAACTAAGTAAATTGTTACTAACAAAAAATCAAACAAAATCTAATAGAAATCACAAATAAATATGACTCAAAGACTTTTCTCACTCATTTCTCTTCTTCTTCTTCAATTTCTTCGTAGCCAAACAACCAAGTCAAGGAAGCGGTTGGTAAGGCAGATATATATATATATATATATATATATATATATATATATATATATATATATATATATATATATATATATATATATATATATATATATATATATATATATACTATTAGTGGCCTAGAATCACAAATCTCTACTTCAGAATTTTCATGTTTTTCAAATCAATTCATTTGATATTTTGGGTTCTCTATCTCCTCATAGGTGATGTACTCCACTCACAAAGTCAGGCTATTAGTAAGGTTGGGAGTCATTGATAGAGAAATCTAGATTCAACAATTTGCTTTATTTGAAATAATAATAATTTATTTAATTAAGCTATTTAATTTTTTTTTTTTCATTTTTGTCAAATTATAAGAATGGTCAGTTCTGCTTTATTTTTGGCTTATTTTGTCCTAGAATGATTTTATAAGTACACTTGAATCAGCCGAGGCACTGATTCACAATGATAGAGAGACCCATTCACAGTTCAACCAGCCGATTTCATTGAATTTTTAAATCATTGGCTACGATAATTAAAAATTGATTAGACATACCCTACATTTGAATAGCTCGCTTGGGCTCTGAACCACTTCTTACCAATGGTACCAAAAATGAAATCTGCAATCACTGAGGTAGAGATACCAAATTAACAATAACAATGCAACAATCGCATGCTGGTGTCACATGCACTAAACTTAGAGTAATAAATTTATGTTGGTTCTCAAATATTTTCCTTGAAAAATAACGTCAATATATATTAATTTTTCCATTGATTAACTCCTCCTTACAGAGATGAATATTGTCCAAAATAATTTGATATAGAGGGAATATAGTTGTTCAAAGAATTTCTAGGCTACTACAGCAATTTGAAAAAAAAAAATATTACAAACAGACGTCGACGACGTGAATTTTTAGGAAGCCGTTGAGCTATTAGCAGCCGTCTTGCTCTTGCAGACTCCTAATTTGGCCTACCTGACAATAAATATATGTTTATGGCAGTGGGTGGTTCTACCAACCAAGTCAAATCAAAATACTGCATCAAATTGCTCGCCATTTGTACTAGAAATAATGCAGTTTTAAGTGTCAAACATTCAGCTACTTCAAATCCGCCAGATCGCAATCTCATTGGTAGGAGTAATTATTCTTTGCGGTTCTCGAACATCGTTCAAAGTCCAATGAAAATGCGTCACGTCATTCGGTACAGAGTACCGAGGCTCAGTAATGCAGCTCGGTATCAGGTGACGTGACTCATTTTCATTAGGCTCTGAACTTTAGTTGTGTTCGGTGTCCGCACAAAATAATTTTTCCAATGCTAACGAAGGATATGCAATTATAATTTTATATATATATATCACTATGTCTTGTGTTTTAAAAAGAACAAAAAGATGCATTTGGGTTTAGAAAGAACTCATTATAATTCATTAAAATCATTTAATATCTTTTAAATTCACTTAAAAATAATAATTTTGTTTTTACTGATAATATATGAAGAAAATCATCACTTCTCCAAATATATTTCTATTTTAGATGTTATAATGTAGAAATTGCGATTAATGAAAGCAATTCGCAGCAATTGATCCTCAAAACCACTTCCATGTGGTTGTTGGTTGAAAAATAACAAATTGACTTTGCACTAGTGGTGTTTGAAACGAAGGTATGAAAAGTCATTTGCTCTACAATAGTCTTTAGATAGGCTCCACTGCCATTTAAATTTAAGAACATGTGGTTATTTTCAGCTTACAGGTTTCACAGAAAGTTTAAAAGCTTTAAATGATGCATTTCAGAACTTTTAAATGGTTATTTTGACTGATTTTTAATTAAAAGTAAAAGACAATGTTATTTTCGTCATAAGATTAAAAATGAGTTTATGTATTAATTTACTGTAAAAAATATTTAGTGATAATTATTATAAATATTTATAATTATTGATTAACAGTCCATTTTTCCCGTTCAACCTTTCCATAAGAAAAAAAAAAATCGTAAACTTGTAGAATACAGACAGAGAGATGAGATCGAGGGGAAGAGTGCCGAAGAAAAAACAAATGGATGTTCTCATAGTTTTGGCTTTCTATGTATTCACCTCTCTAATCTCTCATTAGTCAAAATATTAAGCTTTCCAGCACAAACGGTACACTCTTCAACGTTAATTTCGTAAGGTAGATTAAATATAGACTTTTAATTATCGTGCACATGAGAAAGCCCAGAGTAATTAAGTACTGATAAAAGAGCTAGATTTTCTTAAGGATATCGTTCACGTGGCATGCATGAGGTGGATTTGAACAAATCAACGTACCAACCACCAAGATTTCTATGAGCCTGTTTGACAAATAATGAGAGGAGATGTGGCCGGCTATCTTGCCAACCATTTAGGTTTTATATATGAGGCAAATAATAAACAATAATATCTGAAATTTTTGTTTCAAATATATAATATATTGTAATAGCCACATCATAGATGCATTGTTGTGGGTTTTGGTCCTTTCACCTCTTTTGTCAATGCCAACATTATAGGCATGATTGAACCTTCTAGTAGATGTAGCTTTCAATGGCTAGATATAACTTTGGTCAAGTGGTAAATACTTTTTGGTTGACTTGAAATGCTTTAAGTTAATTATGAAACTCTTCATGGTGGTGCATGAATCTTTCTAGTTTAGATAAGAAAATTTGCTCTATTTGATCATGAACTTGTGTTATTTACATTAAAATTCACTCAAAACATTTTAAATAGAGAATCACTCTCTACATCGAAAGGGGTTACAGGAAATGAAGCTAGAGCTTGGATTGCGTCTAGAAGCTGTAGAGAGCTTACCCATTAAGGCATTAACATCTAACCTACATCCTCCAATCCTTGTTATCATATTACTGCTAATATATCAGCACTAATGAGACACTAAAATGGAGCTATCCTTGTTGAACCATTATATTCCAAACACCATCGATCATTAGACTACAAGCCATTGAAGAAAGATTATGGTATTACGACCAACATCACCTAAACATGGTCCTCTTATCATCATCTTTTTATCATCATTGCCTAACTAAAATCCTTTGACCTCAATTACTTGACTATGATATTCTAACTGCCATGGCCTCACTATGATCCTTTAGCCACTATTCCTTGACTATATTTCTTAATTTGATCATCACCTTCCTATTATTGTCCTCTAACTATCATTATCAAGCTATAGTCCCATACCCACATGCCCAGCTATAATCTTCCAACCACCATTGTCAAATTATGGTCTTTTAACAACCATTACTAGATGTCGGCACTTTAAGCAATGTTGCCCAACTATGATCATTTAATCACCATCACTATGTTGGCTTTATGAGTATCATGATCTATTCCATTGATTTTGATGATAATAAAAGTATTCTTGGATGTTCTAAATAGATATGTGTTAAGTATTTCATGTGCATTGGTAATTCCATTGATGTCACGATGACAACTTATATGAGATGTTTATTACGTATTAATGTTTTATCAAAATTTGAGTATAGAAGAACTCAAGATGGACCAAGATGAATAACATGAAGCTTTAGATATAATAATTCAGGGTATTTTTTAAAGGAGCGTCATAGAGGTCCAAAAATATTTTATTGCAAGGATTGATTTTCTCATATATATATATATATATATATATATATATATAAGTGCTTTATATATTATTAATCAAGTACAATATGCTAATTTAGATATTTTTAGACGGCTCATAAATTACATAAAATTTATCAAATATGTAAGGATACTTAATTAGGGTAATTAAAAATAATAAACTTATATTAATGAAATTTTGTTATGTATCTACTTTAAATTGAAATTATTATAAATATAATTTATTAATATAAGTGATTTTACCTATATTATATCTTATTTTTGTATGAATATTTAATGTATTATAAAATAGATTAAAATATGCATAAATTATTATTTAAATAAATATTATATTATTTTCATTGAATTGTGGCTTAATTTTTTTTCATTAGATTCACTAGATTAAATCCTTGACTTAAAAGCTTCAACACACTTCATTGAGTAACTTCCCTTGAAGTACTTGAATTTATTTTTCGTTTCTTTTTTTTTTCTTTGCCATTATTTTATTTTTCTCTTCATATTTATATTTTTTTTTTTTGGTGAACTATTATTTGAAGTTCTTATATTAAGTTTTCTACACTTAAAATTCCACCGTCCATAAAATTTTCATGCATATCTTTTTTTAATTTTGCATAGATTTATTTTACAAATGTAACACATATTTGAAAGTACTTTATATGCATATTTTAACTTAAAATATCTACTTTATATTACTTAAAAATTATCAGCAAGCAATATACTTTTAAGTAAAAGGTCATATAGTGAGGAAAATTCACATTCTACTTGTAAGTAGTGAGATGACTAAAGACAAATTATAAAATCACCTCAAATATTTTGATCAGTTGATTGAAAAATTATTTGAGCTTTATTTTCTAGAATAAATTATATATATAATCTAAGCCATTTAGCTTATTAAAGTTCCTATTGTGATTAGATTTGGTTATACTCGTCTGTATAGGAGAGTACTTATGTTATAAAAAACCTCTTTAATTTAATTGTTAACATTATAATCCTGTGATTAGTATATTCTAGCCTAAGAATTGGCTAGCATGGATGTAAGTTAGATTCATTTTCAAGCCGGACCACGTAAAAATATCATGCTTGTTATATTCTTAACTTGCACTTATTTTTCTTTTTTCCAATTAGAATCAAATTATATTAATTATTTCATTTAATTAAAATTTTAAAAAACACCAATTGACCCCCTCTCTTAAAAACTTTAAAAATCAAATTATATTAACTTTCAAACTCTTAAATCAAAGGATTTGAGGATATGATTTTAAGAAATAACCAATGGTGAAAATATCTCATTTTAAGTCTCTTGAACAAAGTGAAAAACCTTTAAAACAAAAATAGGAATTACAAAATAAGCTTTTCTCCCCACAAAATCTTAATAATTTTTTGCACCCTTTCCCTCAAGAATCTAAAAAACCATTTTAGGATTTTTTAGATAAGGTCATTGATATTTGTAAATAATGCTATATTTTATGTATAAATTTGTCGGTGAAAATGTGTTGTTTTAGTTGTTCGTGTGCAGAAAATTATATGAAATGAGCAAAATTTTAAAGCATGGTACAACACCGTGGTGTTAAACACAATAATACCACGGTGCCATCATTAATACCGTCAGAGCACCCAAATATGGACATGGCGGCACATAGTCTATGTTTACCAACATCATAGCATCGGAGGAGTCAGCACCACAAAGCCCATCCAACCAATACCGCAGCATCTAAGGAGTCAACATTGCAAAGCCTAGTCTTAATCTGCGCAGAGATGCATGCAACGCCAAATTGAAATGCAACTAAGTCAATTAAAATTCAAATTATCAAAATTGTGTACTATGCATTACATATCATGTAGGCCAAATAAATAGAAAGTATGTTTGTATGATTTTTAATCATTTAGACCAATCCAATATGTTGGTATGAGAAAACAAACAAATACTATTATATAATATATTTTAGGGGTGTCAATTTTGGATCACAGGTCGAGTTCAGGTTGAACCCGAAACTGACCCGACACTATTCGGGTCAACCCGAGCCCGACCCGTTTTTGAAAACGGGTCAATTTTCCTGACCCAAACCCGACCCCTTTCGGGTTTGGGTCAACCCGACATGACCCGAATGACCAGTTTTCAACAAAAAAATTGCTAATTTTCGGGTCAGAAATGGGTCTACCTCATATTTTTCGAGTAAAAAATGGGCCAATCTCGGGTTGCCGGGTCAAAATCGGATTTTCGGGTCAAAGCGTTAACCCGAACCCAACCCAATTTTTGAAACGGGTTGAAATGTTGAACCCGAATTCAACCCGTTTCGGGTTCGGGTTCGGGTTAACCCTAACCCGAAATTTTCGAGTCGGATTTTCGGTTCACCTAATATATTTAGTGTAGTCTGTTGAAATTGATAATTATTTTAATGGTGACAAGTTGGTTGAGTTAAATGTATTGTATGAACTTCTAATTGGACTGTACAATTGGGCTAGCAATTCAAATTATTAGCCAATTGTTGCCTTCTTTTGAAGCCACACTACAAATATATATTTATCCTCTTAGAAATGCTAAATTTTTTGAGTTTTTGGGAGTTTTTTAAGAGGTTTGGAGAGTTCTTAGAGCTTTGAGAGTTACTGAAAGATTTGATAGACGATTTCAAAAATTTGTAAAAGGCTTTAGGGAGGATTGAGTGAGGAGAGATTTGAGAAGCATGAGAAATTTCTTGAGATGGTTATTGAAGCTTTGAGTGAGGTATTTACTTATTTATTTCTATAATCATATTCTTTATTCCTCTGGGTTATAACCAAAACTATGAGTGGAAAGCTTTGAAGAGTCTTATTGTAAAGGCTATGAAGATTTCGAGGAGGCCTTGTATACCTCATGGATCTAACTGGGGAAGCTGCATTTGAAGGCTTTTTAAAAGAGAATAGTGTTGTAAGGATTTCTTCATTAACCTGTAAAAAAAGAGGCTTCTCCACCTTACTATGAGCAGAAATAGAGATAAATAGTGAAAATTACAAGGAGAAGACTTAAGGAGTTAACGTAGGTCAGATTGGCTGAACTATTAAAACTTTTTTTTTTACCTATTCTTAATACTATTTATATTTATTTAATTTATATATTTTATTACTATATCTTGAATAGTGATATCGTTTTTGGAATTTATATTTAAAAATAAAATAAATTTTACTTGTGTCAGTTCATCAATTTTTTGATCTAAAAAAAGCCAAAAGATTCATAGAATTTCATTAAAAAAAAGAAGAAGAAGAAGCCATTTTTTATCTTTATTTTGAAACATTATTTTTATATACAATTATTACTAAGAAAAAAATTATTATTTTTAATATTTTGAATGAAAAATAGGAGAAATTACTATTTTTTAAAGGCTTTTGAGTAATTATTTAATTTTTAAAGAGGCATAATAATTCAACCGCCCTCATGGGTGTGTTGTACATTTTGATCGTACAATATGATCTACAATTTGTAATATGATTTGCAATAGATGAAGTTTTCTTAATTAATTTTTTTAATAATTTTTAAGATATTATTTTATTTAAAATTTAGTTTGAATGTGTGTGTTTGATTGTTTCACATTATGCATATACCTCGTACATATAAAAAGACTCAACAAATATACAAATACACACATTTGATTTCTTAGCATTCTTCTTTCATCTTGAAAAGTTTTTATCCTTCACAAATTTCTCCTACTAGAGCTTAGGTTGAGTGAGCCTTCATTAATTTTTGATTATCTTCTAAGTTGTATGCTTAGTTACATTTCGATCTTTATTTCTACTTTAATTGAAATATTAATAAATAGAAAAATTGCATGCACAAACATATTAGCCCAAAATCAATACAGCTAATAATATTTGTAATCATCAAAATATTAATAAGTTTATAGGCTCATAGGATTTAACGATTACTATCATCTAACCATCATCACCCAACCATTATCCCCGAACACCATACCTTGAGTAAGGTCCTCCAATCACTGTTGTCCGACTCCAATCTTCCAAAAACTATGGCAATATTGTTATCCTCTAACCATCATAGCTCAACTATAGTCATGTAACCATCTTCATATGACTTCAGTTATCCAACCCATTTATCCCTATTATAGTTCTCTAATTATTATTACCTGACTATGATCCTCTGACTACTTTCACATGACTATGATTTTCTGACCACCTTCGCCTACTATGGTTCTTTGATCACCACTCATGATTATGGCCCTTTGATTATTATTATTTTAGAAGAATCCCACGGAAGGGACTACACATTAATATTAATCAAAATTACATAGTCCTTAAGGGGACATTCAGCTCACTAATGCTCGAAGAGCTACAAACAGTAAAAGAAGGAAAACATAAGAGGCGATTGTCCCCTACTAACCAAAATACAAAATTGTCTAGATACAATCTAAGGCGGCAAGAAGCAAGCGCCCAAAAAATAGAAAGATCCACAAAATCACATTCAGAACAATATTTCTGCCAAAAAATTTCCTCGTGACCATAGAAAACCTACAAAAAAAAAAAAAAAAAAAACGCAAGATACCAAAAGAAAAACACTGCAACTAACCAATAATTACCAGTAATTAGAAAGAAACACATAGCACTGACCAGACACAGCAAGATATGAACTAAACCAATACAGCTATACATAGCACTGTCCCAAGAAAACTGGAGATGATTAGTTCTCGGAAGACTAAAGGCACCAATATGAATATCAACAAACATATTAGCAGACCAAATAAACATAAAATACAAACCTAAACCCAAGCAATAAAAACCACCCAGTATATCCACATTCATAACCTGAGCAATCCAATAATTAGGAAAGAAACCAGCAACCAAACTCCAACACCCAGGAATGCAGCTAGCCCTCAACATCAAAAGGCCAAGCACAGATAACCCCAGCCAGCAAAATAGAAACCGAACCAAATCAACCAGGTGCTGCTTGAACAATAGAACCACCACCTCCCAGAGATCGCCACAAACCCGGGAGAAGAACCAGCAATCCAAACAGACAAACTTACCAGAAAACAAACTACAACAGCATGGGCACTAGAGATAAAACAAACCCATCAAACAAACAAGAAAACAGCCATTAGCCAGTTCTAATATAAGGTAAACCCATTTTATCCAGCTTGACCAAACCTCTCAACAGAGAAGGTAAATTGACCTCCTCAAACTCCTGAACAGCCACAAGTTAATCCCTTTGATTATTATTGTTTGGCAATGATCTCTTAATTACTATTGACTAACTTCAATCTTTCAACAAGTATTGCCTGACGAGATTAACCACCACACCCACAACAATCTCCTAACTAGTCCACCCACTATGCTTTCACGACTATTATCACCCAGTAATGTTGATGTTAGCAAACTTTATCTCGATCTTAGTGTTGCCAATATTGTCAATGTACATCATCACCTGTAAGACTCATACACATTTTCTTTCTTAAGCATACATCTTGACATAAACATTAGGATTTTTGTAACATTTTTTAGTCTGTAGTCTCCCACCAAAAAAGAGAAATACCAAACATACAATAAGCTCTGATCTCCAATACAACACCCATATAATAAAACTTTTTGAAATTTCCATCATGTGACCATAAAAAAATTAATGTTTCCACAGTTGTTCATATATAATGGTGGTTTGTAAACCCCCGCTATAGGTAGTTATTATAAACAATGATTTTCAGTGCTATAAAAATCACCACTAAAAATGATATTTTTTGTAGCATTCAATAACAACATTTTTAAAACAGCAGCAAAACCCATTTCAAAATAGCCCCATTATAATGTCCAGTGACTCTTCCTCCTATGCCCTAGCTCCCGCTTTCGCCTCCGCCTCCCAAGCCAGCCCTGTTCTCTCTCTCTCTCATGCCCTAACTCATTCTCCTTCGACATCGTCGCCTCTCTTTATATTCAATCACTATCGCCACCATCTGTTCGTGTGTTTTTCACTTCTCTCCTTATCTAAAACCACACTCTTCTCTTACCAGCCCCTTTTTGCCAGTCCACCTCTTTGTTCAAAATCTCATCATCACCGACCTCGTGAAAGGCCAAGTAGATATTCAGACATTTTTGCCATTGTTAGTTCCCTTCCCGTTAGTTCCCAATGGTAAGCATGCAAAACTGAATCATTATTCATAATCTCATCATCATCTTCCATTGATTTTAACTTCAGTAGAAGGCAGCTCATCCTCGTATGATGAGAGATTTGTTGGCCTCTCTAGTCACATAAGGTGCTATTTTAGACTACCCTACTCTTTTATGCATGATTTCAATGTTGGAATAGATGGTAGATATGAAACCTTGTTTTGAGAAGATTTGGACTAGGAGTAAATCTTTTGCTTCATGTAAATTTTTTTATTTTGTTCAGTCAATTGATCGCCCATTCATTCATGTTTTGGATGCTTCCTTGTTCTTGCACACATAAGGCTTTTTTTTTTTTTTACATGTTATTTGTGAGATTAAGACATGTGGGTGTGCTTTGATGCTCTCTTGCTAAGTGATGGAGCTTTAAGATGGAAGAGGCTATCTATGGAATTTAGCTTGTAATTAAGTGTCGACGTCATCTTTTAGACCTTTATTCATCAAAATCTGATATTTTTTTGGTAATTTGTATTACATCTGTATGAACAATTTCATGTAAAACTCTGTAACTTGATTCTAATTTCAAGCTAGTATAGAGAAGTAAAAGACATAAATGTCGGTGATTTTGAGTTTAGGGTTTAGGCATTTGATCATTGGTTTTCTTAGTTTTTTGGCTTTAACATTACGAACAGCCCAAATAAAATATGTTTATTTGTTGATTTTCATAAGGGGCTGCTTGTTTGTATGTATTTTGAGTGTATTGCATTTGAAATAAAAGTATTTTAAATATTGAGTCTTTAGTTTGTTTGCATTATATTTGTTATCACAAAATTCAATCTTTTTTACATTATATATATTTTTTCACATATGCTAAGTTTTTGCATTGGTTTTAATCACTAGTAAAAGTATTAATAGAGCCTTCCTACAGCATCACATATGTAATCACTGCAAAAGGCTTTCCAGGGAACACAGAAACAACCGTTCATAAACCGCTGCAAAAAATTTAGTAGGCGTTTAAATTGTTATAGTATGTCAAAAAAGTGTTGCAAAAGCCTAATTTTTTATTAGTAGATGAAATCTATTATATACAATTTATGTTTGCTATACGATATCTAAGGCCTCTTAAACTATGTGTAAGGGCATCATTCATAATTGATAGCAAATGGGAGTAAAATAATTTCAATTGGATCACAAATCATGATTTTTATCTTTTCAAATATTTTCACTTAAACAATTTAGTGTCCTTATAATTCTTTTTTATTTGCATGTTTTGGATATTTGTATAATATTAAAACATTAAATTTCTCTAACACATAATAAAAAATTAAAAAAAAAATCTTAAAAAGGAAACAATTTGCTATTTTGAGAAAAATATTTATTTTGAAGTGAAAACCTTACATTTTACATTTTACTATTTTATTGCAATATCATATTATTGAAATTTTTTTTTCTTACGTTGACCTCAATCTGCGTGCTACCCAAATGTCGCCGAACTTGCGGTGGAAACTTTTGCATCTCTGCGAGCTCTTCCATCCCTTCACATCGTACACGTATCCCCGTACCAACTACCGACCGCGTTAAAGAAAGCTAGCAAAGACTAAGCTCCACCATCGCCCTATAAAACCCCTCATGATCACCTCTTTCTCTCCTCACCTTAACTCATTTTCTTCGTCGATCAACCCAGAAAAACCTGCCATGGTGTTCTCAGTGACCCGGAAATCTAGCGGTTTCGTCGCCCCGGCGGAGCCAACTCCGACGGAGATCCTTCCTCTGTCGATCATCGACCGCATCAAGGGCCTTCGGTACATGGTGCAATCGATCCATGTGTTCAAGAGAGGGGAGAAGGCGGCGAAAACCATCAAGGAGGCTATGTCGAAGGCCTTGGTTCCTTACTACCCATTCGCTGGCCGGTTCTTCAATGATCCCGAAGATGGTGAACTTAAGCTGGCATGTAGGGGCGAGGGCCCGTGGTTTGTGGAGGCTGTCGCTAACTGCAGCCTTGAAGATGTGAGGTTTCTCGATCTTCCGATGATGATCTCGAAGGAGGAGTTGCTGCCGGTCATCCCGCAGGACCTTGAAGAACCCATCAACCTCCCATTCATGATGCAGGTGCGTTCATGAGAGATTAGTTTTTATTTATTAATCTGTCATACAACACGTACTCTTATCTAAATTTTCTCTTATAATATTTATTATCAAGAGGGCACGTCACCAAAGAAAAATTTTCATTTATAAGAAAGAATCATGAAGCAGATAAGGAAAAAAGTTCTTAGAAGAGGAATTTTTTTGTTGATTTTCTAATACAAAATAAATTAGCAGTAAAAGATTTTTTTTTCTTAAATAGTATGGAAGTAATTGTAAGATAAATTGCAAACTAAATTTTGAAGCATATATTCTTTCTGAAAATTTGAGGTAAATTTGAAGCGTGAATAACCTTAGGTGTTAGATTCTGTTCGCTCTTCAATTTATCTGTCATTTCTTCCAACCAAACAAAAATGGCTCATTTTTATCCACTCAATTTCTTCTCAATTTAAAATGAAATTTAATTAGCCGCAAAAGTTCAAAAGCTGCACATCTCTTTCTCTTGTTCTTTCTTTTATCACTTTCATTATCTATATTCATTAGATAGAGTCCTATTCTAGTAGATTACATACATGGCCTACAATATTTTTTGATCTAATATTATCTCTTTATATAAGAGTGGCTTCATTTGGGATAATTTTTTTTTTGTTTTTTTATTTTTTTCTAAAAAATTGCTTTAAGAAATAACAAAAAAACTTATTCCAAATGAAACTTATATTCTATAAAAAAAAAAAATCTCGAATTGAGTTAATAATTTATTTAGCACTAGTCAATATTATTTAGAATTTACAATTTTAATATATAATAATCGTAAAAATTGCCAAATAATATATTAATTTTTAATTAATGTCTAATTTTCAAACATTTTCCCTCTTTTAAAAAAATTACACATTGATGATCATATAACTGAACATTCTATCAAAATTAAGAAAAAAAAAAAGGAGTTTTCTACTGGCATAGAAAAATTTTCCTTCGATTTAAATTTGCCAGTTAATTCTTCCATGAAGATTCAACCTTTGAATAAAATTTATTGTGTTGGCCATTTACTTTACAGGTGACAGAGTTCACATGCGGTGGCTTTGTTATGGGCCTCCTCTCACTCCACTCTTTCGCCGACGGCCTCGGCGCCGCGCAGTTCCTCCACGCGGTCGGGGACATAGCCCGCGGGCTGCCGAAACCCATCATCAACCCAACCTGGGACCGAGATCTCATCCCCAACCCGCCCAAGCTTCGACAACCCGGCCCTCTACCTGCTTTTCCCGACTTAAAGAATGAATACACCACCATAGACTTTTCAGCCGAAAGCATTCTACAGGTGAAAGAAGACTTCTACCATTCCACAGGCAAGCACTGCTCCACCTTCGATGCCTCCGTTGCCATGGTATGGCAGGCCAGAATCCGCGCCATCGGGTTCGAGACCAAAGAGCTGGTTCACGTCTGCTTCTTCGCCAGCACCCGTCACCTCCTCGCCGATGTTCTTCCTAAGGCATCGGAATACTACGGTAACTGCTTCTACCCGGTAACAGTCACCGCCACGGCCGGAAGACTAGCGGAGTCTAACCTTGCGGACGTTGTGAGAATCGTAAGGGATGCAAAGAGTGCCTTGCCGAAGGAGTTCGCCAAATGGGCCGTTGGGGACTTTAAGGAGGATCCATATGAGCTGACCTTCAATTACAATTCTCTTTTCGTTTCGGACTGGACAAGGTTAGGGTTTAGGGAGGTGGATTATGGGTGGGGGAAGCCGGTGAATGTTATACCATTTGCATATTATGATTTCATGGCGATGGCGATCATCGGAACTGTGCCGGTGCCGAAGCAGGGGACAAGGATCATGACGCAGTGCGTTAAGAAGGATCATTTGGAGGAATTTGAGCAGGAGATGAGGAGGTTTAAGTGAAAGAGCTAACCGTACTAACAAAAGTGAAGTGAAAGTTCTGCATGTGGGGGCATTTTATGTTTTAATTCTCTGAAAAAGTTAAGATCTTACTTTTATGGATTGCTTCTTCTTTTTTTTTTAATCTCTTAATATGGTGTGCCAGCGTTTTGGTTGTTGTGCTACTGTTGTTTGAAGTGTAAAGACACGTTTTAATTGAATAAATTTAATGTTATGTTATATTAACAAAGCCAATTCGATTAATTTGATGGCAAGAGTTAATAGAAGGTGTGCAACGCAAGGAAAAAAAAAAAGTCTTTCTTTAGTGGATAAATTCATTAGATAAATTATGCTTAAATACTAATTTTTCGATGAAAGATACAATAAGATAGAGGATATGGGGTTTTATTGTGATAGAGAAATGTTCATATTGGCTAAAAAATTTCCTGTTTTTGAAGTGGTTGAAAATTAAATTTGATTAAATTGGGCCTTTCAATTGAGCCTATAATCTAAAAATAAAATCCTTAGCAAATTCTAGAGTCTCATTTAAGAAGAATGTTTAAGAGGATTCTAGAAATACATTTTAAATGAGTGATATGGAGAATTTTAGAATATGTAATTAATAACTTTTGAAAATGAAGATAGGAGAATATTCTAGAGAATTAATAGTAGTCATTGAATTGAAATGTGCTGGCACAATTCTAATGAGGTTATCACTATTATAAATAGGTGTGATGACTTTGAGTTTTATATGAAGTAGAATTAAGAAACATAAGAGTGAAATAAAAGTAAGTTTTACAAGTGTTCATCTTCTCTTTTAGAATTCCTCCTCTTAATTACAATAGCCAATTATTTTCCAAAAATGGTATCAGAGTCGAAGTTTCTTTCTAGAGAGATGGCGAGCAACAGTATGGTCCCCTTCTAAGTCCCAACGTACACTCAACAATAGGAACTATGACAATTGGAGCATCAAGATGAAGGACCTTTTTGAAGCGCAAGATGTATAGGAGATGGTAGAGAAAGACTACAATGAGCCACAAGATGTCAAATTTATCCCAAACTCAAAATGATAGTCTAAGAGATTCAAGAAAGAGAGACAAGAAAGTTCTCTATCTAATCTTTCAAGGATTAGATGATGATGCTTTTAAGAAGATTTCTAATGCGAAATCTACCATAGAGGCATGTGAGAAGCTTCAGAACTCTTATAAATAAGTAGAGCAAGTCAAGAAAGTGCATCTCCAAACATTAAAAGATGAATTCGAAGCCTTATATATAAAAGAAGTCGAAGTCATCTCTGACTACTTTACTAGAGTCTTAACAGTTTCTAATCAATTAAAAAGAAATGGAGAGAAGCTAGAAGATGTAAGAATTATGGAAAAAATCCTTCAATCTTTAGATTCAAAGTTTGATCATATTATTGCCATTATTGAAGAAATCAAAGACTTAGAGGCTATGACAATTGAGCAACTCCTAGGTTCTTTGTAAGCCTATGAAGGAAATAAAAAGAAGAAGCAATTGATCATGGAACAACTCCTGAAGACACAAATTAATTCAACTAAAGAAGAGAGCCTCGAGTATGGTTTAAGCCAACAAGGAAGAGTTCGTGGACGAGGACGACAAGGCTGTGGTCATTGATGTGGATGAGGTTAGAGCTCTAACAATGAAAAGAATAATAATACAAATTTGGGACAAGGAGGAAGTTCAATAAGAGAATGTGGAAGAGGAAAATCACGACCAAGGTTTGACAAATCTCAAGTAATGTGCTATAATTGTAAAAAATTTGGTCATTACACTACAAAATGTAGAACTTTCAATAACAATAAAGTTGAAGAGAAAGCTAATTATGTGGAAGAGAGAAGTCAACAAGATGACACGTTGTTATTGGCATATAAGGAGAATGAAAAAGGTGAAGATAACACATGGTATCTAGACACTGATGCAAGCAACCATACGTGTGGAAGAAAAAGCATGTTCATGGAACTTGACGACTCGATGAATGGCAATGTATCCTTTGGAGATGAATCCATGATAGCTGTGAAGGGAAAAAGTAATATTCTTATTCTATTGAAGAATGGAAAGCACTAATTCATTTCTAATATATGTTATATGTCAAATATGAAGAGTAATATTCTATGTTTAGGTCAACTCAAGAAATGTTATGAAATTCAGTTGAAAGATAAAAAATATTTCTATCAGAGACAATATGAGTAACCTATTTGCAAAGATAATAATATGAAGAAATAAAATATTCTTGCTCAATATTCAAAATCATGTTTTCAAGTGTCTCAAAGATTACTACAAAGACCCATCTTGGCTCTGGCATCTTCGATTTGAGCATCTTAATTTTGGAGGAATATTGAAGCTATTATCAAACAAAAACAAAATGGTGAGAGGTCTACATTGCATCAATCATGTAGATATGTAAAGACTACTTGCTTGGGAAGCAATTGAAGAAGAGCTTTCCAAAGGAGTCAAATTCGAGAGCATAAAAACCACATGAACTCATATATACGGATATATGTGGTCCAATCAAGTTAAGCTCTCTTGGTAAAAGTAATTATTTCATTCTCTTCATAGATGATTTTTTAAGAAAATCTTGGTTATATTTTTTTAAGCAAAAATCTTAATAAGGAATATAATTATTATTACAATTACTGTAATGATAAATTTATTTATTACATCTCTTTATAAAAAATTTAAATTAATTAAATAATATTTTTAATTTAATAATATTACTTAATTATTTAAATTTATTAACGTAAATTAAATACACATGTAATTATCCTAGTAAAGAACAAAGCTCACATAAAATTAAGTACATAAAAGAAAGTAAAAAATAATAAATAAATTAAACTAAGCAATAAAATCAGTAAGCATAAACTCATAAACAAATAAAATTTAATCAAATAAATATAAATTAAATAAATAAATAAATCCAAAATAAAAAAGTAAAATAAAAGAAAATAAAATAAAATAAAAGAGAAATAAAATAAAATTAAAAAATTAAATAAAATAAATAAAATAAAAACAAGAAAGATTAATTAAAATTTAAAAAAAAATTTCAAAATAAATTAAGTAAAACATCCTAATTAATTAAAATAAATTATCTAAAATGAAAATCATGGAACATTTAATAAAATGAAATTGATTTAAAGTATATAAAACTAAATCAAAATTCAAACTAATCAAATTAAAATAATTAATTAATAAATCAAATAAACCTAAATACATAATTTCAATGAACATGAAGGCTATATGCAGTTGATTCATCCCTTATGGGTATCAAATCCTTTACATTTGAAAGCTTGGGACCTCTTAATTAAGATCTTTAAGTCTTGAAGTGATTAATTAACATGGTTCTTTAAAACCTAAATAAATAAAATGAAAGACTCTATATACACTTGATTTGATCCCTTAGGAAATTCAAATGCATTAAAATTATGGGCCAAGGACATATAGATCAATGATTCCAAGCACTTTAGAATTGTTGATCACTATGTTCTTTAAATTTTAAAGCCAACTAATTTAATCACTTAAAATATTATCAAAACATAAAACATAAAATAATTAAAACTTATATTTAAAATAAATCTATTTGACCTTAAACAAATAAATGTAAATTCAAGACAACATAAATAAAAATTAAACCTAGGACTTTTCTAAGCTAAACAACTTCATATACACACTTTAGATGATTTGCTAATACAACTAACTCTAGCCTAAACATAACTGGTGGTTTGTTATGGTGTGAGATAAGTTGCTTGGAGAATGTTTACTTTCTTTGACTGTTTACTTTCAATACTTCGAGAGGTCATATATTCATTGCATTGATAAATATTAATACTACACACTTATTTTACTTACAATGCACCTTACTTTTCAGTATATTGTATTTGTATTTGTTGAGTCAGTGTCACTATTTACTTTTTTTATACATAGTATAATGTACCTAGGCTTGCATGTAATGTAAATGTAAAATTTAGATCTCTTGTATAGGTAGATGGAGTCATAAAAATGTAAAGAGTTGTAAAACATTTAAAAATAATTATTTTTATATGTGCATATGAATCAAAATTAATGGGGCTTGACTGCTATATAATCTATTATTTTAAATTTACACATGCATCATAGTACAATTTGTTGAAAAATAACATTAATTCTATTAATACTATTTTAATTAATTAATTAAAATGAGATTGCAATCTAATATTCTAATAGAACTTTTGGTTGAGCCACAAATTTAATCACATTATATTGCTTGATACATTAACATCATATGAGACGATCATTTATGAAATTGGTAATTCTTGTTTCCTTGAATTAATTTAATTTTAATTTTATGATTGAAAGTGTGTTAGCCATTTTAACTTCTTTAACGCTTTAAATATAATAGTGTTTGTCTCAAAAAAATAAAACGAAGTACTTTCCGGTAAAGATTGATTTTTTTTTTTTGAAGATGACATCATTACACTTTTATTTTTGGAAAAAATTTAATTTTATTTCATTGAAAAAGTGTTACAATGTCCTTAAAGGGATCAATAACCAGCTAAATGCTCCAAGAGATATACCGAAAATGATAAAAATAACTTATGGAATTAATCATGGTTCCCTAACAAGATACAAGAAAAAAAAGGCAATCTAGAGATTTGGTCAAGAGTAGTAGGACCACATAATATTAGTGCCACTAAGGGGCTGTTTGGTAGCAGGATTTAGGCTAGATTTGAGGTGGATTTGAGCGAAATCCAGCCAAACGGCCTAAAATGCAAAACCAAATCTCACGGCAAACGAAATCCTCCGTAGACGAAAAAATCCGATGATTAGCTCTAAATCCGGGATTTAAAAAATCCTGTATTTTGCAGGATTTACGAAATCCATGATTTTAGAGGAAGAATCGGCTTAATAAATCCTGCTATGTAGCCAAACAGTCACATGAGATTTAAGAGGATTTATCATGAATGTTACCAAACAGTTTTCAGGATTTAAGCCTCTCAAGATTTCCGAAATCCGGATTTAGAGGATTTACAAAATCCTACTTAAATCAAATCCAGAATGATACCAAACAGCCCCTAAAAGTAAATAATGAAGGACATAGAAGGAGTAAGGGCATCTCCAACCGAAAATCTCATTTTTCACTCCAAAATGCAGGGAAATAAAAAAATGCCGTGTTTCATCTCCAATCCAACGCCATTTTGCAGATAAAACCGTAGTTTTCTTTCGCGCCTTTCTTCCCAACCTGTTCGGTAGAGAGAAAAAAAATGGCGCAGATGAACAGTGCAACGCCAATATTGGCTTCGCACTGTTCATCCGCGATCAAATGGCGTCAAAAATGGCGATCGGTTGGAGCAAAGCAAGAACGGCAAACAAGTGTTTGCCGTTCGGTTGGAGATGCCCTAAGATAGCAAAAGAAACGACCCAACACTGCAAATCAATAAAGTAAATAATGAAACTTCTCTAGCCAACACACCAACAAACAACGTGAACTCTTACTACAACCAGGAAGAAACAAGAAAGCTCCACTAGACTAAGAAACCCCACAACTAAAAAGCACAAAGGGAAGAGAAAAGAGATGCAAAAAGAATAATATTCACTAAGAGATAACCTAAGAACCAAAATCAATAGAAGACAAAGGTATAATAAGCTTGGGAGAGCAAAGTCTATATCAGAAGAAATTCAAAACAATGAAAACACAGAACCAAAAGAACAACTATAATACCTCCAACAAACAACTCAGCAAACTAGGCCAAAGAAATAAACATCTTGGCATAGATTGAAATGCCAACACATTAAAGGAGATACAGTTAACACATAATAGGTTATCAAGGCAAATAAAATGAAACACCAGCAAAAAATGAAAATCCAATAACAAATAGATAACCCATAGTAGAATTGACATGGACCAACAGAAGATAAAATCAATAATTAACCAATTTACAAATATCCCTTCCCTTTAAAAAATGGAATAACATTATATAGAATAGAAGAAATGATGACAGGAAAATTCAACATAGAAAAAATAAGACAAGGGTAAAAGGAAGCCAAAAATAAAGAGATCACCCACAATATATCAAATTTGATATTAAATTAAATCATATCAATTTTAATATTAAATTAAATATTATTAGAAGAGAAGCACAATACTAAGTTTAAGTATAGTATTGCAGACATGAGTATGCTTAGGTGGATGAGTGGCTTTACCCTTAAAGATATGATACGAAATGAGCATATACGTGAAACGGTTGGAGTAGCTCCAGTGGAAGATAAGATTATAGAGAGTCGCCTTAGATGGTTTGGTCATATAAAATGGCGGCCTTCCGATGACCCTTCAAGCATATGATTACATTCTTATATTTGGGATACCCAAAATATCAAGCCTGATATGGTCTTTGAGGATCGGAGTCCAAGACAATTGTCTTTGTTAAATCAAATCATATTAGTGATCTTAGAACCTTCCTTAGCCAACCAATCGATCAGCACGCACTTTACCTTCTCCTCAAATATAAGAAATTCTATAATTAACTTTATTAAGCGAGGCTAATGTTTTGTTAAACAAATAGAATATATTGGCATTATGGAATTTAGGGTATTTAACTAAAGAAACTAGTAGTTTGGAATTAAATTCAATCCATCTATTCGCAATATTTTTGTGAATGCAAATAATGTTCCCCTTATAAAGATCACTTAATTTTGCATACAAGATATTTCCATTAGAAATATTAGAAGCAAAGTCATAAAACAACTCACCTTGATGGTCCCTCGTAAGACCACCACAACCAACACCACTATTATTAACAAAATCATGAATATTGAGTTTAAGCTAAAGCATTTGAGTTTTGATCCACGTCACAATTTTGGTAATGTTGGCTCTCTCATAATTATAGCAGCTAATGTAAAAAAGATGCATGGCCAAATGTTATTACCTCTAAAGTGCCTAGGTTTTAAAACCTTAGTAGTAAACGTTGCTAGACTTTGAATTTTAAGCAAATGATAACCTGATCAGAGCTCTTTTTAGTGTTGTTATGCTTCCAATTATTCTTCGCCAACCATAAAAGCCAGAAGAAAAGAATAGGAACAATAGTAAGAATATGACATTTAGGTTTTTATGAAACAAACTAGCCAAATAGAAGACAAAATTTGTTAGTATTACACGGCACTTTAATCCCTAATCCATTCTCTAATTCAGAACACACTTTAATGGCAATAGAGCTATCAAAGAAATCATGTTTAAGGGTTTTATAATGGCAACAACATTGTCATTTTGAAGGCAAACAAATGCCTTTAGCGTGTAATGTACAATCAACAAAAACAAAACCCTTTAAAATTCTCCAAGAAAAAGATAGAGATAGATGTAGGAGTAGAGGAATACCAAAATTTTTCATAGATACTACTACAAACCTTCTTCATTCTACAAAATCCACATCATTTTAAAACTAAAATCTTCTTTCTTAGATATTTAAAAATGGGAATACATTAAGAGAAAAATTAAGTGTGATGTCACAAATAATATCAACAATCACTACAGAAAAATGCTCTATTACCGAAGAAATTTCTAGCAGAATGTTTTACGCTGGTAACACCGGCACACGTAATATGCGCCGGTAAGGTAACTGTGCGTTTTTCGGCGCAATATCAGTCGCAGAAATACCGGTGCAAATTCTGTCGGTTTTTTACCGGCATTTCTTAGGTGTCCGGCGCATATTTGCGCCGGCTTACTTAAACTCAACGAATAAAAATTGGAGTAATTTTTGTCGGTTGTATAATCGACGTATTATACACCAGAAAATGCGCCGGCTAAAGCCCTTTTTCGGTGAATCTACCGAATGAGTTCTCATTTCTTTCTCTCTCGCATCGAAGAACTACCGATTGCTTTCCCTCTCTTGCATCCAACAGCTACGTCGATGCCCCGAGATCGAGCCATTCTTTCCCTCTCCGCTCAAGTATGAGAGCTGGCCCGATGACCAACCGGCGAGCTGTTCTTCCTCGCGTATGAGAGCTAACCCAATCAAACCCTCGCCAACTTTCTCCAAAAGCAGCCTCGAATGCCACCGGTAAAAGGAGGTATTATCTCATGACCTTGAGTTTGGATGTTCTCACTATACATTTGCAAGAGAAGGTATCTTGGTGTATGCATTATGGAGTGTAATTTTTGGAAAATAGAGAGGGAGTAGTTGGGAGTTGAAGGTAAACTTGAATTATGTAGGTCAACCTTACAGTCTAAAGGCTTTCATTTGAGTAGATTTAAAACTGAATATATCGAGTGTCATTTTAATTTTAGTAAAAATAGTTTTAGTAAGGAGATTGTGATTTTGGATGATCAAGTCATTAATAAATTAAAATAAACGTTAATAAGAGTGATGGTGAAATAGATGGGGATATTATTAGTAGAATTCAAGTTGGATATTTGAACTGGAGGAATGCATTGGGCAGCTTGCTGTGTGATATAAAAGCCCACCTCAAACTTAAGGGGAAATTCTATATGGTGGTGGTTAGACCTAAAATGCTTTATGATGCAGAATGTTGGACATAAAAAGAGAAGCATAATATTAAGTTAAGTGTTTCAGAGATGATGATGCTCAGGTGGATGAGTGGCTTTACTCTTAGAGACAGGATATGAAATAATCATATACATGAAAAGGTTTGAATAGCTCTAGTGGAAGGATAATTTAGATAGACTCGCCTTATATGGTTTAGTCATATAAAATGGCGGCCTTTGATGACCAGGTTAGGAAAGTAGATGTACTAGATTTAACTTATGTTCAGAAAGGTAGATGTAGACCTAAAAAGACTTGGTTATAAATCATTAGAAATGACATTTCTTTATTAGATTAAAATGAGAATTTAACTTTTAACATAGCACAATGAAGAAAAATGATTAATGTAGCCAACCCCACACAGTGGGATAAAGGCTTGATCTAGTTATTGTAAATTTGTCAAATACTAACTTGCTATCCACCCATATGGATATTGTAGGCTCAATAATGGAAAGAGAATGATCCTGACAAACAATTTACATTCATCAATTAAATAATTACTTTCAATTTTTGGTGACACTTGCAATCTTCTCATTAAGGTTTATCAGCCTATATTACTATAGTAAAAAATTTATAACTTCTTCATTTGGTGCATCATTAGTTTCAAAATTATAATTACAATCATACCTTCTTCACCAACTTGAAAACTATATACATCTCTTACTATATTATAATATAATTCAAACTCGAATGCATCTCGTGACATTGAGTAAAATGCATTGGGCGTTGTCGTGTGGACATAGAGGAATAATACAAAGTTATTCACATTTTTCGTAACAAAAATACAAATTTGAGTGGAAAAATATCAAAAATATAAAATCTTTGAAATAAAAAATAAGATATGGATTCCTTACAGCGAGACGAGCAAATTTGTCAACTGGTCCGACGGAAGAAAATCGCACCGTGGCCTCCAAATCTCAAATTTTCTTTTCTCTCTCATCACAAATCTCTCTCATTTCCCTTAAGACGTCTCTATTGCCAAAAATGGAATGGGAAAAAGGTTTAAAAACTATTTAGAGACTTTAGATATTTTAAGATATTTAATTTGATTAATTATTTAGTATAAAATTCAAATAAATTATTTTAGAATAAAAAATTATAGAAAAATATCTATAAAATAAATCATGTTATTTAGAAAATATCAATAAAACTGATTTGCAAAACGGACATATGAAGGTTCCGAAATCCTCATTTGTACCGATAGGTTCAAATTCCTTAAGGATTTTTACCGGCGTCCAAAAATTATGAAAAAATTCATGTAAGTAAAATACTTTGATCTAAATACCATGGTAAAGACAGATTGCAGTTTGGAGTTATTATGACTCAAAAAAAAAAATGGCAAAGTCAAAATACAGTCTATTACACCAGTTAAGCTAATATCAGTTAAACCATAATCCATAACCCTACTATATAAATAATCCGTAACATAAACATTGGAAGGAGAGCCTCCCCTTTTTTTAGAAGCATTATAAATAATGTTACAATCCCCCTTAACAAACTAGAGACCTTGACAACTATTATTAAAGTCAAGTAGCTAGTTTCTTCCAAAAATATAGCCTACCAACTTTAGAACAAATGGCATAAATAAAAGAACCCATAACAGTAACATTAAACAAATATATACTGCTGTGCAAAACTTGGTTAAAATCACCAACTTTGGATAAATCGAAAGCTTGTTATTTTTGACAAATAACAATCTTAGATGCATTATAAGTTCCAAAAGATCCAATGCTAAAATTTTATGAATACTACAAAGATTATGAATATAAAGGCGAGTGTCAATTTTCCACACACCTCTTATATTCCAATTAATTGTGTATGTTAATCATTAGAATTAGGTTAGAAGAGACATTTGATGTTGTGACTCTAGCTTTAGAGGAAAAGGTGCTTAGAACTTTCTTGCTATTTTTCTTATTAATAACTAGAGATAAATCACCTTTTGAAACATGCACAAACTTCAAATAATTCTCTTTATGGATAATTATAATTGCAATCCCCATTAGTAGAATTGATTTCACATACTTCCCAATTAGAAATCAGTTGATCTGATGTAATATCAAGATCTGCTCCAGTATCGTCCAGGACGATCTGGGATCGTCCTGGGACGATCAGTGGAATTCAGCTCCAGTTTTAGCCCAGTTTTGCTCCAGGTGATTTTCTGCATGCATCGTCCAGGCCGATTGGAGACATCGGCCAGGCCGATCGGCACTGTAGAAAATATCGTCCATGCAATAGCCCTGAAGGGAGACCAGGCCGATCCTTTTGGTCGGATCGTCCCGGGACGATGCTGCGATCGGCCGGGCCGATCTGTGTATTATAAAGCTGATTTCAGTCGTTTTGAAGAGAGAGAAAATCAAAAATAAATATCTGATTTTTCTGAGGAGAGAGAAAGTCGAGGTGGATTTTGGAAAAGTGGATTTTCGGACGACGCGGAGCCGTTTTCGATCGAAGTGACTGTTGAGGAAATTGCTGTGCTCGAGGTAAGGCACATTCCACCTTTCTCAATTTTCAGAACCGTCGTGTTTGGCGGTATATTCTGTCCGGATTTTGTTTCCGTTAGCGATTTTCGTCCGTATCTTTTGATCGGTTCAGTTTTTACCGCGTAACTTTCTGTATATTGTTGACGTGCCGAGTGTGCACATTTTGGTTATTTTCTGAAGATTTTCGTCCGGGTATTTTTGATTCGACTGTGTTTTTAGTCGACCGGATTTTTCTGCGAAATTGGAATTTATCTGTGCAGTAGAATAAAAGTTCTGAAATGTGATTATCTGTATTCTGTGCGAATTCGGTAAATTTTCTTTGCAGGAATTTTTGTGTAAATTCCGTATACTGCCGTTGTGCTGCCCGATTTTTGTGTAATTTCTGAATTGTCCGGATTTCTTCTGAATTGAAATGCTATGTGTATAAGCTATAAAAAAGGAGTTATAAGGGGCCTGGATCCTATGAGATTCAGTAAGTGTCAGGGAAATCTGAAATGAGCTCAATCTGAAATCTGATATTTGTTCTGTTCCGGATCCGAGGAAAAAATCTGTTTAGGTGCTATAAGCACTATTTATATATTCTGGTGCTGGAAGCACATCTGATCTGTTCTGGTGCTATAAGCACATTTGTTCTGGTGCCGGGGGCACACTTAGCTATTAATTACTCAGCTATTGTTCTGGTGCCAGGGGCACACTTAGCTATTAATTACTCAGCTATTGTTCTGGTGCCGGGGGCACACTTAGCTATTAATTACTCAGCTATTGTTCTGGTGCCGGGGGCACATTTAGCTATTAATTACTCAGAGAATTTCTGGTGCCGTGAGCACACTTAGCTATTAATTACTCAGAGAATTTCTGGTGCCGTGAGCACACTTAGCTATTAATTACTCAGCTATTGTTCTGGTGCCGGGGGCACACTTAGCTATTAATTACTCAGAGAATTTCTGGTGCCGTGAGCACATTTAGCTATTAATTAAATATCTGATATCTGATATATGCTGAGTTTATTCTGTTCTGATATGATCTGTACGAATCTGATTCTGTTGATCTGATATGTCTGATCTGTTCTGTTTCTGATTTGATACGACTCCTGTTTTCGTACAGTTCTGTTGATTTGATATCCGTTCCGATTCTGTTCTGTTCTGATATGATCTGAATTTCTGATTTCTGTACGATTCTGATTCTGATGTGATATCTGTCCGTATCTGTTCTGATTTGTTCTGTTTTGTTCTGATAAGTTTCAATTTGGATATTTGTCTGATTCTGTTCCGATTTCTGATCGGATTTCTGTCTGATGAGTTTGGTTTTGGATTCTGAGAGTTTTGATTGGTGGTTTGTTGCTTTGCTGAGCTGTTGAGCTCACCCTTGCTTTCTGGTGGTTTTCAGGTTCTGGGAAGGGCAAGGAAGTTCAGGACTAGGTTTCAGAGTCTGATCAGATTAGGTACTTTTGTACTTTTGATTTTTGTACAGTCATGGCTTTCCTGTTCTGTCTTTCTTTCTGTTGAAAGCCATGTACTGTTCTGTAGATGATTATTTTGAGGAAATGAAAAGATAGATGTTTTGTTCCGCTGCATTTGATGTTTTTAGTAGCTCTGTTGTTCTGTGTGCTTCTGTTGAGTTAAGAATTTGGAAGATCAGTTCAGTAACCTAATCCAAAGCCAGATCCTGGTTAGCTATTCTCCGTCGCGATCCGGCGCGGGCGGGATCCGTCTTGTCTCGGGTCGGGTCGTGACAAGCTTTTTTTGGTATCAGAGCACTGGTTTTGGAAACAGGTTGGATTGTAAAACAGAGCTCTAGGAAGTGATCAGTGAGTCTGTCTGGGAGGTAGTTTTGGGTCGTTTGGCTTTTTATTGTGTTATTTTGTGTTGTTTTGTGATAGTTTTCCGGATTTTCTGGATTTTTCTGTATGGATCAGCCAGACCCAGACATGACAGACGGTCAGAGTGACGATCAGGCAGCACCAGTGGGGAGTACAGCCCCAGTGGTCGGTGCTGATACGCTTTCACAGTTTGCTTCACTTGTTGCTCAGATGATGAGCGAGACTCAGAGCAGAGCTTCGACTGTTAGATCTGAGGACATTGATCGACACCTGCAGTTATTTTTGAGGTTGAAGCCTCCGAGGTTTGAGGGCGCTGTTGAGCCCAGAGCAGCCGAGGAGTGGCTGAGGAGATTGGAGAAGACTTTTGACGGGATGCAGTGTCCTGCAGACAGGAAAGTTCCGTTAGCTGTTTTTCTGTTGGACGGAGAGGCTGAGCACTGGTGGGATGGCCAGCAAGCAGCCAGATTTCAGGGCAGATTGAACTCCTTGATCACTTGGGAGGAGTTCACCGAAGTATTTCGGGACTGGTTTGTTCCCCCTTCTGCACGACAGCAGATGCAGGAGAGTTTTCTGAGACTTGTTCAGGGGAGCAAGACGGTGATGCAGTACGAGGCTGAGTTTACTGCATTAGCCAGGTACGCTCCGCAGCTGGTTAGCACGTCTGCTGAGAGGAGATTTGTTCCTGGATCTGGATCTGGAGATTCCAGGAAGAGCGGAGGATCGTCTGGTACTGCTACCAGTACGACTAGTTCTGGATCTGTCAGTACGGCACCTGTGTGCCAGAGTTGTGGACGGCGACACCATGGCCAGTGCTACAGGATAGCTGGTCTTTGTTTCAGATGTGGTCAGCCGGGACATAGGATTGCAGAATGTCCACAGATGGGATATGAGCAGCGATCTGAGGGCTTTGTCAGACCTGTTGGTTCAGCAGCAGGAAGACCGAGGACTGTTCCTCCACGCCCTGAGGGATTTGCTGGTAGAGGTGGTGGTTCTAGTTCTGCACCACGGAGACCACCTACGATTCAGAGGGAGCAGAGTAGTTCTGTTGCTTCAGCTCCTGTTCCCGTTCAGCCACGAGTTTACAGTCTGAGTCAGCAGGAGGCTCGTGATGCTCCGGATGTTGTGACAGGTACGGTTTACATTTCTGATCAGCCCTGTCGTGTTTTGTTTGACTCTGGAGCGAGTCATTCTTTTCTGTCCGAGCATTGTTTTGAGATTTTACATTTGGATTCGATGGTTTTACCGGTTTCTTTGTCTGTGATTTTACCGGCTGGGAATCCATTGATTGCTCGACAGTTTTGTTTGTGTGAGATCGAGATTTCTGGCAAGAAGTGGAAGTCTAGTTTGATTCGATTGCCGATTTCTTCGTATGATGTGATTCTGGGCATGGATTGGCTGAGTCAGTATGAAGCCCAGATTGACTGTCTGAAGAAGCAAGTGAGTTTGCTTATGGCTGGAGAGAGAGTTGTATTTCAGGGATTACGAGGTGTTCTCTCCAGTCTGATTTCTGCGTTGGAGGTGAGCAGAATGTGGAAGAAGGGATGTCCGGTATTTTTGGCTTCGGTGCGGGATCTGAACCTAGAGGTTGGTTCTGTTTCTGAGATCCCTGTGGTTCGGGAGTTAGCTGCAGTTGTTTTTGCTTTGAAGATTTGGCGTCATTACCTGTATGGCGTCAGATGTGAGATCTTTACTGATCATAAGAGCCTGAAGTATATTTTTACTCAGAAGGATCTGAACCTGAGCCACCTTCTCGACTCGAGTTGATCAAGGACTACGATTTGACTATTCAGTATCAGCCTGGGAAGGCGAATGTGGTAGCGGACGCTTTGAGCAGGAAGTCTTCTGGATTCTCAGGTATTCAGCTTACCTGTGATGACTTTCTGATTCGTGATTTGGAGAGATTGCAGTTGGAGGTGATTTCCTCCAATGATTTGGAGTTGGCTCAGATGAGTATTCAGTCTTCTTTGGAAGCACGGATTCAAGAAGCCCAGAAGTCAGATTCTGATTATTCGAAGTTGATTGCACAGATTGGATCTGGTAAGACTCCTGAACTTCGAATTTCTGATTCTGGTGTTATTTTCTGTAAGAACAGGTTGTGGGTACCTGTGTTTGGAGACTTGAGGCAGGAGATTCTGTACGAATCTCATCTTTCTGGCTACACTGTTCATCCAGGCAGTGGTAAGATGTACGCTGACATGAAGCTTTTGTTTTGGTGGCCTGGGATGAAGAAAGATGTAGCAGAGTTTGTGTCGAGATGCGGAGCCTGTCAGTTGGTGAAGGCAGAGCATCAGCGACCAGGTGGACTGTTGCAGTCGTTGCCTATCCCTGAGTGGAAATGGGAGGAGGTAACGATGGATTTTGCGATGGGTTTTCCTCGATCTAGACAAGGACATGATGCCATTTGGGTGGTTGTAGATCGATTGACAAAGTCAGCCCATTTTCTTCCGATCAGACAGACGGATTCAGTTGATCGCTTGGCACAGATTTATGTGAAGGAAATAGTCAGATTGCACGGTGTGCCTCGTGTGATCGTATCTGATCGAGATGGACGTTTTACTTCCAGACTTTGGAAGGGTGAGCAAGTTTAGTTCAAGGTCCAACATACCTATGGACCATTTGAGATTTTGGAAAGAATTGGAAAATCTGCTTATCGCCTATTGCTTTCTGATTCTATGCCGGATGTACATAATGTGTTTCACGTATCCACTCTGAGGAAGTGGGTTTCAGACTCTGGGAAGAAGTTGTCAGCTGATGAGGTGGAGATTCAGGAGAATCTGGCGTACAAGGAAGAGCCAGAGCTTATTTTGGCGTACGACGTCCGAAAGTTAAGAAAATAAAGAGATTCCGATGGTTAAAGTCCAGTGGAAGCACCGGACTGCACGGGAAGCAACTTGGGAGAAGGAGTCTGATATGAGACGGTCGTACCCGTACTTGTTTTGACTGAGTTTGGACTGGATAATGTCGAGGACGACATTTTTCTGAGTTGGGGAGATTGTAATATCAAGATCTGCTCCAGTATCGTCCAGGACGATCTGGGATCGTCCTGGGACGATCAGTGGAATTCAGCTCCAGTTTTAGCCCAGTTTTGCTCCAGGTGATTTTCTGCATGCATCGTCCAGGCCGATTGGAGACATCGGCCAGGCCGATCGGCACTGTAGAAAATATCGTCCATGCAATAGCCCTGAAGGGAGACCAGGCCGATCCTTTTGGTCGGATCGTCCCGGGACGATGCTGCGATCGGCCGGGCCGATCTGTGTATTATAAAGCTGATTTCAGTCGTTTTGAAGAGAGAGAAAATCAAAAATAAATATCTGATTTTTCTGAGGAGAGAGAAAGTCGAGGTGGATTTTGGAAAAGTGGATTTTCGGACGACGCGGAGCCGTTTTCGATCGAAGTGACTGTTGAGGAAATTGCTGTGCTCGAGGTAAGGCACATTCCACCTTTCTCAATTTTCAGAACCGTCGTGTTTGGCGGTATATTCTGTCCGGATTTTGTTTCCGTTAGCGATTTTCGTCCGTATCTTTTGATCGGTTCAGTTTTTACCGCGTAACTTTCTGTATATTGTTGACGTGCCGAGTGTGCACATTTTGGTTATTTTCTGAAGATTTTCGTCCGGGTATTTTTGATTCGACTGTGTTTTTAGTCGACCGGATTTTTCTGCGAAATTGGAATTTATCTGTGCAGTAGAATAAAAGTTCTGAAATGTGATTATCTGTATTCTGTGCGAATTCGGTAAATTTTCTTTGCAGGAATTTTTGTGTAAATTCCGTATACTGCCGTTGTGCTGCCCGATTTTTGTGTAATTTCTGAATTGTCCGGATTTCTTCTGAATTGAAATGCTATGTGTATAAGCTATAAAAAAGGAGTTATAAGGGGCCTGGATCCTATGAGATTCAGTAAGTGTCAGGGAAATCTGAAATGAGCTCAATCTGAAATCTGATATTTGTTCTGTTCCGGATCCGAGGAAAAAATCTGTTTAGGTGCTATAAGCACTATTTATATATTCTGGTGCTGGAAGCACATCTGATCTGTTCTGGTGCTATAAGCACATTTGTTCTGGTGCCGGGGGCACACTTAGCTATTAATTACTCAGCTATTGTTCTGGTGCCGGGGGCACACTTAGCTATTAATTACTCAGCTATTGTTCTGGTGCCGGGGGCACACTTAGCTATTAATTACTCAGCTATTGTTCTGGTGCCGGGGGCACATTTAGCTATTAATTACTCAGAGAATTTCTGGTGCCGTGAGCACACTTAGCTATTAATTACTCAGAGAATTTCTGGTGCCGTGAGCACACTTAGCTATTAATTACTCAGCTATTGTTCTGGTGCCGGGGGCACACTTAGCTATTAATTACTCAGAGAATTTCTGGTGCCGTGAGCACATTTAGCTATTAATTAAATATCTGATATCTGATATATGCTGAGTTTATTCTGTTCTGATATGATCTGTACGAATCTGATTCTGTTGATCTGATATGTCTGATCTGTTCTGTTTCTGATTTGATACGACTCCTGTTTCCGTACAGTTCTGTTGATTTGATATCCGTTCCGATTCTGTTCTGTTCTGATATGATCTGAATTTCTGATTTCTGTACGATTCTGATTCTGATGTGATATCTGTCCGTATCTGTTCTGATTTGTTCTGTTTTGTTCTGATAAGTTTCGATTTGGATATTTGTCTGATTCTGTTCCGATTTCTGATCGGATTTCTGTCTGATGAGTTTGGTTTTGGATTCTGAGAGTTTTGATTGGTGGTTTGTTGCTTTGCTGAGCTGTTGAGCTCACCCTTGCTTTCTGGTGGTTTTCAGGTTCTGGGAAGGGCAAGGAAGTTCAGGACTAGGTTTCAGAGTCTGATCAGATTAGGTACTTTTGTACTTTTGATTTTTGTACAGTCATGGCTTTCCTGTTCTGTCTTTCTTTCTGTTGAAAGCCATGTACTGTTCTGTAGATGATTATTTTGAGGAAATGAAAAGATAGATGTTTTGTTCCGCTGCATTTGATGTTTTTAGTAGCTCTGTTGTTCTGTGTGCTTCTGTTGAGTTAAGAATTTGGAAGATCAGTTCAGTAACCTAATCCAAAGCCAGATCCTGGTTAGCTATTCTCCGTCGCGATCCGGCGCGGGCGGGATCCGTCTCGTCTCGGGTCGGGTCGTGACATCTGAGGGGCTTGACCTGTCAAAATGATCATTAGGATCCTTATCATAATGCATATCCAATTGAGGCACCCCCTCAACCTTATTTAAAATCACACCATCAGAAATAGGAGAACTAGAAATAAAAATTATTCGCACTAAACTAGAGACATCCAAACAACCTGAAGATTAAAGAAACTCACCCATAGGAGTAATTTGTTTGCTGATTTAAACTTCTTAAATAGAATTAGGATTGATATTAACATCTAAAGTAGAATCCATGGCCTCTAACTTGCTAGAAGCTCAATTAAAGAAGAAGAAGAAAAAAAAAAGAATGTTTCAAGGGGCATTCGAGTTGAGAGTCATATTGACCTCATTTGAAGGATCATTATTTATCACATTATCTACCCTAGATGGAGTGGGCTTATCTAATTTAAATGTAGGCACATGCATTTTTGGATTAACAACCTAATCTCTCTGAAGTTGTGGATGTAACAAGAAACATTCAATTTTATTATGGCTAAGGGTCTTACAGTGATCACAGAAAGAAAGAAATTAAACTACTTTTTAAACATAATCAAACTTTTATGGATCAAGACAAACACCATTAGGATATTCCTTGGTAATATCAAGATCCATAAGAACCCTAGCAACAAAAAGTCTAGTGTCATTAGTCATTTCATTACTATTTGCAACAGCCTACTGAACAAAAAACTAGACCATGTAAAATCCATGGAGAAAAGAGGTGTGCGTGGTCTCAAATCAAGAAAGAAAATCCAAATCGGGATGATTGGAGATTCCACGGAGATATCAAACATTGGAGATCATTTGATAAGTTTTATATAGTAGTTATACATGTGTAATGGTATCTATGTCAACACACACGAAGTATATGTTATTAACGAATTTGATTAATATTTGAAGAGGGTCCAAAATCGTAATAAAAAATTCCCATAAAGCTTTAGCTTGACAAAATATTTCTAATAAGATCCAATTTAGGCCTACACTTCAATTTCTTCCTTTAAAATCCAAAACACCGTCATCCCATGTGGGTGGTGGTTTTGAGTTCTATTAAGGACAGAAAAAGAAGAACTTGACAAAGCATCTTTGAAAGATTGAGAATTTTTTTCTAGCAAGAAAACCAATGTCGATAAGCATGCTATGATTACCGGCCATATTTTCAGCAAAAATCATTGAACACAAAAAGAGAAACAGAACCAAGCATTCACAAAATAACGCAAAACCTTAGCATGCCGAAGAACCACTAAACGAAAAGAAAACTAGAGATAGCGGACGAGTGATTTTCCTAATGGATCGCGGTCAAAACAATGCTCCTATATATGAGCCAAACAGAGTAGGAGAAATGAAGGACGGGTCCTAGAGAGAAAGCCTAGGTACTAGGAAGAAAGCCTAGCAAAGCACGGTGAGTAGATGATATAGTTGCACTTGACCATATCAAACTACTAGCTTCTTCTCAAGCTTACACCTCCACAAATCATAAATACAATTTATAGCACTTGATACTTGATTTGCTTTAAGCTTCTTCTCAAGCTTACACCTCCACAAACATTAGTCAAAATTATTAACAAAATCTAAAGTATATTTGTGATTGTTAAAACTAAAATTACAAGCATAAGCTTAGTAATATAATTAACAAAGTCTTGCTAGTAAAGAACCATAATACAATTATTTTACATATTTTATGTTTAAAACTTCTAAGTTTTATATATGATGTTTGATCAAGCACACTCAAATTATTCAATTTCTATTATATTTTACTATGATATTTGGAAGAACCATCATTACTTTATTCATTTTACCTAACTTATTTTAATAATTGAGATTGAGACTTCATTAAAAAAAATTATCTTATATGAAAGGTCTAAGCATCTAAAACCTAGCATACAACCATCTTATACTCTGGATTTAAGCGAAGCACATAGGGGCATGTGCCTCCCCTATTTTTTAGTATTTTTTATACATAATAAAATATAATAATATAGACCCTTATATTTAATGTTTTTCAGAGTAAAAATTCACTTCATATCCTCCTCCTAACTTTAAAAATTTTATTTTATACAAAATAGACTTCAGTTTATGTTCTTCAAAAATTTATGGTAAATTTAAAAATTAGTGTAGCAATCTAAAATATTATTTATAGAGACTTCTAGCCATCTAAAATCTAGCATGCCCTATTGATGGAACTTTTATTTGGTCCGATCACCTGACGTAGCTCTACGTTCGGACGCCAGTAAAATAGTGTCACGTGTTCTCACTATTTACCACGTGGCCCGACAACCCCGACCCAAAATGGAGACGTGATAGCTATATTCGCGTGTTGGTAGGTATTGCTCGGTATCTGCTCGGTATTGGTCAATTTTGCTCGGCAATAACGAAAAATACCATTCTGTAAAGACCAATACCGAGTAATACCGAGCAATACCAAGCAATACCGAGCAATATCAAGCAATACCGAGCAATACTGAGTTTTTCTCGGTATTGCTCGGTATTTCTCGGTATTGCTCGGTATTGGTCTTCACATAGCGATATTTTTCATTATTGCCAAGGAATACCTAGCAATACCGAGCAATACCTAGAGCAATACCGAGCAATACGCGAACATAGCAATCCCGGGTCAAGTCATCGGGCCACGCGGATTGAGTAAGACCACGTAGCGATATGTTATTGGCTCCGAACATTGAACTACGTCAGGTCACCTGGCCTAATAATTATTCCTATTGAAGATGTATAGCAATCCAAAACAAAAAATTCTTCCAAAAAAGAAAAAAAACTGCAGGCTCATTTCCAAAAAAAATAAAAATAATTTTTTTTAACTAAATGGAGTACTGTGATGTCACCTGGCCAAAGTTAGGCCAACTTCCAATGAATAACCAGCGCGTAGTGGACAGTGTGAAACATATTCGCTTGTTTAGTGAATGAATAATTGAGGAACGAGACGGTAAAAGTCTTACTTTCGGCCCAAAGTTGTTTAGACGAATAAAGTTATTAAGGAACGACTTTGCAGCGAATCTTCACGGAATATTCTCGCTCGAAGTCCTCAGTTTGTGGTACAAGCAAGTTTGCTACGCGTAAGTAGTTGAATGGGGTATTACATTAAATTTTGATTTGAATTTTTTTCGCTTATATAGTTCATGATTTGGAGCTATTATTCTGTGAGGATGCAGGACGGTTCTTCTATCTGGTTATGCATTTATTATTGAGCAGTATTTAGCATGGGTATCAAGCTCGGTACCGAGCACGGTATATTTTGGAGTGATGCGGCGTGTTTTTATTGGTCTCCGAGCACTCCGAACTTCGCACAGAATAAAAATTCCATGACTTGAAACCCGAAAACAATAATGTTGAGCTCACACCCTAAATAATTAAAAAAAGTCATAACATAAAAAAACTACAAAAAATGAAAAAAAAAACTCCAAATATAATTATTAATCAAAAACTCCTCAGGCTTCCCGACTCAATATGGAACAATTATTAGGTCCGGACATCAGACGTAGCTCTACATCTGGAGGCCAATAACATGTCGCCACGTGCTCTTACTCTTTACCGCGCGGCCGACGACCCGACCCGGACCGGAACCTGGTATTGCTATGTTCGGGTATTGCTAAGTATTGCTCGGTATTGCTTGACAATAATGAGAAATACCGCTCTGTCAAGATCAATACCTAATAATACTGAGTACTACCTAGCAAACCGGGGTATTGCTCGGTATTGCTAAGTATTGGTCTTGACATAATAGTATTTCTCGTTATTGTCGAGCAATATCGAGCAATACCTAGCAATACCCCAGTCTGTACAAATCAGCCAATACATAGCAATCCCGGGTCCGGTCGTCGGGCCGCGCGATAAAGAGTAAGAGCACATGGCACCATTTTACTGGGGTCCTAACGTAGAGCTACATCAGGACACCGGACCTAATAAAAATTTCTCAATATGGGCCACTATATCAACTAAAAAATACTTGATTTTGTTTTGGACAAATTGATCAGTGTGCGAGACTTGCTTTTCAAAACATTATATGAATAAATATATTTTTCATTCTATGTTAAATTCATAATTTTTTAAATATATAAAATCTAATTAATTAAAAAATCAATTATAATTCTAATATATGCCAACATATTAAAAAAAATCACATGATTATTTTAATAAACTGCTGGGAGATACGCTTTTAATTGTCATTTCGCACTAACAATAGACTTGAAGCACTGTCAAATCTCCCAGTCAAAAAGTTATGGTCAACTTGTAATCGATATCGAGCGCAGGTGGTTACAATTATTTGGGGTGCTTTCTTTATTATACGGTGTGAATTGCTGAATTCTAAAGCTGGCACTTACAAACATGTGCGCATAAGAGGATTTATTAATTCATTGACCAGGAATTAGAACTTAATTCTATGTTTATAAATGATGAATGGGTCCAATTCTTCTTAGCAAATAATTTATTTTATCTTAAGTTATAATTAACTATTGCATAGTAACTGTACTTTATATGTAATACCAAAAGCACATTAAAAAAAAAAAATTCAAAAGCACAATTAAAGAATGTAGTTTAAAATATAATAAGAAAATAAAACTAATATCCTAAAGCAAAATAAGATACTCAACTAACAAGAATTAAAAACAAACTTAAAAATTTGAAAAATCAAAATCCATAAAGAATTATTTATCAATAATTTATTGGACTTCGTAAGCTCAAGATGACGATAAGGGTGAGTTTGGGATAACTTTATTACCGCTTTGCTTTTCAGACCACAATATAATTATATTTGGCTACTATTTTCTCACTGAGTTGCTATGAACCTATGAGAATATGAGATGATTCATGAGCCATTGCATCAAAAAAGCAGCTCATAGTAGTTCGTAAAATTGTATTTGGAATGAAAATAGAAATTAATTATCGTATGGCATTAATGAATAAACTAGGCAAAATAGGTAGAAGAACAAACTCCTTGTTATGCATAAAAAATTTATACTAATCACAATAACTATTTTTGTTAGTCGAATACAATGTTACCTTTATTATAATCCTTCTTACTACACTTTTTTTCCTTAACAATCTTGATCTTTTTTCTCTTCTTAATAAGTGGCTTTACAATATTATTACATTCTTTCGCAAATTGTCATAGATAACATGCTAGTTTGATCAATATCTTTGACCCAGAGGAGTTTGTTGGAGATGCTTTCAAACAAAAATGTTATGTACTTTAAAAACAAGGCATATCTTCTAATGATGCACTAATCATTAGGGCTGTCGCCTAAATTATAAGATGTAATCTTGCATAATATGTTATCATTAGCATAACATTTGCTACTTCATCCAGCATTCTTCTTTGTATCCCATAGGGTAGCGATCATGGTTATTGATTTTTCAAACTAACTTTGAAAGATATATTGATTTTTACATCTGAAATGAGCTCTCCACTAAGTCGGAGAGAGTTTAATCACTTCAATCAAGCAAAACAAACCTTCTCTAAAAAAGAATACGCATAAAGTCTGAGTAGATATCAAGTTAATATTCTTAGGAATCAAGGTTCTCAACAAAAATTCATCATAAAAAATGATGACGCCAGTCTTTACCTATATTGAAGTTGATGCCTCAAGTCAAAAAGTAAGGCTGAATATTCTCATACTTTTTGTCATTTTCTTGGCAACTAAAACTCTAACCTATTTCTTATTATCAGAATGACAAGATCTTTCTCTAGGCATAATTATTTTCTAAATAATTCACTTGGTTTTAGATTCTACATTGGCATGTTCTTGCATATAGTCATCATCAAAGCCATCTAATGTTAAGGAATGCAACCTGGTTAGCTTAGCTCTAGAATATTCACCTTATAATATTTATATGTAAACTTTTTAAACCGCAAGAGAGCTTATGCTTGAAATCTTAATTTTGATAATGACTAACAAAACTTGGCGTGTGATGCTTGAAATCTTAAATTTGAAATCTTAGTTTTTGTCTCTTAAATGTTATTTGTTTTATTTTCATTTACTCTTTATGTTGGGCATTGTTTTTTGATGCAGCTCTAATCTTATTCTATCATCTCTTTAGATGAATTTTGATGCCTTCGACAATTTCAGGAATTTGCAACCTGAGTCCTTTTGCTTTACTGTTTTCCTTCTATTTTATGCTTCTTTTTGTTCAACAGTCAATGCTGATAGGGTTTTGTCATTACCCATACGTTTTTTTTGTGTGGGCTTATGACTTTCTTTTTACTGTACTACTTTCATTTTTAAATGAGATGGGCTAAGGCCCCAAATATTCCAAAAAAAAATAAAAAAAAATCTTATTCTATCAGTTCGAATTGTGTTTGATTTGTAGCTTTGTCTATTCTTCAAAGATTGTAATTAAATTTTATAGTGAATGAATTTGGCCATGCACTAAATTTTCTCAAAAAACAAAAGAAAGAAAAAAATCTGCCACTGCAGCCATGCAAAATAATCTTCTATTGAAAAGGCTTAAGCATCCAAAACCTACCATGTCCTTTTAATGTGGCACATGAATTTAAAACCAAGTTTCGTACTGAAAAAATTGTGGGACACATACTGTTGCGTCATTTTGCACTAACTAAATGAAGCATTGTGATGTCACCTGGCCAAAGTTCTAATCCATAGTGTGCGCGTGGATGGTTGCAATAATTTTAGATGACTACTTTAGACAAAGTGAATTATCGAATATAACAACTAACAACTCAATCCCATTCTTTTGTTCCATAAATGAATTATTTTGAAGAATAAGGTAGTAAAAGATCCTAGCTTTCCTTCCCCAACTAATTGATTTATGCACCACTTTTGCTTTGAGCAGTAGTTCTGTTTGGGATAGTTTTTCTTCTATTATTATTCCTTCTTTTTTGTATGGTTTAATAAAGAAGGAATGCGATAGAAGCGTTTCTTTTAGTAGGTCGTAATAACTTTAGATTTTAATGCATTCTGCTACTTTCAAGTTTAAAAAAAATTGATAGAATAAGGCAATAAGACTTTGCAGGGAATATTCAAGGAATATGCGGGCATGTAGTCATCACTTAGGCTTCATATGGGACATTTTTTTATCACTATTTTTTTTGCCTAATTTTGATTTGAAATTCAGTGATATACAAGTGAATTAATTGACCGAAAATTATAACTATTCTTACCATAAAATATGGTAAATCGGTGTGCTGCTAATAGGGGTGTCAATATTTGACACGAGACGAAAATCTGATCCGAACCTGACTCAGAAATTTCGGGTTTGACCCGACCCGGATTCAAAACAAGTCGGATTTGAGTTCCAGAATTCGAACCGTTTAAAAACGGGTAAGGTTCGGATTGTCCCGACGGGTTGCCGGGTTAACCCGCCAACACGTTTAAAATGAGCTGCCCGCGTTGCCCCGGCTGCCCGCGAACTTTCCCCAGGTGCACGCGCACCGCCTGCTGCTACCCGCTAAGATGCCCGCACGACAAAACCTGCAGCCCGCGAGCCCGATGACGCCGCCTGCGACTGCCAGCGCACGCGCTCGAGGATGCCCGCACTGCCGCCCACGCGCTCGCCTGCATGCGCGCCCGCCCGCTCGCACTCGCCAGCACGCACCCGAGCGCCTGCGCGCACCTTCCTGCTCGCGCTCGCTTGCGCGCGTCCGTGCCTGCGCACCTGCTGGCGCTCGCCTGCTCTCGCTAGCTTGGTCGCCCGCGTCCACACGCGCATCTGAGTCGGGTCAACCCGTGTCGGGTCGGGTCCGGGTTCGGATTTTCGACCCGGGTCAGGTTAGGGTCGACCCGTTTGAACCCGGGTCAGTTCCAAGTTCGACCCGAACCCGATTCGTGACCCGAAATATACACCCCTAGCTGCAAATCATAGTTTGTAGTTAAATGTTGTGTGATCCTATTTGGGGTATGACATATTTTTTTAACTAAGTAAATGTTGTAAATATTTTATTTTTTATCATGTCCAATCAAGCCAATTATACTTTTTCATAACATAATAACTATAATTTTTATATAAGTAAAACAAAAAATAGATTCAAAGTATGTAATTTAAATTACAATGCATGAGACTTGATTTTCAAAACATGATATGGAAGTATGTATTAGAATTATATTATATAATTTCAATTCAAATAGATTCCACAAAAAAAAAATCACATAATTTCATATGAAAAAAAAAAAAGAAGACAACTTCCTATATTGTAACTTCTACGTCATTTTGCACTAACCATGCACATGAGTTTCCCACAAAAAAAAACCAAGCAAATGACGCATTGTCATGTCAACTGGTCAAAAAATTGTAGTCAATTTTTAATGTTATATCGGACGCACTGGTCGTTACAATTATTTGAGGTGGTTCCTTCTGTCAACAACGTGAATTGCGGAATACTCGGCTCCCCACTTTTAGTTGGGGGAAAAAATAAAAACAAGTTCATATAAGATGTTATATGGTAAGTAGGGAACATTATTAGGTCCGGTGATCGGACGTAGCTCTACGTGCGGTCACCACTGAGTTACTCGGTATTTGCTCGGTATTGATAGGTATTGCTTGGCAATAACGAGAAATACCGTTATATGAAGATCAATACCGAGTAATACGGAGCAATACTGAGTAATACCGAGTTTTTCTAGAAAAAACTCGGTATTGCTCGGTGTTGTTCGATATTTGTCTTCACATAATGGTATTTCTCGTTATTGCCGAGCAAAATCGACAAATACGTGGTTTTGCGCCTGCTACGTGGTGCGATTTAGTGCCGGCCGAACGTAGCTCTACGTCCTTTCACCGGACCAAATAAAAAGTTTGGTAAGTAGTAACCATCTAATAAATAACTCGTTCACCGGGAATTAGAACGCCTCTTATGTTCATAATTGTCGAATGGTTGTAAATTTCCATTTGAATGTCGTGTGATGCTAATTAGGTGAATGCTGTTAACATCATCTTTTATGATTAACTGTATTTTATGTAAAATACCAAAAACACATTCAAGGAACCTAATTTAAAATAAAATATTAAAATAATAAAATAAAGCTCACATCCTGATGATAAAAAAAAAACCCAATTACATACAAGAATTACAAAACATATTTAAATTTTTGAAAAATCAATATCCCTAAAGAATTAGGCTTTGTTTGGGACGGCTTTCTTACTGCTTTATGAAGTAATTTCTTAAATTTAAAATTTTTGTACTAATAAATTGCTTCATAAAGTAGTAAGAAAGTTGTCTCAAACAAAGCCTTAGTTATCAATAATTTATTGCACTTTTTCTTTCGATAAAATCCACTAATGAGCTTATACGTTAATATAATTAAGATTACATGTCTTTAAAAGAGATCAAAAGCAGCTAATGCTCAGAAGAGCAACATCAAAAGAAAAATAAACCTAAATGCCTAAGATCCCATCTAATTACAATCACAAAAAGAAACCTAATAAAAATCTAGGTAGGACTGGACCCATGACCCAAAAAAATGAAGATCAAAGATTAACTTTCAGCACCATCATCAAGCCAAAAGGAACAAAACCAGCAAAAAATCAACAGTCCATGGACGAAAGGCTTTAAAGAGTGAAAAAGATGAGTATCAAACTTCATAGCTACAGGGAGAAGCGACGAGCTTAGCCTGATAGGAAAGCAGCAGGTCCCAAAATTATGGGGTCAAATCAAGACATATAAGAACCACCTACATAAAGCAAGACAAACCAACCGAAGAAGGAAAACAAAATACAAAAACCTGAAAAATAAGAATCAACAATTCAAACAGAATGGAACCAACCCACAACTAAACCAACAAAGAAACGGTAGACATAATGAACCAACTGCAGCAAAATATAACTCCAAGAAAAACAACAGATCACATAGACAAAAACTCACAAATCAAAATAGTTAACTGGAAATATAAGGTAATTCATACACATCTAACATAATTTTTCCCTTGAGGATAGCAGAAAAATCAAACATAGTAAATGTCATGAAATAGTTCAAGATGTAGCCTTGCTTAGCCAACCAAACAGCATCATCATTTACTACTTGATTAATAAGAAGTTCTACAATTTAAATTCAACAATAAATCTGTCATCTTATAGAAAGTATACAAAACTTTGGCATACAGATAGTTTTTGGAGTTGATGAAAGAGATCAAACTATTAAAATCAGATTCAATCCAAACCATGTGAATATTATGGTCATAGCAACATTTTAGGCTTCGTTTGAGACAGCTTTCTTTCTGCTTCTTAAGGCAGCTTTCTAATACAAAATTTTTAATTTTGTATTAAAAAGCTGCTTTAAGAAGCAGAAAGAAAGCCGTCCCAAACGAAATCTTAATCCTTCAATCAAAGCAACCAATTCAACACCAAAACCATCGCAGGAGTTACAATTGGAAACAAAATCACACACCAATTTTCCACTATGATCCTGGATCAAGCCTCCAAATCCATTACCAAAAGCATGGATGTTGAGTTTAAATTCATTAATTATGGGAGTCTTAATCCAGTAGAAAACTAATGGATGTTTCATCCTTTTAGAATTATCATAATGAATGTCAAAATAAGAAAGCCAATCTTTCCTGCCACGAAAAGGCTTCAAAGAATCCATTCAATTCTTGAAAAGCTATTATATTTTGAATGATAAGGATCTAAGGACCCGTTGGTGGCACATTTTAATGCCATTATTATTGCTTTTGTTCCTCTCCTCCCAAAGGAACCAAAAAACCAAGAGAGGAATAGTGTGGAAAATGTGCTTTTTAGGTTTGAGCTGAAACTGACATTCTAGGAAAGAAGAAATGGCCAAGGTATTAAAGCTAGTCTTTATTTTTAGACCATTCTCTAAGGTACACCAAACCTTTGCATCAATCAGACCATTGAAAAAAAAAATATGAGAAATAGTTTCAACATGATAACAATATTGACAATTGGAAACTAAACAAAGACATTTTTCTTACATCCTACTGTCAACAGGGATAAAACCTTTTAATATTATCCAAACAAACATAAAGGCATATAAGGGAGTGGAAGAGTTCCAAATCTTACCAAAAGTTAGGATAGCATTATTGTTATGTCAGATATAATGCCACCCTTTTCTTAGGTTGAAGTGACCATCTATAGTTAACTTACATAAAATACTATCATACCAAGATATATTAAAGGGGATCCTACAAATCATGTCCAATAAATTCAGATGAATGAATTCAACAAAATGATCTTTGGACCAAGCAACTTTATTAAAGAACCAAGAAACTTTCAATGTGGTGGTAGAATGAGTGTTGAAAAGAGAGACAAGATATCCCTCACCAGACAAATCATCCTGTCAAAAAATAAGATGAGCCATTATGAATTCTCCATTAAGTAATAGATCCAGCAGAACATTTAATGTTAGACAATATTTTCCAACTCGGAGATTAATCTCACTGGAATGAGCAAGTGATAGGGTGTTTATCCTTATAATACTTTTGATTCATGAACTTGGCCCGAAGAGGATCATTATTCATGAATTTTTGCCATAATTTGAAGGAGAAGCTAGTACTAAATCAGTAATAGACTTGCAACCCAGCCCCCCTTCTAAAAAAGAACCAATACAAGCATCCCAATTAGACCAATGCATCATTTTAGAGTTATTAGTGGAGCCCCAAAAAAATTGTTAAGGCTTTCTCAATTCTATCACAAAAACCACTAGTCGGACTGATGGTCTGAAGAAGGAAGATATGCATAAAAGAAAAAAATGCTCTAAATGAGAATAAGCATAGCACCTATGGATAGCAACTTAAACTCTCAATTAGTGAGCTTTTTATTAATTGCAGCAAACAAACGTATGAACTATTAGTTTAATTCTCTATTTAACATTGTACGATGAATGTCCGATCAGTTCAAAAATTTTCACTAATTGTCGAATATGATCTTAGGGTCATACAACACGATTAGTTCAATTGAATCATAGTTCATCTAGGATGAACTCTTAGATAACCAAGATCATCTTTATTAATCATCCATTAAGATATGTATTGTACCATATAATTATAATGATTAATTAAGCCTGATTTTGTTGATTAATTTCTAGAATTAATTTAGGCAATATTTTCAAATATTGACGGTACAAATAAAACTATTTGCAAAATTCAAAATGTTGCCTAAATTTGATTGGTAGCATGGTTTTCTGATTTATAATTGATTGTCATGTATGATTCAATTTCTATAGTACGACTAGTTCAAAATTTAATTTCCTTAATTTAAGTTTTTTAATTAATTTCTGATCACCCATATCATACAGAACTATCCAGATCATATAGTACGATATTCAAAATAGTTAAATATTTTTTTCATTCCACCCATGTATGTGTGCACGATTGCTTTGCTAACATACACCATTTACATTAATTGAATCAAGTAAAATAAAAAAGTATAGACTGTTGCATAAATTAACCTATACTACTTAGTCTTGAGTAATGATTCTTTGATCGTGTTTGGTGTATGCTGAACTTCAAATGTTAATACATACAAAAAATATATGTAATAATAACAAATATGAGAAAATAAATAAAATTCAATAGTATTTGTTATCATCAAAATCTAAGCTCGGGCTCTCAAATTGCAACATACGTCACGTTAATGATGTCTTTTTTTTGTGATTTTTTATATGAGTTGAGAAAATATTTATTAATTAATCATACTCTATAGGACCCCTTCCCTTAAACATACTTGTAAAATCTCTCATACAAGAAGAACTTTTTCATATCATCACTTAATATTCCCCTCAACACATCATTCAACACTTGACAAAAGCAATATCATATTTTTGTTGTGTAAAACCCCTCCAAAGCTGATTTTTTTAAGTGCAGTTAGTCCGTACGAACTGGCTTTAGTACGGGACGAACTGAAGAAAATTGTGAAGAAATCTATTATTTTCATCTGTACGAACCTGTAAGGGTCGGGACGAACCATCGGGACGAACCAAACAGAGAGCATCGTCCAGGGACGATATAAATTGGAATTAATTTCGTCTGTACCATCCGTGTCCAGAGGAGTTCGTCCTGGGACGAATTTGGATCGTCCGGGACGATCAGTGTTGATAAATATCCGATTTGAGATATTTTGGATCATTTTGAAGAGAGAGAAAAGGCAGGAGAGAGAAAGAGAAGGAAAGAGAAAGAAGAAGCTTGATTTCGGAGGCCGCGGAGCGCTTTTCGTCCGACGACGCAGTTGGAAGATTTGTTTGTCTCGCAGTAAGGACTCCGAATCCTATTTCTGATTTTGAAGATTTCAAGTTTTGATAATTTTGTGCTCAGTTTTGTGTTTCCGTTACCAAAAAAATGCGCATAATTTTGTATTGACGAAAGTTTTACCGCACAACTTTTGATATGTTTCTGATATGATATTTTTACACGATTTGAGTATTTTCTGTAAAGTTTCTACCGGTTATTTTGAGTTATGTGCGATTTTTATCGAATAGAAAATTAACAGGATGTTGGAAATTATTGCTTCAGTACAAGTAAAGCTTTGTAACGTTGTTTTACACGATTTGTGGTAATTTGGTAAATTTCTGAATTTTTTATTTCTGTGTACATTCCGTGTACTGCCGTTATGCCGCCGATTTCTCGTACGACTTCTGATTTTCTGAATTGATGATTTGAATGATTGAATATGCATATGAATGTGAATATATGATTGAATATATATATTACTATTACTGAAAGACAAGTGAAGACTGGTTGAACCATTGGTTGGAGATTGACTTGACCAGTACAGGATGGTGGGCCGACGGGCTTTCCTTTAAAAAGGGTTTGACGATATCCTCTATTGATCATTGATACAACGATTGGGGCGTCACATGTTGTCCTAAAAATAATTGTAAAAAATACTTGAAACAATGATGGAAGTTTTAATTTATTATTGGGTTGATAATCTTTTCGTTAATTATCAAATTCTTATAATAACTGTTTGCTATCATGTTCCCTATGAGGGGTTATTTGGTAGCAAGAATTAGGAATGCATTATACTTAAAAAATAAAAGTTCAAAATTTTTAGGTGTTTAGAATGAAGTAAATTTAAAGCATTTCTGCAAAGATTTTAGAATACCTCAAACAACTCATTTTGAAGAATTGGAAAATCTTCTTGAATGGAGTAAATTTGAAATTCACATTTTATTCTGCCAATGAAGCTGAGGAATTATGTCCTTAAAGCCAAAGTAATTTTGTGACATTTGGTTCTCCTTAAAGCCATCACCTCGTTGACATTAACCCAACACATTTGTGTTCCCTATTTCGTCTTATTTGTATATCATTTTTTTTAATAGCACAAAATTTTTTTTTTCAAAGATAATAATATCATTGATTAATAAAAGGGTTACATAAGCAAGCAGAAAGAAACAAAATTACAGAACTTAACACAACTAATAAAAGCAACCTCAGAAGAAGAAAGCAATAAACCACCCGAGGGCTCAGCATAAAGCCGAGACTACCAGCATCCTCGAGATTGCTCAAGGACCATCCAGAAGGGAGCATCAACGGTTGCCACAAGAAAGTCAACGAGGGTGCGAGCCCCAGCCACATCATAGCCCCGCAACTAAAAGCCGAACGATGAGCAAACCGATCAAACGGCCAAAAACAAGCAAAGTAAAAACGAATTATCTTCTTCTACCGCCTCGATTCCAAAATTTCTCACGAGAGCCTATATCAGGAACCATTTTAAACTCAAAGTCAGGATCTGAAAAAGAATCAGTATCAGAACCATCTTCAGACGAATTGTTCAACCAGTCACCATGGGTCCTAACATCCATTCCGGGACTAAAACCCAACATAGTAGGGACTGGAAATAAATTTACAGGAACATTAATCAACCTGCTTTGCACATCCGAATCCACCACCTGGTCCCCCACATTAGAGTCAGCCTTCCTAACATTAAGCTGCATCCCATTAGAAACTTCGGCAACACCCAGAACATGCGAATCACTATGAAGAAAACCACCACCCACGGCAGGTAAAGTCGCAACAATAACAGGATTATGACCCAACCCCTCACTAACATTCGGCACCGGAATAACATCCGAATGCCCAATATCAGCACACAAGGGAAAAAAGGTATCACATTTGGAGACAACAAATTATCAACCACATCCGAAGCACCTGCATCAATTACAACATTGCCTTCCTTAATGATATCCAAATTCACATCCACAGGAGGATTTAAAACCATCTCCCCACAAGGGACAACTACAGGCTCATCCGATTCAAACACAATCGGCTCTAGCACAACATTGACATCCGATACACCTGCAGCAACAGGCATAGTCGACACAGGCACGTCGCATTGGGCAATCATGGGTTTAGAAGTTTTAAGATTGGGATGTAAAATAGGGCAGGACTCCTTAGCATGACCTAAGGAATTACAGCGCATATAGAAGCTAGGAATATCATCAAAATTAACATTCTGTACATACCCCGATTCCACAGATCCAACCCAAACCTTATCAGCATGTTTCTTGGTAACATCCATCTCACCCAGTATACGAGCCATGGAGGGTCAAGAACCAGACGCCGTAGCCAAGTCCGATTTGAGCGGCTGGCCAAAGAGAGAACCTAAACCAAAAAGAATCCTAGGTGAAAATAAATGAGGTCTAAGAAGGGGGAAAGACACCCAAATCGACACAATCGGAGAATCAACCTCAACATCTAAATGGGGAGACCATTTGTCTTATTTGTATATCATTGTTCTCACATCATCACCAACGTTGCACTTGTGACCCTAGCTCTCCCCATCCCAACATCATTACTAACCTTGTGACATGTCGACACCACTGACATTGTCTTGACTAATCTACCCTAAATTCATTTTGTGAAAGTTAAAAATTTAGATTCATTTAATTTAAATTAAGGATCTCTTTAATTTACTTTACACCAAACCAAATAATATTAAGTATTCCAAATATAACATATTATCTTTATATTATGGTGTTGTTTGATTGTAATTTTTATGAGTGCAAAGTAAAAGAAATAAAGTGCTTTTAACTTTTTTAATATTTAGGTTAAAAAAATCAAATATAAAGTATTTATTTAGGGGATCTAAAATATCCCAAAATACCAACTTTTGATGTTGTTGATTTAAGATTGAATAATGTTGTTAATTTTTAATAGTGTAATAGAAAGTTTTATATGTTATTTTAAACATCCATTGACATCTAATTTGATAGTAAGATTTATGCCGGGAACACTACATATTCTTTTTTTTTTTTTTTTTCAGAAAACATGATTCTATTAAAATAAAAGAAACCGTTACAACAAATGAGAAAACAGGGAAAATAAAAAGAGAAAATTACAATAAAAACGTGAGCTCAGTAGTGGCTAAAGCTTCTAGCGTCACTGTCACCACACCAGAACCGTCCATGGTGGATAAAGCAACGAAATTCGACCCAACTCGAAAGAACACACCAATGGTTGCCACCGGTTAAGCATCAATGACGCGAGCCTCAACCCATCATTGCTCATCACCCCACCAGCCAGCAAATCTCTCAGCATATCAGACAGACAAATCGAGTAAAAAAAAATAGAGGACAATCCAAAAATAAGAAGCTATCTCCTACGCCGTCCCCTTCCACGGCCACAAAATCTTCCCCGAGAGCCAACATTGAAGGTGGTTCTAACATTAACAAGAGTAAAGTCATTCCCAGGGTCCGAACCCCCACAGAAATCCGTAGAGGCCAAACCACCACCGTCAGAAAATTCAGATTCAAGATCACCATCTGAAGAATCTAACCAATTCATATGATTCCTAATATCTAGGCTAGAACTATCGCCTAATGTATTGCCTAAATTTTGCGAATCGACCAAACTGACAGGTATCTCAACAAAATTATTGGCAACCGAAATGCATTCCTGAGCTACAGCCACATCCAGACCAGGGCCAGGATCCACAGAGTGATCCTCAACTAATAAATCCACATTGTTACCAGGCACACTCACATTACAAGTAGAGGGTAATGTAGGTGGAAAAAAAGGTACAGCATTAGGAGATAAGCCAACGTAGACAGTGTCATGCCCCAAGATCTAACTTGGAAAGAATGTCAATCAATTTCACAACAATATACCAGAGTTATCTATAAACCTTCAGTAAGCAATCTATCAAACATCTATAAAATTTAAACATCAATATTCAAGTCGATTCACATCTCAAAACATCATATACAATACTCAGGAACTAAACTATTAATACAAGTAGAGAAATCTATCCTGTCCTGAGTACAAAAGAATCATCTATCGATCAAAAGAAACTAAAACCTGAAGATCTGGATCAATTCCTATCTCCTGCTCCCGAGCCCTGACCTGAAAATATCAACCACATATAATGAGCTTTACAAAGCCCAGCAGGTCACCTAATACCTATAACTGAAATCAAAGCACGGCGATGCTATCAATATGCATGTCAATCTATCAATCTGAATCAGTCAATGGTCAATGAATCTATGCAATCCGGAAATTAACGAATCAATGATCGTCAATTCTATGCAGTGGAAATCCATAGTCAATAAAACCAGTCAATGCAGCGGCAGGCAAATCAATCATTACAATGCAATCAATCAATATCCGTCAATCAAATCAATACGGTCAAATCAATACGATCCATTTAATGAAATCAATCGAGGAAAGCAATACGATAAATTTCAATCCATTCCGACAAGAAATCTATACAACAGTCAATACGGTGTAGAACAATAGCAACAGTGAATCTACAAAATCTAGGCGGCAATACAATGAATCCATACGATGTCCATGTCCATGCTATCAATGCAGTATCTATATCTATCAATATCCATATCAATGCTCAGTAATCAATGCTCGGTAATCAATCAATGAAATCAATAAAATCGTACGATACAGTAAATCCGATCAATCAATAAGGCAGAAATCGATAAAGCAATAAATTCGTAAATCAATACAGTAAACATGCAATTCAATACTATATACTGGACAAGTAAAATCAACTGGTCATGTTGCTGTTGTAGAATCCGTTGCTGTTGTAGTCCGTACGTTGGTCTATCAATAAGAGTCGTCACTCTTTTTGCCCGTCGGCCGCCCGTCGGCATATAAACTCCTTATAACTCCCAATCGTTATATCAATGATCAATGGTTTAAAGGAAAGCCCGTCGGCCCACCATCCTGTACAGGTCAATATCAATCTTCACCAACGTTCAACCAGGTTCCACTTGGGTTCCAGTATCAATAGTCAATTCAATCAATAAGCAATTCAATAGTCAATATTAAAGCAATCATATCAATAATCATATTCATATCGATTCAATCTATCAATCTCAAACAATTCAGAAATCATGCGAAAATCGGGCAGAGTAACGGCAGTCTATCGAATTTACACAAAAATCCTGCAAAAAGACACGATTTCCAAATTCTACCAAATTACAATAGAATATCTATAACATCAATGCAAGACTTTTATTCTACAGAAACCAAGTCAGAAAACATCCTGATAATTTCCTATTCGATTAAAATCACGTAGAACCAATTCCGACCGGAAGAAAATTCGTAGAATACAGTCAAATCGTGTAGAATAATCATATCTATAACACTCTAAAAGTTGTGCGGTGAAAGTTGTGTCAAATCAAAATCATGTCGAAAAGTCGACTACGAAAACACAAAACAGATCTCAACTCGGTCAAAACTCAACTTCTTTGAAAACAGAAATAGGATTCGGAGTCCTTACCACGAGATCTTCACTTTTCCCAACAGCAGCGTCGGACGAAAAGCGCTCCGCGGTCTCCGAAAACCAGCTTTTCTCTTTTTCCTTTTCTCTTTCTCTCTCCTCAGATATTTCTCTCTCTTCAAAATATCTCATTTCTATATATATCCAGACTGATCGTCCTGGACGATCGAGCTTCGTCCCGGACGATCCATGAAGAGAAGAATTTCGTCCAGACGAAAAATCACATATCGTCCCTGGCGAAGGGTTCACTGACTTATTTTCGTCCAGACGATCCTGATTTCGTCCAGACGAACCAGACGGCCAAACAGGATTTTTCTACACAACCTGTACCGATCGTCCCGGACGATCCAACTTCGTCCTGGACGATTCTGGGAGGAAAATCCAATTCAGAGAGGAACAGTAAGGGAACGAGATATTACAATCTCCCCACCTTAGAAAAATGTCGTCCCGACATTTCCCTAAAGGTACGAAGCAAAACACGAAGCAAACCAAATCGATCGAAATCCAAATCCCAAAACAAAACTCGTCGAAATCCATACAAAACACACAATGCATTCAATCAAATGTCAATATGCAATGTTCATATGTCAATATCAATCGGTTAGTCAAATCAATCTTACCAGTAGAACCTTCTGGTCGCTGTTGATCCTGATGCTATAAACTCTGTAGACTGTAGATGCGTGGCACCACTGGAGGTCGTGGCGCAACTGTCTCCCTCTGATCTCTGACAGTCCTATCATCCATCCGGTTTCCTGATCTTTCACTGTAGGCCCTCGAGCCAACAGTCCTCTGCTGTCCTGAACCCGTGCCAGAATCAGTCCGTCCACCCAGTCCTTTCTGAGGACAAGCTGCTGCTCTGTGCCCTTGCTGTCCACAGTGAAAGCACTGCCCCGTCAACAGGTAGCATCGACCTGCATGTCGTTTACCACAGTGAACACATGCTCCAGAACTACCAGACGATATTACCGATGCAGATCGCGGTACAGATCCCGATGCAGATCCTCTCGAACTCTCATATCTGCTTCTCTTCTCTCTATCTCTATCTCTACCAGAATCATCTCGTCGTACCTCATCTCTCCTCCTTCTGGTATCCTCGTACCTCGGTACCGGTGTCGCCAGATCAATCTCTATCAATCGAGCTCGCTCCACTAGCTCAGAAAACTCATGGATCCGGAAAGGTACTAGTGGATGCCTCAGCTCTCTGTTCAATCCGTGCAGGAATCTATAACATTTTTCCTCGGCCGTAGGAATCAGATGAGCAGCGTACCTCGCAAGAGCAGTAAACTCGGCCTCGTACTCCATCACTGACTTGCGGCCTTGCTCCAATCTCATGAAAGCTTCCTGCATCTGTCGCTGAGCTGACGGTGGTACAAACCACATCCTGAATACTGTAGTGAACTCATCCCAGGTGATCTCAGCATTGGTCTTCCCCTGGAATTTCTCTCTCTGCTGTCCGATCCACCATCTCTCTGCCTCACTCTCCAACATGAATACTGCCAATGGTACTTTTCTATTCCCCGGACACTGCATGCTGTCAAAAATCTTTTCCACCCTCATGATCCAATCCTCAGCAGCCTGTGGTCCTACAGCCCCTTTGAACAACGGAGGCTTCAGCTTGTGGAACATCTGCAAGTGTCTGTCTACCTCTTCTTCCTTGCTTCCACTCATCTTGCTCTGGGCATCCCCCATAACATGTGCAATCGCAGTAGCCAACTGCATCATACTCTCTGAAGGCATTGGAGCTGCGCTGTGTTGCTCATTTGGTACACTGGATTCTGCTGGAGGATCCATATCTTTTTCACCTGCACAATTCAAAACAAATGATACACACATGCAACGATGTATGCCAATGAAGCTCTTAAAGCTACCCAATCTACCCAATCTCTCAATCCAAACCTACAACTCTGGTAACAATCCATTCTTCCAATAACACTGCTCTGATACCAACTTGTCATGCCCCAAGATCTAACTTGGAAAGAATGTCAATCAATTTCACAACAATATACCAGAGTTATCTATAAACCTTCAGTAAGCAATCTATCAAACATCTATAAAATTTAAACATCAATATTCAAGTCGATTCACATCTCAAAACATCATATACAATACTCAGGAACTAAACTATCAATACAAGTAGAGAAATCTATCATGTCCTGAGTACAAAAGAATCATCTATCGATCAAAAGAAACTAAAACCTGAAGATCTGGATCAATTCCTATCTCCTGCTCCCGAGCCCTGACCTGAAAATATCAACCACATATAATGAGCTTTACAAAGCCCAGCAGGTCACCTAATACCTATAACTGAAATCAAAGCACGGCGATGCTATCAATATGCATGTCAATCTATCAATCTGAATCAGTCAATGGTCAATGAATCTATGCAATCCAGAAATCAACGAATCAATGATCGTCAATTCTATGCAGTGGAAATCCATAGTCAATAAAACCAGTCAATGCAGCGGCAGGCAAATCAATCATTACAATGCAATCAATCAATATCCGTCAATCAAATCAATACGGTCAAATCAATACGATCCATTTAATGAAATCAATCGAGGAAAGCAATACGATAAATTTCAATCCATTCCGACAAGAAATCTATACAACAGTCAATACGGTGTAGAACAATAGCAACAGTGAATCTACAAAATCTAGGCGGCAATACAATGAATCCATACGATGTCCATGTCCATGCTATCAATGCAGTATCTATATCTATCAATATCCATATCAATGCTCAGTAATCAATGCTCGGTAATCAATCAATGAAATCAATAAAATCGTACGATACAGTAAATCCGATCAATCAATAAGGCAGAAATCGATAAAGCAATAAATTCGTAAATCAATACAGTAAACATGCAATTCAATACTATATACTGGACAAGTAAAATCAACTGGTCATGTTGCTGTTGTAGAATCCGTTGCTGTTGTAGTCCGTACGTTGGTCTATCAATAAGAGTCGTCACTCTTTTTGCCCGTCGGCCGCCCGTCGGCATATAAACTCCTTATAACTCCCAATCGTTATATCAATGATCAATGGTTTAAAGGAAAGCCCGTCGGCCCACCATCCTGTACAGGTCAATATCAATCTTCACCAACGTTCAACCAGGTTCCACTTGGGTTCCAGTATCAATAGTCAATTCAATCAATAAGCAATTCAATAGTTAATATTAAAGCAATCATATCAATAATCATATTCATATCGATTCAATCTATCAATCTCAAACAATTCGGAAATCATGCGAAAATCGGGCAGAGTAACGGCAGTCTATCGAATTTACACAAAAATCCTGCAAAAAGACACGATTTCCAAATTCTACCAAATTACAATAGAATATCTATAACATCAATGCAAGACTTTTATTCTACAGAAACCAAGTCAGAAAACATCCTGATAATTTCCTATTCGATTAAAATCACGTAGAACCAATTCCGACCGGAAGAAAATTCGTAGAATACAGTCAAATCGTGTAGAATAATCATATCTATAACACTCTAAAAGTTGTGCGGTGAAAGTTGTGTCAAATCAAAATCATGTCGAAAAGTCGACTACGAAAACACAAAACAGATCTCAACTCGGTCAAAACTCAACTTCTTTGAAAACAGAAATAGGATTCGGAGTCCTTACCACGAGATCTTCACTTTTCCCAACAGCAGCGTCGGACGAAAAGCGCTCCGCGGTCTCCGAAAACCAGCTTTTCTCTTTTTCCTTTTCTCTTTCTCTCTCCTCAGATATTTCTCTCTCTTCAAAATATCTCATTTCTATATATATCCAGACTGATCGTCCTGGACGATCGAGCTTCGTCCCGGACGATCCATGAAGAGAAGAATTTCGTCCAGACGAAAAATCACATATCGTCCCTGGCGAAGGGTTCACTGACTTATTTTCGTCCAGACGATCCTGATTTCGTCCAGACGAACCAGACGGCCAAACAGGATTTTTCTACACAACCTGTACCGATCGTCCCGGACGATCCAACGTCGTCCTGGACGATTCTGGGAGGAAAATCCAATTCAGAGAGGAACAGTAAGGGAACGAGATATTACAGACAGCCTCAGTGATAACACCACAATTATCCAGCCCTTCAATATTTTCGCTAGCCACTAGATTACCAGTCACAGACTCAACGATCTGAGCTGTCACCAGCACAGGAGGAATATTAACGGGGACATCAGACGAAACGAGCTCAGCAACAGCACAACAATCATCTACAGCCTGAACTACCAAACCCAGCTCAACATTTACAGCACTACAATCAACGCCAGGCTGAACCGCTAGGGGCAAAGACACCTCCCTAACAACAGGGGAAGCCAACGGTAACACCTCAACGGGCAAAACCACACCATTTTCAACCTCACACTCCACATCCAAACGAGACGTAACAATTCCAGCATCAACAACCTGTAAATTAACATTAGAAGGGAGGGGAGCTATCTCGTTATGAGGCTTAACAGGACGACAACTACCCAGAGAATGGCCAATACACTTACAGCCAACACAGAATTGAGGGAATTCATCAAAAACAACCTCTTGAACGTAACCTAACGATTCCGAACCTAACCAAATATGCTTGGGATAGGATTTAGTAATATCAAGCTCTACTAAAATACGAGCCATGGATGGACTGCATCCAACAGCGGTAGCAGCATCAATTTTCAGAGCTCCAATCATTTTTTGGTGATTTATGTGATGCCCCAAGATCTAACTTGGAAAGAATGTCAATCAATCTAACAACAATTTACCAGAGTTATCTATAAACCTTCAGTAAGCAATCTATCACACATCTATAAAATTTAAACATCAATATACAAGTCGATTCACATCTCAAAACATCATATACAATACTCAGGAACTAAACTATCAATACAAGTAGAGAAATCTATCCTGTCCTGAGTACAAAAGAATCATCTATCGATCAAAAGACAAAAACCTGAAGATCTGAATCAATCCCTATCTCCTGCTCCCGAGCCCTGACCTGAAAATATCAACCACATATAATGAGCTTTACAAAGCCCAGCAGGTCACCTAATACCTATAACTGAAATCAAAGCACGGCGATGCTATCAATATGCATGTCAGTCAATCACAGTCAATCAATCTATATCAGTCAATGGTCAATGAGTCTATGCAGTGGAAATCAAATCAGTAATCGATGCAATCCGAAAATCAATAGTCAATAAAACCAGTCAATGCAGCGGCAGGCAAATCAATCATTTCAATTTAATCAATCAATCAATATCCGTCAATCAAATCAATACGGTCAAATCAATACGATCTATTTAATGAAATCAATCGAGGAAAGCAATACGATAAATTTCAATCCATTCTGACAAGAAATCTATACAACAGTCAATACGGTGTATAACAGTAGCAACAGCGAGTCTATAAAATCTATAGGCAGCAATATCAATGAATCGGTAGGCAGTAGTCCAAATCCACGCTATCAATGCAGTATCTATATCTATCAATGTCTATATCAATGCTCAGTAGTTAATCGATGAAATTAATGAAATCGTACTATGCAGTAAATCTGATCAAATCAATAAAGTAGAAATTGATAAAGCAATAGATCCGTGAGTCAATACAGTAAACATGCATTTCAATACTATATACTGAACAAGTACAAACTACTGGCTATGTTGCTGTTGTAGATTCTATATTGCTGTTGTAGATTCGTACATTGGTTCTATCAATAAGAGTCGTCACTCTTTTCGCCCGTCGGCATATCAATAAACTCCTTATGTCTCCCTTCAATAATCAATAATCAATGTTTAAAGGAAAGCCCGTCGGCCCACCATCCTGTACAGGTATCAATATCAATCTCCAACCAATGTTCAACCAGGTTCCACTTGCGATCAGTATCAATAGTCAATTCAATCAATAAGCAATTCAATAGTCAATATTAAAGCAATCATATCAATAATCATATTCATATCGATTCAATCTATCAATTCCAGACAATTCAGAAATCATACGAAAATCGGGCAGAGTAACAGTAGTCTATCGAATTTACACAAAAATCCTGCAAAAAGACAAATTCTGAATTTCTCCAAATTACAACAGAATAACCACGGCATCAATACAAGACTATTATTCTATAGAAACCAAGTCAGAAAACATCCTGATAATTTTCTATTCGATTAAAATCGCGTAGAATCAATTCCGACCGGTAAAATCATCGCAGAAAACACTCAAATCGTGTGTAATAATCATATCTATAACATATCAGAAGTTGTGCGGTGAAAGTTGTGTCAATATCAAATCACGTCAAAAGTTCGACTACGAAAACACAAAACAGATCTCAACTCGGTCAAAACACAACATCTTTGAAAACAGAAACAGGGTTCGGAGTCCTTACCACGAGATCTTCACTTTTCCCAACAGCAGCGTCGGACGAAAAGCGCTCCGCGGTCTCCGAAAACCAGCTTTTCTCTTTTTCCTTTTCTCTTTCTCTCTCTTCAGATATTTCTCTCTCTTCAAAATATCTCATTTCTATATATATCCAGACTGATCGTCCTGGACGATCGAGCTTCGTACCGGACGATCCATGAAGAGAAGAATTTCGTCCAGACGAAAAATTACATATCGTCCCTGGCGAAGGGTTCTCTGACTTATTTTCGTCCAGACGATCCTGATTTCGTCCAGACGAACCATACAGCCAAACATGATTTTTCTACACAACCTGCACCGATCGTCCCGGACGATCCAACTTCGTCCAGACGAACCTGAAGCAAAAACTGATATTACAATCTCCCCACCTTAGAAAAATGTCGTCCCGACATTTCCCTAAAGGTACGAAGCAAAACACGAAGCAAACCAAATCGATCGAAATCCAAATCCAAAACAAAACTCGTCGAAATCTATACAAAACACACAATGCAATCAATCAAATGTCAATATGCAATGTTCATATGTCAATATCAATCGGTTAGTCAAATCAATCTTACCAGTAGAACCTTCTGGTCGTTGCTGATCCTCACGATGCTGTAAACTCTGTAGACTGTAGATGCGTGGCACCACTGGAGGTCGTGGCGCAACTGTCTCCCTCTGATCTCTGACAGTTCTATCATCCATCCGGTTTCCTGATCTTTCACTGTAGGCCCTCGAGCCAACAGTCCTCTGCTGTCCTGTACCTGTGCCAGAATCAGTCCTTCCACCCAGTCCTTTCTGAGGACAATCTGCTGCTCTGTGTCCTTGCTGTCCACAGTGAAAACACTGTCCCGTCAATAGGTAGCACTGACCTGCATGTCGTCTACCACAGTGAATGCACGTGCCAGAACCACCAGACGATACTATCGATGCTGATCGTGACGCAGATCCCGATGCAGATCCCTTCGAACCCTCATACCTGCTTCTCTTCTCTCTATCTCTGTCTCTACCAGAATCTTCTCGTCGTACGTCATCTCTCCTCCTCCTGGTATCATCGTACCTCGATACTGGTATCATCAACTCAATCTCTATCAATCGGGCCCGCTCCACTAGCTCAGAAAACTCATGGATCCGGAAAGGTACTAGTGGTTGCCTCAGCTCTCTGTTCAATCCGTGCAGAAATCTATAACACTTATCTTCAGGAGTAGGAATCAAGTGAGCAGCGTACCTCGCAAGTGCAGTAAACTCGGCCTCGTACTGCATCACTGACTTGCGGCCTTGCTCCAATCTCATGAAAGCTTCCTGCATCTGTCGCTGAGCTGACGGTGGTACAAACCACATCCTGAATACTGCAGTGAACTCATCCCAGGTGATCTCAGCATTGGTCTTCCCCTGGAATTTCTCTCTCTGCTGTCCGATCCACCATCTCTCTGCCTCACTCTCCAACATGAATACTGCCAATGGTACTTTTCTATTCCCCGGACACTGCATGCTATCAAAAATCTTTTCCACCCTCATGATCCAATCCTCAGCAGCCTGTGGTCCTACAACCCCTTTGAACAACGGAGGCTTCAGCTTGTGGAACATCTGCAAGTGTCTATCAATTTCTTCCTCTTTGCTTCCACTCATCTTGCTCTGAGCGTCCCCCATCACATGTGCAATCGCAGTAGCCAACTGCATCATACTCTCTGAAGGCACTGGAGCTGCGCTGTGTTGCTCGTTTGGTACACTGGATTCTACTGGAGGATCCATATCTTTTCACCTGTACAATTCAAAACAAATGATACACATGCAATGATGTATGCCAATGAAGCTCTTAAAGCTACCCAATCTACCCAACTCTCAATCCAAACCTACAACTCTGGTGACAATCCATTCTTCCAATAACACTGCTCTGATACCAACTGTGATGCCCCAAGATCTAACTTGGAAAGAATGTCAATCAATCTAACAACAATTTACCAGAGTTATCTATAAACCTTCAGTAAGCAATCTATCACACATCTATAAAATTTAAACATCAATATACAAGTCGATTCACATCTCAAAACATCATATACAATACTCAGGAACTAAACTATCAATACAAGTAGAGAAATCTATCCTGTCCTGAGTACAAAAGAATCATCTATCGATCAAAAGACAAAAACCTGAAGATCTGAATCAATCCCTATCTCCTGCTCCCGAGCCCTGACCTGAAAATATCAACCACATATAATGAGCTTTACAAAGCCCAGCAGGTCACCTAATACCTATAACTGAAATCAAAGCACGGCGATGCTATCAATATGCATGTCAGTCAATCACAGTCAATCAATCTATATCAGTCAATGGTCAATGAGTCTATGCAGTGGAAATCAAATCAGTAATCGATGCAATCCGAAAATCAATAGTCAATAAAACCAGTCAATGCAGCGGCAGGCAAATCAATCATTTCAATTTAATCAATCAATCAATATCCGTCAATCAAATCAATACGGTCAAATCAATACGATCTATTTAATGAAATCAATCGAGGAAAGCAATACGATAAATTTCAATCCATTCTGACAAGAAATCTATACAACAGTCAATACGGTGTATAACAGTAGCAACAGCGAGTCTATAAAATCTATAGGCAGCAATATCAATGAATCGGTAGGCAGTAGTCCAAATCCACGCTATCAATGCAGTATCTATATCTATCAATGTCTATATCAATGCTCAGTAGTTAATCGATGAAATTAATGAAATCGTACTATGCAGTAAATCTGATCAAATCAATAAAGTAGAAATTGATAAAGCAATAGATCCGTGAGTCAATACAGTAAACATGCATTTCAATACTATATACTGAACAAGTACAAACTACTGGCTATGTTGCTGTTGTAGATTCTATATTGCTGTTGTAGATTCGTACATTGGTTCTATCAATAAGAGTCGTCACTCTTTTCGCCCGTCGGCATATCAATAAACTCCTTATGTCTCCCTTCAATAATCAATAATCAATGTTTAAAGGAAAGCCCGTCGGCCCACCATCCTGTACAGGTATCAATATCAATCTCCAACCAATGTTCAACCAGGTTCCACTTGCGATCAGTATCAATAGTCAATTCAATCAATAAGCAATTCAATAGTCAATATTAAAGCAATCATATCAATAATCATATTCATATCGATTCAATCTATCAATTCCAGACAATTCAGAAATCATACGAAAATCGGGCAGAGTAACAGTAGTCTATCGAATTTACACAAAAATCCTGCAAAAAGACAAATTCTGAATTTCTCCAAATTACAACAGAATAACCACGGCATCAATACAAGACTATTATTCTATAGAAACCAAGTCAGAAAACATCCTGATAATTTTCTATTCGATTAAAATCGCGTAGAATCAATTCCGACCGGTAAAATCATCGCAGAAAACACTCAAATCGTGTGTAATAATCATATCTATAACATATCAGAAGTTGTGCGGTGAAAGTTGTGTCAATATCAAATCACGTCAAAAGTTCGACTACGAAAACACAAAACAGATCTCAACTCGGTCAAAACACAACATCTTTGAAAACAGAAACAGGGTTCGGAGTCCTTACCACGAGATCTTCACTTTTCCCAACAGCAGCGTCGGACGAAAAGCGCTCCGCGGTCTCCGAAAACCAGCTTTTCTCTTTTTCCTTTTCTCTTTCTCTCTCTTCAGATATTTCTCTCTCTTCAAAATATCTCATTTCTATATATATCCAGACTGATCGTCCTGGACGATCGAGCTTCGTACCGGACGATCCATGAAGAGAAGAATTTCGTCCAGACGAAAAATTACATATCGTCCCTGGCGAAGGGTTCTCTGACTTATTTTCGTCCAGACGATCCTGATTTCGTCCAGACGAACCATACAGCCAAACATGATTTTTCTACACAACCTGCACCGATCGTCCCGGACGATCCAACTTCGTCCAGACGAACCTGAAGCAAAAACTGATATTACAATTTATATGTTCAATATAAATATTAAAAGAATTTGGTAATACTTATTTTTCTTTTGAGCTCCAATCATTTTTTGATGGGGGTCGTTTTTATTATCTTTTTAACTCTTAAAAATTAGTTTTGGAATATATTTTTTCTTCTCTTTTGTTACAATTTTTTTTTAGTTTACTTTTCTGAACTTTAATATGAAACTTTATTTTCTTTGTGCCAATTATATAAATATTGCTCAAATCTTAGTTAATTATGAATCTAACATTTTCTTACCATCGTTTTTCAAATTCTCATGTAAATATCAAAATTCACAACAAAAATTCAACTCTTATTTTTCACTTTTATGAAATACTCAATAGTTTAATTATGTCACATATAAATGCATGAACTTGATAATATAAAAAGGGTATAGTGGCATTATGCCATTATATGCCCCATAATAACAAAAATTAGAGTAACATGTTTGATGTTTCTTTTTACAGGAAAATATGCCCAAACTTGTTTGAACTTGCATTGAAGATGTTTGGTAGCTGGAGACCCGAGTCATGAACCACTCCTCTCCTTCACTCACTACTCTCTCGTCACATGCTGCTACCTTTACGATATGCCTTGGCACATGCAACTGATGGCTTCCACAGTGAGCTCCTATCAGTTTTAATCACTTATGTCACAAGTTGTCAATGGCTTGTCAATTCTCTAGAGAGCTACCATTGCGAACTACTCTTTTCCAAATAATTCCTATCATGAACACATCTTTCCTTTAAATGCCACAGTCCCCATTTAGGCTGTCCTCTCAAAATCTCTTATCATGAACATCCCGTATCCCTTCAAAAATTGCCATGCATGTTGTCACCTTTTCATTGCGACTCCCCTCCAACGTTTTAATCCCGAACAATGATGTTAGCTATTCGATTATAAGTTCAAACCCTTTCATCCCTCGATTTCATCATGAACATCTCAATTTAGTTCCATATTTGAAGAAAGGTTCAAATTCAAACAACTTATAATCAACTTTTTTTTTGGGAAACAATGACATCCATGCATACAAGTGAGACTATTTTGGATCTAAAAGAACTTTTGGATTTATTCTCCTATATATATATATATATATATATATACTTAAAATGATATGAAATTTAGTTTATAATTTTGTAATATTTAATTGATATGCTTGTGATTCCTCTTTTTATTTTGGCAAGAATATTAAGGGACAGTTAGGTTTGTTGAATAAGGAAAGTAGGCTATAATGAAAGAAAATGTAAAAGGAATGCACCGTATTTTTAATATTTTAAATTGTTTTTTGGATGTAAAATAAATAGAGGTGATTTTTTTTTTGGACTTGAAGTAAAATTAATATATTGCAAAACCTAATGATGGTGGCGGCCAGTGACAAATAATGGCTGATAGCAACGTCGGACTATAGTAGTGAGTGGTGACCAATGACCGGCAATAGGCCACAATGGACGATAGCAATGATGGATGGGAGTCTGTGGTCGGCAACGAGTGATGATGACACACAGTGGATTATGGGTGAAAATGATCCTGAATTTATAATTTATCTTAAAATAGATCAAATCTAATATGTTTTAAATATATTAAAATTAATTAAAAAATATATTTAAATATCATAAAATTTTACTTTAGTTTTACCAAATATTATAAAAACGCTGCAGTTAAAATAGTTCAACCCATTTTTACTTGAAAACTAAACAGCCCGCATCTCTATCGCCTATCGGAAATGCTGTATGCCGCCGTCGGCTTAAGACGCGAATCAGATCAGAGAACGCCACTTCGGATAGTGACGCCACAGTGAGATAGTAGGGAAGGAATGAGGCGCCTGAGATGGGCGGTAGACGGCGGTGGATGGGAGGTGGACGCCGAGGCTCCGGTGACGATGGAGGGGACAGCGCGTGCGGTGCCGGGTGATCCGCTCCCCTTGGGGCTCTCCCGCGGTGGTCGCCTCTCTCGCTCGAAGCAGCTCGATTTCCTACATCGCTTTATGGCTTCCCCTCTCGTTCCCTCCTTTGCCGGCGACCCCGCTAACGGAGGCCGGGGTCTTCTCCTCCACCACGCCCACGCCTTCCACATCCGCGATAATTGGTATTGTTATCATTTATCATAGTTGTCTCGTCTGCATTACATTCTTCTGAAGTGGATTAATTTGGTTGGTTTAGGGTTTAAGGAAGACTGGAGTTGATTGGACTGTAAGAGTTTAGGTTCTGTGAGCTTGAGTGATGGAGAAAATTGAGTACATTGTGGATTATTTTCTTGAACGATTAGTCTGAATAGTGCCTGTATTATTTTATAGTTGGACGGACGCCGCCCCGCCCCTGTATTTATTTTATAGTGGGCTAAAATTTGTACGCAAAATATATATCTCAAAGCAACTATAGATACTTAACCAGAGTACTTTGGGTCGATTAAATCAGTAATTGAGCATAACTGACTCGACTGATCGTAAACATAGTCAACAAAGCCTATACATCTCTGAACTGGTTAAACAATGATTGGAATTGGCCAAAATAAGTTTGACAAGGCTCGACGTTGATGGAACCAGCTTGGCTTGGCTCATGCCAATCATCTCTTTCACATAGAGGGAATGACATCCAAGTATGAACTACCATCGTTGATCATGAAGGCATCAAAGCTAATGGCTCCTATGGATTCAACTGTCCACAACCCATATGTTTCTAATAACCTCAGATGTGGCCAACTTGCCTTGAGTTGCTTGTGATTACTAAAAGCCCTTTGATTCATCTCTAACTTTTCATGGAACTTATGCTTCACCTCTTTTTGGACCATTAATTTAGAATGCTCCTCTAGGGGTATGACAACATTGAAAAATTTTCTTCACAGCAACGGTGCATGTTTTTTAAGATATGAGTGAGAAAACATTGAACCTTCTAAAAATTTTTCATGTTATTTTGGCTTGTTTGCATCATGTTACTTCTCTCTACTCTCTTTATCCTTTACTACCATTCAATTCATGATTGAAAATCTGGAAGGCTTTGTCAAAAACTTCTTGATGTTTGTTTGAGGCATACCCAAGCATGAACTCAAGCTAGATGGGACTTTGTTATCGTACCGAATGTTGACTATTAAAAGAGAAGCATAATACTAAGTTAAGTGTTGCAATGATGAGGATGCTCAGGTGAATGGGTGGCTTTATTCTTAGAGATAGGATATGAAATGAGCATATACGTGAAAATGTTGGAGTAGCGCGAGTGAAAGATAAGATTAGAGAGAGTCGCTTTAGATGGTTTGGTCATATAAAACGATGGTCTTCCGATGACCTGGTTAGGAAAGTAGAGGTATTATATTTGACTTATGTTAAGAAAGGTAGAGATAAGCCTAAAAAGACTTGGTTAGAAAATATTAGAAATAATATTTCTTTATTAGATTTAAATGAGAATTTGACTTTTAATAGGACACAATAGAGAAAAAGGATTCATGTAGCCGACCCCACGTAGTGGGACAAAGGCTTGATGTTGTTGTTGTTGTAAATTGTGAGAATTTTAATGTGTATGTGTATGATTGGAAATCTGGAAGGTTCTGTCAAAAACTTCTTGATGTTTGTTTGAGGCATGCCCAAGCATGAACTCAAGCTTGATGGGACTTTGTTGTGGGGGGCATTTTCATAATTTGTAAATTGTGCGAATTTTAATGTGTATGTATAATTGCTCTCGTTCATTCTAAATAAAATTAGTCATTTTAAATTTTCTTTAATTTATATAGGATAAATCAATAAATAGACCTCTTGTCAATTCATTTTAGGAAATGTTTGCATCCTTTTTAGAAAGGCAGCTCTATGAATTTAGAGAAATTCCCATTTGACATGTCTTTCTTCTCTTCAAAATATGTTTGGCTATCATTATTTGCTTGACTATTCTCCTTGGTTGTTAAACAGCTAGCCTCCTTTCCTGATGCTTGGGTGGCAACCTCTCTTAATGAACAACACACTCAAATGGATTTAGCTTATTCAGTCTCCAAAACCTTGCCAACTCTTGTCTATCTAAACCCTGGTGCCTTATGAACATCTATCCCTTGACTTGTTTAGCCTATATTGCCTACTTGACTCTTGCTCGACCAACCATTAATAACTAAATGGCTTATATCAGTCTAACTTCTAACAACATGTAAGCTTATGAATGTTTGGCCTCCAATGCCTGACAAGCTTCTATCCTTCTAATGCTTCCTATCCATTTGACTATAGACGCTCTATCTCTTCTAGCCCATTTAATTTATATTTTTTTGACATGCTCTTGCCTGTCCAGCTTGCATCATTTTCATTGATTCCGGTTTGTCTTGCTATTGCTCATCAAACTTCTTCATCCTTGCCTATTGGGCTTCGATTGCCCAATCAATTCTTATATGTTTGGTCTTTTAACATTTGATTTACTCCTATCCTTTCAATCTCGACATCCACATTGCTTATGCTTATCCGATCTTCTTTGTGGACCATCATTTCACCTAGTCAACCTTTTATTCTCCCTCTTTTATTCATTTTCCATCTCTTATCTTGCTCTTGCCTTTCAAGCTTATATCATCCAATTAAATCCTATCTATTCTATATCATAGTTCGAGCAACTCTTGATTGTTTGACCTCATCATCTTGGTTGTTCCTTCCCATTTGGTGTCCATATCTCAAGCAACCCCTACTTGTTTGGTCTCCAATGCTTTACCTACATCTAACTGTGTGAGCCTTTTAAATTAATTGGCAACTTACATTGTAAAAGTAGAGTTTACTTTAAGCATTAAGTCCAAATTAGCCTTCCTCATTAGAAACAAATTAACCATGCTGATTTCAAACAAATCCTTTGTTGTTGATGCCATATCAACGTCTCCTACGATCAACTAGGTTGGCATTGCCTAATCCACCATAGAACGCTTTTATTTTAAGAAGTTTCTTAAGCCACCACAACCAGTTATGATTATTTGAGCAGATCTCCCCTATTATTGTAAATCTTGTGGTAGCATCATTCTACCAGTCACAAGGGGAACATGACTTGCTACATGATATTTTATAGTTGAAGTTTCTCATGTGGCTAGCCCCATAATGTTTATCTTCTAGTTTTTTCCACTTAAAAATTGCCTTTTCTTCCTTTACTGTTTGTTTGCCTGAAACTTTTAGAGCCATGATGACTATAACATACCGTCTCTCACTTGGTGCATAGGAGTAGGGGTGTCAATTCGGGTCAACGGGTCGGGTTCAGGTCGAACCCGGAATTGACCTGGCACTGTTCGGGTCAACCCGAACCCGACCCGATTCGGGTCCGGGTCAACCCGACCCGACACGAATGACACGGAATTGACCCAAAATTGCTAGTTTTCGGGTCAAAAATCGGGTCAATCTTCGTTTTTCAGGTCAAAAACGGGTCAAACTCGGATTTTCGGGTCAAATATGAGTTTTCGTGTCACATTCGTGTCACTTTCGGGTCAATTTCGTGTTTCCGTGTCAACCCGAACCCGACCCGATTTTTAAAACGGGTTGATTTCTTCAACTCGAACCCGGATTTTTTCGGGTCGGGTTCGGGTCGTGTTTCGTGTCGTGTCAAAAATTGACACCCCTACATAGGAGCATATCTATCACAAATTAGGGGTGTCAATATTTGACACGACACGAAAACCCGACCCGAAAATTTCGGGTTAGACCCGACCCGTTTCCAAAACGGGTCGGGTTCAGATTCCAGAATTCGACCCGTTTGAAAAACGAGTCGGGTTCGGGTTGACCAGACGGGTTGCTGGTTCAACCCAGAAACTCGTTTAAAATGTCTGCCTGGCTGCCCGTGGACCGGCCCTAGCTTACCCGCCCCCTGCCCGTCGAAGCTGCCCGCGCATGCTCACCCTCCCGTGTCCCGCGCGCCCGCGCTCCAGCCTCCAGCCCGCCCACGCACCAGCGCACCCGCCCATGCACTCGCCGCGCCAGCTAGCCTGTGTCCGCGTCCGCTCTCGACCGCGCTGGTCTCCTTCCCAGGTCGGGTCGGGTCAACCCGGCAACTCGCCGGGTTGGGTCCGGGTTTGAATTTCCGACCCGTTTACCTACCTGGGTCGGGTCTGGATTCAAATTTCTGTCTTGTTTGAACCCGGGTCAATTTCGGGTTCGACCCAAACCCGACCCGTGACCCGAAATTGACACCCCTACACATAATGACTACACTATTTACTAGAAATTGTTAACACCCCTGTCGAATAATAACACAATCTACAAGAGTCTAATTTCTGGGTCATGAACACTTCTTATTCAAACTTTTTTGGGTGTTCAATTTGTCTCCCTAAAAGCTTTCTCAAAGCACCTCTTCTTTGATTGTCTCCTTATGATTTAATTGATTAAACATTGCCGATTAATTTGAATGGCTAAGGTGATCTTCTTGCCTTTTAAATGGAAAACAATTTGAGCACTCGAAATGGAAGTATTAATGGATCTCAACTTGCCTCTCACCAGAGAAATGAACCGCCATCTCAGAAGCAGTTTTTGAGATAAACTATGATAATTTCTAATGGAACATCTATATTTTAACAACTTTAATTTAATTGAAATCCAATTTGTAATCCTAGGAGAATGTTCATATCAACTTTCTAGGTGTGATTGTAATAAAATAAATCAAACCTGTTGCGTTCAATGGACACACTAACGCATGCATTACCTTTAAGTACTTATCCTTGTACAACCGATAGATCTCCTTCAATAGAATTATTATCCACAACCTTCATTAACATCATCAAACATAAGTTTGGTGACATTGTTCTCCATATAAGAGGCCCACTAAGTGACTTCTCCCTATTAGAGAGCAAGCATGATGGCAACACCTTGATATATCTATGTATACCCAATAAAAAATTATAAAAAGTTTACATTAATAACTTTGAACCTTTGTAACATTCTTTGTGTAGGCCATTCTAGTATTACATTAACCTTTTGAGGATCAATTGAGATTTATTTACCACTTATAATTTGTCCCAAAAATGCAACTTCTCAATCAAAGTTTATATTTTTGAAAATTCGCATGTAGTTGATTCTTCATCAATAGATTGAATGCTATTCTAAAAAATTCAACACAATTTATCAATCTTATAATATTATGAATATACTAACAAATTAATTTACATTTTAATTAGTTAAATCCATAAAATTAGAAAATTATTTGTTAATCCAAAAGGCATTACTAAAAGCCAAAATGATTATATATGATTTTGAAAACTGTTATATCTGCTTCCTTTAACGCTGACTTGATGATATTTAGATCTCAAATTAATTATAAAAAATACAGTAGTACAATTTTACTAATTAAACAAATCATCAGTCATTCACAATAGATACTTATTTTAACTATTAGTTTATTAAACTCTCGATAGTTGATGTACATTTTCATAGATATTTTTTTCTTTTTAACAAAAAGCATAGGTGTACTCTAAGATCTAAGGGGATTACTTGGTCTTATAAACCCCTTATACATTAATTCTTGCAACTAACATTTTAATTCTTGTAATTCTTTCAAAGTTATTCTGTTAGCAGATCTGTATATTATTGTTATTCCTTGTTGCAAATGAATCTCAAATTCAACTTCTCTTGCAGGTGGCAATTTAAATAATTATTGGATATTTACTACGACTGAGATATATTTTTAATTCTTGAAATTTTTTTATTCAATGCCATAATCTTTGTCAAGAATACTAAATCATTATTTCTTATACATTATTGATCTTTAATTCTCTAACTAAAAAAGGCAACATTTTTTAGAAATAAAATGAGTTATCATTAGGTAATTCAAAATCTAATTCTCTTCTACTAATATTCAATCTTGGCCAAATATATAACTAACCACTACATCTTCAAAAATAATATCAAAAGCTATCATTGGCATTACAATTAATATTGCCAATGATTTCCTACCTTGGATACAATATCCATGCTAATTCTTTTATTTGTATGCATGCTATCTCTATAAAGTATCATAACACAATTTATGTATAAAGGACGCAATTTCAGCTGATAAAGTGGTAGGAAATCTTATCGATATAAAGGAATGCAAAGCATCATAATTAAGTATAAATGCACTAAATATATTGAAGATCAAAATGTACCTATACCCACTTAGATTGCTTGACCAAGTTACAATAAATACTCTTTTTTTCACTAGTTGTTTGCTCTTATTCTATAAATTTCTCCTTTTAAGTGTATAGATGGCTTTTCATGGAATTGATATTTACTTAAATTTTCTTTGTTGAGTCTATCCATGATGCCATGTGGCTTGTTGTTTTACTTTTGCAAAAGATGGTCCATCTAACGGTGATCTACTTCCCCACATCTAAAGTAATTTCGAGAATTGGGAAGTACCATACAAAATATCTCTTTCCATACTGCTAGCTTAATTTCTTGTCATAATGTATTTGTTTTTCTTATTTTTATCGAATCGGAACTTTATTCTTATAATTATCTCATTTGTTAAAGTTTCTTTTTTCATTATCTTGTTTCACTCAAATTTGCTTAGAATAATTTACTTCCTGCTCCTCTTTTCTAGTTCTGTCAACTAAAGTTGATGATTCATTTATGTCAAAAGGCGTTAAAGCAAATCTCAATTAATATTTGAGGCCTCTCAAAACCTGCTCAATGCTACTATAACGAGGAACATTTTTTTGATGGGGATATGAACTTCATCGCATGTTGCATGTTTGTTTTGGATTCCTATATCAAGTTAAAAAACTTGTCTTGTTGGGCCAAAATTGTTGATGGGAGAATAAACTAGTCTTTGGACCCTTTCGCAAAATCATCTTATTCAATCAATGATAAAGATATCATCCCAAACTTCTCACGATGCTAAATTGCCACAATCTGTGGGCTTGTCCTTCTAACACAAAATTTGTCAGCGTAACTTTTTTTGTTGGGACAAATTATATAACCTAAAGTTTTTCTTATTTTCAATGACCTATCTTTAGCAACAACTGGCTTACTTGCTTGTTTGAATATTGGTGATTCAAAAAATATCCTCAAATAATAATCTACAACCGACAAACTTAGACCTTAGCATACTTGAAGATAATTTTTCTTTGGATCTTATTTTATCAATCATAGAAATTAAATTCACAATATTATACATCTCTTTGTATTTAACTTCGTCAATTATTCTATTTTAATGAGTTAGAGCTATAAATGACATAGTAATATTACTGTATAGTTCAATTGGTAAGTTATATTAATATTTGATGAGTTATAAATATTATAGGAAGAGAGAAGGATAAGGTTGAGCCAAAATAGTATTAGGTTCAGCTTTTATTTTATGTTTACTTTTGTTAATGTAAGAAAAGTCTATATTGAGGTTAGTTGTCTGTTAATAGCTTTATATTTTGATTTTTCTATTGTTGCTCTATAATAAAAATTTTGAAAATGAAAATTTGAAAGCTTCCACTTATGATTGAAGGATTTAATGTCTTATATGAATATTCTGCATTTAAATGAATTCTAAATCTTAATGTGAAGTGATTTATGATTTTTCTCTATTGCGTCCTGCATGAACATTTAGGAGTGCGGTCGACTTGGGGCATGACATTACGAAAGAACAAATTTCAAGGTTATAGAAGGAAAACCATTATGAGGAATATTCAATAATTTTGGTGTGATACTAAATCTCTAATAAAGGAACTTTTATTACATCCAGTGAACGTACGCTCCTCTACGTTCGGTTTTAGACCAAAACAGCGCAATACCGAGTTTTTTGAAAAAACTCGGTACAACTCGGTACTCGGTACTCGGTATTGCGCTTTTTTTGCCTAGATCCGAACGTAGAGGAGCGTACGTTCACTGGATAAAATAAAAGTTCCTAATAAAGGGTGCAATGTATTCTTAGGTCTAATTTTTTTAAATATCTAAAATTCCATTGGACTTTAATGTGTATTTTTGTAGGCAATTTCTTTATAGTGAGCATATTTATAATATCACTACTATTAAGAAGTCAGATGCATTTCACATATTTGCCTATTTAAGTAAGTGAGATGCCATTTTCCAATAGTATAAATTTTATGACTTACCAAGTATATTTAAGAATTCAATATCATTTTAGCTGTGGTATATTTATACATTTGTTATAGGATTGATAGAGGTTGAGGATAGCATGTATATAATAATGCTAAGTATATTTTCAATGCTTATGATACTTATAAAAAATAAAGCATGTGAAAAAGCATGTCATGTGGTATAAGTGTCAAGACCCGGCCCGGTTAGCTCGCAAGTACGAGGCGGGAACAGAGGTCGGACGTAAAAGATAAAAGAAACTTAACATAACATCAATTGAAACATCAACAATAAAGAAAGAGCCACTACAATTTCTCCAAAAACTAACCTTTTCTTTTTCTTTTCTTTCATTCAAAAATCACCAAATCAAGGGATTTAACATTAAAAGTACAAAAGTACACAAAAAGAGGATCTACAAGTATAATCTTTCTCTTGCATTCTAGTTCTAATTCTCCTATACAAAACATCAAAATACAAAAGAACCTGCCGCCCGTCGTCTCCCTACGACGGTAAGTACGCGGAGGTTGCTCAGCCATTACCCCTTTCTAGTTCCTCCTGAAAAGTATCCCCACAACGAGGGTGAGTCTTATACTCAATAGGTGAGAATGGAAATTCAAATAAACTTTAACATTAAGATAGAGAACTATAGCATGCTTGGGAAATTTTAATAAAAGAATCATCAATCATAAAAAGTTGTACTCAAAGAAGAACATACCTTCACCTCAACTTTCAAAATGCATAATCCTTCCATAACCTTTCCTTTCATCCTTTAGAGAACATCATGCCTCAAGTAGTAATTTCAATTGTATATAACATGTATGAAACATTCATAAATAGTTTAATATATTTATAACTATACACCCGTCTCAGGAGTATCACTTGTACTGATCAGGTACACATAAATTGGCCATTTCCTTTTCCATTGGTTCATAGGAACCATCCTTTTCCATAGCTCATAAGAGCTTCCTTTTCCATGGCTCATAAGAGCCTCCTTTTCCATGTGATACTCCCGCGTCAACATGCACATACATATATTATTTATATAACCATAGGGTATGCTTGATGTAATTCATTCTTAGACTACTCACATGTGTATTTCCTTAAAGAAATGCATGCTTATGTACTTTTGCATGTAAGAGAAATGACATGTAAAACATAATTAGAGAATGAGCATGAAATCCATAGGTTGCACATTTGCATAAAGAGAACTTTGCATTCGTATCAAATATCCATAAGCTTACAAGGGAATATAAAACATAAAAGTCTCACAATAAACATAAAGGAACTTGTCATTTCAATGTAATTTGCAATTGAAAGAAAATTTGTTTAAAATTCATTTGAATATTCATTCCACCTACCTCAAACCGTGCCCCCCCCTTCGTTTGTCTGAACGAGTCCTTTCCTTCCACAGTTAAAATCTAAAAGAGCATACAACAATGCATAAGTAAATGTTTTTCCCTCACAATTTCCTAAATCCTTAAACGAAAGTAAAAGCATAAATCAACCTAATGTCTTGTTTAAGTTTCAATTCAAACCTCACCCACAATTCATGATATCTCTCACCTCCATTCATTCTCAATTAGCGTTTATTTAAAACCATGGATCTTAAATAAGCAAACATTCTTCCTACAATTAAATATTAATTTAAACATTAATGACTTTCTTGGATTAAGGGAATCTACAATTAAGAAAACTTGTAAATAATTCTCTAGAATCTTTCTAAAAGCCTTTTTGGAATCGTAGGGATCAAAATTCCTTAATTAGGGAGAAACCCTAAATTCCTAACTCCAAATTTTTCATCGTTCAATTAATATTTTTCAATTAGAAGCTTTCTTAGGTTAATAGGAACCTCTTTTGTGAAGACATTTTCCAAGAAGATAAATTTTAAGCAAAACCCTAATTTCCAAATTCCATATTTTTCATGAAAACAACTCATTCATAGGTTTAAAAACATCCCTTAATCATTCTCTAAACCTTTCTCAAAAGAATCTTAAAGAAAACCTAATTTTTCCCAAAGCCCTAATTCCCTTTCTTTAGAGAAAACTCATGGAAGAAAGGAGAAAACTCATGGAATCCACATACCTTGACCTTCCCTTGGATTTCCCTATGTTTTCCTCCAAGACCGGCCGCCGGAAACCGCCGCCGGAGCCGCCGCCGAAGGTGTCGTCGCCGCTCCTACCCGCGCCTCACGCTCCTTGGTTCCGCTCGGTTTGGTCGTGACAAGCGAATGGGAGAAGAGGGAAGGATTTCGGTTTAGTATAAAGGGAGAAATGGGAAAGTCCAAATGACATAATTACCCTCACTTAAACAATTTCGGCCTTCATAAGGCCTAGGGGTAACCTTGGCATTTCTATCCTTCCGAAAATTATAACTCTCAAACTACTCAAAATACAATACATGTTCTATACATCAAAACGATCAGAATTTTACGCTCTATTTTCTAAAATTATTCCCGTCGAAATCCGACAACCTCGAATTTTTCACTTAAATCTCGTCGCGGCGCTTTGAAAAGCGTGCGAAGCCTAAAACGACGTTTTGCGGGTTTTACAATTCTCCCTCCCTTATAAAAATTTCGTCCTCAAAATTTAAGACAAACTTAATAAATCATACCTTAGTCAAAAAGGTGAGGGTAGCTTTCCCTCATCTCTGATTCTTTCTCCCACGTAGCATCTCTCTCAGTTCCATGCTTCCACATAACTTTAACATAAGGAATCTCTCTGCTACGAAGCTTCTTAACATCATAATCTATGATCTTTTCAGGCTCCTCTACAAAAGTCAGATCTGGTTGGATATCTACAGATTCAGCATTGATCTTCTGAACTTCATCTGAAATGTATTTCCTCAAAGAAGAGATGTGGAATACATTATGTACTCCACTCAAGTGAGATGGCAAAATCAATCTGTAAGCCACACTGCCTACTCTCTCAGAAATTTCAAATGGGCCAACATATTTTGGACTCAGTTTTCCAACTTTGCCAAATCTCTTTACACCCTTCATAGGACTAACCTTGAGGAATACAAACTCTCCAACATCAAACTCAACAAATCTGTGCTTGGCATCATAATACTTCCTCTGTCTGTCCTGTACAGTCTTCAATCTATCGCGAATCAGCCTTATCTTTTCAGTAGCATCATCTACTAAATCAGCTCCAATGATCTTTCTTTCTCCTGTCTCCGCCCAACATAAAGGAGTTCTACACCTCCTTCCATACAAAGCTTCATAGGGTGCCATACCTATACTTGCTTGGAAGCTATTGTTATAGGCAAATTCAATCAAGGGAATGTGTGTCTCCCATTTGCCACCAAAGTCAAGTACACACAATCTGAGTAAATCCTCTAAAGTCTGAATAGTCCTCTCTGATTGACCATCTGTTTGAGGGTGAAATGCCGTACTGAAAGTGAGTCTGGTGCCCATTGCCTCCTGAACTTTCCTCCACAATCTAGAGGTGAATCTCCCATCTCTATCTGATACTATCGATCTAGGTACACCATGAAGTCTAACAATCTCATTAACATAAACACTTGCCAACTTCTCAACAGCATCAGATTGCTTGATAGGCAAGAAGTGTGCTGACTTGGTCAATCTATCAATGATCACCCATAGAGCATCATGACCAGTTCTGGACCTAGGCAATCCAACCACAAAATCCATAGCTATGTCTTCCCATTTCCATTCTGGTATGGGTAAAGGCTGCAATAAACCTCCTGGCTTTTGATGTTCTACCTTAACCATCTGACAAACTGTACACTTAGCCACAAATTCTGCTACACTTCTTTTCATCCCTGGCCACCAAAAGTATTCCTTCAAATCTTGATACATCTTGTTACTACCTGGATGAATGGTATAACTTGAATAGTGTGCTTCCTGAAGAATGTCCTTCCTCAAATCTCCAACATCAGGGATGCAAATTCTGCCTCTATACCGTAGTAACTCCTCTTCATCAAACTCAAACTCCTCTACGTGACCAACCTTCACCAAATTCAAGACTTTCTCAAATTCTGCATCTTGAGGCAATGATTCCCTTATCCTATTCTTCAAGGTGGACTGAATGATCATCTGATTCAAAGCAACAAACTCTGCATCATTGGACTGAACTACAGAAATCTCTAACTTCTCCAAGTCTCTAATCAATTCAAGCTGTTGTGTAATCATCCAACTGGCACTGGAAGTCTTCCTGCTTAAAGCATCTGCTACAACATTTGCCTTGCCTGGATGATATTGGATATCCAAGTCATAGTCCTTGATAAGCTCCAACCACCTCCTCTGCCTCAAATTCAACTCTTTCTGAGTGAAGATGTATTTTAAACTTTGATGATCAGTAAATACTTCACACTTCACTCCATATAAGTAATGTCTCCATATCTTCAGGGCAAAGACCACTGCCGCTAACTCCAAATCATGGGTTGGGTAGTTTCTTTCGTGGTTCTTCAGTTGCCTTGAAGCATAGGCAATGACCCTTCCGTTTTGCATCAAAACACAACCCAACCCTTTGTGAGAGGCATCACTAAAAAGCTGAAAACCATCCGTCCCTGACGGAATGGTAAGTACTGGAGCAGTCACCAAACATTGCTTCAATCTTTGAAAAGCCTCTTCGCATTGATCTGTCCATACAAACTTCACTGCCTTTTGAGTCAATCTCGATAAGGGCATAGCTATACGGGAAAACCCCTCGACAAATCTTCTATAATAGCCTGCTAAACCCAAAAAGCTTCTGATCTCCGTCACAGTAGTGGGTCGTGGCCAATCTGCTATAGCTTGCACCTTGTGCTGATCCACAGAGATCTCTCCATTGCTAATCACATGACCCAAAAAGTGTACACTCTTCAACCAAAACTCACATTTGGAGAACTTAGCATACAATTCATTTCCCTTCAATGCATTTAACACCATTCTCAAGTGATTTGCATGAATCTCTTCATTTGGGGAGTACACTAGAATGTCATCAATGAACACTATAACAAAAAGATCCATAAAGGGTTTGAAGATCCTGTTCATAAGATCCATGAACACTGCAGGGGCATTTGTAAGTCCAAAGGGCATCACCACAAATTCATAATGCCCATATCTAGTGTTGAATGCTGTCTTTGCTATGTCCTCTTCTCTGATCTTAAGCTGATAGTATCCTGATCTCAAATCTATCTTAGAGAACACAGAGGCACCCCAAGGCGAAGTGCTAGGTCTGATAAATCCTTTACTAAGTAACTCCTCCAACTGATCTTTTAGTTCCTTCAGCTCTTTTATGGCCATCCTATAAGGTGCTTTAGCAATAGGATCCGCTCCACTAACTAGCTCAATGGTGAAATCAACCTCCCTGCTTGGAGGCAAGCCAGGTAAATCATCAGCAAACACTTCTGGATACTCTTGCACAACAGGTATTTCCTCTATCCTCCTCTCTTCTTTCTTCTCTTCCTTAACATAGGCTAGAAAACCTTCATTACCCTTCCTCAATAGTTTGTAGGCCACCAATGAAGAGACTATCATGGAAGTTATGCCTCTTTCCCCTACAAATTTGAATTCTTTCTCCCCTGGCGTACAGAATTTGAGTTCTTTCTTGTTACAGTCTATGGTCACAAAGTGACAAGACAACCAATCCATCCCCAAGATCATATCAAACTCCGTTAAAGGCAATAACATAAGATCTGCGCCCAAATTTCTGTCACCTACAATCATCTCCACATGACACCCCTTGTTGGTTTCCAACTGACTCCCATTAGGCATCAAAACTGATAATGGTTTGGGCATACATGAAGAAGACAAACCAACAGACTTAACAAACCCCTCCGAAATAAATGAACATGATGCTCCCGTATCAAACAACACCTTAACAGGCTTGTTACAAACAAGGATTGTTCCTAAATATCATGCATGTAACATAACATAAAGCTTATTTTACTTAAACAGTATAAAGGGATTCATTGACATTAAATAAAGTCCATACCTGTGATAACATCAGGAGAGTCTTTTGCTTCAAGTTGTGATATTCCATAAACTCTTGGTTGAACCGGGGGACGAGCTTGGCCTTGTGATGGGGTAGATCCAGTAGACTCTACAGTTCTTGGCCTGCCAGCTGTCCTCTGGGGAAAAGTGTTTCCTGTTCTGGCCGCTGGGGTAGACTTCTGTCCCAAGGTAGGGCAAAACTTGGCCATGTGCCCTGGCTGATGGCACCAAAAACAGGTATTGGTGCCAGAAAGGCACTCTCCCCTATGAGCCCTTCCACATTTATTGCACATAGCAGATGGAGTACTGCTCTCTGAAGTGTTGGGCTTGGGCTTCTTCCAATTTGACCTTCCAGAATGAAAAGATTGTGCAGGCCTTGATTTATCTTCATACTTCCTCTTCTGGAAGTCTCTCTTCCTCTGAACACTCTGATAATCAAGCTCAACCTTCCGTGCTTTATCAACTAATTTAGAGTAATCTTCAATCTCCAAAGGAACCAATGGCTGTCTAATACTATCCCTCAAGCCACAAAGGAAACGGTGGCATTTCTCTTCTGCATTAGGAATCAGATGAGAGGCATACCTAGATAGCATTGTGAATTCAGTCTCATACTCTGCAACAGTCTTATCTCCCTGTACCAATCTATTAAATTTATCTTGCATTGCTCTCCTAGCAGTCATTGGCACATACCAATCTCTAAACACTTTGACAAATTCCACCCATGAGATTTGACTGCTAGATCTCCCAGTAAAAGTTTCTTCCAATTGTCTTCTCCACCATCTGTTTGCCTCCCCCTTGAAGGCATAAGTAGCTAAGGCTACCCTCCTATCCTGAGGGCATAGCATCCCCTCCAAAATCTTCTCAACTTCCATTAACCAGTCCTCTGCTTCTATAGCTCCACCTCCCACAAATGGTGGTGGCTTCATGTCCTGGAATAACTTTAAATACTTGTCAATTGGAGCACTTCCACTACTTCCAGCTTGAGTCTGTGTACTCTTTATCATCCCCGTCATAGCCGCCATCATTTGGGTAAAAGAGTCCAAAGTAGCATTAATGCTACTGCCTTGAGGCTCTACTACAGATGGTAATTCCCTCCTGACTTCCCCTGTGTTGCCATCAGTGGCATCTAGTTCTGCTTCCTCAGCCCTGAGACATAAAGCAACATAGCAATCTAAGTAAATAAATACACAAGCACCTTACACCTATTCTAACCTATAAGATCTTCCTATCGGCTCTTTTATGAAAATCAATATCCTCAAATCCTTGCTCTGATACCACTCTTGTCAAGACCCGGCCCGGTTAGCTCGCAAGTACGAGGCGGGAACAGAGGTCGGACGTAAAAGATAAAAGAAACTTAACATAACATCAATTGAAACATCAACAATAAAGAAAGAGCCACTACAATTTCTCCAAAAACTAACCTTTTCTTTTTCTTTTCTTTCATTCAAAAATCACCAAATCAAGGGATTTAACATTAAAAGTACAAAAGTACACAAAAAGAGGATCTACAAGTATAATCTTTCTCTTGCATTCTAGTTCTAATTCTCCTATACAAAACATCAAAATACAAAAGAACCTGCCGCCCGTCGTCTCCCTACGACGGTAAGTACGCGGAGGTTGCTCAGCCATTACCCCTTTCTAGTTCCTCCTGAAAAGTATCCCCACAACGAGGGTGAGTCTTATACTCAATAGGTGAGAATGGAAATTCAAATAAACTTTAACATTAAGATAGAGAACTATAGCATGCTTGGGAAATTTTAATAAAAGAATCATCAATCATAAAAAGTTGTACTCAAAGAAGAACATACCTTCACCTCAACTTTCAAAATGCATAATCCTTCCATAACCTTTCCTTTCATCCTTTAGAGAACATCATGCCTCAAGTAGTAATTTCAATTGTATATAACATGTATGAAACATTCATAAATAGTTTAATATATTTATAACTATACACCCGTCTCAGGAGTATCACTTGTACTGATCAGGTACACATAAATTGGCCATTTCCTTTTCCATTGGTTCATAGGAACCATCCTTTTCCATAGCTCATAAGAGCTTCCTTTTCCATGGCTCATAAGAGCCTCCTTTTCCATGTGATACTCCCGCGTCAACATGCACATACATATATTATTTATATAACCATAGGGTATGCTTGATGTAATTCATTCTTAGACTACTCACATGTGTATTTCCTTAAAGAAATGCATGCTTATGTACTTTTGCATGTAAGAGAAATGACATGTAAAACATAATTAGAGAATGAGCATGAAATCCATAGGTTGCACATTTGCATAAAGAGAACTTTGCATTCGTATCAAATATCCATAAGCTTACAAGGGAATATAAAACATAAAAGTCTCACAATAAACATAAAGGAACTTGTCATTTCAATGTAATTTGCAATTGAAAGAAAATTTGTTTAAAATTCATTTGAATATTCATTCCACCTACCTCAAACTGTGCCCCCCCCTTCGTTTGTCTGAACGAGTCCTTTCCTTCCACAGTTAAAATCTAAAAGAGCATACAACAATGCATAAGTAAATGTTTTTCCCTCACAATTTCCTAAATCCTTAAACGAAAGTAAAAGCATAAATCAACCTAATGTCTTGTTTAAGTTTCAATTCAAACCTCACCCACAATTTATGATATCTCTCACCTCCATTCATTCTCAATTAGCGTTTATTTAAAACCATGGATCTTAAATAAGCAAACATTCTTCCTACAATTAAATATTAATTTAAACATTAATGACTTTCTTGGATTAAGGGAATCTACAATTAAGAAAACTTGTAAATAATTCTCTAGAATCTTTCTAAAAGCCTTTTTGGAATCGTAGGGATCAAAATTCCTTAATTAGGGAGAAACCCTAAATTCCTAACTCCAAATTTTTCATCGTTCAATTAATATTTTTCAATTAGAAGCTTTCTTAGGTTAATAGGAACCTCTTTTGTGAAGACATTTTCCAAGAAGATAAATTTTAAGCAAAACCCTAATTTCCAAATTCCATATTTTTCATGAAAACAACTCATTCATAGGTTTAAAAACATCCCTTAATCATTCTCTAAACCTTTCTCAAAAGAATCTTAAAGAAAACCTAATTTTTCCCAAAGCCCTAATTCCCTTTCTTTAGAGAAAACTCATGGAAGAAAGGAGAAAACTCATGGAATCCACATACCTTGACCTTCCCTTGGATTTCCCTATGTTTTCCTCCAAGACCGGCCGCCGGAAACCGCCGCCGGAGCCGCCACCGAAGGTGTCGTCGCCGCTCCTACCCGCGCCTCACGCTCCTTGGTTCCGCTCGGTTTGGTCGTGACAAGCGAATGGGAGAAGAGGGAAGGATTTCGGTTTAGTATAAAGGGAGAAATGGGAAAGTCCAAATGACATAATTACCCTCACTTAAACAATTTCGGCCTTCATAAGGCCTAGGGGTAACCTTGGCATTTCTATCCTTCCGAAAATTATAACTCTCAAACTACTCAAAATACAATACATGTTCTATACATCAAAACGATCAGAATTTTACGCTCTATTTTCTAAAATTATTCCCGTCGAAATCCGACAACCTCGAATTTTTCACTTAAATCTCGTCGCGGCGCTTTGAAAAGCGTGCGAAGCCTAAAACGACGTTTTGCGGGTTTTACAATAAGTTTATAGGTTATGATGACATACATAGGGAGATGCAAAAAGTTCTTTAAGATGAGCCTTAACATGGGCAAAAAGGAGTTCCCAAACTTGATAGCTGTCATGTTGGAATTGTCCAAACTTTGTTTGGGGGCTGTTGATAACCGTTATGTTGGAGCATACCCAATTCTTATCAATGGAAATAATGGGTCAGTCGACTGGGTGACAAACGTATGATATAAATATGTTAAAGCTTATATAGACATTATATGCTTCTAAGATTATACAAAGTAAGAATGAGAATAAAAAAATAAAAGTAAATAATTTGATACTAGTACTTGCCAAGATAGTTATGATTGGACACAAGATCATTATATTTCATCTCAGCATTTATAATTATTATTTATTTTTGTGTTAATTATTTGTTTAATTACTAATGTTTCTCGAAACAATTTGAATTCATGCCAGGTAGGTCTACTATGGAAGCTATACATTTATTGAGGTTTGATGGAGAAATATAGAGAATAAGGAGGATCTACTTATGATATTTATTGATGTAGAGAAAGAATATGATAAAGTTTCAAGAGAAGTGCTATGGAGAGTTCTTGAAAAGAAATGAGTTAATAATGCTTATATTCAAATCATTAAAGATATGTATGCAGGAGCTATTACTTGTGTTCAAACACAAGGTGGTTTGACCTATATTTTCCTATTTCGGTTGGATTACATCAAGGATGAGCCTTAAGCCCATTTCTTTTTTACTTTAGTCATGGATGTTCTCACTAGACATTTGCAAGAGGATGTACCTTGGTGTATGCTTTTTGCTGATGATATTCTTCTTGTTAATACGACTAGAGAGGGAGTTGAAGATAAACTTGAATTATGGAGGTCAACCTTAGAGTCTAAAGGTTTTCGCTTGAGTAGATCTAAAACTGAATATATGGAGTGTAATTTTAGCAGCAATAGACCTAGTGAGGGGATTGTGACTTTGGGCGATTAAGTCATTAATAAGAGTACATGTTTTAGACTATGTTGCACCGATACGGATACGGCGATACGGATACGACACGATACGGATACGGGACACGCCAATTCTTAAAAATACAGGATACGGATACGGCGCGGATACGGCATTATAATATATAAATAATACATAAAAATTAATAAAGTAATCAAAGTGTAATATTTGAAATGACAAAAAAATTGAAATAAAAGTAAGCATTAAGTATTGAAATGTCTAGTACAACAACAAAAACATTAAAATAAAAATGTTGAATATCTTGGAATAACATTAAAATAAAATAATGAGGAGAAACTCTTTCTGTGGAGAAACTCTTTGAGGATCCTCTTGAAGCCATTCTTTAGTTGAATATCTTCAAATAACATTAAAATAAAATAATGAAAAAATGTTGAAATTACAAAACAACAAATTGTGAATTCATAATAAAAAAATGTTGAAATTTACCTTGGATTTAGTGAGTGAGCCAAGCAATGTAAAGGTGTATTACTTTTTCTCCACCTATCTTCTAGAATAACATAGATTACATCTCAAAAGCTTGAGTCTTCATGAAGTGTCTTCCTCTCATGTCTATATATAATTTCTTTTACTTTGGCTAGCATTGAATCCCACATCTCATAAATGAGATGTAAACAAGACTTATCCGTATCAGCTACTCTCAACATTTCATAAATTGGGTCTGTGAAATTTATGATGTATTCAATCTCATCCCACCATAAATCATCTAAAAGCTTCTCTTTTACATACCTAGCCTTTCCAACATCATCTTCCCTATAACATGTCCATTTGTCACTGATCACCATAGCTTGAAGAGCATTTTTTATTTTTTTGAATCTTCTCAACATCACTATTACTGAGGCAAACCGAGTTTCAGCAACTGCAAGCATCTTTAAATTAGAGAAATCATTGAGCATAGAGAGTCTCATGGAGTGATTCATAATAAAATTTCTAATTACAATTGCATCTCCAGCAATCACTGTGATCCAATGACATTCATTATAGGTGATTTCATTTGCCTCGGTATTCTTAGCTGCACAAATATTCTTCAAAGCAAGATTAAGCGTATGCACAACACATGGTGTCCAGAAAATATGAGGATATGCTTGCTCTACAAGTAGACCTGCAGCTCTACAAACAGGTGCATTATCAGTAATGACCTGAATGATGTTTGAAGGCCCCACCATCATGATAACTTCTTTGATTAAATTAGAAATGAAGAACTTATCCTTGTACTGTCCTTCACAGTTTACAGCTTTGATAAACATAGGATAGCTCTCTGTTACAGCCATGAAGTTGATAAGTGGTCTTCTTTGTGGATCTGTCCACCCATCACAAACCAAAGTAACTCCTTTTTCCTTCCAAACTCCTCTAGTAGGCTCAAGCAACTTCTCAATATTGTCTCTCTCTCTTTGCAACAACTTCGTTCTAATGACATTATATCCTGATGGCACGTATCCTGCAAGATTGTTATTGCATGCATATGTAAAGGCATTTTTGTAATGTGGATTCCTTGCTAGGTTAAAAGGAAGTCCAGCTGAGTAAAACATTCTAGCTATTTCCCCGTCTAGTTGTTCTCTCATTTGTAAATTAAATGCTTTCTCCAAAGCACTATCTACAACATGTTTTCTTTTTTTTGGTTCGAATCCCTCCATTCGAAAAGGTCCTTTGTTTACAGTACTGTCATCACATCTAATTGAAGAAGATGATGAATGATAGGAAGCATGAGTGCTTGAAAGTGGAATATGTTTTGGAAGCTCTTTTTTACTCATTTGCTCAGCATCACTGATTTTTCTTTGTAATTCAGCCATTTGTGATGAGCTTATCTTCGGGCAAACTTTGATTCCATGACCACTAATCTTCAACAAATGAGCTTTCACTCTATAATATGATCCTTTGTATGATGCATTACAAAAATTGCATTTGAATGCAATATTGCCTCCCCCTTCTGATGTTTTACCTATTTTTGTAACATAACCCCATAAAGGTTTGTTATCTTCAATATTAATTTCTGATGGACCATCATTAGAACCAATTCCTGCTCCACTAGAACTCATTATCCTACAAAGGATCTATACAAATTAAAACATATGAATTTGAAACATGAAAAAATTTAAGTGAAAGTGTAGATATATTGCGACTCTGCCGGGGGTCCAAGGGGGCGCTGCCCCCTGGTGGGGCAAAATTTTTTTGTAAGAGTAATTTTGAAGTGCTGTTTATTTTTAAAGTTGTTTTTATGGAAAGATACCGAGCGATACTGAGCATATTTTAGCTTCTCGGTGCCGCTTGGTACTGAGTTCCAATACCGCTCGGTACCGAGTAGTACCGAGCAATACCGAGTTCCAATACCGAGCAGTACCGAGTTCCAATACCGAGCAGTACCGAGTTCCAATACCGAGCAGTACCGAGTAGTACCGAGCAATACCGAGTTCCAATACCGAGCAGTACCGAGTTCCAATACCGAGCAGTACCGAGTAGTACCGATCAATACCGAGTTCCAATACCGAGCAGTACCGAGTTCCAATACTGCTCGGTACCGAGTACCGAGCAACACCGAGTTCCAATAAAGTTCGGTACCAAGTTTCGATACCGAGCCTATGATTAAGAAAACGAAGAACGATGAAGAAAACGAACCTACACTGCTCACGTCGCCTTCACTGTTCGCGTTGTCGAGCCGCTTCGTCGACGAAGGATGATCCTATCGACTTTAATGCTCGCGTCGTTAAGCCTCTTTGTCGACAAAGGATGATCTTCTTTGCTTCTATGCTCGCGTCATTGAGCCGCTCCTTCAACTATAACGAAGAAGATGAACACGTGGGTGACTGGGTGGAAACGAAAAACCTAGCTTTTTGAAATGTTGCTCCGTGTTTTGAGCGGAAACGGTGGAAAGTCGAAAAGAAAAGGGTAAATCGTGGCTCCGTGTTTTTTTTAATAGGACACGCGTATCCGATACGCGTGTCCAGTCAAATTTAAATAATATTTTAATCGGACACGGCAAGGCCGTATCCGACACGTATCCGTGCCGTATCGGAGGCGAATCCGTATCCGACACGTATCCGATACAGCACGCCTCGTAAATAGGAGTATCCGTGCAACATAGGTTTTAGATATCTTTAATCTATTGTTCAGAGTGATGGTGAAAAAGAAGATAGGGATATTATCAGCATAATTCAAGTTGGATGGTTGAAGTGGAGGAATGCATCAGGCTTGTTGTGCGATAAGAAAGCCACCCCCCCCCCCCCCCCCCCTCTCAAACTTAAGGGAAAATTCTATAAGATGGTGGTGAGACCTGCAATGCTTTATGGTGCCGAATGTTGGCCATTAAAAGAGAAGCATAATACTAAGTTAAGTGTTGCAGAGATGAGGATGCTTAGGTGGATCAGTGGCTTTACCCTTAGAGATAGGATACAAAATGAGCATATATATGAAAAGGTTGGAGTAGCTCTAATGGAAGATAAGGTTTGAGAGAGTCATCTTAGATGGTTTGGTCACGTTAAACTGAGGCCTTCTGATGACCCGGTTAGGAAAGTTGAGGTATTAGATTTGACTTATGTTAAGAAAGGTAGATGTATACCTAAAAGACTTGGTTATAAAATATTAGAAATGATCTTTCTTTATTAGATTTAAATGAGAATTTCACTTTTAACAGGATACAATGGCAAAAAAGGATTCATGTAGCCGACCCCGCGTAGTGGGTCAAAGGCTTGATGTTGTTGTTGTATTTAAGTATGTCTTGATTTAAGGATTTTTATACTAAGCTAGTTATATCTATGATTATTAATGCATATGTTAGTACAAAAAACCATTATGCATATTTTTCTCTTTTATTGTATTTTAAACTTTATATTAGTATTTTTATCCCATTGAGCTTTTAGCTTGTCAAATATTACTGTAGTTGTTTCAATAGTTGGGCCTTAGTAAGGTCTTCATCTTAGAGATTTGTGATAGGTACCACTTGAATATTCCAAGTGATTCCTATCGGATCTTCGCCAAAACACAAATATTCCACTGTTTTCAATAGAAAACAGCCACCAAACAGTGGAAAAACTGAGAGAATAGGGAGAAAACGTTGGGAAAACAATAGCAAACAATTGTATTCCACTAGCAGACGATCAAAACCAAAGCAAGATACAATGTTCTTCAATTCGAGAGGAAGAACAACTCTCCCACAATCTCCGGCAACGCCAAGAGCCCAAGCAAGAAAACCTAGAACACAAAACTCCTTTCAAAATCAAGATGAAACCCTAATCCCCTCATAACTCCCTATTAATACAATCTAATTCAAATTAAAAGCAAAAGGACTTCTCTACCCTTCCTTCTCCCTCCAAAAACACTTAAACCATGTTTGAAATGCAAGTGGACCCCACCCCAACCCCAAATCTCCCTTCCGCCTATTCACTGTGCCGCTTCCGCCTGAAGTAAACCCGGACCGGCTGGGCCGGTCCAGGTTGAGCTGGTCCAGGCTGGACCGGCATAACAATTTGATGGAATGTTTGGATATATCATAAAAGAAAAACATAAATGATAGAAATTAAAGAAATCTTATGCCTACAAATTATCTAGAAGTTTATTAAAAGTTATATATTCTATTTTGATAATTTCAATTATGAACACTTCCGTATTAATAATTATGATGAATCAATTTGAAGATTGTGAAATGTAGTGTATATTTTGTAATAATTTAAATAGACTAAATTTCTACTCTATTATGATTAGCGAAATTCAGGATAAGTATAGATGAGAAATGTGTCTGATTGAATTATTCGCCTGTGCTACTTCTCATCTTTGATTGAGGGATGTTAAAATGAGTGATGTGGCATAAGATACCAATGCAAGAAGAAGTGAAACATTAAATAAATCTCAAAGTAAAAAAGAAAACTGATAATGTTTAAGGAGTTGTGTAAAGACGATGAAGTCTATTAAATTGAATTTATATTTTATATGTTTGGTGATTGTTGTGTAAGATTATGTATTTATAATTTTAAATTTGTGGTTCTTAGTATACTTTGAAAATGTGAATATGTTTTGTGAAAGGGTTTATTTGAATAAAAGAATTAGATAAACATTAGCCATGCAAGATTGCCTGGCCAAAGAAAAATGGAGCAATAATTACTTGGGTGGTTTCCGCACTCTCTCTCCTACTTAAATTTATGGTCAGCCCACCTCTCCTTTTTCCTCTCTTTGTATGTTTTAAATTGGTAGCTTTAAATGCTATTTGTATTGGCTAAAATGGGAAGTGAAGGGTTGTTGTTTTGCTAAAGTTATTTTAATTACAAGGAAGAGGAGGCTTAGTGGGCGGCTTCATCATTAAAGAAGTTTGATGATTTCTTCAAACCATGCTACTTTGTGAGTGGTAAGGTCTCATATCTCTATAACCCTACTTATTTATTTTCTTAGAACTCTTCTACAATCCTACCTTCATACTCCCATATCAAATACCCATTTATTACAACAACAACAAAATCATCAAGATTTTATCCCACTGCATAGGGTTGGCTACATGAATCCTTTTTCTCCATTGTGTTATGTTAAGAGTCAAATTCTCATTTACATTTAATAAAATAGTCATTCTAATATTTTCTAGCTAAGTATTATTATGTCTACTTCTGTCTTTCTTAGTTAGGCCAAATTCAATACATCTACACTTCTAACTGGGTCACCGGAAGGCCAATGTTTTGTGTCCAAATCATCTAAGACGACTCTCTCTAATCTAATCTGCCACTAGAGCTACTTCAATCTTTTCATGTATATTTTGCATTGTCTCTAAGAGTGAAGCCACTCATCCACCTCAGCATCCTCATCTCTACAACACTTAACTTTATGCTTTTCTTTTAATGGCCAATATTTTGTGCCATAAAGTATTGTGGGTTTCACCACCATCTTATAGAATTTTCTCTTAAGTTTGAGGGGTACTTTTTTATAACACAACATGCCCGATGCATTCCTCCACTTCAACCATCCAACTTAGAATTCTACTAATAATATCCTCATCTATTTCACCATCAGTTTGAACAATAGATGCAATATATCTAAAGTGTCTACTCTTATTAATGACTTGATCGCCCAAAGTCACAATCCCTCTCACTAGATCTATTACTACTAAAACCGCACTCTATGTATTTGATTTTAGTATCTTCAAACAAAAATCTTTAGACTCTAAGGTTGACATCAATAATTCAAGCTTTCCTTCAACTCCCTCTCTAGCCTTATCAACAGAAGAATATCATTAGTAAAAAGCATACACTAGTGACATCCTCTTGTAAATGTCTAGTAAGAACATCCATAACTAAAGCAAAAAGATATAGGCTTAAAGCTGATCCTTGATGTAATCCAACTGAAATAGGAAAATACTTGGTCAAACCACCTTGTGTTTGAACACTAGTAATAGCTCATACGTACATATTTTTAATGAGTTGAATCTAAGTATTATTAACTTCTATCTTTTATAGAACTCTCCTAAGCACTTCTCTTGGAACTTTATCATATGCTTTCTTTAAATCAATAAATATTATATGTAGATCCTCTTTATTCTCTATATATTTCTGCATCAACCTATCAATAAATGTACAGCTTTCATAGTAGACCTATCCAACATATATCCAAATTGATTATGAGAAACATTATTATCACATCGTAATCTGTGCTCAATAACTCTCCCATAGTTTTAAAGCATGACACTTTAGCTTAATTCCTCTATAATTCATACACTCTTGTACATCATCTTTATAAAAAATCCATCCAAAAGGCCTAAAGGAGCACTTGATCAATACTAGACTTAATCTGACCCAATTTTATTGTAGGCACCATTTGGCCATCCTAAACCCTTGGAATTTTATGAAACCTTCAAATTTAAACTAGACACACTCCATTTCCATTTCTAAGAGTTTTAAAGGCCAGGAGTTTCCATGTTTTGAAACATTAAAATCCTAAATCACATATTGGGAATTTTAGCCAGAACCTCCTTTCCACTACTAATCCAATTTTCCGTACTTAGAAATCCAATTTTCATTACATGGAAATCCAGTTTTTCAATCTTGAATCTAAATGAAGTCGAGTCATAAGAACTACCTTAAAACTAAACCTATAGGCAACTTCTAATGGAAGTCGTAAGACCTATCCAAACAAAACCTACGGGCTACTTCTAATAGAAGTAGTAAGACCCAATTCTTAAAAATTCGTCATACTTTTAATAGAAGCAGTAAGGCTCACTTCTTAAACAAATTGGGCTACTTCTAAATTAAAGTAAGACCCACTTTTTAAACAAATCAAGTTATTTCTAATAAAAGTAGTAGTACCACATGCTAGGAAAACTTTTAAGTAAAGCTGTAAACCTAAAATTACATGTTACTTCTAAATGTAGAAATGGTAAGACCTACCCCAATAACTAGGCCACTTCCAATGGAAGCCATAAGACCTACTATACAGAAAACTACTAAGGGAAGTCATAAGACCTATCCAAATAAAATTAACAGACAACATCTAAGGGAAGTTGTAAGACCTATTCAAACTAAATTAACAGGCAACTTTTAAGGGAAGTTGTAAGAATTATCCAAACAAAATTAACGGGCAACTTTCAAGGGAAGCTATAAGCCCCGTTTTAAATCGAAACCCACAAGAAACTTCCAAGGGAAGCCGTAAACCCCATTTTAAAAAAAACCTCTGGACAACTTCTAAATGAAGCCGTAAGCCTCGTCCTAAACTAAACTAACAGACAACTTCTAAATGAAGTCTTAAGCCACGAATTAAATCAAAGCTTGGGCAACTTTTAAACGAAGCCATAAGCCCTTAATCAATTCAAATAGCTGACCAACTTCTAAACCTTGAACTAAATCCAATCAACTGTGTAGCTTCTAAATGAAGTCGTAAGCCCCAAACTAAATCAATTATTGGGTATTCTAATAGATGTAAACTCCAAATCATAATAAAACTAAAATATAAATTTATCCACATCAATTTACTTGGGATTTTTGAGAAGAGGCAATCCATGAATGCTAATAGGATTCTTTAAACACTACAATCAATGATTGCTATTGTTGCTAAACTGAAACTTACGGTATTCTCGGGACGACAGAACTATAGGATATTGATCGGGTTTACCTTCATCCCCACAAACGAGACTAAAATATTTAAAACTTTTCATCCTTAATCGAGAGTTTTCTCTTACAAAGTAAGAGGGGTAATTAACTATGAGGGCTTGCGCTCATAGGAAGTAAGGACCAAGATCTAACTAAACCCTGATGCAATCTTCAGGGGAAATCTGGTTAACTAAAATATGCCTTAAGGAGAATGAAATCCAAAGTCTGCAAATCATGATTCATGCCGAAGCGCCATTTTTCTTGAGCAAACAATCATGTGATACGAAGATGATTTTTTTATGATGTTTTGTGTATGATAATTTGTTTGTAATTATGATTCAAATATATAAGTTTTGTTGTTAGTCAGAATGATCATAATGATTTGTATCAGTTCTTTTGGGTTATAAACATTATAATCTTTGTAAATGAAAGATAATGATTCTTCTATTTGCTCTGTATTTTTTAATGCTTATAGGAGATCTGTGTATGTAATTGGAAATGAGGAACGGATGTTGATACTATATTTAGGGGAGCAAATATTATAGAAGTTATGAATGCACGTATATTAGACGATTAAAATTATATTCTTCTCAACTATCTGCACCAATTTGGAGTGATCTACTATAGTATAAGTGTTACATTGGGTTGGAGTGTAACAAGATTTATCACAAGGCCCAACTCCATCTCAAGAAACATCCCACCATTTTCACTTCTGATCAATCTCTCCTCTTGTTGTCAATCTTGTACTGTTGTCCCTTTAATATGGGTAAAAGGGGACAAGACTTGTAACTTCATGTTACTTTTAGTGGAAGTTCATCTAGGATAGGCAGCGTGGTTTTTGATTTCTAGGTTTTCATTAAAAAAAAAAAATCATCTCTTGATGTTCGTGTTTTTGCAAATTCTATATCCAAGACAACCATAACGCTCATCACACTTCTATTCCGCAGGATTGTAACCAGCACACAATAATTGTATATTGAAGGAATAGTGTGGTTCACCTGATTGTATTGTTTTTTAGTATATTAATTTGATCTTGTTTGGTAAAACTGTTTTCTTCTTATGATTGATGAAATAGTGAATTTTTCTGCATATTAAAAAAACGAAAACGCATTCATTTACTTAAACAAGTTGATGCTTCAAGTTCTAAAATTCACTTATATTAAATGAGTAGATACTTGGCCATGAAAATTCTTCATCAACGGTTAGAAGGAAATTGTTTCGGGAGAATACTGATTTGATATTTTTGCCTATCTTTGTATATATTTTTTATACATACAATGCGACTTCTCTCTTTCTTTCATCCTCTTAAATGCCTTCTGCTCTCATAAGTGACGATCTAGGTCGTTAGCAAGAACCCAATGAATTTTTCTAGTTGTACTTTTTTGAACCTTGATATCTTGGGTCTGTTGTTTAGAGTGTACTCATTTTAGATATCTTGGGTCTATTGTTCGGAGTGATGGTGAAATAGATGGGGATATTGTTAGTAGAATTCAAGTTGTATGGTTGAAGTGGAGGAATGCTTTGGATTTGTTGTGTGATAGAAAAGTACCACTCAAACATAAGGGAAATTTTTATTAGATGGTGGTGAGGCCTGCAATGCTTTATGGCGCAAAATGTTGGCCAATGAAAAGAGATATATAAGATTAAAGAGAGCCACCTTAGATGGTTTGGTCATGTAAAATGGCGGCCTTCCGATGATCCTGTTAGGAGAGTAGATGTATTGGATTTGGCCTATGTTAAGAAAGGTAGAGGTAGACATAAAAAGACTTGGTTAGAAAATATTAGAAATTACATTTCTTTATTAGATTTAAATGAGAATTTGACTCAGAACAGGACACAATGGAGAAAATAGATTCATATAGTCGACCACACGTGGTGGGATAAATGCTTGATGTTGTTTTTGTACTTTCCTGAACCCGAAGTAACGTATCTATTGGTCTCACTGATGCTGCTGTGTGCTTTTCGTCTTTGCATGATGAGGTTTCAAGTCTTGCAGGTCTGCAACTGTATTGGAGCAGTTCAATCTACAGAATTTTGTGGCTTCACTTAAGGAGACTTCATCAAATAATCTTGAGGACATGTCGTTACCTATGACCATAGCAAGGAATATCATTGAGTTCCTCTCTCTGGGCTGTGGTTCAGAGCTCTTGATTAGTCCGGAGTCTTCTTTACTTTTTGAAATTTACAATGACAAAAAGGGGAGCCGTGGCAAAGCAGTTTTTCTTCACAAGGCAAGTTATATCTTACATGAATTCCAATTAACTTATAAGTTTTCTTAGAATTTTATGCTGATTTTCATATTTTTAGTTGATAATCTGAGTTGCATTCAGGTTCACGCAATAATTGAAGCTAATGCTCTATATGTGATTTTTAGGCTGGTTAAATTAAAGTGATTCCTGAGGAGTGAGATAAAAAATTATCAGGGCTTTAAGATAATGGATTTTTCATTCTCAGTTTTAATAAAAATAAAATGAATGACAGCTGAGTTAAGTAGGCAAAATCAACAATGTTAAGATGGTTGTGTAAACCATAGGACGAAGTCCCAAATGATTTAATTAGGGAGACCTTCAGATTTTATTGATTGAAGATGAGATTGTAGGAATGACTTTGGTGGCTTGAGCATCAATGGGTTGAACGTTCAGCAATAAGGCAGGGAGAAAAGAATTTGTGCAAATAAAAAAGGTCCAACCAAAATTGACTTGGGTTGAATTTGAGGAAAAAGTTCCACATGAATTATAGTTTAACGCATGTAGGACCAAATAAAAATAAATAAAGAAAAGATTCAAATTTGAACCCACATACTTTGAATAAGGCTACTGATGATAATGAGGGATAGGAGCTCCACAGTATTGCATGATGTTAAGGGCTGCTTCTGTTATCAATTTAATTGGCAGGATGTAAGTTGCTTAAGCTTCAGTTTAATTGATCTCAATTCGGTTGGATCTAAGTTATCTGTGGGCCGTGCCTGACCCTACTAACAAGTTGGGCTAGCTGGAACAAGAGAACATGATGACAAAACCTGCAAGTATAAAAAGGAGATGGAGAGCTTAATGGAGATCGTCTAATTTCTGTGAACAATAGTAATGACATGAAGTCCAATCCTTTTAACCCCTTATTTATACGATTAAAAAGGTTTCACCTAAAAAAAGAAAATAATACATGATTTTATAAGTACAATTGAGTATTGACACGGAAATGAGGGTACATATGCAGCCATCTACCTCTAACGTAACTTGGCTTGTCATTGTTGACCTCTTTATAAGTGCTATGATCAATACGAGTAAGGGTGAAGGAAAGACGACCAACAAACATCAAGTTGCACGTTGTGAGTATCTAAGTGCCTTTACCGTAATTGAAACTACTTAAATATTGTTCACTTGCAAAACGGACTGCATCGACATGTTCAGGACTCGAAGTTACGAAAGAAGCACCGCTTGCATAAAAACCAGCTCGATCAAGCGACAAAAGTGATTGTTGGAGGGTGCAATGCAGTGCAAACATACCCAAATAACGATCGATCATGAAACATACTTTGTTCGTGTTTGAAACATCACAAATTCCTAAGGAGACCTCTCACACACAAGTCGAGCGAAGAAGGTCAAAGACAATGATCTCAGGCATGATGTTCTGTGTTTTCATGAACATCTCTTGTTCACAAAACAGATTTTTCCATTGCATCTGATGCATTAAAAATGCATAGAAATGACTAATATTATCCGGGGTGGCCCGAGAGTTGAAGAGACAGAAATTATTGGCGGGCAATTCGATATCACGTAAATATTGATACACGTAAAATGAATAATCCAACAGTTCAATTTAATTAATGTCTCTATTTTATTTTATTATATTTTATATAAATTTAATATTAAAAAATCAAAATATAAAAAAAAATCTTATGTCTCTAGAAAAATTGGCTGCTTGCGCCTTGGCCCCAGATAAAATTATACTCATATCCTATGCTAGCTCCTTGATCCTGTCCATATCTCGGCACTAACCAATTCCCCATTTCTCTTACCCATTCATTTTCGCACATCTAGCTCTCCTCCACCCGAAACTTCCTCACGTGATTGCAAGTTCTGTCCCGCACTCATCTCCTATTCCTCCCCCATTGGTGAAACCCAAGCTCCACATCATCCCCCTTTGTGTGCAACAGATGGAACCCAACTCTTCTTGCCTTTTCTCTCCCCATTCAAATACAACTCAATTGCTACCTCTCCTTTATCCTCCTCTATAGGGCTGTTTGGTAACAAGTATGATTTAACTTTAGTAGGATTTACTGAATATTGTAAATCCGGATTTAGCAAATCCTAGATATGTTAATTCTTAAAATTGTTTGGCAAGATAGTTGTTAAATCCTATTAAATCCTGTGAAATTGTTTGACAACATAATCCAGGTTTTAAGCGGTTAGTTTATTTAAAAATTAATTTTAATGCGTTCTGAATTTAATTTTTGTGCTAAGTACAAATTACTTATTAATTTCAATTTTAATTACTGTTAATAAATTATAATGATAAATAATATCATTAGAAGCTAGCTTAATTATCAACTAATTAAATAATTATTTAGTTAATAATTATACTACGAATGATCAAATTACTTATTTTGATGATAATTTAATTAGTATTAGATATCTAATTATATTGATAATTCTTCAATTAATTAATTAATTAATTTTTGAAATAACTAATTATTTAACTAATTTTTTGAAGGTATTTTCATCTCCTCTCTTTTTGCACAATTACAAATCTTTCTCTTGTTGAACCAGAGTTGAAAGCAGTGATATTCAATGATGATGATATTGAAGGCTAAAAACAAACCTCTAAAGCTAATCCTTGTAGTTGAAGCTTAAATGCTTGATGTTGTAGTAAGTGATTATTTACTTATATTTTTGTGGTTGTACTAGATATTTTGTTCTAAATATTTTATATTATAAGCTAGACAAGTTATCATGTCATTCATTTATTATTGTTTGTCATTTTTAATATGATACTACATTAATATATATACACTATATAAAAAAATGTATTATCGTGTCCGCGCCGTACCTGTGTCCTATATTTAAAAAAAAAAATTATGTCCCGTGTCTGTGCCATGTCGTGTCCGTGTCGCCGTGTCCGTGCATCATAGATCATTAGTCACTTTAGTATTCTACTAATCATTAATTATTTAATTGTTATTTACGCTGTTAATTATAAATTATTAATATTTTTTAATTAATTATATATTAATTAAGTGTTCTATTACTAACTATTTTTTCAATTATAATTTATATGGTTAATTCTCCATTTAATTATTTATAGTTCAAATTATATTAATTATTTATTAGATTAATTTCTAACTAAGAAACTAGGAATTAATTTAATTTTTGCTCAATATCTTAGGAGGCGTCTAGGGTTTTCTTTTCCTCTTCTCTATTTCCTCGTCGTTGTTAAATGACATTGCTTCGCGTGAGGTAGAGTTTTGCATGAGCCACTTCTTCGACTCCTTCATTACAATGAGTTGCTCATTCAGCTCTTTCGACGACGTTATTCTTATTAGATCGGAAGTATTATTCGGAGCTCGCTCATTGTGAAGGTAACTTCCTTTCTCTCTTTCGTGCGCTACTTCAGCTGAATTCTGTAAATCCGCTGAATTCTACGATTTAGTAAATTTGGGATTAAGTGCAAAAAGAGTGAAATGGAGGATTTATCGAGTGCTCAAATCCCATTTGGCGAGATTTAGCATAAATCTTGCTCATTTCCTGCTTAAATCCTGTTCAATCCTGTTGCGAAATAACCCGTGCGAAAATCTCCAGCTCCCAAGCCTCTCAACCAGCCAAACTCCACTAACAATGACTTCTAGCCCTTTCCTCCACCTACCTAATTGCCTAGTCCCTAATCAGCCTAGGCCCTCTTTATGATCTTCCCTTCACAACAAGCCCTCATTTCAATACCCATTCCCCACTCTCTCTGCCAAGCAGCATTCCCCTCAGTGCTTATTCACAGCAGCTTAGTATTAGTTGTCTGCTCCTTACTCTTCCCTCTCTAACTTCTCCAATCGAACATCAGCTCCCTAAATAGCTGCATGTGAACACCACTCAACCATCCTCCAACTCACGTGAGTATACTGGCCCATCCCCTCCTGTCCAGTAGCCACATCAACCACCTCTACTACTACTACACTACTCCACTCACGACCATACTCCACCCAACACCAACTTTAGCTACTCCCAAACACCAACTATTCCCACCTTCCCCTTCTCATGAAGCCAAATCACCTAAATTCCTACTTCATCACATGCCTCCAACAATCCAACTCCTCTCTAAGGGCGTAATTAGCTTTACTTTTGTGGGTTGGCAAACTTATTATATAAAAACTAAATATAATATATATATATATATAATTCAAGCAAAGTTTTGTATTTCATTAAAATTTATAAATTAAAAAATAATTACAAGTTTTGTATTCTATTTTGCGTTTTTTGATAATGTTGCATAATGACTTCATTGAGAACATACTCAAATATTTTCTTCATAATGTATGATAATAGACAATCACTGAGCCATCCATCATCCATTTTACTATACAATTGATGCTTGATAATCTTCATTATATAAAATGTTCTCTTTACTGTAGCAATAATAAATGACAAAGTCAGTGATAAAACAATAAGCCTTTAAATAAAGGGATACATGATATTCTTTTTAGTCTTTATAATCTGTTTTGTAAGAGCAACAATACTAATCAAAGATGTGAACTGGTCGCTTGTACACATATCAGTAATGTAAATAGATAGTTGATGTTCAAGTGACATAAGATCACTGTGAAAAAAAATTGTTGGCATAACTCTACAAGATGAATCAATTTTTTCTTATCATAAGAGGAGAATGAATTACTTGGATTTTGACATGTCACACAAAAAAGCAAATTAGTATTAGCTTTTAAGAAGCGATTATTCAATTTTTGAAGTTGTATATCAACAATAGTATAAAATAAATCAACCCAATAGTGATGAAAGTTTACCATTTCTTCAACTCTCCATACTAATTGACGATGAACTTTAAATATAAGTTCATATTTGGAGTTTCAATTTCAAAAACATTACAAAACATGATACTTCTTTTGGAAAAGGCTCTCATGAATTTCTTTCATTATCTGCAATCGTTATTGGACACTTGTACCAATTTCTTTGCATTCATGATATATTGATCTTTTTTATATTAGGTTCTTGATAATTCATTTATAATCCCTAAAATATCATTCATTAAATACAGTGTCAAGACAAAGTCAAAAAATCTCATAGCATTTATTAAATCCTTCACCAACAAATGAGTCTCCACTATCTTGGCATGTGATAATTTGCTCTTGAGGCTTAACTAAGTAAAAATTAGACAAAATACAACATCTTTTTGTACATTTTGTATTATAAACAGTCAGGATATTCTTCTAACTATTTTGAGTTAAATGTAAGTGCAACATTTACCATTATTGTTTAAGAGAAATGATGATTTTTTAGTTGATGCGGTCCCTTCAACAAATAAGCTTTTCGAACTTTATCTCTCTCATTTACATCGTAACTCCAGATAGATGGTCGAAGCCCATAGTTAGTAGAGAGATTGTTAATATCAATCTTGACACATTCTTTACTATAAAAAAATTGATCTATTTATAAAATGCTAGATGGTTACCTTGTAAGTTATCTAAACTAACATAACAACAAAAACATAAAAATAATAATCAATACATGCATTTAATATGATCTTAGCAAAATATGATGGTTCAGTTGAAACAAAGGGGCAACTCATGATTCACGGTGGTTAAATTAGTCTTTAGTAATTTTGCACTGGATTAAGAAATATCCTTTTGAAAAGTTTGGATTTATTTTCAGTTGTAATTATACCCAAATGCACTACAGGAGAATCCCATTTGCTGGGAATTAGTTTAAATGTAATTTCCACCATCTCTACTATATTACGGCCATGACTAAAGCCTATATTTTTCCAAATAACTAAATTCTAATGAATCATAGGGTGTTATCGATAGTGCAAAAAACTCTTAGTTAGCTAAGATTGATTTGACTTTGTTCTTTAGCCAAAATGTACTCTACGTCTATAAGGTACCTTTGTACAAAACAACCCATAACTGCCTACAAGCATTATTCGATCATGTTAGGTTGACTACCTCTTCTGACTAAGTAAACTAAGAACCACGATGACCTGGAACAACGAAACCATGAGAAATCTTGATTGGTTTCATCATCATTCTCTTCTCCATCCTCATTAAGTGTAAGTTGATGAATTTTTAATATTAAATATTTAATCTAATCCTAAATAATGTTGCTATTAGACGATGGATACTAAGTGTCTATCTAACGACTAGCTTTAATGGAAAGTCTTCTCTTGTTATTGAGAGTGACAATTATTATAAAGACTTGCGCCTTTATAAAATTAGTACTCAAATCTTGAAGTTCTCGTGTACAAGGGAGAAATATCTAGATAGTGTCTTATCTCAATCTAATATGTCTTCCAAGAAGTTCTCCTAGAACTTTATTTGTTAAAACTCTCTCATAATATACGCGTAGAAGTCGAGGGCCCCAAAGCTCAAATTTTTTGGATCCCATACCCCCCCACAAGTTCCCTAGGTGATTCCTTATGGGTGAGTTCTCATGGGGGAGTGCTTTGTGCGAGTCTATGAAGGAGAGTCTCTCAGGGCGAGCTGCGTGTATCTTAGATGAGTGTGCCTATGAGCTGGGGACGATCATAATTGATGAGCCATGACTATGGGCTTCATAGGTGTGTACCTTCTATAGCTTGGGCGAGGTTATTCATGGAAAATGGATGTCTTTAGTTTTGCATATTTGTTGGAATAGATGAGTTCTTATAAGGCGAGTGCCTTATTAAGCGAAGGTTTGTCAAAGTGAGTTCTTTGATCGAACTTGCTTGAAATACGTGCATCCTCAATTGAGATATCTAGGGCAAAGCTCCTAAAATGCCAAAAAAATTTTCGGAGTGGTTGCTCGCTAGTCCTTGCCTTGCTCTGGTAAATTATTCTCAAGGCAAGGCTAGTTTTAGGTGAGTGGTTTTTTTGGGTTGAGCTCCTCGGAGGTGAACTCATTTTATGCTTGTAATTTATCTATATAGGCATGTATGAACAAACATTTAATTCCCTGATTTACTTACTCATTTGAAGAGCATCTTGTGAAAATTCCAAGGGAATTAAGGAGAGTATTTAATTTCCCAAACAAATGATAAAGAGAAAATAAATAGAGTTTTATTGCACTTCTTTTACTATTGCCTCTAGAAGGGAGCCTTTGTCTAAGATTCTTATAATGATGTTAATTTGATTTCTATATTTCCCTTGGCTATAATTAGAGGCTTGGGGCGATGATATGGCCATACTTCCTCCTCTTCTTTGCTTTAGCTTAGATTTTCTTGCTCATTCAAGAGATAGTTGAGTCAAGTCTTGCGAAATATGCGAATTTTGACAACTCAGAAAGGCCCTCCTTTGTAACACAAAGCAATGGGGGCAGAGGGACAGAAGTCTAGCTTGGTGACTAAGAAGTAAAAGAAGAAGGTGGTTGTGGCTAAGCTGTGTTAAGTAGAAGGTGTCGGCTTCTCCTTATTCAAATTTCCTACCTTTTGTAGAAAGGCATGCTAGGTTGTTCTTGATGCTAAAGTGAGCTAGCCAGGTCCCCGCCACAATAATTACCATGCCAGAGATGGTGATCCTTGCTCAGAAGGAAGTTAGCCTTGTTCATTCTCAGGTGGAGCTGCCATATAGACATGATCTATAACTAACGAGGTTGGGCTACCATGAGGGACAAGTGGAGGTAAGAAGTCTTCCTTTTTTATATTTTTGAGAAGTTTATGTATGAGGACCTTGTGTAGCCAATCTCCAGCAAACATAGGATCCACATGACAATGAGCGAGTTTTTTGATCATCCACCTAGCAAATTCGAGGTGCTAGCTCTTACTCAGTGGACGTCCTGCTTATATACTATGACTTAGGATCAACAAGATTGGTTGCTCGAGGTTTCCCTTAGCATTTTTAATAAGGAATTACCTCTTGTGACCCTTCACTTCATGCAACGGATGGATCAAGTGGTGTAGGATACTGTCAGCCAGCAATAATGACTATCCTTAAGAGCCTTTTCTATAGTGAAGACAGCCTAGCTTGTGGAGGCCAAGCACACAAAGGAGCGAGTACAGCATCCGCTCACTTAGGAACTTCCTACTGCTTCTCTTTTACTTACTTTAGTGATTCACAAGCCTACTCCTCTACCTAGTCACTAGGATGTTGAGATCCCTGTACCTATGCCATTTCCATTAGAGGCTCTGTCAGGGTGAGTCCAAGCTTTATTGGAGGATCTCGCATGCATTAGGGTCGAGTTTGAGGAATGGGAGTGGAGAATAGAGACCTTGGAGAAGGCTAGTTCCTCTACTTTGAGTGATGAGGTTGCTGCACTGCGTAGGGAGTTGTCGGACTTGAAGGTTGAGGTATTGGTGACTCACAGGCTGTTGGAATCATCACAGTCAAGCCAATTTTTTGCTGGAGGTCAATTCATTTTTATGTCACTTGGTGGAGGGGATGCGGTGTCTTCCAAGCTCCCTCATGTATCACCTGTTTCTAGGAGTGAGTAATATAAACTAGTTTAATATAATAAGATATAAAAAGATTAGTGCAAAAGCAATAAAAGTTTTTGTGTTATATATATTTGTCATTTATGTTTGTAGCTTATACTTTTTGTCATCTATTTGTATTGAATTTCTATTTATTTTTCTTGTGGGAATTCTTTTTTTTTTTTTTTTTGTTTGAGAGGGCTCTTCATTGGTTGCATGGAAGCAACTTTCCGTTAGGAGAATGAGCTATGCTTGAGCGAATCTTTTCATGATGATGAGAGAAATAGGAGATATCTTGCTAATTAATATTCGATATGACCCATTCTTCAAAATTTAAGCAACTTCTCTTCTAATTACCCTAGCCCTTTGACCGAGTACTTATTTCTTCTTTTCTTTTACGACATTCTATCTCTGCTAGTTTCTATCTTCTCTTTGCTAGTGCTAGTATTTATGTTAGGCCGACTGAACCAGCTGAATCTGTCCATAGTGGACTGGTTTTTGTTTACAAGCAGCGGGCCCAAGGGGGGCAAAACCATGGAGGGGGGCAGCTAAGTAGTGGAGCCCACAACACAATCAAATATTGCTTTGGGAGAGAACGAATCAATTAAATATTGTTTTGGGAGGGAACAACTCAATTAAATATTACTTTGGGAGGGAAAATTTGAATTAAGGATTGTTTAGGAATTTTGTAATATTCTTTGTATTAATTAGTTTCTCTTGTGAGGGTAGGGTTTCATGTTGAATTTGAAATCCTTGTGTTGATTTTGGTCTCTAGTCTTTAGCTAGAGATTGAGATAGTTGAATCTTCCTCTCGAATTAAAGATTCTTGTATCTTCTGCTATTTTTCTTCTTCTATTAGTGAATTTCAAGTATTTTTCTCTCAGATATCTTACAATTTTATAAAAATCTAATATATTTTCTCTGAATTTCTTTGAAATTCCTGAAATTTCTTTGAAATTCAGCTAACTTCTGCACTTTTGGTGGCTATTTCTTATCAAATTTGTATCAGAGCACGTCGATCTAATGGATATCAATGACCGGAAGGTAGGTTGAAGTCTTGAAGGGAGAAATTAGACAACTCAAATCAGATTTTGAGGAAAAGATTTCAAGAAGACGTACGAATGAATGAAGAGGCGCTGATTTTGTAAGGGAAAGGGAGGATTACGACTGCCGGGGTGTTGATTTTGAAAGGAGGAGAGGAGATTTTGAGGAAGGATTTGAGTTTAAGCGCTGAAGGGAAGAGCATGAAAATTGGGGAGCACCTCCTCTTCGAGGAATTGGGGCGGGGGGGGGGGGGGGGGCTACAGTGAATTCAGGGGAAACGAAGGTGTCCCGAGGGTAAGGAAGTTGAAGATGCCCATCTTTGAGGGTGAGGATGCACATGGGTGTATCTAGAAGGTAGAGCGGTATTTTGCGATCAACAGACTTACGGAGGAGGAGAAATTGATAGCAACTGGATTGTATTTGGAAGGGAAAGGATTGGCTTGGTATCAGTGGAGAGACATGAGGCTATCCATCTAGAGTTCGAGAGAGTTCAAGGACTGCTTACTAGTTAGTTTCTGAACCAGTGGGGGAGGAGACTTTTATGAGCAGATCTTCACCTTGACGTAGGAGGGGAGCATGACAGAGTACCGTGATCGATTTGAGTACCTAACTAGCAAGCTAGATCGGCTTTCTGAGACCATACTAGAGGGGAACTTCATGAAGGGGCTCAAACTAGAGATCAGAGCAGTTGTTAGAGTGATGAGGCCACATGACTTGGGGGAGGCCATGGAGTTGGCACAGTTGATCGAGGACCAAAAGCATCTAGAGAAGGGCGAGACAGTAGCTTGAGGGGGAGGGGGTGGAGGTCATACAGGATGACCACCACTTTTTTAGCTCTCAAAGGAGTTGCACTGGGAGGTTTATGTGAGGTACCAAAGGAGAAGTCTGGAGGAGGGGGATTTGGGGGAAATTTCAAGAAGCTTACTGATGTATACAAAGGGGGGGTCAACACAAGTTGAGTTTTTCTTTTAATTTCTTGCCTTGTGTCTTTTCATCTTCCCCCTCTCCATTTTGTCCTTTGGTTGTTTGCTGGTTTCATGTGGGCTTTGGCTATTTCGGTTGGAGCTTTAGTTGTTGAATTTTTAGTTGGTGCAAGCTCATTAATATCTAGTGGAGGAGTAGCTCATTATGAGCTGATGTTTGGTTATAAAATTAATGTTGGGAGCAAGATTTGGTGGGTGGAGCTTGATCTTTCACATTCTTCTTTATGTGGAGTTGCTGCAGTTTTTTTTTCTCTGGAAATTTTCTCTCACGGGCTGCTGCTCTTCGGGTTTGATGCTGCCTCTTCGGGTGGCTGCCTTCTTTACCGCTCTGGCTCCTCTTTTTGACCGTGAATTAATTCCCTGATTTGCCTCCTGGTTTCCTGTGCTGAAACCGTGGCTTGTGCTGGCTGGTTCCGTGGCTTTATTCATTGGAATTTGATGTGGCTCTTGGGATTTCAGCAGGGAAGTCTTTTGGCTTTTCATGGGGAATTGAAGAGTCTTTTTGGGGCTGTTTTTAGACAGTTTTTGGACAGTTTTTGGGCTGTATTGTGGACAGAATTTGGACAGTTTTTGGGACTGTTTGGTGGCTGTTTGGGGAGGAATTCCAAAAGTTTTTACTGCAGTTTTAGTGCCTTTTGGCCTTCTATTTCTAGTTTTTAATTAATATTGTAATGGCTGTTTAGTTCCCCTCTATTGCCTATATATATGAGATGTTTGGTGGGTGTTAAAAAAGATGATGTGAGTTATTTTTGGAGAGAAAACCTGAGAGGTTTTTGTTTTGGAAATCCTGCAGGCTCTTTCCAATCTTCTTCCCCTCCTCCTATGGGAATCCTGCGGGCTCTTTCCAACCTTCGTCTCGTCTCCTAATCTCTTTCTTCTATCCGCAAGTGCCACCTCACCTGTATCCCTCTTCTCAAAGTAAGCAAGTTTAGGGTGTCATTTTGTTGGTGTCAAAGTTTGTAAGCGTCCAAATTGTAAGTGTCATTTGAGTCAAAAGTTTGTAAGTCGTTTTTATTATATAAAGTTGTGTTTTATAGTATTTGTGTTCTTTTAAGAATTTTATGTCTTTATTTTGTTCTTAGAAAGGTAATGTTTTTGTGATCAAAAATTTGGGTCCCTCTCCCAAATTTTTGATTGCATCAATTTGGTATCAGAGCCAGGTTAGGTAGTCCTAGGTTTTGTTTTAGTTTGTCAAATTTGAGTCTTGTGAGTTTGTCAATGTCAAGTCTTGTTTTGTCAAGTCAAGAAATTGTGAGTCTAGAGTTTTCTTTAGATCGAGTAATTTGAGTCTTGTATTTTTGAGTCAAAAATGGAAAATCCAAAAAATATGGCATCATTTCTGGAAGAATGCGAGCAACATGATCCTAATGTCCCACTCCCGTTGGACAGGTGGATTCCTACTGAAGGTGACTCAACGGATCCACTTCAAGATCGACTCTATAAACTGCAATACAACATGTTCTTATGTGATCAGAAATTCGAAAAATACAAAAGGTATCTACAACAGCAATTTGAAAAAGAACAAGAAGAGATTCTAAAAAGATTTGGCGAAAAACTCGAAGAACTGGATGATCTGTACGCACCGCCTCAAGGAAATCAACAGCAGATAATTCATCAAGAGCCGGATGCTCAGGCTTCGCCTCCTCGGAAGAAAAAAAAAAAAAGCCAACTCATCGGGAGATGAGTTCTTCAAGTAGGGGAGTTTGATGTATACAAAGGGGGGGTCAACACAAGTTGAGTTTTTCTTTTAATTTCTTGCCTTGTGTCTTTACATCTTCCCCCTCTCCATTTTGTCCTTTGGTTGTTTGCTGGTTTCATGTGGGCTTTGGCTGTTTCGGTTGGAGCTTTAGTTGTTGAATTTTTAGTTGGTGCAAGCTCATTAATATCTAGTGGAGGAGTAGCTCATTATGAGCTGATGTTTGGTTATAAAATTAATGTTGGGAGCAAGATTTGGTGGGTGGAGCTTGATCTTTCACATTCTTCTTTATGTGGAGTTGCTGCAGTTTTTTTTTCTCTGGAAATTTTCTCTCACGGGCTGCTGCTCTTCGGGTTTGATGCTGCCTCTTCGGGTGGCTGCCTTCTTTACCGCTCTGGCTCCTCTTTTTGACCGTGAATTAATTCCCTGATTTGCCTCCTGGTTTCCTGTGCTGAAACCGTGGCTTGTGCTGGCTGGTTCCGTGGCTTTATTCATTGGAATTTGATGTGGCTCTTGGGATTTCAGCAGGGAAGTCTTTTGGCTTTTCATGGGGAATTGAAGAGTCTTTTTGGGGCTGTTTTTAGACAGTTTTTGGACAGTTTTTGGGCTGTATTGTGGACAGAATTTGGACAGTTTTTGGGACTGTTTGGTGGCTGTTTGGGGAGGAATTCCAAAAGTTTTTACTACAGTTTTAGTGCCTTTTGGCCTTCTATTTCTAGTTTTTAATTAATATTGTAATGGCTGTTTAGTTCCCCTCTATTGCCTATATATATGAGATGTTTGGTGGGTGTTAAAAAAGATGATGTGAGTTATTTTTGGAGAGAAAACCTGAGAGGTTTTTGTTTTGGAAATCCTGCAGGCTCTTTCCAATCTTCTTCCCCTCCTCCTATGGGAATCCTGCGGGCTCTTTCCAACCTTCGTCTCGTCTCCTAATCTCTTTCTTCTATCCGCAAGTGCCACCTCACCTGTATCCCTCTTCTCAAAGTAAGCAAGTTTAGGGTGTCATTTTGTTGGTGTCAAAGTTTGTAAGCGTCCAAATTGTAAGTGTCATTTGAGTCAAAAGTTTGTAAGTCGTTTTTATTATATAAAGTTGTGTTTTATAGTATTTGTGTTCTTTTAAGAATTTTATGTCTTTATTTTGTTCTTAGAAAGGTAATGTTTTTGTGATCAAAAATTTGGGCCCCTCTCCCAAATTTTTGATTGCATCAATTTGGTATCAGAGCCAGGTTAGGTAGTCCTAGGTTTTGTTTTAGTTTGTCAAATTTGAGTCTTGTGAGTTTGTCAAAGTCAAGTCTTGTTTTGTCAAGTCAAGAAATTGTGAGTCTAGAGTTTTCTTTAGATCGAGTAATTTGAGTCTTGTATTTTTGAGTCAAAAATGGAAAATCCAAAAAATATGGCATCATTTCTGGAAGAATGCGAGCAACATGATCCTAATGTCCCACTCCCGTTGGACAGGTGGATTCCTACTGAAGGTGACTCAACGGATCCACTTCAAGATCGACTCTACAAACTGCAATACAACATGTTCTTATGTGATCAGAAATTCGAAAAATACAAAAGGTATCTACAACAGCAATTTGAAAAAGAACAAGAAGAGATTCTAAAAAGATTTGGCGAAAAACTCGAAGAACTGGATGATCTGTACGCACCGCCTCAAGGAAATCAACAGCAGATAATTCATCAAGAGCCGGATGCTCAGGCTTCGCCTCCTCGGAAGAAAAAAAAAAGCCAACTCATCGGGAGATGAGTTCTTCAAGTAGGGGAGTTTGATGTATACAAAGGGGGGGTCAACACAAGTTGAGTTTTTCTTTTAATTTCTTGCCTTGTGTCTTTACATCTTCCCCCTCTCCATTTTGTCCTTTGGTTGTTTGCTGGTTTCATGTGGGCTTTGGCTGTTTCGGTTGGAGCTTTAGTTGTTGAATTTTTAGTTGGTGCAAGCTCATTAATATCTAGTGGAGGAGTAGCTCATTATGAGCTGATGTTTGGTTATAAAATTAATGTTGGGAGCAAGATTTGGTGGGTGGAGCTTGATCTTTCACATTCTTCTTTATGTGGAGTTGCTGCAGTTTTTTTTCTCTGGAAATTTTCTCTCACGGGCTGCTGCTCTTCGGGTTTGATGCTGCCTCTTCGGGTGGCTGCCTTCTTTACCGCTCTGGCTCCTCTTTTTGACCATGAATTAATTCCCTGATTTGCCTCCTGGTTTCCTGTGCTGAAACCGTGGCTTGTGCTGGCTGGTTCCGTGGCTTTATTCATTGGAATTTGATGTGGCTCTTGGGATTTCAGCAGGGAAGTCTTTTGGCTTTTCATGGGGAATTGAAGAGTCTTTTTGGGGCTGTTTTTAGACAGTTTTTTGACAGTTTTTGGGTTGTATTGTGGACAGAATTTGGACAGTTTTTGGGACTGTTTGGTGGCTGTTTGGGGAGGAATTCCAAAAGTTTTTACTGCAGTTTTAGTGCCTTTTGGCCTTCTATTTCTAGTTTTTAATTAATATTGTAATGGCTGTTTAGTTCCCCTCTATTGCCTATATATATGAGATGTTTGGTGGGTGTTAAAAAAGATGATGTGAGTTATTTTTGGAGAGAAAACCTGAGAGGTTTTTGTTTTGGAAATCCTGCAGGCTCTTTCCAATCTTCTTCCCCTCCTCCTATGGGAATCCTGCGGGCTCTTTCCAACCTTCGTCTCGTCTCCTAATCTCTTTCTTCTATCCGCAAGTGCCACCTCACCTGTATCCCTTTTCTCAAAGTAAGCAAGTTTAGGGTATCATTTTGTTGGTGTCAAAGTTTGTAAGCGTCCAAATTGTAAGTGTCATTTGAGTCAAAAGTTTGTAAGTCGTTTTTATTATATAAAGTTGTGTTTTATAGTATTTGTGTTCTTTTAAGAATTTTATGTCTTTATTTTGTTCTTAGAAAGGTAATGTTTTTGTGATCAAAAATTTGGGTCCCTCTCCCAAATTTTTGATCAAAAATTTAGTCGTCAAATTTTAGGTTGTCAAATTTGTTTTAGTCGTCAAGTAGTAGTTTGTCAAAGTTTTGTTTGTCAAATCATTTGTCAAGTCAAGTCAAGTTGTGAGTCTTGTGAGTCTTGTCTTAAGTTTTTAGGTTGAGTCTTTTGAGTCTTTCTTTGAGTCCTTTTCTTTTTTTGAGTCTGTCAAAAAAAAAATGAAAAAAGACAAAAAGACAGAAGAAAGCAAGCAAGAAGATTCTGAAGATCATGGTTCGATGAACAGATGGATTCCGTCAGAATCAACAAATCCCTTGGAATACGAGCTATACAAACTACAGTCATGGATGCATTTGTGTACAGAAAGGTATATGAAGAAGAAGCAACTCTTACAAGATCAGTTTATGCAAGAACGAGAATAAATTTTAAAAAGGTATGAAGAAAAAATTCAAGAACTTAATACACCATCTTCTCCTTCTCAAAAGAAAACAAAAGCCAACTCATCGGGAGATGAGTTCTTCAAGTAGGGGAGTTTGATGTAGGCAAAGGGGGGGGGGGGGGTCAACACAATTCTATGGAGCCTTGGCTGATTTCGGTTTTGAGTTTAGTTGTTGAATTTTTAGTTGGTGCAAGCTCATTAATATCTAGTAGAAGTGTAGCTCATTATGAGCTGATGTTTAGCTCTAAATTCATTATGAGGTGCAAGCTTTTAGGTGAGTGGAACTTGTCTCTTCCTTTTCTTCTTTGCCTCTTGAGCTGCTGCATTACTTTTCCTTCAATTATGCTGGAACCGTGGCCTTCATTGCTGTGACGTTTGGGATTTTATGAGCTGAAACCAGTGGCATTAAAGCCCTGTTGCTGTGTGCTGAAATCAGTAGCCTTAATTCCCTATCCTATGTATGCCGTGGCCTCCTTGGTTGAGATGTGATGCTTGGGGTTTGCTGTAACAGTGGCCTCCTTGGTTGTGATGAGGCGTTTGGGGTTTGCTGAATCCCGTGGCCTCCTCCTTGGTTGTACCGTGAACACCTGGGCTTTGCTGTGCTGGAATCAGTGGCATTAAAAGCTAAGGTGCTGTTTGGATTTTCCATGCTGAAACCGTGACTTTTTGCTTTGCTGTTTGGAATTCCTGTGCAGGAATTTTAAGGCTTTTTTTATGGGAATATGAACAGTTTTTTGGGCTGTATTGGGACTGTTTCTGGACAGGTTTTTGGAACAGTTTTTGAACAAAATTTGAAGGTTTTAATGGGCTGTTTTGGGACAGATTTCTATACAGAAATCTGGACTGTTTGTATTCCTTCTTTGGTGCCTATAAATAGAGTTGTTTTGTGGCTTTTTAAAAAAAAGTTATGTGAGTTATTTTTGGAATAGAAACCTGCGGGTTTATTGTTTGGAAAAGCTTGCGAGCTTTGTCCATTCTCTCTTCCTCCTCCTTCGGAAATCCTGCGGGCTCTTTCCAACCTTCGTCTCGACTTCTAATTTCTTTCTTCTATCCGCAAGTGCCACTCCATCAGTATCCTTCTTCTCTTGGAAAGCAACTTTAGGTGTTTTGTAAGAGTCTTGTAAGTGTCATTTGAGTCATTTGTAAGAGTCAATTGAGTCGTTTGTAAGTGTCCAAGTTGTAATAGTTTTTATATATTGAAGTAAAGTTGTTGTTTTTAGTTTATTTGTCTATTCTATGTCTTTATTTTGTTCTTAGAAAGGTAATGTTTTTGTGATCAAAAATTTGGGTCCCTCTCCCAAATTTTTGATTGCATCACTTACTGAGGAGTTATAGGAGAAGCGGGCAAGTGGGTTGTGCTTTAGATGTGATGAGAAGTACACACTTGGGCATAGCTGATGTAGGCAAGGGGCTGTAAGGACCAAACTCTTCAGGTTCTCACCGTCTGTGATGACGAGGAAGCTGAAGAGGGAGGTCAAAGCGGGCTAGTGGAGGAGGAAGAGGAGAAGTTGTATTTAAATGTGGCGGAGGTCTCCCTAAAATTAGTGGTTGGATTCACCCCGAACACACCATGAAAGTGAAGGGAGAAATAGCTGACAGAGAGGTGTTGGTGTTGATTGACAGTGGGGTAACTCATAATTTCATCTCAAATCAGATTGTAGATATATTAGGGGTGAAATTAGTGGATACAGGTGGCTATGGGGTGATGATGGGCACGGGGAAGGTGGAGATGGGTAGAGTAGTATGTAGGCGAGTGGTGCTGATCATCATTCATAGGATCCAGGTGAGGGAGGATTTTCTTCCTTTGGAGTTGGGGAGTACTAATGTCATCCTGGGAATAAAGTGGCTACAGACCTTGGGGGATACCAAGGTCAATTAAGGAGCACTAAGGATGGAGCTTGTAGTAGGGGAAGGAGGATGGTTATTCAAGGGGATGTTGGGCTGCCTAAAGCTGGGGTATCTCTCAAATCCCTGACCAGGACCATACAGGAGGTGGGAGGAGGATTTTCGGTGGAGTTGCAGCGCTTGGAAGGAGTCAAACTGGGGGATGAGGGAGACATTCCTACTATAGTTTAGCCACTCATACAATAGTACAGTGAGGTTTTTCAACCTCCCCAGGGTTTACCTCCGTAGAGAGAGCTCGAGCATGCCATTACCTTGAAGAAGGGAGTGTCATCGATCAGTGTCCGATCCGACCGTACCGATACCCGCAAATTTAGAAGGATGAGATTGAGAAGCTGATCTGTGAGATGTTAGAGGCGGGGATCATCATGCCTAGTGTGAGTCCTTTCTCTAGTTCTGTTTTACTAGTCAAGAAGAAGGATGGGAGCTGGAGGTTTTGTGTGGATTACAGAGCCTTGAACAAGGAGACAGTGCCAAATAAGTTCCTTATTCCTGTGATTGATGAGTTACTAGATGGGCTGTACGGAGCAGTGATGTTTACTAAGCTAGACTTGAAGTCCACCAAATCAGAATGGAAGGGGCAGATGTGCGAAAGACAACTTTCGAAACACGAGGGGCACTATGAGTTGTTAGTAATGCCGTTTGGGCTTAGTAAACATCACTGCTCCGTACTTGGGGCATGTTTGTCTTGGTTTTCTTTAATGACATTCTGGTATATATCAAGACTGGTGAGGAGCACTTGAGGGTTGTTTTAGGAGTTCTATAGGAACATCAGCTGATGGCCAGCCTGAAGAAGTGCAGTTTTGCGCATGCTAGCCTTGAGTACTTGGGGCATGTGGTATCTCTGGAAGGAGTGGCGACTGATCAAACCAATATTGTAGCAATGTAGCATTGGCCTCTGACTAAGAACTTGAGGGAGTTGAGGGATACAGTACCATAGCTGGGTACTACTGGAGATTGGTGAGGAGATATAGTACCATAGCTTTGCCCTTGACCTATTAACTGAAGAAGGATGGGTTCTTATGGGGAGAGGCAGCGACTTAGGCTTTTGAATGACTGAATAACGTCATGACTATAGTTCCAATTTTAGCTCTCCCGAATTTCAGCCAGATGTTTACAGTGGAGACCGATGATGTTGCTTTCTTCTCTTGACTGAGTGCTTTTTAGTAGCTTTAGTTGTTGGAAGGCTACCTCATACTCCTTGCTCTATAGGAAGTACTTAGCTTTTCAAGGATTTTGAAGAAGGGCGACCACTTGCCCAATTTGAAGATGAAGTGATTGAGTTTGACGCCTTGCCCAATGTGTTGTTGCAAGTCTCTTGTGATTTAGGTAATGGCCTTTCCAAGATTAATTTCATTTTGTATAGGTTCATTTTGATTCTTTCTAGGGTGAGGAGAAATTCCAGGAACTTGCCAGATTCTGTATTAAAGTGCACTTTAGTGGGCTAAGTCATATATTCTACCTTTTTAAGTGTCGCAAGTGTCTCATTTAGGTTTTGAATGTGTTGCTTATGTGACTTGCTCGTTACCAACATACCATCCAATACATCTTGACGTTTCTCTCTTTCTAGTCTTTGAAGACTCGGTCCATCATGTTCTAGTAAGTTACACCATCACTTTTTATATCGAGCAACATTTACTTTATAGAAGTAGAGGCATTCCCTTGTTATAAATTATGTCTTCTCCTTGTCAATGGGGTGCCTTTTTATTTGGTAGTTGCTAGAATGCGTCAAGAAGTTCAACCATGAATCTAGCCATCGAGTTGATCCTTAGGAGCGGGTATTTATCTTATCCTTTGGGCATGTCGAGTTTAGATTCCTACAATGCACACACACACATCCTCTATTTCCCATTTTCTTGCACTATCACTATGTTGGAGATCTATTCTAGGTACCGAACATTCCCAATGGATTCGATGTCGAGGAGTTTCTAGACTTCTTGCTTTATGAGCTTAGTAAGAATCAATACAACCGTCCTTTTCTATTTGATGGGTCTAGCCTTCTTGACGTTCCGCTTGTGATAGGCGACTTGAACCTTTATCCTTGGCATTTTGGTTGTAGTCCAAGAAAAGGGGTTAATGTCATCTCTGAGAGCTTGGATGAATTTGCCTTAATGTTCTACACTGAAGGAAGAACTTGAGACTTGTTTGCTAAGATGTGTGCTCCTTCGATGATAGTAGGAACTACCTTGGTGATGTGGATTGTGCGAGGAGGAACCGGTTCATTTCCTAGTCTTCTATAGATTATTTTCTTGCATGTTTGCCTGAGTTTGTTAGGACAAATTCTTCCAGCTTTCTTATTTTTCTTGTGTACTCCACTAGGCTTCTTAGCACTCTATATCATTCCAGTGGTCCTTTTGGAATGCATAAAATTTGGAGAGGTTCTTGGCATTGGCGCTTGCTTTCATTAGTTCAAGATGCTTGAAGAACTCCCTGTTCTAAATAACCTCTGCTAACTCAACCATGAATGAATAAGAGATTGATGGTCATATGCTAATGAACGTGGTGCATTCCCTTATCAATGTATGAGCGAGCTAGCGTGGCTTTTTCTCTTTTTGTGGCCTAGGTGATCTGGTGATTTTGAATGGTGTCTCTTGTATAGTGGCGCCTTCTATTAGTCGTGATGACATTGGTTGTGTTGTGCATGTTGTCTTCTCTCCACGTTGTGAGTCCTCAAGCAGCTTTTATCATGCTCATGATGTTGGGTTGGTGTTGCCTTATCGGCAATTCTCTGGAGCGAGCGACTGGCAAATCACGGTGGGTTGTGAAGTTCTAATTCTCCATTAACTGACAAATATTGTTTTTTTTTGTTCTTCATGACATACTTATCTTGTTGTCTCTGGCCATCTATCCATACTCATTGCATCTTAGAGGCCGTTGGATCTAAATTTTTCCATTGGTCACACTTGACCTTACTAAGACATTGGGATAGTTAGAGCGAAAGGATACGATGAGGAAACCTGTGAGTATGGAGAGAATATGAGAGATTGAGTAATCTGTAAATGGTTGTAATGGCATGAGAGATTGAGTAATCTGTAAATGGTTGTCATGGCATGAATTCTAAAAGGTGCTTCTTAACCTCTTATTTATAGGGTTAAGAAGACTTCATGAAATTATGCAGTTAAAAAAATAAAAAAATAATTCATATTTTAATACGTATAGATTAATATGTTGATTAGATTGGAGACCATCTGCCTCTAACATGGCTTGGGATGCCTTTTATAGTACTTTGGGGAAGTCCTTGGGTTGAATTCCTTGGGTATGTTCTTAAAGGCAAGTACCTCATGTGAGTCTATGAAGGCAAGTTCTTTGGACCAGCGGCAAGTCTCCTAGATCAGTGTGGTTGTGAGATGGGGTTGATCATATTTGATAGAGCTAGAGTTTCATAAGTGTTCGCTCTTGTAGCTTGGACGAAGATGCCCCTGGAAGATGAATGGTCTTAGCTTAGGAGAACTGCTAGAAGAGCCAAGTCATCATAAGGCGAGTACCTCTTCGAATAAAGATTTGCCGAGGTGGGTTCTTTGGTATAACATGCTTGGAATACTTGTATCCTAGGTGAGCTCTTATATTGTGAGCTTCATTGTGGCGAGTACTTGTTGCTTCCAAGCCTTGCTTTGGCAGATGTTTCTTAAGGCATGACTCGTTTTGGGCTGGCGCTCTTCTTGGCCAAGCTCCTCGTGAAATGAGCATGTTTGGTACCTGTGAGTTACTCACAATGGCATGCATGAACATTACGATTTTGCATTCTCCGAATTTGTTTTGAGAAAATTGTTGGCAGTTCCTTGGGCATCTAGTATGGTGAATAAATTTAATGATATCTCATCAAAGGATTTAATTAGATAGTTTTTGCTACTTAGCATTTTAGTTTACCCCAACAGTTTGGTGATATGAATTCTTCTAAACTGCCCTTTTTTTAACGAACTTTGTTAGCATCTTCATCACCCTGATGGATGTGATCTGTTAGCATGTAGGTCTCAAAGTAGAAATCACTCTTTTAATTTGTTGCAGGCTACAGGGACCAATTGCTTCTCCAGTTCAGCCTTCATAGTTCTATTTAATTAAATCTATGTTGTTTTCTCAGAGAACTCTTGATGTGCTTCATAATCAATTTGTGTGGAAGCTATATTACCTCAACACCCTTTAAGATTCTGTTATACTGTAACTGTCTTTATTATACAGCATTGTGTCTACTTGCAGCTTCAAAGACATAACTTGATGCTGGAGGCAGCTTGCCCTGGACTTTTTGTGGACAAAAAGGGAACGTATTGGGATGTCCCATTGTCAATGGCTATTGATCTTGCTTCAGTTACATTAGATTCTGGTCTGAATTACCATTTATTGTTACAACACAATAGTGGGCAACCTAAGCACTTTGGTGGTAATGAAAAAAGTGAGGCGCCTATGTCTCTGCTGCCTGGTTTGTGTGCAAAAGTTGCCATTTCTATGAAGAAACATGTAGAGTTTTGGAGAAAGAAGGAAGGAAAGCTTAAATTAGTTCAACCATATGATGTATTTCTTTCAAATCCCCACATCTCTGGAGTTAGTATATTTGGTAAGCCTTTCTTTTTCATTAATACTTTGTGGCATGCTTGATTGAATATGTGAATTTCAATGCTGGGAGTAGTTCATAAACTTCTGCGAGTGAACAAGGTTAGAGTCTGCAGAGCTACATATGAAATCTTTTCATCACGGAATGTAATTTGGTTGTTAGATCTTGATTCCATTTGATTTTCAGCGGGCGGTCAATGTGTACTGTCAAAACCATAAAAATTGTCTCAAAATCTAATCTTTTTAAAATTATTTGGTTGTCTATCTGCTTACTTGCTTGTAGTGATTTAAGTAGAATGGGTCAACTGATAAAGCTATGGGGTTATTATTATTTTGATATAATAAAAGCTACCCTGAGTTTACTTTACTTATAACCTAACGAATGTAAGGATAAAAGATCCCTTATTTATGCTCTATCATAATTTGTTCGGTTAAGTTTCTGATCGTGATTCAGATAGCTTTCATGTAACACTATATTTCCTAATCTTTAAAATGGTTAATATGAAGTCTCTTTACTTTTTTTATTGTTTAATCCACATAGGGTCGAAAGAGGTGAGTATACTTTCATACTTAGATGAAAGTGCTGAGTTCTCTCTAAATACCAACAATATCATATCTAAATCTAGATAAGTTTCTGATTGTTCATATATAATGCCATATCACACTTTCTGAGCCAAACAAGCTATTTTCTTAGAAAATTAGTTTCGTGCCTACAGTGCTATTTTAAAATAATCTCTTATGCAGTTATTTTACGATGATATGTTGGTTCCTTCTGAGCACTAACCCAATTCCTTAACAGCAAAAGATTGATTTATTTGAATTGCTTATCATTTAATATTATGCCATACATTTTTGCTAAGTTTTCAATCAAAATTCTCCTGTTATATTAGCTTTTCATTGTGTATAATGAGAGGAGAGAAGCATAAACTTATAAGCTTTGGGTAGTCCTCCCTATGGTTTGTCGACCATACTTGGTGTTATTGGCATATATTGCCTTTTGTACTGTGATGGCTGAATGCTGCAGCATACCATGCTTTTTGAAATGTGTAACTGCCGGCTATATATGCTTTATGTTTTCCCTATGGAAAAGAATCTGATAGTGAGCTGTATAATTGAGAAAAAACCAAGTGATATTTGTCATATTTTCTTATGGATTGATGTTTGTTATGATGTGTATCACACCTGATGGATGTTCAACTTTTGGGATCATTGATATTATCATACAGTAAATAATTAAAGAAAGAACTACAAGTGGGGGATAATCTCCTTGGTCCAATGTCTTTTCAACCCTCACATATGAGTTGTAGCTTAGTTTACATTGTGAAATTGGTTTATGAAATCGGCAGTGCAAACATACACGTGATAACGTGGAGAAGAGATATGATGTAGATATTATAAAAGGGTGGCGTAGTGCATGAGGCTCTCACTTCTTTTGGAAGGGGTTGATGTACTTTTCCTTAACTTTTTATAGAAGAGTTTATTTCCATGTTTCAACCACCTATGACGTTCCAAGTCACAGTGGGACATCCTAACTATTTCCTTGGGTAAATCCTTTAGAAGGGTTATGTAGACATTGATCAAAATTTGCCTTGAATCATAGTGGTATCCATCCCTTAATCAATCAAAAGCTTGTTACATTCACTGTAGTCAATTGAGGAGAAGAAAGTACCAATGTTAATGAGAGTGAGCTTAAAATTTTGATGTCTATGATATGGAGTCTATGATTTTTTATTGATAAAAGAACCACAGCATATCATTAGATGATTGTTGTAGAATAAAAAATTTTGATTTGTTCAAATTGAGCAAAATTTGCAGTAGGAGCTTAGAGAATCATGAACTTCTCAAAATTTGCTTTATATTCATGCGTTTACGTCTTTGTAAAGAACCAAGCTGTTATAAATCCCACCAGATATCCTACAATGCGATCATCTTAAATTTTTGCAAGGCTCAATTTTCATAAACGCTGTTTGATGTTTGTTTTTGCCAACAATAGCTTTATGCTACTGCTGTGCTAGTAAATGGTCATATTAATATTTTAAATAATGGTAATACTTTCAGGTGCTGTGGCGAGTGCATCTCTGGGTGAAAATTCAGCAAGATATGTGAAAACAATGCTTAGAAGTGGCAATTCTTTCAATTTATGCTTTCAAAAAAATAATTTTGGACTCTTTTCAGATCTATTTGCATCCTTTACTTTTAAAGCACAGCTTGGGAATTTCCAGCGGCTTTTTTTTGATCTTACGAAGTTTGATGCCCACATAGATTTTCCTTCAGGCACCACATTTATATGGGGTGCTTCTTCTCTCGCAAAGAACATATATAATTCCCAGAAGCCTGATGCCATTTCAATCCGTGCTATATGTCCAAATTTGAGGGTTTCTCTTCAGCAACAGGTAGATGTGCCCATCCTCTCTATTACATTTTTTGCATACTTGTGGACTTGTGCTAGATGTCTATTTATGTGTTTACCTATTTTGGAACTGTGCTCTACGTTTGTTTCCACCAAAAAAAAAAAGGGAGAGGAAAAGAAAAGAAAAGAAAAGAAAACAATCCTTGATATTGTTTATTTTGTTTGCACAAATTCTCCATAAATAAATGCCTCCTCTTTAATCTATAATAATATTTGTGTTACGCAGCCCAAGCTTGATAGAATGAACTGTGGTTTTACTAATATTTGTTGAAAGTGCTCTCCATCTAATCTAGTTTCTGGGAATAGTTTAAAACTAGTTGAGTGTTGAAGCTAATTGATATTGAGCTTAACTATAGAAATGTAAATGAGCATGCTTTTGTTTAATCTCTAAGTGTCTCAATCAAGTCTGTTTCTACACGCATGGTTTATTCTTGGTCCATACCTTTCCAAATCAACTTGTATTTTACTCCCTTCTAATTGCAGTCTATGTGCTATTTGTTATTTAGATTACTATTAAATGGATAGTAAGTCCTTGTTTCAAACATAAAGATCTTTATCTTATTAAGCACAAATTTTGATGTAAAATATGAATCTTGAGGCACCCCAATGACTAAACTTGGTACATACAATTTGGTTTGGTTCCACTAAACTGATGACCATATGAGCTTGTAAGGGAATCATCTACCCCAAAACTAATTTTGGATCATTGTGCCATAGTTGGGGAATGCTCGATGTGAGAACCAGGCTTAGCTGGTTCAGTTGAACCGGTCCTAATACTCTAACATACGAACGAAAGAACCGGGTGAGCATAGCGAGTGGAGTCGAGCTGCCAAACTGCGAGCTCAGGAGCTTCTGGTGGGGTCGAATCGCGAAATTGAGCAAGGGAATACATTTGGATGCAAAAAGTAACGACTCATCGTGGAGAATAACTGTTGCTCCCTCCTTTTGAACTGAAGTGGCTTTGAATGAGAGGAAGCTATGCCAAGAGGAAGATGAAGAATGGAAGAAATAGAGAGAAAGAGAAGGAAAGAGGGAGGAAGAAGGAAGACGTGTGCGTGCAAGTTAGGGTTTGGGATTGATCAGCAAGCAAGGGAGATCGAGAGAAAGAGAGAAGGAAGGAAGCGAACTTGATGGGTAGGACAGGCGAGAGTCTCGTGTAAGGGAAGAAGGTAAGAAATTTTTTTGGTATTTATTAAATTTAATTTATAGATTAATAGAGTTAATTTAGAAAATATTTTTATGAAAGACTAATTTTCTGTGAAAATTTTAAGTTCAATTTTTAGAGAGATTTTTTTTTAGGTATTTAGGTTATTAGAAAGAAAATAAATGTGCATATATTTAAAAAGAAAATAAACTTAATATTTATAGAAAATTTTTATTTATAATTAATAAGTTAATTATTATGAATCTAATTAACAAGAAAAGTTAAGTTATGAGAAAATATATGTATTTTGAAAGGAAGAAATTTATATTTTGTAATATTAAATTTAAAATATCTTAATATAAGAAATTTGTGTAGAAAATAATAATTAGAGAGAGCATATGTTTGAAAGATTATGATATTAAAGTAAAATATGGATTTTAATTGAAAATACTAATTAGGAAAATTAATTATACAAATAAGGAATTGAATGATTAGTGATGAATGACATATTAATAATATAGAAAATATTAATTAAATAAAAATATGGATTAGGAGAGAGAAAGTATGTATGTAAATTTTAATATATGAGATTTTAATTATCATAAACATTTTAGAAATCAATCAAATGTGAGAGCAATTAGAGGCTTTAATTAGCTACTTTGAGAAAGAGAGAGAGAGAGAGTAAACAACATGTATTTTAAAATTTAATAATAAAATAAATCATAATTAGTGAATACTATATGATTAATTTTAAGAATTAAAATATTATTAAAAAGAGAAAATTTTAAAATATTAAGTTAGAGAATTTAATTGCATATAATTAATTAAATTTAATGAAGTCATCTTTTATAGGCTTTAAATCTACCATCATTGTAATAAGGAGTAAAAGTGAAACAACGCATTTATTAAGTTTAAGGTGAGTACTCATGTCTTTTAATTATAATTATGATATTTGTTTCTCCTACATATGATGCATCAAATATTGTTATTATTTAATTGCTTATTATTAATGTTCTATGAATTAATGCTATATGAATTTTCTTAACCAAAGACAATTGATCATGTTATATTGAAAGACTTGAATTTAATATTATAGAGATATTATCCATCGTATGTCATGATGTTTATTATATAGATCAATATGAAATGATTCGAAAAAGATAAATGATATGATTACAATAGAATGCTTCAAACTAAACACTAATCACCAAAAAATAAAGGTGATCAAGATGGGCTTCAAACTTTGAAAGGTTCAACTCTTTGAATTTTGTCACCATATCTAATAACTCTTAGAATGTTGTGATAAAGGCTATACATAACTAAGGTGCCATCTTCTCATCGGCATTGCCCATTAACAATTGGATTGTATGTTACATTTTCAATTGTTGTTCATATTTTATGCTTATGTTTCACAAACAAGTAATGTATTCTGTAACTAATTCATCTTTTCTTTTTTTTCTCTAAGATTAGATCAACAATGGTTATTCTCTTTGAAGTACTGACCAATTTTTTTTAAACATACTTTCGAGCTCGATAAACAAACTGGAGAAATAATGATGCATTGTTACCCCAAGTATTGCCACATAGTGCTTTAAATTTGGCTAAATGTTGCTTTAGATTTGTTGACCCGTAAGCTGAGACAAAAAAAAGAAGAAGAAAATCTTACCTACTCTGCCGAAGCACGTCGCACGACCTCCTCCCACGTCGCACGTCGCTCGAGCTCCACGCCCACGTTGCTGGCACGATTCGCTTATGTCGTTAAAAGGGACGAAGGGAGGCCTCATTCAGGACCCCATTCTCTCGCAATCGCTCTCTCCCGATCTCTGCTCCGACGCCGTCCCTCCCTGGTCGAATCGGAAGTTTCGACACTTTGATCGGAAGTGAGAACAGGAGCTCGCGGCTGTATAGGCAACTTTCTCCCTTGCACGCGTGACTCCCCGGCTCATTCTTGCTGTCCGACTTCTCTCCCTCCCGGACGGACCGAAAGCTACGACACTTTGATCGGAAGTGAGAACAGGAGCTCACTGACTCTGAAGATAACTTTCTCCCTTTGAGCGATTCCTCTCCAGCCCCTCCGACGCTGTTCGGCTTCGCTCCTCCATCGACTTTCCCTTTCAGTAGGATCGGAAGTTACACTTTTTTTATCGGAAGCAAAACAGGAGCTCGCGGCTGTATAGGTAACTTTCTCCCTACCGCACGTTTCTTTGGTCGGATCCCGTGAGCAGAAAAAGGTAGGGGATTAATTTTTGTTATTTTTATTATTAATGTTAATTAATGATTAATTATTATTTAATTATAATTATAATTAGTTAATTAATTATGATTAATTAATAATTAATAGTTAATTATTAGTTATAATTATTTGATTAATTATGATTAATTTCGACTAATTATAATTAATTATTAAATAATTATAATTATACTTAATTTATTAATTATAATTAATTAATAATTAGTAATTAATTATTAATTATAATTATTTGATTATTATTATAATTAACGTTAATTATAAAAAAAATGCTTGCCCTCTTACCTCGGTCCACGAGTCTCCTCGCCTCGATCCTTGAGCCGACACTACCGAACCGCCAGCTGCCAAAGGTATAATTTCTGGAATCTAGACTCTCTCTCTTACCTCAGCATGAGTGTCGAGTCGGTGGTCTGCCTATACACGCCTTTATTGTGCGTGGTGGGAGGGGCAACCGGCGTGACACCCACGACAAGGTAGGCGAGCGACCCTCGGTTCCAAATCCTTCTTCGAAGTTCGTAGCGCACCGGAAAATCGCATATACACGCCTTTATTGCGCGTGGTGGGATGGGACCCCGGTGCGGCGCCTACGACGAGGCGGGGTCGCTCATAAGTACCCTCAAGCTAGGGGAAAGCAAACTGTGCATTTTTAAACAGGTACCGAAGGCCCCATACACGCCTTTATTGCGCATGGTGGGAGGAAAGAGCCCGGCCGCGGTGTCCTCGTACGAGGACACCTACCATACACGCCTTTATTGCGCGTGGTGGGAAGGCCCAGTTTTCTCGTAGTTTTCCCCTAAACGGGGGAGACGCCGGGAGGCTGCCGAAATTTCGGGTGAAATATTTCTGCACTTGGACCTGTTTTGAACTCAAAAGAACAAAGATGTGGACCCAAATGAACTGTGGGCTTGTGGACCTAAATCAGAACAAGAATAAAATGATTAATCAAGGCTCAAACCCAAAATAAAATAAAATCAAAGTGGAGTCAAATTCAAATCAAATTGAGCATTCAATTGAACTCAAAAGATCATGGACAAGCACTTGAACATGCAATTGAACTCAAAGGACTATAGGGGACTTAAACCAAGACTTGAGCTTGAATAGAGTCTGAACTCAAAATGAGCACAAGGAATCCGACGACTCAATGTTGGGGAAGATATTGCAACATCCTCACATCCAACACCAATCAAATCACACATTTTACGGATGTGTTTAATGAAGCATACAACGAATGTAAATGCCCGCTAGTGTCAACAATCATCCGATCGAAGACAAGTACATATACCCCTTTGCAACTGAAAGGTGGTTGATTAACAGACTAAATGCAAATGTCTACGAATGGGAAATGACCGCAATAAGGTGTAAATCTCCAACATAAACAAATGCCTGTTGATTGAGATGGCAATACTGGAGACCGACAGTTAAGGATCTGCCCCTACAAGCTAGTGCAAATACATCAGCACGACGATCCCTACAAATACCACCTGAGATTGGTGAAAGGGTGGATAAGGTGCGAAAACAATGGGTCTTCTGCAAATATTTTCAGGAGGTCGTAGTTGATACAACAGTCCTGCACAAATAGATACTTGTGGATAACAACAGTGTGTATGTCGTATGCACAACGAACCACTGTGGACACAAGTACATCTCCTACGACAATCCCTACGAGATGCCTGTTGATTGAGAAGGCAATACTGGAGATCAGCAATCAAAGGGCTGCCCCCACAAGCAAGTGTAATCATCAAACCCACCTGAGATTGGTGAAAGGTGGACATGATGCAGGCAACAACGGCTCCCCTACGGATATCTATAAGAGGTCGTAGTGGATACAATGGGTCCTTACAAATAAACACAACCTACTTGTGGATAACAACAGTGGGCATATCATAAGCATATCAAACCACTGTGGACACAAGTACGGGACCCTACAAATAAGTACAAACCACTTGTGGATAACAATAGTGAGAACCTCCTAAGCATAGCAAACCACTGTGGACACAAGTACGAATATAACCTACGACAACGGTGATCAAGGTCTTCTCGATCCTGTATTCAGGAAGGAAAACAACTCTGCATCTACAAATACCAGAAATATCAAATCTACAACACTGAAGGTCTTAAAAAGAGTCCATTTCAAAGCAATGTCCACGGACTTCAAGAAGAACCCTCCCCGGTGATTGAGAAAGGGGGAGTCAATATCAAGTCCAATACACCGAAGATTTTTAAAGGAGTTCTTTCCAGATCAGCGGTCATTTACCCCAAAGTCCAGAAGAATTTTCCCGGTGATTGAGAAAGGGGAGACAATCAAGATGCAGAAACGCCTCGTAGCATCAAGCTGCACTGCCACCGGATCTGCAACCTCCGTACAAGCAGACAGAAGGCGTCTACAAATACTTTCAAATTACCCCCGCACGTGCACCGTAGTTTGTATACACATAGGTACACTAAAAGGGGTAAATACAATCAAATACCAGCATGGGCCCCGGCGAGCGTGTTATTGGTACACACGTGACGTCTAGGGATGCTGCGCGGGTTATCAAATTTTAAACCTGATCCTCCTTAGCAGGTAGAAAGGAGTCGACAGGGTTTAATTATAAAATGCCCCCAAACCCGCATGGGCCCCGGCGAGCGTGTTATTGGTACACACGTGACGTCTAGGGATGCTGCGCGGGTTGACAAGTGAATTCAAGTTCGAAACTGATCCTCCTATACGGTTCAATAGAAGTCGACAGGGTTCGAACCAACAAACAAATATACGGATGTGGCGACCGTTATATTTGTCTCAATACATTCATATTAGACCTTTAATGCGTATAACAATGAGAATTCACTATCAAAGGCATAAAGCCTACGAAACCCGATCATCTGTCGACAACCCGACAGAGTTGACAAGGTTCAATCCATAAAAAGAAATGACCCCCAAACACCCCGATGATGGCCGTGTTGAATGTAAATCTTAACCGGAGGGGTTCACAAATATTTCCAAATATCTCCCAAAAATCCAAAACTCCACAAAGTTCAAAACCCAAAAATCCCAAAATATTTAAAATTTGAAATAAATCCATCAACACTTAAAGCAAAATCCATCCGCCCTCCGCAACAGTTTGCCGAGGTGGACAAATTGAAAAATACTTCAGCTCACAAAAGAGCTAAATGCCTAGTCGAAAATATCACTAGGATCCATTCTCAAATAATCTCCTGCCAGTAAGGACGTGGTACGTGTCCTCTGACCGTCGGTTCGCCGCCAAATGGCACCGCAGGATAAACGGTTATGACCTGGGGCCCTCTGAACCGAGTGGTTTCGCCGCCAAATGGCACCACGATATACCGGTTATGGCCAGAGCCAATACGCTTCTTATTGGCATCAAATCCTTGAGATATGAATCAATAGGATATGATTGATAGGGCACAAAGCCCTCTGTAAGCTAAGGTGGATTCAAATTTGTCACCTTAGACAAACATCCAACCTAGGTCTACAAGGTCCCCTTGGACGAAGCAACCCATAGCTGTCGACAAGGATCCTTCTGTCAGGTTGGGTCGACTACCTCCTCTGACTAAGTAGACCAGGGACCATGATGGCCCGGGACGACGGAACCATGGGATCTTGATCGGGCCCATCATCCATTCCCCCACCATCCGCTTTAAGTGAACGATGGTGAAATTTCTATTTTAAATATAAAATTTACCCAAATCCAAACTCAACTCCTCAATTTCCAAATCTCCAACTATTCCAAATACCCATGCTGCTACTATACGCCAGATAACACTTATATCCTACGTATCTGATTGATGACTAGCCTTAATCGAAAGTTCTCTCTCGTTATCGGGAAGGGTAATTAACTATAGAGGCTTGCGCCTATAGGAAACCAGAACTCAGATCATAAAGTCCTTGCAAAATGAGGGCGAAATCTCTGGGTAGTGTCTTATTTACAAACCCATCTGCCTTCCAAAATTTACCCCGGAACTTATTCAGTTAAAACTCCCCCTCGCTGAATAAAAAAAGAAAAAGCGCGGCGGGGAGGCCGGGGCCGAATTTTCGGAGCCCACAAGATTGTTATTGCTATTGAAGATGTTGAACTTGGGCACCAAAAAATCCTTCGTATAAGGTATTTGATCGTACTCAATCAAGTACTGGTAACCCTTTTTCACTAACTTTTCTGCTTGTTCTAGAGCAAAGACAACAATCATTTTCTCATTAATAATTATATCAAACAATGATGCAATCATGGGCTAAAATGTGCTTTTGACATTTTAGGGGATAGGAAGGCAAATCAACCGATCATTTTTGTTGTCCCCTTCATCATGTACTCTAGAAACCTAGGTTATTCGATGAATTAGTGGATTAGTGAGCATGGTCTGACATTTGATGATTAGTTGGCTGAACAGGTATGAGATTAATGTGAATGTCTTTAGCATTAGTATAAGGGCTGGTTTACCCTGGTCAGTTCAATTGAACCGGCCGGCCAGCCCTATTAAACCTTATGCTAACAAGGATGAATTAGACAGAAGTATCGTGACCTGGGTGGACCGAACTCGTACGCGGAAGGGTCTGGACGGTTCGTTTCGCTATTTTGATCAAACGATCTCGTTTGGGGATAATTTTTACCAACTCCTCTTAACTCCTTTTCATTTCTATTGCTAAAGAAAATGGAGAATAGGAAAAGACGACAATGAACGAGAGGAACGACTCAGAGAAAGAAGGAAAAAGATTTGTTTTCCATTTTTGTATAAATCTTTCCCTATTTCTTCATCTAATCAGTGATGGATATTTAATTGAAGACAAAAGAAGAGATTAAATGCGGAAAGGAGAAGATTTTGAGAAAAAGAGGAAAGCAATCGGAAATTCTTTTCTTCTAAAAGTGTAATAAAGTAAGTAAACTATTAATTGAGTTGATTTATATATGAATTTATATCCTCAAATGCTAATTGAAAAAATTATTTTATATTGGAAGAATCCAAATGGTATTGACTTTGGTATGAAGATGAAGGGAGGAAGATTTGCATAGAAAGAAAGGAAATTTTTATGAGTTAATTTCATGTGAAAAAAATCAAACGTTTATTGAGACATTCAAAGTGGGATTTAATGTTAATTAAATTTTTATGTTATTGTGAACAGTTAAAGGGTTTCAATACAAGATGAAGATTGAAAGAGGAAACTAAAGTGTGTAAATGATGTTATTTTAATATTTTCATGATTCTATTTATTCATATAGTCTTCTAATTATTTAATTGTTTGTGTAAATTACAAATGTTGAAGTTATAAATATTTCATGATTATATAGTTTTCTGATTAGTGCATCAGTTATAAATTTTTGAAAGTTTCATTGAAGTGAAAGTTAATACTTATGTATATGTATATGTAAGATGCAATGTATGAATAATATTATATACTTGGAAAATAGAAGAAAAAAAGAAGAAAAAACAAAAAAATTATACATTGATATAGAATATATATAAATATAAAAAGGAAAAAGATATGCATGCAAATTACAGGAGTTACCCCCTTATGATACTGGCTGGGGAAGTAATGTACCCGTGCACGTTAAATAAAAATGAAAAAAGAATGGAAATGATTGTACCTTTATTGAAACATTTTAGACGATGCTTCTGTACAAATTAAATTGGAAAAGGTTATGATGAAAATGTATGTAAATTGGAAAAGAAAATAATTTTAAATTTATATGATGGAAATGTATATATAAGATATAAAAGAAAGAATGAATGAAAGGAACAATGATATGAAATATACTAAATATTATAGGATATGAAGTAACTTAATGTTATATGAAATTATGAATATTTACAAAAAAATTTATATTTTTATAAGAAATGAGGAAAAAGAATTTTCATTGTATTTTGTACATATTTAAATGTTGTATATGTAGAAAGGTTAGCCACTGAGTTTACATTGTAAATTTAACTTATTAAACTGATATTTCATGTAAGTCTCCAGAAAATAAAAATGTCTGATAGAGGAGAGGAATACGTCTATGAAAGGCGGCGCACAAATGCAAACATGTAATATATAGTTGATGTAGTGATTTTAGTTAAGTGGTATCAATAGCTTATCAAAATGTTGTAATAGTGGCACTTCAGCTACTTATAGAAGTTGTATGTTAATTTGTTTATGGTGTGAATTGAATTGTTACTATCGTTCGACTTTTCATTCCCGCCTTGTTAAGTCGAGGTTCCGGGCCGGGTCGTGACAATTAAATGCATCATCGTGGTCATATATGTTATCATTTTAGTCATTTTGGCATCTAGTTATGATATCTTCCTATTATTTTTCTTCATTTGACACTTAATATGCTTTGTGCTTTTGCCATTGTAATGGTGTCAGTAAGGAGATCTTATTCCTCCTCTTGTTCATTCCTTGAGGAGTTCATGCCTTCAGCTTGATCATATCGCGCTTGTTCTTCCTGAGGAGCCAATAAATTCTAGTTTATGATTTCGTTGCTAGACTCGCATGGGGGGTGGCTTATCATTGTGTCCCACCAAGTAGACTATTTTGACTTCCATAGTCTCATCATCATCTTCTTCTTCTTCTTCTTCTTGTATTTGGATTTTAGGGCAACCTTTTCACTGAACTTTTAGATCTGTACGGAACAAAGATTTTTTCAATCGAGCAACTAAGGTCAAAACTAACCTTTTCGAGAGGGTGGAATTGGGAGGTGATGGGATCTCCTTGAGAATTCTCCAAGTCGTCGACTATCGTTGGTGCTATCACTAGGCTTCTTCAGTACCCGTTATTGAATTTTTTTAGAGGCGGATCTCTAGGATTATGCATCGGATGTCATGCCACTATACTTTTTTTTTTTCTGGAGACCACAATCTCCATAATTCCTTTCCTGTTGGGATCTTTCGACAATGGATTCTTGAATACAGGGTTCAAGTGGATGTTCGACGTACAGAGCTAGTCTCCTTTCTTTCTCTGTTATTGGGGCAGATGGTAGCATACAACTGGCAGTTTTCTTAGCCCCTATTAAAAATGGTTATTGATAATTCCTTTTCATAAGCTCTTTTTCTTTTACGAATTAAAGAACTGTGTGCTCTTTGGCAGACAAAGTCTCGAACTCCTTCTGAGGGATTGTGGCTTGGTGTTGTTGAGCCCAAAATAATTTCTTCAGCTCTCTAGTAGAGATGTTCCTTTTCACCTAGTTTGTGTTTGTAAATTTATTCTAGGTAGGAACATTTATTTTTGTCTCTTATGCTAGCTCTATGGATGGGTGCACTGGCTGTAATTGCTGAGTAGACAATTCAACATTCATTTTTCTCCTCTATCTCCTAGATGACTTTCCTCCAAATTAGGAAGATTCAACCTTGTTCATTCCAAGTGCAAATGATCCAATTGGCAGGGCAAAGACACCAAAAAAAATTTGTTTTCGATGGCAACCCTTTTCCTTGCTATGGTATTTGAATGGGTTGGCCTTTCGAAGATTGAGATCCTTTTTTGGGGGGTCTCTTCAACAAAAGAAGCTCTAGTTAGTCCTGGCCAGTGCATATGTTGTGTAGTAGTTTCGATAATTTATGACATGAGCTATTACTTGTGTTCAAATATAAGGTGGTTTGACCAAGTATTTTCATATTTCAGTTGGATTACATCAAGTACCAGCCTTAAGGCCATATCTTTTTGCTTTAGTGATGGATGTTCTCACTAGACATTTTGCAAGAGGTTGTACCCTGGTGAATGATTTTTGCTGATGATATTCTTCTTGTTGATAAGATTAGTGAGGGAGTTGAAGTTAAACTTGAATTATGGAGGTCTACCTTAGAGTCTAAAGGTTTTTGTTTGAGTATGTCTAAAACTGAATATATGGAGTGTAATTTTAGTAATAATGATCTAGTCATGCTTTGTTGCTAACTCCTCAGCTAGATTCATCGTACACTCCTTAGCCAGGTTTGTTGCATGATCATCAGCTGGCTTCATGACTTAAAACTGTAGCGCAGGAATTTCTAACTTGCATTGTACATCGTTTTTTTTTTCCAGGGCGGGGGGGGGGGGGGTAAATTTCTCAAGCTAAGGTGCCTCTTGGAAGATTATTCTAAAGCTTTGAGAAGTTTGTCCAAGCGATCATGTGGTTAATGATTTTTGAATTTTTTTTCTAATGGAATTATGTGATAGCAAACACTTGAAATCTAGTATTTCCTATTCACCTTTACAGCAAATCTCCACGAAATACTACTGTCCGGAGCAGGAAAACAGTTAAAACAGCGGAAAAACTGTAGAAAAACTGAGAGAAATTCGTAGGAAAAACTTGTATTTTACTAGTAGAAGAAGAAAACATCAAAGATACAATTGATCCTCAATTCGAGAGGAGGATCGATCTCTCCCAAATCTCTATACGCCGCTAGAGCCCAAAGAAATCCTAAATCTACGAGATCTCAAATTTCAGCCAAATTCAAGATGCCCAAACCCTAGGAAAACAAACTATTTAATGCATACAAATCCGAAGGAAATCCCTAAACAGTCCCTACATTCAAATTTCCCTCTCAAAACTCTCAAAAAAGCTTCCTAAAAAGCTCCCGTGGATCATGCGTGCGTGCGGCGCTTCTGCCCAGGCGAAAACAGTCGCCTGTTTTGCGACTCGGCCGGTCCCGTGCGGACCGGCTGGACCGGTCCACTGGACCGGTCTAACATTATGAACAGTAGGATATTCAACTTTTAGTTTTAATTTGAACATGAAATTGCAGATATAAATTGTGACAAGATTTAGGGGTAAGATCCCGTTATAAAAAAAAATAACTAATAAGATTTTGTCTTATTTTGATTTCAAGTTTGACTAGAAAAAATTGTCAAATATGATTTTCAAAGAATTACAGTCAGTTAAAATCCAAAAATGGAGAATTTCATGTAGTAATATACGTAAGCTTATCATCAAAAAGTTTTTGATGATCTGGACACCAAGAAGGGAACTTGCAAAATCTCAACTAAAATCATCTTGAGAAGACTTCACAAAAGCGCAAAAATTTTATTTTAGTTTTAGACATATCTGAATGGGCCTTTCTTCAGTATCTCATTAATGAATATAAGGAACCGCATCTTCTTGTTGCAATTCCTGCAATGAATCGTGTTTTTTATCGATGCCTTGTGTTGGAGCTGCTCACCTTTCCATGCAATCCAATATAAATAGCCCGCTTTGGATGATTTGCATCGTTGGTTAAAGTTTGTAAAGGTGGAGTCTCTAACCTTTACCGACAATTTGCCTCATCTGACCTATCATGCTTGTTTGTAAAGGTTTGCATCGTTGGTTAAAGTTATTTGTTTAGGTCTGTGTTGCTAATTGCTACTTATTGGATCATAAAAAGAAATGGAAGAAGAAAATAAGAAAACAAAGAAAAAAAATGCAAAAAATTACAAACCTTGTTAGGGTGATTGGTTATTCTGTCACATTTTGGTTCCTTAAAAGAAGGAAATAATAGGGGTGTCTACAGCTTACCTTAGGTGTGGCTAACAATGTAAATTGCTGCCAATGGCTCTGACCTTAAGCCTGATCCTACTGAAGTCACAACTCAAAGCCTCCTAACTCTATTTTACATCTATTATGGGCTTCTTTTAGCATATTTGGATTACGGATCAAGATTTATGATTTAAACTGTTGAAATTAGGTTCAATTGTGTGGACTTATGGGAAAATATCTTATACTTTCTTGCTTAACAAATAGGAAATCTTGATACTCTACATGGATCCATATACAATCCAACATAAAAACGGAGGAAACATATATTTTGATTTCAAGAAAATGAGAACCCTACTTTAATCTGGTCTTATATGTAAGGCTCTTGCTACAATTTGCCCTTGTCCTTCCCATTTGTCATCATTGACAATGAGATTCAGTCATCCTACTAACTTTTCAAGTCATTTGCAGATTGTTGGTCCCTTCAGCTTCCGCTTTGATTCCAGAATATTATTGGATTCAGAGAATGGAAAGTATTTGGCTCAGCTGGATGATCAAGTTTTCGCCATTGACTGGGCTCTGAAAGTTCTGGGATCTGCAAAGGCCTCATTGTGGTACTCTCCAAAACATCAAGAGGCAATGGTGGAACTTCGATTCTTCGAGAGCTGAGGACATCATTTAATGTCTATACCCCACTGAGCAAAAGGTTGTTATTAACTGCTTGTCATTTTGCTAGCAATTGGTTCTTAAGTAGTTGTCTCTACAATTAGGTCATTAAACTACTTAAAAGTGGTGCTTTTACTTGTCATTTTAATATTTAAAAAGCAATTACAGTTGGATTTTATCATCCTGTATTTACATCGAAGCCCTACATGAGGTCCTGGTTGGGTACACATGCTTTACTCAGATGTGCTTCACCCACCCAAACCCACCCATGGTGACTTTCGGAATGCCATATCCACCTATACCCATCCACTTTTCATGCTTTTTGAACACAATCTGCCACGGATTGATGGCCTTGTGGCTTGTTTCCCTTTGCTCTTATTGAAAACTTTTAAGATGCATATCAGAATTTACCGTAGTCGTAGTATGGTTAAGTGTTGTACACTATGTAGTGAGGATTGCAGTAGTATAAGATATATGGTGATTAGTAATGGAAATTGATTTATCCCCTAATGTTTAGTACCCACCCATTTCCACCAGCAAGATCATGGGTGTACCCATACCCACCCATACCCATAGGGTACATGAGTGGGTGTGGGCATGGATACCCAATACAGGGCCCTAGTTTACATTGATGATAGAGCTATATGGCATTTTATTTATTTATAGGAGTGACAAAAAAAGGTGTCTGGGAATTCGTGGTTTTTGAGATATATCCATTTTCTTAAATCAATACGCTACTAGTCTTTTCACATGGTGTACTATACAGGTGAACTTTTATCTTATTTGTTTTTATTTTTAATTCTTTGTTTAATCAATCTATATCCAGAGCTTAATTTCCAGAAGTTCCTGGTTGGAAGCATGTGAGTTTTAACATTTTTCTTCTGGCCGGTTTCCTTGTGGAATACTTGAAGCTTTAACAACTATACAATTGTTAGGAATAGCCATTGGATTGAATGTCTTTTATAAAGCTGCAGCAGCACATATTGCTGCCTCACTTAGGATTTTGCTACTCTTGGAATGGAAGATTCAATGTGTACTGTAGGGGAATAACATTTGATCGTCTCTTGATCAGTTATAGCAAGAGAATAGGATCAGGGAGTTTATGCGTATTGAGAGTAAATAAAATATTAATTGATCATTATGAATAGGATCGTCTCTTGTCAGTTATAGCTTGTTGAGGCAACTCATATGTATGAACTTGTTAATAATATGTGCTTCCTTGATTTGATCCTATAGGAGTGAGCTTATATGCTGCTAGATCTACTAGGTTGAATACTTCTTCGCTTAATGATGGTTTTGGTAACTACTAATCATGGTGAGGCTTGCCAGCGAGTGCGAGTGTTCTTTTCAGTCGTGCCTCTTAGGTGTGAATTTGTTTGGATACATATGAGTTTCTTACAAGGGCCTGTGTTAACATATATTTAATTTTTTTGATTCGCAGCTTGTAGAAAAGGAAAAGAGAATTAAGAAGAAAAATATTAACTATTTTTACCAAATGATAGAGAGTAGATAGAAATTCTTGTCATGTTTTTACTATTACTTGAGAGGGGAGCCTTCATCCAAGATTCTCAAAATGACACTAATTTGACCTCTATATCATATTTGGCTATAAATAAAGGTGAAGGGTATTGATAGGGCTCTACTTCTTCCTTTATTTTGCCTTGATTAAGTACTCTTCTAATTTGTATCAAATGGCCAAGTTGAGCCTTGCAAAAAATGATAATGTGAATAGCCATATGATGGAAGGCTTGTTTTTGTAAATACATGATGATGGAGGTCAAAGGGAGGATGTCTAGTCAAGTTGCTCGAGAAGAAGAAGAAGAAGAAGAAGAAGAAGAAGAAGAAGAAGAAGAAGAAGAAGAAGATGATGATGATGATGATGATGATGGCGATACTTGTTGAGCCGATTGAGGTGGGAAATGGAAAGTTGAGTAAGGTGGTGGAGCCTGAGTCCAATACGGCAAAAGTGGTCTCTTCTTTGTGTTATGATGTTGTTTCCCTTGCTAAAAGACATGTTTGATGATCTCCATGTCATAGGGAGCTTGTTAGGTCTTCACCACGGTGAGAGTCATTATCGAGTTGGTGATTTTTGCTACAAGGTAGTGTAATATATATTACAACAGTATTTTGAAATGATCTGTTAAGTTTTGTGTGTTTGAATTTTTACAATTTATGTATTGTGGACATCCTTGTGTGTTTTCATTAGTTTTATTTTGGAGCATGTCCCGAGGGTTCTATGTTTGAAATTTTGCTTGCGTATTTTTTTTTTCTTTGGAGCACTGTGATACTTAACTCTCTTTCCATTCTAAAATTAGGAGAAAATACATTTTTAGAGTGTTATGGCGTGGGGATTGGAATGCAATTTGTATTTCTGAAAATTTTTAGAGTACGGTGTCGCTTGATTTTTGAGTGTTGTGATGCAATGAAATGATTTTTTATAAATGTGTCAAAAACTCATTGAAATTTTATTTTATAAAACAATCTCCCCTAAGGTGGCCGACTAAAAAGAGAAAGATTGAGATTTGTAAAGAGAGAGCCCATTTCGGGCAGCTTTGGGTCAATTTTGTCTGTTTGGGATATTATTTAGATTGAGGTTGGTTGTATTTACCCTATCTTAGTTTTTAATAATTCAAAGTTTTTATCCCACGTAGTGGGATAAAGGCTTGATGTTGTTGTTGTTGTTGTAAAGTTTTTGATATTTTTTTATTTAATTTTTGAAATTTCAATATAAAGGGGGTAGATTGTTACGTCTAAAAAACTTTTATCAATGTTTGATATGTTATATATTACAATATTTTATACATTTTGATATATTATTTATGAATATTCATATGGTATTTTTGATTCCCTATAAATTTAAGCATCTTAAAAAATACTCTATCACTAAATAAATAGTATTATAGTATAATAAAAGTCTCAAAATATAGTTATGAGAAATGTATGGTAATTTGGTTGTGATTTGAAAATATAAAAATTTGTATAAAGGTTTATACCAAATCTATGTTTTTTCCCTACCATTATGGCATTTTATGAAGTTATATGATAAATTATTGTTTACTATATCTGAAAAATGCAATTATTTTTAAATTTATATGTCTAAAATGTGTGAATTTGAGCAATTCTGATGTCTTGTTTTGAGAGCTATAAGGGCATAAAATTTTGAATATTTATGATGCTAAGCATTAGTTGTTATAAGCGTTTGTTATATGATATGCTTGTAGAAGAAGTCATGAGGGCTTTTAATTTTAATATCAATTGAGATGTATAAGAGCTTAAAGGGAATTAATGTGATTTATTTTGAACAGTTGATGTGATGTGTTTAAATTCTTATTATCTATGATATAGTATGCTATGTTTACTAATTTAGTTTTGTTATATGTTCCACATTCTAAACTATTAGGTCTGCTTTGAGACACTATAGATTTTGGTAATATTCTAATTAGTAATATGCTATTGTTCTACTCTTCCAATATTTTGATAAAGGTTTTATATGAATAGTTTGTTTTGTTATGCTTAATATGTAAGTGCACAATTGTGTCCTAATTGTAAGAGGGGGTGACTTGGTGATTTAAAAAATTTCTTCAAAAACCTTCTTGAATAAAAATCAAAATTTGATTTTATGCGGAAGCATTTGAAAAACGAAATAGATCAACTCACCAAAACACTCGAAACAAATACAATTTTTTATTTGACAGTGGAGTTTTTTAATATACATGATCATATAATACAATATGCAGATCATACAATAATATGATTATTTATGATTTAATTTTAATTAATCTCACTTAATTAATTTTTTTACTAGATCAGACAATAACCCCTATATGTGTGTGTGCATGGTTGCTAAGCTAACATACACTCAATATAGAAATAGACTCAAGAAAGAACCAAGGCAAAAAATCTAGGCTTGGATTCATTCCTTTCTCCAATAAATTACTTCCAAATCCCCTTGCAAACTATCATACACTTACCATCACTACACACTAACAAAGAACTAAATAAAAATCAACCCCCATCTCACTTTAAGATCCTTATTTATACATAATTTACAAATAACTATCAATTTGCTTTGGTAGGTCTACAATACCACAGCGCTATTCAAATAGCATGTAGAAGCTTTACTTGAATCATCTTCACATGTGTAAATACCCATTTCCTTGACCATCTTGGTGCTGATTCTTCACAAGGGGGTGTCATAATAGTGCTGCAGTGCTTTGAAATTTAGCGCTGTGGTGCTCCACCATAGATTTTCTCTTTGAAAACTCCATTTACTAGGAAGTATGAATATTGGTGTTATAGAACCAAGCTCTATATCAATATATAAAAAAATTATCCCTTGCTAGCACTGTAGTGCATAAATATTAGCATTTTGGTACCAATCTCTCTGTTTTTGTCTAAAACACTTCTTCTTGTAGCACAACAGAGCTTAAATGTTGATGTTGTGATGCTACAATGCCACCTCTCTATTCTTAGGATAAAATTTGTACCCGTGTGGCACGACAGTTCTTAAATGTTGGCACTATGATATTTTATTGTAGTTCTTCTATACTTTGAATTAGGGCTGCAAAGCGAACCAAAGGTTCGACGAGCTACTCGTTGTTCGGTTCGGTTGAAGCTCGTTTGTGATCGTTTAATTAACTAAACAAACAAACTTGAATAATATTTTTAATACTCGATTCTTAAATAAACAAACTTGAACACTAATGTGTTCGGCTCATTTATGTTCGCGAACAACATCAATTGAAGTTCGTGAACAAGCTCGACATTAAGCTCGATAAAAGCTCGATTCGTGTTTGATTTTTGAACTCGTGAATAAGTTCGATAAAAGTAATTAATATTTGTCTATAGAATTAATAAATAGACAATTGCTTTTATTTAAATGTGTTCGTTCATAGAAATGTTCATGAACATGTTTGTTTGATAGTTAAAAAAATTTGTTAAATATGTTTCGCGAACAAGCTCGATAAGCACTAAACGAACAAACATGAACTGAACATGAACCGAACATGAACACTCATTAATTTAAATGAACCAAACATGAACACAAACAATAAAGCTTGAACAAACATGAACCAAACTTGAACAAGCTAATATTAAATGAACACAAACATGAACACTCATATACTCGGCTCGGCTCGGCTCGTTTGCATCCTTACTTTGAATCCTTAGAAAACCTTTACATAAAACAATTAATTAATTAACTTTTACATAGAAAATGCACCAATTAAAAATTTTTGCTTTGTCTTAACATTTCATTATTATTTATTATCAATAAAAAATGTTTCCCTTCCTCGAGGGAAGGCAGTAATACACTATAAAGAATATTTTGCTTGGTTGAAGTTAGAAAAATCCTATAGCATAAATCCAACATAAATCTAATGCTAAAGTTGGGAGTCATAGTAGATGTCAATAGCGTGTATCAATTTCTTAAGTATGGAGGTCCAAAGGTTATAATTGATCGATGATAGTTGGAGAATCATAGTCAAGTAATGGTGGTTAGAACAATCCTAGTTGATAGGCAACGAAGGTCAGAGAAACATAGTAGGTTAATAGTGGTCAAAGGATTATAGTCGGACAATAATAGTCGGAAGGACCACAACTAGCCATGTTGGTTAGAAGGTGTAGTCGGACGGCCATAGTTGGAAAATGGTGTTTGGAAAGCTAGAGTCGGTCGATTGTGGTCTCACGACTGTAGTTGAGCTACGGTGGTTGGAAGGATATCAGTTGTGAGATGTTGGTTTGAAGATTGTAGTCAAACTATAGTAGTCAAAAGGATTGTAGTCGTATTATAGAGATTGAATGATTGTGATGTAATAATGGTGATTATATGATATTCTTATAGTAGCAATTGAATGGTGGCTCAACACTGACATCGGGTAATGGGACGATAATGTTATTGGGCGGTGGCCAATAATGGAGGTTGAGGATTGGTTTGATGGCAACAATCGATTATTGGTCCAATAATGATGATAGAATGACGGCTAGTGTGTTGTTTCTTCGAGATCCTTATAGTCTGAGAGCTCTCTTTAGTTTCAAGTCAAAGTCCATTATATGGGCATATTTATAGATTTTTTTATAGTGACATGCCTCATAAATATAGCCAAAATTTATAACTCCATCAAATGACTTGTAATGATTTCCATGATCATGGATTATTTTTTCAGCCTTTTAAGTGTTTTAATGAAGTCAAATTATGTAATCATGGGCACTTTGGATTCATCTCATTAAGAAGCTTGATTTAATTATATGCATGCAAAATTTGAAGATCACTTAGTTATTTAATTAAAGCCCTAAAGTTTTCAATCATGCTTCAATTGGTTGATATAGGATCATTCAAGCTTGGGTTGTGCCACTTGAAATGGTCAGGTTCGTCTCATCAAGATGTTCAGTTTGACTATAAATTAGTTGAAATTGAAATTTGTATAATTTTGAATTTAATTTTGCAAATTTTTTTGTTCAAATACACATCGAGATTTGTGCCCAACTAATATGATTTTTTTATGACGTGTCAATGGTTTACAATATTGGTTAGTAAATTTTTATGCATAACAACTCTAGCATAATAACTACCCATCTCAAATCTAATGACTAATTGACTATGTTCCGAAAACATACAAATCCTATTTAAAACTATCATCAAATATGATCATCCAAGATTTGATCACTTCGAAAACCCCACTTGTCAATATAATGATATAAATAAAATGTATTCTAAATTATAATTTTTTTACAAAAAAATTATATGAAATTGTGTGCTAAATTTTATAATATAATGAATATGAAAAAAAAAAAAAACGAAATTTCTTGAATACTAACCTCAAATAATCTAGCAAGTTTTCAACAAACAAATTATAGTTAGAGAAGATAGAGAGAAGCAAAGGATAACATAAAAAGAAGGTGGATTTAATGGCATGCAGGCCATTCGGCCTTCAACGGCTAGCTAGCTGTTGGGAGGGGAACACTCTAAATGAATAATTATAAAGCGGATACTAGCAACTAGGGGGTGTCAATTTCGGGTCACGGGTCGGGTTCGGGTCGGACTCGGAGCTGACCCGGGTTCAAACGGGTCGATCCTAACCCGACCCGGATAGGTAAACGGGTCGGAAATGCGAACCCGAACCTGACCCGGCGAGTTACCGGGTTGACCCGACCCGACACGGTGCGGCGGGCGACGCGGTGCAAGCGGTGCGACGCGGGCGAGAGGTGCGTGCGGTGCGACTCGGGCGAGGTCGCGGTCGCGGGCGGGCGAGGCAGTCACGGGCAGCGATGCGGGCAGGGCTTCAAACGGGTTTCCGGTGGTCAACTCGAACCCGACCCGTTTTTTAAAACGGGTCGAATCTAGGAACCCGAACCCGACCCATTTTCAAAGGTCGGGTCGGGTCGGTCCGGGTCGGATTTTCATGTCGTGTCAAATATTGACACCCCTATTAGCAACCAACAAAAAATTTTTATGTGGATTTAAGGTCGATCCTTTATATCTTCTCTTTTTTAATTTTATTTTTTTACTAAATGTAAGCTTTGAAAATTTCACCTTTTGTACATACCAATTATATGCTTGAGATACACAGGCACAAAATGGAGCTTAACAAAATTATTTTTGTTATCCTAAATTGTGAATCATTGAGAAAAGAAAGTTATTAATTATGCAGTTCATTTAATCTGTTAGTTGGAAGTTTTAGCTATCAACTAAGAGATTTTAGATTCGAGTTTAACTTATTTATGAGATGCCTGTTCAAATTTGTTTTATTGATCTAAATGTCTGAAAAAATTATTAATTAATACTTTAGTATATTTAAATATATAAATATAAAAAATAATTGTTTGTCTTACATAAGAGTTTTGACCAAACTACGTTCACATTGATACATTATATTAGAATTGTTACATGATAGAATATACGCGGCGATAGAGTTGGGAGTTTTCATCTCAATCTTGTATGAATATCTAATACACAAACAGAAGAAAAAAGGAACAGATAATTTTTACGTGGAAAACCCTAGAAAAGAATAAAACCACGAAGCCACGCCCAATTGAAATGATTCAACTAGTGTTTGATTGGATTATAAGCGACTTACTCATCCCTAATATTAAGGACGATTATATTACAATAATCAACCATCGGGTTGAAATTCCCGTTGCAAGAAGAGATCGAAAATTCGGCGACGTTTAGTGGTCGGATGAAAATCTAGCGTGAAACGACAATCGTGCAAAAGTCCGACATCAGTTGGCGGTCGGGCAAAAGTCCGGCGTAAATTAGCGGTCGGGCAGAAGTTCGACATCGGTCAACTGTCAAGTGGAAGTTCGGCGGTGGTTGTGGAGGACTCTGGTGGCAAATGAGCTCTCTTCTTTGTCTTCATTCTCTTCTTGTTTGGATCCTCTTCCATTAGAAATTATGTGTCTATTTATAATTTTTTGAGAGTGACATGAATAATAAATAGTATGAAGATCAAGGGTAAATTGTCAGTGGTTTGAATGGACGATTGATATTAAATCCATTGATTGTGGATCATTTATTGAGCATTTGAATGTCTTAATTATATTATAATTCGACAATCTTAAGCTCGTTGGATTCGTCTCGTCGAGCGCTCAATTCGACTATAAGAATGTCATGTTTGGAAACCGTTTGGTAATTCAAATTATGGTTTGAACCTTTTAAGTACGCTTCGAGTCTTTGATTTGGAACATCTGAGCTCAGATTGTATCGAATTTGGTGTCGTTGGGGTCGTATTTCGAGACGTTCATTTTGACTACAAGTTTACTCAAATCAGAGTTCAGATGATCACGGATTTAATTTTTGAAATTTTCAACTTGATTTTATCTCGATATACGTGTCGGATCAAGATAATTTTTAGATGATATATATCAAGAATAAAATAAATTATTTTTATATATTATGATATTATTTGATCTTAAACTATCAACGTCCATTTATTTTCAAATTTGAGGCCAACTAAATCCATTAAATTATAAAGAGTAAATGAAAAGTATGAAAAATTGTCTTGTATGAACCGGAAAACAATTAAAATGATCAAAAAAAGCGTGATAAGACAGCAGTCGCCTCTTAAGATCGCGACATAAGGGGAATCTCGATCCATTTTCCGTGGAAAGGAACACGATGGCTTCTAACGCCGTTTCTTCCTTGCTTATTTGTAACGTTTTCTTGCCATCCACATGCTTGCACAGTGTTAACGCCACTTGTCAAACTTCACACCATTTCCGTCTCAGAGACGTTGAGGTACTAAGGGCTTCTCCAATCTAACTTCAAACGGATTGAATGACGTCCCTCATTAGCTCTAGCCGAACAGTAAAATTTCTACTATTTGACACAGTGAACAGTGGACATCAATATTGACGTTGCACTGTTCATCTCCGTTATTTTTATGTTTTTATCGAACTTGTCGAAGAGACGAAAAAAAGAGAGAAAAATGGAGTAAAATTGGAGATGAATCACGGTGAAATTTCCCCACGATTCTCTTCAATTAATGTTATGCTTTGCGTGAGTCACAAATCCAAGTATCATACCTTTTCTTCAACGCACGGAAGCACTGTGGTGGTTAGATGTTGCTTGTGAGATGGAAGAAGAAGAGCCGCTTCTTCTGAGGCGTCTGCTCCTCCTCTCCCACCCCTCCGTGCCAATCACAAGCTCCGAGATCGAAGCCACGTACCCTGCAGCCGACGATACTGACGGCCGCGGCGGCTTTGTCTCATCTTCATCCTCGTCTCCGACACCGGCGCATTTTCCAGGCCGGAAATCCTTACTCCACCGCTCGAAGACCGCTCCGACCATGGACATCCTGCGAACCCTGCGATCTGAAGTCAGCGATGCCTACTCAAAGCAGCAACCGAAACTGGGTCCGTCCGTTTCCGTCCTCAATTACGCCGCCGCTCTCCTCCTTCTCTACCTGTGTCTCGGCGTGCTTATTTAATTCTACCAACTCCGACGGCTACTCTGGCATCGAAACCCATCCCTCCGTCGACGCCCTTTATTTCTGCATCGTCACTCTCTGTACCATTGGCTACGGCGACATCACCCCCTCACCCCGCTGACCAAAGCCATCTCGTGCATTTTTTGTCCTCGTCGGCTTCGGCATCCTCGATGTGCTCCTTTCTGCTGCGGTTTCTTATCTCCTCGAGCTCCAGGAGAGCCTCATTCTAGCCGCTGGCGCTCGCGGGGTCGTTGCCTATGCGTTCGACGCCGAGAAGGGGCGGATGAGGATTAGGATGAAGGTGGGGATCGCGATCGGGGTGGTTGTTTTGTGTGTTGGGGCGGGGACCGTCGCGCTGCACTGGCTAGAGGATTTGGATTGGATTGATTCGTTTTTATTTGGCGGTGATGTCGGTGACAACGGTAGGTTATGGGATAGAGCGTTCGGCACTTTGAAAGGGAGGGTGTTTGCTTCCTTCTGGCTGCTGGTCTCGACGCTGGCAGTGGCGAGGGCCTTTTTGTATTTGGTGGAGGCCAGAATTGACCGGAGACACCGAAGAATCGCAAAGTTGGTGCTTCAGAGAGACTTGACGGTGGAGGATTTGATTGCTGCTAATATCAATCATAATGGATTCATCAGGTACGGGGTTTTCTTGTTTTCTCTCTTTTTCTGTTTTAATTTTTTTATATTTGATATATCATCATAAATTATCTTGATATGGCACGAATCTCAAAGCAAAATCAGTTGGAAAATTCAAAAATTAAATCGGAGATCATTTGAACTCCGATTTCAACAAATTTATATTCAAATTGAACGTCTCGAAAATACGAACCTAACGACACCAAATTCGACTCAATCCGAGCTCAAATGGATCCAAATCAAAGACTCAAAGCATATTTGTAAGGTTCAAACCATAATTTGGATTATCAAACATTTTTCAAATGTGACGTGCTTATAGTCGAATCGAGCGGCTCGACGAGACGAATCCAACGAGCCCAAGATCGCCAAATTCTGATATCATTAAGATTTTCAAATGTCTAGTAAACAGTCCAGACTCAAGGGAATCAATGTCGATTATCCATTTAAACCACTCCCAATTTACCCTTGATCTTTCTTCTATTTACTGGTCATTCCACTCTCAGAAAACTATAAATAAATCCCTCATTTCTTATGAGAGACCAGGGGGCCCAAGGAAAGAAGATAAGGAAGATAGTTCTCTTGCCACCAGACTCCTCGACCATCGCCTGACTTCAACCTGGCCACTAACTATCGTCGAACTTCCACTCGACAACAAGCCGACGAATGACTTCCGCGTCCATCTTCGGACTTTTGCCCGTCACTGGACTTTCACCGGACTTCTACCTGATGTTGAACTTTCGCCCGTCGCGCGACTTTTGTCCATCGTCAAACTTCTACCCTGTACTGAACTTCCACCTGTCGCCGTATTTATAAATGACGTCAGATTTCCCCCCCCGTCGCCAAATTTCCACATGTCACTGGAATTTCGTCGGACTTCTACCCAACGCCAAACTTCCTCCCGTCGTCGAACTTCTGTCCATCGTCATATTTCTACCCGATATTGGACTTCCGCCCAAATTTGGACTTCCGCCCGTCGTCAGACTTCTGCTAGTTGGCCGGACTTTCTTCGTCCCGCTTCCAAAGTTGGATACTTTAGGTGAACCTTGCATATGCCAAACTTTTTTAGCCTTCGTGAAGTAATAACTTAGACTCTCCGACCACAGGGGACTCACACACTACTTATTACGAATCTTGCTACAATTGAGGGATTCGGCCTAAAGGGCTAGGTTTTGATATGTATGAGAGGTTGTCTTTATTGTGCTCAACATGCCTATTAGCAGACTTCCTCTCGTCGCCGGACTTCCTCCCGTCGTCAGACTTCTATATATTCGTACTCGGATTTCTACATGTCACCAAACTTTTATCGGACTTCTACCAGATGCCAAACTTCCTCTCCGTCGTCAAACTTTTGTCCATCGTCATATTTCTACCCGACAGTGGACCAATTCTGCTCCGCCCGTCATCAGACTTCTGCTAGTCGCGAACTTTCGTCGGACTTCCACCCAAAGTTGGACGCTTTAGGTGAACCTTGCATATGCCAGAATTTTTAGCCTTCGTGAAGGTAATAACTTAGACTCTCCGACCACATGAGACTCACACACTACTTATTACGAATCTTGCTACAATTGAGGGATTCGGCCAAAGGGCTAGGCTGATATGTATGAGAGGTTGTCTTTATTGTGCTCAACATGCCTATTAGCAGACTTTCTTGTTAATGAGGGTTAGTTAGTAGGATATGTTGTTATTTGATTTTGATCTTTTATTTTTAGGAAACCTAACATAAAGAAGCAAGCATGCTTGGGCCAGAACTTGCATACGACATGCTAAAGTGAATCGGCTCAAAATAGGGAGGCCACCGTATTAAACAAAGACTTTCCTTTTTCTGGGGGCCTTGACTCTGCTATAAGTCTGTGTGCCTGAAGGCTTTACCTCACCTACAACAAAAAAGTAGTTGGAATCGCTTCCAAACTTAAATCTTGGTAGGGACTTGGCAGGCTCCCACCTTAATTTGTTGGCCTCTAATTAAGGTCAGTTGATAGTATTTTTCTTTCTTCGCACACATCGTAAGCAACAAGTTGGACCACGTCTGGTTTGGCATGTGAAGTGTGTGGTTTTGTTTCTAGGAAAGGGTAAATATTCTATGATACGAGGTCCGGACTGTGTGTGGTTTCTTTGCAGCACTAGTAGTTTCATTAAGGTGCTAATGGGAAACTTTGAATGTCGAGAGAAAGGGCCTCTGCTGAGATCGAAGGATGGTTTGAAAAGAGGAGTAGTTAGTGTATGTGACATTAAGAGGAAATATAGAACGAGTCGCTGCGACGGAGCAAGGGAGAGAACATCCAACAGAACTCTAATCCTAATGGAGCCATCTCTAGCTTTCTCAATTTTGCTTCTCTTTGCTGATTATGATTATGTTGTCCTATTCTATTTGGCCAATCCTTTGTGTTCTACTTAACGATTTAGAGAAAAAAGTTGCATCTCCTTGTACACAAAACGCGTGTTGCTTATCTACTCCCAATGTTTTCAAGCATTGGATTTTCATTGAATGTTCCAGAAATGAAAGCCTTGCTACTAATGTTCATTGTGCTCTTCTTCAAGTGGATGACTACCGAGTTAAAGATCAGAGTAAGCTTTTGTTGTGAATGTTACTTTGTTGTCATCTTTTTCGGTGCACACTAATGTTCATATTTCTTAAGCATTTCTACTGAATATATTGGACTTAAGAAATTTTGGCTAGAAATACTTGAAAAATTATTTATTAATAACCAGTCATAGCTCTTATGCTAATACTCTCGTTTATCTTACAGCAAGTCAGAGTTTGTAATATACAAATTGAAGGAGATGAGAATGATCGAAGAGAGAGATATATTGCAGATTTGCAATCACTTTGCAAGCTTGAATCGTAACGATACAGGCAAAATTATACTCCCAGATTTATTTAACAGTTGATGGCAACGTAAAAAAGTTTGTGCTTTGCATTTTTATTGCCCAACCCTACAGTGGGAATTTACAAGGGTTCATTTGGTACGAGCTTTTTTACTATTTTTTTACAAAAAATTGTAAAAAAGTTTGTTGCTTTTCATTTTTATTGCCCCACCCTACAGAGGGAATTTATAATGGTTCATTTGGGACGATTATTTTACTATTTTAGAATTTTTATAATTTTTTTCAGAAGCATTAAAAATGCCGTCCAAACAAACGAAGTGTAAGGCTTCGTTTGTTTTTTTTAATGCTTTGTAAAAGATAGTTTTAAAAAATATTAGTTCAGAAAACGGAGTTTTCTAACGGAGAAGCATATATAAAAGCTTTTTCAAAATTGCAGAAAAATGAAAAAAATGAGTTATTGGGACGTGATTTGACAACCAAACAATACAAAAAAAAAAATTCCTCTGTTTCCAAAACCGGAAAAGGAAAAAAAAAACCTAAACAAACAAAGCCTTAGATTGTGGCTTTCTTCCGTTTTTTAAAGTTATACTTGATTTCTTAAATTGTGCTTATTTTAATCAATCTTAGCTGCAGGGGGGTTGAATATCTCTTATGTTCATATAAAATACATTTTCTTTTAAATAGGATTATTCCTTTGTCTGAATCTCCCCGACTAACTCATAATGATTAGTTTTTATGCATTCAATGTTAACTTCCCCTCAAATACGGTTAATAATTTGTCCCTTGGCTTTTTTGATAAACCGTTAGAATTTAAATGGACTTGCTCCTAGATAAATATGAATCGCTAAAATTAACTTTATTTAATTAAAATTGAATATTGTTTGATTAAAGTTAAGAACCAATCTGTTTGGCGAGAGGGTTCGGTTGGGCTGAACGGAGCTTGCGTAGATTGTGTTTTTTGATAGGTAGGATCATTGTGTATACCAGCATTTGAGGGCTGTGTGGCCTTGCTTATTGCATATATGGCATATAGTATTTCGATTAGCTCCGGACGGGACCGAAGCTACGACACTTTTGATCGGAAGTGAGAACAGGAGCTCACTGGACTCTGAAGATACTTTCTCCCTTGTGAGCGATTCCTCTCAGCCCCTCCGACGCTGTTCACTTCGCGCTCCTCCATCGACTTCCCTTTCAGTAGGTTCGGAAGTTTACACTTTTTTTTATGGAAGCAAACAGGAGCTCGCTGCTGTTATGGTAAACTTTTCTCCCTACCGCACGTTTCTTTGGTCGGATCCCGTGAGCAGAAAAAGTAGGGGATTAATTTTTGTTATTTTTATTATTAATGTTAATTAATGATTAATTATTATTTAATTATAATTAGTTATTAATTATGATTAATTATATAATTATTAGTTAATTATTATTATAATTATTTGATTAATTATGATTAATTTCGCTAATTATAATTAATTATTAAATAATTATAATTATACTTAATTTATTAATTATTAATTAATATATAATTAGTAATTAATTATTAATTATATTTTCATTTGCTTATTATTATAATTAACGTTAATTATAAAAAAAATGCTTGCCCTCTTACCTCGGCCACGAGTTCCTCGCTCGATCCTTGAGCGACACTACCGAAACCGCCGGCTGCCAAGGTATTAATTTCTGGAATCTTGACTTCTCTCTCTTACTCTCAGCATGCATGTCGAGTCGGTGGTCTGCCTATACACGCCTTTATTGTGCGTGGTGGGAGGGGCAACCGCGTGAACTCCCACGACAAGGTAGGCGAGCGACCCTCGGTTCCAATCTTCTTCGAAGTTCGTGGCGCACCGGAGAAAATCGCATATACAGCCTTTATTGCGCGTGGTGGGATGGACCGGTGCGGCGCCTACGACGAGGCGGGGTCGCTCATAAGTACCTCAAGCTAGGGGAAAGCAAACTGTGCATTTTTAAACAGGTACCGAGGCCCCATACACGCCTTTATTGCGCATGGTGGGAGGAAAGAGCCCGGCGCGGTGTCCTCGTACGAGGACACCTTACATACACCCTTTATTGCGCGTGGTGAAGGCCCCGTTTTCTCGTAGTTTTCCCCTTAACGGGGGAGACGCCGGGAGGCTGCCGAAATTTCGGGTGAAATATTCTGCACTGGACCTGTTTTGAATCAAAAGAACAAAGTGTGGACCCAAATGAACTGGGCTTGTGGACCTAAATCAGAAAAGATAAATGATAATCAAGGTCAAACCCAAAATAAAATAAAATCAAAGTAGTAGAGTCAAATTCAAATCAAATTTGAGCATCATTGAACTCAAAAGATCCTGGACAAGCACTTGAACATGCAATTGAACTCAAAGGACTATAGGGGAGTTAAACCAAAGTACTTGAGCTGATAATGCAGAGCTAAACTCAAAATGAGCACAAGGATCGGACGACATCAATGTTGGGGAAGATATTGCAACATCCTCACATAAACCAACAAATCACACATTTTACGGATGTGTTTAGTGAGCAATACAACGAATTGTAAATGCCCGCTAGTGTCAACAATCATACCGATCGAAGACAAGTACATATACCCCTTTGCAACTGAAAGGTGGTTGATTAAACAAGATAATGCAAATGTCTACGAATGGGAAATTACCGCAACTAAGGTGTAAATCTCCAACATAAAACAAAATGCCTGTTGATGAAGATGGCATACTGGAGACCGACAGTTAAGGATCTGCCCCTACAAGCTAGTGCTAAATACATCAGCACGACGATCCTACAAATACCACCTGAGATTGTGGAAAAGGGTGGATAAGGTAGCGAAAACAATGGGTTTCTGCAAATATTTTCAGAGGGTCGTAGTTGATAAACAGTCCTGCACAAATAGATACTTGGGATAACAACAGTGTGTATGTCGTATGCACAACGAACCACTGTGGACACAAGTACATCTCCTACGACAATCCACTACGAGATGCCTGTTGATTGGGAAGGCAATACTGGAGATCAGCAATCAAAGGGCTGCCCCCCACAAGCAAGTGTAATCTCAAACCCACCTGAGATTGGTGAAAGGTGGACATGATGCAGGCAACAACGGCTCCCCTACGGATATCTAAAGAGGGCGTAGTGGAACAAATGGGTCCAAAATAAAACACAACTTATTGTGGATCAAACAGGGCACTAAATAAGCATATCAAACCACTGTCGACACCAAGTACGGGAACCTACAAATAAGTACAAACCATTGTGGATAACATCGCTGAGAACCTCCTAAGCATAGCAAACCACTGTGGACACCAAGTACGAATAAAACTACGAAACGGTGATCAAGGTCTTCTCGTTCTGTATTCAGGAAGGAAACAACTCTGCATTACAAATACCAGAAATATCAAATCTAACAACATGAGGTCTTAAAAAGTAGTCCCTTCAAAGCAATGTCTCCACGGACTTCAAGAAGAAACCTCCCGGTGATTTGTTTGTTTCAGCAAGAAGGGAGTCAATATCAAGTCCAATACCCGTTATAATAAGAAAGAATAAAAAATTTTTAAAATAGAGTTCTTTCCATCAAGCGTATTGACCCCAAAGTCCAAAAAATTTCCCGCGTGATTGAGAAAGGGAGACAATCAAGTGCAGAAACGCCTGTGCATCAAGCTGCACTGCCACCGGATCTGCAACCTCCGTCAAGCAGACAGAAGGCGTTCTACAAATACTTTCAATTACCCCCGACCGTGCACCGTAGTTTGTATACACTAGGTACACTAAAAAGGGGTAAATACAATCAAATACCAGCATGGGCCCCCGGCGAGCTGTTTATTTGGTACACCACCGTGACAGTCTAGGGATGTGCTGCGGGGTTATCAAATTTTAAAACCTGATCCTCCTTAGCAGGTAAAGGAGTCGACAGGGTTAATTATAAAAAGCCCCAAACCGATGGGCCACCGGCGAGCGTTGTTATTGGTACACACGTGACGTCTAGGGATGCTGCGCGGGTTGACAAGTGAATTCAAGTTCGAAACTGATCCTCCTATACGTTCAATAGAAGTCGGACAGGGTTCGAACCAACAAACAAATATACGGCTTGTGGCGACCGTTATATTTGTCTCAATACGTCATATTAGACCTTAATGCCTATAACAATGAGAATTCACTATCAAAGGCCTAAAGCCTATGAAACCCGATCATCTGTCGACAACCCGACAGGTTGACAAGGTTCAATCCATAAAAAGAAATGACCCCAAACACCTCGAGATGGCCGTGGTTGAATGTAAATCTTAACCGGAGGGGTTTTCACAAATATTTCCAATTCTCCCAAAAATCCAAAACTCCACAAAGTCGAACCCAAAAATTCCCAAAATATTAAATTTTGAAATAAATTCATCAACACTTAAAGCAAAAATCCATCCGCCCTACGCAACAGTTTGCGAGGTGGACAAATTGAAAAATACTTTCAGCTCACAAAAAGAAGCTAAATGCCTAGTCGAAAATATCACTAGGATCCATTCTCAACAATCTCCTGCCAGTAAGGACGTGGTACGTGTTCTCTGACCGGCGTTCGCCGCCAAATGGCACCGACAGGATAAACGGTTATGACCTGGGGCCCTCTGACCCGAGTGGTTCGCCGCCAAATGGCACCACGATATACGGTTATGGCCAGAGACCAATACGCTTCTTATTGGCATCAAATCCTTGAGATATGAATCAATAGGATATTGATTGATTAGGGCACAAAGCCCTTGTAAGCTAAGGTGGATTCAAATTTGTCACCTTAGACTAAACATCCAACCTAGGTCTACAAAGTCCACTTGGACGAAGCAACCCATAGCTGTCGACAGGATCCTTCTGTCAGGTTGGGTCGACTACCTCCTCTGACTAAGTAGACCAGGGACCCATGATGGCCCGGGACGACGGAACCATGGGATCTTGATCGGGCCATTCACTTCCCACCATCCGACCGTTTAAGTGAACGATGGTGAATTTCTATTTTATTAATATAAATTTAACCCAAATCCAAACTCAACTCCTCAATTTCCAAATCTCCAACTATTCCAAATACCCATGCTGCTACTAAACGCCAGATAACACTTATATCCTACGTATCTGATTGATGGACTAGCCTTAATCGTAAGTTCTCTCTCGTATCGGAAGGGTAGTAACTATAGAGGCTTGCGCCTATAGGAAACCAGAACTCAGATCATAAAGTCCTCGCAAAATGAGGGCGAAATCTCTGGGTAGTGTCTTATTTACAAAACCATCTGCCTTCCAAAATTTACCCCCGGAACTTATTCTTAAAACTCCCCCTCGCTGATAAAAAAAGAAAAAAGCGCGGCGGCGGAGGCCGGGGCCGAATTTCGAGACCCACAAGATTGTTATTGCTATTGAAGTGTTGAACTTGGGCCACCAAAAATCCTTCGTATAGTATTTGAGTCGTACACAATCAAGTAATGGTAACCCTTTTTCACTAACTTTTCTCTTGTTCTAGAGCAAAGACAACAATCATTTTCTCAATTAATTAATTATATCAATACAATGATGCAAATCATGGCTAAAATGTGCTTTGACATTTTAGGGGATAGGAAGGCAAATCAACCGATCATTTTTGTTGTCCCCTTCATTATGTACTCTAGAAACCTAGGTTATTCGATGAATTAGTGGATTAGTGAGATGGTCTGACATTTGATGATAGTTGCTGAACAGGTATGAGATTAATGTGAATGTCTTTAGCTTAGTTAAGGGCTGGTTTAACCTGGTCAGTTCAATTGAACGGCCGGCAGCCCTATTAAACCTTATGCTAACAAGGATGAATTAGACGAAGTATCGTGACCTGGGTGGACCGAACTCGTACGCGGAAGGGTCTGGACGGTTCGTTTCGCTATTTTGATCAACGATCTCGTTTGGGTATATTTTTACCAACTCCTCTTAACTCTTTTCATTTCTATTGCTAAAGAAAATGGAGAAGGAAAAAGACGACAATGAACGAGTGATAGAACGACTGAGAGAAAGAAGGAAAAAGATTTGTTTTTCCATTTTGGATATAAATCTTTCCTATTTTCTTATCTCACTACATCTCCCAGTGATGGAATTTTATTGAAGACAAAAGAAGAGATTGATGCGGAAAGGAGAAGATTTTGAGAAAAAAGAGGGAAAGCAAATCGGAAATTCTTTTCTTCTAAGTGTATAAAAGTAAGTAAACTATTAATTGAGTTGATTTATATATGAATTTATATCCTCAAATGCTAATTGAAAAAAAATTTTTTATATTGGAAGAATCCAAATGGTATTGCTTTGGTATGAAGATGAAGGGAGGAAGATTTGCATAGAAAGAAGGAAATTTTTATGAAGTTTAAATTTCATGTGAAAAAAATCAAATGTTTATTGAGACAGTTCACAAGTGGGATTTAATGTTAATTAAATTTTATGTTATTGTGAACAGTTAAGGGTTTCAATACAAGATGAAGATTGAAAGAGGAAACTAAGTGTTAAATGATGTTATTTTAATATTTTCATGATTCATTTATTCATATAGTCTTCTAATTATTTAAGTGTTTGTTGTAAATTACAAAATGTTGAAGTTATAAATATTTCATGATTTATAGTTTTCTGATTAGTGCATCAGTTATAAATTTTTGAAAGTTTCATTAAGTGAAAGTTAATACTTATGTATGTAATGTAAGATGAAATGTATGAATAATATTATTATATACTTGGAAAATAGAAGAAAAAAGAAGAAAAAACAAAAAAATTATCATTGATTTAGAATATATATAAATATAAAAGGAAAAGATATGCATGCAATTACAGGAGGTTACCCCCTTATGATACGGCTGGGAAGTATGTACCCGTGCACTTAAATAAAAATGAAAAAAGAATGGAAATGATTGTACTTTATTGAAACATTTTTAGACGATGCTTTGTACAAATAATGAGAAAAGGTTTATGATGAAAATGTCTGTAAATTGGAAAAAAAATAATTTTAAATTTATATGATGGGAAATGTATATATTAAGATAAAAAAGAAGAATGAACTGAAAGGAACAATGATATGAAGTTACTTAAAATTATAGGATAGGAAGTAACTTAATGTTATATGAAATTATGAATATTTACAAAAAAATTTATAATTTTTATAAGAAATGAGGAAAAAGATTTTCATGTATTTTGTACATATTTAAAATGTTGTATATGTAGAAAGGTTAGCCCACTGAGTTTACATTGTAAATTTAACTTATTAAACTGATATTTCATAGAGTCTCACAGAAATAAATATGTCTGATAGAGAGGAGAGGAATACGTCTATGAAAGGCGGCGCACAAATGCAAACGTAATATATAAGTGATGTAGTGATTTTGTTAAGTGGGTATCAATAGCTTATCAAATGTTGTATAGTGGCACTTCAGCTACTTATAGAAGTTGTATGTTAATTTGTTATGGTGTGAATTGAAGTGTTACTATCGTTCGACTTTTCATTCCGCCTGTTAAGTCGAGTTCCGGCCGGTCGTGACAATTAAATGCATCATCGTGGTCATATATGTTTATATTTTAGTCCATTTTGGCATCTAGTTATGATATCTTTCCTCATTATTTTTTTTTCATTGACACTTATATGCTTTGGGCTTTTGCCATTGTAATGGTGTCAGTAAGGAGATCTTATTCCTCTCTTGTTCATTCTTGAGAGTTCTGCCTTCAGCTTGATCATATCGCGCTGTTACTTCCTGAGGAGCCAATAAATTCTAGTTTATGATTTCGTTGCTAGCACTCGCATGGGGGTGGCTATCATTGTGCCACACCAAGTAGACTATTTTGACTTCCATAGTCTCATCATCATCTTCTTCTTCTTCTTCTTCTTGATTGGATTTTTAGGGCAACCTTTTCACTGAACTTTTAGATCTGTACGGAACAAAGATTTGTTTCAATCGAGCGAACTAAGGCAAATCTAACCTTTTCGAGAGGGTGGTATGGGAGGTGATGGGATCTCCTTGAGAATTCTCAAGTCGTCGACTATCGTTGGTGCTATCACTAGGCTTCTTCAGTACCCGTTATTGAATTTTTTTAGAGGCGGATCTCTAGGATTATGCATCGGATGTCATGCCACTATACTTTATTTTTTTTTTTTTTCTGGAGACCACAATCTCCATAATTCCTTTCCTGTTGGGAATCTTTCGACAATGGATTCTTGAATACAGGTTCAAAGTGGTTCGACGTACAGAGCTAGTTCTCCTTTCTTTCTCTGTATTGGGCAGATGGGAGCATACAACTGGAGTTTTCTTAGCCCTATAATAAATGGTTATTGATTATTCCTTTTCATAAGTCATTCTTTCTTATACGAATAAGTCTGTGTGCTCTTTGGCAGAAAAGTCTCGAAATCCTTCTGGGGATTGTGGCTTGGTGTTGTTGAGCCCACAAACAATTTTTCAGCTCTCTAGTAGGGATGTTCCTTTTACACCTCGTTTGTTGTTTGTAAATTTATTCTAGGTAGAACATTTATTTTTGTCGTCTTATGCTAGCTCTATGGATGGGGTGCACTGGCTGTTAATTGCTGAGTAGACAGTTCAACATTCATTTTTCTCCTCTCTCCTAGATGACTTTCCTCAAATTAGGAAGATTCAACCTTGTTCATTCCAAGTGCAAATGATCCAATTGGCAGGGCAAAGACACCAAAAAAAAATTTGTTTTCGATGGCAACCCTTTTTCCTTGCTATGGTATTTGAATGGGTTGGCCTTTCGAAGATTGAGATCCTTTTTGGGGGGTCTCTTCAACAAAAGAAGCTCTAGTTAGTCCTGCGTGTACATATGTTGTGTAGTTGTTTCGATATATTTATGGCTTGAGCTATTACTTGTGTTCAAATATAAGGTGGGTTTGACCAAGTATTTTCATATTTCAGTTGGATTACATCAAGTACCCAGCCTTAAGGCCATATCTTTTTGCTTTAGTGATGGATGTTTCACTAGACATTTTGCAAGAGGTTGTACCCTGGTGAATGATTTTTGCTGATGATATTCTTCTTATTGATAGATTAGTGAGGGAGTTGAAGTTAAACTTGAATTATGGAGGTCTACCTTAGAGTCTAAAGGTTTTTGTTTGAGTATGTCTAAAACTGAATATCTGGCTGTGTAATTTTAGTAATAATGATAGTCATGGCTTTGTTGCTCACTCCTCGCTAGATCATCGTACACTCCTTAGCCAGGTTTGTTGCCATGATCATCAGCTGGCTTCATGACTCTAAAACTGTAGCGCAGAGGAATTCTAACTTGCTTGTACATCGTTTTTTTTTTCGGGCGGGGGGGGTGGGGGTAAATTTCTCAAGCTAAGGTGCCCTTGGAAAATATTCTAAGCTTTGAGAAGTTTGTCCAAGCGATCATTGGGTTAATGATTTTTGATTTTTTTTCTAATGGTTATGTGATAGCACACTTGAAATCTAGTATTTCTATTCACTCCTTACAGCAAATCTCCACGAAATACTGGTCCGGAAGCAGGAAAACAGTTAAAACAGCGGAAAAACTGTAGAAAAACTGAGAGAAATTCGTTAGGAAAAACTTGTATTTTACTAGTAGAAGAGAAAACATCAAAGATACAAATGATCCTCAATTCGGAGAGGAGGATCGATCTCTCCAAATCTCTATACGCCGCTAGAGCCCAAAGAAATCTAAATCTACGAGTCTCAAATTTCAGCCATAATTCAAGATGCCAAACCCTAGGAAAACACAAACTATTTAATGCATACAAATCCGAAGGAAATCCCTAAACAGTCCCTACATTCAAATTTCCCTCTCAAAACTCTCAAAAAAGCTTCCTAAAAAGTCCCGTGGAATGCGTGGTTGCGGCGCTTCGCCCAGGCGAAAAACAGTCGCCTGTTTTGCGACTCGCCGGTGGTGCGGACCGTCGGACCGGTCCCACTGGACCGGTCTAACTTATGAACAGTAGGATATTCAACTTTTAGTTTAATTGAACATGAATTGCAGATATAAATTGTGACAAGATTTAGGGGTAAGTATCCCTTATAAAAAAAAATAACTAATAAGATTTTGTCTATTTAGATTTCAAGTTTGACTAGAAAAAATTGTCAAAAATGATTTTCAAAGAATTACAGTCAGTTAAAAATCCAAAAATGGAGAATTTGTGTAGTAATATACGTAAGCTTATCATCAAAAAGTTTTTGATGAATCTGGACACCAAGAAGGGACACTTGCAAAATCTCAACTAAAATCTCTTGAAGACTTCACAAAAGCGCAAAAAATTTTATTTTAGTTTTAGACATATCTGAATGGGCCTTTCTTCAGTATCTCAATTAATGAATTATAAGGAACCGCATCTTCTTGTGCAATTCCTGCAATGAATCGTGTTTTTTATCGATGCTTGTGTTGGAGCTGCTCACCTTTCCATGCAATCCAATATAAATAGCCCGCTTTGGATGATTTGCATCGTTGGTTAAAGTTTGTAAAGGTGGAGTCTCTAACCTTTACCGACAATTTGCTCTCATCTGCCTTTCATGCTTGTTTGTAAGGTTTGCATCGTTGGTTAAAGTTATTTGTTTAGGTCTGTGTTTGCTAATTGCTACTTTTGGATCATAAAGAAGGAAGAGAAAATAAGAAAACAAAGAAAAAAAAATGCAAAAAATTACAAACCTTGTTAGGTGATTGGTTATTCTGTCAATTTGGTTCCTAAAAGAAGGAAATAATAGGGGTGTTCTACAGCTTACCTTAGGTGTGGCTAACAATGTAAATTGCTGCAATGGCTCGACCTTAAGCCTGATCCTACTGAAGTCACAACTCAAGCCTCCTAACTCTATTTTACATCTATTTGGGCTTCTTTAGCATATTGGATTACGGATCAAGATTTATGATTTAAACTGTTGAAATTAGGTTCAATTGTGTGGACTTATGGGAAATATCTTATACTTTTTGCTTAACAAATAGGAAATCTTGATACTCTACATGGATCCATATACAATCCAACATAAAAACGACAGGAAACATATATTTTGATTTCATGAAAATGAGAACCCTATTTAATGGCTTATATGTAAGGCTCTTGCTACAATTTGCCCTTGTCCTTTCCCATTTGTCATCATTGACAATGAGATTCAGTCACCTACTAACTTTTCAAGTCATTGCAGATTGTTGGTCCCTTCAGCTTCCGCTTTGATTCAGAATATTATTTGGGATTCAGAGAATGGAAAGTATTTTGGCTCGCTGATGATCAAGTTTTCGCCATTGACTGGGCTCTGAAAGTTCTGGGATCTGCAAAGGCCTCATTGTGGTTACTCTCCAAAACATCAAGAGGCAATGGTGGAAACTTCGATTCTTCGAGAGCTGCGAGGACATCATTTAATGTCTATACCCCACTGAGCAAAAGGTTGTTTTTAACTGCTTGTCCATTTTGCTAGCAATTTGGTTCTTAAGTAGTTGTTCTACAATTAGGTCATTAACTACTTAAAAGTGGTGCTTTTTACTTGTCATTTTAATATTTAAAAAGCAATTACAGTTGGATTTTATCATCCTGTATTACATCAAGCCCTACATGAGGTCCTGGTTGGGTACACATGCTTTACTCAGATGTGCTTCACCCACCCAAACCCACCATGGGACTTTCGGATGCCATCATATCCACCTATACCATCCACTTTTCAATGCTTTTTGAACACATCTGCCACCGGATTGATGGCCTGTGTGGCTTGTTTCCCTTTGCTCTTATTGAAAACTTTTAAGATGCATATCAGAATTTACCGTAGTCCGTAGTTATGGTTAAGTGGTGTACAATATGTAGTGAGGATTGCAGTAGTATAAGATATTGGTGATTAGTATGGAAATTGTTATCCCCTAATGTTTAGTACCCACCCATTTCACCAGCAGATCATGGGTGTACCCATACCCACCCATACCATAGGGTACATGGGTGGGTGTGGGCATGGAACCCAATACAGGGCCCTAGTGTACATTGATGATAGAGCTATATGGCATTTTATATTATTTATAGGAGTGACAAAAAAAGGTTCTGGGAATTCATGGTTTTTGAGATATAATCCATTTTCTTAAATCAATACGACTACTAGTCTTTTCACATGGTGTACTATAAGGTGAATTTTATCTTATTTGTTTTTATTTTTTAATTCTTTGTTTAATCAATCTATTTCAGAGCTTAATTTCCAGAAGTTCCTGGTTGGAAGCATGTGAGTTTTAACATTTTTCTTCTGGCCGGTTTCCTTGTGGAATACTTGAAGCTTTACAACTATACAATTGTTGGAATAGCCATTGGATGAATGTCTTTTTATAAGCTGCAGCGCACATATTGCTGCCTCACTTAGGATTTTGCTACTCTTGGAATGGAAGATTCAATGTGGACTGTAGGGGAATAACATTTGATCGTCTCTTGATCAGTTATTGCAAGAGAATAGGATCAGGGAGTTTATGCGTATTGAGAGTAATAAAATATTAATTGATCATATGATAGGATCGTCTCTTGTCAGTTATAGCTTGTTGAGGCAACTCATATGTAAGAACTTGTTTAATATATGTGCTTCCTTGATTGATCTATAGGAGTGAGCTTATATTGCTGCTAGATCTACTGGTTGATACTTCTTCGCTTAATGATGGTTTTGGTAACTACTAATCATGGTGAGGCTTGCCAGCGAGTGCGAGTGTTCTTTTCAGTCGTGCTTTAGGTGTGAATTTTGTTTGGATACATATGAGTTTCTTCAAGGGCCTGTGTTAACATTTATTTAATTTTTTTGATTCGCAGCTTGTAGAAAAGGAAAAGAGAATTACGAAAGAAAATATTAACTATTTTTACCAAATGATAGAGAGTAGATAGAAATTTTGTCATGTTTTTACTATTTACTTGAGAGGGGAGCTTTCCAAGATTCTCAAAATGACCATAATTTGACCTCTTATCCTATTTGGCTATAAATAAAGGTGAAGGGTATTGATAGGGCCTACTTCTTCCTTTATTTGCCTTGATTAAGTACTCTTCTAATTTGTATCAAATGGCCAGTTGGCCTTGCAAAAAATGATAATGTGATAGCCATATGATGGAAGGCTTGTTTTTGTAAATACATGATGATGGAGGCAAAGGAGGATGTCTAGTCAAGTGGTCGAGAAGAAGAAGAAGAAGAAGAAGAGAAAGAAGAAGAAGAAGAAGAAGATGATGTGATGATGATGATGATGGCGATACTTGTTGAGCCGATTGGGTGGGAATGGAAAGTTGAGTAAGGTGGTGGAGACCTGAGTCAAATACGGCAAAAGTGGTCTCTTCTTTGTGTTATGATGTTGTTTCCCTTGCTAAAAAGACATGTTTGATGATCTCCATGTCATAGGGGCTTGTTAGGTCTTCACCACGGTGAGAGTCATTATCGAGTTGGTGATTTTGTACAAGGTAGTGTAATATATATTAACAATAGTATTTTGAATGATCTGTTAAGTTTTGTGTGTTTGAATTTTTACAATTTATGTATTGTGGACATCCTTGTATGTTTTCATTAGTTTTATTTTGGAGCATGTCCCGAGGGTTCTATGTTTGAAATTTTGCTTGCGTATTTTTTTTTCTTTGGAGCACTGTTATACTTAACTCTCTTTTCCATTCTAAAAATTAGGAGAAATAAATTTTTAGGTGTTATGGCGTGGGGATTGGAATGCATTTGTATTTCTGAAAATTTTTAGAGTACGGTGTCGCTTGATTTGAGTGTTGTGATGCAATGAAATGATTTTTTATAAATGTGTCAAAATCATTGAAATTTTATTTTATAAAAACATCTCCCCTAGGTGGCCGACTAAAAAGAGAAAGATATGGATTTGTAAAGAGAGAGCCCATTTCGGGCAGCTTTGGGTCAATTTTGTCTGTTTGGGATATTATTTAGATTGAGGTTGGTTGTATTTACCCTATCTTAGTTTTTAATATTCAAAGTTTTTATCCAGAGTGGGATAAGGCTTGATGTTGTTGTTGTTGTTGTAAAGTTTTTGATATTTTTTTATTAATTTTTGAAATTTCAATATAAAGGGGTAGATTGTTACGTCTAAAAAATTTATCATGTTTGATATGTTATATATTACAATATTTTATACATTTTGATATATATTATTTATGATATTTCATATGGTATTTTTGATTCCTTAAATTTAAGATCTTAAAAAATACTTATCACTAAATAAATAGTATTATAGTATAATAAAAGTCTCAAAATATAGTTATGAGAAATGTATGGTAATTTGGTGGTGATTTGAAATTAAAAAATTTGTATAAAGGTTTATACCAAATCTATGCTTTTTCCCTACCATTATGGCATTTTATGAAGTTATATGATAAATTATTGTTTACTATACTGAAAATGCAATTATTTTTAAATTTATAAGTCTAAAATGTGTGAATTGAGCAATTCTGATGTTTGTTTTGAGAGCTATAAGGGCATAAAAATTTTGAATATTTATGATGCTAAGCATTAGTTGTTATAGCGTTTGTTATATTATATGCTTGTAGAAGAAGTCATGAGGGCTTTTAATTTTAATATCAATGAGATGTATAAGAGCTTAAAGGGATTAATGTGATTTATTTGACAGTTGATGTGATGTGTTTAAATTCTATATTATCTATGATATGTATGCTATGTTTACTAATTTAGTTTTGTTATATGTTCCACATTCTAAACTTTTAGGTCTGCTTTGAACACTATAGATTTTGGTAATATTCTAATTAGTAATATGCTATTGTTCTACTCTCCAATATTTTGATAAAGGTTTTATATGAATAGTTTGTTTTGTTATGCTTAATATGTAAGTGCACCAATTGTGTCCTTAATTGTAAGAGGGGGTGACTTGGTGATTTAAAAAATTCTTCAAAAACCTTCTTGAATAAAAATCAAAATTTGATTTTATGCGGAAGCATTTGAAAAACGAAATATGATCAACTCACCAAAACACTCGAAACAAATACAATTTTTTATTTGACAGTGGAGTTTTTTAATATACATGATCATATAATACAATATGCAGAATCATACAATAAATATGATTATTTATGATTTAATTTTAATTAATTCACTTAATTAATTTTTTTTTACTAGATCAGACAATAACCCTATATGTGTGTGTGCATGGTTGCTAAGCTACATACACTCAATATAGAAATAGACTCAAGAAAGAACCAAGGCAAAAAATCTAGGCTTGGGATTCATTCCTTCTCAATAAATTACTTCCAATCCCCTTGCAAACTATCATACACTACCATCACTACACACTAACAAAGAACTAAATAAAAATCACCCCCATCTCACTTTAGATCCTTATTTATACATAATTTACAAATAACTATCAATTGCTTTGGTAGGTCATCAATTCCACAGCGCATTCAAATAGCATGTAGAAGCTTTACTTGAATCATCTTCACTGTGTAAATAACCCATTTCCTTACCATTGGTGCTGATTCTTCAAGGGGTGCTTAATAGTGCTGCAGTGCTTTGAAATTTAGCGCCTGTGGTGCTCCACCATAGATTTTCTCTTTGAAACTCCATTATACTAGGAAGTATGAATATTGGTGTTATAGAACCAAGCTCTATATCATATATAAAAAAAATATCCTTGCTAGCACTGTAGTGCATAAATTTAGCATTTTGGTACCAATCTCTCTTTTTGTCTAAAACACTTCTTCTTGTAGCACACAGAGTTAAATGTTGATGTTGTTGATGCACATGCCAACCTCTTATTCTTAGGAAAAAATTTGTACCCGTGTGGCACGACAGTTCTTAATGTTGGCACTATGTATTTTATTGTAGTTCTTCTATACTTTGAATTAGGGCTGCAAAGCGAACCAAGGTTCGACGAGCTACTCGTTGTTCGGTTCGGTTGAAGCTCGTTTGTGATCGTTTAATTAATTAAACAAACAAACTTGAATATATTTTTAATACTCGATTCTTAAATAAACAAAACTTGAACACTAATGTGTTCGGCTCATTTATGTCGCGAACAACCTCAATTGAAGTTCGTGAACAAGCTCGACATTAAGCGAGATAAAGCTCGATTCCGTGTTTGATTTTTGAACTCGTGAATAAGTTCGATAAAAGTAATTAATATTTGTCTATAGAATTATAAATAGACAATTGCTTTTATTATAAATGTGTTCGTTCATGAAATGTTCAATGAACATGTTTGTTTGTTAGTTAAAAAAATTTGTTAAATATGTTCGCGAACAAGCTCGATAAGCACTAACGAACAAACATGAACTGAACATGAACCGACATGAACACTCATTAATTTAAATGAACCAAACATGAACACAAACAATAAAGCTTGAACAAACATGAACCAAACTTGAACAAGCTAATATTAAATGAACACAAACATGAACACTCATATTACTCGGCTCGGCTCGGCTCGTTTGCATCCTACTTTGAATCCTTAGAAACATTTACATAAAACAATTAATTAATTAACTTTTACATAGAAAATGCACAATTAAAAATTTTTGCTTTGTCTTAACATTTCATTATTTTTTTTATCAATTAAAAATGTTTCCTTCCTCGAGGGAAGGCAGTAATACACTATAAAGAATATTTTGCTTGGTTGAGTTAGAAAAATCCTATAGCATAAATCCAACATAAACTTAATGCTAAAGTTGGGAGTCATTGTAGATGTTCATAGCGTGTATCAATTTCTTAAGATGGGGTCCAAAGTTATATTGATCGATGATAGTTGGAGAATATAGTCAAGTAATGGTGGTTAGAACAATCCTAGTTGATAGGCAACGAAGGTCAGAGAAACATAGTAGGTTAAATAGTGGGCAAAGGATTATAGTCGGACATATAGTCGGAAGGACCACAACTAGCCATGTTGGTTAGAAGGTGTTGTCGGAGCGGCCATAGTGGAAATTGGTGTTTGGAAAGCTAGAGTCGGTCGTTGTGGTCTCACGCTGTAGTTGAGCTACGGTGGTTGGAAGGATATCAGTTGTGAGATGTGGTTTGAAGATTGTAGTCAAATATAGTAGTCAAAGGATTGTAGTCGTATTATAGAGATTGAATGATTGTGATGTAAAAATGGTGATTATATGATATTCTTATAGTAGCAATTGAATGGTGGGTCAACACTGACATCGGGTAATGGGACGATAATGTTATTGGGCGGTGGCCAAAATGGAGGTTGAGGATTGGTTTGATGGCACAATGATTATTGGTCCAATAATGATGTAGAATGACGGCTAGTTGTGTTTCTTCGAGATCCTTATAGTCTGAGAGCTCTCTTAGTTTTCAAGTCGAAGTCCTTATTGGGCATATTATAGATTTTTTATAGTGACATGCCTCATAAATATAGCCAAAATTTATAACTCCATCAAAGACTTGTATGATTTCCATGATCATGGATTATTTTTTCAGCTTTTAAGGTTTAATGAAGTCAAAATATGTAATCATGGGCACTTTGGATTCATCTCATTAAGAGTTGATTTAATTATATGCATGCAAAATTTGAAGATCACTTAGTTATTTTAATTAAAGCCCTAAATGTTTTCAATCATGCTTCAATGTTGTTGATAGGATCATTCAAGCTTGGGTTGTGCCACTTGAAATGGTCAGGTTCGTCTCATCAAGATGTTCAGTTTGACTATAATTAGTTGAAAATTGAATTTGTTATAATTGAATTTTAATTTTGCAAATTTTTTTGTTCAAATACACATCGAGATTTGTGCCCAATAATATGATTTTTTATGACTGTCATGGTTTACAATAATGGTTGTAAAGTTTTATGCATAACAACTCTAGCATAATAACTACCCATCTCAATCTAATGACTTATTGACTATGTTCCGAAAACATACAAATCCTATTTAAAAAATATCATCAAATATGATCCTATGCAATATGATCATCCAAGATTTGATCACTCGAAAACCCCACTTGTCAATATAATGATATAAATAAATGTATTCTAAATTTAATTTTTTTAAATAATTAATAATTGAAAATTGTGTGCTAAATTTTATAATATAATGAATATGAAAAAAAAAAAAAACGAAATTTTCTTGAATACTAACCTCAAAATATCTAGCAAGTTTTCAACAAACAATTATAGTTAGAGAAGTAAGAAGAGGAAGCAAGGATAACATAAAAAGAAGGTGGATTTATGGCATGCAGGCATTCGGCCTTCAAGGCTAGCTAGCTGTTGGGGGGGAACACTCTAATGAATAAATATTAAAAAGCGGATATTAGTAACTAGGGGTGTCAATTTCGGGTCACGGGTCGGGTTCGGGTCGGACTCGGAGCTGACCCGGGTTCAAACGGGTCGATCCTAACCCGACGGATAGGTAAACGGGTCGGAAATGCGACCCGAACCTGACCCGGCGAGTTACCGGGTTGACCCGACCGACACGGTGCCGCGGGCGACGCGGTGCAAGCGGTGCGACGCGGGCGAGAGGTGCGTGCGGTGCGACTCGGGCGAGGGTCGCGGTCGCGGGCGGGGAGGCAGTCACGGGCAGCGATGCGGGCAAGGCTTCAAACGGGTTTCCGGTGGTCAACTACGAACCCGACCCGTTTTTTAAAACGGGTCGATATAGGACCCGACCCGACCCATTTTCAAAACGGGTCGGGTCGGGTCGGATTTTCATGTCGTGTGCAAATATTGAACCCCTATTAGCAACCAACAAAAATTTTTATGTGGATTTAAGGTCGATCCTTTATTCTTCTCTTTTTTAATTTTATTTTTTTACTAATGTAAGCTTTGAAAATTTCACCTTTTGTACATACCAATTAATATGCTTGAGATAAACAGGCACAAATGGAGCTTAACAAAATTATTTTTGTTATCTAAATTGTGAATCATTGAGAAAAGAAAGTTATTAATTATGCAGTTCATTTTAATCTGTTAGTTGGATAGTTTTTAGCTATCAACTAAGAGATTTTAGATTCGAGTTTAATTATTTATAGAGATGCCTGTTCAAATTGTTTTAATGATCTAAATGTCTGAAAAAAATTAATTAATACTTTAGTATATTTCAAATATATAAATATAAAAATATTGTTTGTCTTACATAAGAGTTTTGACCAAACTACGTTCACATTGATACATTATATTAGAATTGTTACATGATAGAATATACGCGGCGTAGAGTTGGGAGTTTTCATCTCACTCTTGTTTGAATATCTAATACACAAACAGAGAAAAAAGGAACAGATAATTTTTACGTGGAAAACCCTAGAAAAAGAATAAAACCGAAGCCACGCCCAATTGGAAATGATTCAACTAGTGTTTGATTGGATTATAAGCGACTTACTCATCCCTAATATTAGGACGATTATATTACAATAAACACCATCGGGTTGAAATTCCCGTTGCAAGAGAGATCGAAAATTCGGCGACGTTTAGTGGTCGGATGAAAAACTAGCGTGAAACGACAATCGTGCAAAAGTCGACATCAGTTGGCGGTCGGGCAAAAGTCCGGGTAAATTAGCGGTCGGGCAGAGTTCGACATCGGTCAACTGTCAGTGAAGTTCGGCGTGGTTGTGGAGGACTCTGGTGGCAAATGAGCTCTCTTCTTGTCTTCATTCTCTTCTTGTTTGGATCCTCTTCCATTAGAAATTATGTGTCTATTTATAATTTTTTGAGAGTGACTGAATAATAAATAGTATGAAGATCAAGGTAATTGTCAGTGGTTTGAATGGACGATTGATATTAAATCCATGATTGTGGATCATTTATTGAGCATTTGTATGTCTTAATTATATTATAATTCGACAATCTTAAGCTCGTTGGATTCGTCTCGTCGAGGCTCAATTCGACTATAGAATGTTTATTCATTTCATGTTTGGAAAACGTTTTTTTTGGTAATTAAATTATGGTTTGAACTTTAATACGCTTCGAGTCTTTGATTATGGAACATCTGAGCTAGATTGTATCGAATTTGGTGTGTTGGGGTCGTATTTCCGAGACGCATTTTATTTTGACTACAAGTTTACTCAAATCAGAGTTAGATGATCCCGGAATTTAATTTTTGAAATTTTCAACTTGATTTTATCTCGATATACGTGTCGGATCAATATATTTTTAGATGATATATATCAAGAATAAAATAAATTATTTTATATATTATGATATTATTGATCTTAAAATATCAACGTCCATTTATTTTCAAATTTGGGCACTAAATCCATTAAATTTAAGAGTAAATGAAAGGTTGAAAAATTGTCTTGTATGAACCGGGAAAACAATTAAAATGATCAAAAAAAGCGTGATAAGACAGCAGTCGCCTTTTAAGATCGCGACATAAGGGGAATCTCGATCCATTTTCCGTGGAAAAGGAACACGATGGCTTCTAACGCCGTTTCTTCCTTGCTATTTGTAACGTTTTCTTGCCATCCCATGCTGCACAGTGTTAACGCCACTTGTCAACTTCACACCATTTCCGTCTCAGAGACGTTGAGGTATAGGGCTTCTCCAATCTAACTTCAAACGGTTGAATGACGTCCCTCATTAGCTCTAGCCCGAACAGTAAAAATTTCTACTATTTGACACAGTGAACAGTGACATCAATATTGACGTTGCATGTTCATCTCCGTTATTTTTATGTTTTTATCGAACTTGTCGAAAGGACGAAAAAAAGAGAGAAAAATGGAGTAAAATTGGAGATGAAATCACGGTGAAATTTCCCACGATTCTCTTCAATTAATGTTATGCTTTGCGTGAGTCACAAATCCAAGTATACATACCTTTCTTCAAAGCACGGGAAGCACTGTGGTGGTTAGATGTTGCTTGTGGATGGAAGAAGAAGAGCGCTTCTTCTGAGGCGTCTGCTCCTCTCTCCACCCCTCCGTGCCAATCACAAGCTCGAAGATCGAAGCCACGTACCCTGCAGCGACGTACTGCGGCCGCGGCGGCTTTGTCTCATCTCATCCTCGTCTCCGACACCGGCGCATTTTCAGGCCGGAAATCCTTACTCCACCGCTCGAAGACCGCTCCGACCATGGACATCCGCGACCTGCGTCTGAAGTCAGCGATGCTACTCAAGCAGCAACCGAAACTGGGTCCGTCCGTTTCCGTCCTCAATTACGCGCCGCTCCCTCCTTCTCTACCTGTGTCTCGGCGTGCTTATTTTATCTACCAACTCCGCGGCTACTCTGGCATCGAGAACCAACCTCCGTCGACGCCCTTTATTTCTGCATCGTCACTCTCTGTACCATTGGCTTACGGCGACATCACCCCTCACCCGCTGACCAAAGCCATCCGTGCATTTTTTGTCCTCGTCGGCTTCGGCATCCTCGATGTGCTCCTTCTGCTCGGGTTCTTATCTCCTCGAGCTCCAGGAGAGGCCTCATTCAGCCGCTGGCGCTCGCGGGGTCGTTGCCTATGCGTTCGACGCCGAGAAGGGGCGGATGAGGTTAGGATGAAGGTGGGGATCGCGATGGGGGGTGTTTTGTGTGTTGGGGCGGGGACCGTCGCGCTGCACGGCTAGAGGATTTGGATGGATTGATTCGTTTTATTTGGCGGTGATGTCGGTGACAACGGTAGGTTATGGGGATAGAGCGTTCGGCACTTTGAAAGGGAGGGTGTTTGCTTCCTTCTGGCTGCTGGTCTCGACGCTGGCAGTGGCGAGGGCCTTTTTGTATTTGGTGGAGGCCAGAATTGACCGGAGACACCGAAGAATCGCAAAGTTGGTGCTTCAGAGAGACTTGACGGTGGAGGATTTGATTGCTGCTAATATCAATCAAATGGATTCATCAGGTACGGGGTTTTCTTGTTTTCTCTCTTTTTCTGTTTAATTTTTTTATATTGATATATCATCATAAAATTATCTTGATATGGCACGAATCTCAAAGCAAATCAATTGGAAAATTCAAAAATTAAATCGGATATTTGAACTCCGATTTCAACAAATTTATATTCAAATTGAACGTCTCGAAAATACGAACCTAACGACACCAAATTCGACTCAATCCGAGCTCAAATGGATCCAAATCAAAGACTCAAAGCATATTTGTAAGGTTCAAACCATAATTTGGATTATCAACATTTTTCAAATGTGACGTGCTTATAGTCGAACGAGCGGCTCGACGAGACGAATCCAACGAGCCCAAGATCGCCAAATTCTGATATCATTAAGATTTTCAAATGTCTAGTAAACAGTCCAGGCTCAAGGAATCAATGTCGATTATACCATTTAAACAACTCCCAATTTACCCTTGATTTTCTTCTAATTACTGGTCATTCCACTCTCAAATAACTATAAATAAATCCCTCATTTCTTATGAGAGACCAGGGGACCCAAGGAAAGAAGATAAGGAAGATAGTTTCTTTGCCACCAGACTCCTCGCCATCGCCTGACTTCAACCTGGCCACTGACTATCGTCGAACTTCCACTCGACAAACAGCCGACGAATGATTCCGCGTATCTTCGGACTTTTGCCCGTCACTGGACTTTCACCGGACTTCTACCTGATGTTGAACTTTCGCGTCGCGGGACTTTGTCCATCGTCAAACTTCTACACTGTACTGAATTCCACCTGTCGCCGTATTTATAAATGACGTCGATTTCCCCCGGTCGCCAAATTTCCTACATGTCACTGGAATTTCGTCGACTTCTACCCAACGCCAACTTCCTCCGTCGTCGAATTCTGTCCATCGTCATATTTCTAACCCGATATTGGATTCCGCCCAATTTTGGACTTCCGCCCGTCGTCAGACTTTCGCTAGTTGCCGGACTTTCGTCGGACTTCCGCCCAAAGTTGGATACTTTAGGTGAACCTTGCATATGCCAAACTTTTTGCTTGTGAGGTAATAACTTAGACTCTCGACCCAGGGGACTCACACTACTTATTACGAATCTTGTACAAATTGAGGATTCGGCCTAAAGGGCTAGTTGATATTGTTATGAGAGGTTGTCTTTATTGTGCTCAACATGCCTATTAGCGACTTCCTCTCGTCGCCGGACTTCCGCCCGTCGTCAGATTCTATATATTCGACTGGATTTCTACATGTCACAAACTTTTATCGGACTTCTACCAGATGCCAAACTTCCTACCGTAGTCAACTTTTGTCCATCGTCATATTTCTACCCGACAGTGTAGACTTCCGCCCGTCATCAGACATCTCTGCTAGTCGCCGAACTTTGTCACATACAATTTGGTTTGGTTCCACTAAACTGATGACCATATGAGCTTGTAAGGGAATCATCTACCCCAAAACTAATTTTGGATCATTGTGCCATAGTTGGGGAATGCTCGATGTGAGAACCAGGCTTAGCTGGTTCAGTTGAACCGGTCCTAATACTCTAACATACGAACGAAAGAACCGGGTGAGCATAGCGAGTGGAGTCGAGCTGCCAAACTGCGAGCTCAGGAGCTTCTGGTGGGGTCGAATCGCGAAATTGAGCAAGGGAATACATTTGGATGCAAAAAGTAACGACTCATCGTGGAGAATAACTGTTGCTCCCTCCTTTTGAACTGAAGTGGCTTTGAATGAGAGGAAGCTATGCCAAGAGGAAGATGAAGAATGGAAGAAATAGAGAGAAAGAGAAGGAAGAGGGAGGAAGAAGGAAGACGTGTGCGTGCAAGTTAGGGTTTGGGATTGATCAGCAAGCAAGGGAGATCGAGAGAAAGAGAGAAGGAAGGAAGCGAACTTGATGGGTAGGACAGGCGAGAGTCTCGTGTAAGGGAAGAAGGTAAGAAATTTTTTTGGTATTTATTAAATTTAATTTATAGATTAATAGAGTTAATTTAGAAATATTTTTATGAAAGACTAATTTTCTGTGAAAATTTTAAGTTCAATTTTTAGAGAGATTTTTTTTTAGGTATTTAGGTTATTAGAAAGAAAATAAATGTGCATATATTTAAAAAGAAAATAAACTTAATATTTATAGAAAATTTTTATTTATAATTAATAAGTTAATTATTATGAATCTAATTAACAAGAAAAGTTAAGTTATGAGAAAATATATGTATTTTGAAAGGAAGAAAATTTATATTTTGTAATATTAAATTTAAAATATCTTAATATAAGAAATTTGTGTAGAAAATAATAATTAGAGAGAGCATATGTTTGAAAGATTTGATATTAAAGTAAAAATATGGATTTTAATTGAAAATACTAATTAGGAAAATTAATTATACAAATATAAGGAATTGAATGATTAGTGATGAATGACATATTAATAATATAGAAAATATTAATTAAATAAAAATATGGATTAGGAGAGAGAAAGTATGTATGTAAATTTTAATATATGAGATTTTAATTATCATAAACATTTTAGAAATCAATCAAATGTGAGAGCAATTAGAGGCTTTAATTAGCTACTTTGAGAAAGAGAGAGAGAGAGAGAGAGAGTAAACAACATGTATTTTAAAATTTAATAATAAAATAAATCATAATTAGTGAATACTATATGATTAATTTTAAGAATTAAAATATTATTAAAAAGAGAAAATTTTAAAATATTAAGTTAGAGAATTTAATTGCATATAATTAATTAAATTTAATGAAGTCATCTTTATAGGCTTTAAATCTACCATCATTGTAATAAGGAGTAAAAGTGAAACAACGCATTTATTAAGTTTAAGGTGAGTATCATGTCTTTTAATTATAATTATGATATTTGTTTCTCCTACATATGATGCATCAAATATTGTTATTATTTAATTGCTTATTATTAATGTTCTATGAATTAATGCTATATGAATTTTCTTAACCAAAGACAATTGATCATGTTATATTGAAAGACTTGAATTTAATATTATAGAGATATTATCCATCGTATGTCATGATGTTTATTATATAGATCAATATGAAATGATTCGAAAAAGATAAATGATATGATTACAATAGAATGCTTCAAACTAAACACTAATCACCAAAAATAAAGGTGATCAAGATGGGCTTCAAACTTTGAAAGGTTCAACTCTTTGAATTTTGTCACCATATCTAATAACTCTTAGAATGTTGTGATAAAGGCTATACATAACTAAGGTGCCATCTTCTCATCGGCATTGCCCATTAACAATTGGATTGTATGTTACATTTTCAATTGTTGTTCATATTTTATGCTTATGTTTCACAAACAAGTAATGTATTCTGTAACTAATTCATCTTTTCTTTTTTTTTCTCTAAGATTAGATCAACAATGGTTATTCTCTTTGAAGTACTGACCAATTTTTTTTAAACATACTTTCGAGCTCGATAAACAAACTGGAGAAATAATGATGCATTGTTACCCCAAGTATTGCCACATAGTGCTTTAAATTTGGCTAAATGTTGCTTTAGATTTGTTGACCCGTAAGCTGAGACAAAAAAAAGAAGAAGAAAATCTTACTTACTCTGCCGAAGCACGTCGCACGACCTCCTCCCACGTCGCACGTCGCTCGAGCTCCACGCCCACGTTGCTGGCACGATTCGCTTATGTCGTTAAAAGGGGCGAAGGGAGGCCTCATTCAGGACCCCATTCTCTCGCAATCGCTCTCTCCCGATCTCTGCTCCGACGCCGTTCCTCCCTGGTCGAATCGGAAGTTTCGACACTTTGATCGGAAGTGAGAACAGGAGCTCGCGGCTGTATAGGCAACTTTCTCCCTTGCACGCGTGACTCCCCGGCTCATTCTTGCTGTCCGACTTCTCTCCCTCCCGGACGGACCGAAAGCTACGACACTTTGATCGGAAGTGAGAACAGGAGCTCGCTGACTCTGAAGATAACTTTCTCCCTTTGAGCGATTCCTCTCCAGCCCCTCCGACGCTGTTCAGCTTCGCTCCTCCATCGACTTTCCCTTTCAGTAGGATCGGAAGTTACACTTTTTTTATCGGAAGCAAAACAGGAGCTCGCGGCTGTATAGGTAACTTTCTCCCTACCGCACGTTTCTTTGGTCGGATCCCGTGAGCAGAAAAAGGTAGGGGATTAATTTTTGTTATTTTTATTATTAATGTTAATTAATGATTAATTATTATTTAATTATAATTAGTTAATTAATTATGATTAATTAATAATTAATAGTTAATTATTAGTTATAATTATTTGATTAATTATGATTAATTTCGACTAATTATAATTAATTATTAAATAATTATAATTATACTTAATTTATTAATTATAATTAATTAATAATTAGTAATTAATTATTAATTATATTTTATTTGATTATTATTATAATTAACGTTAATTATAAAAAAAAATGCTTGCCCTCTTACCTCGGTCCACGAGTCTCCTCGCCTCGATCCTTGAGCCGACACTACCGAACCGCCGGCTGCCAAAGGTATAATTTCTGGAATCTAGACTCTCTCTCTTACCTCAGCATGCATGTCGAGTCGGTGGTCTGCCTATACACGCCTTTATTGTGCGTGGTGGGAGGGGCAACCGGCGTGACACCCACGACAAGGTAGGCGAGCGACCCTCGGTTCCAAATCCTTCTTCGAAGTTCGTGGCGCACCGGAAAAATCGCATATACACGCCTTTATTGCGCGTGGTGGGATGGGACCCCGGTGCGGCGCCTACGACGAGGCGGGGTCGCTCATAAGTACCCTCAAGCTAGGGGAAAGCAAACTGTGCATTTTTAAACAGGTACCGAAGGCCCCATACACGCCTTTATTGCGCATGGTGGGAGGAAAGAGCCCGGCCGCGGTGTCCTCGTACGAGGACACCTACCATACACGCCTTTATTGCGCGTGGTGGGAAGGCCCAGTTTTCTCGTAGTTTTCCCCTAAACGGGGGAGACGCCGGGAGGCTGCCGAAATTTCGGGTGAAATATTGCTGCACTTGGACCTGTTTTGAACTCAAAAGAACAAAGATGTGGACCCAAATGAACTGTGGGCTTGTGGACCTAAATCAGAACAAGAATAAAATGATTAATCAAGGCTCAAACCCAAAATAAAATAAAATCAAAGTAGAGTCAAATTCAAATCAAATTGAGCATTCAATTGAACTCAAAAGATCCTGGACAAGCACTTGAACATGCAATTGAACTCAAAGGACTATAGGGGAGTTAAACCAAGACTTGAGCTTGAATAGAGTCTGAACTCAAAATGAGCACAAGGAATCCGACGACTCAATGTTGGGGAAGATATTGCAACATCCTCACATAACCAATCAAATCACACATTTTACGGATGTGTTTAGTGAAGCATACAACGAATGTAAATGCCCGCTAGTGTCAACAATCATCCGATCGAAGACAAGTACATATACCCCTTTGCAACTGAAAGGTGGTTGATTAACAGACTAAATGCAAATGTCTACGAATGGGAAATTACCGCAATAAGGTGTAAATCTCCAACATAAACAAATGCCTGTTGATTGAGATGGCAATACTGGAGACCGACAGTTAAGGATCTGCCCCTACAAGCTAGTGCAAATACATCAGCACGACGATCCCTACAAATACCACCTGAGATTGGTGAAAGGGTGGATAAGGTGCGAAAACAATGGGTCTTCTGCAAATATTTTCAGGAGGTCGTAGTTGATACAACAGTCCTGCACAAATAGATACTTGTGGATAACAACAGTGTGTATGTCGTATGCACAACGAACCACTGTGGACACAAGTACATCTCCTACGACAATCCCTACGAGATGCCTGTTGATTGAGAAGGCAATACTGGAGATCAGCAATCAAAGGGCTGCCCCCCACAAGCAAGTGTAATCATCAAACCCACCTGAGATTGGTGAAAGGTGGACATGATGCAGGCAACAACGGCTCCCCTACGGATATCTATAAGAGGTCGTAGTGGATACAATGGGTCCTTACAAATAAACACAACCTACTTGTGGATAACAACAGTGGGCATATCATAAGCATATCAAACCACTGTGGACACAAGTACGGGACCCTACAAATAAGTACAAACCACTTGTGGATAACAATAGTGAGAACCTCCTAAGCATAGCAAACCACTGTGGACACAAGTACGAATATAACCTACGACAACGGTGATCAAGGTCTTCTCGATCCTGTATTCAGGAAGGAAAACAACTCTGCATCTACAAATACCAGAAATATCAAATCTACAACACTGAAGGTCTTAAAAAGAGTCCATTTCAAAGCAATGTCCACGGACTTCAAGAAGAACCCTCCCGGTGATTGAGAAAAGGGGAGTCAATATCAAGTCCAATACACCGAAGATTTTTAAAGGAGTTCTTTCCAGATCAGCGGTCATTGACCCCAAAGTCCAGAAGAATTTCCCCGGTGATTGAGAAAGGGGAGACAATCAAGATGCAGAAACGCCTCGTAGCATCAAGCTGCACTGCCACCGGATCTGCAACCTCCGTACAAGCAGACAGAAGGCGTCTACAAATACTTTCAAATTACCCCCGCACGTGCACCGTAGTTTGTATACACATAGGTACACTAAAAGGGGTAAATACAATCAAATACCAGCATGGGCCCCGGCGAGCGTGTTATTGGTACACACGTGACGTCTAGGGATGCTGCGCGGGTTATCAAATTTTAAACCTGATCCTCCTTAGCAGGTAGAAAGGAGTCGACAGGGTTTAATTATAAAATGCCCCCAACCCGCATGGGCCCCGGCGAGCGTGTTATTGGTACACACGTGACGTCTAGGGATGCTGCGCGGGTTGACAAGTGAATTCAAGTTCGAAACTGATCCTCCTATACGGTTCAATAGAAGTCGACAGGGTTCGAACCAACAAACAAATATACGGTTGTGGCGACCGTTATATTTGTCTCAATACATTCATATTAGACCTTTAATGCCTATAACAATGAGAATTCACTATCAAAGGCATAAAGCCTATGAAACCCGATCATCTGTCGACAACCCGACAGAGTTGACAAGGTTCAATCCATAAAAAGAAATGACCCCCAAACACCTCGATGATGGCCGTGTTGAATGTAAATCTTAACCGGAGGGGTTCACAAATATTTCCAAATATCTCCCAAAAATCCAAAACTCCACAAAGTTCAAAACCCAAAAATCCCAAAATATTTAAAATTTGAAATAAATTCATCAACACTTAAAGCAAAATCCATCCGCCCTCCGCAACAGTTTGCCGAGGTGGACAAATTGAAAAATACTTCAGCTCACAAAAGAGCTAAATGCCTAGTCGAAAATATCACTAGGATCCATTCTCAAACAATCTCCTGCCAGTAAGGACGTGGTACGTGTTCTCTGACCGGCGGTTCGCCGCCAAATGGCACCGCAGGATAAACGGTTATGACCTGGGGCCCTCTGAACCGAGTGGTTTCGCCGCCAAATGGCACCACGATATACCGGTTATGGCCAGAGCCAATACGCTTCTTATTGGCATCAAATCCTTGAGATATGAATCAATAGGATATGATTGATAGGGCACAAAGCCCTCTGTAAGCTAAGGTGGATTCAAATTTGTCACCTTAGACAAACATCCAACCTAGGTCTACAAAGTCCACTTGGACGAAGCAACCCATAGCTGTCGACAAGGATCCTTCTGTCAGGTTGGGTCGACTACCTCCTCTGACTAAGTAGACCAGGGACCATGATGGCCCGGGACGACGGAACCATGGGATCTTGATCGGGCCCATCATCCATTCCCCCACCATCCGCTTTAAGTGAACGATGGTGAAATTTCTATTTTAAATATAAAATTTACCCAAATCCAAACTCAACTCCTCAATTTCCAAATCTCCAACTATTCCAAATACCCATGCTGCTACTAAACGCCAGATAACACTTATATCCTACGTATCTGATTGATGACTAGCCTTAATCGAAAGTTCTCTCTCGTTATCGGGAAGGGTAATTAACTATAGAGGCTTGCGCCTATAGGAAACCAGAACTCAGATCATAAAGTCCTCGCAAAATGAGGGCGAAATCTCTGGGTAGTGTCTTATTTACAAACCCATCTGCCTTCCAAAATTTACCCCGGAACTTATTCAGTTAAAACTCCCCCTCGCTGAATAAAAAAAGAAAAAGCGCGGCGGGGAGGCCGGGGCCGAATTTTCGGAGCCCACAAGATTGTTATTGCTATTGAAGATGTTGAACTTGGGCACCAAAAAATCCTTCGTATAAGGTATTTGATCGTACTCAATCAAGTAATGGTAACCCTTTTTCACTAACTTTTCTGCTTGTTCTAGAGCAAAGACAACAATCATTTTCTCATTAATAATTATATCAAACAATGATGCAATCATGGGCTAAAATGTGCTTTTGACATTTTAGGGGATAGGAAGGCAAATCAACCGATCATTTTTGTTGTCCCCTTAATCATGTACTCTAGAAACCTAGGTTATTCGATGAATTAGTGGATTAGTGAGCATGGTCTGACATTTGATGATTAGTTGGCTGAACAGGTATGAGATTAATGTGAATGTCTTTAGCATTAGTATAAGGGCTGGTTTAACCTGGTCAGTTCAATTGAACCGGCCGGCCAGCCCTATTAAACCTTATGCTAACAAGGATGAATTAGACAGAAGTATCGTGACCTGGGTGGACCGAACTCGTACGCGGAAGGGTCTGGACGGTTCGTTTCGCTATTTTGATCAAACGATCTCGTTTGGGGATAATTTTTACCAACTCCTCTTAACTCCTTTTCATTTCTATTGCTAAAGAAAATGGAGAATAGGAAAAGACGACAATGAACGAGAGGAACGACTGAGAGAAAGAAGGAAAAAGATTTGTTTTCCATTTTTGTATAAATCTTTCCCTATTTCTTCATCTAATCAGTGATGGATATTTAATTGAAGACAAAAGAAGAGATTGAATGCGGAAAGGAGAAGATTTTGAGAAAAAAGAGGAAAGCAATCGGAAATTCTTTTCTTCTAAAAGTGTAATAAAGTAAGTAAACTATTAATTGAGTTGATTTATATATGAATTTATATCCTCAAATGCTAATTGAAAAAATTATTTTATATTGGAAGAATCCAAATGGTATTGACTTTGGTATGAAGATGAAGGGAGGAAGATTTGCATAGAAAGAAAGGAAATTTTTATGAGTTAATTTCATGTGAAAAAAATCAAATGTTTATTGAGACATTCAAAGTGGGATTTAATGTTAATTAAATTTTTATGTTATTGTGAACAGTTAAAGGGTTTCAATACAAGATGAAGATTGAAAGAGGAAACTAAAGTGTGTAAATGATGTTATTTTAATATTTTCATGATTCTATTTATTCATATAGTCTTCTAATTATTTAATTGTTTGTGTAAATTACAAATGTTGAAGTTATAAATATTTCATGATTATATAGTTTTCTGATTAGTGCATCAGTTATAAATTTTTGAAAGTTTCATTGAAGTGAAAGTTAATACTTATGTATATGTATATGTAAGATGCAATGTATGAATAATATTATATACTTGGAAAATAGAAGAAAAAAGAAGAAAAAACAAAAAAATTATACATTGATATAGAATATATATAAATATAAAAGGAAAAGATATGCATGCAAATTACAGGAGTTACCCCCTTATGATACTGGCTGGGGAAGTAATGTACCCGTGCACGTTAAATAAAAATGAAAAAAGAATGGAAATGATTGTACCTTTATTGAAACATTTTAGACGATGCTTCTGTACAAATTAAATTGGAAAAGGTTATGATGAAAATGTCTGTAAATTGGAAAAGAAAATAATTTTAAATTTATATGATGGAAATGTATATATAAGATATAAAAGAAAGAATGAATGAAAGGAACAATGATATGAAGTATACTAAATATTATAGGATATGAAGTAACTTAATGTTATATGAAATTATGAATATTTACAAAAAAATTTATATTTTTATAAGAAATGAGGAAAAAGAATTTTCATTGTATTTTGTACATATTTAAATGTTGTATATGTAGAAAGGTTAGCCACTGAGTTTACATTGTAAATTTAACTTATTAAACTGATATTTCATGTAAGTCTCCAGAAAATAAAAATGTCTGATAGAGGAGAGGAATACGTCTATGAAAGGCGGCGCACAAATGCAAACATGTAATATATAGTGATGTAGTGATTTTAGTTAAGTGGTATCAATAGCTTATCAAAATGTTGTAATAGTGGCACTTCAGCTACTTATAGAAGTTGTATGTTAATTTGTTTATGGTGTGAATTGAATTGTTACTATCGTTCGACTTTTCATTCCCGCCTTGTTAAGTCGAGGTTCCGGGCCGGGTCGTGACAATTAAATGCATCATCGTGGTCATATATGTTATCATTTTAGTCATTTTGGCATCTAGTTATGATATCTTCCTATTATTTTTCTTCATTTGACACTTAATATGCTTTGTGCTTTTGCCATTGTAATGGTGTCAGTAAGGAGATCTTATTCCTCCTCTTGTTCATTCATTGAGGAGTTCATGCCTTCAGCTTGATCATATCGCGCTTGTTCTTCCTGAGGAGCCAATAAATTCTAGTTTATGATTTCGTTGCTAGACTCGCATGGGGGGTGGCTTATCATTGTGTCCCACCAAGTAGACTATTTTGACTTCCATAGTCTCATCATCATCTTCTTCTTCTTCTTCTTCTTGTATTTGGATTTTAGGGCAACCTTTTCACTGAACTTTTAGATCTGTACGGAACAAAGATTTTTTCAATCGAGCGACTAAGGTCAAAACTAACCTTTTCGAGAGGGTGGAATTGGGAGGTGATGGGATCTCCTTGAGAATTCTCCAAGTCGTCGACTATCGTTGGTGCTATCACTAGGCTTCTTCAGTACCCGTTATTGAATTTTTTTAGAGGCGGATCTCTAGGATTATGCATCGGATGTCATGCCACTATACTTTATTTTTTTTTTTTTCTGGAGACCACAATCTCCATAATTCCTTTCCTGTTGGGATCTTTCGACAATGGATTCTTGAATACAGGGTTCAAGTGGATGTTCGACGTACAGAGCTAGTCTCCTTTCTTTCTCTGTTATTGGGGCAGATGGTAGCATACAACTGGCAGTTTTCTTAGCCCCTATTAAAAATGGTTATTGATAATTCCTTTTCATAAGCTCTTTTTCTTTTACGAATTAAAGAACTGTGTGCTCTTTGGCAGACAAAGTCTCGAACTCCTTCTGAGGGATTGTGGCTTGGTGTTGTTGAGCCCAAAACAATTTCTTCAGCTCTCTAGTAGAGATGTTCCTTTTCACCTAGTTTGTGTTTGTAAATTTATTCTAGGTAGGAACATTTATTTTTGTCTCTTATGCTAGCTCTATGGATGGGTGCACTGGCTGTAATTGCTGAGTAGACAGTTCAACATTCATTTTTCTCCTCTCTCCTAGATGACTTTCCTCCAAATTAGGAAGATTCAACCTTGTTCATTCCAAGTGCAAATGATCCAATTGGCAGGGCAAAGACACCAAAAAAAATTTGTTTTCGATGGCAACCCTTTTCCTTGCTATGGTATTTGAATGGGTTGGCCTTTCGAAGATTGAGATCCTTTTTTGGGGGGTCTCTTCAACAAAAGAAGCTCTAGTTAGTCCTGGCCAGTGCATATGTTGTGTAGTAGTTTCGATAATTTATGGCATGAGCTATTACTTGTGTTCAAATATAAGGTGGTTTGACCAAGTATTTTCATATTTCAGTTGGATTACATCAAGTACCAGCCTTAAGGCCATATCTTTTTGCTTTAGTGATGGATGTTCTCACTAGACATTTTGCAAGAGGTTGTACCCTGGTGAATGATTTTTGCTGATGATATTCTTCTTATTGATAAGATTAGTGAGGGAGTTGAAGTTAAACTTGAATTATGGAGGTCTACCTTAGAGTCTAAAGGTTTTTGTTTGAGTATGTCTAAAACTGAATATATGGAGTGTAATTTTAGTAATAATGATCTAGTCATGCTTTGTTGCTCACTCCTCAGCTAGATTCATCGTACACTCCTTAGCCAGGTTTGTTGCATGATCATCAGCTGGCTTCATGACTTAAAACTGTAGCGCAGGAATTTCTAACTTGCATTGTACATCGTTTTTTTTTTTCCAGGGCGGGGGGGGGGGGGTAAATTTCTCAAGCTAAGGTGCCTCTTGGAAGATTATTCTAAAGCTTTGAGAAGTTTGTCCAAGCGATCATGTGGTTAATGATTTTTGAATTTTTTTTCTAATGGAATTATGTGATAGCAAACACTTGAAATCTAGTATTTCCTATTCACCTTTACAGCAAATCTCCACGAAATACTGCTGTCCGGAGCAGGAAAACAGTTAAAACAGCGGAAAAACTGTAGAAAAACTGAGAGAAATTCGTAGGAAAAACTTGTATTTTACTAGTAGAAGAAGAAAACATCAAAGATACAATTGATCCTCAATTCGAGAGGAGGATCGATCTCTCCCAAATCTCTATACGCCGCTAGAGCCCAAAGAAATCCTAAATCTACGAGATCTCAAATTTCAGCCAAATTCAAGATGCCCAAACCCTAGGAAAACAAACTATTTAATGCATACAAATCCGAAGGAAATCCCTAAACAGTCCCTACATTCAAATTTCCCTCTCAAAACTCTCAAAAAAGCTTCCTAAAAAGCTCCCGTGGATCATGCGTGCGTGCGGCGCTTCTGCCCAGGCGAAAACAGTCGCCTGTTTTGCGACTCGGCCGGTCCCGTGCGGACCGGCTGGACCGGTCCACTGGACCGGTCTAACATTATGAACAGTAGGATATTCAACTTTTAGTTTTAATTTGAACATGAAATTGCAGATATAAATTGTGACAAGATTTAGGGGTAAGATCCCGTTATAAAAAAAAATAACTAATAAGATTTTGTCTTATTTTGATTTCAAGTTTGACTAGAAAAAATTGTCAAATATGATTTTCAAAGAATTACAGTCAGTTAAAATCCAAAAATGGAGAATTTCATGTAGTAATATACGTAAGCTTATCATCAAAAAGTTTTTGATGATCTGGACACCAAGAAGGGAACTTGCAAAATCTCAACTAAAATCATCTTGAGAAGACTTCACAAAAGCGCAAAAATTTTATTTTAGTTTTAGACATATCTGAATGGGCCTTTCTTCAGTATCTCATTAATGAATATAAGGAACCGCATCTTCTTGGTGCAATTCCTGCAATGAATCGTGTTTTTTATCGATGCCTTGTGTTGGAGCTGCTCACCTTTCCATGCAATCCAATATAAATAGCCCGCTTTGGATGATTTGCATCGTTGGTTAAAGTTTGTAAAGGTGGAGTCTCTAACCTTTACCGACAATTTGCCTCATCTGACCTATCATGCTTGTTTGTAAAGGTTTGCATCGTTGGTTAAAGTTATTTGTTTAGGTCTGTGTTGCTAATTGCTACTTATTGGATCATAAAAAGAAATGGAAGAAGAAAATAAGAAAACAAAGAAAAAAAATGCAAAAAATTACAAACCTTGTTAGGGTGATTGGTTATTCTGTCACATTTTGGTTCCTTAAAAGAAGGAAATAATAGGGGTGTCTACAGCTTACCTTAGGTGTGGCTAACAATGTAAATTGCTGCCAATGGCTCTGACCTTAAGCCTGATCCTACTGAAGTCACAACTCAAAGCCTCCTAACTCTATTTTACATCTATTATGGGCTTCTTTTAGCATATTTGGATTACGGATCAAGATTTATGATTTAAACTGTTGAAATTAGGTTCAATTGTGTGGACTTATGGGAAAATATCTTATACTTTCTTGCTTAACAAATAGGAAATCTTGATACTCTACATGGATCCATATACAATCCAACATAAAAACGGAGGAAACATATATTTTGATTTCAAGAAAATGAGAACCCTACTTTAATCTGGTCTTATATGTAAGGCTCTTGCTACAATTTGCCCTTGTCCTTCCCATTTGTCATCATTGACAATGAGATTCAGTCATCCTACTAACTTTTCAAGTCATTTGCAGATTGTTGGTCCCTTCAGCTTCCGCTTTGATTCCAGAATATTATTGGATTCAGAGAATGGAAAGTATTTGGCTCAGCTGGATGATCAAGTTTTCGCCATTGACTGGGCTCTGAAAGTTCTGGGATCTGCAAAGGCCTCATTGTGGTACTCTCCAAAACATCAAGAGGCAATGGTGGAACTTCGATTCTTCGAGAGCTGAGGACATCATTTAATGTCTATACCCCACTGAGCAAAAGGTTGTTATTAACTGCTTGTCATTTTGCTAGCAATTGGTTCTTAAGTAGTTGTCTCTACAATTAGGTCATTAAACTACTTAAAAGTGGTGCTTTTACTTGTCATTTTAATATTTAAAAAGCAATTACAGTTGGATTTTATCATCCTGTATTTACATCGAAGCCCTACATGAGGTCCTGGTTGGGTACACATGCTTTACTCAGATGTGCTTCACCCACCCAAACCCACCCATGGTGACTTTCGGAATGCCATATCCACCTATACCCATCCACTTTTCATGCTTTTTGAACACAATCTGCCACGGATTGATGGCCTTGTGGCTTGTTTCCCTTTGCTCTTATTGAAAACTTTTAAGATGCATATCAGAATTTACCGTAGTCGTAGTATGGTTAAGTGTTGTACACTATGTAGTGAGGATTGCAGTAGTATAAGATATATGGTGATTAGTAATGGAAATTGATTTATCCCCTAATGTTTAGTACCCACCCATTTCCACCAGCAAGATCATGGGTGTACCCATACCCACCCATACCCATAGGGTACATGGGTGGGTGTGGGCATGGATACCCAATACAGGGCCCTAGTTTACATTGATGATAGAGCTATATGGCATTTTATTTATTTATAGGAGTGACAAAAAAAGGTGTCTGGGAATTCATGGTTTTTGAGATATATCCATTTTCTTAAATCAATACGCTACTAGTCTTTTCACATGGTGTACTATACAGGTGAACTTTTATCTTATTTGTTTTTATTTTTAATTCTTTGTTTAATCAATCTATATCCAGAGCTTAATTTCCAGAAGTTCCTGGTTGGAAGCATGTGAGTTTTAACATTTTTCTTCTGGCCGGTTTCCTTGTGGAATACTTGAAGCTTTAACAACTATACAATTGTTAGGAATAGCCATTGGATTGAATGTCTTTTATAAAGCTGCAGCAGCACATATTGCTGCCTCACTTAGGATTTTGCTACTCTTGGAATGGAAGATTCAATGTGTACTGTAGGGGAATAACATTTGATCGTCTCTTGATCAGTTATAGCAAGAGAATAGGATCAGGGAGTTTATGCGTATTGAGAGTAAATAAAATATTAATTGATCATTATGAATAGGATCGTCTCTTGTCAGTTATAGCTTGTTGAGGCAACTCATATGTATGAACTTGTTAATAATATGTGCTTCCTTGATTTGATCCTATAGGAGTGAGCTTATATGCTGCTAGATCTACTAGGTTGAATACTTCTTCGCTTAATGATGGTTTTGGTAACTACTAATCATGGTGAGGCTTGCCAGCGAGTGCGAGTGTTCTTTTCAGTCGTGCCTCTTAGGTGTGAATTTGTTTGGATACATATGAGTTTCTTACAAGGGCCTGTGTTAACATATATTTAATTTTTTTGATTCGCAGCTTGTAGAAAAGGAAAAGAGAATTAAGAAGAAAAATATTAACTATTTTTACCAAATGATAGAGAGTAGATAGAAATTCTTGTCATGTTTTTACTATTACTTGAGAGGGGAGCCTTCATCCAAGATTCTCAAAATGACACTAATTTGACCTCTATATCATATTTGGCTATAAATAAAGGTGAAGGGTATTGATAGGGCTCTACTTCTTCCTTTATTTTGCCTTGATTAAGTACTCTTCTAATTTGTATCAAATGGCCAAGTTGAGCCTTGCAAAAAATGATAATGTGAATAGCCATATGATGGAAGGCTTGTTTTTGTAAATACATGATGATGGAGGTCAAAGGGAGGATGTCTAGTCAAGTTGCTCGAGAAGAAGAAGAAGAAGAAGAAGAAGAAGAAGAAGAAGAAGAAGATGATGATGATGATGATGATGATGGCGATACTTGTTGAGCCGATTGAGGTGGGAAATGGAAAGTTGAGTAAGGTGGTGGAGCCTGAGTCAAATACGGCAAAAGTGGTCTCTTCTTTGTGTTATGATGTTGTTTCCCTTGCTAAAAGACATGTTTGATGATCTCCATGTCATAGGGAGCTTGTTAGGTCTTCACCACGGTGAGAGTCATTATCGAGTTGGTGATTTTTGCTACAAGGTAGTGTAATATATATTACAATAGTATTTTGAAATGATCTGTTAAGTTTTGTGTGTTTGAATTTTTACAATTTATGTATTGTGGACATCCTTGTATGTTTTCATTAGTTTTATTTTGGAGCATGTCCCGAGGGTTCTATGTTTGAAATTTTGCTTGCGTATTTTTTTTTCTTTGGAGCACTGTGATACTTAACTCTCTTTCCATTCTAAAATTAGGAGAAAATAAATTTTTAGAGTGTTATGGCGTGGGGATTGGAATGCAATTTGTATTTCTGAAAATTTTTAGAGTACGGTGTCGCTTGATTTTTGAGTGTTGTGATGCAATGAAATGATTTTTTATAAATGTGTCAAAAACTCATTGAAATTTTATTTTATAAAACAATCTCCCCTAAGGTGGCCGACTAAAAAGAGAAAGATTGAGATTTGTAAAGAGAGAGCCCATTTCGGGCAGCTTTGGGTCAATTTTGTCTGTTTGGGATATTATTTAGATTGAGGTTGGTTGTATTTACCCTATCTTAGTTTTTAATAATTCAAAGTTTTTATCCCACGTAGTGGGATAAAGGCTTGATGTTGTTGTTGTTGTTGTAAAGTTTTTGATATTTTTTTATTTAATTTTTGAAATTTCAATATAAAGGGGGTAGATTGTTACGTCTAAAAAACTTTTATCAATGTTTGATATGTTATATATTACAATATTTTATACATTTTGATATATTATTTATGAATATTCATATGGTATTTTTGATTCCCTATAAATTTAAGCATCTTAAAAAATACTCTATCACTAAATAAATAGTATTATAGTATAATAAAAGTCTCAAAATATAGTTATGAGAAATGTATGGTAATTTGGTTGTGATTTGAAAATAAAAAAATTTGTATAAAGGTTTATACCAAATCTATGCTTTTTCCCTACCATTATGGCATTTTATGAAGTTATATGATAAATTATTGTTTACTATATCTGAAAAATGCAATTATTTTTAAATTTATATGTCTAAAATGTGTGAATTTGAGCAATTCTGATGTCTTGTTTTGAGAGCTATAAGGGCATAAAATTTTGAATATTTATGATGCTAAGCATTAGTTGTTATAAGCGTTTGTTATATGATATGCTTGTAGAAGAAGTCATGAGGGCTTTTAATTTTAATATCAATTGAGATGTATAAGAGCTTAAAGGGAATTAATGTGATTTATTTTGAACAGTTGATGTGATGTGTTTAAATTCTTATTATCTATGATATAGTATGCTATGTTTACTAATTTAGTTTTGTTATATGTTCCACATTCTAAACTATTAGGTCTGCTTTGAGACACTATAGATTTTGGTAATATTCTAATTAGTAATATGCTATTGTTCTACTCTTCCAATATTTTGATAAAGGTTTTATATGAATAGTTTGTTTTGTTATGCTTAATATGTAAGTGCACAATTGTGTCCTAATTGTAAGAGGGGGTGACTTGGTGATTTAAAAAATTTCTTCAAAAACCTTCTTGAATAAAAATCAAAATTTGATTTTATGCGGAAGCATTTGAAAAACGAAATAGATCAACTCACCAAAACACTCGAAACAAATACAATTTTTTATTTGACAGTGGAGTTTTTTAATATACATGATCATATAATACAATATGCAGATCATACAATAATATGATTATTTATGATTTAATTTTAATTAATCTCACTTAATTAATTTTTTTACTAGATCAGACAATAACCCCTATATGTGTGTGTGCATGGTTGCTAAGCTAACATACACTCAATATAGAAATAGACTCAAGAAAGAACCAAGGCAAAAAATCTAGGCTTGGATTCATTCCTTTCTCCAATAAATTACTTCCAAATCCCCTTGCAAACTATCATACACTTACCATCACTACACACTAACAAAGAACTAAATAAAAATCAACCCCCATCTCACTTTAAGATCCTTATTTATACATAATTTACAAATAACTATCAATTTGCTTTGGTAGGCCTACAATACCACAGCGCTATTCAAATAGCATGTAGAAGCTTTACTTGAATCATCTTCACATGTGTAAATACCCATTTCCTTGACCATCTTGGTGCTGATTCTTCACAAGGGGGTGTCATAATAGTGCTGCAGTGCTTTGAAATTTAGCGCTGTGGTGCTCCACCATAGATTTTCTCTTTGAAAACTCCATTATACTAGGAAGTATGAATATTGGTGTTATAGAACCAAGCTCTATATCAATATATAAAAAAATTATCCCTTGCTAGCACTGTAGTGCATAAATATTAGCATTTTGGTACCAATCTCTCTGTTTTTGTCTAAAACACTTCTTCTTGTAGCACAACAGAGCTTAAATGTTGATGTTGTTGATGCTACAATGCCAACCTCTCTATTCTTAGGATAAAATTTGTACCCGTGTGGCACGACAGTTCTTAAATGTTGGCACTATGATATTTTATTGTAGTTCTTCTATACTTTGAATTAGGGCTGCAAGCGAACCAAAGGTTCGACGAGCTACTCGTTGTTCGGTTCGGTTGAAGCTCGTTTGTGATCGTTTAATTAACTAAACAAACAAACTTGAATAATATTTTTAATACTCGATTCTTAAATAAACAAACTTGAACACTAATGTGTTCGGCTCATTTATGTTCGCGAACAACATCAATTGAAGTTCGTGAACAAGCTCGACATTAAGCTCGATAAAAGCTCGATTCGTGTTTGATTTTGAACTCGTGAATAAGTTCGATAAAAGTAATTAATATTTGTCTATAGAATTAATAAATAGACAATTGCTTTTATTATAAATGTGTTCGTTCATAGAAATGTTCATGAACATGTTTGTTTGATAGTTAAAAAAATTTGTTAAATATGTTCGCGAACAAGCTCGATAAGCACTAAACGAACAAACATGAACTGAACATGAACCGAACATGAACACTCATTAATTTAAATGAACCAAACATGAACACAAACAATAAAGCTTGAACAAACATGAACCAAACTTGAACAAGCTAATATTAAATGAACACAAACATGAACACTCATATACTCGGCTCGGCTCGGCTCGTTTGCATCCTTACTTTGAATCCTTAGAAAACCTTTACATAAAACAATTAATTAATTAACTTTTACATAGAAAATGCACCAATTAAAAATTTTTGCTTTGTCTTAACATTTCATTATTATTTATTATCAATTAAAAATGTTTCCCTTCCTCGAGGGAAGGCAGTAATACACTATAAAGAATATTTTGCTTGGTTGAAGTTAGAAAAATCCTATAGCATAAATCCAACATAAATCTTAATGCTAAAGTTGGGAGTCATAGTAGATGTCAATAGCGTGTATCAATTTCTTAAGTATGGAGGTCCAAAGGTTATAATTGATCGATGATAGTTGGAGAATCATAGTCAAGTAATGGTGGTTAGAACAATCCTAGTTGATAGGCAACGAAGGTCAGAGAAACATAGTAGGTTAATAGTGGTCAAAGGATTATAGTCGGACAATAATAGTCGGAAGGACCACAACTAGCCATGTTGGTTAGAAGGTGTAGTCGGACGGCCATAGTTGGAAAATGGTGTTTGGAAAGCTAGAGTCGGTCGATTGTGGTCTCACGACTGTAGTTGAGCTACGGTGGTTGGAAGGATATCAGTTGTGAGATGTTGGTTTGAAGATTGTAGTCAAACTATAGTAGTCAAAAGGATTGTAGTCGTATTATAGAGATTGAATGATTGTGATGTAATAATGGTGATTATATGATATTCTTATAGTAGCAATTGAATGGTGGCTCAACACTGACATCGGGTAATGGGACGATAATGTTATTGGGCGGTGGCCAATAATGGAGGTTGAGGATTGGTTTGATGGCAACAATCGATTATTGGTCCAATAATGATGATAGAATGACGGCCTAGTTGTGTTTCTTCGAGATCCTTATAGTCTGAGAGCTCTCTTTAGTTTCAAGTCAAAGTCCATTATATGGGCATATTTATAGATTTTTTATAGTGACATGCCTCATAAATATAGCCAAAATTTATAACTCCATCAAATGACTTGTAATGATTTCCATGATCATGGATTATTTTTTCAGCCTTTTAAGTGTTTTAATGAAGTCAAATTATGTAATCATGGGCACTTTGGATTCATCTCATTAAGAAGCTTGATTTAATTATATGCATGCAAAATTTGAAGATCACTTAGTTATTTAATTAAAGCCCTAAAGTTTTCAATCATGCTTCAATTGGTTGATATAGGATCATTCAAGCTTGGGTTGTGCCACTTGAAATGGTCAGGTTCGTCTCATCAAGATGTTCAGTTTGACTATAAATTAGTTGAAATTGAAATTTGTATAATTTTGAATTTAATTTTGCAAATTTTTTTGTTCAAATACACATCGAGATTTGTGCCCAACTAATATGATTTTTTATGACGTGTCAATGGTTTACAATATTGGTTAGTAAAGTTTTATGCATAACAACTCTAGCATAATAACTACCCATCTCAAATCTAATGACTAATTGACTATGTTCCGAAAACATACAAATCCTATTTAAAACTATCATCAAATATGATCACTATCGACAATATGATCATCCAAGATTTGATCACTTCGAAAACCCCACTTGTCAATATAATGATATAAATAAAATGTATTCTAAATTATAATTTTTTTACAAAAAAATTATATGAAATTGTGTGCTAAATTTTATAATATAATGAATATGAAAAAAAAAAAAACGAAATTTCTTGAATACTAACCTCAAATAATCTAGCAAGTTTTCAACAAACAAATTATAGTTAGAGAAGATAGAGAGAAGCAAAGGATAACATAAAAAGAAGGTGGATTTAATGGCATGCAGGCCATTCGGCCTTCAACGGCTAGCTAGCTGTTGGGAGGGGAACACTCTAAATGAATAATTATAAAGCGGATACTAGTAACTAGGGGTGTCAATTTCGGGTCACGGGTCGGGTTCGGGTCGGACTCGGAGCTGACCCGGGTTCAAACGGGTCGATCCTAACCCGACCCGGATAGGTAAACGGGTCGGAAATGCGAACCCGAACCTGACCCGGCGAGTTACCGGGTTGACCCGACCCGACACGGTGCGCGGGCGACGCGGTGCAAGCGGTGCGACGCGGGCGAGAGGTGCGTGCGGTGCGACTCGGGCGAGGTCGCGGTCGCGGGCGGGCGAGGCAGTCACGGGCAGCGATGCGGGCAGGGCTTCAAACGGGTTTCCGGTGGTCAACTCGAACCCGACCCGTTTTTTAAACGGGTCGAATCTAGGAACCCGAACCCGACCCATTTTCAAAACGGGTCGGGTCCGGGTCGGATTTTCATGTCGTGTCAAATATTGACACCCCTATTAGCAACCAACAAAAAATTTTTATGTGGATTTAAGGTCGATCCTTTATATCTTCTCTTTTTTAATTTTATTTTTTTACTAAATGTAAGCTTTGAAAATTTCACCTTTTGTACATACCAATTAATATGCTTGAGATACACAGGCACAAAATGGAGCTTAACAAAATTATTTTTGTTATCCTAAATTGTGAATCATTGAGAAAAGAAAGTTATTAATTATGCAGTTCATTTTAATCTGTTAGTTGGAAGTTTTAGCTATCAACTAAGAGATTTTAGATTCGAGTTTAACTTATTTATGAGATGCCTGTTCAAATTTGTTTTAATGATCTAAATGTCTGAAAAAATTATTAATTAATACTTTAGTATATTTCAATATATATAAATATAAAAAATAATTGTTTGTCTTACATAAGAGTTTTGACCAAACTACGTTCACATTGATACATTATATTAGAATTGTTACATGATAGAATATACGCGGCGATAGAGTTGGGAGTTTTCATCTCAATCTTGTATGAATATCTAATACACAAACAGAAGAAAAAAGGAACAGATAATTTTTACGTGGAAAACCCTAGAAAAGAATAAAACCACGAAGCCACGCCCAATTGAAATGATTCAACTAGTGTTTGATTGGATTATAAGCGACTTACTCATCCCTAATATTAAGGACGATTATATTACAATAATCAACCATCGGGTTGAAATTCCCGTTGCAAGAAGAGATCGAAAATTCGGCGACGTTTAGTGGTCGGATGAAAATCTAGCGTGAAACGACAATCGTGCAAAAGTCCGACATCAGTTGGCGGTCGGGCAAAAGTCCGGCGTAAATTAGCGGTCGGGCAGAAGTTCGACATCGGTCAACTGTCAAGTGGAAGTTCGGCGGTGGTTGTGGAGGACTCTGGTGGCAAATGAGCTCTCTTCTTTGTCTTCATTCTCTTCTTGTTTGGATCCTCTTCCATTAGAAATTATGTGTCTATTTATAATTTTTTGAGAGTGACATGAATAATAAATAGTATGAAGATCAAGGGTAAATTGTCAGTGGTTTGAATGGACGATTGATATTAAATCCATTGATTGTGGATCATTTATTGAGCATTTGAATGTCTTAATTATATTATAATTCGACAATCTTAAGCTCGTTGGATTCGTCTCGTCGAGCGCTCAATTCGACTATAAGAATGTCATGTTTGGAAACCGTTTGGTAATTCAAATTATGGTTTGAACCTTTTAAGTACGCTTCGAGTCTTTGATTTGGAACCATCTGAGCTCAGATTGTATCGAATTTGGTGTCGTTGGGGTCGTATTTCCGAGACGTTCATTTTGACTACAAGTTTACTCAAATCAGAGTTCAGATGATCCCGAATTTAATTTTTGAAATTTTCAACTTGATTTTATCTCGATATACGTGTCGGATCAATATAATTTTTAGATGATATATATCAAGAATAAAATAAAATATTTTTATATATTATGATATTATTTGATCTTAAACTATCAACGTCCATTTATTTTCAAATTTGAGGCCAACTAAATCCATTAAATTATAAAGAGTAAATGAAAAGTATGAAAATTTGTCTTGTATGAACCGGAAAACAATTAAAATGATCAAAAAAAGCGTGATAAGACAGCAGTCGCCTCTTAAGATCGCGACATAAGGGGAATCTCGATCCATTTTCCGTGGAAAAGGAACACGATGGCTTCTAACGCCGTTTCTTCCTTGCTTATTTGTAACGTTTTCTTGCCATCCACATGCTTGCACAGTGTTAACGCCACTTGTCAAACTTCACACCATTTCCGTCTCAGAGACGTTGAGGTACTAAGGGCTTCTCCAATCTAACTTCAAACGGTTGAATGACGTCCCTCATTAGCTCTAGCCGAACAGTAAAATTTCTACTATTTGACACAGTGAACAGTGGACATCAATATTGACGTTGCACTGTTCATCTCCGTTATTTTTATGTTTTTATCGAACTTGTCGAAGAGACGAAAAAAGAGAGAAAAATGGAGTAAAATTGGAGATGAATCACGGTGAAATTTCCCCACGATTCTCTTCAATTAATGTTATGCTTTGCGTGAGTCACAAATCCAAGTATCATACCTTTTCTTCAACGCACGGGAAGCACTGTGGTGGTTAGATGTTGCTTGTGAGATGGAAGAAGAAGAGCCGCTTCTTCTGAGGCGTCTGCTCCTCCTCTCCCACCCCTCCGTGCCAATCACAAGCTCCGAGATCGAAGCCACGTACCCTGCAGCCGACGATACTGACGGCCGCGGCGGCTTTGTCTCATCTTCATCCTCGTCTCCGACACCGGCGCATTTTCCAGGCCGGAAATCCTTACTCCACCGCTCGAAGACCGCTCCGACCATGGACATCCTGCGAACCCTGCGATCTGAAGTCAGCGATGCCTACTCAAAGCAGCAACCGAAACTGGGTCCGTCCGTTTCCGTCCTCAATTACGCCGCCGCTCTCCTCCTTCTCTACCTGTGTCTCGGCGTGCTTATTTATTCTACCAACTCCGACGGCTACTCTGGCATCGAAACCCATCCCTCCGTCGACGCCCTTTATTTCTGCATCGTCACTCTCTGTACCATTGGCTACGGCGACATCACCCCCCTCACCCCGCTGACCAAAGCCATCTCGTGCATTTTTGTCCTCGTCGGCTTCGGCATCCTCGATGTGCTCCTTTCTGCTGCGGTTTCTTATCTCCTCGAGCTCCAGGAGAGCCTCATTCTAGCCGCTGGCGCTCGCGGGGTCGTTGCCTATGCGTTCGACGCCGAGAAGGGGCGGATGAGGATTAGGATGAAGGTGGGGATCGCGATCGGGGTGGTTGTTTTGTGTGTTGGGGCGGGGACCGTCGCGCTGCACTGGCTAGAGGATTTGGATTGGATTGATTCGTTTTATTTGGCGGTGATGTCGGTGACAACGGTAGGTTATGGGGATAGAGCGTTCGGCACTTTGAAAGGGAGGGTGTTTGCTTCCTTCTGGCTGCTGGTCTCGACGCTGGCAGTGGCGAGGGCCTTTTTGTATTTGGTGGAGGCCAGAATTGACCGGAGACACCGAAGAATCGCAAAGTTGGTGCTTCAGAGAGACTTGACGGTGGAGGATTTGATTGCTGCTAATATCAATCATAATGGATTCATCAGGTACGGGGTTTTCTTGTTTTCTCTCTTTTTCTGTTTAATTTTTTTATATTTGATATATCATCATAAAATTATCTTGATATGGCACGAATCTCAAAGCAAAATCAAGTTGGAAAATTCAAAAATTAAATCGGAGATCATTTGAACTCCGATTTCAACAAATTTATATTCAAATTGAACGTCTCGAAAATACGAACCTAACGACACCAAATTCGACTCAATCCGAGCTCAAATGGATCCAAATCAAAGACTCAAAGCATATTTGTAAGGTTCAAACCATAATTTGGATTATCAAACATTTTTCAAATGTGACGTGCTTATAGTCGAATCGAGCGGCTCGACGAGACGAATCCAACGAGCCCAAGATCGCCAAATTCTGATATCATTAAGATTTTCAAATGTCTAGTAAACAGTCCAGGCTCAAGGGAATCAATGTCGATTATCCATTTAAACAACTCCCAATTTACCCTTGATCTTTCTTCTATTTACTGGTCATTCCACTCTCAGAAAACTATAAATAAATCCCTCATTTCTTATGAGAGACCAGGGGACCCAAGGAAAGAAGATAAGGAAGATAGTTCTCTTGCCACCAGACTCCTCGACCATCGCCTGACTTCAACCTGGCCACTGACTATCGTCGAACTTCCACTCGACAACAAGCCGACGAATGACTTCCGCGTCCATCTTCGGACTTTTGCCCGTCACTGGACTTTCACCGGACTTCTACCTGATGTTGAACTTTCGCCCGTCGCGCGACTTTTGTCCATCGTCAAACTTCTACCCTGTACTGAACTTCCACCTGTCGCCGTATTTATAAATGACGTCAGATTTCCCCCGGTCGCCAAATTTCCACATGTCACTGGAATTTCGTCGGACTTCTACCCAACGCCAAACTTCCTCCCGTCGTCGAACTTCTGTCCATCGTCATATTTCTACCCGATATTGGACTTCCGCCCAAATTTGGACTTCCGCCCGTCGTCAGACTTCTGCTAGTTGCCGGACTTTCGTCGGACTTCCGCCCAAAGTTGGATACTTTAGGTGAACCTTGCATATGCCAAACTTTTTAGCCTTCGTGAAGGTAATAACTTAGACTCTCCGACCACAGGGGACTCACGCACTACTTATTACGAATCTTGCTACAATTGAGGGATTCGGCCTAAAGGGCTAGGTTGATATGTATGAGAGGTTGTCTTTATTGTGCTCAACATGCCTATTAGCAGACTTCCTCTCGTCGCCGGACTTCCTCCCGTCGTCAGACTTCTATATATTCGTACTCGGATTTCTACATGTCACCAAACTTTTATCGGACTTCTACCAGATGCCAAACTTCCTCCCGTCGTCAAACTTTTGTCCATCGTCATATTTCTACCCGACAGTGGACTTCCGCCCGTCATCAGACTTCTGCTAGTCGCCGAACTTTCGTCGGACTTCCACCTAAAGTTGGACGCTTTAGGTGAACCTTGCATATGCCAGAATTTTTAGCCTTCGTGAAGGTAATAACTTAGACTCTCCGACCACATGAGACTAACACACTACTTATTACGAATCTTGCTACAATTGAGGGATTCGGCCTAAAGGGCTAGGCTGATATGTATGAGAGGTTGTCTTTATTGTGCTCAACATGCCTATTAGCAGACTTTCTTGTTAATGAGGGTTGAGTTAGTAGGATATGTTTGTTATTTGATTTTGATCTTTTATTTTTAGGAAACCTAACATAAAGAAGCAAGCATGCTTGGGCCAGAACTTGCATACGACATGCTAAAGTGAATCGGCTCAAAATAGGGAGGCCACCGTATTAAACAAAGACTTTCCTTTTTCTGGGGGCCTTGACTCTGCTATAAGTCTTGTGCCTGAGGGCTTTACCTCACCTACAAAAAGTAGTTGGAATCGCTTCCAAACTTAAATCTTGGTAGGGACTTGGCAGGCTCCCACCTTAATTTGTTGGCCTCTAATTAAGGTCAGTTGATAGTATTTTTCTTTCTTCGCACACATCGTAAGCAACAAGTTGGACCACGTCTGGTTTGGCATGTGAAGTGTGTGGTTTTGTTTCTAGGAAAGGGTAAATATTCTATGATACGAGGCTCCGGACTGTGTGTGGTTTCTTTGCAGCACTAGTAGTTCATTAAGGTGCTAATGGGAAACTTTGAATGTCGAGAGAAAGGGCCTCTGCCTGAGATCGAAGGATGGTTTGAAAGAGGAGTAGTTAGGTGTATGTGAACATTAAGAGGAATATAGAACGAGTCGCTGCGACGGAGCAAGGGAGAGAACATCCAACAGAACTCTAATCCTAATGGAGCCATCTCTAACTTTCTCAATTTTGCTTCTGTTGCTGATTATGTTGTCCTATTCTATTTGGCCAATCCTTTGTATTCTACTTAACGATTTTAGAGAAAAAAGTTGCATCTCCTTGTACACAAAAGCAGTGTTGCTTATCTACTCCCAATGTTTTCAAGCATTGGATTTTCATTGAATGTTCCAGAAATGAAAGCCTTGCTACTAATGTTCATTGTGCTCTTCTTCAAGTGGATGACTACCGAGTTAAAGATCAGAGTAAAGCTTTTGTTGTGAATGTTACTTTGTTGTCATCTTCTTTCGGTGCACACTAATGTTCATATTTCTTAAGCATTTCTACTGAATATATTGGACTTAAGAAATTTTGGCTAGAAATACTGAAAAATTATTTATTAATAACCAGTCATAGCTCTTATGCTAATACTCTCGTTTATCTTACCAGCAAGTCAGAGTTTGTAATATACAAATTGAAGGAGATGAGAATGATCGAAGAGAGAGATATATTGCAGATTTGCAATCACTTTGCAAAGCTTGATCGTAACGATACAGGCAAAATTATACTCCCAGATTTATTTAACAGTTGATGGCAACGTAAAAAAGTTTGTGCTTTGCATTTTTATTGCCCAACCCTACAGTGGGAATTTACAAGGGTTCATTTGGTACGAGCTTTTTTACTATTTTTTTACAAAAAATTGTAAAAAAGTTTGTGCTTTTCATTTTTATTGCCCCACCCTACAGAGGGAATTTATAATGGTTCATTTGGGACGATTATTTTACTATTTTAGAATTTTTATAATTTTTTTTCAGAAGCATTAAAAATGCCGTCCCAAACAAACGAAGTGTAAGGCTTCGTTTGTTTTTTTTAATGCTTTTGTAAAAGATAGTTTTAAAAAATATTAGTTCAGAAAACGGAGTTTTCTAACGGAGAAGCATATATAAAAAGCTTTTTCAAAATTGCAGAAAAATGAAAAAAATGAGTTATTGGGAACGTGATTTGACGAACCAAACAATACAAAAAAAAATTCCTCTGTTTCCAAAACCGGAAAAGGCAAAAAAACGCTCAAACAAACAAAGCCTTAGATTGTGGCTTTCTTCCGTTTTTTAAAGTTATACTTTGATTTCTTAAATTGTGCTTATTTTAATCAATCTTAGCTGCAGGGGGGTTGAATATCTCTTATGTTCATAAAATACATTTTCTTTTAAATAGAGATTATTCCTTTGTCTGAATCTCCCCGACTAACTCATAATGATTAGTTTTATGCATTCAATGTTAACTTTCCCCTCAAAATACGGTTAATAATTTGTCCCTTGGCTTTTTTGATAAACCGTTAGAATTTAAATGGACTTGCTCCTAGATAAATATGAATCGCTAAAATTAACTTTATTTAATTAAAAATTGAATATTGTTTGATTAAAGTTAAGAACCAATCTGTTTGGCGAGAGGGTTCGGTTGGGCTGAACGGAGCTTGCGTAGATTGTGTTTTTTGATAGGTAGGATCATTGTGTTACCAGCATTTGAGGGCTGTGTGGCCTTGCTTATTGCATATATGGCATATAGTATTTCGATTAGCTAATCTATCATTGCGGTTGGGTGTGTTGGAGGTGCATGTATTGCGATTTAGTTGGCGCCCGCGAGGAAAAGAGTTGCGACAGCGTCCACGGTCACGGGGAGCAGCGAGGGCGACCAGATTGTCGGAGAGATTAAGAGATTGAAGTTTTTTTTGAGTTTCTTGTGCAAGATTCACTTCTTCGCTGCAAAAAAGTGTATAGAGATTGTCGAGGGATATGGGTTGGAGGTTTGTTCGAATCGAAGTTTTAAAAGTCTGGTAGGCCGTTTAGCATATATAGAATAATGTCTTCGGGATCGATTGTGCTTCCTGTGGCGGAGATGGCATCAACCTTGGATTTCACGGTGAGCAGGTACTGAGACATGGATTGGTCGCCTTTTGAAAGATGATGGAGCTCGTTCTTTAATTGAATGAGACGGGATTGGGTTGAAGCTTGCAGGCGATGGGCGAGCGTAGCCCATATTTCAGCACAGTGAGATAGAGATAGCATGTAGAGTAAGATTGATGGGGGGATGATTGAGAACAAGGCAGCGGCAAGATTCTGGTCAACAAAGTTCCAATTATCGGAGGAGGAGTCAGAAAGATGATCGGAGGGCGGAGCTGGGTAAGTGCCATAAAGAAAACCTTTAAACCCGTTTGCCGTGAAAATCTTTTCGACTTGCGATCTCCACAGCAGGTAGTTGTCGGTGGTGAGCGGGTTTGAGACAAGAGTTTTGAGATTGTTGAGAACGAACTTAAGTTGAGGTGGGATGGTGATTGAAGAATGAGATTTAGTGGATCGAGTTCGTGGCTGGAGAGGAGGTTGTAGATCCGTCCATGAAAGAAGAAGCAAGACTTGCAGGAGGAGAGGGTGGCAGGGCGAACAAGAAAGAATTAGAATCGAAACTAAAGAAGGAAGAAGGAAAACTTATCTATGCTCTGATACCATGATGACGCTTCTAAGACGGAAGTCGCAAGTCACAGCCAGACAGAAAAAAAAGAAAGATAAACCATGTATATATCTTTATGAATAATACATACATGTATATATAGATCTAGAATGATGTTATGTAAGCCTGCGGTACAATGTATTAGTCTAATGTGTATCTAACTGAGTTGGTTGGGTTAACAAAGAGAATATTAATCGGGTTTAATAAATTATTGGTTATGAATTTTGCTTGAATTATCTAGCACCATGAATTCATTAAGCCAAAGTGGTCTAGAGTCTTGAGTTTAACAATAGTTGAATATCATAAGTTGACTGCAGGTTAGATCTTCATTTCAATTTTATGGAATTGTATAATTTGCTTAAGAGATTTACAAAGTTGCCTAGTTATGCAAATTGCTCGCCGGAAAAGAAATGGCGACTTGCTCCAAGTATTCACTAGTAGATTAGTTATCTTCAAAATAACTCATTTAGGATATTTACACTCAATCTAAAAATTGCTTGAAGTTCCCATCTAGTAGACAGATATAGCCTTCCATTACATAATAAGGTATACCAAATCTCTCTCTCTCTCTCTCTCTCTCTCTCTCTCTCTCTCTCTCTCTCTCTCTCTCTCTCTCTCTCTCTCTCTCTCTCTCTCTCTCTCTCTCTCTCATGCACACATCTTTGTATTCAGTTTGATTCGCACTATATCTATTTAAAGGGTTCAATTAATTATATCTTCTATAGATCAATTTAATCAAGAATACTATCTAAAACTAGATCTTTTTCTTCCCCTTACTACTATTTGAGCTTGATCCATATCTACAATAGATTATTAATATCTTTCATAGGCAATATTTGATTCAGTGTCCTTAATGGTGCCTCTGAAAAATACCTAAGTTAAAAAACTCAGTTATGAAGCATATTTGAAAGAGCAAGTTGTCCTTCGAAAGAGAGCAACCTAATGAGTATGCCTCGTTTAACAACTACATCACATGGAGGATTGTTTGATGAGGATGGTCAGATAGTTATTAAAGTCTTTCCTGTAAGATGTTCCTCTTGCATAATCCCCTTAAGAGCGAGGTTTATCCAATTACGATTCGGGAGCTCGACTATATATTTTAATGATTACAAACATTATCAGATATTTATTTTTCTTATTTCTAAGTTAGATGTTGCATATTATTCTTGTGTGTCACTAACCTTTTCAAATACAGCATATATCGAGAAAAAATAAAGAATCAACACTCAGTTTGTGTTTGACATTGTACTTTTCATTTATAAGTCATTTTCTGTATTATGTGTAATTGGCAAGGGAATCTTGCACACACTAAGGGGATTAAAATTGAATATTTAATTTTTTTTATGATTCAAATCTTTCTGTACAATTTGTTCAATCAGAAATTAATTCAAATATTTAATTAAATGAGATTAAATTAAATTGGGCTATAACAAATCATATTGTACTAGCACCACATCGTACATGATGATCATCTATTTTAAAAGTCCTTGCATCAAATCCTATTGACTTAAATTAGACAAATTTAAAATTTGAATTGATTGTAATGTACGAACTATTTCGTATTGTACGAATATTAATTAAAATTACCTAATTTAGTTTTGACGAATAAAAAATCAAATCAAATTATCATTAATGTTTGTATTGTACAATTCACCCAATAATTAGCTGAATAATTTGTGATTCGAATGAACTAATCGTACTATATGAGCTATGCATCGTATTGTTCGATTAAAAGGCTTAGTATTGAAAATCATGATTTTTGAGAGCCCGCTTTATAAACTTTTATTATGTCTTTAGGACAAGAGTTCTTAAGCAGTCAATGATGTTTTTTTCTTGGGAGAGAGCTTAGAGAGTCCATTTCGAGGGGGAAGAGAGGAGGTGAGTTTGAGAGAGGTTGTTTGCCTTAAGGGAGTTAAAGGGGTGAGGGCATCCACACAATTTCTCTAGCTAGCTTACATATTGGGTCCTCTAGTAGTGTTTTTGTGGAGCTCTTGGAGAGGAGCTCTAAGAAAGAGTCTTAGGTGTGAAAGACTCACTAGTTGAGGAGGCTAGTGATCAGCAACTACATTCTGACAGGAAGCAAAAGGAGGGATCAACGTCCCTGTAAGAGTGAGGAGTCGAAATGAGGGACAACATCTCCGCTAAGCTTGGAGGCAAAAGGATGGATAACATCTCCATCGGGCCAAGGAAGCGAGAGGAGGGATCGACATGCTGCTGGGCTGACGAGGCAAAAAAAGGGATAGCATCTTCATTTTGCTGAGTAGAAAAGAGTAGGGAGAATCTTTGGAGTTTGTAAAGGTTATTCTTCATGTTTGATAAGGTAGAAGGGCTTATACACCTAGCTATGTGTTGAAGGAGTTCAAGTTAGTGCAAAACCAAAAAGGAGGACAATTGGTGAATGGACATAGGTCAATTTCAATCAGACCACTATAAATTCAGTTTGCGTACTCTTTTACCTTCTTATAATTTATTATCGACACTCTAGTTTCCTTTTAGTTATCTATGTGGAAGATTTGTTTAATTTACTTTTTGTTATAGTTGTGAAAGAATTATTAGGGTGATAAATTTCTAGTTGAAAGTTCTGTTTTAAAATTAAAAACAAAAATTATACATAATTTTTTTAAAGTTTACAAAATCGTGTTTGCTTTTGATTCTTGTTTGAGTAGTTTATTCTATTAAATGATTATGTATATCTCATTTTTTTATCTTGAGCAAAAGATTTTAAAAATACCAAAAAAGTTTTAAAAATATCAATTCCCCCCTCTCTTGGTGTGACATAAGCACTTTTAATTTGTATGAGATGGACTATCAAATATCAATTCACCTCTCTCTCCCTTGATTTAAATATCTTGAGTAGATCCACATGACACATTTTAGTAATCGTAATACCGCAAAAGAGTATTCTATTATTCGACCTTCTTTATTTAATAACATTATATTTGATCTTTGGAAGATTTGTATATCCACCTTTTCACAATTTATTGATTTTCATCTGTGGCATGCATAGGATTCAATTTAGCTATTATTTAACTTTTTAAATTTTGAATGAAATTAAAATAGATGTTTCTCATATTAAATGGTCCTTAGAAGATCGTGAACTTGTGCAACTCAATGCTAAATATTTAGACAAATTTTTTTATGCATTGACATATGAAGATTACATGCAAATTTTTGAAAAGAAATGTGTGATAGATTTTCATTACTTATGAAAACATTAGTGAAGTAAAATAATCTCCATGAATCTACTTTTACATAAATATGAACTCTTTTGCATACAATCTAGGGAATCAATTTATAATATGAATACTAGGTTTATGAAATTCATTACAGCATTGCATGCTTTAGGTAGATATATTTCAAATTCTCAGGAAGTTAATAAAATTTTGCATTGTAAACCAGAATATTAGAATACAAAAGTAACTGTGATATTTGAGTCAAAATATTTAAATTCTTATTCTATTGATAATCTTTGTGTTTGTGCATGAGTGTTCTGTAGTTCATCTTTGTGACATATGTCAATTTTGATTTAATTATTTACATATTATAGAAATTGAACTGGTCGATTCAACGGAATCGGAATTGGTTCATTGGTTGAATCGATGGTTCTGTGCGGGTTGATTTTCAGGCTAAACCAAACAAGTTTTAGATCGGTTCATGATTTAACTAGTCGAACTTACTGGTTCGATCCAATTTATAAAACCTTAATCTTAAAGCCGCATTATTAATTTATTAAAATAAATAATATATGGAGTGCTAACTACATTTTCTATAATTTAGATTTCTATAAAGGAAAATTATACTTTTATATCCGGACGTAATCTCAGTGTAAATCCAAAAGCAGTCGGGCCATTCGCCCATTTCTACTGAAAATTCATAATTTTTTTTTTCTCATAAGAAAATTTCTTGGTTATCATTTCACTGTCATAAATAAAAGTTATATATTTTTAATATTACTTTAGGATCACTGTTTATTTTTTTATTTTTTATTTTGTTTTAGTTATATTTTTAATATAGAATAAAAACATATTTGCTATTCTGTAAATATTATTTTATTTTTATTTAATATTACTTTAGGTGATGATGACATAAAATAATAGCAGCTCGCGATGGAGATGATTGATGATTGGGGAAGGAAAAATTATTGCGTCCTCCCACCTGACGTAGAGATACGTCCTCCCACCGTTAAAATCGCGCTAAAAAATGAGAAATATCGAGCAATACCAAACAATAACGAAGAATATCATCATGTGAAGACCAATACCGAGTTATACGAGCTATACCGAGCAATACCGAGCAATACAAAAAAATACCTAGTTTTTCCTAGATAAAACTCGGTATTGCTCGGTATAGCTCGGTATAACTCGGTATTGGTCTTCACATGATGATATTCTTCGTTATTACCAAATAATAGCTAGCAATACCGAGCAAAAACCGAGTTTTTTAGCGGTGGGAGGAACGTATCTCTACGTTTGGTGGGATGACGCAATAATTTTTCTTATTGGGGAAGGCGGCGTTTATTTAAAAAAAAACCCTAAAATTTGCTATGAATTTTTTTTTTTTTTTTTTTTGAAAACTAAGAAGATAAGCAACTAAAAGAGACAAGTTAAACATGTTCTTTAATAAAAAGAAATAAAGCATAAGTAAAAAACACCCCAAATTGCCCCTTCTAATAAAATATTGGCAGTTTTTGTCAATATTTTAATATTGAATCTCACCAATAAAATATTCTATGTAACCACCCATCTTATTACAAATAAAAAATTCTACATTATAATGATCGATCAAGATAAGGCTGAGTAGCATTATTCTAGAAAAGATAATGACATAATTACCTTCTTGACGGATAAACCTACCTCGACAATAGAAGGAAAAGAGGCTTTTAGTGGTATATTAGTAAATAAAAAAGTTTATGTATTAAATATATATTTTAAATAATTTTAAGTGCTATACGTAAAAATCTCTAAAATAAAAAACTCAAAATATAATTTCTTGCTCATAACCTTTTATTATTACTTCTTTTTCTGTCTAGTGGGCAGTTGGTAACAGCTTATGTGGGATTTTAATTAAAAAAAAATATAATTATATCTTAAATCTGCTTTTTATTTTTTAATATTGTATAGCCTATCTTATATGATAGGATTGTGGGGAAACAATTATATGGGGTTGTGACCGATGGTATTTAAGGCTAGCAATCAACTGTTGTAATTATGGCAATTTCTAATAATGATAGCGGTGTTAGTGACCGCAATAATGACATGCGGCGGGGCCAGTAGTAGCAGGCAGTGGCGGTGATAGCTTGCAATCAATGGCTGAAACAATAATTGATTGGCCAATATTATTTATATTTAAAAAGAATTAAAGGATCTTGAAAATATTTAATATTTATTTTAATTATTTTTTTTAAAAAAGTATGCTTTGTTTTAAAAGATAATGATAATCAAAGTTAAATATCGCAAATGAAATATATATTTAAAAAATAATTTTAATATGCCCATAATTGGAGCTTAAATAATTGATCGATTCCCACAACCGACGGCCAAGCAAAAGGACAAATAAAAACCATCAGGTACAAATCAATTGTCCCATAAGCACCAATCGAAGCCCCACATGAGCAGGCAATTACTCGGTGCCCATAAGGCAAAGATGGCTTGCATCAATATCTAAAATGAATAGCATCTAAGTAGTTGTTGGTTATAAGTAACGTCTGTTCTCAATATGGTCGCCTTCGCGTATTCATTTATCTTAGGCTTAGAGCTCTCTTTTACTAATTCTTTGTTTACTTAAATTTTGTCTTAGAAACTTGGGCCCTTATCATTTAAGAGAGAGGAAATTTTTTATATGAGAAATCAAGAAGCATTGCTCACTTACATGGTTTCACCATTTTTATAAATGAGAGCAGTTTGGTGGCACCCAGGATTTTATTTAAGTAGGATTTTGTAAATCCTCCAAATCCGGATTTAGGGGGTGGGGTTAAATACTGAAAACTGTATAGTAACATTTATGATAAATCCTATTAAATCTCATGTGACGTACAGTTTCTATTAAAATAGAACAATAATATAGATTTAAGATTAGTTTACTCTTTTTAAATAATCTTATGTTTAATTAATATTAATAGTTCTTTAGAATTATCTAAATTTGTAAGAAAGTAATTGCGATAACATTTTATTGGGGGAGATGGATTCTCTAAAGTCATTGTTCCAAACTTGAAAGTAAGTCATTATCATATAAACTTAACCTTTGTATTCTTAGCTTAAACACTATACTTCTTAACTAATATGCTATGTGCAATCTCTCTTATTGCTATGTGTCTTTACTTCAAATTATTTATGCACTGTGTTAGTTTATTATTAATAATTAAGGAATCCCTTGAGAATACCTACACTTCAATTCAAGTAGGAACTACATAACTAACTTGATGGTCAAACTGTTTTCCAAAGGAAAAAAACCTTGGAAAGTAGTGGGCCTCTTTCCTTGTACTTGATTATACACAAGACTGCTTTTGGAGAAAGAGTGCTTAAAAGTATTGAATTACTACTGTTTGAAGGAAGGTTTATTTACCCAAGATAGTTTGTTGGAGATGTTCGGAACTCATTACAACTTTATTTATTGATGCGAGTTAAGTAAATTGTATTAATCATTTTGAGTGGATTTACTCTCCATCTTTCCTAGTTAGGATTTGACATAAATTTGAAGAGTAATTTGATATTATTTAAGTCCTAAATAATAGTACATATTAACATCAACGTTCTGATTAAAGTTAGGTAGTATTTGACTTAATGCACAACTTTAGAAAAAATAATAATGGTGCACAATCAATTATCAAAGTGCTTTTAAATAGATTGGGAGCAACTTCATATATAAGCTTAAAGGTGATATTGTGTTTTGATTATAAAAAGACTATATCTCTTAGTTATTAATCATTAACAACAAAGACTATCACTAATGCACTCTAATTGAAAGAGATTGTGCCATATTATGCTAATATGATAGATGAATCTTGTGACTAGTTTTAACACTATTATTTGCTTAGGCTAGGATTGTTCTATATAGCCAATTCTGGTCTATGTGGGGACAATCTGATGGTGGTTAGGCAATAGTGATCATTAGCAATATATTTAATTGATGATTTGAATATTCCACTTTAAAGATCTAACCATCTTACACACATCAAAGATATCAATATGAAGTTTTAATTGACAGATCAATAAGAGCCATTTTTAAGAGATACAACATCTCCAATTTGGAAGCACTAAAAAGTCATGATAATATCTTATCACATTTAGATGCTAAATTCTCATAAATGAGTCCTTTTCCATTAAGAGTTTCATAAGATGGAAATCTGTAGAGGCCTCAACAACTCTAAAACCATTGGCTCTAATTTGCCAGATAGCACTGTTTTGCTGTTCTAGCATTTTGGCAGGACTATCCTATCACTAGCATCGTAAAGCTACTAGCAATAGCTTGCTATCATAATCTTTTCTCCTCCTACACATAATAGATATTTGGACTACAGATCGGGTATGCGGCCCAGTGGTCGATGGAAGAAATTCCCCCCATCTCATCCGAGCTTGAATCCCCTAATTGTCCAAAAAAAATATATTTGGATTAGATGCATAATTCATTCCCCATGCCAGTTTGGACAGTTCCGAATTTCTATGACTTGAATTTCTCAAACTTTAATATCATGTCCGTTGATTTAAAGTAAAATAAATGAAAAGTATTTCAAATGTAAGAGTTCTGATGATATGGGTGTTTAGTTTGAAGTAAAAAAAATGTAAGCAAAAAAATTGGATATTTAGTGTTCACCTTCTAATTTAATTTTGATGCATTTGAAAATTATTAAATTTGACTAATTTTCTAAAACACCATACATTTTTCACAGTCGACCACCGTGTGCAGCTACCATCATCTAATGCTGCTGTTGACAGTCCACTCACCACCATCACGATCAGCCATCACCAACACCAGCAGCCATTTCCAACCATCAATGACCACCGTCATTTTGTTTTACACTGTATTCATTTTAGTTCAAGTTATATATATATATATATATATATATATATATTACACTTGTACAAACAAATCAAAAATATTTTAAAGTACATTGTACAAACTTTACACTGTATTCGTTTAAATTTGTATTTATTTCTCAACAAATCAAAAGGCTTCTTAATATACTTCCTAAGACAACACAACTGCAGAGGTTCTGTTTTTGCTTTATTTGCAACTCAACATATCATCAATAATCTGTTTAATCATATATGATTTTTGTAACCCTGATAAAAAGAAATTTCTACGAATGATATGTATGAATTTGCCCTTTTATTGCTGTAAAATATGCTTTTTACACAAAAGAAAATTCCGAAACAAATGGATTTTCCTATTTCCTTCCTTCAATCCGTGCAGTTATATATGTGCACTTTTTTTATTGTCCCATTCAGGCATAGTGCATAAAAAATAACCCTTTTGAATTAAACAAATTCAATCCTTATCCTTAGTATGATTTATATTAAGACTTTTGTTGGCCAGTTTTAACTTGTCCCGTGCGGCTCATCCTAATATACTTTTCGTTAGCTGCAGCCAAAAAAAAAAAAAATCATTATGTCCATAACATAATCTGAAAAAGGTTCATTGTGGTCCCCGATTTCAAACATTATAAAAGATATATTTTTTGGCCAAATACTCGGGATTTCATCACCGTCGGACTCTGTGGCGCAAATCCTCGCTGCAACACCATTGCGAATACGACTAGCAAGATACTGCTAAGCTAGAGGTGTAATCAACTCAAGCCGACTCGCAAGAGGATGTTTACTACTATACTTTGCGATTATAGCAGCGCCATGGTGCCATACCTCATAGCGTCGTAGCACTAGGTCCTAAATTCCAAAGAGAACGACAGCCAAGCGCTAAAGCACTAGGACCCAAATTCTAAACAGAATAGTATTAAAGCGCTACCACTAACCGACGTAGGGCCAAACTTCTATGCCACATCAAGAAATATATACCTAGATAGAGAGCAAAGCACTATTACTGCATAGATCTCTAGTGCTCCTGCCAAGTTGCCACCCACAGCATCAAACTGCTCAAGCGTAGTGGTGTACTAGTTAATTCAATTATTATCCTAAAATGGCTCATCAATTCAGTCGGAGCGTCGCGATAGAACACCTATTTAGTGTCGCAGATTTAGTTCGATTTGAAGTGCCCAACACTACACAAGCAGTGCCATGGTATCGAGTCAATTGTTTAAAAAAATAGGAATATGACGGTCAAATTTTAGTTTGGAACTTTTGGTTCAGCAGTCCATTTTTTATTGTCAGAATGTAGTGAGAGGGAGATGAAATAACATTTCTTTAAAGTTCTTCTTTTTCTTGAGCAAGCCCTAGTTTTGTCTTTTTAATCTTATTGTTGTATTTTTATCGTTTCAATATAATTGCTAGTTATGCTTATTATTATTTCAATCGAGTATCTTAGTGGCTAGAATTTTTCTTCTAAACTTATGATGTAATGAAATTATGTGTTCTAAAGATTAGATCTACTAATTTAAATTGAATGTATTATTTCATATTTCCTACTACTTACTTTTGTTGAATTTTTGGCCACATGCAATTTAAAATAGAGTGATTTGCTTCAATAATCTTTGTTAAGATAAATTTAGTGATTAGAAAGATTAATAATTAGTTTTTCTGAAGAAAATATTGAAATTCTTATGGCATGATACTATAGTCATTTTTATATTACTTAACCATGATGAGTGCACTTTTGTAAAACCGTAAATAGTGCTCAATTTTTAGATGCTTAAGTAAATACTCATAAACAAGCCCTAAAGTATGAGAGAGCTAGAAAACCTAAGAGTAAGAAAGAAAGAAATTATTTTTGGAGAGATTGTTTTACTTTTGATTTGAGAACTCCAAACGGTGAGATTCTATTATGAGAGTTCTTATTAGGCGATTTTTTTCTTCCTCTTGTTGTTTTATGTGACTTATTGAGGGCTTATTCTTTTGAAGTTAGCTTCAAAATCAAGCTATTATGACTTGGTGAGAAGGTTCATCATCACAAATATATATATATCATTTTTAAATATTTTCATCAAATAGAAGACTCATTTGCCATGAATTGTTTCATAAGATGGAGGTTTGCATAGGCCACAATAACTCTAAGATTCAAAACCTTAAACATTAATTTGGTAAAAAAAATTCTACAAGCTTAAATGATTTAACTACACAATTATGTTGCTCATGCATTCATGGGCATTGTTGACCCTTGTCAACTCAAAGCTATTGGCGATAGCTTGTTGACATATCTCTTTTCCTCTCTCACGCATGATAAAAATCAACCTTGATGAATAACACTATCACTCATATTAGTTTGGCTGCTTCACGATCATTCATAACTCTAATTTCTTTAGGCTTCATTTAATTGGGACAGCTTTGACCATCATTTTTTGCCCTTTTTTTAATTGTAATTAAAAACTAATTTAAAATATAGTAAGAAAATTTTCCTAAGTGAAGCCTTAATCTTTGATTTTAATAGATTTGGCACGAGAACATAATTCTAAATGGCGATATTTTTGCATTGTTTCTAACTCATTTGATCATCAATTCAATTATTAGTAATCTACTTGATTAAATGTGAATTTTATGATTTTAATGAAAAGGAGTGATCATAATTTTTTTATTTTTATCACATCAATATTTTTTTATATAAAAAAATTCAAAATGTAAATTTTTCTTTCCTTTATTTACCATGTATATGTGTGTGTGTGTGTGTGTGTGTGTATATATATATATATATATATATATATATATATATATATATATATATATATATATATATATATATATATATATATATATATATATATATATATATATATATATATATATTCAACAAGGAAAGTGGAAGTACAACATGAACCCAACAATAGCCAAGGCAACAATACATCAAATAACAAGATGAAAGCATACTAAAAAAAAAACCCTAGACACAGAAAGCAGGAAAGGAATGAGAAGCGGACTCAGGAATGGTAGCCCCCTGCATCCACCTCACAGCCAGACATGAAACATGTAATATCAAGATCTGCTCCAGTATCGTCCAGGACGATCTGGGATCGTCCTGGGACGATCAGGGGAAATTCAGTTCCAGATTTTGCCCAGTTTTGCTCCAGGTGATTTTCTGCATGCATCGTCCAGGCCGATTGGAGACATCGGCCAGGCCGATCGGCACTGTAGAAAATATCGTCCATGCAATAGCCCTGAAGGGAGACCAGGCCGATCTTTTGGTCAGATCGTCCCGGGACGATGCTGCGATCGGCCAGGCCGATCTGTGTATTATAAGGCTGATTTCAGTCGTTTTGAAGAGAGAGAAAAATCAGAAAATTAAAATAAATATCTGAGGAGAGAGAAAGTCGTGGGATTTTGGAGAAAAGTGGATTTTCGGACGACGCGGAGCCGTTTTCGATCGAAGTGGCTGTTGAGGAATTTGCTGTGCTCGAGGTAAGGCACATTCTACCTTTCTCAATTTTCAGTTCCGTCGTGTTTGGCGGTATATTCTGTCCGGGTTTTGTTTCCGTTAGCGAATTTCGTCCGTATCTTTTGATCGGTTCAGTTTTTACCGCGTAACTTTCTGTATATTGTTGACGTGCCGAGTGTGCACATTTTGGTTATTTTCTGAAGATTTTCGTCCGGGTATTTTTGATTCGACTGTGTTTTTAGTCGACCGGATTTTTCTGTGAAATTGGAATTTATCTGTGCAGTAGAATAAAAGTTCTGAAATGTTGATATCTGTATTCTGTGCGAATTCGGTAAATTTTCTTTGCAGGAATTTTTGTGTAAATTCCGTATACTGCCGTTGTGCTGCCCGATTTTTGGGTAATTTCTGATTGTCCGTATTTCTTTGAATTGAAATGCTATGTGTATAAGCTATAAAAAGGGAGTTATAAGGGGCCTGAATCCTATGAGATTCAGTTAGTGAAACGGGAAATCTGAAATGAGCTCAATCTGAAATCTGATATCTGTTCTGTTCCGGATCCGATGAATTCTGTTTTGGTGCTATAAGCACATCTGTTTTGGTGCCGTGAGCACAAAGGGAGACATAAGGGGCCTGAATCCTATGAGATTCAGTCAGTGTCTGGGAAGGGAGGCATAAGGGGCCGGAATCCGTAGAGATTCCGTCAGTGTCAGGGCATTTAGCTATATGTATCTGTACTACTTTCTGTATCTGTTCTGTTCTGTACGAAATTGTGATTATGATATGATACGATCCGTACGATTCTGATTTCTGTTTCTGACTCTGATGTGATTTGTTCTGTTCTGATACGATCTGTACGACTCTGATGTGATCTGATATCTGTCCGTAAGTTTTGATTTCCGATTCTGTTCCGACTTCTGATCTGATTTCTGTCTGATAAGTTGGGTTTTGTTTTCTGAGGATTTAGATTGGTGGTTTGTTGCTTTGCTGAGCTGTTGAGCTCACCCTTGCTTTCTGGTGGTTTTCAGGTTCTGGGAAGGGCAAGGAGGTCCAGGATTAGATTTCGGAGTCTGATCAGATTAGGTACTTTTGTACTTTTGATTTTTGTACAGTCATGGCTTTCCTGTTCTGTCTTTCTTTCTGTTGAAAGCCATGTACTGTTCTGTAGATGATTATTTTGAGGAAATGAAAAGATAGATGTTTTGTTCCGCTGCATTTGATGTTTTTAGTAGCTCTGTTGTTCTGTGTGCTTCTGTTGAGTTAAGAATTTGGAAGATCAGTTCAGTAACCTAATCCAAAGCCAGATCCTGGTTAGCTATTCTCCGTCGCGATCCGGCGCGGGCGGGATCCGTCTCGTCTCGGGTCGGGTCGTGACAAGTCTTTTTTGGTATCAGAGCACTGGTTTTGGAAACAGGTTGGATTGTAAAACAGAGCTCTAGGAAGTGATCAGTGAGTCTGTCTGGGAGGTAGTTTTGGGTCGTTTGGCTTTTTATTGTGTTATTTTGTGTTATTTTGTGATAGTTTTCCGGATTTTCTGGATTTTTCTGTATGGATCAGCCAGACCCAGACATGACAGACGGTCAGAGTGACGATCAGGCAGCACCAGTGGGGAGTACAGCCCCAGTGGTCGGTGCTGATACGCTTTCATAGTTTGCTTCACTTGTTGCTCAGATGATGAGCGAGACTCAGAGCAGAGCTTCGACTGTTAGATCTGAGGACATTGATCGACACCTGCAGTTATTTTTGAGGTTGAAGCCTCCGAGGTTTGAGGGCGCTGTTGAGCCCAGAGCAGCCGAGGAGTGGCTGAGGAGATTGGAGAAGACTTTTGACGGGATGCAGTGTCCTGCAGACAGGAAAGTTCCGTTAGCTGTTTTTCTGTTGGACGGAGAGGCTGAGCACTGGTGGGATGGCCAGCAAGCAGCCAGATTTCAGGGCAGACTGAACTCTTTGATTACTTGGGAGGAGTTCACCGAAGTATTTCGAGACTGGTTTGTTCCCCCTTCTGCACGACAGCAGATGCAGGAGAGTTTTCTGAGACTTGTTCAGGGGAGCAAGACGGTGATGCAGTACGAGGCTGAGTTTACTGCATTAGCCAGGTACGCTCCGCAGCTGGTTAGCACGTCTGCTGAGAGGTGCTACAGATTTCTGAGAGGCTTACGAGACACTTTGAGGCAGCCTCTGATACCGTTCCGGATCACCGATTTCTCTGAGCTTGTGGAGCGAGCTCGTCTGATTGAGAATGACGTGACGGCTACTCAGCAGCGGTGGACTGCGAGTAGGAAGAGGTTTGGAGGAGAGACATCTGGCAGTAGTTCCTCTGGTAAGAGGAGATTTGTTCCTGGATCTGGATCTGGAGATTCCAGGAAGAGCGGAGGATCGTCTGGTACTGCTACCAGTACGACTAGTTCTGGATCTGTCAGTACGGCACCTGTGTGCCAGAGTTGTGGACGGCGACACCATGGCCAGTGCTACAGGATAGCTGGTCTTTGTTTCAGATGTGGTCAGCCGGGACATAGGATTGCAGAATGTCCACAGATGGGATATGAGCAGCGATCTGAGGGCTTTGTCAGACCTGTTGGTTCAGCAGCAGGAAGACCGAGGACTGTTCCTCCACGCCCTGAGGGATTTGCTGGTAGAGGTGGTGGTTCTAGTTCTGCACCACGGAGACCACCTACGATTCAGAGGGAGCAGAGTAGTTCTGTTGCTTCAGCTCCTGCTCCAGTTCAGCCACGAGTTTACAGTCTGAGTCAGCAGGAGGCTCGTGATGCTCCGGATGTTGTGACAGGTACGGTTTACATTTCTGATCAGCCCTGTCGTGTTTTGTTTGACTCTGGAGCGAGTCATTCTTTTCTGTCCGAGCATTGTTTTGAGATTTTACATTTGGATTCGATGGTTTTACCGGTTTCTTTGTCTGTAATTTTACCGGCTGGGAATCCATTGGTTGCTCGACAGTTTTGTTTGTGTGAGATCGAGATTTCTGGCAAGAAGTGGAAATCGAGTTTGATTCGATTGCCGATTTCTTCGTATGATGTGATTCTGGGCATGGATTGGTTGAGTCAGTATGAAGCCCAGATTGACTGTCTGAAGAAGCAAGTGAGTTTGCTTGTGGCTGGAGAGAGAGTTGTATTTCAGGGATTACGAGGTGTTCTCTCCAGTCTGGTTTCTGTGTTGGAGGTAAGCAGGATGTGGAAGAAAGGATGTCCGGTATTTTTGGCTTCGGTGCGGGATCTGAACCTGGAGGTTGGTTCTGTTTCTGAGATCCCAGTGGTACGGGAGTTTGCTGATGTTTTTCCTGAGGAGTTGGTTGGTTTACCTCCGGATAGAGATGTGGAGTTCTCTATTGATGTTTTTCCGGGTACAGCTCCGATATCGAAAGCTCCGTACAGGATGGCACCGAAAGAACTTTCTGAGTTGAAAGTTCAGCTTCAGGAGTTGGTTGACAGAGGGTTTGTACGTCCTAGTGTTTCGCCCTGGGGAGCACCTGTTTTATTTGTGAAGAAGAAGGACGGTACACTCCGTATGTGTATTGATTACAGAGATTTGAACAAGGTCACGATCAAGAACAAGTACCCTTTGCCTCGGATTGACGACTTGTTTGATCAGCTTTCCGGATCTTCGGTATTTTCGAAGATTGATTTGAGATCCGGATACTATCAGGTGAAGGTGAAGGAAGCTGATGTGGTGAAGACTGCTTTCAGTACTCGGTACGGGCACTACGAGTTTTTGGTTATGCCTTTTGGGGTAACCAATGCGCCTGCGATTTTCATGGATCTGATGAACCGAGTGTTCAGGGAATATTTGGATCAGTTTGTGATCGTCTTCATTGACGATATTCTGGTATATTCTGCATCTGAGGATGAGCATGCCAGACATTTGAGGATTGTGTTGGAGACTTTGAGGAGGCATCAGCTGTATGCCAAGTTCTCCAAGTGTGAATTCTGGCTGAAGAGCATTTCATTTCTGGGGCACGTGGTTAGCGGAGAAGGCATTTCTGTAGATCCCCAGAAGATTCAGGCTGTTGCTGATTGGCCAAGGCCGACTACGGTATTTGAGGTACGTAGTTTCTTGGGCATGGCCGGGTATTATAGGAAGTTTGTGAAAGGATTTTCACAGATTTCGACTCCTCTGACGAGACTGACGCAGAAGTCAGTACCTTTTGTTTGGACACCGGAGTGTGAAGCTAGTTTTCAGAGATTGAAGGAGTGTTTGACTTCAGCTCCAGTGTTGGCACTTCCGTCAGGTACGGAGGGTTTCCAGGTGTTCAGTGATGCTTCACTGAAAGGATTGGGTTGCGTTCTGATGCAGCATGGTCAGGTAATTGCTTATGCTTCGAGACAGTTAAAGCCACATGAGAAGAATTACCCGACGCATGATCTGGAGTTAGCTGCAGTTGTTTTTGCTTTGAAGATTTGGCGTCATTACCTGTATGGCGTCAGATGTGAGATCTTTACTGATCATAAGAGCCTGAAGTACATTTTTACTCAGAAGGATCTGAATCTGAGACAGAGGAGGTGGCTCGAGTTGATTAAGGACTACGATTTGACTATTCAGTATCAGCCTGGGAAGGCGAATGTGGTAGCGGACGCTCTGAGCAGGAAGTCTTCTGGATTCTCAGGTATTCAGCTTACCTGTGATGACTTTCTGATTCGTGATTTGGAGAGATTGCAGTTGGAGGTGGTTTCCTCCAGTGATTTGGAGTTGGCTCAGATGAGTATTCAGTCTTCTTTGGAAGCACGGATTCAAGAAGCCCAGAAGTCAGATTCTGATTATTCGAAGTTGATAGCTCAGATTGGATCTGGTAAGACTCCTGAACTTCGAATTTCTGATTCTGGTGTTATTTTCTGTAAGAACAGGTTGTGGGTACCTGTGTCTGGAGACTTGAGGCGGGAGATTCTGTACGAATCTCACCATTCTGGCTACACTGTTCATCCAGGCAGTGGTAAGATGTACGCTGATATGAAGCTTTTGTTTTGGTGGCCTGGGATGAAGAAGGATGTGGCAGAGTTTGTGTCGAGATGCGAAGCCTGTCAGTTGGTGAAGGCAGAGCATCAGCGACCAGGTGGACTGTTGCAGTCGTTGCCTATCCCTGAGTGGAAATGGGAGGAGGTAACGATGGATTTTGCGATGGGTTTTCCTCGATCTAGACAAGGACATGATGCCATTTGGGTGGTTGTAGATCGATTGACCAAGTCAGCCCATTTTCTTCCGATCAGACAGACGGATTCAGTTGATCGCTTGGCACAGATTTATGTGAAGGAGATAGTCAGATTGCACGGTGTGCCTCGTGTGATCGTATCTGATCGAGATGGACGTTTTACTTCCAGACTTTGGAAAGGCATTCAGCAAGGCTTGGGTACGAAACTGCATTTCAGTACAGCCTTTCATCCTCAGACCGACGGACAGTCTGAGAGGACGATTCAGGTACTGGAAGATCTGTTGAGGCTTTGTGTTCTGGACTTTAGCGGAAGCTGGGAAGATCATATTCCGCTGATTGAGTTTGCCTATAACAACAGTTTTCAGTCCAGTATCGGTATGGCACCGTACGAGGCTTTGTATGGCAGGAAGTGTCGTACTCCTTTGACTCCGACCTCCTTCGGAGATAGACAGGCTTTGGGGGCCACTTTTGCTGATGAATCTGCTCAGAAGATCAATTTGATAAGAGAAAGATTGAAAGCCGCTCAAGATCGTCAGCAGAAGTATTACAATCAGAAGCACAGATTTGTTGAATTTCAGGTCGGTGACTTTGTGTACGTCAAAGTCAGCCCGATGAAAGGTGTGAGCAGATTTGGTCAGGTAAGCAAGCTTAGTCCAAGGTATGTTGGACCTTTTGAAGTTTTGGAAAGAATTGGAAAAGCTGCTTACAAGTTATTGCTTTCTGAATCTATGCCTGATGTGCATAATGTGTTTCACGTATCCACTCTGAGGAAGTGGGTTTCAGACTCTGGGAAGAAGCTGTCAGCTGATGAGGTGGAGATTCAGGAGAATCTGGCGTACAAGGAAGAGCCAGAGCTTATTTTGGCGTACGACGTCCGAAAGTTAAGAAATAAAGAGATTCCGATGGTTAAAGTCCAGTGGAAGCACCGGACTGCACGGGAAGCAACTTGGGAGAAGGAGTCTGATATGAGACGGTCGTACCCGTACTTGTTTTGACTGAGTTTGGACTGGATAATGTCGAGGACGACATTTTTCTGAGTTGGGGAGATTGTAATATCAAGATCTGCTCCAGTATCGTCCAGGACGATCTGGGATCGTCCTGGGACGATCAGGGGAAATTCAGTTCCAGATTTTGCCCAGTTTTGCTCCAGGTGATTTTCTGCATGCATCGTCCAGGCCGATTGGAGACATCGGCCAGGCCGATCGGCACTGTAGAAAATATCGTCCATGCAATAGCCCTGAAGGGAGACCAGGCCGATCCTTTTGGTCAGATCGTCCCGGGACGATGCTGCGATCGGCCAGGCCGATCTGTGTATTATAAGGCTGATTTCAGTCGTTTTGAAGAGAGAGAAAAATCAGAAAATTAAAAATAAATATCTGAGGAGAGAGAAAGTCGTGGGATTTTGGAGAAAAGTGGATTTTCGGACGACGCGGAGCCGTTTTCGATCGAAGTGGCTGTTGAGGAATTTGCTGTGCTCGAGGTAAGGCACATTCTACCTTTCTCAATTTTCAGTTCCGTCGTGTTTGGCGGTATATTCTGTCCGGGTTTTGTTTCCGTTAGCGAATTTCGTCCGTATCTTTTGATCGGTTCAGTTTTTACCGCGTAACTTTCTGTATATTGTTGACGTGCCGAGTGTGCACATTTTGGTTATTTTCTGAAGATTTTCGTCCGGGTATTTTTGATTCGACTGTGTTTTTAGTCGACCGGATTTTTCTGTGAAATTGGAATTTATCTGTGCAGTAGAATAAAAGTTCTGAAATGTTGATATCTGTATTCTGTGCGAATTCGGTAAATTTTCTTTGCAGGAATTTTTGTGTAAATTCCGTATACTGCCGTTGTGCTGCCCGATTTTTGGGTAATTTCTGATTGTCCGTATTTCTTCTGAATTGAAATGTTATGTGTATAAGCTATAAAAAGGGAGTTATAAGGGGCCTGAATCCTATGAGATTCAGTTAGTGAAACGGGAAATCTGAAATGAGCTCAATCTGAAATCTGATATCTGTTCTGTTCCGGATCCGATGAATTCTGTTTTGGTGCTATAAGCACATCTGTTTTGGTGCCGTGAGCACAAAGGGAGACATAAGGGGCCTGAATCCTATGAGATTCAGTCAGTGTCTGGGAAGGGAGGCATAAGGGGCCGGAATCCGTAGAGATTCCGTCAGTGTCAGGGCATTTAGCTATATGTATCTGTACTACTTTCTGTATCTGTTCTGTTCTGTACGAAATTGTGATTATGATATGATACGATCCGTACGATTCTGATTTCTGTTTCTGACTCTGATGTGATTTGTTCTGTTCTGATACGATCTGTACGACTCTGATGTGATCTGATATCTGTCCGTAAGTTTTGATTTCCGATTCTGTTCCGACTTCTGATCTGATTTCTGTCTGATAAGTTGGGTTTTGTTTTCTGAGGATTTAGATTGGTGGTTTGTTGCTTTGCTGAGCTGTTGAGCTCACCCTTGCTTTCTGGTGGTTTTCAGGTTCTAGGAAGGGCAAGGAGGTCCAGGATTAGATTTCGGAGTCTGATCAGATTAGGTACTTTTGTACTTTTGATTTTTGTACAGTCATGGCTTTCCTGTTCTGTCTTTCTTTCTGTTGAAAGCCATGTACTGTTCTGTAGATGATTATTTTGAGGAAATGAAAAGATAGATGTTTTGTTCCGCTGCATTTGATGTTTTTAGTAGCTCTGTTGTTCTGTGTGCTTCTGTTGAGTTAAGAATTTGGAAGATCAGTTCAGTAACCTAATCCAAAGCCAGATCCTGGTTAGCTATTCTCCGTCGCGATCCGGCGCGGGCGGGATCCGTCTCGTCTCGGGTCGGGTCGTGACAAAACATCCTTTGATGATAGCCACTCAAAATCAGAACAGCCTAGAACCCACACATGCAACCACCAAGCAAAAGGGCAAACCAACAAGGTTGCCAACAAGCTCGGACCAACAAGGGGAAAAGATAGGAGCCGCCTCATCATCGTCCAATTCACCAACAAAGTCCACTGCATCAAAAGAATGAGAGAAACTTCTTAGATTTACTTTTACGCCTTTTGCCACCATCATAGAGTACAACTTGATCAACAACACGCCCCATCATAAAACTATACATATCACCATTTACATGGTCACCAAAATCCTCTTCCTCCCCCACACAAGGCGTAGAAAGGGACTCATCCAAATCCAACCAATCAGATTGAACCAAGATAGAGTTATTCAAAGACCGGGCCACATGAGCTTTCAATTATTCATTAGACATAACTGAAATTGGAATATTAACATACATGGTATTTCCCTCGGAGGCATTAGCAATAGGAGATAATTCAAACTCAACATTAAAAGGCAAATTCGAAACCAAATTAGCAGACGGAGTAGCAACATCCCGGCCACATACTCCAAAGGAGAAGAACCATCACAAACAACCAATGCATGGATTGTCGAATCACGTAAGCCATAAGGCTCACCATCCCCGAAAATCACATTCACAAATAAATCAACCGTATCAGCCACATCATCCGCACACTAAAGTCTAGCTTTAAGGTTAATACCACAATTGTTTTTGATATATGTGTATTCATTTTCATCGTGTTTAGGAGCATAAAAAAAAATCATTTTTTATTAAAAAATTAAGAAAAATCAATCCTTATCTTTACACATTATTCCTATCAAAACTTTATTAATAAGCTTTAACTTGTCCCCTTGAGGTCTCATCATACTACCATGTCCATTTCCATCGAATTATCGGATAGGAGTGAAACTGTGGTCCATTTTCTCCTTAAAAAAACACTGGTCCCCGCTTTCACTATACGATAAAACCTTTTAGTCACTCGTTATAATAATAATAATAATAATAAAACCTCTGTAGATCCCAAGTGTCCGCTTAGGAGCACTTTTTCACTCGAAAAAAAAGTTAGAGCGCTTTTCAGCCATAGACTGGGGATAACACAGTCTGAAGTGTGGCCCATGTACTCCCTCAGGTACACAAAGAAGCAAGGATCAATGGGGCCCACTGTTCCGTGCATGACTGATTGGGAGGAGCAACAGCTGGAGGCAGAGTAGAGGTTGAGGTCGCCGATCGAAATCTACGGGGCTCAATTCATTTACTGTTGGCTCCTCGGCCACAAGTTTTAAGCTCTGTTTGGGGAGCTTTTATTTGGTCCGGTGAACGTACGTAGAGGAACATCCGGTCAGCATTAAAATCCCGTCAAAAAACTCGGTATTTGGTCGGTATTGTTAGGTATTATTTGGTAATAACGAGGAATACTATCATGTGAAGACCCAATACCGAGTTATACCGAGCTATACCGAGCAATACCGAGTTGTCCAAAAAAATACCGAGTTGTCTCGGTATTTTTTTGGACAACTCGGTATTGCTCGGTATAGCTCGGTATAACTCGGTATTGGGTCTTCACATGATGGCATTCTTCTTTATTGTTTGGTATTGCTCGATATTTCTCGTTTTTTGGCGCGATTTTAGCTATGACCGGACGTAGCTCTACGTCCGGCCGGAGGACGTAATAATTGTTCCTGTTTGGGACGATTTTCTTAGTGCTTCTAAAAGCAGCTTTTTAGTATAAAATTTTAATTTTTGTACTAGAAAGCTACTTTAAAGTGAGAATTGTTTATTTGTGCACTTTCAATTTTGTTATAAGATTTATAAAAATTGTTTCTTGCAGCAAGCACGACATAAATATGCCCGCTTAGGGATTAGATTTAAGAGGATGTTGCTCCATATATGGACTGGCTAACCCCAAAGGTTTAGAAGAATGTGGAGAAGTAGAATTTTGGATGGCTGAGTGCAAGTTATTAAAGTCGCTAGGATCATCCTGCTACTTGTGTGTTTGTTATTCCCTTGCCTATGATGTATCTCAATGTCTCTTCTTACTTTGAAATGTCTTTGAAAATTGAATTATCTCCCTTATACATCCTGATTGGGGTGTAAATGAGCCGAGAGTAACGGCACTATCAAGCTCGGCTCATCACTCGAAAAATCAGCTCGAATTCAATCTCATCCCAATATAAACGAGCTCGAGCCAGCTCGCAAGCGTGCTCGGCTCACATAAAATCATAGGCGGCATTTTTAAAACTTAGAAGAGATTTAAAAAAATTGCACTGTTTAATATTTATTATTAATTTTTTAAATATTTAATTTAATAAATAAAATAAAAGATTAAAAAAAATATATTAATAATTATTCGAGGTTTTTTTTTTTAAATAATTATTCGAGGTTGTTTGCTAAACGAGCACGAGTTTGAAACTTGCGAGCTCACGAGTCAAGCCTTATCAAGCTCGAACTTGAGGTTGTTTAATTACTAAACGAGCTCGACTTTGAGCTCAAGCCCGATTCGTACGTGAGCTCGATAAGCTTGGCTCGTGAGCCCATAAATGAGTTGAGCTCGAGCCGTCTTGCGAGCGGACTCGTCTCATGTACACCCCTACACCCTACAATACAACAATGGTAAGAATGATTAGGAGCAGGGAGATAGTCAGATAGACTCCCATAGTCACTACAACTTTGTTGCTCTCTCACCCCCCTTTCAGATGTATCCAGGAGTAGGACCTTCAGTAGTAGCATTTCAAGAAGAAGAAGAAGATTAGAAGTAGGGAGAGCCCTACTATTTGCCTCATATTTTTTAATTTTTATTTATTTATTTTATTTTTAAAATATTTTTGTTGTTTATTTTTACATTTTTTTACACTTTCCTTTTTTTTTAGTTTTTACTTTATTTTTTGTATTAATTTCTTGTATTTTATTTAGTTTTTGTAAAAAAAATGTAATCTGGAAAAATAAAAGAAATGATTAAATTAAATTAGGAAAATAAGTAAATTGGATTGAAGGATATATTAATGAAAATTTCTTACAAAGGATTAACGCAAACTACTTACAAAAGAATATTGCATTTAAGGATTAATGCAATTTAAATCATAAGATTAATTCTAAATAACTAAAAGCAAGTAATTAGGAAATTGTGAAACTTTTAATAAACGTTAGATTGGTATAATGAGTGGAGGCAATAAATAGGTATTCTATATCAAAATAATATATTTTAGCAAATAAAAAAAAAGTAGAAAATGAGAAATATTAAAAAATTAGTACTTGCAATATCTAGCCCTTCTTATAAATTATATAAGTGGATGTAATAAATAGGCATTCAAAATTATTATATGTTACTTAGCCAAATAAAAGAAAAAGAAAAAGAAAAAATTAAAAACGCTAAATACTTGAATATAAAAAACTAGTGCATGCATCGTCTAGTCCTATCTTTATAGTTCTATAGGAATTATAAGAATCATAATGTTTAAGGAAAGCTTCTAGGTAGATTTAAGGATTAACTAAATGTAAAATTTTACTAATTCCAAAAATCATTAATCCTAATTAAGCTAGTCAAAATTATTCACCTAGAGGAGTTTAATTTTAAAAGGAATATTAATTTAAAATGGAGGATCAGGATGTTATAAATTATTTTATTAGAAAATCTCGCAACTTATGAACTGTATAAATACTTGGAATTTTTTTTTCTTTCCAAAAGTTATACTCAATGCGAAAGAAATTTTTATCCCAATCAGGGGTGTCAACTAATGACTCTACCAAAAAATCCGACCTAAACCTAACAAAAAAAATTCAATTTTTGGTCGACCCGTTTAACAAATGGGTCAGGTTCGAGTTCTAATTTCCAACCCATTTAAAAAATCAAATTAGGTTTGGGTCAACCCGCTAACCCAAAGAAGACCAGAAAATGACACGCGCCTCCATCCTGTACCTTCAACCCGCTAACCCAAAAAAGGTCCGAAAATGACATGCGCCCTCCATCATATACCTCCTTCCCGCACCACTACGGCACTGACAGACCAACGTGAGGTGCGCCTGCAGGCCTCACTCTATAACACATCATGTAGCTCACACGTCCCTCTCATCCCGCCCACATTGTGTGCCACGTCTTGCTCCCACCCACTGCTCGCACCATACTGTGTTCCTCTTCCGCCCGCTTGGTCGCACTGTGTGATTGAGTACTCCATCCCACACCGCAACCCACCTAGTCGTGCTCGACCGGCACTTTGGCCCGTTATCCGTTCACTTGGGTCCACGTGTTGCAGGCTTCTCGTGTAATTTAGTACTAGGCAGTACTGAAGTGAACTTAAGAATTACTAATTTATTTCTCGTGAGATTGACACTCTAGCTTTTTATCAGCATATTAATTAACATGACACATGCATACACTTGCGTTAAACATGCCTTACACTGTAGCAAAATTAAACTATCTTTAAATAAATTAATACTGTGTGCAAGCTCAAGCACGAAGCTCTACAGCATTTGCAGAGCTATAATATAAGTTACCTGACACTAACTTGATGCATACTTTTAAGCAAGATCGATATTGGAGTGCTTAAAAAAAAAAAAAACTTAGGAGAACTTCATAAATTAATCTATGATAAAGCTCGATTGTGCCTTCTTATAATTAAAATATAATAGAAGATTCTTACCTTTAGAATAACTCGTCAAGCCTAATTAAATTAAGATTAGCCCATATGAATAGTGATGGTATGGTACTATGGTGGTGGTAAAAAATGTAACCGTTATGGATGGATTGAATATGCCACTTGATAATCTGCTATTTAAATCTTCTACATTACAAACAAAATAATGATGTAGAACACAAGTTTTAATAAATGGATAAATGATATAGTTTTTATAAGGTTTATCAACACCAATTTGGGATCAGAAGAAAACATCGATAACAAATAGCCATTTTTAAATTTTAGTCGCTTATAGAAGACTCACTTGCCATTAATGATTCCATATGATCGATGAAGGTTCGTAGAGGCTACACCAACTCTAAAAATTTAAAACCTTCAACTATAATTTGTTATTTAAATATGCAAGTTTACATAATCATATAACACAATGATGTTGCCTTTAGATTCTTGGGATTGGCTGGCCATTATCCCAATAATTTAGAAAATTTACAAAGACCGATAATTTAATCCCACATATTTGTTTGACAAATGTTATGAATATTCATGACCCTAATTCCACAAACTTTGTTTTTAATAGATTTGACAAAATAACATAATTCTAGTGATAATATTTTTCCATTTTTTTATACTCATTTGATTATCATTCCAATTATTTAATATGCCTGATAAACTATGAATTTTATAATTTGAGGGAATAGAAATTTTTATGATTCTTTTAATTTGATTTAAGTCTTTATGACATAAATACTTTTTCCACATAGGGAAATTCTCAAAGGTAATTTTCCTTTTTTTAGTCTTAAATGTTTTTTTATTGGGAAAATTAGTGACAAAGCCCATTTTCAATTACTATAAATAAATAATCACAACAAGCTAACAAAAACAAAAATTACAACTCAATGAAGAGTAAAGTTGTAAAATTGAGCTGCAACAAATTTTTAGCATTGCTTAAAAACTAGAAACTAAAAGTGTTGAGGTTTGCACAACAAAAAAGTGGACTCACAATAAGAGAGAACATACAAAGTTCATTTTAAACATGAAATCCTGCCAAATTTCCTTGGTTGCCACGAGGACCATCCCTGTGGATTGAGTAATTGTTGCATATGGTGTGGATCATCATTGCCCACTTGAGGCACTACAAATAAGCAAGCAGAAAAAATGTGAAGGAAATAGGCAACCATAATGTATTAAGCATAAACCCTAATAAGCTAGTAGAGAAGGAAGTCCCCTTGGTAAAGGATATGCAGGAAAACCCTCAAAATAAAAACCAGAGAAAGGAGAATAAGAGATATAACATCTTCCAGTACAAAAGAAGACAACATTTGTACCAAAAATTATGAAATAAGGTGTTTGATAGCATAAAAATTCTTTTACGTCAAAACTTTAAAATGAATAAATCTTTTAATTTTGGCACAAGCTCTCGAAGAGCTATTAATAGAGTGACCAAAGCACCTAACATTTCTTTCCTTCTAAATATAGTAAATTAAAGATGTAGTCACTAGGTAGTAGTAATTTTTAGTAATGGTTCAATAAGCCAAATCAGAAATATAAGTAAGAAGTTGTAACAAGTTCGGCCCAAGAGAGAAAGAGTGAGATAATGCCAAAGGAGTGCTCACATTAAAAAATAAACGAGTGATGCTCTTGTCAAAATCATGACAGAACAAACATATGGTTTGAGCTAAAATGTTCCGCTTAATCAAAGCATAAATAGTTTTTAAAGCACCCACCAAAGCTAACAAGGAATACAAGAAGAACCGTAAATAGTGACTTTAATGCAAAATATAAGTGTCAAGCAGTCAAAAGTCAATCTTTATAATAATCATATAAATAAATTTTAAAAGTTAGATTATCAAGATCTTTCCCATTACACACTCAATGAAAATAGTTGTGGCTAGTATAGCCATACGAGTAGGCTAGGGGAGAGCAGCAAGTAAATGTCAAAGTGTTGTTATGTATTATACTAGAAATAAGGGCAGTAGGGGGAGATATTAATTTGGAATAAAGAATGAACTAACAGCTCATAGATGTCTTTGCCCACACACTAAGGTTCCCAAAATAAAGAGAATTAAGAGTAAAGTGAAATCTTAAAAGAGATGTTCCATTAAGAACTAATAATAAGCTTGGTAAGCCCTTTCCAAAAAGTATAAGAATTGTGAGTAATAGGTTTCCAAGGGGAACAATATTTACTTTTGCACCATCAGGAAAGCAAGAAGCTAGAACTTAGTAGGCGCCAAATGAGAGAAGTGGTTAAAGGTTTCATGAGTGCTTGAATAGTATATAGGGATACCCATACCCCAAAATCTTATAGGAAAGCAAATCTTACTCCAAGAAACAAGAAGTAGTTTTATGTGATTGATATTCCCATGAAAAAGGAATCCAACACAAGTTCTATCAATGAATTTACAAAAGCTTTTGGGTAAAATGGCACCCCTAATCCCATAATCTATTGAATTCTATATGGTGACGCAAATGTATTGATGTCTCCTAGCAAAATAGAGCAATTTTGCTTTCCAACCATCCAATAGGTGAGATATTTATGCGCGAGGGGCTTGAAATCCCTATTATTTAATCTCTTATATAAAAAAGGAAAATCGAAGTAATTAAATTAAGATTGAACATTAGATATATTGAGTATTCTTCCAACCACCTGAGAATGTGTGCCACTATTGGAAAATAAGATAGAACTTTTTGCCAAGAATATGTGAAGACCTGAAACGTAGCAAAAAAAGACACTACAGGAAAAAAAATGCTCGTTACCAGTGACCAAAATCCTTCTGTAACCATGTCAATCAGCCAGTAAAATTTCATTTATGGTAAGCGATGCGGAAGGTGACTGAACCTTCCCTCCTGCAACCTATTTCGCCGGAAATTCCTTCGTCTATTTTGGGAACCAAGCCGATTGTGCCAGTCCTTTGATGAAGTTCTTACAGCAGATAGACCGGTCAGTTGGAGCTTCTGATTCCCCGAAGCGATCTGGTACAAGTCATCTCTACACGGACCTTTGAGAAGGATTTTGTTGGTCATCAAATCCTTAAAAATAAAACCATTTGAGTCAAACGTGATTATCTTTAACCAGATTAGAAACATAAAGCAAATTGTGAGAGAATGAAGGAATGTGAAGAAGCTAAGATAGATAAAGCTTACGTGATGGGGTTGGAAGGAATCCCATGCCCGAATGAACAATTGGAACGGACCTTTCGTCCCCTATAGTAACCATGTCAGTATCGTGATAGGTATTGGAGTTGACAAGATTGTCGGTCGAATTGGTCATGTGAGAGGATGCGTCGGAGTCAAGGTACCAGTCGATAGATGAGTTGTTGTCGACATTGGCAAGAAGTGCATTGTTATTCTTGGATGAGGTTTGCATGGGGTTGTAATTCATGTTTAGATGGTGCCAACACACGTCGGCTGTGTGGCCCTTTTTTTTGCAGATTTGACAAGTATTGCTTGATTGTTGGCCAGATATGCTTTGTTGAGTGTTATCTTGAGCCGATCGAGACCTGCCTCGCCTTCCACGGCCTCTAGTTGCATAGAGTGCGGCTTGGTTATCAGCTATGGTAGGGAATTTTAGAGCTTCAGTTTGAAGATGAATTTCCTCACTAATGAGAAGAGCATAAAGATTGTCGAGATTGAGAGAATTTTGCATCGTTCTTATTGAAGTCTTGAACGATTGGTATGATGGAGGGAGTTCGTTCAAAATGTAAATCATCACGTCTTCTGGATCCACCGATGAGCCTGCCGAGGCAATCTGATCTACTATCTTCTTGATCTCAATTAGAAACTGAGTCATAGATAGAGTATTCATCGAGACATTGTGAAGCTTGTTCTTGAGCTGAATTACTTTGGATCGATTCGAAGATTGGAACCTAGTCTGAAGAGCGCTCCAGATCTTGTTCATGGAATCAAGATGTATCACATAGGGAAGAACCAAGGGGGAGATGGTGGAGCACAGCGCCGCTGCCAAATTTTGGTCGGTGACGAGCCATCTATTGGGATCTTGATTGGGGTCAGCATTCTCGTTTGCAAAATCGGGCAACGAAGGTGCGAATGCAGATTTGGGTTCAAGAAAGCTTGCAAAGCCGTTTGCCTTGAGAAGCTTGGCGATTTAGTTGCTCCAGATGGGGTAGTTGTCCGACTTTAATTGATGCGAAACAAGAAATTTGAGGTTGGAGAAGACAAATTTTAAAGAAGGATATATTAGAGGGATGGCAGAGACAACACCTGACGCTGCTTCGGTGTGAGAAGATGTGGAAGCTTGATTCGCCATGGAAGGGTCCTTAGGATTGAACCTCTCTTGATACCATGATGAAAAACAAGGACAGATGAAAACAGAGAAGGAGACCTACCAAACCAATCGGACAAAATCTTATTATCACAACCTGACTTTACAACAGTACATGAGAGTTATTTATAGATATATCTATCCTATAGGTTACACGTGTGAAAATATTATTGGACAGCAAGAAAACATAAGAATTAATTGATTTTGTTTTGTTGTTCTAGCATATATGAGATGAGTAAAATGTTGATTGCCAACTCTAATGCTAGAGAAAGGATAAGATCTAGCAGATTTCTCCAAACGATTCGATAGGTCATCTATGATAATGCAAAAAAGATAAGGAGAAAGTGTGCATCCTTGCCTAAGGCCAAATGTGGATCCAAAGAAACCTTCCAATGGTCCATTTAAGCAAATAGAATAGCATACATCCTCAATATAGGCTTTAATCCATGAAACAAATGTAGGTGGAAAACCTTTCTAAAATAATCAGTGCAAAAGGAAATGCCTAGAAAACATATCGAAAGCCTTAAAAATATTAAGTTCAGCACAAAAGAAGTCGGTAGAACCAATTTTCGAAAGCTTCCTTAGCAGCTCACAGGCAAAAATTATGCTATTAGTAGAAACTCTATTCTTAATAAAATCGGACTGAGCTAAATTGATAATATGGAGCATAACTTGTGTCATCCTATTTGCAAGAATTATTGCAATCACTTTGTATAAAGTATTGCAAAGCAAATTTGGCCTATAATGTTTGCCCATTTTGGAGGTAACATATGATCGAGTTGTAATGTTTAGAGGAGGCCCACGGGTTGGCTTTTATGGCAGATTTTAATGCTTCAAGTTTTATTGTGTATTGGAGCTTTTTTATTTTTTGAAAGTTAAGAAACCTACCAATACTTAGCTTGGTTGGTGGGCGTGCTTGGTTGGGAACCCTCATCCTGAGTTCGATTCTCTAGAGCGACAGTCGCTCATTCAGTGGGGGCCCCAAAGCACAGGCTACGAGTACAATGACGTGGGTGCCTGGTAGATCGGCTGGAGTTTACGAACTGCCAAAAATGTTCGACGAAACTGGACGTCATAGGGACGGTTACTAGTCACAAAAAACAAATTAAGAAAAATCTATCCTTATCTTCACATATTGATACATCATCTACCAGTTTTAACTTTTCCCTTGCAGTCTCATCCTGATATTATCATGTCCATTTCCAACAAATAATCTGGAAAAAATAGAAATTGTGGGCCCCGTTCTCACTGTATAATCATCTCTTCTAATCACTCATTGAAAAAGTGCCACGCTGTAGATCCAAATTCCACGCAGGAGCACTTTTCCGATTAAAAAAAAAACAACAGCACTTTTTCGCAAAAGAATCGGGATATCATCACCTACCACACGTGGCCCACATCCATTGGGCTTGCGAGTACCGAGCTCGCGGTAAGCGATGCGGAAGGTGACGGAATCTTCCCTCCTGCAAGCCGAACAGCCCCAAAAACCTCTTCAAATTGCTGGCCAGTTCACGCTAAGAACCCAGGCGAACGAAGTGGAAGAGAAAGGAAGTGTTGGTTGATGCGATCAACTGTTCCGTGGTAGACAAAGGAGGGCCAGAGAAAAGCAGAGTAGGGGTTGAGGTCACCGATCGAAAACGGCAGAGATCAGTTCAGTTGCTGTTCCGGATTAGGCGATTGAGAGACGGTGGCGGCCGAAAACGGGAATGAAGCAGGGGAAATACGAGCTCGGGCGGATGCTGGGAGAGGGAAGCTTCGGGAAGGTGAAGTTTGCGAGACGGGTGGACACCGGTGAGGCATTTGCCGTCAAGATCCTTGATCGCAAGCGGATACTCGACCTCAAGATCGACGAGCAGGTACGTGCCCACGCCGCGGCGTTGCCTCCGCCACCTCCGTTGCTCAATCAGCTTCTCTAATTCTTTATTTTATAATTTCATTAGCATTTGGAGATCAGAAAGGGTTTTTGGGAGTAGAATTTGGAACAATTATTACGTCCTCTGACCGGACGTAGAGGAACGTCCGGTCGGATGCCAAATCGATGCTAAAAAACGAGAAATACCGAGCAATACCAAACAATAACGAGGAATACCATCACGTGAAGACCCAATACCGAGTTATACCGAGCAATACCGAGTTATACAAAAGTTGTACTGAGTTTTTCCTAGAAAAAACTTGGTACAACTCGGTATTGTTTGGTATAGCTCGATATAACTCGGTATTGGTCTTCACAGAGCGGTATTTTTCATTATTATCAAATAATACATAGCAGTACTGAGCAAATACCGAGTTTTTTGACGGGGTTTTGCCTCTGACCGGACGTTCCTCTATGTCCTTACACCGAACCTAATAAAAGTTCATAGATTTGAGGATTATTTGTTTCTTTTTTGAAAAAAAATTTTCTGGATAACTTTTTCAGCTTAAAAGGGAAATCGCGACGCTCAAACTTCTGAAACACCCTAACGTCGTCCGGCTCCACGAGGTCCGTACTATCTTTTTCAATTATTAACTGCTCACAGTTTTTTTTTATTCTTGGCTTCTTTAAAGTTAATTAAATTTGATATCAATTATTAGGAAAGCACGAATCTGCTAATGATTCCGACGAAAAATACTCCTCAGGAAGTACGGAGCCTGGCCCAATACTTGACTTTTTGGTGCTTTCTCTTTTCTTCTTTGATTTGCGATTTTAACCATTGTTTTTCTCACGTGATCTTAATGGAAGAAAATAATTGTGGGTCCTCTATCTATGAGATTAGTTATTGGTAGAGTCGCTGAGAGATTAGTTATGTCATCATGTATCTCCGGTGATAGCGGGTAAATACCCTCATTAAAAAAAATAATAATAATTTGTGATTTCAAAGATATTTTAAAATTTAAGTAATTTATATACATATCATAAAATTATCATATACTTATATATTTATTATTTAAATTTTTATATTTATTTGTATATCACAATAATATTTAAATATTTATATTTGTTATATCCTTAGGCTTCAATAATTCTATTATGCATACTTCTTTATCTCTTTCAATAATATAAATATTTATTTAGGGTAAAAAGTAAAAATATATTTTTACTTGTTTCCATCAGTTTCTTATAGGACTATTAACTATCGAGTTATGAACTTAATACAAGTGGAATTTAATCTCAGGACAAGTCTTTAAACTGATATCATTTAAAATTTATTTTCATAAAAACAAATTAAGGTTGGAAATGAGGATGCTCGGGTGGATGAGTAGCTTTACTCTTAGAGATATGATATGAAATGAGCATATACGTGAAAAGGTTGGAGTAACACCAGTGGCAGATAAGATTAGAGAGAATCACTATAGATGATTTGGTCACATAAAACGACGACCTTCCGTTGACCTGGTTAGGAAAATAGAGATAGTAGACTTAAATTGTGTTAAGAAAGGAAGAGATAGATCTAAAAAGGCTTGGTTAGAAATTATATTTCTTTATTAGATTTAAATGAGAATTCGACTTTTAACATGACACAATGGATTACTTTTATGTTTGGCTCAAAGTAACATAAACGTAATGTATAGTCAGATAATAGTAGTAGCTAGTGGCGACAACAGTCAGTGGTGGCTATGGGGGTGACGTTGGTCTCTGACAATGATCAGCGGTGAGCGGTGATTGTGGTGTTCGATTGTCATCTATGATGAATGACGATGGTGGATGCTATGAGTGTCAATTTATGACTCGACCTGAAAAACTGATCTGGTAATTTTTATTTTGGGTCAAACCATTTGAAAAATGGATCGAGTTCGAGTTCTAATTCCCTACTCGTTTGAAGAATCACTTTGGATTTGAATCAACCTGCTCCGCAGGCTAGTGCATCCTGCCTTCACAGTTAGCACTGGCAAATTAACATGCAGATCCGTAGGCCATGCACTGTGTCGTGCAGCTTGTGCATCACGCTCGATGCCCGCACCACGTCCCTCTACTACATGCACCGCATGACCACGTTCTGCCTGCACCGTGTGACCACATCCAAACTCCAGCCTGCACCGCATCCCGCTCAGCCTCACTCGCACCTGCGCTCGACCTGTGTTTTGTACTCTACGTCGCCTGTTTTGCGCTCGCCCAAGTTTGTGTGTCGGGATGAGTTGACCTGGATTGGGGTGGGTTGGGTCCGGGTTTATATTTCTAATTATACGTTCGTGTAATCAGGTTGAGTTCAATTGGAGCAATCCAGAGCAGGTTAGTTTCAGGTTGGACCTGAACCATACTCAAAAACCAATTTTGACACCCCTGATGGTGGCGATCAATGGCAGTGGCAGTGAGTAACGGTTGTGTCAGTGGTGGCGGTGATGACCACATAGGCTAACAAAGACGAACTAGAGGGAAACAGTAGGCGGCGGAAGAGATTGGCGATGGCTGGCAGTTGTCGACAATAGTAGACGGTTGGCGACGACAACGCAGTCTTCTTATGGTGTAAAAGTAATTTAGCCAAAACTGAATGAGTTTACAAATACATTAAAAATGAATTAGGAAATGAAAAATGTTCCTTTTTCCTCAAACCAAATACCCAAATATTGAATTACATTGCGTCTGGAATATTTTTCATTCACTTTTCAGTAACCAAACAACCTCTTAATGAAAAGGAATGCAAAGTTAAATTTTGACAAATTCTAAATTCATTTTGTAGTTTTTTTAATGCATTGAAAACTCACCTAATTTTCACCAAATTCTAAATACACCACAAGTTGATTTTGTTGTTGATGTTGATCGCCAACATCGCTGGCTGACCATCGATGCCGCTAAACCCTGTCTGCCACCCCATGCTGTCATATGTCGCTTTTATTCATCGTCATCAATCATCATCCGCTATCATCATTCAATTTTACATTGCTTTTATTTTACTTAAAAGAAATTAAGAAAAGTATTGATATGTATTTATTTTACACCTATAAGAACAATTCGAAATATTTCAAATATATCGCATATATTTTATATCGCATACATTTCTTTTTGTGTAAAACAATAGCTTCTAAATTGATAACTTCTAAAATAATTACAAATTAAACTAAAATTTCCCTCCTTTTCCATTTAATTATTTTATTTAGGTAATAGAACGGTTTGGAATGGCAGTTGTGGGCGGGGGCATGTTAGGTGGCTTTGGCCAACACAACTTGTACGGCCCATGTAGTAAAGCGTGATTGAAGGCCCCACCCACGACATGCATTTCTCAACATACATCACGTGCCTAGTCCCCAGCTAGATGCTTGATGCAAATTTTTTTTAAGGCATTTGATTTCGTGAATTTATATATACACACTTCATTAGCTTTTTTTGGTGGCAACAAGCGAAATTCTTGAGGACAACGATTGATCGAATGGGGATGATTGAATCCTTGATTGTCTGGGAAAAGCGCAGTGACTTTTATCTTCTCTTGGTTATTGGAACCGATACTGCACATAATTTTTGCTATAAAATTTGAGGTATTTAGCTGCTCTTTGATTCGTAGTAAACTTACGACGACCTAATCTAAACATTAACAATATAAGTTAGGCTAGTTTTGAATAAAAAAGGGGTCTGAAAGGTGTTTTAGTCTATAATAGACAGCAAATGGACATTGAATTATATACCCAGATAATTATTTGGTCTGCATTGACTTTAATTGTAGCTATCTTACTTCTGCCTAATCCTTTCATCGTCATGATCTGCAACCTCCAATTATTTGGAATTTTTTTATAGTCCTTGCATCCCTCCCCCGCCCAATCAATTGGAAAAATCCAATTTTCATTTTAGTTGATCTCCATTAATATAATGAAAAATCCAATCATTCTTCACAGCTGGAAAAAAGGGTTTACAGTATTCTGCTTGAGAATTTTATATCTGCTACACTTAGCAATTTCAGAGTTTAAACTTATTAGATTTGCTAGGTGTTGGAATATTATATTAATGGAGAGAGTTTATCTCGTAGTCATGATTGATGCTCCATACAAAATCAGAATGCAGAATGGTTCACAAATTTTATTTTATTTTTTGTGAAATCCATGTAATGGAAAAACTGTGGAATCTTTTTTGAATAAAAAAGATCCACTAGTTTAAGTCTTAAGTGTTGGGTAAACCACACAACGAAACAAACAATAAAATTGAAATGCTGCATAAAGTAAAGAACATCATGATTTAACGTTGAAAAATCTGAAATCGGGAAAAAACCACAGAGTAACAATACATCAAGAAATCTACTATGAAAATTTGGAAAAATAAGTATAGATCTCTCTTCTCTCTCACTCTTTCTTTGCTTCTCTATTCTTATACACCGTCCTATCACTTTAAACGAAAGAGAAAAGCTTTTATATAATATCAAGAGATGCCACCCTTGAGAAAAACTAAAAATAAAAATTGTTCAGTCTGCCTTGAAGCACCACGGTGCCATTTTGGAGCTCCGCGGCGCTCAACACTCCATCTCCAGTTTACTAGATAGCGTTGCATCTCTCCACTCTCAATCTTTTCTCCCAGTAAACTTTTACAGCACTGAGCGCTCAGGTACACAATGTCGGGACGTACTAAAAACATTACCATTTAAAGCATCATAGATATTACAAGATATACATCTCACATAAGAGGTGAAGTGACATTTTATAAGGTCCGGAAATTAATTAAGTATTATTATGAATTTTGATTATGTAATGCTTTTATATAGGTTTAATTAGAGAAATTTTATTTTAAGTTTGACGGGGTTCATAATAATACTTAAACCTATATATTATTGTAAGAAATAATATTTATGATGTTCACAAAAATTTCTTTGGTATTATTCTCATATCGTTTGAATTACTAATGATTTTTTTAATTTCTAGGTTATATAATTATTATTTTTATTAAAATTAGAGTTTATTAATTTTTATTTAAGATTTAAATGATATCTGAAATTATGAAATAATTCTTTGAAATTGGAGATAACCTATAGGATGTTTCATAAAAGAATTGAAATTATTTTAAAATATTCTGAATTCTAAAATGTTTTTTATTATTAAAAAAAAGTTTGTCATTAAAATGAGCTCCAAAATTTATGCGAGTAATATCAAAGATTAAGGATAACCGATGGAACTTCTCATAAAAATTTAAGCTCATTTGAATTTTATGAAATTTACAAATAATTTAATGATCATATTTTTTTTTCTACAACAACAACAACATCAAGCCTTTATCCCACTACGTGAGGTCGGCTACATGAATCCTTTTTCTCCATTGTCCTATTAAAAGTCAAATTCTCATTTAAATCTAATAAAGAGATATCATTTCTAATATTTTCTAACCAAGCCTTTTTTGGTCTGCATCTATATTTCTTAACATAAATCAAATCTAATATATCTACTTTCATAATCAGGTCATCAGAAGGCCGTCGTTTATCAAATGAGCTAGATCTGACCCCATGATATTCATATAGATGTTTGAAATAAGTTGGATACCCTGTTTATTTAACAATTTATTTGATTTATTAAAGTAAGCTATTACAATAGTTATTAAAATATTTTTCTGATTTTAAATCCTTGTAATTTTAATTTTCACTACAGGAAAACCCGTTATTACCGGCGGACGAAATCCGTCGGAAAATTAAGATATTCCGACGAAACAATAAGTTTCCGTCGCACGTTTCGGCGGAAATTCATACGCCGGTTTTGGACGCGTCGATAAATCATTTCTGGCGCAAATATTGCGTCGGAAATTTCTCCGGCGCATGTTCCGACGAACTACCGGCGAAAAAGCGGATCGCTTTCGACGTTGAAAAAACGTCTTAATTCCAGCGTTATATCCGCCGGTAATTATCGTCGCATTATGCGCCGGACATTACCGGCGGATATAACACCGTAAAGTGCATATAGGAAACCCACGAACACGTTTGCAACGCAAAGGATACGCCGGGAATTACCGGCGGACGCGGCGCCGGTAAGGACGCCGGTAGGTTCCGTCAGAACAAAGGCGACGGTACATACGATACAATTCGTTGTATCGTCGTTTCCGGCGAACTTCCTAAAACTATTTGGTCAAACCAACTAAAATAGAAAAATAGAAAAATATTTGGTCAAACTTCCGACGGTAATCCAACTAAAATAGAAAAATATTTGGTCAAACCACCTTGAATTTGAACACAAGTAAAAACTTCTACATACATAACCTTAAAAACTTAAATATAGGTATTATTAATGCTTCTCTTTCCTAAAACTCTCAAGAGAACTTCTCTAGAACTTTATCACATGTTTTCTCATCAAACCTCACAAAATATATGTCGCTTCCATAGGTAGTCCTACCCAGCATGAATCCAAATTGATTTTGAGAAACAATAGTATCATGCCGTAATCTATGCTCAATTACTCTCTCCAATAATTTAAATGTACGGCACATCAACTTAATTTCTCTATAATTCATGCAATGTTGTACATCACCTTAATTCTTGAAAATAGTAAACATCACACTCCTTCACTCATTTGAAAACAAAAACCTTCAAATCCCTCTCTAGTCTTATCAACAAGAACAATATCATCAACAAAAAGCATGCACCAAACTACATCCTCTAGCAAATGTCTAGTGATAACAACCATGACTATAGCAAAAAGATATGAACTTAAGGCTAATCTATATGTAATCCAACCGAAATCGCAAAAAAAATTGAAAACAAAAACCTTCGGTTATCTCCTCGGCGGCGCGCGACTAGGAAGGAGAGAGGCGGCGCGCGACTAGGAAGGAGGCTCGGCGAACTCCGGTGACCGTTGACGGCGAAGTTCGGTGACCGTCGGCGACGTCTAACCACGGCGAGCGACAAACGGCGACGGAGGGCGACGGGCGAAGCAGTCGAAGTGAGAGAATGGAAGGAAACAAATGACGGCCGAGCGGGTTCGGGTTCGCGAAATAGGGCTTTTACCGGCGGACGTTCCGTCGGTAATGACACTAGTGACGTCGGTAACAATTCCGACGTCTCATCCGTCGGATATATTTCGTTGAGTTTAAATACGCCGGCGCAATATCCGCCGGTAAAATACGCCGGAATTTCTCCGCCGTAATGTGCGACGGAAATGTTTGAGGCATCCCAATACCGTCGGAGTGGCCGGCGGAACCTGCGTCGGTGACTTTACGGCGTATTTTGCGCCGGAAAAGTTGACGCAAACTTTGCGTCGAGCAAATCCGCCGGTAACGGCGCCGTTTATTACCGTCCAGAATTTTCCGCCGGAAAATCCGACGGTATTCGCGTGTTTTCCCGTAGTGTTTTACTATTTATAGATATATCAAGACCCCTAAAAATTGATTTTAAATATTTAGGAATATATTTTTATTTTTGGGGAAGTTTCCAAAATCTAGGTCTATCTAAGAACTCTTACGACCTAGGAATTAGAGTTTAGTTTTTAAACTTTCAAATGGAAACATTCATCTAACTTTTCTCATAAGTCAAGAATGACTTGAAAATATTTCCTTAAAATTTTAAGCTAGTTTGAATTTTTTTATAATTGATTATGATTTATTGAAATTATTTATTCATTAATATTTAAAATTTAATGAATTTACTATTTTCATTTTGGTTTAATTTTACTTTTCTTTAATTATTGGTTTATTATAAGTTCAATGCAATTTACTTTATGTTTTTTTATAATTTTTATTAAATTAGTTATAAATTTTAAAAGTTTTAAAACTTTTATAGGGGTTTCTTTTGTATTAGAATTAGAGTTTGATAATATCATTTATACATTAATAAAAGATTCGTAAGTTCATAGTTCTCCTATCCTTGCCTAGAATTAGATTTTAGGAAATTTCTTACTTAATGAACTTAAATATTGTTGAAATTAAAACCAGAGATTATTATTATCCTTATGTCAATCCCCAATAATTTAGGTCATTTGGAATTAAAATGAATTTTAAATATTTTTTTTCTAAAACTTAGGGTTGATTTCTAGAGTTTTGTTAGGGTCGGTTCAAGGGGTTTAACCCACTTAGGGTTGGACCACCTAGAGGAGCTGGCCTAGGGTCTTAGGAAGAGTTATGCAAAGCTTGGTGATTTTGATTTAGATTTGGATAGGTTTATCCTTAGTGAACCCAAAGAGGGTCAAACTAGTGTTGGCCATGATCGAAGGGCTTGACAATGGGTCAAACATATGCCTACATATCCTCTAAATAAGCTAAAAACATTGGGATTTAATGTCAAGGCCATTTGGCTTGAATTGGATAATTAGATTTGATTTTGGGTTTCTTCGGGTTTTGGTGAAACATGGGTTAAACATGGTCAAAAGTGCTTGATCATGCGTCAAGCATCTGTTAAGGTGATTTTATAATGCATTAAGGCTAGTTAGACTCAATTACATGGACATTTTGTTTGAATTAGGTGTTTAGGTTTTATTTTAGGGTTTTTGGGGTTAAGGGAAAGATTTTGGTCTAACTGATTTTGACCATGGGTCAACCCAGGGTTGACCAAGGCTCTTTGACCAATAGGGTGGGTCCAAGGGCAAATCAAAGGTTCCTAGGATAGATCCTGAGGTTATGGGCCACCTAGTGTAGGTCTTAGGGGTTCTTTAACAACCGTATTTATGTCGGATATGAGCAGGATTTAGCATAAATCCTGCCAAACGGGATTTACACTTGACGTAAATCTCAAGGTGGAATAAATCCTCCGTTTCCCTTGTTTTGTCGTAAATCTCGAATTTATTAAATCCTGTAGTTTAGCGGATTTACGAGATTTGGCCGATGAAGTGCACGAAAGGGAGAAAGTCACCTCCACAGTGAGCCCTACACATATCTAAGCTATATTGATTAACGTAATTAATATAATTTAAAATATTAATAATTAAGTAAATTAATTAAATAATTAATATTATAATTAGTGCATAAATTAATCATCTAATTTAACTTAATTAAATAGTTAGTAATATAATTAGTAATTAAAAACTAATATAATCAGCTTAATCACTATAATTTTAAATAGAAATTATTAAAAATTAAATAATTAATGAAATTTTAACTAGGTGTATTAGTTAAATAACTATTTATTTCCAAAAATTATTAAATAATTCATTATATATCAACTACTTAATCAATTGACAACTAAGTACTTTGATAATTAGTATTATAATCAATAATTAAAATTTTTTAATTATGCTAATTGATAACTAAGCAAGATTCTAATGATATTACTTGTCATTACAATTTACTGATGTTAATCAAGATAGAAATTAATAATTTATCTTACTTAAGAAGTAATTAAAATTCAAAACATAAGATGTTTAATTTTATAATGAACCAACCGGCTTAAATTCTAGATCACATTGTAAAATAGTTTCCAGGATTTATCACTTAAGTTGCCAAACAGTTTTTAGGATTTAACAACCCCAGGATTTACAGGATTTACTAAATCCTAAGTAGGTAAATCCTGTTTTTTACCAAACAGCCCCTTAAAATTTAGGGCATTTTGGTTATTTTTGAGGTTTTAAATTTTGACTTATTAATCTACGGAGTTCTACTATTTATCTAGAGTGCTTGGGAGTTTCCTAGGATGCTTAGGTGGCTTTTAAACTAATTACAGGTTAACTAGACCATCAATGGTTCAATTAATCCCAAGGATTCACCTGGGATTAATTTTGAGCTTTAGCTTTTGGTTTTAGCTTCAACCTATTACAAATGGGTCTAGAAAGGGTTGAGAAGGTTATAAATTGGATTAGGAGGGACGATGGTAGGGTTCTAAGGGTCCTGGATAATATCTAAGGCAAATTAAGATATACCTAGCCTAAGGGTCTCAATGGTCTTTTTTTTAATTTTTTTTTTTTTTAAATTATTTTTATTTTATACTAGGGTTTTAGATTTCTAGTGGCTAACCAAAATAGTCTTTTTTTATTTTCATTTTTTTATTTTTATTTTAACTAGGGTTTTAGATTTCTAGTGGCTAACCAATGCTAAATCCTTAGGAAATCTAGCTATGAGGGTACTATGAAGAAGACCCTACACTATGAAAAGAAGCCTAATGGCTAAAGCTAAGCACATGAGGGTGATTTCAAATTCATTAGAGAATGAGGTCAACAGTTTGATGAACACTTGAAAATTTCTTTAAAAAAAACAAAAAATAAAAAATTTACATTGAAAGAATTCAATTTACAAACCTGTTAGTGATTTGGAGAGATGGAGAGGAATTTATAAACCTTACATTAATTTACTACACCTCAAAATAGTTACAAATGAATTCTAATAAGTTTTGGGAGTCCCCAAAACCTGGAAACGGTTACTGGAGGATCATATGTACGATGAGTTCAAATTCACCTGAATTTTATACTGATGGATTATACGATTTCCAATCGTATGTATAATTCTAATTCTGGATTCTGGCTAAAACTTGCATTGGCAGCTATTAAAAGGTTCATTACAAGAAATATAAATGGTTAACTTCCAATGGCTAAGCATGTTAGATCATATGTACAATCATACAATTGCATATATGATCCAAAAATTGTATTTAGAATCCTTATTGTTTTAAAATATCTATGAAAAAATAATTCTTATGGTTACCTACTCAGTCTAAATTCCTACCAAAAGGTTCTGATAGGCTTTCAATGTCTTACTTAGACTAAGCAACCTATAGAGCCAGCAAGCAAAAATATTTTGCAATTACAAGACTGAAAAATAAATTATAATTACATAACAACAAATCATTAATTCTTCGATTGAGCTCATGCATTTTTTCCCATATATCTTGTCCTTATTTTGATCTTTTGTCTTCATTAGCTTTTACTCTCACTGATTCTGTTGCTATCCATATTAGATGAAATGCCTTGCTGGTCCAAATGTCAGTTTTTTTTTTTTCCTCTTGCATAAGAATTGTGATTAAATTTGTGGTTTAAGGCTTAAACTACAAACTTCATATCAATCAATTTGTAATGCATATTACTAAGATGCTAATACCTTTGTCTGCTAAATTTGCAACTATTAATCTTTAATTGTTCTGTTTAACAAACAATTGCAGGTCTTTGCAAGCAAATCAAGAATCTATATGGTGCTTGAATATGTGAATGGTGGCGAGTTATATGATAAAATAGTAAGCATAAACACCTATTCATACTTTAGTACATGCCTTTTAACTTGTGACTTTTACCCTTAATGACAAGGCTTAGCTAATTCTAGTATTGTAATATATGTTCTTTATTGGAATGCTTTGAAGGCGTCTAAGGGAAGGCTTTCAGAGCAGTTTGGTCGAAATATTTTTCAGCAGTTGATTGATGGCATAAGCTACTGTCATGATAAAGGAGTTTATCATAGGGACTTAAAGGTAGTGCCCACGTTTCAGATGCATAATCTTATAATAGAAACTATATGTTTTCATCCATTCGTCCTGTCTCAGAATGCAGTCTTAGAAATTTATGTATACCATTCACGGCAAACAAACCATCATCAGCTAGGAACATTTTACTTGAACGGAATAACTATTTATTTGCGGAACTCTTTCCTAAATGTGATTTAAATACTATAATTGTAACCTAGAATTAGAGGATATCGTAGTTAGTATGGCTCTTATCATAAATAGCCTATGAAAGGATGCAATAATTGTCAGGGTATTGCCAGGATAAAAAAAAATTTTCAAATAAGTGTTTTTAGAATGGATTTGAAAGCTTGCTGCAAATTTTGTTTTTATGAGTTAGAACTAATTCAAAAATACATTTTGCTTATGTTCCTCTAAAAAGAAGAAAGATAGGAGCAAGGATGAAGTAGAAAACAGTATTATTGCCGCATAATGGCTACTTGTTATGTAGTATAGATCAAAGTAAGTGACAAAGTTTGAGTGTGATACAACCGTAGGTAAATCATTTTTAACACAAAAATATAAGCAAATAGGTGAGAACTAATTAGTAGTATTTCTAAACCAACAAAGTTTTCAGTTATCCAATATGAGATTAACCCCAAAACTCTCACGGACCCTAAAAAGTCTCTCGACCATATGAGACACTCTAGTGGCCATTACTACCCCTTAAACAAAACATTTTCATGTAGAGCCCTTGTGAGAGTTACCCACTATTGAATCAGAAAAAGCATTTTTACTATGCACCAAAGGCCCATTTTAGTCACAAATCCTATGAACTACTCAATGCAAAGATAATCATTATTAAGATTATAGATGAGAGCTAAATATTGCCATTTTTCACACTATTGTATTTTCAGCTATCTAATATGGGATAAACCCAATATTCTCATATTCCTTAACAAGAATTTCATTTACCAACTTTTTTACTTTATTTTAGTTGTAAAACCAATCAGCTTGAGTGGGAGTTAAACCCCTTCACCTCACACTTTAAAAGGTGGGAACAATGCACTTGATATAATGCTCATTTCTCACTAGTTATTATAGGATCAATTCGATTTATTTTGGCCTCTAATAGATCTCGATATAATAGTCCATTTTCTTCTGTTCATATATTTATTTTTCTATCATTCCTGCTGCAGCCTGAAAATGTTCTTGTTGATGCCATGGGTAAAATAAAGATATCTGACTTCGGACTTAGTGCTTTATCACAACAACAATGGGTATGTAGTCTATGATATGCTTACAGATAAAATTGAGCTGGATCATACTAAATCATTCTGCTATAATTCATCTATCTTATTTTCTTTATTAGAATGATGGGCTATTGCACACAACTTGCGGAAGTCCTAACTACGTTGCTCCTGAGGTGAGCGTTTGAAGTAATGAAAATACGACAAAGCATAATTGGTCTAAGTGGAAAATTTAGATGGATTTAAATTTTCATAATTTCTTCAGGTGCTCTCCAACAGAGGTTATGATGGTGCTATATCAGATATCTGGTCATGTGGTGTAATCCTTTATGTCATCCTTACTGGTGCTCTTCCATTTGATGATCGAAATCTTGCAGTTCTTTACCAAAAGGTTTGTTGTATAATTTTGAAGAGTTCAATCTGTGCTGTTAATCACTTTAATATGCAATATTAACAGCAGACAGTTTTATTTAGGCTTCGTTTGGGACGGCTTTCTTCTTGCTTTCTAGCAAAACTGTTTTTTAGTACAAAAATTTTTTGAATTTGAAAAGTTTGCACTAGAAAGTCATTTTAAAAAGCAGTACGAAAGTTGTCCCAAACGAAGCCTTAATTTTCATCTTGCTTGTGCCTGCTTAGTTTACTTTAAGTTTGGTGTCCCAGATTTTCAAAGGAGATACTCATATTCCCAGCTGGCTTTGCCCTGGTGCTCAAAACATGCTAAGGAGGATTTTGGATCCAAATCCTAGAACTCGAATAAATGTAGCTGAAATCAAGGAAGACAATTGGTTTAAGCAAAATTATACTCCAGTTATTCCCTATGATGAAGAGGACATGTATATGGATGATGCATCCCTGTCAGTAGAAGAGGTATAATTATTGCTTTGTTCATTATCATTATTATTTCGCCACATACAGAAGTAAGATTTCAAAGGTAATAAAGTTGCCTTGTTTTGCTTTGTTACTGATGCAGCTAGTTGAGACAGATGAGCTTAGAAACAAGTCGACACTAATCAATGCTTTCCAACTCATAGGAATGTCTTCATGTTTTGATCTTTCGGGCTTTTTTGAGAAAGAGGTAAGGTTTAAACGATCTGCACATCCTTCTGTTCAATTTCCTACTGAAGCCATTGAGATGTCAAATGAAGTGACCTTATGAACTCCAGAAAATGTTAAGATAACCACATCCAAATGTTTCATTGGGTATCGTAGGATGTCTCTGAAAGAAAAATCAGATTCACATCGAACTACTCACCCAATGATGTCTTCAAGAAGATCGAAGATATCGTTACTGAATTTGGTTTTCAAGTCCAAAGAGGAAATGGAAAGGTTACTATTTTACACCTATAAGAACACTGACTAAAATACTATCTTCTGGTTGTTATATCTTTTGGGCTGGCTGGATTAATTAAATTTCACCATAACAATTTTGATCAGACCGGATTCTTTGGAGAGTCCTGGTCAAAATAGTTCACTTAATTATCTTGATGGTATATATGACATGCATAAGTTGAATTCTTTTATACCTGCAGTTGAAGGTCATACAGCCCACTAGAGGCTGTACAAGCACAAGGAGTGTCGGGTCTCTTTCAGTAGCTGCAGAGGTGTGTTTCTTTATTATTATTTTTTTAATAAATTTAGGTTTTATTTGGGACAGTTTTCTTACTGCTTCTTAAAGAGGCTTTCAAAATTTTACTAGAAAGCCTCTTTAAGAAGCAGTAAGAAAGCCGTCCCAAATGAAGCCTTATTCTTTCTGGTATTTGGCCCATAGATTTAGATGTTTATATAGCATAAACGTTCTGGTTTCTTCTAAATTTATGCTCTTATTTAGGTATTTGAGCTCAGCCCATCTCTGTATGTCGTGGAGCTTCGTAAAGCATGCGGGGATTCCTCTTTGTACAGGCAGGCAAGCTTCTTTACGATGATTCTGAGCTTTGGGTTTTCATGAATGAATTAACTTGGTTAAATTAGGAATATTTAACTTTTTTAAGTTGAACTAAATTGCCTGCAGTTATGCTCAAAGATATCAGATAAATTAAGTGTTTACAAGGGTGCACAACTTCTGAAGATGCGGTCGCTATTGCCTGAACTTAATCAATTTGAAGGGAGTAAGTCTATCAGCACTGTAAAAACTATCTAGTCCTGCATTTTAGTGTCCAAGAAATAGAGTACCTTTAACGCATCTGTATATATGCGTTGGATAACTTGCTGTAATTTATTTGTTGCACTCATGACAAGAGGATATGGTGTTTACGAGTTAACAAAGTTTGCGAAAAACTGTCCACTATTTATAGTGCACTTCCTTTTCACTAAAGTGGGACAACTTTTTTACTGTTTCTTAAAATTATTTTTTAGTATAAAAATTAAATTTTTTTACTAGAAAACTGCTTTAAGAAGCAATAAAATAGTCATCCCAAGCGAAGCCTTAAACATGTAAGAAAGCTAACAAAATTTTACTCAATTTATAATTGAGTAATCTTGATTTATTAGCAAGGCGGTTTCAATCAGTATCAGAGGCTTTGAAGTTTTTGTTGTGTGCACAAGCTTGGAATGTTATTATGCAAAAAGAGAAGGTTATAGCTTATGGCTCAAAGCCTCAAAGTAACCTAAGAGACGCCAACAATATATTTATACTTATGATCTCAATCTCATAGCAATGGGGTCCACATTAAAATACGACGACGCAATCTTTATGGTTTAATATTTGAAGTATTTTTTGATAGCAAGAGTCACAAATATATAATTTTAGTGCTCACCTTTATTGAAGCTATGTCATTGATAGTGATGCAAACATGCTGAACCACAATCTAAATAAATCATAATTGTATGATAAAATTAAGATGGGTTGTGGTGTGATTATACAATATAGCATATTTTTACATGATAAGTTGCCAAAAGAGAACATTCAAAATGAAAGTTATAATATAAGATATAAGTGACTAAAGAAAAATATGATAGTGAAATATATTTATGATTTGGTAAATTGTTAACCAAATGAAAACAAAGATGTTGGCTTAAAATGCTTACAAATAGATATATTAAAATTACATATTATTAAATGATTAATATTAGGTACACTTCTAATTGAATATGATTTCTCCTAGATCAACTAAATTTCAACCTCTAAACTAAAATTTTATTAAATAGAATAGATAATGATGCTTGTAAGATTCATGGAAGATCTTTTTAGTTGAATAAAATGGGTCTATTCATAGTCATAATTAAGGAAATGTTCTCCACTAGATACGAAATGTAGCCTTTTATAGATCTAAGGGGGAATAGATCTATATAAAAGAAACCCCACATTACGAGTAGATGCAATAAGCTTCACAAAGATTTAATACAGAGTAAATTAGTTGAAAAACTATAAAGAGTTGTGGCTACATGGGCCAAGTCTATACATAATCCAATTTGAATGGAAGTGACCACTAATGAGGATCTCATGATTTTAGTTTTGGTAAGGGTTTGCCATGAAATCAATTGTTCAAGGATCTTCCAAGTTAAAAAATTATTCAAAGAAGGCTTAATGTTATAGGACAAGAAAATTCAAGTTATATTAGAATTCATATTTGAAAACAATTATTTACTAGGGAATACGAGGATATTTCTTTGAAAAATTCCATTAAGACGTATATTGACATCAAAAGAAATCCCATTAAGAGTAGACAAAATTGTTTTCCTTATAAAATTTTTTAAAAGAGAAGATGATTAGAGGAGCTTATGATGTGTGACAAAGGACAACCAAAAGAAGGCTTCTTTGAGGAAACCTTAAAAGGTTTCATAAATAAAATTAAAGAGTTAAAGTCAAGTGCAAAAAGATATATTATCTTATATGGTTTATAATATAGTCAAATTATATTTGATACAAAATACACTATGTCTAATGTAATGTATGATATAACAAACCTTGATAAGTACACTATTAAAGCTCTAATATATCATATATCTAATAAAACATGAAAGAGGATAGATGACAAAATCTTTCCTATCTTCCTACCCTTTTTCCCTTAGGATCGAATCGAATCGGGAACAAGACATTACTAGTCAAAATTTATGTCAATTTGGTAATTAATATTTAACAAAAGCATTCAAAGGTAAACATAAGTAAGTGTATAAGAAAAAAAAATATTTCTTTCATTTTGAAGCCATAATTTTGATTAGATAGCTTAAATTTTATTTAAGAAACTTTTGCAATGTAAGTATCTAGAACTACTAACAAGCATTATATTTTTTGAGAAAAATCTTGTTGATGGGAGCATTGTATGATTTTTATCTACTAAAGGTACCTACTTAGGTAGGTATAAATTTTCAACCTCTTGATGGTGATTGACAACCAGTTATGTAAAACTAAAACTAAGTGGCTATTAGTGAATGTCCCCAATATAACATGCTTATCTTGTGCTTAATTCATATGAGCATTATATAGTTCCAAATGCTATTGAGCTTGTAATCTATGTTCATCGAGATTATCTAACTCTTTAAAGTAGAGATGGACATTCGTGTTGTAATTTAAACCAATACTCATAGCTACACATAAAGAAGGCCATTCTAGTCTCGAAGGAATGATTGATTCTAACCCAAAATTCACGGTATATAAAGTTAATTGAGTAGAAGTTTTGTATGCCTACAAAGCTTATGATACTTTATCATGTCATTCTCTTGTGTAACTAGATAAAATTTTCTAAAGTTGATAAGAGTTTTATTAAAAGATACAACTAAACCATTAGCCTTAATATAATAGATCATCAAATAGCAACAATCAATGTTGTGGCTTTGGAAAATTTTATTAATTTTGATGCTTTTAAAAGTAGTAGCATTATCATATATAATATTATATGCTACACAAAAATTTATACAAAGTATGATCACATAAGAAGTGTAAAATATTTTTCACCTCAAACTCTCTTAATGAATTGATTTTTTTCCATTAAGAGAAGTATCTACTACAACCAACATAATTTAATGTTTCCATAAGGATGGAGGATTCATTGAATATATAACATAGGTACCCCAACATTCAAATGGCTATGAGGTGATCATTAGATGTAGGAAATTTAGAGATATATTAGGAATGGAATTGTGAATTTGGTATCGATGTTGTTTCTTTACAAGTCGACATATTCCTAAATGATAGATTGCTAATAATAGTGCAACATTTCAATTTTTAATTTCATTTTGGCCCTGAATGATGAGCCCTACATAAGCCCTCCCAAACTTCACTCATAACCTTTTAAGCTTTACTTTTATTAAGATAAGGAAGCCACAATTGATCAAATGAGCTAATGAATAAAATACCATTAATTAAGGTGTGAGATCATGCCCATATTTGAATTTAAGAATGCTGGTCCCGTGTGAAAGTTCAAGGACGTTGTAAAGCCTTAATTGACTGTCCCTAAGGCATACTAAGATGAAAGTAATACTATCACTTGATGCAGAAGTTAATACACTTATCAAAAGTTATAAAAATGATGATAATAATCTAATTAATACAACATAATATCAATCACAGATTTTCAACCAAGCAGTTATAATAGAAAATAAAATACAGAAAAATAAACTGCATAAACTAAAATCAGATAGAACACACTAGATTTTACAATGGAGTGGCCTAAGCTTTAATAACACTGAAGCGGATTTATGGAACCTAACCATACTCAATGTTTGATTTATTATTTTGACAAAACATTGCTACCTTTTCTATTTTCTTTGTATCCGATGTTTTATGGAACCTAACATACTCAAACTTTATTATGTGATTGCTTATTCTTTCATCGTTCATGATTATTTACTTGGATAAAATACTAGAATTGCATTTTTTTTTTCCTTAAGTTTCTTCATATTGCTTATGTGGAGTGGCCTAAGCTTTCTATGATGATAGGATCCTAAGAATTACATTTTTTTTATCAAAAAATTAGAAACAACTAAAAACAACCATAGAATAACAAAAAAATGGAAAATGGCCCTCTTTGTGGACTTTTGCCTTTGATCAATGTTTGATTTATTATTTTGACCATAATGATGTATCCAATAGAAAAATCAACATTAAACTTTGCTAAAGTTGATGAAAAAATATATGTGGACTTAGAGTCCTATATTAAAAATAATTGCTTCTCACTTAAAAATTGAATAATAAGAAAATTATATTAATCAGCAACATTTACTTCTTTTATGATCATTCTACTTACCTTAAGAGGTGAAGTTGTAAGTTACAAATTAGATTTAAGCTGCAACTATTATAGTAGTTCTCCCACTTTAGCTTGATCTAGAGTTTGAGGCAGATGTTCTTGACTATATGCCATAATTATTATCTTTTGAGCATTTTTTCAATTTTATGTTGATAAAATATAAGCGCTAAATTTCTAATAAATTAATCTACTTAAACACTAAATTAAATCTCAAATGTTAAAGCCCAATATAGAATAATTTGGACCATTAATTAGTTTCTCAAAAATATGATACACCATACTCTTCTTCCTTTGGCTATTTAAAAAATATTGCTCCAAACATGAATTAATCATATTTGAAACTCCATAATTCATCCTTCTAAAAACTTTGAAATCATAAAATAATTTGGCACCTTTTTAATCAACAGTATTCCCAAAAAACAATCTCTCTTAGCATGTAATTAACATTACGAGCCTGCATTTATGTGAAATTTATAGCCCATAATAAATTAAATTCTATCTTGCTTACATTAGTTAGGGTAAAAACTTTTTTTGTCTTTAAATTCATTATATCATAGTATTTCTATTTTTTGAGATAAAATTTATTTTTTGCCATATTCACTCATATATATATATATATATATATAAAATTAAAAATCCCCAAACATGTATATAAATGTTTACAAATATTATTTGAAGTCTCAAAGGTTTTGAAAATAACCCTCTAATATATGAAATCAACGTAAGACGAGGCTTTAAGTGTAGCAACACAAGGGGTGTCAATTCGGGTCAACGGGTCGAGTTCGGGTCGAACTCGGAACTGACCCGGCACTGTTCGGGTCAACCCGAACCCGACCCGTTTTTAAAAACAAGTCAGGTTTCCTGACCCGGACCCGACCTGACCCAAACCTGACCTGATTCAGGTCCGGGTCAACCCGACCCGACACGGATGACCCGAAGTTGACCTAAAATTGCTAGTTTTCAGGTCAAAATCAGGTAAAAAGCGGGTCAATCTCGGGTTTCCGAGTCAAATAAGAGTTTTCGTGTCAATTTCGAGTCATTTTCAAGTTGCTGGGTCAACCCGAAACCAACCCGATTTTTAAAACGGGTTGATTTGTTGAACTCAAATCCGACCCGTTTTGAATCCGGGTTGACCCTAACCCGGATTTTTCTGAGTCGGGTTCGGATAAAAATTGACACCCCTAAGCAACACAATATATAATTTACTAGTTCATAAACTTACTGGTATGAATGAATGAGTTAAGAAGTTAGGTTCTTGTGCTTAATCTAACATATACATTAGGATTCATGGCGTTGCTGTGAGACTGATCCTACATGGTTACTATACCATAACATGTATTTTATATTTCATGCATTAGTATCATCCTAAAGTAGGAAAGTGCATGAGTTAATCCTTGTTTCATCATTGAATTTGCATCAAAGAAACTAGTGCTGATTTCCTTATGTCTTTTTAGCTTAAGACTATTGTTATGAAGTGTGTACATAATGTTACTACTTTAGCATGTTATTCTAATGTCACGACTATTGTGTCCTTAGGAAGATTACTAGGAAAGCAGTGAAGACAGCTAAATAATGTGAGAGGCTAAGGAAGGGAAGAGGGGAGGGTTCAAATATTCTCTTATTATATGGCTTATAGCCCATGCGATTACTTAGAGATTTATTCTTTATGATAATCATGAGCACATAGCATATAATAACTGATAAGCATTTTCTAACCTTTTTGTTTGAAATGAATCATACATCTTGAACTAAAAGAGACATAACCATAACATGAAAACATAATTGAACATCTTCATATTACACGTCCTTTATTTTTAATGCATACGATAGAACTTATGCAGCAAGCAAAGCAGTTTACGAAGAGACAATGTGAACATAACCATAAAACATAGCAGACTCCAAACTTGGACTATTTCGGACTCCAAAATTACCTCTAGACTTGTTCTGCATCACCATTAAAAGTAAGACTTCACGCAAACAAACCACTAAGTAAATGGCACCGGTACTATATTAGGACAACACTCGCAATATAATATTAAAAGACCAACTTACTCTTCTTCCTCGGACTCGGCATTCTGAAGCCACTCAATAAAAGGTTTCATATTCTTCCACATCGGAGAATTCTTAGTTGCTCCTGTGATGCCCTTCTGATACCACTGGACTATGAACTCCTCCTCAAGCACGTCTCCATCATAAAGAGCTTTAGCAGCTAAAGCGATCTCCTTAACTGCATCCCCGCTACACTTACCACAGAAGGTCTCAATAGCATGGAGAAGAAGCATCTGTGCCCCTTCTTCCTGCACTGCAGCAGTAATGTAATTCAACTTTTTGGCCACTTGCTTGGCAAACCCTTTCCCTGACCCGTCAAAGAGAGCTTCAAAAAGTGCATCCATAACTTCCTGCGGAGAACCTGCCAGTGACTTGGCAAATGTGGCAAGCTCGCTTGGCTTCGAACCCTTCTCCAGTTTGCCTCTGAACTCCATAACGAGCTTGTCATGACTGCTGACATTCTTGGTTTCCTCAACGGGGCCATTAGATTTGTGGGATTCAGATTTCTTGTCTTCCTTTGGTTTCTCTTCCTCATTGGTTGAAAGCATGACCATCTCAGCTGTAACAGCATTCAGCTGTTCCTGGATACGTTGGCGAGCTGCTTCAAGAGAGGTGTCTGTTTGCCACTGGATATCATCTTCCTCATCAACCACCTCATCATTCTCATCAACCTGACTCCCATTTGGTGAGGTTCGCTCCTCATCAGAGCTGACAGTCTTCTTCTTAGAAGTAGATTTTGAAGTAACTGCATCCTTGGAACTCTTCTTCTTTATCTCTTTCTTCAACTTCTTTTGTTCTTCATCAGCAGCCTCCCCTTCCTTGAGTCTTTCTTTCTCCGCCCTCCTCATTGCCTTCTTATCTTTTGACCCCTTCTTCTGCTCAGGTGGGTTCTTCAGAATAAAGGTTGTGAGTTTGTCCCTCATATCCACGTCTGATAAGTAGCCACATGCAGCACACTTCATTGTTATCATCTGGGTCTTTGTGATGATAATTTCAGTTTCAGGGTTGCCACATCCATAACATTGAACATACTTTTTAATAAAATTCTCGAGCAGACCAGCTAATTTGGCAGTGTCATGAGCACCATTAACAAGTGATATACCTGTTTTATCATCAAATTTGGATTGGGCTCCAAGCTCACACCCAAAGTACTTGGTAGTGTAAGAGGCGGGCCTAGCCAATGCTTTTGCAATATCAACCATATTCACTATATTGGTCTTAATGCCATTTCCACGGCCCTCAATTTTTGTTATCATCTTGGGCATTTTATACCTGTAGAAGGCATCATCACTGTTGGCAGCACCTATGTTTTGGAACGCCATCTTCAGCAGTGGAAACTAAAAGAACAAGGTTGTGCTAGAGAGTAACAGCAGTAAAAGACAGCGGATTACTTCCTTCTTTGGAATTGATCTCAAGAAAAGCAGGTTGCATAAAGTGGCGACTTTTGATTGATATGGAATCTCTTATCGTCGCAGTATGAATGTGACCAAAATCTTCAGAAAAGCATATGTGCTTTTTCCTAGAAGTAGGACGGTACTCTCCAAGCAGCCCAATTGATCCCAAATAAAAAGAGTCCAATTCAGACATAAAAGACACACTACTCTTGACAACCTCCACTTCGAAAGATATGCAAGGTCAAAAGATGAACTCAATAATTGTTGCAAAAAATACAAACCTGCATAAACAACCAATATTCAAGTGTCGGTCAGCCACAGGAGCACGAGTTTTGACTGAACTTTTGTAAGCAATAACAATGAAAAATATTTCAAACCTAGTCACACTACAATTTATAAAAGGAATATCTGAATTAAAACCAAGCAGATACTAGAGAAGCATCTTTTTCCTACTTTAATCCGCACTATATTTCCTATAACTATATCAATTTATATAAAACAGTGCCTAGAAGGAAATAAAAAATTGAAATCAATAACCATAAAACTAACATATTTGATAAGATGCAAGATGAAATTGGTAGTTACATACAGAAGAAATGTAACACAACAATTTATCTTCCATAAGTGAACATATAATTTAAGAAACAAGAAGAGCCTTTAATTAGTTTCAAAACCAAAGTGATATGACAGCAGCCTACACGGAATTAATTGCATGTATTAATGATCCGAAAGTATATAAAAGAAGAAGAGTCTACAATATAATTGCCGAGACCATCCAACATCTTTGGAATCAACTTCCCTTTATACTCACAATGATGTTTTCTCTTGATTATTTCATAACATAATATGTGATGCCATTCATACTGAGATAGTTTTCAGCAAGCAGCGTTAAAATCATGCCACAACTGAATATCAGGTAAGCAAGAACAGGATAAGCGCAGACAAAAAAAAAGAGTAAGAAGAATCAATAAGCTTCCAGATTTCAAGTCGATTTACTTTTCATTTTTCAATATCTTTTACCAAATAGCATAGCATCTCGTAGATCTAAAAACAGAACGCCTATAATCCTTATTTTTGTCAAAATAGAATCATAACCCAACACAAAAAAATAGTAAAAAAATATATATTAAACACCTTCATCAAATAAATGGCTACAAAAAAACGATGTGAAATCATCTAAAAAAGAAAAATCCAAAATAAATAGACAGAGCATATAAGTTCTTTGCTCACAGTTCCCCATAATGCTCATGATTTGTTCACATCACAATATTACTTATACAGGCATATTAAGACACTTTTAAGGAAGCAGAGCCCAAATTGAGATACGGTGAATATTACGAGAAAAAAAATGATATACAAGCTAAATAATCTAAATGATGTTGAAACTATAAAAATGATTTTATAAATAAGCAGTAGAAAAAGCTGAAGAACAATCGGAAGGTTCTAGATTTCTACTATGCTTACTCGGTATTTCTCCAGATCTTCACCAAACAGCTTCACATCCCATGGATAGTTAAAAGGCGCACACCGTAATCCCTTTTTTTTTCATAAAATAAAACCATTAGGTATATTCGTCGCCCGAAAATCCGGTCGAACACAATCAACTATTCAACTCCCCATCATTGTCAATATTCATACCATCGAACTCCACAGATCAAGTTTAAAGCACTTAAGGTCATTGAATCGCCAAACCAGAACAGAAACTAAATCGACAAATAGATTCAATTAAACAAAAAAAAAACACAGGAACTCCCTTCATCCGCCCTTGGTCGAATCAGAACGACGAAAACGATGTACGATCCCAAGTCAAATCAACCATCGCCCAAAAAAAAAAATCCATTCATGAATCAAAGGCATCAGTTCGGTACACTCACCTAAGTTCAAGATCTGGTAGGAAACGCTCTATTGCTCGAATTCGCCTACGAACCCTCGGGAAGAAGAGGAGTTGTGAAAACCTAACCTATGTTAGCAACCTTTATATATTTTTTTTTCCGGAATCATGGTCAGAAAACTAAAAGGGAGGCGAAAATTATTTTTTTTTGGGAAAATTTGGGCCAAAGCCCATGTATTAATGAAGTAAAGTTACAAAAAAATAAAACATTAAGTTACAAGTATAGAAAACTATACCATCCAAAATCTTAAAAAAATTAACCCAGCAAAGGAAAAACATTAAGATTAAGAACAATAGGACTCAGAATAGAGGTCTACAACGAAGGCACCAAAGTCCGGCACAGAGAGCCAGAATCCAGCCTAAGAGACACCGGTTGCCTGGGGTGAAGATGACAGACCATCACAGCGTCCCAAAATTAACTTGAAAACCTGGTTGCCAAAGGCCGTCCAAGGAAGCTGGATCGATGTAGACCATGGCTCATCATCGTCCCCAAAATCCAAAACTTGTAGAGCGAGAATTGTAACCCAAATATATATCTCAAGAGGAAAGAGATCAAAAGCTCCAGCCTTCAAAACAGCCCAATCCACAGAAAAAGCTCCAGCCGGCCAAAAAACATAAGCTGCAATATAACAAAAAGCACAAGATCCATCAGGAAACCAACCACAAACATACAAGACCCTTCCAGGAAATCACCCGCAATGAACCAATTAGCCCAGAATTTCAGCAAACCTATCTTTAAGAGTGTCATGACTTTCCCACCTCTTAACTTTTGCACGAATAGCATTGGTAATAACAGCATTAATGTCATTTGGACTTCTCCAAACATTAGCAAACCTCCGGTTGTTCCTCTCTCTCCAGATAAAATAGATAGTTGCAGCAACAGTAATTAAACAAAATTGCTTTTCCTTCTTACCAAAATCCTGACAATTTTCCAGTAAGTCATATACTTGCATCAGATTTGGCCCTAAATAAAATTTTTTCATCATAGGTAATAAACTCGACAGAATAGTAAAAGAGAAGTCACAGTCAAAAAAGATGTGAGAATGGTTTTCCCAGTTTCCCCCACAAAAAGAGCATCCAGTAAGAACGGGAATGCCCCTAATAGAGAGATTATCAGCAGTTTTGAGTTTGCCTTTCAGAGCCATCCAAGCATAACAAGAAAACCGTAAAGCACAGCCCTTGTGCCAAATAAACTTATACCAATCCATATCCTCCAAATCAGCATAAAAATTAGCTGTGAGTTTCAAAGAGTCCGGTTTGGGGGAGCCCTCCCAAGATAACACTGGTTGCTCCCCCAAAATTTCAGTATTTAAAATATCAGAAACAACCTCCCTGGGTAAATAGTCCGGCAAAACCCAGTCACCATCAATAATAAAATCATGTAAACGCTTGTGATTAAGCCTATTAGAATAAACCCGATCAGCAATCGAATTACCATTGCACCACGGATCCCACAAGAATGAAAGCTTACAGTTGTGGTGAACCAAGAGGGAGACAGATGGGGAAATGGAAGCAGCCACCTGACAAAACAATTTCCAGAATTTGGAGGCATAAATGGGAGGAGATTTCCAAGGAGTGTCATATTTCTCTATGAACCATGCACCAATTAAAGTGTTATAGTTAAACATCTTGAAAATGAAGGAACAAGCCATTTTATGATAGAGTGAATCAAAGGATGGAAGACACAAACCCCCTTTGCATTTTGGAACAGTCACGACTTCCAAGATATAAGATGAAGTTTCTTTTCTTTGATGTTGCCAAAAAATAAGAATTTGGAACAAATTCTAGAGATAGCTTTCCGACATGCTTTGGGTATGATGGCACCACGAATCCAGTAAGCTATGGTGTTGGCGATAGTGAACTTTAAGTATTGTAAACGACCTGCAAAAGAGAGAAACTTGACTTTCCAACCCTCAAGTAGAGAAGAAATCTTACTCAGTAGGGGTTGAAAGTGAGCAAAATGAAGTCTAGTGGTGGAAATTGGAAGGCCCAAATAGTAAATGTAATCCTCGATCCGAGCAATACCAAGGCTGGAGGAGATGCCATTGTCAGAAGTGAGGCCTTTAGAAAAGATCAAAGAGCTTTTATTTGGATTGATTTTAAGGCCAGTAGCATCAGCAAAACAATCCAGAATACCTTTGAGATAAGTTGCATTATCTTTAGTGGCTAACCCAAAAACCAAAAGATCAGCCGCATACATGAGATGATTAATTTTGAGATTATGCTTAAGCAGCCCAATAAAGGGGTTGTGACCTTGATCATCCAAGCAAGAGGATAAAGCATCCATGACAATGCAAAACAGAAGGGGGGAAAGGGGGCAACCCTGCCTAAGCCCAGAGGAGGAATTGAAAAAGCCTTCCAAAGTCCAATTGAGACAAATAGAAAAGTGAACATAAAAAACACAACCCCTAATCCAAGTGATGAAAAGTTCTGGAAAACCTTTTTGCCTTAATCTATTGCGGGAAACAGAGTCAAAGGCTTTTTTGATGTCAAGCTTGGCGCAAAAGTACTTATGATTGCCTTTGAAATCCCTCAACACTTCAGAGGCAAGAATAATGTTGTCTGTAGAGCACCTCTTGGAAATAAACCCCGACTGACTTTCATGAATGATGGAGGGAAGGATGGGTTTCATCCTATTAGCAATAATTTTAGCCACAATTTTATAGAAGACATTGCATAAGGAGATTGGCCTATAATCAGAGATTGAATTGGAGTGAGAACCCTTAGGAATAAGGGAAATGGCTGTTGCTTTGGCTCCTCTGGGCATCTGACCCGTGGTGAAGTAGTGTTTAACTGCTCTACAAAGATGGAAACCAGAAATGTGCCAAGTTTTCTGATAAAACCCAAAAGAGAAGCCATCAGGCCCCGGAGTCGAGGTGGAAACACCACCAAAAACCACATTTTTGATTTCTTCATTAAAAACAGGAACTACAAGACTCGGCAACATATGAGAAGGAACCATATTACCCACAGGAATGTTAAAGGAGTTTTCAAAAGGAGGATTAGGGGCATTATAAAGCTCTTTAAAATGGCCAATTAAAGCAGTAGCTAAATCCTCATGAGTAGTGAGAAGACCTGAAGGTGAGTCAAGCACATTAATAGCATTTCTATTCTTTCTAGATCTGATCTTGGCATAAAGAAAGCCAAGATCATCCTCCCCTTGAGAAAGCCAATAGGCTTTAGCCCTTTGAGATATCCAAGAAAATCAGGCCATTTGATAAAAAGCAAGTCTGTCATTAGCTTCCTTAAGAGAGAAATTTAAAGCCTGATTTAAAGTGTCCAATTGGATTTTAGTGATACATTTTTGTTGCAAGCTTTTCATCTCCAAAATCCCATGAGAAATGTAATTGGAAGAACTCCAGTTCTTACCATGTAAAGCACCCTTAAGGTGCCTCAAGCAGTCATAAAAGAAGGTAATGGGACTAGAACTGATAGGTCTCACAAATGCCCAAAAGAACTCCTCCCAAAAGCCATCCATCTTGGTCCAAAAATCTTTAAACGTAAACCTCGGGAAAGATTTATTTCTCAAAGAGAATCAATGGTGAATGATCAGAACCGGAAGGTGTGTCAACATTATAGTAGGCAGAAGGAAATAAATCCAAAAATGAAGAATTTATCAGCATTCTGTCAAGTTTGATGTGAATAGGGGAATCCACCCTTTGGTTAAACCAAGTAAAAAATAAACCAACCGAGGCAAGGTCTTGTTAGCCAGCATCAAACAGAAAATTATTCAATTCTCCCAATCTATCAGTAGACAAACTGTTCCCACCAGCTTTTTCACAATCAAATCTACAGCAATTAAAATCTCCCATAACAATCCAAGGAAGATCAATACTTTCCGAAATACCAATGAGATCATCCCAAAGAGCTTTCCTTTCATCAATGTCATTAGCAGCATAAACAACTGAAAGATAAATAGGAGAAAGAAAGTTAGCAGCAACAATACCATGAATAACTTGAGAAGAAATGAAAGAAGGGGTAAAAGAAAGCTGAAAAGAGTCCCACTTAATCCAAATTCTACCAGGAGTAGAAGAGGAGAAATTGTCACTAGAATTCTCATTCAGAAATAAGACATGGGTAAAAGAAAACCAATTGTCGGCAATAGAAGAGGAATGGATCTTAGCTTCAAGAATGGCTAAAAGCTTAAGGTTGTAAGAAGCAATTAAGTCCTTACACAACTTAGCCTTTAAAGGGTTATTGAACCCCCGAACATTCCAAGCAACGATAGCGGGCAAGGACATGGGTTATTTGGGTTTTTTGGCCGATTTAGGTTTGGCTTTTTTGGATGGTGACTTGTTTTTTCCAGAAGTGGAAGGTCTAGAAGAAGAGGAGGAGGCTTTGGAGTTTTTGGGAGGATGGTCATCCTCAGTTTTTGAAGAGGAAGATAGATCCTCCTCAATATTCATGTCATCAGTTACCACAATATTATCCACTTGAAGTGATTTGAAACTATTCTCAAGAAGCACTTGAGGAGGAAGCATAAGCAATTGAGAGAAGGGATGGCCAGAAGAAGAGGATTCTTCATGAGGTAAATTAAGGTTGAGCAATGGAGGGTCTCTGGATTCAGGAACAGGAAGTTTAGCGGGATCCACAGAAACAGGTAAACTTTGTTCCGGAATAGTAGGATGAGTAGAAGCTGGGAGCAAAGACAGAGCAAGAGGGGTTGGTTCTTGAATAGAAACCGTAGGAGGAGTGGAGTTTGTGTAAGTGGTCCGAGAGGAAGGTCTTGGAACCCTAGCAGCCGGGTTTCTACTTTTGTTTCTTTCCCGAAAAACTGGCTTAGGAGGAAGAGAAGGTTTAGGTGTGGGGTTTGAGGGACAGAGAGCGTAGGGATGTATAAGAGAGCCACAACCTTCACACTTCGAAGGTTTCCAATCATAGACTACTTTAAGTAACAGATCTTCACCATTAATTTCCAAAGGTATTTCATCAGGTAAAACCGAATTCTTATCAACTTGGACACAAATACGAGCGAAAGTAAGACGATTTCGCTTAGCAGTAAGTGAATCAACGTATAACAGAATGCCAATGTAACTAGCGATCTTAGAGATACCTGCTGGAGTCCAAAGAGCTAAGGGGAGGTTAAGAACTTTAATCCACAGCGGAATGACCGCAAATTCATCCCGCTTGGGCTGAAATTTCGGAGACCATTTCTGTGAAAAGAATGGCTTACCAAGGAGGTACCAAGGCCCACCGGACCAAATCATGTCAAAGTCCACAACAGCAGTGAACTTCAGAAGGAAGAAGTCATCCGTAAGGGAAAGAAGCGACATCGAGCCTTTTAGTTTCCACGCTTTGTTCATGGCCGAAAGAAGCCGCTCGTAGTAGGGTCGCTGCCCTAACGAATACCCCACAAGAGAAAGATTCCACAAACATTTACCTTCAGAGAGGTCAGAAGCAGCAAAAGAAAGCTTTGGTCGGCTTAACAAACGACATCGGCCAATCATCCCGGGACGAAGGAGGAGCCATGAGGTTGCTAGCATAGGAAGTGGGAGGAAGGGAAGGAGTGGCCCCTAACAGGGAAGGAGAACCCTGTAAGGGGGGAAAATCCGTGGAGTTGAGAGCCATCGCGGCCGGAGAGAAAAGCCAAGGAGAGCCAAAACCCTAAAACTGGGTTAGAGCTCAGAGCACCGGAGAGAAAAAATCCCCGGCGAAAACTATTAGGTGGGATATATCTATAGATATAGGTTAGATATCCAATTAAAATTGGATACATGAGCTTCATTTTTTGTGCGCATCTTAATTGTGCTTTGACATTTTGATTGTACTTTTTTAATGTGCTTTGATTACGCTTTATCTGTGCTTTTGATGCGCTTGACTTAAAATTCTACTGACACATTTAATTTATAAAGTTAAAAATAAATTTAAATGAATATCCACGTGTCAATATTTTATTGGAGTCCGAACATATCTCTACATCTGGTGTCTGATTGAAGAGGACAACCGATCCAAGCTGTCCAAGAAGAAGAGGCGTTGTGAAACCTAACCAATGTTAGCAAAAAAACATTAAAAAAAACCAATGTTAGCAAGTTTTTTTAATTTTTTTTCCAGAATCATGATTAGAAAACAAGCGCAAAGAAGGCTTTATAAGTGGGAAAATTATTAGGTTCGGTCACCAAACGCATCTCTACCTCTGGAATGGAATCCAATAACAAGATGTCATGTTGCGACCCGACGAACCCACTCGATGCAAATTCAATTATTTAACACGAACTTTTTCATTTACCGCGCGGCCCGACAACCAGACCCAAACCAGAGGTAAAAATTCATCCTTTTTAGTTTTTACTGAAATGTTGCAAATTAAAACTCGTTCCCTTTTGGTTGACCTTGTTTCCCCTCGTTTCAGCGGCTGCTTATCTTCATTTGGAATTCTTTTTTTTTCCTCAACATTTTCATTGTTGAAGTGATGCTTAAGGTCCATAATTTATTGCTATTGTTGAAGTGTTTGTTGTAATTTTTCTATTATAAATTGTATTGTTAAGGGTTTAAGGTTTTTATTTTATAAATTTGAAGTATTGTAGAAATCATTGTCACAGATTTTTTTTTTGTAAATAAGATTTGTAACTCGTTACTGGTGTGTATCGAGTATTGCATGTCAGTTAGTTGCTTAGTACCATGCTCTGTACTACGTTAGGTACTTTTTTGGGTTTTGTTATTTTATTTCGAATAATTGTATAAATCATTGTCACACAATGAAATTATTTTTAGGGCTTTGTTATTTTATTTCATTCAAAATAGGATTTGTAACTTGGTTTAAGGTTTGTGATTCTGTACCGAGCAAAGAAGGAAAATGCTCGATATTTCTCTATTCATTGCTCGGTACCATTCTTGATACTACGCTTGGTATTTCTTTAAATAATTGCCTAGGATTTTGGTTTTGTGCGATCGATATTACTCGGTACCATACTCGGTACTCTGCATGGTACCGAGCAATATTCTTTTATCGTGCACTGCTTGGTATTTCTCTAAATAAATGTCTAGGATTTTGATTTTGTGTGATCGATAATGCTCGTTACCGCTCAGTACCATAGTCAGTACTTTGCATGGTACCGAATGGTATTTTTTTATCCAGTTCTCCGCTCAGTAATTTTCTAAATATATTTCAACTGTTTCTTATTTTTCTAACTATATTTCAATTATTTATTTATTATTTTTTTACTTTTGTGCGTTTGGTATCGCTCAGTATCAATCTCAGTACTATGCATTGTATCGATATGTACCTTTTGGTTTATTCGCTTGAAACCATACTCGGTACTCTGTGCGGTATCATTTTCCCTTTTATTCGGTACTAAGCTAGATATCGTTCTTTCATGTTATTAAGAATTGCAATTGTGAAGGGATGTTCTCCAAAGATTCATTTTCACTACAGAGCTTCCACGTTTAGACAAGTTTATGATCATTTGATAAGTACATTCGAGCAAGATTTTGTTAATGTTTTGAGGCCGCTGCACCTTCATCACTTCCTCTTATTGCATGCTTTTTCGTCAGAATGCTCCTCTCATTCATATGTTGCTAACCAAGTTGAATTTCTGGAAGCAATGCTTCGTAATCAAAGGAAAGAAGTTATATTTCACTTCTGATGAGGTAGCTCTCATCATTGGATTACCAATAAGAGTATAAAATTTGTGGTAGGAGGTGGCAGGATAAGTGGGGTAACTTCCAATGATATTAAACATGAAATTCATAGTCTGAAGGAGTACACCCCAATATATGATCTTATGTTATATTTCATAAAATTCTTATTGTCCAATCTATTTTTTTCCATAGCAAACTTCATAGCACCTTCAAGTATCTTGACAGTTGTAGAGCATGTTGATGAATTCTTAACTTACAACTGGACATCAACCATAAGAAATTTCCTTATCGAAGAATTTGATTCTATTGTTATGAATTTAATGGATTTGTAATAATTTTAATTATGAATTTAAATATTATGCATATTGTTTTAGTTAGGCATTCTACAAATATAATTAATTCATTAAAGGATTGCTTGTTATGGTAGCAGATTTAATTCCTAGAGCATACAAGAATACAAACACCATTGGATGAGCAATCCCACCCTCATTTTGCTCGTTTAAACAACCACATAATGTATAATGAAAAAGAAGTAACTAAATTATTTGATAAACTTGATGGTGTACATGTATGCATTCGAGATGTGTTATTAATGTAAATATGAACTTTTAAATGTTTACTTTTTTATTTTTCAACATAGCACTGAGCGGTACATCTCGATACCGAGCAATTCCTACATGATATCGAGTGGTACATCTCAATACCGAGTGATTCCTACATGGTACCGAGCGGTACATCTCAATACCGAGCAATTCATATATGATACCAAGCAGTACATCTCGATACCGAGCAATTCTTACGTGGTATCGTGCGGTACATCTCGATACCGAGCGATTCCATCATGGTACCGTGTAGTACATCTCGATACCGAGCAATTCCTATATGGTACTGAGCAGTACATCTTGATACCGAGTGATTCCATCATCGATCTCTTCAGCTTCATTACACATTCTTTATATTGTATTCTTAATCAAATTATTTTTTGCTTGTTATGCCAGAGTTATCATAATGTGTATAAATATAATACAGAATAATTCGTAACTCACATCAATAAAGATTATATTTGGACAATAGATTTATTGCTTATACCTGTAATACACAATAATCATTGGACACTACTTATGAGAAATTTAATTAAGAAAGTCTGGGAGTTCTATGATTCATTACTCAAAGCGACACATATTACCATAATACCTGAAGTTATAAGCAACATTTAACAAATTTTATAACCCACCATTTATATCATGATCTCCTCCTTTCCTCATACAATAGTGTTTTAATTGTGTGCATATTAGACATTTTTACAAAGAAACACAACAGGCCTTTGATAATGACATCCGATAATGGCCGATCAGAACAGTTGTAGATGCCCCTACACAACAGACTTTTGATACTTTGTACAACCATAAAATAAATGGACATAATTAATTTGTTGTAGATGTAGTTATTGCTTGTACATTAAATAGTTGAAGCATGTTAGGAAATTTCCCAACATGTTAACTTAAATAGTTAAAATTTATATATTACTTTCTTGTAAATAAAAGAGTATCGAGTGGTACCGAGCTGTACCGAGCAGTACCTAGCTGAATACCAAACAATACTGAGCCAAACATAGGGCAGAGTATCGAGAAGGGAAAAATACATGAAATAACCAAACCGGGTACTACTACTCCTTAAGTAACTGGCGAATACATTGCTAGAGTTGACTTTGTAAGAGACAACATCCAAAAAATGTCAACAACTCAAACTATATATCTTGCTAATTAGGTAGGTTTAAGAACTACTTCATCTTACCATATTGCCTCCATTTTAAAAGTTCCTTATATAAATCAACAATGAACGCATCCTCAATTGGGTCCCAAGGATGATACATAATGTAATTTTCTAAATCAGAGGTTGATAATGAATTATTTCTAGTAGCTACTCCTAATTTTGTATGGTGTAACGCATGATATCGCATATGAAAGTGAGGACTAGTCATATGGTGATAATTCTGAAAGAACTGTTTCTCGACCCATTTCCATCCATTGGCATTTAGGAAATTGTCTTCTCTGTTTTGTTCTACACATTGCCTCTCTATGCAAAATTAGGAGTTGACAATCACAACGCTCATTCCATCAATGCACATAATATCTGTAAACTTTATTAGTCCTTGCTAGTTATTCAAGTTGACCATCGGGAGATTCTAACATCTTTTAAGAATTGTAGGTATTACAATGTTCACAAATACTTTGATTGGCATACCAAGATGTAGATTAGTCTCCATCCAACACAGTTTATAGACCATAGCAGATTGTAAATAATAACGAGTGAAATTAATCCTGAAGATGAGGTAGTAGGCGATCTAGTAAAAATATTTCCTTTAAATAACTTTGGTTAAATTACTCATTATAACCACCCTTCTGTCCACTATAAATTTCCCACTATGAATATCTTACATGTCTCATCTATCAACTATAAATAGCTTACCTGCACCTTCTACCCAATATAAATAGTTGACCTTCCATTACAATATAAGATACTGAGTGTTAGGTACCGAATGTTAAAGTACCGAGCATTAAGGTACCGAGCATTAGGTACTGAGCATTAAGGTACCGAGCAGAGCGAGTGTATCTAGCAGTACCACGTGGTGTCGAGTGTACCGTGTAGTACCGAGCAGTATCGAGTGTACAACGCAGTACCGAGTTATAAAAAATTGCAATGATTCATAGAAATTCTTACTCAAAGTAATATACATTGAAACCTAACATGTTGAATTATTAAAAAGATGTACAAAATGAAATAAATAATACATTATTCAAGAAAATATTTGTAATGTAAATATAACATATCACACATTCTTCTCTGCATCAATAATTCCCATCATCATTCGTGTATATTTAGTTGACGATTGTGCGCTTCTTCGATGATTAATGAATTCATATGTCAAGCATTTTGGTATGTTTGTGAAAGACGTCTGCATTATAGGTTTTTCTGTGGCTGCACACTATTCTATGGTTTGAGGGCCTTGCTCTGTAGATTTCATTTTCATAGTTTTTTTCTTCTCCCAGTGACTCTTCAATCTTGCATTAAAAATGCCTTTAGGACTGCACTTTTGTGGATCTTTAACATTCTTAAACCTCCACCTACTCTCTTGCGAATAAGTGACTGGTTCTTTTTTATCCAGCAAGGATGAAGTCAACATTTTTAGTCATCTCGATCATTGCTGATAACATATGCTATTTTGCATCTTCATTCCCCTGTGCTCGTGTGGTGACTTGATATGAAAATCTGCTTAAATGATTTATAAATATCATAGCAATACCACCCTCTTATGTCTGACTTAGTTTCTTTCAAATGCCTGTGACATGTCTAGAAAAAAATTTATCCTGGCTCTAGATGACCATCGAAGCAAGAGGTGTTGCGAAGGAATTCTAATGATATCTAATTACCTGACAACTCTCATACAATTAGAACATAGTAATCCAATCATATTGTGACATTACGAGATGCGCTAAGAGGGGGAGTGAATTGGATGATTAAAAACTTCTTTAATAAAAAGAAATATCTTTTTATATCTTTATGCGGAAGCGATTTTCATTCACAATAAAAAGATATAATATCAATTTCACCCACGCAATTAATCACAATAAAAATGAATGCAGAAATAAAGTGCAAAAATAATAAAGGAAAGAACACACCGATTTATAGTGGTTCGGTTAAACCATGACTCCCCAGAGGCACCCTCTAAGTATTATACTAAATCTTTAGTGATTCTCTTTTAGCCCCCACAACTAGGCGGAGAAGCCCTTACAAAATCACTTTCGCCTTTCCCGATGCGGCGGAGGAGCCGGGTCTTTTCACACCAACGAGATCTTTTTCTTCCCAAAACTTCCCTCAAGACGAACCTTGAATCCGATGGCACTGAGGTGCAAGCTCTCCAGAGCAACCGTATGAGATCTCCTTCACACTCCCTTGAAACCCCCTCTAAGGATCTTCTATCTCTCTCAAACTCCACCCTTTCCTCTCTCCCTTTCAAGTTCTCTCTTCAAGTTTTCTCTAGAAAAATAAAGATTCAATGGATCCCAAAAGACTCTTACAAAGTTTTATGAGAGTGCTTAAATAGAGGGCTCAAAAAACCCTAAAAATTTTAATTCAGCTGTCAAAGATCGTACCGTACGATCGCAAGATCATCCAGTACGATGTGCAAAAATTGACATGTTAGTACTGTACGATCACCAGTTAGTACAGTATGAACAGTTCAATTGCCTGTCTGTAATGTATGATGTCCAGCTAGTACCGTACGAATAGTTCAATAAAAATGTTGTACGATCACCAGTTAGTATTGTACGAATAGTAAATTTTCCTGTTCGTATTGTACGGTGTCCAATTAGTACTATACGAACAGTTCAAGAAAAATGCAGTTAATACAGGACGAAGCATGGGACGACCAAAATCATCTCTGTTAATCGTATAGTACGATCCAGTTCGTACAGTACAATCAAATTATCAAAATTAAGCCGTTTTGATTGAGTAATCACAAGATTAAATTAGGCAAGATTTTAAATATTGTACAGCACGATCATGTTTGTACAGTACGATTAGAACAACTTTTCAAATTCAAATATTTACCTAATTTAATGGACAACGAGCTTTTTAATTATATAACATAGTCTAGTACGATGTGGTGATCGTACTCTATGATTAGTTATATTTTAAAAAATTTTAGAAAATAAAATATTTTAATTAATTTCTATTACACCAGATCGTACAGTACGATTTACAAAAAAAAAATATTTAAAAACATTTTTTGCTCTCCCTGTTAGTGTGTACGGTCATCAATCTAATATACATAATTACAAGACTTGACTCAAAAAATAAAAATTACATACTCATTTAATATAACTAATTCTACATATTCTTGAGTCTTGAATCTTCAAAGAACGATGCATGGTGTACCTGAAAAATTAGTAAACACATAAATAAATATTCACTACAAACACTAGGAGAAATAAAATATTAATAAATATTATTTGTTATCATCAAAATCATAAATTCGGAAGCCCAAGTTGCAACCTACTGAACTTCCCACATCTGCATTCAATTGTACCTTCCATTGAATCAAAGTGAACAGTGAAACGGGAAGTATGATATTTTCTATCAACACTTTTCACAAAAAGGTGGATCCATCACTTGAAGCAATGATATATACACATCCCACCAATACCCTATAAGAACTCCTCAAAAAATGAATACAATTTACTTGTATAAAAATTAGTAATTTACTTCAGTATTGGGCTACTTTTAACTAAAGGAACTATGTCAGATTGGTTACATCTGAAATCTTCATCATATTTATTTCGACGCCAACTCATAATCAGCTTCTCTAACCCCAGAAAACATTCAGTTATAGAACTTGTTGGCTTAGAAATGTCATGGCACACATTATTGGTGGACTCGCTACACTGTGTAGAAAGAATGCCTATGTTAAAATAGTTCTTATTTAATGTTGTTGACCACTTATTTCTAATTCTATACAGATCTTTCAATTATTCATGACTTTGGTGGTCTCCTTCACTGATCATTTTAGCTCAAGATTTCTCAAACTCTTCTTCAGAATCACACTTACTTAAATACCTATGAAAAAGCCCTCTAACTTTGTTGTTACTATTATAGCACCACACCTTGGACGGAGCTTTCTTGCTTATGTGTCACAGGCACATCCTATATCATGTTTGGGGCAATGTAATTTCAATCGCCCTAGCCATTGCATGGTCCTGATCAGTAAATATCATTATGGGATATTTTTCACTTATTATTCATAAATTTTTTTTAAATAACTAGGTAAATGATTCAATAGTCTCCTCTGATAAAAAACAAATCTTAAAAGAACATTCTGCCAATGATTATTTACTCCAACAATTGGGAACAAGCTAAATTATATTTGTTAAGCCTATAACTAGTATAAAAAATAATCACATCACCAAAACAATCATAATATGTCCTCCCTAAACTATCGACCCAAAAAAAAAATTCAACAATCTATCATTATCGTTAGTTTGTATGTCCCATGCAAACATGTTATCACGAACTAGTCATTCTTTAAATAATTCAATAAGAGAATTCATGTCCCCATTCTCAATCTTCGATCTTCTCTCCTTTTGAATAAAGTTATATGCATCCCTCTTAGAGAATCTTATGTTTCCATCACCACCTGCTTTATCGCGTAGGTATGTAAATGCATTAATTGTTTGTATACCAGCTTCTGTTATGGATTTAAGAATTGAAGTCTTATCATCACTAATGTTCTTACATGATATAAGCAAATATTGATCTTCAGGCCTAGCTAATTCGTGATTGTGGCTCTCAATGTATTTCTAGACCTTCCAAACTCCATCTTGACTTACTAAAAATCTAACCATCGTTGGACATCCGGTTATGGTATTGGATCTTCGATATTTTGAATTGGAATTTAAGTGAATACCCTTATTAAATTCAACTTTCGAACATACAAAGTTCTTTGATTTAATTCTCCTCGAATTTGACCAGAAACTATTATGGTCCTTCCGAACAATGAATCCAATGTTATGAGCATAATTGTAATACATATCATATGCTTCTTTTTCACTTGAATAAACACCTTGCGCAAATGTGAAAATGATTTTAACATTAGCTATAAACAATCGGATAACTATACAACTCGGTACTTCTCTATGTATTTTTTTCTCGGTACTCGATATTCTGCTCGGTACCGCTCGGTACTTCTCTCTGCATTTATTCTCGGTACCACTCGATACTTTACTCTATATTTTTCTCGGTACTCAGTATTATGCTCGGTACCGCTCGGTACTTCTCTCTGATATTTCTCGGTGTCGCTTTGTACCACTCGATACCGTGGAATGAAAAATACAAAGAGTAGTGTCGTGGACCGAAAAATACCGAGCAAGTACCGCCACTGGGTACTGAGAAGCAGTACATGGAATACTCTCGACTTTAATACTACTATAAACATTAAGAACTCTACATTCATAAGATTTCTTGGTAAAATCTCTTATGAGTTCAGATCTTACCGTAAAAATTCTAGACATTTCTTTTGTGCTTCGCTCCGACATTTCTTCCTTTACGTCTTTGGTTTGTTCCATCTCCTCAAATGATTCGAAATCATCCAAAGAGATTTCCAATTTCAATTCATCTTCCTCGCTTTTCGATCTTCACAGTGCTCTTCTAAGATAATATCCTAAACCCTAATGTAGAAAAAAAACCACCAATATATCATAAAACAGAACATAAAAGAGCGGCCTTTTTCAAAATTTTGCGGGAAACCCGATTCGGTTCAAAGAAATCGCACGGTAAAAGGTAATTGGAAAAGCACGTGCTAAATAAATCGAGTGGATTCGTCGGGTCGCAACGTGACATCTTGTTATTGAATTCCGGATGTAGAGATGTGTCCGGTGACCGAACTCAATAATATTCCTATATTAAAGAGGTCAACCGATCTAAGATGTCCGATCCATCGCTTGGTCCTATGAAGATAAATGATACGATGTCACATGGATACACCTCCTTGATTTAATTGATAATATTACCGCATTTTCTCTATAGATAACATTACGATACTTCATTGTGAAATACTTAAATTACCCTAAGAAAATATGTAAACTAACATAAAATTGACATTCCATTAGATGTAATTTCTCATAAGCAATCTTATTTTGTCGTCTGGGTGGAGAAAATTTTAAGAGAGAATGTTAGCTAAATATTTGTGCAAGAGTAACAAGACAAAATAAAAATAAAAATAATAATAATAATAAATTAAAAAATTGAATATAATATAATATAGATATTTTAAAACTAAAATTATTCATAAATAACACCGACCTGCACTAAAATTATGAGATGAGAAGAGACAAATATAGAGAAAAAGAAGCATTTTATAGAATGAAAAGTTTTAAAATTAAAATAAATTAAATTATATAAAATTTAATAAATTTAGCACAATCATTAAACTCCTATTTGATAATGTCAATTGAGCTTGAGGGTTATAGAATTACCAACTTCATGGTTATAGAAAATAAGAAAAAATAAATAAATGTTGTATAGGTTAATTAGAATTTCTAACTTGAAGAAGTTGTACGTCAACCTTATAAGAAGTCGTTGGTTTTGTATGTATTGGTGTACGAATGACTGAGTAACCGATTAATAGTTTCTTATACGAAGAAGTCGTCTGCTTGAGCAGTTGCTAAGAGAATCTTCATGGGTTGTATTCTCTAACTTAATGAGCCGTACTCGCATGCATAGGATGAACTAATAGTTTGTAACTATTTGCATGAGGTGAGTTTATTTGTAGGCTTGTGAGACCCTCTTAAGTTGAGTTTGAGTTGACTTTAACTTGAGCTCGATCAGCTTGACTTGAACCAGTTCAACTTCATTTTAACCTAATTTTCTTGATATTTGAATGTGCAAATATAATATCTTTGAAATATTTAAAGATTATTTAGTTGAGGAGAAATAAAATGTACATGATTATCTTTTCATATTTGATTTGAAGAAAATAAATTCACTATAAAGCCCTAGTGGCCAATGAAGGTGGCTGATGGCTATTAGTGATAGTTGGTGGCTGTCAATGGTGGTGACAGGCAGCAATGAGCTGCGATGGCTTTAGCAGCGAGGACTAGTGGAGAATTTACTATATTTTTGAAAGTCAGTTAAATTAGATGAATTTAGAAAAAAAAAATAGAAGATGAATTCTAAATTAATCTACGAAATATTTTGCTTTTGAAACACAGTTTGCCGTTAACTGCTAAACTCATTCATTTTATTTAATTTACAACTATAATGCAACAAATCAAATATCCCCAACTATCCCATCCTCATAACATTGAGTAATAAAGGATATTTTGTTTTGGAGTCTATGTAATCTTGTGTAATTTGATATAACACTAAAAAATATCTTGATAAAAATAAAGTTTGTGTGCTATATAAATATAATCTAAAACATAATTGTCATGCTATATGATGTTGTTGTCATACTTCATGGTTTATTTTTTATTTGCACATGAGAGTTTGTTAAGCGTGCACTTCTCAAAGATCATAAATTCAAAGCAAAAGATGGTTAAGGCAAGTATTAGGGCATTGCATTGTGTATTATTATCATGCATGATGATCATTCATTTTTAAATATTAGGAGATCTCGGTCTTCATAAGTTGACCAACAAATATCTATAAAATAAGATGAATATACTGCATAGGGGTGTCAATTCGGGTCAGTTTCGGGTTCGACCTGAACCCGACCCGATTCGGGTCCAGGTCAACCCGACCCGACACGAATGACCCGAAGTTGACCTAAAATTGCTAATTTTCGGGTCAAAATCAGGTCAATATTCGATTTTCGGGTAAAAACGGGTCAATCTCGGGTTTTCGGGTCAAATATGAGTTTTCATGTCACTTTCGGGTCAATTTCGGATCAATTTCGAGTTGCTGGGTAAACCCGACCCGATTTTTAAAACGGGTTGATTTGTTCAACCCGAACCCGACCCGTTTCGGGTTCGGGTTGACCCGAACCCAGATTTTTTTGGGTCGGGTTCGGGTCGGATTTTGGGTCGTGTCAAAAATTGACACCCCTAATACTGCATTTGATGTTCATCTCATAAAGCAATAGTCATGAAATATATTCTTCAAAATATAATGACATAATGATTATGATTAATAATGACTCCATTTTATTCATTATAAGTTGAAAGGCAATGTTTCCTTCCTTAATAAACAATTGTCAAAAGAATGTATTGAGTAATCTATTATGTGAATTTTCACAACAACAATGGAATCCCATGGAATAGCCAAGCTAATGGTAAGAAAAAAGCATGACTAATTAGAGAAAGGGTTAAATGTTGGATTAATTAAATTCAATTGGGCTGCCCTTAGCCTCTAGTTTTAAAGTCATATAGTTTGAGGATCATCTAGATAGAAATTGAAATATCAAAATCATAGGGTAAATAATAACTTAAAAATTAATCTAAAACTTGAAAATTTTATAAGAAAATCATATAAAATCATAAAAATATCAAATATCCACCTCAAATTTCTAATATACATTAGAAATAGAAAAGTATTCCTTTCAAATAAATTTCAAATTAGAAAATATATATTCTATATTTTCTAAATAAAAAAATTCAATTCACCTTCAAATGACTTCTAATTTTTATGCAATGCTCCCTAGCTTAACCTTGGTTTATTGGATTAATTATATGTGGTTTGAAGTTAATTTGGATAGAAAATAAAATATAGGTTATTTATTATTCATTTAAATTTAGAAAATTAAAAAAAAAATACAAACTTTCAAATTATTTTTCTAATGCCTAGGCTAATTTTCAATTAATAAAATTAAAAATTTTGATAATTGCCTAAATTTTCATGAAAATGAGCATAGGTGACATAAACTTCTAGTTTTATTTTATTGAGATTTATGATTGATTACCACTTTCAAATTAAATATTTCTAAAATTCAGCCTTTGCAAACAATAAAATCCTTAAAACAACAAAACTTCATTACTACATATTTTCAACCACATTAAGTGTAGATACGCATAACATCTTCAAACCAAAGATCACATTATCATACAAAAAAAAATTTAAAAATAAAAATAAAAAGAAAAGCCTTATCTTAGAAGGTGTACGAATTTCGTATTACCCAAAAATATTGTGTGCTAAGCTCTGAGAATGTCACAATAATCGCTAATTCGATATTTAATTCTTTATTTTAAATGTCATTTAATATTTTTTCAAGGTATAATTTGAGTTCAAGTGTGTAGTATTTTAATTTATTTATTTTTAATAAAGTTTTAAGAAGATCAAAGATGTATTAATGATTTTGTTGTTTTAAGAGGCTGAATTTTAGAAATTATTTAATTAGAAAGTGGTAATGAATCATAAATCTCGAGAAAATAAAACTAGAAGTTGATGTCACCTAGATTCATTTTCATGAAAATTTAGGCAATTATTAAAAATTTTAATTTTATTAATTAAAAATTAGCGTAGGCATTAGAAAATTAAAATGCCTAATCTCTAATGCCCAAAATGATTTCTAATTAATTCATTATTGCATTATTAAATTTTTCTGATTAATGAAAGGGCTTTGCCCCAAAATTTCTCAAAAAAAAAAATTTCGGAGTTCACAATGAAGTACTTACGGTATTGGGGGGAAATGAGGTAACATTACCATGTAAACCAAGGAGGTGTATCCACGTGGCAACTAGTCATTTGTCTTGGTAGGACCGAGTGGTGGATTGGACGGCTTTGATCGATTGTCCTCTTCAATCGGACGGGGGATCTGCCACTTCTAGAGCCTTCCTTTGCGCTTGGAAGACAACATTTTGCAGATAAGGGCTTGTCATCTTCTCAATTGACAGATTCATTTTTTTAAAAACTTCTTTACAATAGCACTACCAAATTTAATTTGTCTTCTTGATAAAAAAACTACTAATATAAATTGTTATAAACTAAGGTATTAATAATGTATTGTTGAAAAATATTAATAAGCAAATGATAGCATAATTATAGGTCTTAGAAAAAATAATAATACATTTCTTCAACAAATATAGATGACATATTATTGCGTCCTGAAGTATTCACGGCGGTAGATAAATATAAAGTTTAACGTCTTAGCTTTTGTATGAAATTCTAGCCCACATACATATAAAAAGAGATGGTTGAGTATTCATAGGAGACACCAAGATTTTTACGTGAAAAACCTCTGAAAATAGGGAAAAACCGTGGGGCCTAGCCCAGTTTGAATGAATCCATTAGTAGTTGCAGTTGATTACAAATGAGGCCCTTTATTGGAGGGAAGGCATTGGTTTGATGTAACAAATATACATCATATAAAGTGTGTTACATGGTGGAAACAAAGAAGTCAATGTTGATGTGTTTGTTTGGTTAGAAGGACTATAGTCGGTGGGTGACGTAAGTCGGAAGGATCGTAGTCGACGGGCGACGGAGGTTTGAATGACAGCGTCAGAGAGAAGTCTAACGATGGAAAGAAGTCCAGCGTTGGATAAAAGTCCGACGAATGTCAATAGACGAGCAGAAGTCCTGCATTAGGTAGAAGACCGATAGAATTCCGGTGACGGAGGAAGTCCAGCGTTAGGTAGGAATCCGACGATTGGAAGAAGTCCAACATTGGGTGGGAATCCGAAGACCAGTGGAAGTCCTATGTCAGATAGTAATCCGGCGATAGGTGCAAGTCCGACATTGGGTAGAAGTTTGTTGATGGACAGAAGTCTGGCGTTGAATAGAAGTGTAAAACCCCTCCGAAGTTCATTTTTGTGAGTGCTGTTAGTCCGGACGAACTGGCCTTAGTACGGGACGAATTAAAGAAAATTATGAAATCTGTATGGTTAGTACGGAAGAACTGAGTAAAAATGCAGGTTCGTCTGGACGAACCATCGGGACGAATCGAACAGAGAGTTTCGTCCAGGGACAAAATAAATTGGAATTAATTTTCGTCTGTACGATCCGTGTCCAGAGGAGTTCGTCCCAGGACGATTTGGGTATCGTCCTAGACGATCCTTCTTGATAAATTGAGGATTTGAGATATTTTAAAGAGAGAGAAAAAGACAGGAGAGAGAAAGAAGAGGCTTGATTTCGGAGGCCGCGGTGCGCTTTTCATCCGACGTCACTGTTAGAAGATTTGTTCGCCTCGAAGTAAGGAATCTGAATCCTATTTCTAATTTCGAAGATTTCGAGTTTTGGTATTTTTCTGCTCAGTTTTGTGTTTCCATTACCGAAAAACATGCATATCTTTGTATTGACGAAACTTTTACCGCATAACTTTTTGTATGTTTCTGAGATGATGATTTTACACGATTTGAGTATTTTCTGAAAAGTTTTACCATATATTTTGAGTTCTGTGCAATTTTTATCAAATAGAAAATTATCTGGTTATTGAAAAATATTGCTTCAGTACAAGTAAAGCTTTGTAATGTTGTTTTACATGATTTCTAGTAATTTGATAATTTTTTGAAACTGTGCATTTTGACTCTGTTTGGGATTTCTATCGACTGTACGATATTTTAAGGATTTTCTTCATTTGAGTTAATTGTGTTTATTGATTGCAATGCATTTATGATAAGTATATGAATGTGCATATGATTGAATCTATTAGTGTTATACTACTGAAAGACAAGTAGAGACTGGTTGAACCGTTGGTTGGAGATTGATAGACCTAACACGATGGTGGGCCGATGGGCTTTCCTTTAAAAAGGGTTTGACGATATCCTCTACTGATCACGTGATTACTGAAGGGAGTTATAAGGAGATTATTCTGCCGACAAGCAAGAGTGACGACTCTTATTGAGCCAACGGATACAATGATACATCGATATTCCAAGACTGAAAAATGTCGTAATAGCCATGTCTTTTACTTGTTGAGTAAAGGCTGGTTGAACCATTTGTTGAAGATTAACCTGTCAGGATGGTGGGCCGACGGGCTTTCCTTTAAAAAGGGTTTGGTGTTATCCTCTATTGATCACGTGATACAACGATTGGGAGTCATAAGGAGTTTATGCCGACGGGCAGGGGTGGACTCTATTATAGCCAACGGATTAGTAACATCGATACTAACCTTGAAAAACGCCTTAATAGCCAGTGATTGTACTTGTCGAGTAAGACTACTGTATTGTATTGCATGTGTACAGTACTGTTCTTATGATCTCGTTATGGATTTACTGATTTATCGATATTGACTGATTTATTGATATGGAATTGACTTATGGATTTTGAATGGATTTACTGATATTGAATTGATGTATTGATACTGTACGAATTTATGAGTTTTCTGTCATTGCACGATTTCATTGATATTTCATACTGTACATGTCACTGAATACAGATACATATTTGATATTGCATGGATTCAATGATACACTGAATACGAACTGATACCGATACCGATATTACTGATTCACCGATACTACTGATTCATTGTACCGATCTTATAGCACGTGATACACTGAATACTGAATAATACATGTGATACACTGACCACGTGATATAGAATATGATTTTACTGTATTGATTGATTTTAATTGTTATTATTGATTTATTGATTTGATTTCAACTGTTCTTACGATGTATTAAAGTGATCGTTTTATATGATTTCATACCGACTGATATTATTGACCGAAATTAATTTCTTTATTTAATGATTTATTTTATTGCTGTGATTGATGCGATATTGATTTGACGGCTTTACTAGTACGGACTTATTTATTGAGGATTTATCGTTACTGTGTGGATTTTATCGTTACTGTATGAATTTACTGTTACTATATGATTTCATCGTTATAGCATAATCGTTCATGTCGTCATTGGATTGTTATTGATATTGATACATACACTGCTGCTACTGATTCACTAAACTTACATTATGCACGTGATATACTGAGCAAGTGACATGTGATTCATTGAGCACGTGATATAGATTACTGGATTGCATATGATTTATTGAGCAAGTGATATTGAATAACTGGAATTGCAAGTATATGTTTTGATATGATTCTACTTCATTGACTCGACTGATGTTATAGACTGATGAGATAGATAAGACGACTACTGTAGAGATTTGACCCACGTATTGGTTCATTGAGCTTTATGGGATTTTTTTTACTGCTCACTGATTCTAACACGAATGATTTTGGATTCTATTGTTTGATTATTGATTTTTGTTTCTGTACTGATTTTCGTATCCGCATAGATTAAATGATCATGTGCAAGTGACTGTTATTGATTGACTGATTGACATGCATATTGCTTCCGTACCGTGCTTTGATTTCAATTGTAGGCTTTGGTGACCTACTGGGCTATTTAAGCTCATTATATGTGGTTAAAAATTTCAGGTCAGAGCAAGGGAGCAAGAAGTGATGGTTGATCAAGACTGTCGACGAATCCTTTCACTGTGGATGCCTGGGATGTCACAAGAAGTCCGTTGAAAGTCTGATGACTTGTAGAAATCCGACGTCGAGTAAAAGTTTGGCGTCAGATAGAAATCCAGTGACGAATGGAAGTTTGACGTCGGGTAGAAGTCCTACGTTAGTCGGTGGCCTGGCAGAAGTCTGGCGTCAGATGACATTCAGACAAAACTCCGACGTCGGTGGGCTGCCCGAGGAAGAGTCTGGTGATAAGAGAATTTTTTTTCTTCTCTTCTTGCTTCCTTGCTTAATTCCGACGTCAGTTGGCATTCAAACAGAACTCCGGTGTCGATAGGCTACCGAGTGGAAGTCCGGCGGTGGTCGAGAAAGAGTCTGGCGATAAGAGAGCTTTATTTCTTCTCTTCCTTTTCTTCCTTCTCTTCTTGCTTCCTTGCTTAATTCTGGTGCCAATTGGTGATCGGGCAGAAGTCCGGCGTCGGTCGGCTGCAAGGGTGAAAGTCCGGCGGTGGTCGAGGAGTCTCTTCCTTGCTTCATTCTCTTCTCTTCTTACTTGGGTCTCCTTCACCCCCCCCCCCCCCCCCCCCCCTTGCGCTCCTTTTTCTATGAGAAATGATGAGACTATTTATAGTTTTCTGAGAGTTGCATGACCAGTAAATAAGAAGGAGATCAGGGGCAAGTTGGGAGTGGTTTGGATGGACGGCTGATGTTAAATCCCTTGATCTTGGACTATTTATTGAAGATTCAAATGTCTTAATGATGTTAGAATTCTGTGATCTTGGATTTGTTTGATTCATCTCGTCGAGCCGCTCGATTCGACTATATGCATGTCTCGTTTGGAAACCGTTTGGTAATCCAAATTGTGGTTTGAACCTTCCAATAGTGGTTCAGGTCCTTGATTTGGATTCATTTGGGCCTACATTGAGTTGAATTTGGTGTCGTTGAGTCCGTATTTTTGAGACTCTTAGTTTGACTAAAAGTTTGCTGAAATCGGAGTTGAGATGGTGTATGAATTAATTTTTGAAATTTCCAACTTAATTTTGTCTTGAGATTTGTGCTCGATCAAGGTAATTTTTTGATGATATATCACATATAATATTAAAGGGCTTTTTTTTAAATTTTATCAAATTATTTCTTTTAGATATATAAGATAAAAAAGTATGACACACATAAATTGAGAAATAGTACAATTTTTTATCAAATTTTTAAGATCGAGTGTTGTATATTTCAAATTATAATTTGACACTTAAATTTTCTAATAAAGAATAACACAAATGGCTTTTATATTTATATGTATAAATTAAATTCATTATATTATTTCTATTTATAGAATATAAATAGAGCCCAAAATAATAATTTGGCATCTAAATTAAATTTATTATTTAAAAAGGTGTACAAATTAAATATTTACTATTAAAATATTAAAGAGCATAAGCATACTAATTTAAATTTATCATATAAAACTATTAAAATATATTAAAATTTTCATATTTTCTGAATTCGTTTTAGATGGGTTTTCTTACTACTTCGTTATAACTTTGTCCTTAAATGCATGCTCATAAATAGGGGTGCAAACGAGTCGAGTCGAGCTCGAGCCAGGAGGTGTTCGAGTCGAGCTTGACAACCAAAACCCCACCTCCACCTCGAGCTAGAACTCGAGTCGAGTTCAAAATATGAGCTCGAGCTCGACTCCTATTCATATCGAGCAGCTCGTCAAGCTCGCTATCGAGCCTGTCGTCGTGCCCGTGATGGGCTGCTCGTCGTCTCGAGACCTCAATTCCGACTTCATCCGCAGTTCCGCCATCCGTCGTCTCGAGGTCGAGCTCGTCCGACGTGTTCTTGAGCTCCGCAGTCACGCCCACGGCCCGTCCGTCATCATCTGCGGTTCCGCCCTCCGTAGTCTCGAGGTCGATCTCGTTCGACGTGTTCCTAAGCTCCGTCGTACGAGATCATCGAGCAATGGATGTCATCGTCCTGAGATCCGACGAGCAATGGATGAGCTCTGCCGTCGAGATCGAGATCAGTCGCATCCGACCTTTGTCCCGAGCTCGTCCGCCGTCGAGAAACGAGATCTGCTCGTGCCGTTGTTATGGATTTTTCGCTCGCGAGATTTGGATTTCCCGCCCACGAGCTCCGCCAACGAGCTGCTCGTCGAGCCGACGAGTCGAGACCGACGTATGTTCTAGCTCGAGCTCGATTAACAGTTGAGCTCAAACTCTTGTTCGAGCTCAACTAGCGAGCTCGATAAGCTCGACTCGTCGAGCATGTTACCGAGTCGAGTCCGAGCTGGTAGTTGGATTGACTCGGTTGCACCCCTACTCATAAATATCTTTTAATTTGAGTATTTATATATAATTAAATTTAATAAATTTTTATCTTATTATTCAAATAATTAATTATTGATTAAATATTTATATAATTATATGATTCATGATTAATTGATTTGTTAAACTTTAAAAAAATTAGCATTTTTATTTTCATCATTATTGTTGATGTATCATCAAAAAATTATCTTGATCGGGCACGTATCTCGAGACAAAATCAGGTCGAAAACTTCAAAAATTAAATTTGGGATCACCTGAACTCCGATTTCAGCAAACTTATAATCAAACTGAGCATCTCGGAAATACGAACCCAACAACACCAAATTCAGCTCAATCCGAGCCCAAATCAAGGACCTGCAGCGTTGTTGGAAGCTTCATACCACTGTTTGAGTTACCAAACAGTTTCCAAATATGACAAGCTTATAGTCGAATCGAGCGGCTCGATGAGACAAATCCAACGAGCCCAAGATCGATGAATTCTGAAATCATTAAGGCCTCCAAATGCCTGGCGAATGCTCCATAATCAAGGGATTCAATATCGGCCGTCCATCCAACCACTTCCCATTTATCATTGATCTGTCACCTATTTACGGATCATGCCACTCCAGAAATCTATAAATAGACCCCTCATTTCTCTTGAAAAGGGACCCAAGTAAGAGAGAGAAGAAGAGAAGAAGAGAAGAAGAGAAGAGAGAAGGAAGAGAAGGAAGAAACTCCTGCTCGACCACCGCCAGAGTTTCGCCGGACCACCGCTGGAGTTTCGTCGGACCACCGCCGGAGCTTCACCGGACCACCACCTGAGACCCTCACCTTCGCCGGACCACCACCAGAGGCCCTCACCTTCGTCGGACCACCACCAGAGGCTTTCGCCTTCGCCAGATCATCACCTAAAGCTCGGAGTTCTGCCAGACCATCATCTGAGGCCTGAAGTTCTGTTAGACCATCACCTGACACCCAAATTTCTATCATACAAATGTTACTTGTAATCTGATCACCCTCGGAGGCGAGTCAGCCCATTGTAACCGACTCAAATTCTACTGGAATCATTTTGAACTGTGCTAGGCCCCGTGGTTTTTCCCCCTTTTTTTTTTGGTTTTCCACGTAAAAATCTTGGTGTCTCATAAATACTACACACCCTCTCTCTTATCTGATTGCGTGCCGGATTTGCCTACAACGCTAAAACTTTAAACTTTATATTTCTCTACTGCCGCGAATACTCCTTGACGTAACAATTGTTATTATTATAAATGCCTTTAATTTATTCAAATAAATATTACATGATTAAAGAATAAATATAACTTATATAAAATCATCAAACATTATTCAAAATTTCATTTAAATCTTTTAATAATATACCAATACTTTTTTTTTGGGAAAAATATACCAATACTTAGGTATATACATAGTCATTAAAAAAATTATAGAGTTATTAGATATTTTAATTACTTCCACGGTTAAATATAAGCAGGGGGGGGGGGGGGGCTGTTGTAAATTTAATATTCTTGGACCCTTTTATGCATAATTCTGGAATAGAAAATGCAAATCTAGTTTTCTAACCATGTTTCCGGGAAAAAAAACATAAAAAGCTTGCTAATAGGGTTAGGTTGTCACAACGCCTCCACTTCCCGATAGGGTTAAAGCAGATTCGTAGGCGAAGGCGAGCGATAGAGCGAGCGAGGGAGGAGTAAGAGGAAAGCTGAGGTCAGTGGAGGGATTCCGCTTTGGAAAAGCGGATTGCTGAGCCGGCGGAGGTTTATTGTTATTGGATCGTTTTCGGCTGTAGCCACTTGACGGCGGACAAGGTGATCGGTCAAAGGGGCGGCTGTGGTTGGCGCGTTTCCTGCCAGATCTAGAACTTAGGTGAGTGTACCGAACTGATGCCTTTGATTCATGAATGGATATTTTTTTTTGGGCGATGGTTGATTTGACTTGGGATCATAGATCGTTTTCGTCGTTCTGATTCGACCAAGGTCGGATGAAGAGAGTTCCTGTGATTTTTTTAATTGTTTATTTGAATATATTTGTCGATTTAGTTTCTGTTCTGGTTTGGCGATTCAGTGGCCTTAAGTGCTTTAAACTTGATCTGTTGAGTTCGATGGTATGAATGTTGAAAATGATGGGGAGTTTATTGTGTTCGACCGGATTTTCGGGCGACGAATATACCTAATGGTTTTATGTTATGAAAAAAAAAGGGATTACGGAGTGCGCTGTTTAACTATCCATGGGATGTGAAGCTGTTTGGTAAAGATCTGGATGAATACCGAGTAAGCCTAGTAGAAATCTAGAACCTTCCGATTGTTCTTCCGCTTTTTCAACCGCGTATTTATAAAATCATTTTTATAGTTTCTATATCATTGTGATTATTTAGCTTGCATATCATGTTTTACTGTATCGCGATTTGGGCTCTGCTTGAATGTGCCTTAATATACCTGTATAAGTAATATTGCGATGTGAACAAATCATGAGCATTATGGGGAACTGTGAGCAAAGAATTTATATGCTCTGTCTATTTATTTTGGATTCTTCTTTTTTAGATGATTTCACATCTTTTTTTTGTAGCCATTTATTTGATTAAGGTGTTTAATATATTTTTTAAACTATTTTTTGGTGTTGGGTTATGGTTCTGTTTTGGCAAAAATAAGGATTATAGGCGTTCTGTTTTTAGATCTACGGGATGCTATGCTATTTGGTAAAAGATTTTGAAAAATGCAAAGTAAACCAACTTTTAATCTGGAAGCTTATTCATTCTTCTTACTCTTTTTTTTTTTCTTGTTCTGGAACCTGGAAGTTGTAGTGTGACTATGTTTGAAATATTTTTCATTGTTATTACGTACCAAAACTTCAGTGTTTTCCTGTGGCTGACCGACACTTAAATATTGGTTGTTTATGCAGATTCGTATTTTTTGCAACAATTATCGAGTTCATCTCTTGACCTTGCATATCTTCCGAAGTGGAGGTTGTTAGGAGTAGTGTGTCTTTTATGTCTGAATTGGACTCTTTTTATTTGGGATCAATTGGGCTGCTTGGAGAGTACCGTCCTACTTCTAGGAAAAAGCACATATGCTTTTCTGAAGATTTTGGTCACATTCATACTGCGACGATAAGAGATTCCATATCAATCAAAAGTCGCCACTTTATGCAACCTGCTTTTCTTGAGATCAATTCCAAAGAAGGAAGCAATCCGCTGTCTTTTACTGCTGATACTTTCTAGCACAACCTTGTTCTTTTAGTTTCCACTGCTTAAGATGGCGTTCCAAAACATAGGTGCTGCCAACAGTGATGATGCCTTCTACAGGTATAAAATGCCCAAGATGATAACAAAAATTGAGGGCCGTGGAAATGGCATTAAGACCAATATAGTGAATATGGTTGATATTGCAAAAGCATTGGCTAGGCCTGCCTCTTACACTACCAAGTACTTTGGGTGTGAGCTTGGAGCCCAATCCAAATTTGATGATAAAACAGGTATATCACTTGTTAATGGTGCTCATGACACTGCCAAATTAGCTGGTCTGCTCGAGAATTTCATTAAAAAGTATGTTCAATGTTATGGATGTGGCAACCCTGAAACTGAAATTATAATTACAAAGACCCAGATGATAACAATGAAGTGTGCTGCATGTGGCTACTTATCAGATGTGGATATGAGGGACAAACTCACAACCTTTATTCTGAAGAACCCACCTGAGCAGAAGAAGGGGTCAAAAGATAAGAAGGCAATGAGGAGGGCGGAGAAAGAAAGACTCAAGGAAGGGGAGGCTGCTGATGAAGAACAGAAGAAGTTGAAGAAAGAGGTAAAGAAGAAGAGTTCCAAGGATGCAGTTACTTCAAAATCTATTTCTAAGAAGAAGACTGTCAGCTCTGATGAGGAGCGAACCTCACCAAATGGGAGTCAGGTTGATGAGAATGATGAGGTGGTTTATGAGGAAGATGATATCCAGTGGCAAACTGACACCTCTCTTGAAGCAGCTCGCCAACGTATCCAGGAACAGCTGAATGCTGTTACAGCTGAGATGGTCATGCTTTCAACCAATGAGGAAGAGAAACCAAAGGAAGACAAGAAATCTGAATCCCACAAATCTAATGGACCCGTTGAGGAAACCAAGAATGTCAGCAGTCATGACAAGCTCGTTATGGAGTTCAGAGGCAAACTGGAGAAGGGTTCGAAGCCAAGCGAGCTTGCCACATTTGCCAAGTCACTGGCAGGTTCTCCGCAGGAAGTTATGGATGCACTTTTTGAAGCTCTCTTTGACGGGACAGGGAAAGGGTTTGCCAAGCAAGTGGCCAAAAAGAAGAATTACATTACTGCTGCAGTGCAGGAAGAAGGGGCACAGATGCTTCTGCTCCAAGCTATTGAGACCTTCTGTGGTAAGTGTAGCGGGGATGCAGTTAAGGAGATCGCTTTAGCTGCTAAAGCTCTTTATGATGGAGACGTGCTTGAGGAGGAGTTCATAGTCCAGTGGTATCAGAAGGGCATCACAGGAGCAACTAAGAATTCTCCGATGTGGAAGAATATGAAACCTTTTATTGAGTGGCTTCAGAATGCCGAGTCCGAGGAAGAAGAGTAAGTTGGTCTTTTAATATTATATTGCGAGTGTTGTCCTAATATTGTACCGGTGCCATTTACTTAGTGGTTTGTTTGTGTGAAGTCTTAACTTTTAATGGTGATGCAGAACAAGTCTAGTGGTAATTTTGGAGTCCGAAATAGTCCAAGTTTGGAGTCTGCTATGTTTTATGGTTGTGTTCACATTGTCTCTTCGTAAACTGCTTTGCTTGCTGCATAAGTTCTATCGTATGCATTAAAAATAAAGGACGTGTATATGAAGATGTTCATTTATGTTTTCTTGTCATGGTTTTTCTGTTCTGCCGTGATATGATTTAGTGTTTCTTTGACATTTGGGGAAATGCATGTTTAATTACGTGGTTCATTTCAGACAGTTGTATATATCCATAAAAATAGTTTCTGAATTATTATTGTAAAAGTAGAGTTTATAAGGTCCTGCAGAATTTTATATATATATAAATTTTTTTTTGGTTTCTTATTAGAAAGATTCAAACTTTCTTATAGTTATTATATTTTAGCATAGCAGTTAAATAGAAGTAATAGCCTATTTGAAGAATTAAGTTGTATTAACTATGTAGCAAGAAGATATCGTGGCAACTAGGAGACTTTTTAACAATTTCCTGAGTGCAATTAAAAAAGGACAAAAGAAGAGACCACTGGACGAACAACCCAAATTGCGTGAAGTTCATGAGTTCCAAATGCTCAAGGCAATAACATATCTGGCACAAGATTGTGTGAAAATTTATTAGGCGAGGACTGCGGATGCCTTTCGGATGGGAATGACGGGGAAATGGAAATGATGGGAAGACGAGTGGATTTTTTCTCTCTTATATATATATAGTGCATGTATAAAGTCTGTATAAGCGAGAGGCGATAAGAATGACGGGGCAGCGGGCGGTTTAGGGCGGCAGAGAGAGCGACGGGGAGAAGTTTCCGTCCACTTAGCCAAGGGCGGGTAGGAGGAAGTCAAATGCTGGGTACGGGATTCTGGCGGCTGTGCTTCGGCGAAGGGGATAAACTTGAATTGGATTCCGATCGTATGGTTTCCGATGGGGATGACCCCAATTGCAGGTGTATAAAATTTCCTGGCATGCACTTATGATTGCAAAGCTACAGGTGTGGGCATTCCAAGTGTTTGTGCAAGTGCCTCAAAGGCTGCTCTTTTCTCTTTTGATTGTACTTATCTAACTTGAAATAAGGTGTTATATCTTCTAAACTAACACTAGCATTTTTTTTAATCCATTTGAACTAATGAGGAAAATATCTTTTGCAATCATAACTTGAAATAACTCAAGCTAAATCATGCGTTTTTATTTCATATTTCATGTATTTCTATTAATGCAACTGTAAACAAAGATGAGCTATTGCAAATGGTAAGATTTGGTGCTGAGATGGTTTTTAGTTCCAAGGGCAGTACCATAATAGATGACGATATTGATCGGATCATTGCTAAAGGTGTTAAATCTTTTGAACTAATATATATATATATATATATATGAGAAATAATATTTTTTAGTTAATTATTTTGTGCAGATTTCATCCATAAAAGCAACCCATGCAAAAGTTATGGTATATTATACGAAGTAGGTTTGATGTTCCATGTCTTGGAAGAAAATCTCAAATGAAGTGCTTAACATGTGGTTCAGGGAGTTTGAGCTTAGAAGTCAGAATATTAGTAATAGCTATCCATTTTTTATTAAGCTAATAAAGAATATTTGTTTTTCTAATTTGTTGTGTACAACGAGATTTATTTTGGTTGCCATAGCATGATACTCAAATCAGAACAAATTTTGAGAAACATGGAGTGACTTGTTTGCAAGATATGTTTAAAGCATAAGGACAGGAGAGTGTTCGCTTTGGATTGGTGAGGGTATATGGGCTGATAGGGCTGCAAACTAACCGAGCCGAGCCGAGCCGAGCCGAGTATGTGAGTGTTCATGTTTGTGTTCATTTAATATCAGCTTGTTCAAGTTTGGTTCATGTTTATTCGAGCTTTAGCGTTTGTGTTCATGTTTGGTTCATTTAAATTAAGGAGTGTTCATGTTCGGTTCATGTTCAGTTCATTTTCATTCGTTTAGTGTTTATCAAGCTTGTTCGCGAATATATTTAACGAATTTTTTTAACTATCAAACAAACATGTTCATGAACATATCTATGAACAAACACATTTATAATAAAAACAATTGTCTATGTAACAAAGGTAATGATTATTTATATTTATTAATTCTATTTTATCGAGCTTATTCACGAGTTCAAAATCAAACATGAATCGAGATTTTATTGAGCTTCTTATCGAGCTTAATGTCGAGCTTGTTCACGAACTTCAAATGATGTTGTTCGCGAACATAAATGAGCCGAACGCATTAGTGTTCAAGTTTGTTTATTTAAGAATCGAGTATTTAAAATATTGTTCAAGTTTGTTTGTTTAGTTAATTAAACGATCGCAAACGAGCTTTAATCGAACCGAACAACGAATAGCTCGCCGAACGTTTGGTTCGCTTGCAGCCCTATGGGCTGAGCTAAGGATTACTTGGGGTAACCTAGACTACACAATGAGGGAGTAGAACATACATAATAGAGCTTCTGACTTTAGAGGATTGGGAAACTCCCTACATATTAGGAGCTCAGTTTCATACATTGAGCATAGATGATTATTGATAAAAACTTAAATAAAATTTAATAATTTTTTGGTATGTGCATTATAATTTAAGTACTATATCGCAGAAGGAGATGTTTAGTAGAGAGCTCACTGTAGTTGAGTTATACAGTCACACTCATAAGTGTCAGCAAGATCAGCAGTGGGTGGATAAACGAGCTATGAGGGCATATGTAAGTATATAAGAATATTATACTTACAAAATTTCATAAATGATAATTATATGATGATTAATCTTATATTATGTTTTGTACATGGGATGAGTATGCATGACTTCGAGAGATCCAGGCTACAGCTGTAGAGGAATTCTATATGGGTTCTACATATATTTATGACTACCACACTTGGATGCTGGTGGTAGGTAGAATACATAAAAAATGAATTTATGGATTAGGCTCGTAAGCCGTCGTGTATGAGGGACAGTCCTCTTCAGCCACCAGCCACTCTGCAGGCAGGTAGGAGAGTTTAGTTAACTAGTAGGTGACTAACTTAGCAGCAGAATTAGAATATGTTAAAAAAAATATAAACAGACATAAACACTCAGATATTGGAGGAGCATAGAAGATTAAGCGAGTGAATTGGCAGAACTCAACTGGCACCTCCATCGACTAAGCAGGACAGCGAGCATAAATATTCCAATTAGATTGTCGACTGAGATAGATTTTGACATATTTTATGTTATTTGATATATAAGATATGTTGAAACTGTAATAGTGTTATTACTTTGGTTGAATTTTATTGAATGTGAATGTAAGTTCATTACTTTGCTCAGTTTGAGTAGTATTCTTTGATTATATTTATTTTTCACTACAATTTTTTATAACTGCTTAGATTATTAATGTTAGAAAGCCCAAAAAATGATTGTATGAGCTATTTTTTGTTATGTTATAGGTTTGCGGTGGATTTGTGGTGAAAATTTTATCACAAATGTTGATACGATGATCTAGTATCAACGTTTGTGATGAATCTCTCAATCACAAATTGCGACGAATTATCCGTAAAAAATCTACAACAATTTATGATGAAATCTGTGGCGGACCATAAAAATGAAGTCATTATTTCAATAGAGATTATTCCATTACAAATTCATCGTAAATTCATAGCAAAAATTTTGCAATGAATTTTGTTCGTCACACATGTTTGCGAAGCCCATTTTACAATCGGAACTATATCTATCAGAAATCCACTACAAATCAAAATTTGTTATAGATTTATCAAAATTTTCAGCGGATTTTGCCGCTTTAAATAGCTTATTTTCCTATATTTATAAAACTAAATAGACCTCTGAACTCCTATCTTTGATTTCGATTTCACTAGTTTTATAAAAAGTTATAAATAAAAATGCATTTCTCTCAAGTTTTATGATGTTTTTAGTGTATAACTTTTGATATGTTTTTGTGCACTTTATCCTAAATATTTTAACTATATTAAATCAGATTTTTATCAGTTGGTTTTTCCTACGTAATTTTCTAACTATATAAGTTGATTGAGATTTTTCTGGCAATTATAATAGTTGTATAAAAGTATTAAAATGCTCATGTAAATATCCCTCTAAAGTTAATATTTGAATGGGAAAAGTTCTATGAGTATAAATTTATACAGGCAATGCGACATTTTCTAGTTGTTCTGGTAATTCATACATCATCCAAGTATTGCATCAAAATCATAATGAATTACAATTACAATTACATTTGCACTACTGTAGCATGGAAGTGGAAATGTTTTGATATATGAAAAATGCACTCTTTGTTATGTTATAATGCTCTTATATATTCTATTTTTACCTCGTCTACCTTGTGTGGATGTGAGAGAGATTCTGGCCAGACTTGCTAAAAAGCGGGTGTGGGAAGTTATTTGGCTCTATTTTGTTTTGATTATGGCCCCACTTTTCATATATGAGTGTGAGAAGTTAAAAGGAGATATAAGTGGAAGTTGGGTTATGTGCATTATACTCATGCATTGCATATTCTGATAATTTATAGAATTAAGTATGCTTAATATTCGAAATTGAATGTTAGTAACTTCTTAATTACTATTAAACCCCTAATAAAATGTGAAACTTAAGTGAAAGTAACCTTGATGATAAGTGTTCGGTGATATCTTTGAAATTTCTATGAAAGTGGCTTTAAAGGTATAAATTTTTTTTTTTGAAATCAAGTACACATGGAAACCCTAAAAAATCATAATCTTCTAATACTTTATTCATTCTTATAAGCTATTATATTTTTAATTAAACTACTATTTAATATTTTAATTTGAATATTGATATCTATGATGGATATAGGAAGAAGTCTACTGAGTTGATTGTGCTTTTTTTTTTAATCTTCTAATATTTCAGGAAAAGAAAAGGCCTAGCTAAATATAAAAGAGCAGAAACAAAATTGTTTGGTTGGGATTATTAAAAAATTATTTTGTAATCATGTTCTTTTTTTTTTCTAATATATAGTTTGAAAATAATATATATATATATATATAATATTATATATATATTATTATATATATATATATATATATATATATATTTATATATATATATATGTTTTTGGCAAAATAAAAATGTTGGAGTTTAGTAGCTTTGATTATTTTTGTTGATGGTTAAGTGGATGTTACAAGTTAGGCTTTCAATCCTTACATTAGATTCTAGGGTATCACAGGGTGGTATCAAGAAAAATGATTTGGAAGGATTAGATTGCAACTATAGGAAATGATCTACAACCATAGGAAGAAGGGAGTTGGGGGCTTAGTTTAGAAAAAAAAATTATTAGTCTAGGATGAGTATGTGTATAGTTAAACCTTTTGTTCGTCATATAGATAAGTGTTGCTGCATCTTAAACCCCAAGAGAAATATCCAATTAATGGATAGAGTTCCAGTCATGTTGTATTAGTTTAGAGTATAGTGGGAGCAAAGACATGACTATATGATGTAGTTTGTTTGAAGGGGCCCAATAGATAAGTGAGGCTCAAGGTGCGATGGCATGAGTTAAGGGAGATAAGGCTGATAAGCATCTGTAGTTATTTATGAGATTGGAGCCTACTTCTTTCTAGGGTGCAGTGGAGCCTCAAGTCGTTGAGGATTGACTGATGAGGATAGAGAATTCATTTGCTAGAATGTAATGTATGGAAGGTAGGAAGGTTCGATCAGTTGTATTTCTATTTGATAGAGAAGCATAATATGCCAAAATATAGAGATGTTCAAGGGTATACCCAATATAGAGATTTTCTTGGAAGAGTTAGTGGAGATGTTCAGGAGTTGGTTTATGTTTCCATCTGCTAGGCATCAAATATAACAATCCCTTTAGAGGTGGTACAAGGGAGAGATATTGATATATATAAGGCAAAGTTAATATCACATGTCCGATATGCTCCACAATTTGTTAGTACCCCTAAGGAAAAGTGCTTTCATTTCTTGTGAGATCTGAGAAATAGTCTATGGCGTCTATTATTATCATTCCATATCTATGATTTCTTTAAACTCTTAGAGGGCTAGGCCTGGGGAGAACTACCTAATGTCCACCAAACAACAACGGGATGGCAAAAGGAAGATATTAAGTAAAGAGTCCTCCAGGAGTGCATCTAGTGGGAAGAAGTATAGGTTGGAGGTTAGTGATTCTACGAGGGGAGGAACTATTATATTTGGGAGGGTAGAAGAATCTGTGTCTATTAGCAACACTTATATTTTTGGATTTTATAAAAGAAGTACAGACCTGTGTTTTTTTTTATATTGGTCAACACTTAAGTGTAGTCATACAGGTCATAGAGTGGAGTAGTGCCCATAGAGAATGCTAGAAGGTAACTTGAAGCTAGAGACTGTCATAGTTAAAGGTAGAACCCAGCCTCTTTTAGAGAGGTTTGTGAGGCTTTGTTGACCCATAGTGGTGGTAGATTCAGAGGGAGACATTCAAGTTGGTCAGCAAGAGGAATTTTAAGGGAAATTATCACTCTGGTTAGTGCAGCCTTGATACAACCAAAAGTATACAATTTGAATAAATAAGAGGTGAAGGAGGCATTAGATATAGTGATAGGTACAATATTTATTTCTGCATTGTTTTGCCATATATTATTTAACCCTAGCATAATTCATTCCTTTTTATCAAATTATGTGTTGGATGGCTTAGGTTTGATTTTGGATTTGTTAGTTTTTTGCTTATCTTTTATGTTGCCCACTGAGATTTCTTAATAACTAGCCAACTCTGCAGGTGTGAGATAAATTATAAATAATAAAAAAAATAGGATTTATTCCCTTACCTCTGAAGGCATTTAATATAATAGTGAGTATATATTGGTTGAACAAACATGAGGCTTAGATTGATTATAGCAAGAAACATATGAGTAAGTGTGGAAAGAGAAGTATTTTATTTCCAATGTGCTTGCAGTATTTTATCCTATCTAATTTCTGTGTTACAAATGGATAGGTCTAGGAGAAAGGGGTATTTTATATTTTTGGCTTATGTAAATGATTTGAATAGACCTATTAAAGGTATTGAAGATGTTATTGTAATAAAAAAATTCCTTGATTATTTTTCCTAAAGAGCTAACTAGATAGCCTTTAGAAAGGGAGGTAGAATTCCTTTAAGGTGGTGCGAGGAACAATTCTGAAGATCCTTATAGGATGGCACTGAGGGAGTTATAAGAGTTACAAGTGTAGTTGCATGAGATGTTGGATAGAGATTTTATCAGGCCAAGTGGATCATCATTGGGAGCTCGTGTATTTTTTATGAAGAAGATGGATGGATCTTTGAGGATGTGCATTGACTATCATGAGCTGGACAAGGCAATACTAAAGAATAAGTATCCATTACCTATGATAGATGATCTATTTGATTAGTTCAAAGGTGCAAATATATTTTCAATGATTATTTAGAATGAGCTATCGTCAATTGAGAGTAAAGGATAAAGATATGGCAAAGATAATCTTTTGCACTAGATATGGGCAGTATGAGATTCTAATGTGTCATTTGGTGTGACAAATGCACCATAAGTGTTTATCTAAATCAATTTATTATTGTGTTCATTGATGATATCCTGGTGTATTCAAAATCTGAAGAGAATACATATACAGTTCATTTGAAGTTAACTTTAGAGAGTTTGAAATAGTAGAAGCTATGCAATAAATTTGGAAAATGTGAATTTTGGTTGACTTATGTAGTATTTTGGGGCATATGGTGAGAAAGGAATGGATTACTATGGATCCCTGGAAGTGCATGCTAATAGATATATCCGCATCTTTCTAATATCAATTTGATAAGTCAAAGTAACATCATATATTGGGATATATCCTCTTTTAGTGATGGGCATATGAAATATAATTTTATTAGGTGTAAGTTGGTATTTATTAGTATGTTTCAGTTGAAACTAACTATGAACAACTCAATCAATGCTTTCATTCCTCTGCTGGCCTTTTGGAAGATGCTTCATTTGTAAATTTTAAATTTTCAAGTATTTTGCTGATGCCTTTGAAATCTACTTGTATGCATATTACATGTTATAATGCATATATATACTACATAGGGCATACTCATTTTAAAGCCATAAAAATTATATTACAGTTTGTAAATATTCAAGATTTATAACGTCAAGGTGTGGACTTCATCAATTAAAATTTTACAGGAATAAAACAACAACAATATCAAGCTTTTATCCTACCACATGGGACTATTACATGAATCATTTTTCTACTTTGTGCCCGATTAAAAATTAAATTCTCATTTAAATTGAATAAAGAAAGGTCATTTCCAATATTTTATAACCAAGCCTTTTTAAGTCTATCTTTATCTTTCTTAACAAAAGTCAATTCTAATACATCTTCATTTCTAACCAGGTCATCGGATTGCCACCGTTTTATATGACCAAATTATCTAATGTGACTCTCTAATCTTTTCTTCCACTAGATCTACACCAACCTTTTCACGTATATGCTCATTTCATATCCTGACTCTAGGAGTAAAGCCACTCATCCACCTGAACATCCTCATCTCTACAACACTTAACTTCATATTATGCTTCACTTTTAATGGCCAAAATTCAGGTTTAACCACCATCTTATACATTTTTTTCTGAAATTTGAGGGAGACTTTTCAATCACACAACAAATCTGACGCATTGCTTCACTTCAACAACCCAACTTGACTTAATACAAAATATTTGATTTAATACTAGTGGAAAATTGCACCTAAAAAACTAATATTATTCTTCTCAGAAATGTATATTCACCTGCTAGAAAATAAATAAATATGTACATAAATAAGTCGGTGCTCAAACTTCTCCGTGAGTAACAATACTGTTTTTGTAGGATGAGAAATGCCTTCATGGGCAAATGCAGAACCGTAACACTCGTATAGTTTAACAGATACACACTACACTAGTCTGCTTGCTGGTACAATAAAGTTAGACTACAGTAAAAACTATCTTCTATGGCATTCGAATGCCATTCCACCTAAGCATGTTAAATATCATCTCAGCTTCAAAAATTTATATGAGAAACAACATTAGGTAGATTCATTAAATTTCTTAGCATCATTGGAATTTAACAAAGAACTTCAAAAGCTTATATAACTACAAAAATATACCACAATAGGTGAACAAAAGAAGCTATAAACTACAGTTCTTACAATCATAAATTCTACTACACAATAGAGAGTAGTAACGCCACTCTCCTCTCCACAATCGACTATATAACGCGATTTAATTTCACTAATAGATTTTAAGTAGATTGAGCTTCCGCATTCATATCTGAAACAGCTATTGTAGGTAAAAGAAGAGACAATGGCTGCCAACCTGAAGAATGAGGTAAAATCCACTTCTTTTGGTGGATTGCTGCATTCAGTATCTGAAGAACTTCACCCAAAGCATGAGACTTTAAACATGACCGCTTCAGTATGGAAGCTGCATCATACCTGCACACACAAGGATAATAACACCTGTTGAGTCCAAGAAAAAAAGAAACAAGAAAAATGGGTTCAGATTTGAACTTACATGCATCGTGAAGCCATCATGGAAGAATGCCCATCAGTTGAAGATAGGAATTTAAGAACTACGTCACACACTGCCTTGGAATGTCTGATCTGACTATCCATAACATTTACACATTTCCAAAGCGATTCACCTTTACTAATATAAAAAAGGTTATCTCCTAGTTTGTGCTTGACAACAAGATGATGTTGGACGGCCAATTCCAGGGCCTTACTAACATTGAAATCTTGGATGTTCATCTCCCCATAGCGAGTGCAGTCCGTTATATTAGCTTCTGTGGGAGGCATTTTCTCTTTTCTTAATATGCGGAGGGCCGATAGGATAGTATCCATCGGACTGTGGACAACAGGAGGACCAGAGGGGTTCCAGGAAATATCATTGCTTTGCATATTTTCTTGATTACAAGGTAGCATACTTTGTGAAATATTAGTAACTTTAGGATAAGAAAAGGTATTATGATGAATAGGATTAGGATACTGAGCAATATTAAGTTTACTAATATCAGGTACGATTTGAGGAGATCCTAATGAAAAGGAAGGATCATTAGGTATTGATGAGCGAAATATAGGGGCATTTTTCTTGCTTGACAGTTCCGAAGTTGTTCCGGTTTGCGGCCTTGCAGTTCCCTTTATGAAGACTGGGCCATTATGCCAAGTAGATTGAGGATAACAATTGAGCATATGAGAGGTTGAATAAGTGAAGTTCACAGGCTGTTGATAGGGCCGAGAATGAACTGTATCAAGTGGCTTTAGCAAATGGGGAGGACATTGACTATCATTAAAGTTGTTTGAGACGCTTACCATACCATTAGTACAGTAAGGCACTATTGTGCTGGCTTTAGTAGCTTCACGAGCATTAAATTGATTCATTTCAGGCTTTTGTGAGCCATTGATCTTGTGAGGGGAATTTATAAGTGTTTGTGGTGGGATAGAAGGGTTATTATCTGAAAAATTAGTATGAGCTTTGGGAAAAGCTTCAGTATTTGATATTGTTTTGTCAGCTATCTGGCTAATTTGTGTGATGCCAGTAAGACTTAGACTTCCGGAGTGATACTGCATACCCTCATTCCTTGTGATTCTGGATTTGTTGCCACTTTGTTGTCTTTGGATCTTCAGTGCCTGTTGCTTCCCTTTGACTTGGTTGTCACCTTTTTCATTGACATTAGCTTTCTGATATGCCATGTCTGTGTTGGATGAAGGGGAATCACAAGGCTTCTTTGCTTCTACAGCACTATTTATGCTAGTTTCTGAAGTTGAGCCATTTTCATTTGTAATAGAGAAGGGTGACAATGGTGGGCCTCCAGCCAGAAGATCAGTCCAGGACCATACAGTCTTGGCAGCAGCAGTAAGTGCTTGAGAAACATTACGAGGCTGAGCAAGGAGGATGTTATATCTCCTCATACTAAGCTGATGCAGTGCATTAGAGAAGTCACGATCCCCAGAAATAAGCAAATAATTTGCAGGAGGTCGGTTGTCAACAGCCCAAAACAACATGTCTACTAGTATTTTCTTATCACTGGCATCTTTTACTCCTGCATTAGATTATCCGGTAAGTCAGCACTAGAATTGTAAAAAGGAATCGAACAGCTACAATTTCACATGAGTATGGCAAAGTGGTATTACCCCTTCTCTCTAAGAGAAGAGGATTAGAGTTGAAATCTTTAGAAAAAAAAAAAACATCCAAATACTCGTTGTCAGCATGGATATTAGGAGATCTCAATACATCCCAGAGATATGACTAAAAATAAAATATATTTCCCCTAAAAGTAAAATTTGGTTAAATTTTATGGGCAAGCCTTCCAAAATAATAACAAATTTTTGAGGGAGTAGGAGACCAACCATTTAGATTTGGATTATTGGACAATGGCACACCTACCTCATGCTTCGTACTCAGCTCATGAATGATACCGCAGTGCCTTCTGCTCATAAAAGCCCTTTACCCTCACAAGCACCCGTGACAGGGGCAAAGAGAAAACAGGAGGTATAGCTTCATTTTGTTCTTATATAATTTGAGTTCATCTTTATGGCTACCCATCATCCAAAATATATATATATATATATATATATATAATATATATATATTATATATATATATATATATATATATATACACGTGCAAGTCCCTAATCCCCCAGTAATAGAAACCGCATATTATGTGCAAGTTCATTTTAGTAGGAGTTCACTTTGTTTACCCCACTTTAAGTATAATATATTGTTAGTTCAAAGTAATGTTTTTCAAGCCAAACCAGACCAGCAACTGTGAACCGATCAAGTTGCCGATCCGGCCCAGTTAGACAGCTGGATTCTCAAAGAACCGAAGGATCAACTTGAAAATCGTCGAACCAGCTGGTTCAATATATATTATTTTTTATTTAAGTAAAATTTTTAATATTAAATTTTATTTTATTTTTTTGAATTTTTTAAAATTTTAAATATATATTTAAACACATATACAATAATAACAACAATATCAAGCCTTTATCCTACTACGTGCGGTCAGCTACAAAAATCATTTTTCTTCATTGTGTCCTATTAAGAGTCAAATTTTCATTTGTCTGTTCTGTCCTGGGATTGTCAGTCCAATGGTTCTTTGTTGGCTTCTTTTAAGTTTGACATTGTTGAGGAGACATGGTTAACTATATTTAAATATTAACGAGTAGGTCTTGTGGATTTTCTCAAACAAACAAAAAAAAAACAAATTCTCATTTAAATCTAATAAAGAAAGGTCATTTCTGATATTTTCTAACCAAGTCTTTTTAGGTCTACCTCTACCTTTCCTAACATAAGCCAAATCTAATAAATCTGCTTTCCTAATCGGGTCATCGGGAGGCCGCCGTTTTATGTGATCAAACTATCCATGTAGACTCTTAAATCTTATAACTACTCAAACCTTCTCATGTATATGCTCATTTCGTATCTTGTCTCTAAGAGTAAAAGCCACTCATCCACCTGAGAATCCTCATCTCTGAAACATCAAGTTTTTATCCCACTACTTGAGGTTGGCTACATGAATCCTTTTTCTCCATTGCATCCTGTTAAGAATCAAATTCTCATTTAGATCTATTAAAGAAAGACATTTTCTAATATTTTCTAACCAAGTCTTTTTAGATATATCTTTACCTTTCTTAACATATGTCAAATATAATACATCTGCTCTCCTGACCGGGTCATCAAAAGGCCTCCGTTTTATGTGATCAAACCATCTAAGGCGACACACTCTAATCTTATCCGTCATTGGAGCTACTCCAACCTTTTGACGTATATGCTCGTTTCATATCCTATCTCTAAGAGTGAAACCACTCATCCACCTGAGCATCCTCATCTTAGCAACACTTAATATTATGCTTCTCTTTTAATGGCCAACATTCTGTGTTATAAAGCATTGCATGTATAACCACCATTTATAGAATTTTGCCTTAAGTTTGAGTGGTAATTTTCTATCACACAACAAGCCCGATGCATTCCTCCACTTCAACCATACAACTTGAATTCTACTAATAATATTCCTATCTATTTCACCGTCACTCTGACAATAGACCCAAGATATCTAAAATGTGTACACTTATTAATGACTTGATCGCTCAAAGTTACAAACCCCCAATTAGATCTATTACTACTAAAATTACACTCCATGTGTTTGATTTTAGACCTGCTCAAACAAAAACCTTTAGACTCTAAGATTGACCTCCATAGATCAAGTTTACCTTCAACACCCTCTTTAATCTTATCAACAAGAAGAATATCATCAACAAAAAGCATATACCAAGGAACATTCTCTTGCAAATCTCTAGTAAGAGAATCCATGACTAAAGCAAAAAGATATGGGCTTAACGCTGATCCTTGATGTAATTCAACTGAAATTGAAAAATACTTGGTAAAACCACCTTGTGTTTGAACATAAATAACAGCTCCAGCGTACATACCTCTAATGATATGAATATAAGCATTATTAACCCCTTTCTTTTTTAGAACTCTCCATAGGACTTCTATACGAACTTTATCATAAGCTTTCCCTAAATCAATAAATATTATATGAAGATCTTCCTTATTTTCTCTATACTTCTCCATCAAACCTCTAAATAAATGTATACTTCCAGAGTAGACCTACCCGTCATGAATCTAAATTGATTTTGAGAAACATTAGCATCACGTCGTAACGTATGTTCCATAACACTCTCCCATAGTTTTAAAGTATGCCAAATCAATTTAATTCCTCTATAATTTGCACAATCTTGTGCATCACCTTTATTCTTAAAGATAGGAATCAACAAACTCATTCTCCACATATCTGTTTAGTAAGCCAAGAAATTCCTTCATCTCTCAAGCATTTCCACACCTTTATTGGAATATCATCAGATCCAACAATTTCCCACACTTCATTTTTTTTAAAGTCTCTCTAACTTTAGTTTTAATACTGCACTGATAAAAACAAAAATCTCAATTTTCATTTAGAGTACTAAAGTCACTCAACTCAACCAAATTTTCACAATCTTCATTGAAAAGCTTAGCAAAGTATCTCATCCAACTTTGTTGAATATCCTCTTCAAAAAAAAAAAATTGATCGTCATACTTAATGCATCTCACTTGAACTAAATTCTTAGTACTCACATATCTTTGTTTGGCTAGCTTATACATATGTCTTTCGCCCTCTTTGGTATTTAATATATTATATAAATCATTAAAAGCTAAAGTCTTTACATTACATATTGCTTTCTTGGACTCCTCACAGGCAACTTTATATTTTTCCAATTTTCAGTGTTTTTACATCTAAACCATTTTTATAATAGAGCTTCTTATTTTTTATCTTTTCTTGCATATTATGATTCCACCACAAATTATTTTAACTATTAGAAGCTTTTTCCTATGATATTTCAAGCATATTATTTGCAACATTCTTAATATTACAAGCTATTATTTTTCACATAACATTAACTTAATCATACACCGACAAAATCTTAAGATCAAGAATATTACTCTCAAATATATTTTTGTTAAAGTTTTTTAAATGCCACAATCCAATCTTAGAACAACGATGTACTATATTTTTCATATTCTACCCCTTCATTTTAAAGTACAAACTAAATAAGTGATGTTGGATACACAGATATTCACTCAAAATGACTTTACAATCTTTGCAATCTAAAAGATCTATTTTTCTTACAAGAAAATAATCCGAGTTTTACAATATTCATTCTTATCAGTCTCTTTTTTTGAATAAGGAAGTACCAATTACAAAATCATAAGCTATAGCAAAATCTAACATTGGCATACCACCTTCATTAGTCGCTCTAAACCCATAACCACCATGAATACTTTTAAAATCTTCAACATCTCTACCAACATGTTCATTTAAATATTTCCCAATAAAAACTCTTTTTTCAAAAGGTATCTTTTGTATTAATTCTTCTAAGTCAATCAAAAATTTTAATTTTGAACACATATCTAAACCTAATAGAGAAGCATAAGCATTTATAATATTAATAATCTTATCATCAACGCTAATCTTCAAAACTATAATTCTATCTTCAATTCTATCAATTTTTACAACATTATCTTTCAAACCCTTATCTATAATCACACCTATACCATTTCTAGTACGATTTCTACCAAAATTTCAAAGTTAAACCCAAAACTATGAATCTCCTTAGCCTTCTCTCCCACCCATTTAGTTTCCCGAATGCATAGAATATTTATCTTCTTATGAATCATATATCAATTAAGGCCATTAATTTACTAGTAAGAAAACCTACATTCCAAGATCTTAACCTAATTTTAGTTTAATGGACTAACTTCTTTGTCACATCCGTCCATAATGTGAGAACCCTTACCTATTTAACACTGCATCCAGGTGTTGATGCAACCCTTGCACACTTCTCACTGTAATCATGACTATAGTAGGGTTATATTACTAATAAAATTATGAACATGAATTCTTTAATACATTGTATTTTTTTAAACACATACTCAAATAAATTTAAGAAGTTGCCAGCTTGCCACATCATACAGTTTTATATGATACTTGTAGTTTATGATTTATCCTATATAAAAAAAAAAACCACTTTAAATACTCCTATGATACAAGACTAAAAACCTATGTGAATTCTACATGAAAGTTAAAGTATTGAATTATGAAATTGCTTGGGTTGTAAATTTATGTTGAGAATGCATGTAATTTATAAAAGTTAGAAACATAAACCTTTTTATATTATAAAATTTATATATCATATTAAATATTATATTATTATTCTTAAAAATATATATATATATATATATATATATATATATATATATATATATATATATATATATATATATAGTTAGTTAGTTAGTTAGTTATACATATATATATTATTAAAATTTTAAATTTAAAAACTATTTAATATGCATATAATTATTTTTGTAATATAGATATAATTATATTCACATAAATGGTTAATCGAGCTTTTTAATAAGCTTTATGTTGAGCTTTAATGGAGGTTGTTCATGAGCTTTAATCAAAATAGTTGTGTATTCTTTGTTAAAAATTTAATTATTATATAATTTATATTGTATTTAAATAATTTTAATATTTATGACATAATCTAATTCTGAATCATCGAACCGTGAATCTCTCATCCTGGTTCATTATCCGATTTGGTTTTCACAACCTTGGTTCAAAGTACTATCTATGCAATTGCAGTTCAAGTTTACTTGCAAACACCTCTCTCTCTCTCTCTCTCTCTCTCACACACACACACACGCACTCTCTACCTCCCTCCTCACTAGCTCTTGTGCTTATAAACATATCTCTTTCTCTCCTCCCAATACATTCTTCATTCCTTTCATCACCAAGAAGCCCATGATAGTAGGTGTAGGGGCAGTGTCCAATATTAAGGAGGTGCAATTGAACCTGGTACAATTCTTATGAGAACATACTCAGAATATCATACATTATTTGTTAGTTTTTCAATGGGATCCATTTGGGGTACAGTTGAATGAAAATTTGCACCTTTATTCCCAGGACAATGTTGGGTAAAAAGTTATTTGATTAACCAAATACTCTTTTTTCATCCAACACTGGCATGCATGTTTTGTTGCACCCCAATGTAGGTTGCAATCAATTCATGGTTTCTATTAGGCTGGCCCAGGAGGGGCCGGCTGGACCGGTCTAACTTGGACCGGTCCTGTTTTATTCCAGGCGGCCCCATATGGGGCAAAACCAGGGAAAGGAGGGGGGGTGGAAGCCCTTGTGGGACCAAGCTTGGATTAAATCAAGTGTTGGAGAGAAATTTTGAATAGAAGGGCTGTTTATGGATTTTGTATTGGTCCTTTAGAGTTAATTAGATGCAAATTTGGGATCTTCTTGGAGGCTTGGGCTCTAGTCTTCTATGCTAGAAATTTTGGAGAGTTTTCTTCCTCTCGAATTGAAGAATCCTCTATCGTTGCTGTTTTTATTCATCTACTAGGGGAATACAAGTTATTTGCTTTGATTTTCTTCATATTTCTCTTCAGTTTTCTCTGTTTTCTACTGGATTTGGCTATTTCCTGCTGTAAACAGCCGTCACTTTGCTGTTTGTTCATCAATTTGGGTTAGGTTTGCTTGCGAACTCAAGTATTACCTTAGGGTTACTTGCGAACTCAAGTATTTCCAATCAAATTGGTACCAAAGCGCTGTCTTGGGACCATCAGAGGCTGGAATTTTGTAATTTCAGCATTTTTTGCTCATACGGATAAGGATCTTTGGTGATTCATCGGAGGGTTTATGGCCGGAAGGAAAGTTGAAGTCTTTGAGGGAGAAATAGGTCAATTGAAGACAAATTTTGAGGAGAAAATTTCATATTTTCAAAGTCAATTTGTGGTCATTCATGAAAAGATGGATGGAAGGTTCACCGCTTTGGAAGACTTGATGAAGAAGATGCTTGAAGAAAAACAAAAATCGGCAACATCGGAATCGAAGGAGACCACCGGCGTCCAGGGAAGGGGAGGAATTCCGAACCCATTTAAGGGGAGGGAAAATCCGGAAGTGGAGGTTCACGATGGAGAGGATGGAATGCCTCCGCTAGAGCCACTATCTAGGGAATAGATGAGTATGGGATACGAAAGGAGGGGTGCTGATTTTGTTGGAAGAAGGGAAGAATTCTACCTCGGGTATTGATTTTGAAGGAGGGGAAGTACGATGAAGAGTTTGGGCATAATCGCAAGAGAGAGGACCGTGACAATTGGGGAGCACCTCCCTTTCGAGGAATGGGAGGTTATGGAGGATTCCGGGGGAACGGGGTGATCCAAGGGTGAGGAAACTGAAGATGCTCGTCTTTGAGGGTGAGGACAGCAATGGCTGGATCTACAAAGTGGAACGATACTTCGCCATCAATGGATTGACGGAGGAGAAGCTGACGGCGATAGGATTGTGTTTGGAAGGAAAGGCACTTGCATGGTATCAATGGCGTGAAAGGAAGGAGCCCATCCGAAATTGGAGGGAGTTCAAAGAATGCTTGCTAGAACATTTCCGAACCAACAAGGGAGGAGACTTCTATAAACAATTATTTACCTTGACTCAGGAGGGGCCTTAGCCGACTACCGCGACAGGTTCGAGTTTTTGGCCAACAGATTGGATCATATCTCAGAGACACCACTCGAGGGAAATTTTATGAAAGAGCTTTAAACCGGAGATACGGGCAACAATTAGAGTCTTGGAGCCAATGAACCTAGGGAAAGCCATGGAGCTGGCATAGTTGGTGGAAGAACAGAGAAAGATGGAGAGAGTGGCTAGGGGAAGCAACTCAGGGGGATCGTATAGGATGACCACCACCTTTTACCTCCCAAGGGACTAGCGCCAAGGAGCATGAAGGAGATGCCTAAGGAGAGAGCCGGAGGAGGGGGAAATTTCAAGAAACTAACTAAGAAGGAGATACAGGAGAGAGGCAAAGGGGTTGTGTTTCAGGTGTAATGAGAAGTACATGCCAGGGCATAGGTGCAAGGACCAAACTCTTTAGGTTCTCACCATCTGTGATGACGAGGAAAGCTTAAGAGGGAGGTGGAAGCGAGTCAGAACTGGAGGAAGAGAAAAAGTTGCATCTGGATGTGGCCGAAGTATTACTAAACTCTGTAGTGGGATTCACTCCTAGTTACACTATGAAAATGAAGGGAGAGATAGCGGATAAAGAGGTAGTGGTATTGATAGATAGTGGGGAAACCTACAATTTCATTTCCACTCAGATTGTTAATCAACTGGGGATGAAATTAGTAGATATATGATGCTATGGGGTGATGATGGGCACTAGAAAGGTAGAGATGGGTAGAGAAGTTTGTAAGGGAGTGATGTTGATGATTCAGGGGATCAAGTGAGGGAGGATTTTCTTCCCTTAGAATTGGGAAGCACTGATGTCATCCTAGAGATGAAATGGTTACAGTCCTTGGGAGACCAAGGTGAATTGGGGGACATTGAGGATGGAACTGGTGGATAAGGGAAAGAAGATGGTTATTCAGGGTGATGCAGGGCTAACTAAGACTGGGATATCTCTCAAGTCTTTGATCAGAACCATAGAGGAAGTGGGAGGAGGATACTTGGTGGAGTTGCATCGCTTGGAGGGGGTTAGATTGGAGGAAGAGGGAAACATCCCTCTTCAGTACAGCCGTTCATACAACAATTCTGCAAAGTTTTCCAACCTCCTCATGGTTTACCACCACAGAGGGAGTTGGAGCATGCCATTACTTTGAAGGAAGGAGAGACACCAATCAGTGTCCGACCCTATCGTTACCCTCAGATATAGAAATATGAGATTGAAAGGTTGATCCGGGAGATGCTGGAAGCAGGGATTATCAGACAGAGTGTGAGTCCTTTCTCTAATCCCGTCCTCTTGGTCAAAAAGAAGGATGGGAGTTGGCGATTCTGTGTGGACTATAGAGCTTTGAACAAGGGGACAGTGTCAGATAAATTCCCTATTCCGGTGATTGATGAGATCTTGGATGAGTTATATGGGGCAGTGATGTTTTCCAAGTTAAACTTGAAAACCGGGTACCATCAGATCAGAATAAGGGAGACAGACATTCCAAAGATAGCATTCATGACACATGAAGGACATTATGAGTTTTTTATAATGCCATTTGGCCTCACTAACGCCCCTGCTACTTTTCAGTCTTTAATAAATAGGATATTCAAGAAGTACCTCAAGAAGTTTGTCCTGGTATTTTTTTATGACATTCTGATGTACAGCAAGACAGTGGATGAGCACCTTGAACACCTGAATGTGGTTTTGGCAGTACTTCAAGACCATCAGTTGAGAGCCAACCTGAAGAAATGATGTTTTGCCCAGTCTAGTGTGGAGTACTTAGAGCATATGGTGACCCAAGGAGTGGCGACCGACCAAACCAAAATTAAGGCAATGTAGAAATGGCCTCTGCCTAGGAACATAAGGGAGTTGAGGGTTTTCCTAAGATTGATTGGTTACTACAGGAGGTTTGTGAAGGGGTACGGTACCATTGCATAGCATTTAACCGAGCAGCTGAAAAAGGACAATTTTCATGGGGAGAGGCAGCGACTCAAGCTTTTGAGAGATTGAAGAAAGTCATGACTATTGTTCCAGTTCTGGCTCTGCCAGACTTCAGTCAGGTCTTTGTAGTAGAGATCGATGCATCAGGATATGGGTTGGGGGTAGTGTTGATATAAAACCACAAACCTATAGCGTACTTCAGTCAAGTGCTATCCACAAGGGTTAGATTAAAGTCGGTTTATGAAAGGGAGCTAATGGCCATTGTCTTGACTATTCAGAAGTGGTGCCCTTATCTTTTGGGTAGACATTTCATCGTTCGAACGGATTAGAGGATCTTGAAGTACCTGTTGGAGCAAAGGATAGTGACCGATGAGCATCAGAGATGATTGTCCAAACTATTAGTCTATGATTTTGAGATCCAGTACAAGCATGGTTTGGAGAACAAAGCGGGTGATGCCTTATCCCGGTGTGTTGGGGAGCTCCAGGAGTTGGTTGTGTCTATACCACTGATGGTCGACTGGGGGGTCATCAAAGAAGAAAGCATGTTGAATGAAGAGTTGCGAAAGATCAGGGAGGATCTAATGAAAGATAAGTGTAGCCATCCTCGTTACTATATTGAGGGGGAGAGGCTGTTATATCAGGGGAGGTTTGTAATGTCACGAACCTCCATACATATTCCCCACTTATTACAGGAGTTCATGGCAGTGCGGTTGGAGGTCATTCGAGAGTGCAAAAGACCTATAGAAGGCTGGCATCTGAGCTTTACTGGAAGGGGATGCATAAAGATGTTGAGGAGATGGTGGCAAGGTGTGAAGTGTGCCAGAAAAAAAAATACAGGGTCATGGATCCAGGAGGATTACTACAACCCTTGGCACTTCCAAATCGAGTATGGTAGGAAGTGTCCATGAATTTCATAGACAGCCTACCACGATCAGAAGGAATCATTGTCATCATGGTGGTGGTTGACAGACTTAGTAAGTATGCACATTTCATCCTCTTACGACATCCCTACACCGCTGTGTCAGTAGTAGCAGCATTTATCAATGAGGTGGTTAGATTGCATGGGATTCCTGAATCCATTATGATTAATCGAGACAAAGTGTTCATCAGCTAGTTTTGGAGGGAGTTGTTCAGGTTGCAGGGCGCTACTCTTAAAAGGAGCACTGCCTACCATCCACAGAAAAACAGAAAAACGGAGGTGGTCAACTGAATTTTGAAGACATATTTGAGGTGTTTTGCTTCTGAAACACCGCGGATATGGGCGAAGTGGTTAGCATGGGCCGAGTATTGGTATAATACATCGTACCATTCTGCTTCTCAGAAGACTCTTTTCAAAGTGATGTATGGAAGGGACCCCCCACACCTAGTGCACTATGGGAGGGGAAGCACACCAGTTTCTTCAATTGAACAGTACTTGCAAGAAAGGGACAAAGTGTTGGAAGAGTTAAAGAAACATCTGCTGAGGGCACAACAAATCATGAAAAAGCAGGCGTACTCACATAGGAGGGACATGCAGTTTGAAGTGGGAGAGAAGGTGTTCCTAAAACTACGCCCTTACAAGCAGAGGACAATTGCTAGGAGGAGGAATGAGAAACTGGCACCGAGATACTTTGGCCCCTATGACGTTTTGAACAGGATTGGAGCAGTGGCATACCGACTAAAGTTACCACCATCAACCACCATACACCCAATTTTTCATGTGTCCCAGTTGAGGAGACCTCTAGAGGAGCATGCAGTTAGTGCATAATTACCTTCTACACTGAATGAGGATTTGGAAGTAGTTTTAGAACCACTAGAGCTTACAGGAGTAAGATCAGATAAAGAGGGCAACAAAGAAGTGCTGATTAGATGGAGAGACCTCCCCGATTTTGATGTTACTTGGGAGCTATTTGAAAGAATGAAAGATCAATTCCCTTCATTTCACCTTGAAGACAATGTGAGTCTTTGGGAGGCGAGTAATGTTAGGCCGGCCCAGAAGGGGTCGGCTGGACCGGTCCAACCTAGACCGGTCTTGTTTTATTCCAGGCGGCCCACATGGGGCGGAACCAGGGAAAGGGGGGGGGGGGGGGGGGGGTGGGCGCGTGGCGGAAGCCCTTGTGGGTCCAAGCTTGGATTAAATCAAGTGTTGGAGGGAAATTTTGAATAGAAGGGTTGTTTAGGGATTTTGTATTGGTCCTTTGGAGTTAATTAGGGGCTAAGGGGAGATTTAGGATTTCATCTTGAATTTTGTTGAAAATTTGAGATCTTCTTGGAGACTTGGGCTCTAGTCTTCTCGGCTAGAGATTTTGGAGAATTTTCTTCCTCTCGAATTGAAGAATCATGTATCGTTGCTGTTTTTATTCATCTACTAGTGAAATACAAGTTATTTGTTTTGATTTTCTTCAGATTTCTCTTCAGTTTTCTCTGTTTTCTACTGGATTTGGCTATTTTCCTGCTGTAAACAGCAGTCACTTTGTTGTTTGTTCATCAATTTGGGTTAGGTTTGCTTGCGAACTCAAGTATTATCTTAGGGTTACTTGCGAACTCAAGTATTTCCTATCAGTTTCCTAGGTTGGATGCAAACTAAGAACTGATAAATTATGGCTAGGTTAGGTGCAAACCATGTATCCTTATTCAGGCTGGGTGCAAACAAGGCACCCTTGCTTTCGTCAAATGTTTCTTATGTTGCGAGATATTAAAAATAAATATCATCAAGACCAAGATGTTGATCATAGAATCCCATGCAAATTTCTATATGGGAAATCCCAGGAGGCCGACCCAGTATGGGGTTGCAAGAGCTGATAATCCAATGCATGTTATTGTCAATGATCTGTGATCTTGCATCAATCAAACAAACTCACAAATAAGAGGTCCCAACATCAAATAGAGGACAAATGAAGTGGGATGAAGAATATGAGTATAAAGTTAATCAAATTATAGCTCGAGTAATCATATCTTCATGCTGATAAATAAATTAAAGTATTGATTTACACATTATAACTTAAAAAGGTTATCTATTTTCATCAAAGAGCAAACTATAAAAATGTTTTTACGAAATTTCAAATACAAAGGAAGAGTAAGCATAATAGCACTAAAAAGTAAATAGCACCAAAAAGGTCACATGAAATTTCTTAAAAATATACAATACAAACACTAAAGTATATATACACACACACATAGAAATCGATAAATCTTTGTGATTTGTTGCAAAAATAAATAAATTAAAAAAATGCAAACATATATGCTATAGGAAATTAAGCATAAGATGCTTAAATATATTAATTAAAAATAAAATTAAAAGAGAACAATGAAGAGATATAGTAAGAGTGCCAAAAAGATTAACTAGGGACGTAATTGACTGCAAATCTGCAATGACATGTGGTGTTGTTGATGACCTGCACCAAGCACTACACAGCAATAGAACAGTAACAATGGCTCTGTAAAAGGGTTTTGATAATTTCTAGATATCTCTCTTCTCTTCCAAAAAAGAAGATATAGCCTAAAAACAAGAGTTACTATCTCTGATAATATTTTGGAATAATACTAAAAAGCATGAAATTATAAAAGTAGTAACTAAAACGGTTAAGGAGCAGGGAACGTGGCACATGGGTGGAGATAGAATATTCCATGTTATTCTTTATCAGGTATTAGCCGCATCAACATGCCATGTGACTAATTTGTGTAAAAAATTGTTAACCTCTGTAGAAATTACCCAAAGAATGAAAGAAGCTAAATCCAGCATATATACCTCATGTCCGATGGATCCATGATTTCTGCCGAAATCCCGCTCGAATACCCGCAAATCCCGCTGAAATCTCTGTATATTCGGCCCCGCTTCTGTCGTCTCCAGCAAATCTTGCGTAAATTACTCTCTCGATCGCTGCAGCATTCTCATTTATAAAAGAGAGACTAAATGAAGACTTCGGGTGAGAGGCAGATCTCACGACATCTCCACTGCCGAACTCCCTCTTCTCTCACGAACTCCAGCTCCCCCATCTTCCGAAGCCTCTCCGACCTTCAGAGCCACGCCCGACTCCACCTCCTTCCTCTCCGACCAAATCCAGTCGCCTCTCGTTTCTCCGGCCGAGAGAGAGAGAGAGAGAGAGAGAGAGAGAGAGAGAGAGAGAGAGAGAGAGAGAGAGAGTGATGAGGTAATCGACAGACATTTTAGGCAGGTTTACCGGCAAAGGAATCGTAGATCGACGGCTACGATTGGGAGCTTATATTTCTGATGTTGCCATGTCATCTTATGTTATTTTTCTATATTATTTTCTATGTATCTTTTATTTCAAGCATTAGTTATTATTTTGCCCTTATGAAGGCTTAGTGTTTGTTGTAGCCCGGTGGGCATGTGAGTCATTTTATTTTCATGTTTTGAGGCCTTTATAAAGAGGTCTCCTCCTATTGTATGAGCTTAATGTTGAATTAATAAAAATTTCAGAGATTTTCTTTTGTCTTCTTGCTTGAGAGCTTGAGCGAAAGAGAGGAGACCTAGGAGAGGCTCCACCCGAAATACCCAACAGCCCGCTCCGGCGAGCTCTTGGTTTTTACTTGTATTTCATTGTTTTCTGTTTTCCTTACCACCTTCTCCACACACCCGCCCCCCTTCCCTTGGCCTTGACCCATTTTCCCCTTCCCCTGCAGCCGATCCAGAGATTTTTCCCCACCCAATTCGGCCAATTTCCCCTCCCCGCCCCCCCTTTCCGCCGGCTGTGCCAGCCGCCGACCCCAGCCAAGCCGTCGCCTCCCTTAGCCTGGCCATCCACTTCCCTGGTGAAATCCCGCCGCCCCTTCCCCTTGAAATTTCGAATTTCTTGCCTTAATTCTTCCATTATTTCTTTCCTAAAATAACGTCCTATATTTAGGAAGAGATTTAAATGAAATCCCAGTCGTTTTGAATTCAAATTTCAAATTCCCTTACTGGATTAAAATCTGAAAGTTAAATTTAGGTTTTAATTAAATCCATGGGCCCCTCTTTTCAATTTACATTAAATTAGTTTCCTAAAACTCCCTCCCCTTTTGGAAACTATTCAACGTCCTTTTCCTGAGCCAAATCTCCAAGAATCCACTTCAATTTCTGCTCACCAATTTCAGCCCCACAAAATTGGAAACCATTCTAAAACCTAGCCACCATCCAGCCGTCCCTTCCCTAGCCTTCTTGCTGGGTTTTATTTCTCCAATTTCCTCTTAGAACTGATCCCGTGCAAAATTTCCTGCTCTCCAAGTTGCTGCCGAGAGTTACATCACTTACCAATTGTTCTCCGCATGGGTTTTTCTCCACCAAATCCTGCCCACAATTCCTCCACATAGAACCTTCTACGTACTAGTGCTGCAGCCAAAGATTTCCCACTCCTCCTGTCACGGCTCCAGCAACAAGAGGCCCGATAGTTGCTGTTTGCAAAGATTGAACTGCTGTCCAGCAGTTTCCGCTGGATTATTTTCACTACAGCATCATTGAAGAAGTCTCTCTTGTCTCCTTCCCTCCCCACTTCAATGTTGAATGGCGGATCCTGAATTTGAGTGGGGGCTTGTGCTCAACGCCGACGGTAGCCTCAACATCCTCCGATCCCCGTTCTTCGACGCGGGTTTGAGCACGAGGACACAGTTGGTGAATACTTAGAGCAAATTCTCCCATCACTCGTGCGCGTCATCAACCGACAATTTCAAGACTACGTTTGGACGATCACCGGGCACCATCCACCACCACTTCCACCGGCGGCTACCTCTTCGGTAACGAAGTCCTTTGTCTCCTTTTCCGTAGTGATGCTCTCCATCTTCGTGTGGTTCTTTCTTCTCCGCTAAAAGTCAAAGAGTGAATGAGTGAGAAGGTGCTCGAGGTGAATTTTCTCATTATTAATTGTGGGATTTTGTTATGAGCATTTAAGTAGTTCTTTTATCTTTAAATGTTACGAATTGTTTGGTTATCTCAAAGCAACTCTTCGCCTAAGCAAGTTGATGACCTAGAATAAATTTTAATCCTTCATTTTATTGGTGATAAATTTGAATTGACAACGTTTTAATTAACTTTCATTTTAATTTCCGCACGCAATTCCTCCATTGATTCACATCAGAGAGAGAGAGAGAGAGGAGTCTCCTCCTTGCTTGTGACCGAAGTCTTGCCCTAGCCTCCATCCGCTCCTTCCACGACTCCCCTTCCTGTAAGGATCGGAGGTTACGACATTTTATCGGAAGCAATAACGGGAGGTTGCTGGCCGTGGTAACTTTCTCCTTTTCATTTGCTTCTTCGGCCAGATCCCATGAACTGTCAAACCGAGATAGTGGAAGCAGAGGGTTTGTTCTGCCGCGAGATTTATCAGAATTTAACCTAAATCCTGTATAAATCTTACTTAATCATGTATTATATATGTTTAGTTAATCTATAGGATTGAATATAATTAATTATAAATATAATTAATTATAATTGATCTATAATTAATTATAAATTAAAAATATCTAATTTATAACTTATTTTAAGTTAAATATAATTTTTTATAATTTAATTATAATTAATTAAAATTAATTCATAATAAATTATAAGTTAAAATTAATTGATTTATGATCAATTTTAAATTAAAATATAATTCATTTTAATTAATTAATAATTATTATAATTAATTATAATTAACTAAGGTTAATTATAATAAATTATTTTTAAATTTTAATTAATTATTATTAATTTATAATTAATTTAAGATAATTATAAACTAGTTGCCTTTAATTATAATTAATTAATATTAATCTTAATTTGATATAATTAATTCAGGTTAATTATAACTAATTATTATTCAATATAATTAATTGTGCTCGCCTCGATCCACGAGCCCTCTACATCTACAACTCCGAGAAGTTACGAAACTCCCTAAACTCAGATTCTCGCTCTCGAAGTTAGCGTCAGACTGAGAAACCGCCCATGCACGCCTTTGTTGCGCATGGTGGGATGGGACCCCAGTCCGACGCTGATGCAATCAAAAAATATAGGGGACCCTATATTTTTTGATCGCAAAAAGTAAACAGGACTTCTAAATAAAAGAAGACACAAAATATCTCAAAAAGAAGAGGTAACTTAAATAAGACTAAGCAGTGGAAATTAAAACTACAAACGATGATTTTAACAACTTAAACTCTTACAAACGACTCCAAATAAAATAAAAAGACACCCTAAAATTGCTTCACTTAGAGAAGAGGGATACAGGTGGAATGGCACTTGCGGAGAGACGAAAGAGGTTAGAAGCCCGAGAAGAAAGGTTGGAAAGAGCCCGCAGGATTTCCGGAGGGGATGAGAAAGAAGGGTGGAAAGAGGCCGCAGGATTTCCAAAGCAAACCCGCAGGTAAAGCTTTTCCAAAAATAACATTTTCATAACTTGTTTAAAACATTACATAACCCCCATATATATAGGTATAAAAGGGAATACAGAGAGACACTAACATAAATTCCCATAGGAATTCTAAAAGACAAACATTAAAAATCCTAAATGCTTTGCACGGAAAAACATCCCAAACCCAAGAACCGAAGTGGCAGCCGCGGGAACCAAGGAGGCCGAGCGGGAACCAAGGAGGCACGGTCACGGGAGGGAGCACAGGCACGGGAAACCAGCAGCCGGCCGGAATCCAAGTGGGTGAAAGCAATAAAACCATGGTGGAATTCAAGGAGCCACACATGGGAAGACTAAACAAATAACTCGGGATTCCAAAAGCCCTTTTTGGAATCCCAAAAGACATCATAAATGAAGACATTAAAAATAAAATAAAAGTGCTTTAAATAAAGATAAATATGAGCTAAAACTTAGCTAATAATAAGCTATCTTTTAGTTCCATTTAATGAACTAAAATCCAACTCATAAATGAGCTAAAATTCCAGCTCAAATAGTAGACTCAAGGGAAGCCAAAATTCATATTATTTTGGACATGAGTTGACCCCCCCTTTGTCTACTTCAGACTCCCCTTCTTGCGAATTCAGCTCCTGAAGAATTGGTTGATGATTCCCATAAGGCGGTGCATACTGTTCATCCAGTTCTTTGAGTTTCTCGCCAAATCTCTTCAAAATTTCTTCCTGTTCTTTTTCAAATTACTGTTGCAGATATCTTTTGTACTTCTCGAATTTTTGATCACATAGGAACATGTGATACAGAAGCTTGTATAGTCGAACTTGAAGTGGGTCAGTAGAATCTCCTTCTGTAGGTAACCATCTGTCCAATGGAGGTGGAACATCAGGATTATGTTGATCGCATTCTTCCTTGAATGTAGCCATATTTTTGGTATTTTCCATTTTTTGACATACTCAAAAAAGACTCAAAAAATTCAACCTAAACTTAGACTCAAAATAAGACTCTTTGACAAACTTGACAAACTCATACTAGATAAAACAAAACTTGACAACCAAAATAAATTTTGACAACTACAACCTAGGACTTCCTAACTTGCTCTGATACCAAATGATGCAATCAAAAAATATAGGGGACCCTATATTTTTTGATCGCAAAAAGTAAACAGGACTTCTAAATAAAAGAAGACACAAAATACCTCAAAAAGAAGAGGTAACTTAAATAAGACTAAGTAGCGGAAATTAAAACTACAAACGATGATTTTAACAACTTAAACTCTTACAAACGACTCCAAATAAAATAAAAAGACACCCTAAAATTGCTTCACTTAGAGAAGAGGGATACAGGTGGAGTGGCACTTGCGGAGAGACGAAAGAGGTTAGAAGCCCGAGAAGAAATGTTGGAAAGAGCCCGCAGGATTTCTGGAGGGGATGAGAAAGAAGGGTGGAAAGAGCCCGCATGATTTCCAAAGCAAACCCGCAGGTTAAAGCTTTTTCAAAAATAATATTTTCATAACTTGTTTAAAACATTACATAACCCCCATATATATAGGAATGAAAGGGAATACAAAGAGACACTAACATAAATTCTCATATGAATTCTAAAAGACAAACATTAAAAATCCTAAATGCTTTGCACGGAAAAACATCCCAAACCCAAGAACCGAAGTGGCAGCCGTGGGAACCAAGGAGGCCGAGCGGGAACCAAGGAGGCACGGTCACGGGAGGGAGCACAGGCACTGGAAACCAGCAGCCGGCTGGAATCCAAGGGGGTGAGAGCAATAAAACCATTGTGGAATTCAAGGAGCCACACATGGGAAGACTAAACAAATAACTCGGGATTCCAAAAGCCCTTTTTGGAATCCCAAAAGACATCATAAAGGAAGACATTAAAAACTAAAATAAAAGTGCTTTAAATAAAAATAAATATGAGCTAAAACTTAGCTAATAATGAGCTATCTTTTAGTTCCATTTAATGAACTAAAATCCAGCTCATAAATGAGCTAAAATTCCAGCTCAAATAGTAGACTCAAGGGAAGCCAAAATTCATATTATTTTGGACATGAGTTGACCCCTCCTTTGTCTACATCAGACGCCTACGACTGGGTGAGTAATCACCTTAAACTCAAAACCTTACTTCAATGTTCATAGCGGACCAGAAAACCGCCCATGCACGCCTTTGTTGCGCGTGGTGGGATGGGACCCCGGTGCGGCACCTACGGCGAGACGGGGTCACTCATAAGTACCCCCGAGCGGGGGGAAAGCAAACTGCTTTTTCAAAAAAAAAATGCTTTTAAAACCCATGCACGTCTTTGTTGGCGTGGTGGATGAAAAAACAAAATACTACCACCGCGGTGTCTCACAAACACCAATCATGCACGTCTTTGTTGACGTGGCGGGTAGGCGGCCTCTTGGTTTTTCCCCTAAACGGGAGAGACGTTGGAAGGCTTCCGAAATTTGGATCGAATATCCAAGGACTTGGACAAATTTTGGAGCTTGATTTGAACCATAACATCAAACTTAAATCAAGCTTAATCAAATGAAATTGAAATGAACAAGGTGAACTTCGACCTTGAACTCAAACTTGTGGACATTAAACTTGAACAAGACTTGGACTGCAGGGGACATAGAACATGACTCGAACAATTTGAACATTCAAGTGAACTTGATTTTGCAAACATTTGGGACTTGAACTTGCAAGTAGCACAATATATCTACAAGGACTTGACTTGGACTTTTAAACTCAAGCAAAGATTTGAGTTGGACTATAGTGGACATGGAACTTGAACTTGAATTGAGTTTGAACTCAAGAAGAACAAAGGAACATTAAATGCACTTAACTTGAACTTAAACTAAATTGAGAATTCAAGCTAAGACCAAATGAGTTGATCTCAAATGCAAAGAATTCATCTTGGACTCTAATCAAATGACATTAAGCATATGATGAATTCGAACATGAAATGGATTCAAATGCAACAAGGATTTGAACAAAAGAATGAGACCTATTTGAACTTGAATGAGTTGAACAATGAGACTTGAATAAAAATTTGGACAGTACGAGACTTGATTGAACACTTTTGACTCAAACTTGAACGTGTATCTTGAGTCTCATTTGATTCAAAATCAAGTAAAACTTGATTTGAATGATGACATCAAAGCTCCAATGAAATGATAATGAGTTGTCACTTTAATTTAAGGGTAAAGTACTCATTCAAATGTTATGCAAACAAGTGAAGATTCATGCACAAATTCATTTCAAACTTGACATGGAATTTTTGTATGATGATATTTGATTTACAACATCCATCTCAAATCATGCTTACAAATGAGCAGAGATGATCATAGTAAGTGGTACAAGTATTGACAATGTATGATGAGCGCAATCCATCCAACATGTTAGCACACAAAGTGAATGAGCTAAATCTACATACAAACAACAATACTAGTAGTATTTCATAGAGGATGAATCTTTTATGGACGATAGAGATTGGTGTACAAATGGATGTGATAGTTCTTCAATCGGAACTAGTGAGGATGTGAGGTGCCACTTATGAATAAGTGATGTGGAAAACATGCTACAAACACATTTAAATGGTGTACAACAATTCCCTGTGAACAATAACTTATGATGATTGAGGTTTTCATATCTCACCCACAAGCAACAATCAATAAAAATTGTGAGAAAGCTGACGATGTGCTTACAGGTAATGGAAATTGAAAAGTATATATAGTTGATGGCAGGAAAGTATTGATAATGCAAGTTCACCATGCATGCTACAAGTTATTTCTAAGGAGGACGAATGATTTGTAATGTTCGCTATGACTTGCACACAAGCAAGAGAAGTGGCAAAGTGAGCAAAACACATAAGGAACATGATAAGTATGAATACATAGCAGTGTCAAAAGATCTGCAACACATACGATTTCTCTACGAAGACAAATGTATGTACCACATGCCACTGATGGGTAGATGAATAAAGACTACAGTAAATGCAGTATTTTATAGTCAACTTCAGTCTTAGGATGAATACATCTACCCCAAGCAGTAGTGGCTGTACTGTAAAGACCAAAATCACAGCAGAATGTATAAAGAATACAAGCTCCTATGAGCTTCTACAACCCAAAGCAGGAGACTCGTTAGTGCACTACGATCCACCTGCAGAAAGCAATAAATAGTGCACGACAGTCCACCTGTACAAAGCGGCGAACAACTCTACTCAGAAGATGCTACGCCACGCCACCGGATCTGCAACACTTATGCAAGCAGACAGAAGACATCTACAATTTACAACGCACAGCCACCGGATCTGCAACATTCGTACTAGCGGACATAAGATGTGTATACGCTCTCAAATGAAAAGTTGTGTGCATCCAAATGATAGTTATTTGCACAACTATAATTATTTCAAAATACCCCTACACGTGCACCGTAGTTTGTATACACATAGGTACACAAAGGGGAAAGTATGATCCAAACCCGCATGGGCCCCGGCGAGCATGTTATTGGTACACACATAACGTCTAGGGATGTTGCGCGGGTCAATAAGTGAATTCAAGTTTGAACCCAATCCTTCTATACGGATCAATAGGAGTCGCAGGGTTCAAATCATTAAGCAAATATAAGGTTATGGCGACCGGTATATTTATTTTAATACATTCATATTAGGTCTTCAAGGCCTATAACAATATGAATTCACTAATAAAGACACAAAGCCTACGAAATCCGATCCTTTATCGATAATTCGATAGAGTTGACAAGATTCAATCAACAAAGAGAAATAACCCCATGAACACCCCGATGATGGCCGTGTTGAATACTTATCTCAACCAGAGGGGTCCATTTCAAAAATATTTTCAAATGCTATCCCAAATACCTACAAAATTCCAAAAAAAATCCCAAAATCCAAAAAATCTCAAAATCCCAAAATCCCAAAAATATTTAAAATTGAAATAAATCCATCGACACTTAAAACAAAATCCATCCACCCTCCGCAACAGTTTGCCGGGATTGACAAATCAAAAAGTACTTCAGCTCACAAAGAGTCAAATGCCTAGTCAAAAATATCACTATAATCCATTCTCAAACAATCTCCTACCAATAAAGACGTGGTACGTGTCCTCTAACCGGCGATTTTGCCGCTAAATGACACCGCAGGATAAACGATTATGACCCGGGGCCCTCTGAATCGAGTGGTTTTGCCGTAAAATGGCACCACGAAATACCGGTTATGGTCAGAGCTGATACGTTCCTTATTGGCATCAAATCCTTGAGATATGTATCAATATGATATGATCGATAGGGCACAAAGCCCTCTGTAAGCTAAAATGGATTCAAATTTGTCCCCTTAGACAAACATTCAACCCCGGTCTACAAGGTTCCCTTGGACGAAGCAACCCATGGCTGCCGACAAGGATCCTTCTCTCAGGTTGGGTCGACTACCTCCTCTGACTAAGTAGACCAGGGACCACGATGGCCCGGGACGACGGAACCATGGGATCTTGATCGGGTCCATCATCCATTCCCCCACCATCCGCTTTAAGTGCACGATGGTGAAATTTCTATTTTAAATATGAAATCTCCAAATCTTTCAATCATCCAAATCTTCAAATTTCCAAAATTTCATACTCATGCTGCTACTATATGCTAGATAACACGTATTCTCTACGTATCTGATTGACGACTAGCCTTAATCGAAAGTTCTCTCTCGTGATCGAGATGGGTAATTAACTATAGGGGCATGCGCCTATAGGAAACCAGAACTCAGATCATAAAGTCCTCACAAAATGAGGGCGAAATCTCTGGGTAGTGTCTTATCTACAAACCCATCTGCCTTCCAAAATTTACCTCGGAACTTATTCGTTAAAACTCCCTCGCTGAATAAAAAGAAAAGCGGGGAGGCCGGGGCCGAATTTTTGGAGCCCACAAAAATATAATTGTCACAACCAAGCAGCGATGAAGAAGGGTGGGATAACTTTAATAGACAAATAAAAATTGATTCATACTAAGTGACATGTTTGGTGCAATGTCCTTGAATATAAAAGTGTCCATCATAGTATCCTGCACAACATTAAAACCCATAAGCTCTAATGCTTCATAGATCATTTTAAACATTAAAATCATTACCCTTATTTAATTATATGGGGTTTTAATCGTACAAAAATGTAGCAGGCATGCCTCATAAAGGCTTGAGATCCTTAACAGTCTCTAGAAACACAACTACTCAAATAAGTGTAATTAATTCTGCAAAAAGAAAAAAAAGTTCACAAATTTTCCCGTTGGTTGGGTTGTGCATGGTTTTGCAAAGTGAAGGAAAGGAGAATATCATTCTTAATTCCAATGTACAATTGAGTTCCCCTTAGGATTGCAAAGGGATTGTTTAGGGTTGTTGATGTGAGTTGCTTAAAGACCATTGCAAGTTGGGAGGTCTGATGTTTTGGGCTTAAAATGAGAAGCGCTTCCAAACCAAAAATCAAGAATTGTTTTAAACATTGCAGAATAATCTAATACATTTTAGAGCCTTTCAAAAGCTTCCAGAAGGTCTAAAAATTTTTCAAGATGCCTAAGGAATATTTTAGAGTACAAGCATCAATTTCGACATCATGCCGCCAAGATATTGATGTAAGCAAAAAATCTGGGGGACCCTGATTTTTTGCTTAACAAAAATAAAGACTCTACTAGGTAATAGAAAAGACACTAAAATTACACAAATTGGACAAAACAAACTTTCATATTATAAAATGAAGACTTACAAACTTTGACTCACGACTCAAACAAGACACCCTAAAATTGCTTCACTTGAGAAGAGGGATATAGGTGGAGTAGCGCTTGCGGAGAGACGAAAGAGGTTAGAAGCCAAGAAGAAGAGTGGAAAGAGCCTGCAGGATTTCCGAAGGGGATGAGAAAGAAGGGTGGAAAGAGCCCGTAGAATTTCCAAGCAAACCCGCAGGTTCTAGCTTCTAAAAATCACATATTCTTCACTACTTTCAAACATAAACAACCCCTCATATTTATAGGTATGAAAGGGGAATACAAAAGGACACATACATTAAATTATCACAAGAATCTAAACATCACTTAGCATGGAAAAACAGCCCAAGCCCAAGAACCGAAGGAGCATCCACGGGAGCCAAGGAGGCCGCACGGAACCAAGGCGTCCCTAGCTCAGAAAACCAACCGCCATCGTGGGAACCAAGGAGATAATGCACGGAAATCAGCCACCCGCTGAAGCCAAGGAGCCATGGCATGGGAAAACAAAACAAATCTTGGGATTCCAAAAGCCATTTTGGAATCCCAAGAGACAACTTTAATTTAAGATAAAACAATAAATAAAAAGCTACATAAATATGACAATTAATGAACTAAAACCTAGCTAATAATGAGCTAACCTTTAGTTCAATAAATGAACTAAAAACCAGCTCATAAATGAGCTAAATTCCAGCTCAAAATTTATTGAGCTTGTAGACTCAAGGGAAGCCAAAAATTGATTTATTTTGGACATGAGTTGACCCCCCTTTGTCTACATCAGATATGATCGGTCGTGCTTATAGAGAATCAAATGAATGCATAAAATACAAACGAGAGAAAGATCAATGGTTGAACATTGTAGCCATCTATTAAGCAACAAATATTCAATTGGGATATAAATTGCAGGAACATTACAACAATTGGGTTAAATAGTTGGAAGAACAATCAAATGACAACAAGATGATTATAAAGGTTTAGCAACAAAGAGGGAGAAAATAGGACACAAACACATCTCCACAAAACTAGACAACAGGCTACCAAGCATTATATGTATTCCTAAATAAAGTTTTAATATATTTTCTTTTATTTACAGTTTAGCCCAGTCGGTCTAATAAAGGACTCAAGGGGATTGGTTCACTTAATTGTCTAAAAATAGTACTCAAAGGGCTGTAAACATTTCTATGAAAGAAGAATTTATGCTTTTCTCTTCTTTTCTTGGAGTTTGCACCTATTCGAAAGGTGTCTTCGCTTCATGCTCCATCAAGAAGCATAACAACTTGATGCTTTTGTTGAATTAACCTCCTCTTCCCTCTTCTCCACTCAGCCCGTCATGCTTAGTCAACAAGCCTTCCAACCCAAGTCATCCTTCCGTCCACAGCCTTCAGTTTGTGGCTTCCCAACTTCACAGCTACTTCCTCTAGTCAGCCGCCACTCCAGTCAACCCACCTTCCAGTCACATTTCTCCACAAGAACATGCCCGCCATTTCACCCTTCTATCCAGCAAATGCTCTCCATCTTCCGTCCAACCATCAACCTTCATTTTTTTGGTTTCCCCAGTTGTCATTTCCGGCTTTTCCCAAATTTTGCAGTCCGCAGCCTTCCTGGAGCTCATATTTCGCCAATTTCCGGAATCCCTACCACTTCAGCTCCTCTTGGTACAGATTATTTTTCCCTTCTTGGCTATCGGGTTTCACATCTGCACTCATCATGAAGAATTTCGATCATGTCAATGAATTATGTTTCCCGCAAACACATGAAGAATCCCAATTTTCAGAAATTCAGAAATCATTTCAGCAAACCAACATGCAATTTGCATTCATTGGATCCACACCTATGATGCACGGACACGGACACGGACACGACACGACACGGGATACGGCAATTTTTAAAAATATAGGACACGGGTACGGCGTGGACACGGCATAATATTTTTTTAATATAATATATAATAATTTTTAAAAATATAGGACACGGACACGGCGTGGATAGATGGCTCTTTTGAACATTCACCTAATTCACCCCCGCCAGTAGCAGAGCTCATTTTGCTAACAGACCAATCATTCATATGAATACACCAAATAAAATTGATATGAAGTGAAATCAAAATATCTCAATGATAAGACAACATGAATACAACAATATACCAGTTAGCCGGGGGTCCAAGGGGGCGCTGCCCCCTGGCAGGGTTTGACCTGCCCGGTCAGGTCGCGGGGTCAAGGGACAACGCCCCTGCAGGGGTTTCCGGGGGCAGCGCCCCCGGAACAAAATTTTATTGTAAGAGTAATTTTGAAGTTCTGCTTGTTTTTAAAATTCATAAGTTGTTTGTATGGGAAGATACCGAGTGGTACCGAGCATGTACCTAGCAGTACCGAGCATATACCTAGCAATACCGAGCAAGTACCTAGCGGTACCGAGTATGTACCAAGCGGTACCGAGCATGTACTGAGCGGTACCGAGCATGTATTGAGCAATACCGAGCATGTACTGAGCAATACCGAGCATGTACTGAGCAATACCGAGCATGTACTAAGCAATACCGAACATATCCTGAGCAATACCGAGCATGTACTTAGCAATACCGAGCATGTACTGAGCGGTACCGAGCATATACTGAGCAATATCGAGCATGTACTGAGCAATACCGAGCATGTACTTAGCGGTACCGTGCATGTACCTAGCGATACCTCATTTAATAACCGGACACGCGTGTCCTATTTTAATTTAAATTTTTTTAATTGCGACACTCCAATGCCGTGTCGGACACGTGTCCAAGGCGTGTCTGTGTCCGACACTGCATACTGATGCAATCAAAAAATATAGGGGACCCTATATTTTTTATCGCAAAAAGTAAACAGGACTTCTAAATAAAAGAAGACAAAAAATATCTCAAAAAGAAGAGGTAACTTAAATAAGACTAAGCAGCGGAAATTAAAACTACAAACGATGATTTTAACAACTTAAACTCTTACAAACGACTCCAAATAAAATAAAAAGACACCCTAAAATTGCTTCACTTAGAGAAGAGGGATACAGGTGGAGTGGCACTTGCGGAGAGACGAAAGAGGTTAGAAGCCCGAGAAAAAAGGTTGGAAAGAGCCTGCGGGATTTCCGGAGGGGATGAGAAAGAAGGTTGGAAAGAGCCCGCAGGATTTCCACAGCAAACCCGCAGGTTATAGCTTCCAAAAATCACATTTTCATAACTTGTTTAAAACATTACATAACCCTCATATATATAGATATGAAAGGGAATACAAAGAGACACTAACATAAATTCCCATAGGAATTCTAAAAGACAAACATTAAAAATCCTAAATGCTTTACACGAAAAAACATCCCAAACCCAAGAACCGAAGTGGCAGCCGCGGAAACCAAGGAGGCCGAGCGGGAACCAAGGAGGCACGGTCACGGGAGGGAGCACAGGCACGGAAAACCAGCAGCCGACCGAAATCTAAGGGGGTGAGAGCAATAAAACCATTGTGGAATTCAAGGAGCCACACATGGGAAGACTAAACAAATAACTCGGGATTCCAAAAGCCCTTTTTGGAATCCCAAAAGACATCATAAAGGAAGACATTAAAAACTAAAATAAAAGTGCTTTAAATAAAGATAAATATGAGCTAAAACTTAGCTAATAATGAGCTATCTTTTAGTTCCATTTAATGAACTAAAATCCAGCTCATAAATGAGCTAAAATTCCAGCTCAAATAGTAGACTCAAGGGAAGCCAAAATTCATATTATTTTGGACATGAGTTAACCCCCCCTTTGTCTACATCACATACCCTCTCTAAGTGCCGTGTCGGTGCATCATAGATCCACACTCTATATCATTTTTCAAATCTTCATGGACTTCATGGACAAGCACCTTGATAGCTTATGCATGGACTGCCACACTACCCCTTCTCAAGAACCACCGCCGTCCGCTGGAATCTTGGGTTCATTCGCCGTTCACCTTCCCAAAAGCAGCTTCCAGTTTTCTTAAATTTCGTTCCATAAAAACACGAAAAATTGAACCCGCATTAATGGATCTAATGTGGAAACATAGATCTTTAAGGCTCATAAGTATTTCGATTTTAATTCTACTTTAAATTGCCATCGTGTTCACATTGCTTTGTTTCATCTCAAAGGCCCTACGACTACATGGTATCAATGGATTGGCATGAATGATCAAAATCATTCTTGGCCTAAATTCATGATATCTTTACAACAACGTTTTGGCACTTCTTATGAAGATTTGCATGGCAATCTGTTGAAATTAACATGAACTTCTTATGTTCTTCAATCTCAAACTTCTTTTGAAAATCTTGATTTTAAAATTCCTAATTTATCAATCTATGCTGATTAGCTATTTTATTTCTGATTTTCAACAAGAAATACGTAGGAAACTTTTACTTGTCAAACCTTACACTCTCTTAGATACCATGGATTTAGCTCGGCAACATGAATCAAAATTTCAAGAATTCTTTTCCCTTCCATCATCCCAATGTTGCAAAATATAACCTAATTTCCATTCAGTCAAAACGCCCTACTCCTTCAACCCATCACCCACCACTCCTTCCCCACCACCTAGTCTTTCCACTAAAACACCTTCATTTCCTATTCAAAAACTTTCCCCTACCGAAATTCAATTTCATTGTGACAAAGGACTTTGTTTTAATTGTGATGCTAAATTTGGCCCTCAACATCGTTTCCCAAATAAGTTTTATCTTTACTTGGAACAACTAATGATAATTCGGTTGATCTTGATTATCCTACACCAGGTTTTAATACATCTGAATTATCTCCTGAAATCAGTTCAAAGGCTTTAGCAGGACAATTTAATCCACATTCTTTTCGATTAACCAGCTCCATTAACAATCATAATGTTCAAATCCTAATCGATAGTGGGAGTACTCATAATTTTATTCAAGACACTCTCATTCATCATCTCGATCTTCAAACACAAACTATTAAGTCATTCAAAGTCTTGGTGGGAAATGGGCATTTTTAAACATGCAATTCAAAATATTCTCAAGTCCCAATTCCTATGCAAGGTTATGAAGTTTCCTTAGACTTATTTGTTCTTGCCATCCATAGCATTGATATTGTTCTAGGAATGCAATGACTCTAATCTTTATGGTCCATTCTCCAAAACTATTGTGATCTTATTATGCAATTTTTGTACCATAATCGTACAATTACTTTATTCCAGGAATCTTACTTGTTACCTAATTCAATTTCTTTTAACCAGTTTCGAACATTGATTTCTCATCTCCAATGATACAAGTTTTCACCATCCAAGTCTAACATTTAAATAATGAGACTCCATCTCCCAATAATTCTTTATACAACACACTTTCTTCCATCACCAATGATTTGCCTCGTTCTATTTTAGGTTTAATATGGCATTTTAAACACGTCTTTTAGACACGACAAGGTTCACATCCTCTACGTTCGATTGATAACCGTATTAATTTACCACCACAATCCAAACTCATTAATATTCGTCCATATCGCTACCCTCATTTCCAAAAAGATGCAATGGACACTTTGCATTGAAATGCTACAAGCAGGAGTTATTCAGCATAGTCATCACCCTTTCTCGAGCCTAATACTTCTTGTCAAAAAATGTGATGGTACTTGACATTTTTGTGTTGATTATCTTGTCCTTAATGCTTTAACTATTAAAGATAAATTCCTTATTCCTATAGTTGATGAAATCCTAAATGAATTATATGGTGCTTCTCTTTTTTTCTAAACTTGATCTTTGTTCAGTCTTCCATCAAGTTTGTATGCACCCAAATGACATTCATAAAACAAATTTTTGTACTCATGACAACCATTTCAAATTCTTGGTTATGCCTTTTGGCCTAAGTAATGCACCCTCTACCTTCCAATCTTTAATGAATCAAGTTTTTTGTTCTATACAATTTTGTCATTTTTTAATGATATCTTGATAATATAGCCCTACTATATCTCTTCATTATGATCACCTTCATATTGTTTTTCAATGCTTACTTACACACCACTTATTTATTAATCTAAATAAATGTCAATTCTATAAATCCTTCATTGAATACTTAAGTCATATTGTACCTTTTGGAACTGTTCAAATGGATCCCGATAAAATTAAAGCAAATAGTGATTGGCCTATTCCATCATCTATACACCAGCTCTACTCTTTTTTGGGTTAACAGGGTATTACCGTCATTTTATATCTAACTGTGCTTCCATTGCCGCTCCATTGACAAACATCCTTAAAAAGGATGCTTTTAAATGGGGATATTAATGCCTCTAATACTTTTACGACTCTCATGTTTGCCATGTCATCAGCTCCTATCTCAACATTACCTGATTCCACTAAACCTTTCATTATTGAGACAAATGATTCTAATACAGGCATAGGTGTTGTTTTAATACAAAGAATATCTCTTGAAGAAAGTGTTTAAATTGGAGGAGATTAAAATAGACATGTTGATAGAGTGATACAAGATTTTAAAAGCATTTATGGTTGTTATAGGTTTGAAATGACTAGTGAACGTGATAGGACCAGATTAAATTTTGTTTTAGCTTATGATTTTGTAATTGTTAATATCCTATTTAAGAAAAGTGATAAGTATCTCCTCACTTATAAGAATGCATATACTAAAACTCAGATTGATTATTTTCTTATAAAAAGGGATATAAATCATTTAAATTATAAAGATTGTAAAATTATCTTGAGAGAGTTTATATACACAATATTGTTTAAAAGTTTTGGGATTTTAAATGAAAGGACATTATGAAAAATAAAGTGAAACATTTTCCTAAGAATAGATTAGGGCATTTAAAGAAAACTAACAAAAATATTTTAAAAGAAAGATTCAAGATCTTAAGATTTTGCCTATACATAAAAAAATTAATGTTACGTAGAAAAAAGTAGCTAGTGATATTAAGAATGTTGCAAAAGACATGTTTGAAGTATCTAAAAGAAAATCTCATAACAGCAAAAATAGTTGGTGGTGGAATCAAAACGTGCAAGAAAAGATAAAAAATAAGAAGTTTTATTTTAAAAAAAATGGTTTATATGTAAAAACTCAAAATTTGATAAAAATATAAAGAGGCATGCAATGAGTCTAAGTAAGAAATATGTGATGCAAAGAATTTGTCTTTTAATGATCTATATAATATATTAGATACTAAATAGAGTGTAAGATATATGTATAAGTTAGACAAACAAAGAGATAGGAGAACTAAGGATTACATTCAAATAAAGTGAATTAAGGATCAAGATAAAAAAAGTATTTTTTATTAGAAAATGATATTCAACAAAGGTGGATGAGATATTTCAATAAGCTTTTCAATGAAGATTGTGATAAAAAGATTGACTAACAAATTTAGCATCTTAAATGAAAATAGAGATTTTTGTTTTTATCGTTGTATTAGTAAAACAAAAGTTAGAGGTTTTTGTTTGAGTGGATCTAAAACCGAATACATGGACTGTAATTTTAGTACTAATATATCTAGTAAGTGGATTGTGGCTCTGGGCAATAAAGTCATTAATAAGAGCACACACTTTAGATATATCAGGTCTATTGTTCAAAATGATAGTGAGATAGATAAAGATATTATCAGTAGAATTCAAGTTGGATGGCTGAAGTGGATGAATGTATCAGGCATGTTGTGTGATAGAAAAATACCACTCAAACTTAAGGGAAAATTCAATAAGTTGGTGGTAAAACTTGTAATGTTTTATAGCGTAGAATGTTGGTCATTAAAGGAGAAGCAAAAAATTAGTGTTGCAGAGATGAGGATGCTTAGGTGGATGAGTGGTTTCACTCTTAAAAACATAATACGAAATGAATATGTATGTGAAATGATTGGAGTAACTGCAATGGCAGATAAGATTAGAGAGTCGCATTAGATGGTTTGGACAACAAAAACATCGGCCTTCCGATGACCCAATTAGGAGAGTAGATGCATTAGATTTGGCCTATTTTAAGAAACGTAGAGGTAGAGCTAAAGTCTTGGTTAGAAAATATTAGAAATGACCTTTTTTTTAAGATGAAATGAAAATTTGACTCTTAATAGGACATAATGAAGAAGAAGGATTAATGTAGCCGACCCCACATAGTGAAATAAATATTTGATGTTTTTTTTTTTTTTTTGTAGTAGCATACGCATGTTTGGACAACAAAAACATCGGCCTTCCGATGACCCAATTAGGAGAGTAGATGCATTAGATTTGGCCTATTTTAAGAAACGTAGAGGTAGAGCTAAAGTCTTGGTTAGAAAATATTAGAAATGACCTTTTTTTTAAGATGAAATGAAAATTTGACTCTTAATAGGACATAATGAAGAAGAAGGATTAATGTAGCCGACCCCACATAGTGAAATAAATATTTGATGTTTTTTTTTTTTTTTTTGTAGTAGCATACGCATGTTTTCTATTTTTTTCATAACTCATGTATGCTTACTAGTTTTTTATTGCATTTTCTATCTTTTTTGGACTGCATATTTATATTTGAGAACTTAGCTCAAATTAAAGTTAGGGACAAAATAATGCACATATAATATTAACAAGCACATGCAACTTGGTTTGATCTCATGAGTCTTCTCTACTTTGCTTGTAATTTGCAAAAATGTGAATACCTAAAATCAAGCTACATAGAGCATGCAAAGTGATTATTAGCTTTCAAACTTACTTTGAATTTCATATAACTTGTTAGTTTTGATCCTAGTGCACTGGGCTCAAAGAATTATTTTAGTTTCATGATTAACCTATGTATTTCAATTGATATCCCATTTTCTTTTAAGCATCATTTTTTTTCCCCTTTATAAGACTAGATTTAAAAATTCTTTTGTATGATTACACTTTTATGAATATTATTTATGGTCCACATTTCATAACTGATGAATTTATATGCTTGCATATCACTAAAATTTGTGTTCTGATTTTCTTCATTTGATAATTAATAATAATTTTGGTATTAGTGATAGGTCAATGTTCTTTTTAAGCATGTTCTTCTTAAATTGTTTCTACTTCTTACATGTTATTTATTTTAGGAAATAGTATATTTAGTGGAGGAATATCTTTTGTGGTATCACTACCTTATGAATTCAATCTAAGCCCTTTTGAAGATATCAAAAGGTGAAGAATTCTTTCGTTGCTATATATCATCCGTGATGCTGGATAAATACATATTAGGGGTATAAATTAGATTTACACTCATCTAGTGAGGTGGAGCTTAAATTTGCATGTTTTATCATTATTATCCCTTTTACACCAACATAAAATTTTCATTATCAAATGAATTCATTGAGTTGGTTGCATATAATTTGATATATACTATTATATACTTATATTCTAATTTAATTAAATTATGATAAAAACACAACTTCCATTTCGCTTTATTCATGCAAAACAGTTAGTGAAGGTCCTCCTGTGGCCATCACTAGTGGACGTCATGACAAGGGCTCCATGGTGAAGGGAAAACCGATGTGAAACAAAGTGGCAAACAAGAATTGTGTTACGGAAATTAATTGAAGTATGAATCTTGCATTGCTAAATTTAAACTAATGCTTCTTCAAGTTAGACTTTAGAACAATCGGTAAGAGGATTAAGTAATGGCAATCACTTACTATGGAGATTATTAGGATACTTGCAAAACAACAACCGCATAAACAAATAAAGCTTATGGCAAAATTAACAAGAGTCCACAGTTTAACATTTAGATCGTTCACCTGGAGGTCACACTCAAGACAATTGTTCTTTAGCGGAAGAATGTTGGAAGCAAACTTAGGGACGCCACTATAAGACATGCGATGCCGATCGAGCTAGTCACCGGGGAAAGAGTCAGAGTTGAAGGAACGGGTGGTCATCCGGTGATCTTCCACTCTTGAGTAGGCCTTTTCTCGTCGATGACGTCCGCTAAATGAAAGAGAATACGATCAACGTATACCTCGACAATGCTTTCGGGTCCAAATCCGAGGTCGAAGAAAGGTGATTGGCTGATGTCGATCTCCCCTTGAGAATTGAACGCAAATCCGTGATCAACTTTCAGATCCGCCATACATGATCATGGAAAGGCTTGATGTGTCGTGGTTTGGAGGATTTGGCCGGCGGTGAGGGGGCGTGGAGGAGGGGAAGGTGAGCAGTGGCTTGGGTTAAGTGGGGGAAAAGAGAAGGAAAGGGGTGGGTTGGGCTAGGTTGTGAATTAGGTGAGGGGGAATCTTCAAAATCTGAAATTAATTCAAATTTTTCTGAATGAGAGGGAGGGAATAATTTTTTAAATTCAAAATTAATCCAATAAGGGAGGGGCCGACGGTTTAGGAGGAGATTAGGGAGGATTAAATGGATGCTATAAATTAAATAGGAGAGAGAGGGGGTGGGATAGGGGGGCCAGCCATGTAGAGAGGAGGAGAGAGGGTTTTGGTTTTAAGTAGGTGCGCCCCAAGGTTAATTAGTAATTTGAATTCAAATCTGAATTTTATTTCAGATTTTATTCATAGGGGAAGGTTTCCTAATTTAAGTTCAAGCATTTAGAAAGTATTTGAATCCCAATATTTGATTGAAAACCAAGTTGGAAACTTTCCTAAATAACTTGAGCTTATTTTAGGAAGGTAATGAATTCCCCTTTGGAATTCGAAATTCAGAGTGGAGCCAAGAGGGGCTGATGGGCTGGGCTTGGGGGAAGAGGGGGCAGCGGGATGGTGGCTGGCGGCTGGTCTTGATAGGAGGCCGGCGGCTTGGGGGCCAATGGAGTTCAGCAATATGGGGGATTTGGGAGGGGGCTAGGTTTTGGAGAGGATGGGATGGTGGAAAGGGGAGGCCGGCGGTATTAGGGGGAAATTAAGGTGGTGGGATTTAGGGAAAAGGAAGGAGTGATGAACCGCGAACCTAGGAATGCACCAAGGTTGACAGGTATTGCTCTCACCCTCACTTAGGGATTCTCCTCTTTAGAACTCACAAAGAGATCAAGACAAAAGCTGAATTTCATTTCAATAATCATCAATCATCCATACAAATCCAAGAGACATTAATATATAGGCCTCAATAATAGGAAAAGTAAAAAGACACAAATGCCCTCGGGGATACAATAGATTCTCACTACCCATAGGGGTAACTTGGAAAATAAAAATGCAAAATAAATAAAACACAAACTATATCAAAAGTAAAGACTCTGGATCGTAGCTGTCGATCTACGACTCCGTCAACGGTACACATGCCGAAATCTCTGACTGATGTCCTCATTATTCTTCTCAGGTGGGAGAAAGCTCGACCCCGATGAGTAAGCATCCCTAGAACTCTCGTACCACTCCAGTAGATCAGGGTCCAATTTCTGTAGCTCATCCCAGTCGATCTACACGTTCTCCATTTCTGACTTCCCTGTCCATTGAATTAGATACCTTCGGCGACACCGTCTTTAGTGGAATAATTTCATCGCTAAGTATTGCCTTAATCTTCTCCGCAGTGGGTAAAGTAAGAATGTCTGGGAGTGGAGGTAGGCTAGGGTTCTCACCAGGTAGGGTCACACAAGGCTCATTATTTAGTGGATTAGTGGGGTTAAACTCTGGACCCTCAAAGGCTACAAGATCTTCGATGTTAAACATAGGACTAATGTTAAAACCTTCAAGAAGGTCTAGCACATAAGCATTACTATTTATTTTGGATGTTATTTTGAAATGTCCTGCACTTCTCACATGTAACTTCTAAACGGCCCCTTGCGGGGACCGCTCCGGACGAATCTGAACCATTACAAAGTCTCCCACTTCAAATTCTTTAAATCATTTCTTGAGGTTCGCATTAAGTTTATAGTTATCATTGCTTTGTTCAATCTTTTTGTTAATCTCCTTATGCAATTCTTGTAGATTAGATGCAAATGTAGATGCTGACTCAGATGTTCTAAACTTAAAACCCATAAGGATTAAATCTATAGGCTATCTAGGTTGGAACCCGTACACAATTTCAGCCGGACTCATAGCTGTGATTCGGTTCACAGAATTGTTATAAGCGAATTCAGCTATAGGTAACTTGGAATCCCAGTCCCGAATTTGTTCTCCTACTAAAGTCCTTAGGAGGTTGCCTAAGCTTCTATTGACAACTTTTGTCTGTCCGTTAGTTTGTGGGTGAAAGGCAGAAGAAAATTAGAGTTTGGTACCCAACTTTTGCCAAAGAGTTTTTCAAAAATAGTTAGTGAATTTAACGTCTCTATCAGATGCTATAGTTTTGGGTAAACCGTGAAATCTGACTATCTCATCGAAGTAGAGTGGCGATTAGAGAGGCATCGAAAATTTTGGAACACTGAAGGAAATGAGCCATTTTCGAAAATCAGTCTACTACCACACACATTGAGTCATGCTTTCTAGCAGGCTTGGGTAGACCTAACACAAAATCCATACTAACGTCTTGCCAATGGCGGTTGGGAATAGGGAGGAGTCTGTAGAGACCGGCATTCTGTTTCCTTTGCTTTGTCAGTTGATAGGTATGGCATCTCTTGACCAACCGACTAACATCTCGTTTTAGACTGGGCCAAAAGAATATATATTCAATAGCAGCAATGGTCTTAGATTGTTCAAATGGCCAGCTAAACCTCTAGCGTGTAATTCCCAAACGAGGAATTCTCGATGCGAGATATTGGGAATAAAAAGTCTCTAAGATTTAAATAAATAACCATCTTCCAATATGAAGTCATCTACAATCCGTTGGCCTCCAGTCGACAGTGTGGAATAGGTATCCTTAAAGTCATGGCAGTCTAAATAGTCTTCCTTAAGTCATTCAAAACCTATCACATCAGACCTCATTTCACGAGTAATCATCATCCGGCGACTTAGAGCATCAGCAGCTTTATTCTCCGATCCTACCTTGTGTCTAATCCTATAAGTGTATTCTAACAGGAATTCAACCCAATGACCATGACGGGCGTTGAGCTTCTTTTGCGAATTAATGTATCGCAAGGCCTCGTGGTCTAAAAATATAACGAATTCTTGGGGCAGCAAGTAGTGTCTCCAATACCTAAGGGACTAAATGATCGCGTAAAACTCCTTATCATATGTAGAGCATCGTTGTCTGATATCATTCAATTTCTCACTGAAGTATGCGACAGGGTGTCCTTGAGATAAGACTCCTATACCAATACCAGACGCGTCACAGGTTACTTCAAAAATTTTAGAAAAATCAAGAAGACGCATAACTAGGGCCTCGACCATTCTCTTTTTTATCTCCTCGAATGCTTTAGTGGCAGATAAGGTCCAATGGAAATCTCCCTTCTTTAAGCAATCAGTTATGGGTGCGACTATCGTGCTAAAATTTCTAATAAACTTCATATAGAAGGTGGCATTTCCATGAAAACTCTGAACGTCTCTGATGTTCTTTGGTTCAGACCACTCATTAATTGCTCGCACTTTCTCAGGGTCAGCTGAAATTCCTTGAGAAGATATTATAAATCCGAGAAAATTGACACTATCTGTGAGGAACTTACACTTCTTTGGATTAGCAAATAATTGCTCCTTCCTCAATACCTCACAGGCTTGCTTCAAATGATTTATATGTTGGTCCACTGAGCTACTGTAGATCAGGATATCATCAAAATAGACTACGATGAATTTTTCTAAGAAAGACCGAAGGACTTGGGTCATGACTCGCATGAACGTACTAGGGGCATTACTAAGATCAAACGGCATAACCATCCATTGATGTAGACAAAGGGGGGGTCAACTCATGTCCAAAATAATATGAATTTTGGCTTCCCTTGAGCCTACTATTTGAGCTGGAATTTTAGCTCATTTATGAGCTGGATTTTAGTTCATTAAATGGAACTAAAAGATAGCTCGTTATTAGCTAAGTTTTAGCTCATATTTATCTTTATTTAAAGCACTTTTATTTTAGTTTTTAATGTCTTCCTTTATGATGTCTTTTGGGATTCCAAAAAGGGCTTTTGGAATCCCGAGTTATTTGTTTAGTCTTCCCATGTGTGGCTCCTTGAATTCCACCATGGCTTTATTTGCTTTTGCCCCCTTGGATTCCGGCCGGCTGCTGGTTTCCCGTGCTTGTGCTCCCTCCCGTAACTGTGGCCCCTTGGTTCCCGCTCGGCCTCCTTGGTTCCCGCGGCTACCACTTCGGTTCTTGGGTTGGGATGTGTTTTTTCGTGCAAAGTAATTATGTGTTAATGCTATGTGATGTTTAGAATTCCTATGGGAATTTAATGTTATGTCTCTTTGTATTCCTCTTTCATACCTATAAATATGGGAGGATTTGTAATGTTTGAAGAAGTGAATGATATGTGATTTTTGGAGAAAATCTAACCTGCGGGTTTGTTTGGAAATCCTGCGGGCTCTTTCCACCCTTCTTTCTCATCCCCTCCGGAAATCCTGCGGGCTCTTTCCAACATTTCTTCTCGGGCTTCTAACCTCTTTCGCCTCTCCGCAAGTGCCACTCCACCTGTATCCCTCTTCTCTAAGTGAAGCAATTTTAGGGTGTCTTTTTATTTTATTTGGAGTCATTTGTAAGAGTTTAAGTTGTTAAAATAATCATTTGTAGTTTTAATTTCCACTGCTTAGTCTTATTTAAGTTACCTCTTCTTTTTGAGGTATTTTGTGTCTTCTTTTATTTAGAAGTCCTGTTTAATTTTTTGCGATCGAAAAATATAGGGTCCCCTATATTTTTTTATTGCATCATCCATTCGTACAACCCATCTTTAGTTTTAAATGTCGTTTTCCATTCATCCCCTGGGCGAATTCTGATTTAATGATAACCGCTCTTAAGATCAATCTTAGAAAAGAGAGTGACTCCGGTCATCATATCCAACATTTCATTCAAGCAAGGAATGGGGAAACGATACTTCACAGTCATCTTGTTGATAGTGCGACTATCAACACATATCCTCCAAGAGAGAAGTGTTGGGACAGCACATGGGCTTAAGCTTTCTTTGATAAATCCCCTTTGGAGCAAATCATCAACTTGCTCTTTTAACTTGGTGTGCTCCCCCGGATTCATACGGTAGTGGGAAAGGTTGGGCAATGAGGCTCCGGGTACTAGGTCTATAGCGTGCTGGATGTCTCGCAGAGGGGATAACTGGTTTGGAAGATCCTCGAGGAAAACATCGGCAAATGCCTCAAGGAGTGGTTGGACCTCTTCTGGGATGGGCTCTCCAAGTTCCTCATTTGTTTCAAGGACCACTAGGGCGTACATGAGGGCTCCTTGGTTAAACTCAATTTCCACTGCCTTCGCAGTCAAAAGGTGTAACCCTTTGTTAGGTTTAACAGGAGTAGGTTTGACTTCATTCTTATGGGGCTTCGGTCGAGAGGGTACTAGCTTGATTTTCTTACCGTTATGCTCAAACACGCAGGTATTTGTCCTCCCATAAATATGGACATCATTGTCAAATAACCACGGGCGACCGAGGATAATCTGACCCACATCCATAGTCAAAACATCACACCAAATCTTCTCTTGATATCTAACAAACTCTATAGGAATAAGGCTCCTATCCTTTATTTCTATGGCAGTCGAATTAATCCAAGAGACCTTATACGGGTTTAGGTGGGGTGCCGTCTTAAAGTTAAGTTTGGATATCATGGCGGAAGAGACAGCGTTGATACAACTTCCACTGTCGATGATGACTTTACAGTTCTTGTCTCCAATCTTAATAAAGGTGTGGAAAATTGAAGTCCTTCGCCAATCGTCACTGGGTTTGGGTTGGGACAAGGCACATCTAACAATTTGTAAATCAACAGGGTTTTCTTTATAGAAGAAGTCTTCTTCATCATCAACATGATGGGTCAAGTCAGTCTTAGGTTCTTCCTCTTCTTCTTCAACCTCTTCGATTATGGTCACCTTGTAGGGATTAGAACATTGCGAGGCAATGTACCCATAGCCATGACACCTATAACATTTAGTTCTAGAGGTTGCTTTGGGAGTGTCAAGTTCAGGGGTTTTACCTTTAGAGTCAGGACGTGGTTGGGGTTGACTGGCAGTCGGTCGGTTAATCATAGGGCCAGCGGGTCGTTTTTGGGGTTGACTGGAGGAAGCTCTATACGGGGTTGGGCGGGAGTCTAGATTTTTAGAATGGGAATGGGTCCTAGATTCTTCGAGGTCAAACACTAAACTGCAGGTGGCTTCCAAAGTGTCAACTCTAACAAATAGCTCGTTTCAGAGATCTTCCCTCAAGCCAGCTCTAAACATAGACAGGATTTGGGCAGGGGTCATGATCTCTTCTCCGCTGCAACGGATCATGTAGTCATCAAAAGCGGAGATATACTCTTTTATAGGTCTACCCCCTTGGGTTAGCCTATTCCATCTATCTAAGAGTTTGGGGTAGTAGGACGGAGGGAGGTATTTACGCTTGAGTTCTTGCTTTATGGTTAGTCAGTCGGTGATGGGATGCTCACCTCGAGCTTCGTGCATGTTCTCTAAGTTTGTCCAGTATTGACTAGCTCTGTTAGTAAGCTTCATCTCTACGAACCTAACTTTCCTAGCTTCCGAGATGCTATACCATTTGAAATAACTATCCATCTCTTTGAGTCAATCTAGGAAAACTTGAGGGTCGAGGGTACCATCGTAGGATGGAGCATCTATTCGGATATTTTTAAGGAACTGAGCATCATTATCTCTCCAAGTGGGTTCATGTCCTATTAGGTCCTGATTAGATCTAAGGTTATGACGATAGTGGTCTCGAGGTGGTCCATACTCAGTCCGGGTCTCATCACCATAAGGTGAATGTAGTCTGGAAGGGGTGTAAATCGCGGGATTTCCTAGACACTCAATATTATCAAGTCGCTCACCAGTTTGGCATCTGAAGTCCATTAAATCAATTTGGGTGTTCCTAATTGGCTGAGTAACCGTCCAGAGTTGACCCAAGATGAGGTCTAAAGTCGCCTGAATGTGTTCCGGATCCATGGGTAGGTGTTGGGGAACACTAAAGATAAAGGACAGCACCTTGACACTAAAATAAAATGCTCCTAATGCAACTAAATGGCGAATATTTTGTGTGGACAGCAAACTACAGCTGTTGGTGAAGTTGCCTAGGTGTTTAGGATGGGTTTTAGGATGTGGACAGCACCTAAACACTAGGTTAGGGTCACCTAAAGCTCTCTGAATGCTGCAGAAATTTTCTGGACAGCAAGCAAACATTACAAATTAAATTATCTATGTGAATGTATGCATGCAAACAAACATATGGTTGGTTAGGTAAACTCCTAGGATGTTCTCTAGCATATGTTACCTATGCCTACCATGCTCTGATACCAAGAAGATGTGAAACAAAGTGGCAAACAATAATTGTGTTATGGAAATTAATTAAAGTATGAATCTTGCGTTGCTAAATTTAAACTACTGCTTCTTCAAGTTAGACTTTAGAACAATCGGTAAGAGGATTAAGTAATGGCAATCACTTACTATGGAGATTATTAGGACACTTGCAAAACAACAACCGCAAAAACAAATAAAGCTTATAGAAAAATTAACAAGAGTCCATAGTTTAACATTTAGAACGTTCACCGAGAGGTCCCTCACTCACACTCAACTACTCAAGACAATAGTTCTTTAGCGGAAGAATGTTGCAAGCAAACTTAGGGACGCCACTAGAAGAAACGCAATTCCGATGGGGCTCGTCACTGGGGAAGGAGATGGAGTTGGAGGAACGGGTGGTCGTCCGGTGATCTTCCACTCTCCAGTAGGCTTTTGCTCGTCGATGACGTCCGCTAAATGGAAGAGAATATGATCGACGTATTCCTCGACGGTGCTTTCGGATCCAAATCCGAGGTCGAAGAAAGGTGATTGGATGACGTCGATCTCCCCTTAAGAATTGAACGCAAATCCGTGATCAACTTCCGGATCCGTCATACATGATCATGGAAAGGCTTGGTGTGTCGTGGTTTGGAGGATTTGGCTGGCGGTGAGTGGGCATGGAGAAGGGGAAGGTGGGCGGTGACTTGGGTTAAGTTGGGGAAAAGAGAAGGAAAGGGGTGGATTGGGCTAGGTTGTGAATTAGGTGAGGGTGAATCTTCAAAATCTGAAATTAATTCAAATTTTTCTAAATGAGAGGGAGGGAATAATTTTTTAAATTCAAAATTAATCCAATAAGGGAGGGGCCGACGGTTTAGGAGGAGATTAGGGAGGATTAAATGGATGCTATAAATTAAATAGGAGAGAGGGGGGGTGGGATAGGGGGGCCGGCCATGTAGAGAGGAGGAGAGAGGGTTTTGGTTTTAAGTAGGTGCGCCCCAAGGTTAATTAGTAATTTGAATTCAAATCTGAATTTTATTTCAGATTTTATTCATAGGGGAAGGTTTCCTAATTTAAGTTCAAGCATTTAGAAAGTATTTGAATCCCAATATTTGATTGAAATCCAAGTTGAAAACTTTCCTAAATAACTTGAGTTTATTTTAGGAAGGTAATGAATTCCCCTTTGGAATTCGAAATTCAGAGTGGAGCCAAGAGGGGCTGATGGGCTGGGCTTGGGAGAAGAGGGGGCAGCGGGATGGTGGCTGGCCGCTGGTCTTGATAGGAGGCGGGCAGCTTGGGGGCCAATGAAGTTCAGCGATATGGGGGATTTGGGAGGGGGCTAGGTTTTGGAGAGGATGGGAAGGTGGAAAGGGGAGGCCGACAGTATTAGGGGGAAATTGAGGTGGTGGGATGTAGGGGAAAGGAAGGAGGTGATGAACCGCGAATCTAGGAATCCACCAAGGTTGATGAATATTGCTCTCACCCTCACTTAGGGCTTCTCCTTTTTAGAACTCACAAAGAGATCAAGACAAAAGCTGAATTTCATTTCAATAATCATCAATAATCCATACAAATCCAAGATACCTTAATATATAGGCCTCAATGATAAGAAAAGTAAAAAACACGAATGCCCTTGGGGCTACAATAGAGACTCACTATCCATAGGGGTAAACATGAAAAATAAAAAAGCAAAATAAATAAAACACAAAATATATCAAAAGTAAAGACTCTGGATTGTAGTCGTCGGTCAACGACTCCGTCGACGGTACACATGCCGAAATCTCTGACTGATGTCCTCATCAAAAACCTTGCTCCGGCCTATTTTTATAGTCATTACCCATTTGGCATGGATTTTAAGCTGAATTTTGAAATATTATTTTAATGCTTTCTAGAGTTTCACCATTCTTTGGGTAATGACATAAAATGGGATAAAAGCAATATCAAAATTTTTAAAAAAAAATTTTAAGGATTATATATTTTTTATCATTTTGGGGTTGTTATAATCAAGAAAAATTAATCACAAAGCTTCATAGCAGGCTTTTAATAAGGAATATTCAAATGTGAAAAAAATAAATACAATTCTAAGATGATTATCCAGGCTACTGCAATATCTGAATCAAAAAATTTATCTACTTTTCTATTGATTGATTGCTTGTCTATAGCATATGAATAAAAAATTAACAAAATAACTGCAGATATCAACTAAATGAAAAAACAAAAGTTGTAAATAACTCTGAAATTCGATGAATCAAAAAATAGCGAGATAGACAGTTCTAACAATAATAATATGGCCTTAGTAACAAGGAAGTTCAGCTCCTTTCTAAAGAACAAAAAGAAAAGATTCACTAATGAAAGGAATGGTAAAAAGTAGGGGTGTCAATTTCGGGTCACGGGTCGGGTTCGGGTCGAACCCGAAACTGACCCGGCACTATTCGGGTCAACCCGAACCCGACCCATTTTTAAAAACAGGTCAGTTTTCCTGACCCGCTTTGGGTCCGGGTCAACCCGGCACGACCTGAATGACCCGTTTCCAACAAAAAAATGGCTAATTTTCGGGTCCAAAACGGATCAATCTCCTCTTTTCGGGTCAAAATCGGGTCAATCTCGGGTTGCCGGGTCAAAATTGGGCTTTCGGGTCAAAATCGGGTCACTTTCGGGTCAAAGGGTTAACCCGAACCCGACCTGTTTCGGGTTCGAGTTGACCCTAACCCGAAATTTTTGGGTCGGGTTCGGGTCGGGTTTTCGGGTCGTGTCAAATATTGACGAAAGGCAAGTCCTGCTTAAAAGTTAATTTCGATTTTTTTTTTAATGCAAGAAATCAAGGCACATAAAAAAAGATTGTACCACAATGAAGAACTCATCTCAGTAAGAAAAATTAGAAGATAAAGGCAACTCAGGAAAATTTAGAAAGACACAGAAAACATTGTTGATCAAATTTAGATAGCAGCTCGACTAGAAGTGAAAATGTAGGAAAATTAAATAACCTAAATTTGATAGTATACGATGAGTTAGGAGGATCAAACACAGAGTATGTATATAATCACTTACAATTGATTGTTTTTACTAACTGAATAATTACATCATAGCTTTAAGTTCCTTAGAAAGAAACAATTTGCAATAAAGAAGAATTTTGCATGTTGAGAAAAGGAGCATAACATATTGCAGCAATATTTAAAATATCTTAACAAAAAATAATGAAAGAAAGAACACTTGTGCACTAAACATGAACAAGAAAACAATTTAAAGTAAGAAGATATCCTAGCATTACATCAAAGAAAACATGAATGACATATTAGGATAGGATTACTCACATGTGCTTACGAGAGTCTTACAAAACAAGTGGTCAAGTTAAGAACTCTCTCTATCACTATACCACACATGCATGCACATTCATGCAAGCATCTCATAGTGCATCCACCTTTGGTGATAAAAAGAAACATAACATTACAGAAAATTCATGCATTCCATGTCAAGCATCAGATATTATTCATGTGGTTCTTTCAAGCTAGTAGCATCTTAGAAAGCACGTGAACATTGAGTATGGACGGGTCCCTAAATCTAGCTTTGCATAGCATATCATTTCTGCTATAATAAACAACTTAAAGTACTTTGGTTACCAAAATCAAAACCTAATTTTTTTGTGGGTATGCTCAAGTTAAGTGTTGCAGAGATGAGGGTGCTCAAGTGGATGAGTGGCTTTACTCTTAAAGACAGGATGCGAAATGAGCATATACGTGAAATAGAGAGAGTCACCTTAGATGGTTTGGTCACATAAAACGACGGCCTTCCGATGACCCAGTTAGAAAAGTAGATGTATTAGATTTGACTTGTGCTAAGAAAGGTAGAGGTAGACCTAAAAAGACTTAGCTAGAAAATATTAGAAATGACCTTTCTTCATTAGATTTAAAAGAGAATTTAACTTTTAATAGGACACAATGGAGAAAAATGATTTGTAGCCGACCCCACAGTGGGATAAAGGCCTGACATTGTTGTTGTTGTTGTATGCCTCCACAAAAGAACTAGTGTCAGCATCTGATACTATAACAATGAATGCTCACCACAAATTATTATAGAAAACCATGTTTATAAAAATAAGGCAAAGTGGCTCATGGTGACAACAATACAAGAAATGCAATCAGCACTAAGAGAAATAAATTTATGATTGATAAAGTCCTATTACTCGACAGGTTGAAATATATTCTACTCAACATAAATCAGCTATATGATAAAGTCTTTGCTTTAATTCTTATTTCATACTTTTTTGTTAAAATTAAGAGGTAAAATAATTTTACAAGTTTATAAAATAAATAACATTTATATTTTAGACATAGATAGCATAAGTGAGCCTAACCAAATTTGTTGTAGGAAAATTGCGCTGGATGTCATGGGTGTGACTTAGGAAACTATATTATACCAACACGCATACACTTAGAAAGCACTCATCTAAATTTAGCTAGAGTACTAAATTTGGATTACAATAATGATCATTTGTGTAACACATGTCAATTACAAAACTAGCTAAATTATCATTTCATTGTATTAAATCTGTTGTCACATCTAGACCTCTAAAGATTTTTCAAATATATCTATTTGGACCCATTAGTACAATAAGCATCCGAGGAAAGTCATATTAATTTGTTATAGTAGACAAAGACACTATATTTATTGGATAAGGTTTCTAGCTTATAAAAGTGAGTACTTTGATGAGTTTAGTGCATTTGCTATTTGGCTTTAGAGGAACAAAGGTTATCCAATCTCTATAACTCATTGTGATCATGAAGGAGAGTATTTGAATAAAAAATTCAAAAGCTTTGTAAGGAATTAGGAATCACACACAATTTTGCAACACCAAGAACTCCTAAACAAAATATTGTAGCTTACAGGATAAACAAGGCACTAGTTGCAGTTGCCTGATTTATATTAAGTGAATATAATTTACTTTTGAGTATTTTTGGGCAAGGACAATAAACATAATCTACTATATCCTAAATAGAGTAAACATTGGCCTTTAATTGAATAAAAACTCCAATGAACTACATAATGGAAGAACACGGAATTTAGGTGTAAATATTTTGCACTAAATAATGACAAGTCTAACATAAAAATTTTTGAAACAAAATCTAATGAAAAAAATTGTAGATTCTACGTATTATCGAGTCCTAATTAGTCATTGTTATACTTTACTACAAGTCGACCTAACATTAATTTTTAGAGCATGCTTGTGCACACGATTTCAAGCAGATTTAGGGAAAAATCTTATTATCAAAAAAATAGTTAGGTATTTGATGTATACCTATATTTGATATTTCGTACCCTGGGAATGTTACTTCTTTTGCTTTTGTAGGAGATGCGGACTGAAACTTCATAGAATGTATGGAGGATAAGAAGAGAACTTCAAGAGCCTACCAATTCATAGGGCATTTATTAATTTCAGGGTTTGTTGATCTATAGAGGAATTTTAAATAAAAAAATATCAAAATCAAGATAGTTACGTACCACTCTGGCGTCGTTCCGTACAATCTCAAAATCTTGTTAATCCTATGATCGGACGTCCTACCATCAGCTACACATGATCATGTTCTCTTCCCACGTTCGCCTTGAATGCACTATCTTCAAAACGACGACAAACTCCCTCACACTCGCTTTTCTCCTCACATGCGAAATCCCAAGGCCAATCAACCCCCAATCGAAGCCCAAGCCAACTCCTCCTCAAGCCCCATTCGACGACCGTCGCTCCATCGACAATGCTCCCTTTTTCCGGTCGGATCGGAAGTCCCGACGCTTTGATCGGAAGTAAGGACGGGAGCTTGGTGGATGTGAAGGTAACCATTTCCCTTCCTTTTCGTGTGCTTCTTCGACGACATTCCCTTTCTCTTGTCGGATCGGAAGTTGTGACATTTTGATAGGAAGTTAGGATAGGAGAGCCGACTGATTTTGTGGACAGAGATTTTGCCTCTTATTGTTCCAGTTCAGACTAGTGATAATCTTATCGATGATGTTATGGACATTCGTACTATCCAGACAAGACATGGGGTGCACCGACGATTTTGGTTAGATGGAGTGGACGGCCACTGACTAACTGTTCTTGGATTGAAACTGAAGAGTTGCAACTTCATCATCCTGATATCTACCAACATATTATTAAGGCATTCTCGTCAGGATATGAGATTTTTCCACTAAGGGAGAATTGATGTAATCAAGAATTTATGTTTTATGTATTTTTATTTTTTTTCATGATATTGGACATTATTTATTTTATTTTTGTGATGCCCTCTGATGAAAAACAACCAATGATCATGCTGGGTTCAGTACTCACGAGTTGGTTTATACCATTGAATTTGATCTTACTTCCCCTACCCTCTTTGGCTGTTCAATTTTCCCCCTTGTTGATTTGGTTATTTAAGATTCTTCCCCGCTTCCTTTTGGCTTTTCGATTCTTCTCCCTTGCTAATTTGGCTGCTTAGGAATCTTCTTCTCTCCCTTTTGGTTGTTTGGTTCTTCACCTTTTTTGATTTGGCTACTAAGGATTCTTCCGCTCTCTCCCTCTTTGGTTGTTTGGTTTTCCCCTTTTGCTGATTCATTTGCTTGATGCTTCGGCTTCTCCTTTGAGAGCTCATTTGGTTTGTTTTTATTGGCTGAAATGTTGGCTCATTTAATTGAACAATTAAATGCCCATTTCCCCTCCTATATAATGTAGCTGAAATTCTCTTATTGAGGACAGTTTTTTAAGAAGAAAAACTCAACCTGAGGGTTCTTCATGGCTTGCGAGCTATTCTTTCCCCTATCCCTTAATACGTCCTCACGGACTTCTTTCTACTTCTTCTCTCAACAGTTTCCCTTCCAATTGTATATTCTTTTCTAAACATTGTGAGTTATGAGATGGTGTTGTTACCCTATTATGTTGGTATTTGCCTGAGGAGTGAAGAATTATGTCGAATCAAAATTTTCTGTGGTGGATTACTAGTTAGATCTTTCCTTTGAGCACCTTTCCCTAGTTTTGTGAATTGCATGTGAGGTGATCAATCATGATTTTTCTAAGGGTTGCTTTTGTTTATGTGTTTTGTGTATTTCTTTCCTATGTGATTTTTCTAAACAATTTATAATATTTGTTTTCTAACAAGTCTCTCTCGGTTTGTGTTTGTTTCTGTGTTATTGAAAAGAAGTTTCTTAATTGCGTGTCAAAATGTTCTCTTAAAAGGTTTAGAAACTTTGGTTGCATCAACAAATTGGTGAGAGAAGTGGGAGAGAACATTTTTCCATATAGAGATCTTTCATACATTGATTTGCAAACCTTTTGTGAGATTTTTCTACATGTGTTCACTTAATATTATATTCTGCATTTTTTTCTCCTCCAAATTTGCATTTGTGGTTGTTAAGAGAGCTTGTAATGTACATTTTTAAGGGATCATTAAGAATCAAAAAATTTATGTTGACTTTATTTACTAATCAGTGGATTAGAGTAGCAAATTCAACTTAGAGAGGACTAAAGATGTATCCGATACCTATTAGGAGAGGGGTTTCTTTGACCAGTGGTAGTTGAGGGAGAGGATAGTGAAATCAAAGGGGAGAGAGAGAGAGAGAGAGGTGCCAGTGTTAAACCATAATAAATTGGTTTGCATATCTTCCTTTTCTTTCCTTAACGCACTACTATTTATATTTATCTGCTCCTGCTTCTATTTGATATGATAGAAATTCATATCATGCTTAATCTCTAATGTGACAAAATGCTAAGAATAATATAATTACTTTGCTATTGATCTCACAAGTTTATTGTTGTAAAAATTAGTTGAATGGAATAAAATAGAAATATAGAATTATTTATTAGTTGTACAATTACCTTGGAAATATTTTGTTTCATCAAAATATACTATTTTTTATTGAAAAAATAAATATATAAAAATACTTTTGTTCCATGTTTTATTTATTTCAAAAAATATATACTTTCAAATTTTGAAATTTACTTACATAATTTATTAAAAAAATACACTAATTCATCTCTCTATTTGTTGTGTTATAAACTTCATATTTAACTAGCCATTAGAGTTGCTTAGACCGCCTGTTGGAGGTATAGCTTTTGGAGATGTCTTTAGATATTTTTTAATGCATTAATAGATAAATTAAAGAGCACTGATGCATATATATGTGTGTGTGTGTGTGTGTACCTCATATATCTAACCCAAAATGGTTAATGGTTATATATACTTAAGTTACTCAAAGAGTTGAGCTTAAATTGTTAAGTTCAAAGGAGTGAAATTCTAAGTCAATGGAGGGCTTAGGCATGAACTTAGGATAGTTAGTTGTAGGACTAGGTAATAATCCAAGGGTCTAATTCTCTAAAACTTAGATATGCATTCTTGCCACATTATTGTTTATTTAATCATTTAATTGTTTGTATTAAATATTGAATTTGACACTTAAGTGCTATACTTGTTCTTGTACTAGTGAGTAGAGCAAGACTCATTTACCTGGGCTTAAATTCTTACTGCTCTCAATCTTAGCATTTATCTTGTAATCACCATCATGTTTGGATCATCGACACTTGTGTAACTTTCATGTTAGTGATTGAACTGATATAGTTTGTGTAGCTGAGATTTTCAATTTAATTGGTCGTAATAATCAAAACTCACTCGCATAATTAAATCTTTACACCATAAGTTAACTTGTCTGGTGTCCCCTGTTGAATAAGATTATTTGATTAGAAATGTGCATACACTAACATCTTTAAAGATTGTGGCTATCAATTGAACTATTCATATTAGTTAATTCATATAATGTATATCATTTCTCCTCCAGTGGCACTCTTAGTTGTACGTTTAGATTATTTGCTTTTGCGTTATTTTAATTGTGAAGGCTTGAATCAGTGCATTTTGAAAAAAGATCCAAAGTGCGCCATTGCAATTTCCCACAGCGCAACAAATTTCTCACTCATTCCTCTTGGTATTCCCTCATCCAATAATAATCTATTTTCCATATTTCATCAATTGGATTTCGTTCTGACATATCACTTCTTGATGATGTCCACAACCTAATCTATTTCTTTCCACAATTAAATTGAAAAGGTACATGACAAATAGATAACGTTCTAGCCAATCTTTAGCTACTTCTCACAATAAGCAGGTTAGTTATGCAGCTTCACTCCTAGGGAAATCAGTGATAAGAAATCTAAGCATATCAATTACACGAAATAAATTAGGCAATTATTATCAGTGGTGGTTCCAAGAAAATTCCCTATAGAAATGTTAAATTTCACAAAATTATCTAGAAACAGAATATATACATATGAGAAATTGCACGATAACCAAAACTTTTCCTGCTAAAGCTCAAAAGAAATCATTTCAGACTATATGACGTCAAAAACAGAATCAAGAACACCTTTTTCTTGAATCACTATCTAAAACACCATACACAATAATAGACCCTAAATTACGCAAAAGCAGAGAAGGCACAACGAAATTCTACAAGGAAAACAATACAATTAAGCAAAAACCCATCAATCGTTAAATCATTCATCCATTCAAGAGATCGTCACCGAACTTGGGTTTCAGAGTTTCAAAAGCATACCACCGGGAACGTGGTTAAGCGATATCCCCGTACTGGATAGCGCCTGCTGAACGCCAGCATTGATCAATGTGGTGTTCCCATAGGCTGAGATGGAAACCGGCCCCCGGTAATTCATAGCCACCAGAGCGGAGCTTATGTTTTTCGCGATTACGTGCGGATCGCAGGTTTTCGGCACTTGGCAGTTCTCGATGTCCCACCACACGGACGTCTTCGCGGTCGCATAGTTCCCGTCCGCCGTCTCACCGCCGACCCCGGCCAACGTCGAGCCACCTTGACCGCCAATAACTGTGTTAGCCATGTTTAATTGATGGTTACCGGCTTCACCGAACCTAGCCGTCATCGTTTTTCACCGTCCACGCTCCCCCTTCCGGGCGAGGTCGCCTTCGCTTTCTAAATGTGTCGGCCTCGTTCAACACCAATAATTTCAAAGTTAATGAAATACTTATTTAACTCAAACCTTTGTCGTTTAAAATCTTTTGTCATTTTTGTGTTAAGCAAAATTTTTCATATTTTTTATATATTTTATGAGAATATTAAAATTTTATAATAGAGATAATTCCTCTCTTCGGTGAATCTTAAATTCTTGAATGAGGCTCTTTTACTCTCCTAAAATTTAAATTCCTCTATATAAGTATATGATGTCCATGAGCAATAATGCCCAATATATAGAAGCATAAATTGAAAATCTTCTCCATTGGAGTTACCATAAATGTATTACCTATATGAGAACTTCTTGAAATGAAGCCAATGTAAGACTATTAGGTTCTGAAGACAATTTGAGACAATTATGACTCGAATTAAGATATGATAGGGAACTACAAATAATTTTACCCTCACAAGAGGGCTTTATATTCCTTGTTTGAATGTTTCCTATAAATGCATGCCCCATGGTTAATCACCTCGCCCATGAGGGAGTCAGCTATTAATTAAGGCCATATAAAAGCTATTATAAGGCTTTATACTTCAATGGTTTTTTGAAAAGATAAGTGAAGAACTTGTATACTCATTGGGAAAAAGGTGATTGGTGGGAGGATGATCAAAATCTCAATCAAAATCCCTTTTGCGCTTTTAAACAACTCTAAAAGTATGAATGAACTAGATTGTATTGGATTTAACTAAGGTAGCTATAGCAAAATGTGGTCCATGTTATTGGTCTAACTATATGATGGCATAGTGCTAACCATAAGTCTACTAGTTTAAGTAACTAAGTTGATATGAGGCTGATTTTAACCCAGTGTAATTTTTTAAGTGCGAGGTATGGCTCAATCTCTACAAACTAGAAATGATTTTCTTTATTAATGAGAGGAAGGTTATTATAATTCTAAAGCATAGCTATCTATATAGTGTTTGTGAGTCTCCCAAAAGTTATTTGATGCTACACCACATATATGCATTTATTGACATATTAGACAAACTTTCTTTTTTTATTCAACCAATAGCTATAATTAAGCTCTATCAAAATCTTAAGTGCAATATGGAGATTTATAAATTAATACGCCACTAAAATTTTCTCAACACACTACTAGTTTTTATGGGGGAAAAATCAATTGAATTTGCTCCTAAAGCATAAGGAAATATGCAAAACACAAAATAAATCATGGAATAAATGTAATGACTACTTATACAATAATTAAACTACAAATAATGACCTAATTCAAATCTTCTTAGATTGAAATGTTTCTGCGTCAATTACTAATTTTATGTGGATTCATAGGGCTATATTTTTTTTTTTTTTTTGATCAATTTGTAAGAAAATTTTAATAAATTGGATGTACCTTTGGTAGTATCATGCTGCTGTCTTATTGGTGTTGTGACGTTGTCCTCTCTGTTTGTAACGTGGTAGCACTGTCATATGTTGGAGTGTTGATAATCACTCTATTTCAAAAGCTAATAAATGGAAAGCATCTCTCAGGGCACTCTAGCAAAGTCACATTAGGTGTTGTGACACTAACTTCTCTACTTTCTAGAATAGAAGTAATCCCTTGGGAGTATCGCGACACAAAAGTATTGGAGTCACAGTGATAAGGAAAATATTTTTTTTTATAAATATCCAAATACACTATTTGGTCATGTTTGTGCTTCATACAAGTAAAGTTATATACATTGATAAATCTTATAAGTTTTACTATTTTTCATAATTACAAATTCTTATACAATGTTTGATGAAAAGGTAAAATTCTACATTTTAACTAAATGCTAACTCACTGGTATTGGTGTCTTATAAGACATTCTTGCAATAATTATTGGGTGACTTACATGTTATTTGTGAATGATGTGTACATGTGAAATATGTAGGATAAAAAGGCTTGATACTATACATGTGACAGTTTCGAGGCATAAAGGCTTGATACTATACATACATGAAGTACTTGAGATATATATGAGCCTAATATTGTATATGTAAAGAACATGGGAGCCATAAGAGCTTGATATTATACATGTAAAATACTTGGGATGAATAAGGGCTTAATACTCTATATGTGAAGCAATTAGGATGTATAAGGGATTGATGGTGAATATGTGAAAAACTTGAGATATATAAGAGACAAAGAAGGAAATTGATGTGATGTGTTTTATTTCAGTTATCTTTATATTACAATCTAACACATATCTTTATATTAAATTTCTATGTTGACATTGGGCTTGATATAATATAATGATAGACTTGCTAAGACATTATATTATATTATTAGTGTGATCATGATTAGAAAGTTATATAATATAGCATGTTGTACAATTTCAATTGTGGTAAAAAAATAGGATGTTCATTTATTATCTTTTTAGCATATTAAGAATTTAGGCAGGTATTGGATAACCTACTGAGTTTTGATGCTCATTTTTATTTTATATATAAGTGTAAATTTTAGGATAAGGAAATGGAAATGCACAAGTTTAGTAGAAATAAAAGTGATAGCTTTTTGTTTATAGGTATATTTTTTGTTAATTGTAATGAATGGTGCAAGTTGTGGTAACCTACAATGAATGTAACAACACCTAGCATTTAATATTAACATATGAACATGCATATTAAATCATGAAAGCAATAAATTATTTAAATTAGTTAATATTATTATTTTATTTTAAATATTTAATTAGTTCATTTAATTTTCTTTTTAACATACGAATGTATAAACATATTAGAATTTTTTTGTATTAGAAAGTTGTTTTAAGAAGTAGTAAGAAAGTTATCCTAAATGAAGCTTTAGTGTAATAACTTAAATTTATGAAATAAATTTTCTTAAAAATATAAAAATTTTAAAGTAGAGTGCTTTGGTATTAATTTGATGAGAGCTATGGTGCTAAACTAATAACTATATATATATATATATATACCTCACCCCACTGAATATCTCACTACTTTGATTGATTGGCCACAAAGAAATTGAAAGAGTGAAAGAAGATAGATAAGAGAGAAAAGTCTTTAGATTATATTTATCAATCATTATGTTACGGATTTTGTTCTATTAATTGTAAGTGACTAATCTCTTGCTTCTGTTTTAAATGATTTTGATTTTTATGAATTTTTTTCTTTTCTAAATCTATAAAAAAATATAATATCCTGATTTCAAGCTTTCATCATGCAAGTTTGGATATTATAGATTTGCTCATTCTGAATAATTTAATATGATTTTGTTGCATTTTAAATGAAATACTGAGTGATATCAGATACATGAAACATGATATCATACTGATCTACGTGATTTACTAATTGGGAGTCATAAAGAGCTGGAGATTGATTTAAAGTTATAAGGAGTCGGGGCAACTGATTTACGTGATTCAAGGAGAGTTATAAGGGGTACATTAATTGAGAGTTATAAGTATAAACTAATTAGGATTCATAAGTGTAAGAGCAAGATACCTTTAAGATATACTAATTGGATATCTAGATACTGATACCAATACTGCTACAAATATTATACGTATTGATATTATGACTAACACTAATAATGTTTTCTATCATTATCATTATTTAACGTTATTGGTTAGCACTATTGGTTGTTACTGTTACTATGATTGATGATATAATAGATTGCAATGTGATGAACTATAGAATGATAAACTTATACATATAATCAATATAGACATTGATGCATATATTTTCTTATATAATTTTATATTATATTATTCTCTTTTATTTTGCATTGATTGCAGATTTGCAGTTGTAAGATTTTAATTTTTTTGTGGAGCTACGTGCTTATTACATAAGTTTTACATATTTTTTAAGAAAGTATAAGGATCATATGATATGAGACTCCGAGCAAGACAAAAATATAATCATATTTTTTTTCCCACTGTTCATTGGTAAGCTCTAGTTAAATGGCTAAAATTAAAGACATATATAATTCTTCCAATATTGATCCTAGATTGTGGCACTTAGTGTTACAGAGCCTTTGATGTATAATTTTTTATAGATTAGCTGAATTTAGAATGATTTCCAGTAGTCTTTCTAGCACTCAACTTGAAAAATTAATATGAATTATTTTCTTTGTCTAATAATTTATGTGCGGCGTTTTTTCGTAATGTAAGGTGGTCGAAAATCTCCAGTTCAGTAGATTAAGGGTCCAGGCTTAGCTATCCTTTTAAAATAGTTCTTTTTTCCTAGTAGAATTTTAAGTATGCAAGTCAAATTAAGCATAGCTAGGCTTCTTCTTCTAAGATTGGGGAGAAGGAAGTAAAGATGAGGGAATTTGGGTGAGGAAAGAATTAGGGGTGTCAATATTTGACACGACACGAAAACCCAACTTGAACCGACCCGGAAATTTCGGGTTTGACCCGACCCGATTTCAAAACGGGTCGAGTTCGGGTTCCAGAAATTGACCCGTTTGAAAAACAGGTATGGTTCGGGTTGTCGGGTCAACCCGCGAACCCGTTTAAAATCAACTGCCTGCACTGCCCTGCCTGCCCGCGAAGCACCAGCGCTCGCCCGCGCACACCGTGGCCCCCCGCTGTCGCCCGCACCCGCCACCTGCTTGCGCTCGCCGGCGCGCCCGCTCGCGCTCCCCCGCGCGCCCGCTCACGCTCGCCTGCATGCCTGCCCGCCCGCTCGCACTCACCAGTGCGGCCACTCGCGCGCCTGTTTCGGGTCAACCCGGCAATCCGCCGGGTCGGGTTCGGATATCCGACATGTTTACCTACCTGGGTCGAGTTAGGGTCGATCCGTTTGAACCCAGGTCATTTACGGGTTCGACCCGAACCCGACCCGTGACCCAAAATTGACACCCCTAGAAAGAATGAACACAAGAATTTCAAAAAAGTGGGGATGAACGTATTTCCATAATTATTTAGGTTTAATGATTATTTAAATTATTATCATTAATAAATATAAATAAAAATTATATAATTGGATAAATTTATATAATTATAATATTTATATAAATAAAATATTATAAATCGACTAACCTTGAGAAAAAAATATGATTTATTTTTAGTTTTAAAAAATGTAATTGATATTGAATTGTAACTAGGCGTTTATGCTTGGCATTTTAGAAACATTGTGGACTTGTCATCAATATTACCTCTTAGCTAGTCAATTAAGGCCTCATTTGGATGACTTTCTTAATATTTTTTAAATCAACTTTTTAATAAAAAATTATTTTTTTAATTGTTTTAAAAAATAATAATAAAGCCGTCTGAAATGAAATCAAAATGGACTCAATAAATTGAAATAGTGCTGGTTTGTGTTGCAGACAACTGGCTTCAGTGAAGCCGATTTAAATTGAAAGTTTATCCATGCATGTCTTAGGCATGATCCAACTTCCAATGACATGATTACTAGCTAAGAAAGGGTTAAAAATGCATGACACAGAGAGTGTTTGTGCATAAGGAATTTGTATAAAAATATATTGTACTAACAAAACTTTGTTAGATCTACAAATTACAGCACTCCAATTCTTCCTTCGCTCACTTTATTAATTACAAAGTGCAGCACCATTTAATTTTGCGCGCACATAAGTGACCAATCATGTTTGGATTTCTATTTTAAAAACTTTTCGGTGAAGTACGTAGGGATTACATTCATTGAACTTGTAGTTTTTATTTGAAGAACCCTAATTTTGGAGTAATTATTAGGTCCGGACACCTGACGTAGGTCACGTAGCTCTACAACCGGACGTCAATAACATGTCGCCACGTGCTCTTACTCTTTACCGCGCGGCCCAACGACCCGGACCCGGTATTGCTATGTGTTAGCTGATTTGTGCAGACCTGGGTATTGCTAGGTATTGCTTGGTATTGCTCGGCAAAAACGATAAATATCAATTTGTCAAGAACAATACCGAGCAATACCTATCAATACCCGGTTTTGCTAGGTATTGCTCTGTATTGCTAGATATTGGTCTTGACATATTGGTATTTCTCGTTATTGTCAAGCAATACCAAGCAATACCGAGCAATACCTAACAATACCCGAATATAGCAATACCGGGTTCCGGTCTGGATCGAGTCGTCGGGCCGCACGGTAAAGAGTAAGAGCACGTGGCGTCATGTTATTGGCGTCTAGATGTAGAGCTCAGTCAGGCGTCCAGACCTAATAATTATTCCTAATTTTGGCACCTTGAGTATCAAAATTATGGAAGATAACCAGCAATTGCACGGGTCCCACAAGAGAGGGCTAAGGAAGTTGAAGTGGGTCCCATGAGAAAGGAATCTCCGTAACAAACTTCCTCTGTCCGTTCAGCGTAAGGGTGTAGAAGTAAGCAAAAGATAATTTTGGTATCTCCTATATCAGCCTAAAGTGTCAGGCCTGGAGAAGATGGATAAAGAGAAAGCCCCATAGACCATTTTATTCTCTTCCATTCCAACTTTCTCTTCCTATTCTTCTCCTCCTTCTCTACCAATACTAATTCCTCATCCCGTGACAAGTAGATTTCTCTCAAGTTGTTCTTCTCTACAGCTTTGAACTCAAATATCTCCATTTAAATTTACAAGATCGCTTTTATTTATCTTTCATATATCCTTATATCTTCATAAACAAACAAGCAAAAGTATGTTTAATCCCCAGTCTTCAAGCTTCATAGGAGGTTTAGCTTTAATCAGTGATGCATCAGAAGCTATCATGACAAGTCAGTCTACAGACTTGTCATTGATGGTAGAGAGCGGCTTCGACTATCTTCGACAGTTTGAACGGCTAAATGGAGCCAATTTGACGACTTTTGATCCGTCTGGACAAGGCGATTCGCCGGTTTACCGAATGCTGGGTCCGGCGAACTTCCACTCCCCTTCAGAGGCTTTAATGAGGGATTTTGCAATGTACGGCACCTCGGTCATGGCGCCGGCGATCTTGTATGACCCAGCGGTGGCGATGAATGTGAACCTAGAAGCTGCTGGTTTCAATCATGACTATGATGTTTATGGAGGGCAGCTTGAGAACTGTGAGATAGAATGCAGGAAGCAGAAGGAGATGATGATGAGAGGTTTGGAAGAATATGGAACTCAGAAGAATGAAAAGCAAAGAAGAGAGAGGTTGGGAAAGAAGTTTGAGCTGCTCAAGTCCCTCATTCCAAACCCAACAAAGGTAATGTATCACTTATCTTCTTGCACTTTTAGGGTTTATAAAATATTTTTATGAAAAAAATTAAGAGAATTTACATCAAATTTTATGATCGATCAAAATTTTTTTTTCTTTTAATATTTTTTTTTACTCAAAAAAATTTATGAATATGGATTTTATTGTTTTAAATATGATTAATAAAATAATATATTTAATCAATAAATTTTAAATGCAATTATAACAAATAATGAATTTAATTGTTTTAAGTATAAATGTGAATATTAGCTGTTGGAATTAGTTACTTTTCACATTCAAATTTTAAATAATCAGATTTATATTATTATTAAAATTTATATTAAAACAATGAATACTATAATTTTAGTAATATTCAAAATTGTGTTAATCAAATTTGTAATTTGGACTATATATATAATCAATGATATGAAAAAAAAAATCACTATCGATTATAAGGAATTGGAGCATTAAAAAAAAACTCGATCGGACGATATTCTGATAAAAAAAATTACTCAGATTAATGCTTAAAGTTTTATGTATTTTATAAGATAACTCCAAATATTTTATTAAATGTTTTTGAGATTATCATAAAAAAAAATCATGTAAAATAGGGCACAACCTTATATTTGTTAATTTTCATATTGTACATAAACCAATTAATTATATAATTTGTTTTTATCATTAATTAATCCAACTTAATTTTAATATACCATCCTCACAGCCTGATAGAGCCACCATCGTCGCAGACACGATTGATCACATTAAAGAGCTACTGAGAACTGTAGATGAGCTGAAAATACTCGTCGGAAAGAAACGAAGCAAGAATGCGAGAAGCATTAAACTCGAAATACAGAACGACGTTCATTGCGATATGGAAAGCTCTTCGATAAAATCCAACATAGATGAAAGTGACCACGGACTAAATGGAAGCATGAGGAGCTCATGGATTCAAAGGAGATCAAAATCAACATTTATTGACGTTAGGATTATCGAAGATGAGGTCTACATCAAGCTGGAACAGCGTAAGCGTGTTGACTGCTTCTTAATCGTGTCTCGGGTTCTTGATGAATTACAACTTGAACTGCTGCACTTGTCTTGTGGAAACGTAGGAGATAACCATATCTTCATGATCAGCACTAAGGTAAAGAACTGGGCGAGAGTATTCATTTATGTTTGGTTGTTTTTGTTTCAAGTTGCTATGAAAGGATTATGTGTTTCTGCTGCAGACCAATTATGAAGGCTCCCCGGTATATGCGAGTTCAGTGGCTAGGAGATTTATTGAAGCTATGGGTGGTTAGATTAGTTATAGACTTCTTGTCTTAATTTGGCTTTTTAAAGGTTGTGAGCTTTTATTAATATTTATATTGAAGTATATTTGAGAAGGAATATGTATTTGCTGCTTAGTGTCAGAGTACTTCTGAGGTACAAGTTTGGTAGAGTAGTTGAATTCAGAATGCTTTTCCAGATTTTTTCCAAAAAAAAAGAATGGTTTTCCAGTAGTCTTTCTGACATTCAACAGTAAAAACTGATCTGAATTGTTTTCTTTGACTACTAATCTACATATGACTTTTTTTTTTTTCTGAAGGTAAAGTGGTGGAAATTCTCCAGTTCAGTAGATTAAAGGTTCAGGTTTAGCCATCAGTTTAAAATAGTTTTTTTTTTCCCGAGTGGAATTTTAATTATGTAAGTCGTCAAATTAAGCTTGGCTAGGCATTTTGTCATTTAATTATGAAATTGTAGTTTTATATCTGGTTGAAGGCAATTTAAAGATGTTTTGTTGTGAATTAAATTTTCATTCGTTTTCCTCGGGAAAGTAATCTTACCTCTAAGAGATTTGTGCAGTTAGACCTCATTACTGATTCCAAATCAGGGCCCGTTTGATTACTAATTAAATATAGAAAGATATCTTAAGATATTTTGATTTTATCAAGATTTATTCATTTGGTTTAAATTTCATAAATCAATCAAATATAACATTTTTTAATATATTAAATTAATTATAAAAAAGTATTTTTTGAAAAAAAAATATTCTATCTACTTAAATGTTAGTTTTGTGTTGAATCGGATTCTATCGATCAACTGGGTTTGTACTGTTGTCTTAGACCTAAATAATATCGATCAAGTTCATAAGGGGGTTGCAGGAGGCAATGCTTCACTAGCTTGGAGTTTGGGGTTTTGCTCCCGATTTTTTTTTTTCGTACAAGCGTCGCAATGTTGTATGCTGCAGCACTGCAACGCTTGGGCTAGAGACAGAGAGCGGTGTGTGCTAAGAGCTCACAACTCTAGTGTCGCAATGTTGTAGGATTGACTCAAAGACAGAGCAGAGCACTGCGACACTTTAGACCTCATAACTATCGTGTTACAAGTTATGCTGAGCAGTTTTTCATCATTTTTTTCTTATTTCACTTAAAGAGTTATGCCCTTTGGTGTATTTAAAAATATATCTTTATCTATTATGTGTGTAGGGCAAAGAGAAAAGTGAAGAGAGGCAAGTAGAGAGCATGAGAACATATATTTGTACAATTTCTCCTAATTTTCATAGATAATTTCTTTATGTGGTGTAGCTTCTTGGTTTTTCCCAGTTTCAGATTTTTTCATGTTAAATTCTGGTGTTCTTTTTCGTCGTTTTATTTTTCTTATTTATTTCATTGCGTAGCTTTCTTTATAACATTAAATTGGTGTAAACATCAAGTCCGATACATCATAAAAAAATCATTCTGATCGTGCACGAATCTTGAGGCAAAATAAAGTTGGAAACTTCAAAAATTAAAAGTGAGCCCATCAAAACTCTGATTTTTGCAAACTTACGGTCGAACTGAGTATCTCGGAAACACAAACCCAACAACTCCAAAATATCGACCCAATCCGAGCCCAAATGAGTCCAAATCAAAGACTCGAAGCACTTTTGGAAGAATCTAACCACAATTTGATCTGATATTATAGGATCATTACTTGATAATACCTATGTTAAAAAATATATATTAGTAGGTGAAATGTGCTTTAAATTGTTGAAGAAATAAATTAATATTTGAGTTTGCTATTTGGCGAACAATTCATGAAATCGTTCATTTATAAGATTATCAACATCTAAAGGTGTGAGATGTGTGTGTAGTCTCTTCCTTTTACCTCTATCTTTGAAACACTCCACATAAGATGTCAGATTGTCACAATGACGAAGGACATATCTTTGAGCTTGGATTGTCATTTTAGTATTATGTATTTATGTTTAAGTTTTCTAGTGGAGGAATTCTTCTTTGGATGTGTGTGTAGTCTCTTCCTTTTACCTCATCTGGCAAAAATCAGGTAACATTCCAAAGAAGAATTCATCCACTAGAAAACTTAAACATAAATATATAATACTAATTTATGTTGATTCTAGAATAGTGCGCTTATTTCCCTCCAAATATTATGAGAAAAAATGTCTTCCTCAATAATAAAAGCCTCTGCAATTGATCCCTCAGGATGTGCTTTATTTTATACATAGTCTTTTAAAACTAAGAAGAATATGTAATTAATAAGAAATATGTGTGAGATGGTTAGGAACATTTAATTAACCAATGGAAGAAGAGCATGATTTACCTTTCAAATGGATATATCCATCGATATTAAACAGGTCAACCTAATTTAACTTCTTCTGTTAAGCGTACCAAGAAGATGAACCATAATTATTAAGAATGAGGGAAAAAACGATTTCTCCATCTGACATAAAGTCATTATGATATTATTTAGTAACATACTAACATTTCTAATTCATTTGGAACAATAACTTTCTCACAAATTGATTTTAGGAAACAGGAAATATCTATAAGTATGTACATAATCTCATATGATGGTGCACATGGTCTAAGGGCAATGGGGAAAAGCTCTTCAAGAAGCACATAACAATCATGACTTTTGAGGTCAATGACTTTGCATTTAGCAATATTGACACATTGGGATATGTTTGATGCATATCCTTTTGACATTTTCAAATTTCAAGACTTCACAAAATATTTGTTTGTCTTTCTTTGACACAGTGAATGACGTTGGTGGAAAAATGTAGCTGCAGTCTTCAAGAATTTATGGATAGAAGTTATTTCCTTATTCCAGTTTCAACTAAATCTTATCATGCTTGAAAATTATCTTTTGATTTGTCCAGGTCAAGCAAAGTAGCAGTGAGTTATACTGTCAATAAGGTAAGTCAAAGAGAATAAATTTCTTCTGTCATACCCTGAGCACCTGGATGTTACGATCTCTTTTCAAACTAGGCTTAGTAAATCGGCCAGTAGGGAACTGTATATTTCTTAACTTTGCTAGAATCTCAATACTACTTTTACTTTTATGCTCCTTGCAAACTTCTTCTGTGTTATCAAAATGTTGTTTCTAGCAACCAATAACATGATTATCCGACAGCCAACGACAATGACCCATATATGCAAATTTCTTGCCCTTCTATAACCATAGAGATTATGTAGTAGGATTAAAAATTACCTCTCATGTGCCTAAATGTAGTAGGATTTCGGAAAGACAAAAGGAAGAAGATAATACACTTAATTTTCTTAATAAACAAATGATCTGAACGGGCTACTGGCTCCTACCACCTCATGTGGCTAACTCAAGAGCACAGTTATTTAACTACTTTAAAATCTTATTTTCCTTATGTATAATCCAATAATTAATGTTTTAAACTTAATTAGTTTAAAATTTTGCCCTAAATACTAAGTAAATGAGTTAAAATTTCGAAGCTTGCGGCTCACGAAAAAACATTATTCAACCGCGGAACCGCGGACCGTGGCGCTTTTAAATATGGAAAAATGCTCGAATGTTATTCGTCTTCGAATCACTTCGGGCCTTCGGGGGTAAAGGCGTGCAGGGTCTTTCCAGGTTCCGTCTCTCTTGGTCTCCCTCCTCTCCAACGAGGGAAATCATAGCTATATGGAAGACTGCTGTGCTGTGTGCGCCGAAACCCTCGAGTGGGTCGCCTATGGATCATGCGGCCACCGCGAGCTTTGCTCAACCTGCGTTGTACGCCTCCGCTTTATTCTTGGCGACCGCCACTGCTGCATATGCAAAACGGATTGCCCCACCGTCTTCGTAACCAAGGTTAAATTAGAGTTCCCTGTTCTTGAATTCTTTTACATATCGGTTTTCTCTTTTTTGTTATAGTTCTTTGGTCGTTCAATTCTGCTTTGATCCCTCTGCTCTCTTTTTTTCTGCGGTTGGTTTTTTGTGTATATTAGATTAGATATTAATCTGTTTTTTATATAAAATTTTCTTAGTGGACGATGGATCATTCTTCTTTCCTGTGGGAAGGGCGTAGGGGGAATTTCCGTTTACTAGATTGGTTGCTCTATGTTTTACTTGGTTTACGTTACATGTCCATGGGATTTTTAGTTACTTATGCAATCATTATATCGTTGATGCTAGTGTGAGACATGGCGCTGGGCAGCCTTTAATGGCTGATTTCTGCTTATGTGTAGAATACCTATTGGACTGGTTGGGATAAATCTTTTAGGCATTAGGTTTTTTTTACCCGCTTTCCCTTATATCTTGGAGTCATAATTGATTTAGGTACACCTACCATTTTTTTTATTATGCGTCGTAGATTTTATTCTTAGGATTATTGTGAATGGAGTAAATAAAATGGAGCATTGCATATGTTTGGCAGGCTTTGGGGAGTTTCACGGAGGCAAAATCGGATTTTTCAGAATTCCCATCTGGTGTTAGTGAAGGCCAGCATGGTAAATACTGGTACCATGAGGTCTCTCAGGCATATTTTGATGATGTGGACCATTACAGAATCATAAGAGCAATGTGCAAGCTTTCTTGTAGTATTTGTGATAATAATGAAGCTGGCCAAAAGAGTGATGGCATTAACAGAAGGAACAAATTTCGGAGTATAGAGCAGTTGAAAGGTCATCTCTACCATCAGCACAAGATGTTCATGTGCACCTTATGTCTGGAAGGTAGAAAGGTACATATTGTTTTTTTTCTTCTTTTTATGCAATATCTTGTAATCCTAGAAGTCATGTGTCATGAGCTTAGAAGTCTATAATATGTATATTTCAATTATCTACTTGCTTTCTTTGACTTAAATGCTGCACATGTTCCTCGTTTTCCTAACTCTCTCATGCAACATAATGCTGCAATTGTGACCTATTATTGTGCATCAAATTTGTTGTAATAATGTCTTGATATTTAATAACGGTTGGAACTTTTCTCTCAATAAATTTTTTTATTATTGGGAAATCTTAGTAAACTTTTCATCAAACCTGAGTATCTTTATGTTTGGATAAATAACAACCTCGGTGTCTTTTTTTCAGATAATGATTTTTTTGTTTGTTTCCTGCTTATTTATTAGCACTCCAAAACCTCACAAATGCTAATAGCATATTTGTAGGTTTAGAATTATCTTTTCTTCGAGTAGATGTGATCTCATCTTAGCAAAAATTAAAACGTGTAAATGCCCTAGCCTATTCAGATTCTTACAACTAAAATTTCAGCCAGATTTAACTCCATTTTCTCTTGACTCAGTTAAACTTTGCTTGGTATTGATTGCTGGCCTTTCACTGTCAAGGGGTTATGCCTTATTGTTGTACATGCTTTTTAATGGGGAATTCATAATACGGTACAAGGCTCCATTAGAGCGATAGCTTGTAACACATGGTATGACATGCCATTTTAAGTGCAAATCATAGAAATAGTAAAGCATCTACTAATAATTCAACAACATGAGAGAAAACATCTTTAAAATAATGTCAGAAACAATAATTTTAAAGCATATATAAAAATTAAACTTCTAAAGTTTGATTAGATAAATTCATAAAATCATTTACCTTATCAATACTACCTATAAAAACCAAAATAATGCAAAAAAAGCTAACTAGGTTACACGAAACCTCTTACTCAATGACATCAACTGCACTAAAAATATATTTCAAGAAAAACAACAATTGAACCAAGAAACTTGTATTCAATGCTAAAAAATTCAATATTCGAATCAAATCTAAGGAAAGCATGTGAATATGATTCTTGGTGGTGAAAATAAATAAATAAATATATATATATATATATATATATGCCACACAGGAAACTGATTTTAAGAGGTAAAAAAAAAAAAGCATGCCAAATGCATAATCAGCTGATAGTTAGACACGTGGGCGAAAGAGATGATTTCAATGTCCTAACCAACAACTACTTGCAAGAAGGGATGCTATACCTTGAGTTTTTTCTAAAAACACCATCACCACTTATAATTAACCGAACTGCGAAAAGTGAAAGTAACTTAAATCAATGAAATTTCTCTAATTAAATGAAGGCACACCATTATTTTTGGAAAAAATAGACAGGCAGCGCCATCATGCATGCTTAAGAAATCATCATTGTGCCTCAGTTCTCCAATATATATATATATATATATATATATATATATATATATATATATTGGCAAAAGCAAAAAAAAAAAAACATGCACCATTTGACTATATGCTATGCCCATGTGTATAACATGCATCTTGCACAACTGCGTTTCCTCTGTTTTATCTACTAGACTACTATGATAGGAGTACTGTTGACATTCTTATTGGTTGTGGGCCTTGTGGCAAGTATAAAAGGTTATTAGATTACATATGTATAGTTATCTTTACGTTTTTTCTTATTTCTGTCTATATACCAACCTTTTTTTTTCATGATTGGATGAATTAGTGCTTCCTTCCTTGACTGTCATTAATAGAATTTTCTTGACTGTCATTAATAAAATTTGATATAATTTGTATACTACTTTTAAGTGCTACTCATATTATTAGAAAATGTTCCAACTAATTTATTACCTTGTTGGAAAAAAAAAAACACTCCATTAATTGGTACAAGTGGGGTTTGTGCACCCCGTTTCCTCTAATAAGTAGGTGCACCACACTTAACATTACTATATCATATTTAATGAATCGAAAGTAAAGCACAATTTCAATTACATATAATTATGCACAAGGTCAATCATAGATATAGAGGGCATAATACTAGTTATTGATCAAATCCATGAAAAGAACTAGTAAATATATAGTTTATAGAAGGTCATTAGCCAAACTTGAAGTTGTGAACTCTTAAGAAATTGGGAGCATCATACTTGAGTTGGAGCTTTTTAGTAATTGGTTTACCATATTATGCAATGCTTGTTGCAAGTAAATCTTTCTCCTTGTAAAATTTGAGAATGGCTACTTTATGGATCACCCCCTTCCCCCCAAACCAATTAGTTTTTTGTCCGGTTGCGCCTGGACTTTTTGCTAACCAGAAGTGTAAGTAGCATCTTTGTAAACAAGTGCCATTTCATGAAATAAGTTTTTTTTTTACATTAAGAAATGCTTATTTTTGCATAACAGAGTCAGAAATTGCTTTGTACTAACAAGCTATTTTTGATAAATTAACTCGTATTGGTTATCCATTTTTAAACTTTATAAGGCTTTGAAGGTGGGCCTCTAGTGATGGTCAATTTGTATCTAGTCTATAGTTGTTCAAGGTTTGAGTCACAAAAACATCCTCTCTGCCAATGAATGCATGGGCAAAGTTTCTTATATTAACCCGTCCATAGTCTCTGCATTAGCGTGAGCTTTTGGTACATTAACCTCTTCCTAGTTCTTGCATTAGCACGAGCTCCATGCACTAGTACACCATTTTTAAATATTTTAAGAGTTTGTTTCATTATACCATGTGGAATGATGAATGTGTGACCTTGTTTTAAGGATTTATTTCTTCTTAATCATCTTATGTTGGTTGACGGTTGAGCCCTTTTTTGTCAATCTCATTTTACACTAATGGTGAAGGTCTTGGAGCGTCTGATTAAATATTTAAAATCAAATAGGTTGTTTCTTACTTATTTATTAAAGTAAATTATTGCAATTAATATTTTAAAAGGTGTAGGTATAAGGTGATGCATTTTACTTTTTATGAGGGATGGAGTAAGCTCCATGAATTTTATATTTTATAATATTTTATAAATTTAATATATAAGATTAAAATATTACAACAACAAGCCTTTATCCCACCATGTGAGGTCGGATACATGAATCCTTTTTCTCCATTTTATTCTGGTAAGGGTCAAATTCTCTCTAAATCTAATAAAGAAAGGTTATTTCTAATATTTTCTAATCAAGTCTTATTAGGTCTACCTCTACCTTTCTTAACATAAGTCAAATCTAATATATCTACTTTCCTAACCGGGTTATCGGAAGGCCGCCGTTTTATGTGACCAAACCATCTAATTAGACTCTCTCTAATCTTATATTCCACTGGAGCTACTCCACCTTTTCACGTATATGCTCATTTTGTATCTTGTCTCTAAGAGTAAAGTCACTCATCACCTGAGCATCCTCATTTCTGCAACACTGAACATAATATTATGTTTCTCTTTTAATGAAAAATATTATGCACTATAAAGCATTACAGGTCTAACTACCATCTTATAGAATTTTCCCTCAAGTTTAAGAGGGACTTTTATATCACATAATAAGCTTGACGCACTCCACTTCAACCATTCAACTTGAATTTTACTTATAATATCCCCATCTATTTCACCATCACTCTGAACGATAGACCCAATATATCTAAAATGTGTGCTCTTATTAATGACTTGATCGCCCAAAGTCACAATCTCCCACTAGATCTATCATTACTAAAATTATACTCTATATATTCAGTTTTAGATCTACTCAAACAAAAGTCTTTAAACTCTAAGGTTGACCTCCATAATTCAAGTTTACATTCAACTCCTTCTCTCTTCTTATTAACAAGAAGAATATTATCAGCAAAAAGCATACACTAGTATACAACCTCTTACAAATGTCTAGTGAGAACATCCATGAAGAAAGCAAAATGATATAGGTTTATGGCAGATCCTTGATGTAATCGAACTGAAATAGGAAAATATTTGGTCGAACCACCTTGTGTTTGAACACAAGTAATAGCTCTTACATACATTTTTTTAATGGCTTGAATATAAGCATTTTTAACCCCTTTTTTATGTAGCACTTCTTTTGGAACTTTATCATATGCTTTCTCTGAATCAATAAAAATCTAGATCCTCCTTATTCTATCTACACTTCTCCATCAAAGCTCTCAATAAATTTATAGCTTTCATAGTAGACATACCTGGCATGAATCCAAATTGATTTTGAGAAACATTAGTGTCACACCGCAACCTTTGCTCCATAATTCTCTCCCATAGTTTTAAAGTATTACATATTAACTTAATTCATATATAATTTGAACAATCTTGTGCATCACTTTTATTCTTAAAAATAGGAATCAATACACTCATTGCCCACTCATCTGTCTTTTTTTTAGTCTTCAAAATAATATTAAAAAGTTTAGTAAGCCAAGAAATTCCTTCATCTCTTAAGCATTTTCACACCTCTATTGGAATATCATTAGGTCCAACAGCTTTTTCACACTTCATTTTCTTTAAATCCTCTTTAATTTTGGTTTTACTAATACGTCGATTAAAATAAAAATCTTTATTTTCATTTTTGATGCTAAGGTCACTAAAGTCAATTGCATTCTCATAATCTTCATTAAAAAGTTTAATAAAATATCTCAACCATCTTTGTTGAATATCATTTTCTAATAAAAGCACTTTTTGATCTCCATCCTTAATACACTTCACTTGATCTAAATTCTTACTACTATATCTTTATTTAGCTAACTTATACATATATTTTTCACTCTCATTAGTATATAATATATTAATAAATCATTAAAAGCTAATATATTTGTATTGCATGAGACCTCTTTATATATTTTTCAATTATCAGAGTTTTTACAACTAAACTAATTTTTGTAACGAATCTTTTTATTTTTTATTATTTCTTTCATATTTTGATTCAATCACTAACTATTTTCACTATTAATAGTTTTTTCCCTTTGATACTCAAAACATATATTTTGCAACATTCTTAATATCACTAGCTATTTTTTCTCCCATAACATTAGCTTCCTTATGCACAGACAAAATCTTAAGATTTAAAATCTTATTCTTAAAAATATTTTTGTTAATATTCTTTAAATACTCTCATCTAATCATAGAATAACAATTTACTTTATTTTTTATTTTATACCCCTTCATTTATAGTTCAAAACTAATAAGCTATGTTGGGTACATAAATTTCACTCGAAATAATTTTATAATCTTTGCAATTTAAATGATACATTTTTCTTATAAGAAAATAATCGATCTAGTTTTACTATATCATTTCTTATAAGTGATAAGATGTTCATCTATTTTTTTAAATAAGGTATTAACAATTACAAAATCATAAGCTAAAGAAAAATCTAATATGGTCTTACCACTTTCATTAGTTGCTCCACATATATTCCAAGTTCTTATCTTAATTTTAGTTTCATGGATTAACTTCTTTGTTCACAACTCGTCCATAATGTGGGAATCCTTGCCTATTTAACAGTGCACCCGGGTGCTAATGCAGTAGCCCTTGCCCACTTGCCACTGTATTAAGGCCATACAACGAGTCGCTTTTAGGGAACGCCCTAGCATTATTAAAGGATTTCATCATTCACGTCATGATTATGCGACAAGTTTTACGCTGGATGTTAACTACCTAATGCAACCTTTCATTTTTTTTCATTTAGGATTTGGTACCTGGCAACGACAGTGTTATAAGATTAAAATATTAAAAATATAAAATAAATTTCACAGTTTATGACCATATGATTTTTTTTCAAAGTCGGAATTTCTCAAACCAAATTAGATGTAAAAAAAAGCGGAAAACCAAAGAAGCATGTCATTTAATTATGCACTTCTTAAGTTTTCATTCCTCAAGCTGCTCATCTTTCAAAACTTTTCTAATGAAGGCATCCAAATTAAATGCACACGCGGGTTGAGATATTTCAATTTTAATTTCAAAAAGAAACATCAACTTATTTACTACATTTTTAACTATACATTTAAAAATAAAAGAATGAATAACATATAAAAAAAATAATTTTTGAGTGTTAACTATACCTTAAATTAAGTAACTTGAGCAAGGTTAAGGCACATTGATGTTCTTAAATTATATTTGTTATTTTAAATAAATTTGATTAATTTATATCATGGGTCTTGTCCCATCAATTGGGCGCAAAAGGCCTGCCTAATCTGCTTGGGGTGATGTTTCGACTTGTGTGGGCATATTGCCTCAAAAGATGTATCTCTTGACTTCTTATAGGCAGTTTTTCTTTGCCACTCCTTAGAGGCTCATCCTGGGCTAGCTCAAAGAACACCTTTTAAAATACTTTTATATAATGTAGCAATGCTTTAAGCAGGAGGATGAGACATGACATGCATGTAGTTTGATGATTGGATTTGATTCTATTATATTATTGGGTTCGTGAATTCTATATGTTACTTATGGTGTAATATTTCTTTGTAGTTTTTTTTTGTACCTATTACAAATTTATATTGTTTTTTACTGTGCAGGTATTTATTTCAGAGCAAAAGCTTTACAATAGATCACAGCTGAGACAACACATAAGCAGTGGTGATTCGGAGGTTGATGGAAGTGAGAGTGAACGTGGTGGCTTTGCAGGGCATCCCATATGTGAATTTTGTAGAAATCCTTTTTATGGGGATACTGAACTTTACATGCACATGTCTACCGAACATTACATATGCCACATCTGCCAAAGGTATGCCTGTATACATTGATAGTAAATGATAATTGGTGAAATTGCTATTGAAAGAGATAGTTCTAAGATAGCTTTGTTATACAGGCAACACCCTGGTCAATATGATTACTATAGAAACTATGATGACTTGGAGGTATGGTAGTTCTCATCATGTGGCTTCAATATTTACAAAAGAGAAGCCTTATTCTTTGGGCTTCCTTGCTTGTAACTGCATGCGTTAAAGATGTAGTTATTTGTTTTTCTTCTTCATGCATTGTTGTGCTTCTTCATTTTTTCTAGTTTTTTTTTTCCTTTTTCACTCATTATATTTCTTTCATGACAGGTGCATTTCCGCCAAGAGCATTTTCTATGTGAGCATGAAGCATGTTTGGCAAAGAAATTTGTTGTCTTTCAATCTGAAACTGAGATGAAGGTGATTGAATACTCAATGTTTTAATTTGAATATAAAGTTCTACTCTAAGATATGCATAAGATTTATAAAGTGCCTTCGCCTCACAAATTTTTTTGAGGTGAGCTGAATTATTTTTTATTATGCATTATTTATTTTTTTATATATTTATATATATTTTTGCAGAGGCACAATGCTATTGAGCATGGTGGTCATCTATCTCGCTCCAAAAGGAATGCAGCTCTTCAGGTATTTTGGAGTTTCCTCTGAGTTCTTTTACTGTCCTCTTGGAAGTATATAATCACAATCGTTATGCAGATACCTGTTAGCTTCAGATATCGAGGGAGTGCTGCACAAAACCAAGGACGAGGAAGATGGCGTGGTTTTCATGCTGAACCAAGTCAATCAACTATCCATGGTGGTTTAGAGATGGCTGTTGCGGATGGAAGTTTGTATGAGTCATCTTCTGGTAATGGTATAACAAATAGTGAACGTGGAGAAGTTAATCAATATGATATGATCGCAAGTTCTGTGGAATCACTAGCTATCAGTTCACACTCTGAAGAAATATCCTCAATGTCTGATGCTAACAACAGACAGAGTTATGGGAGTGCGCCTGCTGTGGAAGAAATCTCGTTTCCTCCCATCTCTAATTTTGAGCCTCCTGAGCTATCTTCCAGGTACGTGCAGGTTCTTAATCAAGGGAGCTCTGCCAGACTTGGTGAAGCATCATTTCCTCCCCTTCCAGGAGTGAAGGACAGCGTCAAACCAATTATAGCACCTGTAACAGAGGGCTTCTCTGCAAATACTATTGCAGCTCGTCTTAAGCTTCATAACAAGGGTTCTGTGAAAGTTTTGCACTCTGCACGGCCGAAGGCTTCACAAAATTATGATCATGGTTCCTCCAGTTCAGTGAGTTCTTCGGAGATGAGGCCACAGATGCGAAGTCATGGTCCTGCAACATCAATTTCAAATTCTATCACTGGGGATACAGCAAACCAGGTAGTTCCACCGATTAGTTCTGCAAGTCCTCAGGCTTCAACAATAAGAGGAAATGGCTTTGCGGCCTCTGCCTCTATTCCTATCAGTTCTGTATGGAATTCACGAAACTTGAATAGAGTGAGGCATTCTGCATCAGCTACTGCTCTAAGCACAATTAGTCCTTCAAATAATCCTCTATCCAATAAGACTTCTTCCGCCACTTTAAACCAGGAATTACCCACTAGCATTGAATCCTTGCAACATGTGCAGAAAGTTGAGACAGCAAACAAGTCTTTAGTAGAAAGTATTCGTGCTGGCCTGGGAATGGATGAGGAAAAATATGCTGCATTTAAAACCATTTCCACTGAATATCGCCAGGACAAAATAGACCCTTGGGAATATCTCTCTTATGTCGAGCAGTTTGGCCTTTCACATCTTGTCCTCGAATTGGCTCAGCTCTGCCCCGATTCACGGAAGCAGCAGCAGCTTATTGACGCTTACAATGCAAATCTATGCAGTAACGGTCTGCAAGAAAACAACAGAGGTAACACTGTTATATCAAATAAGGATGGGAAGAAACCAAAGGGAAAGGGCAAAGCTGTTGATCTTGTAATTACTCCTGCTAAAGATGCATTGGTTAATAACACTTTAGACCAGGAGGTAGGAGTTTTATCGAAAGATGGTTATAACAATGCAAAGGATCAAGATCTCTCTTCAGGCTCTATTATGATTGTAGATGATTCGAGTAGCGAAAGAAAAAATATTACCAATACGAACTCTGATGGTGAAGGTGGTAAGAAAAATCGCAAGATAAAGTTTCATAGATTACCTTTAGGCAATGGTAATGCGCATTGGAACCCTGAGAGAACCATTGAGGAACATAGTTCCAATGAAGGCGACAGGTTACATGCCCGAGGTGTTTGGCATAATGGCGGTGGAAAGAGACTTTTTTCTCAGAGCCATGCGTAAATTGATTCTTCTTTTCGGTAAACTTTTGGTCATAATAGGCTGTGCAGCAATTTTGGTCTGAGAGCCTGCTCAAATCACAATGAGCCCAATTTGTGTATACATAAGGGCTCGAGAAACTTAAATGAAGCGTTTGTGAAGCTTTTTGAGACTAAGGCTTCGTTTGGGACGGCTTTTTTATTGCTTCTGAAAACGGAATTTTAGTACAAAAATTAAAAAATTTGTACTACAATTCCGTTTTAAAAAACAATAAAAAAGCCGTCCCAAACGAAGCCTAAGTATTTGCCCGAGCCCAGAATTAGTTTGTGGTAATCTATGGTTCGTGTATTTTTGAGACTTTGTATCTTTTATTTATATGTAATATTTGATTGCTGTGGCACTCATTGCTCTTCCCAATTTATAGGAAGCAATGGACAGGGTGATATTTATTTAGGCTTTGTTTGTGATAATTTAATTTTGATTGAAATATTTATTATAATAAAATGATAAATTTTTTGAGAAATTAGATGAGAAATGATAGGAAATCCTTTGATATGTAGAGATTATATAAATTTTTTAAATATTTTTATTAATTTTATATTTAAACTTTAGAATTTAAGTGTAATTTATTTTAATTATTATTAATTAAGTTAACTCATGAGCTAATAAGTTAAGTCAGGATTCCTTAAATAAATTTAGTTCACAAGACTGAGCTGGTTTATCTTACGCATCCCTAGCTGGAAGTGGTAGCGTGGAATCAAGAGTTTAATATTGGAACAAGAGAATCAATGACAAGCCCGCTAATTGCCAATTGTTCTTGCTTATGCCTTGTGCGTTTTTCTTGCATGTCCTTTTCTTTTTTTCTTCTATTGTCTCCATTTGTCTTCTCGCCATCCGGTTCAAGTGCTATTTTATTTCTACTAGGCATATAAATCTATGAATTATAAATAAATAATTAAAATAAAATTCAATATGGATATTATTTATTCCACTTGAAAAAATAATAAATTCTAATAGATATTACTTATTCTTCTTCTTAATTTGTACTATTTAAAATATTAGTAGTTAGATTCATTATTAAAATGAATTATGTTTGGATTAATCGAGAATCAAATCGAACTACCCGAAATAAATTTTGGTTTGATTCTATTCGAGATGGAAAAAAGTTCGGCCGATTTGATTTTTTAAATTTTAAATTTGAAATCAATTGGTTCTGTTAATCTACAAACCTAACGCGTCAGAGTTGGCCAAATGCAGAACTCCTAGGGAATGATGACAAGTCAAATGAATATATATTTTTTGCTATCCCAAGCAGTCATGAATCTTACTCTATTCAATTAGTTTAAATAGTTATCCTAATCTAACAGAAATATCCTTTTGCAAGTTTGGATTTTTTTCATACAAATAGACTTTATAAATTTGGAGTAGATACTTTTCATGCGGCGAAATTTAGGCCGATGACTCAATCCAATAAACTGATTTGTGCCAATTGTACTAAAAAGTTGGTTTAAGAAGCAATAAGAAAGCTATTCCAAATGAAGTCTTAGATACATCAAATAAAATTAAAAGATTGAATGATATTAGAGAATAAAAAATAAAGTAAAACGTTATTCTTGTTTTAGATGAGAGCATTTTAAGAATATTAATAAAAATATTTTTGAGAGTAAAATACTATATCTTAAGATTTTGTCTATGCATGAGGAAGCTAATATTGCAAAAGATGTGCTTGGTGTATTAAAGAGAAAGCTCATAATAGTAAAAAATAGTTGATCATTGAATCAAAATGTGTAAGAGAAGATAAAATATAAGAAAATTTATTATAAAAATTGAATTAGATGTAAAAATTCTGATAATTGGGAAAGATATAAAAGGCCTATAAGAATTCTAAAAAAGCAATATGCGATGCAAAGATTTTAGTCTTTAATGATTTATATAATATATTAGAAACTAAGGAGAACGAAAGATATATGTATTAGTTAGCCAAACATAGAGATAAGAGTATTTAAAAATTTAGTTCAAATGAAGTGTATTAAGGATGAAGAATAAAAATTGTTTTTATTAGAAGAGGATATTCACCAAATGTGGATGAGATATTTTTATAAACTCTTCAATGAATATTATGAGAATGCGATTGACTTTAGTGACCTTAGCATTCTAAATGAAAATAAAGATTTTTTTTCTTACTAACGTATTAATAAAACTAAAGTTAGAGAGGCCTTAAAGAAAATAAAGATTTTTGTTCTTATCGACGTATTAATAAAACTTAAGTTAAACATAAATTTTTATGAATTTTTTTGTTTAAAAGAAGATTGCTCAAATTGGTATTAATGAGCATTTGATAGTTTCATATGTAACTATTTGAGCTTCCATTCAATGAATCAGATTAGTGAATGAGTGTACAATCTCTCGCAGTCCAGGTCAATGGCCTAAAAGAAAAACACATCTTAATAATTCAGAATCTACTGTTAAAATTTGACATGCTTTAGAAGAAATTTTTCTAAATTATTCCTTTAATATTTCTCCCTCATTTTAATGAATCTCAAAAAGATGAGAGGACACTTTGATAATTCTTCGATTAGTGATGAATTGTTCAATAAAAAGTTCAACAAGGTGAGTGAAGTTGTGGATAGTATTTCTTAAGAGCGAGTAAAACTAAGTGTGATCTTAACCCTTGAGAGTAGTAGGGAAGACATAACAAAGAAGTGTATTAGAAGCTTGCAACATATGCATGATGGTCCTAAAATGATCAGTACGTTGTAGGGATTAAAGGATCCATCATATTTATCAATGGTAGATAGCTTGAATCCCACTCTAATAGGATGTCGGAGAATTTCATTTGTTAAGGGTGAGGACTCTTGGAAGCTATTTGGATGAGTAAATTGATTTCATTCCATCAAAAGGAAATTCCTTCAGAATAAGATATCTATATCTTTTATACTATCCCAAGGGACATCAATAAAATGATGTTGATTTAAGTTCTCCACAACTAGTGGTGGATTATGGGTTGGTCAAACAATATGTGGAGGATGTGATGTCCCTTTTGTATTTAAGAGAACATAATAAGCTTGTTGGAAAAGAGGTTCTTCTTGATTGACGTTGTCTCCAAACTATTGTTAATGTTGCAGAGAAAGAACTTCATCATATTGTGATGGTACCTTTTGTTATCCATCCTCTTCCAATAATTGAAGGATTTTAATTTAAACTTCCTCCATCCTACTTATATGATTATCTAAAGTGAGGCTTGGGGGAACTTGTTCACCATTATTTTGTTGCGCTTGATTGAGGGATTGATTTTTATCCATTGATGAAGTATGTTAAGAATGTTACCACATAGACTTCACCAAACTGTTGCGTGATAAAAATTTGAATCGGTAGAGTGCGTATTTCATATTTTAGCAATGTATAATGATTCAATACGAAAAGATTAAAAAGCAAGACCAACAAATTTTTTACTTGGAAAATCCAAAAAGGGAAAAAATCACGTGGCCTGATCAAGTTGTAAAATCCACTATATAGCAAGTGATACAAAAATTCTCCTTTCTTCACTATTCAAGAAGAGGGAGTCTATAGAAAATCAAATATGACAGTTAATATTCAACAATAGGATCTGATTTCTCCAATTGGTATCATAGATGTCTACATATGGACTTTTATACCTAACAAGAGGGTCTCATTTCCCCAATAGGGATTACGGATATCCACAGGTGAACTTTTTTACTCAACGGTAGGGTTAAATCTTATTAATACTCTAGATTTGATATATATTTCTGATATTAATCCTCAGTGATAATGGTGGTTGTTGGCGGCATTAACTTGTGGCCATCAACAACAACAATAGTTGAAAAATGCTAGAGAGTACTATCTTCTTCTCTCCTTTTTCCCCCTCATGTGAAGAATGTCGGTCTTTTTATAATTTTTTAGGAGTGATATGCTCAGTAAATATGAGAAAGGTCTACATTAAATATTAAAAAAAAACAATTAAATAAAATAATAAACTTTTTTTTTTGGGTGGTCAGGCGACAAGCAAGCCAACAAGCTATAGTCATGCGGCTCAACTCCATCATCATAATGGACGAGTGAACGAATCAGGCCATTACAAGCATCCATGGACTTTTCAAAGTAATCATGAAATTAATGCTTTAATGCAACGAAAAATAAATAAATCAGGAGCCTAAATAATCATAGGAGGCTTTTAGTATTATGTAATCATGCTATTACATACTATAAGTTGTGCGGGAAAAAAATGCCTTCTAAATTTATTAACGTGAACTGAATAATTTACCATTTGCATTGAGCTCACATATTAAATATCTTATATTTCTCTGATCAATAGTTCATATATAATCACACTATCAATTACTATAAATTATAAATTAAATTAATCTATAATTTTCATCAATATCTCATGCTTATTTATATATTTATCTTGCTCTTTTAAATAAAAAATCCCGTCTAGCTATTCTTGTGCTTACTTAGCAGTCTGATCCTCCATCTTCCCAGCCGGACCATTTGGAAACTTGAAACATCGTCTCAAGAAGGCGAAAGCCTAAGATGAAAGCGAATCTTATTGCCATCCCCTTCAAAGGACATGAAATGAGACGCCCCTTTCCTGTTTCCATCCCAGAGCCTATTGTCTTCACTGCAAAAAAATCTCAACAACAAGATATATCCAACAATAGATTGACTCTCTCAAAACAAAGATCTAGAATATCTCATGATCACCTTCAAAAAGAACTATAGCAACTGAGGCTTGTCACCAATGCCCCAAGGAAAAGGAAAAAAGCAGCTGATGAGATCTTGGGCGAGGATTTGGGTCCCTCAAATGACCAATGTTGAGGTCTTCCTAGGTGTATCATTCTGATTGCCTGCCACACATATTGTTGGTGTCATCTATAATACCATGACGAATCTCTTATTTTCATATAAGAGGCTTTTCTTTTTTCTTTGCTCGTCTTATTTAGTTATTCTTTCTTTAGTTTTCTTTATCTGCCTGATCTTTTGTGCTGAGGCCTAATAGATTTTTAACCAATTTGTACTTTTTTGTACCCTTTTTTGCTTTAGTGGAATATCTTAACTTTGGGTTAGGGTGATGGGAAATCACAATTTTCAAATAATGCTTTGAATTAATTACTGCTAAAAGTATATTACACAGATTTAGGCCTATTATTAATAAGAACTTTATCCAATGCTCTCATCGAGCATTTTTCCCGAAATGTATTGACATATGTAGCTATCACATGTTTTTCGTCAGAACTTTATAAGCAGACGTCTCACCAAACCCAAACAGAAAATCCAAAACATTGCTCATATAGCAACTGCCAAGCATCTTCTCCGCATATATAAAGGGAATGATGAATGGGACAGAAAACTAATCAATTTTTTTGCAGAAAAAATATGTAAGAACTTAATTCTAGGGTTAACAAAGGAAATCAAATGAATTATAATATCATAATTTTCGGCTAACCTAACTGAAAAAACATGAAAACAACATCAATTTTCATACTAAAATGTTCAAACAAAGAAAAAAAAACTCAATAAAAATAATCTCTTCGTATTAATACTACAAATTTGTTGCAGAATAGATAGAGAAGGAAAGCAGGAGTTAGAAAAGTCATCAAAGATTTTTGAAGGTCAGCAGACCTTCTAAATCTGCTTTACAATAGGCACCGAGGGCTATGGAAAGCTTCAAATAAAAAAAAAAATTCAAGAGAAAAGTTCACATGGCCAGCTAATGCCGCAGACTTGTCATTCTTTCTGAAATCTTTTGGACGAGCAGGATAGTTTTGATGATCTTTCCAAGACATTACAGACCTAGAAAAGGACACTGCTTTCTGGCGTGTTCCGGAATCAGTTTCAGAAGCATCTCCACGGGAACTCCCTTCAATTCATGAGGCTTGAAATTAAAGAGCGGTGGAAGGAACCTTCCATTTGGTAAGCGCGTGTTTGGATCTCGAAGCTCATCAAAGAAAGGGTGGATTAATGCTTCAAACTGCAGCAGTGAAAAACCTCAGTAACCAATAATTGAAAGGTTTGTAATAATTACAATGAAGAACTCACCGCTGTGCAGCGAAGGTTAGGGGAGTACTGGAGAAGCCTAGAAACAAGATCTACAGCTTCAGGTGGCATTCTTTTGTAGAAAATCTAAATCATAAAAATTGTCACCATAATAAGAATTCATAATAGTTTATTAGATAAAAAAGACCTAAGTTTTAGGGATAATAAGGGATAACAAAAGCTATCGTACTTTATGCCACGGATGAGCTTTGATCTGAGGAAACTTGAATTCAGTATAATTTGGATTCATACATTTGATTTCTTCTCTAGTTGGGGTGCCTAGAATCTGGAAACAAGATGATATGAAAACTTGCACAGAGATTAAGCAGGTTGCGCTAAGCAGTGCAAGAGAATTTAGCAAAGTAATGGTTACCTTTATTATTTCAACTAGTTGGTCTACTCCACTCTCTCCAGGGAAGAGAGGCTGCAAATATAGATATAGATCAGCTTAATTATATTTAAGCATTACATTAGTAAAAATCTGGTTATTCAAGTTGGATGAAGACGTTCACCTGCCCTAATAGAAGCTCAGCAAGAACGCAGCCAGCAGACCAGATGTCAATTGCTGAGGTGTACTCAGTTGCACCAAATATCAGCTCAGGAGCTCTGTAATATCTGGAGCATATATAAGATATATTCGGCTCTCCTTTCACCTGTTAGGAACAAATCAATAAACATATAAAAAATTTTTCACCCCAAAAAAAAAAATCTCAAGGACATTCAGACATACCAGGACTTTTGCACTTCCGAAATCACATAATTTTAGTTGATGTGTATGTGGATTAACCTGTTATAGAAATCAGAGCTTCTGTTTAAAATATGAGGTAAACATAAAAAACTACTACAATTAACATATTCATGCAATTTCATAGAATAATTTTTCAACAATTAGGATCTCCGTTCTCAAAACATGCATCAAATAATCCACAAGCAACATAATGGTGATCAAGAGTGAACGTACCAAAAGATTTTGTGGCTTGATGTCTCTATGGCAAACCCCTATACTGCCATGGATATAAGCTAATGCTCTACAGATCTGAAAATATCAATATAGAATTTATAAAAAGTGTGAATTGCAGCCAGGAGCTGTGAAAATCCTGAATTGAATTGCATGTCCACAGAAAGCCCTTTCACAAAAAGGGGAAGATTCATATTAAAACAGAAACTGTCAATCAAACAATTTCTGAAGAACTGCCAGTCAGAAGAAGTAGAAAAAAAATACAATCTATAGCAATATAAAATTTAAATGACATTGTACTCATACATAGAAATGGGTGTCATTAATCAACATGTGCAGTCAACCACAAGATACATAAGAGTATGTAGGTCCATTCACAATTGCAACCAACATTAAGTAGTAGCCTGGTCCCATGCAGTCAGTTTAAATGGACCGTGGGGCAGAACATTAGTGCAAAGTAAGTGCTTCAACATGGTTGCAGTCAATATACACAAGCAAGTAGAGACAAAAGGTAACTATAATGCAAACCCAGATCTATGCATTCCAACAAAACCGACATTTATCTTGCATTAATTTCTCGTACATTTTGCATCCCATCCATAATATCAAGGGATTCCAGAAAAAAATTCAAATAAAAAATAGATGATTCATAAGCTAAACTTTTAGGAAAAGATACATTCTATGATTTAAAACATTTTATTTAGGAACCAAATCAAGATCAAAATTGAACAGAATTTTATTTTCGTTCTCTTTAATTCATAAAATAGTTATTTTACAGTCAGAAACAATAACTGAGATCCAGCAAAAAAATAAAAAAAAAATCCAGTAAGTATCAAACTGTAGCAATAGTTAGCAATCATTTGAAAAGGAACATAAACACAAATTAGGACGGTCTTGCCATGTTTTCCTTTCATTTCCTCAAAACGATAATAAAAAAAATAAAGTTTCAAACATAATCAATGCAAGGTAATTAAGAATGATAAGGGATTATTACCTGGTATGTATAAAGCTTCACATATATTAGCGGCATTCTTTGGTTCATCTTGTTATAGTGCTTGATTACTCGATGAACCGTCTCTGGCACATACTCAAGTACAAGGTTAAGATATAGTTCATCCTTCTCGGTAGTTGAAAAGAAGCAGTGCTTCAGACAGACCACATTTGGATGGTCAAGAAGACGCATGGTTTGCAGCTCACGGTTCTTATATCTTTTGTCCTGAAGAACCTTCTTTATTGCAACTGTTTCACCAGTCTCCAAGCATTTTGCCTGTGCAATGTGAAAAATGAAGTTAATAAACACCAAGTAGGTCCTAGGGTCAGCAATGAAAGTTAAGATGAGAAATGGATAATATGCATTAATATATTCCGTTCATAGAAGGATGATAAAGATAAGTCAACAACAAAAGAAAATTTTCGGGTGCTTGATGAGCACTCTACAAGGGAGAGGGGGGAGAAAAAAGTACAGGAGGTATTTTACTCTCTTCTTTCACACAATACTCCAGGAGCACCAAATACTTTCCCGTACAACAAAGTAAATTAGTAGACTAACCTGAAAAACTATTCCAAAGGATCCATTCCCCACAACACGCTCAGCCATATAGCTTATAGTCTTCAAAAAAGAACAAAATAAGAGTATCAGTTTAAGAAGAAGATGGCATACAAAATTGAGCTGGTATACAAACAAGATGGTTAGCCAATTTGTGCTGAAGAACCAAAAATCATCATCATTAGCCTTATTTCAACTAATCAGGGTAAACTATCACATAATTTTATCTAAGAAAAAAATTATTAAGTGGTTTTCATCAATAATGGCCAAAGAAATTACCTGCTTTGGCTGGCCATTCCTACCACCAATAGTTGTCACAATTATATGTCCTGTTTCAGTACCATTTCCATCAACGATGGTTGCTTCAACTTCCTGCATCATGAATCATATTAGTCTTGGAGCTTGCTAGTAACTAGTCAATTACCATAGTAATATTCCGCTCCCACATTCAGATTTTTTGGTACCTTATCATCCCTTATCCTCAAGTCATTTATCTCTTCAGGCAACTTATCCATGCCAAAAGTATTACCACCGGTATTTTTCATTCCTGATGATGGCGCCATACTAACAGAAGCCATCCTTGATAAAAAGTTACTTATGAGAAACAAACTTCAATGGATTGCACAGTCCTTTTTCCAATTAGAAGCCTTCGTATGTACCTATCGGACAACAATGTAAGGTAAATACAGATATTTATTTTTTCCTTTCTTTTAAAAAAGCATGCGTAGATGAGCCAGAAAAAGGCTTATTTCCTATGAATAATGATGTGCAGATAACCAATAGTAGAAATTACATATTTCACTAGAAAAAACAAGGCATGAAATGCACCGATATTTGTTCTTTGGGGTTGAGGAACCAATACATGGCTTCAATATCTAATTCAGAAGTTGAACCCCTACTCAACAGTTAATAGCAGAAAAACATAAACCAACATGATCCGTTCTCACTTAAGAATAGCGCTGATCAAAGGTAAAAACCTTCATCTCAATCATGCTAATAACAGCATTCATTAAATGACATAAAAAATCTACCTAAAAACTCCATTAAACTTACTGCGTTTTCTTCAAAGGATAAAAAACCACGAAGGCAAAATAGCAATTATCAAGTAGGAGATTCCCGGTTTATCACACACTAGAAATATAAAAACCAACATAATGCAAGAGAAAAGTTCCCGCAACCAGCATCCTATTCTCTATTTTCAAACGAATAAATCTTAAACATTTCTTATGTAAAATTGGAGAAAAATAACTCTGCTCATCTTTCAAAATACAACAAATAAGAAGAGGGTTACTTGCCTTATGGTATAGATCTAGCAGAGATAACAAAAGAGACATCCACGCAGTAATACGAAAACCAATTTCTCAAGTAAGGAACACGAAGATACGTCATCGTAAAATCTAGAGTTCCAAAAGCAAGAAATCTAGGACAGAGATCAAGACACCACTCATCTTTATGTTTATAAACACCTCTACTGTAAACGAGCATTCAACAACAGAGCCCGATTTTGAATCAAAATAAAACCAAAGGAATTTAAGTTAAACTAAAAGGTAAAGTTGACGAAAGATGAAAAAGAGAAATCCACAAACTCCCACCTACTAACATACAGAAGCCCGATTTGAATCACATGAATGCATAATATTAGCAAAAACACCTCCAAACCACAACACAGAAGAAAAAAAAAACAGATCCTTACAAATTCAGGCTTCTGCTTCGACTTGAACCGCAAAAATTCTATACCACAACGAGATCCAGATCTCAATCCCAGTCCAGATTAGGATTCCTCCTCGCAGCTTCAGGGCTTCTCCTCCAAAAGAACCCGATGAGCGTCGGATCCAAAACTACACCACGCGGTCTTTTCCTTTCTCTCTCGGGGTCGGTGACAGTCAAAGAAGGCGAAGAAAGAATACTCTGTAGGTTTCCCGTCCTGAACTTCTATCATTGCTCCCTCTTTTGACCGTTCAAACGTCTCTTGCTATTCATTGCTCATGCCATCTGCGCCCACACACCCCCTTTCCTGTGGACTTCCTCATATCCTTCAGAAACGACCAGCAAACTTAACCGTAAATTTTAATAATAAGCAGAATTCAAAAATAAAAATAATAAATAAAATAAAAATACCTTTAATTTTGTAAAATTAAAAAAAACATTATTATTTAATAAAAATAAAAAAATTTATACTTAAATTTTAATTGAAATATTATGAACAAAATTTTCTCATGAATTAATTTATAATTATTTTAATGATATAAATAAATACTTGAATTTATTAGATTTTTGTGCTATGCAAATAATTTTTCTACAATTTTTTAACATATTTCAGATAGACCAAAATAAAATTTTAACAGTTATATATTTCAAATTTATTAATGTATTAAAATAAATTATATTTATGAATTAGAAATATTCATTTTTATTTCAAATATTTATTATATATTGATTGTTTAATGATTTATACCCAAAGTTAGTTTTTGTTTATATATATATTTTTATAACTTATACAAAATGCACTTAATACAATACTTTTGCTAGATTGTTTAATGTATAAATATACTTAATTTCTTAAGCCATTATTTACTACATCGATAATCAGTAAACAATTAATGCGTGATCGGATATGCTTTCTACGTTTTATAATATAATTTTACAAAAAAAATTGAGAAGTTTTGAATTTTTTGATTGGATGTTAGGTATATAAAGCTGATCTGTCAAAAAAATTTATCAAAGTTGGGCATGAATCTCGATGAGCATTTGAATTGAGAACTTTCAAAATTAAATTTAAAATTGTTTGGAATCTAATTTCTACGAACTTATAGTCGAATTAAACATCTCGACAACGAGATGAAACCAACAACATCAAAATTGATCCAATATGAGCCTAATTAGCCCCAAATTAAAGATCTGAAACATAGTTGTAAACTTTAACGATTAGTTGAATGGGCAAACAATTTTCAAAATTTGCATGCTTATAGTCAAATTGAGGGCTCGACTAAACAAATCCAATAAGCCCAAGATCGCTTGATTTTAATATCATATAGGCACCTAAATATTGAGGAAACGGTTTATGATTGAGGGAAACAATGTAGGTTGTCCAATATAGTACTCCATATTTACTCTAAATCTTCTTCATATAAATTTAATAAGCTTTTCATGTGCTCATTTACTATGTCTTTCATGTTACTCTCAAGAGTCGAGACAACACTTGTTTTTTCCTCATTAGTAAGACAATTCATGAATTTGCCAACCCCAACAAGCTTTTTTTCATGAATATTTTGTTAATTTAAGTGAGGGAGAGAGGTTTAAGAAATACATTCAAATATTTTTATTTTTAAGGCTTGTAAAATTCAAAGAATAGACCACGAGCTATTGTGATGTATTTTTCTTGGAGGATTTCACGTTAGACCTTTCTAATCCTTATTATTATTAGATAGTTCACTCCTATACTAATTTTGTTCATCAAATAGATGCACAAAGGATTGTTGAAAAGGTCATTAGTGTGAATTAAAAGAAGTTTGAACAATCTTGAAATAAAAGAAAAAAAAATTCATAATAAAGAATTGACCGGCCTCCCTAATAAAGAAAGTAAGGGTAATGAAGATGCTAGAGAAACCCTTCCCACTAAATTAAATAGTCTCGACAGTAGTACATCCAAGGCTAACATTTTGATATAGATCCAAAATTTTGAACATCGCAATGGCTGAAGCCAATAAAAAACCAAAATGGGGAGACCAATCCCAATACTGTAAGCATTTGATAGAAAAATATTTTTATCTCAAATAAATTGAAAGTTTAACTTGCTAAAGACACTTAGTCCACTATTTATAAGATTAGTGTATAAGTTCTTAGATTGATGATAAGGGAGACTTCAAGATTATTACAAAAAAATTCATAACCATTGATACTATTATATGAATACTAACATAACATATCTATCCATATACACAAGAAAATGTGCCCAAGAATAATTAACTTACATTTGACAAGCTAGACTTTAAAGGAATATATTAACCATATTGTGATTTTCTCATCATATATACTAGAATTGAGACATCTACCATTAATAATATAAATGTTAACCCAATGAGCTTGAGTTTGCATTTCACATTTTGATGACCAAAATATAATTTGGAATGAACTAATGTTACTTAATGAGATTAGTACATGTATGAGTGTTGTGAGGAAAAATGATGATGATATGATAGCGTTCACATTGCGTAAGAGATTATCTAAGAAGAGATAAGAAAAGCGGTCTAATGTGAGATTGTGGGTTACTTTATCTTTGTAAGATTAATTATAATTGGGGACACCTCCAAGAGCAACTTTTGATAAATAAGTATAAAAAAGAGGCCATATATTCAAGATCAAGTCAAGTTAAATTATTGAGAATGTGGGTTACTTTTTCTCTATAAGATTAATTACAAACGGGGACGCCTCCAAGAGCAACGTTTGGTAAATTACAATTGGGGACACCTCCGTAATATGCATTTTCATGACTTGTTTAGATTGATTATCAAAGGAAAGAGTATGCTTAAAATTTTATTGTTTTGATAGTACATTACATGCTTACAGATAGACCAATCTACAAGGTAGAGAATGAATTATCATAACTAAGCAAGATGATTTTCTATTTAAATAAAAAATCTATATTGTCAGAGTCATTGAATCATAAAAAAATACAATAAAAGAATATAATGGGCCCAAGAGAGGAATGGGTGAGGAATGAGAAATCCAAAAAATTGTAAAATAATCTGGGTCAGGATTGCATAGGTCTATCATCTATAAGCTATCAAAGTTTGAAATCATTTAATTGAGAAGGTAGTTGACCCAGCCCAACTATGAGATGCTCTATAAATAACCATGAATTACGTCGTCCATAGTTGGTCTCATGATCTAAAATTGAGAAAGAAAAATAATTTTAAGACATATAAATTTAAAAGGTAAAATTGTAAAGATCCATGATTTATAATCTCTAGTGATATAAATAATAACTTCTGATATCAAGAATGAAATAGCCCATTATATTTAACCATTGCCATTCAACCAAAGTTAAAATCTTATCTGGGATAGGATTATTGCTACCCAATGTACTAAGATGACCCTATGTGTATTAAAAATCCATGCTTATATAAGAGCTCTATTTTAAAGATTATTGTATGCAATGCAAAGTAATATATCCTTAAATTAGGAAGCCACTTCTACTATACATTTTTGATTGGTTATACTATGAATATGCACCAATGCTTAAGGGTTTTGATCACTAGCTAGCTTGATCTTATATCTTGTTAAGGAGACCTAAAGAGAGCATATGCTATTTTACAAGATATTTGAAAGAGCCTTAAATTTTAAGTAAAAATATTTTTCTAAATGAATTTTTAAGTTATTTATTGCTTTATTAAAATTAAGAAAAAATATTTTATCTTAAGAGCCTATTACAGTTTTATTTACATCCCATATAGACACATAGTACTAATAAAGGGGTTATTTGGTTGGAGAGAAAAATTAATGTAGTGTAAAAGAAATGCATTAATTTTTTACTTTTTGGTGTTTGATTGAATATAATGTAATGTAAAGTAAAATCTTAATGTATTAACCCTTATTCATTTCTATCTCCCTTGTCATGTTAACCCATCTTCTTTTCTTCATTGATGTTCGACTTTGTGTGCTTCATGTGAGGTAGACTTTTGAAAGAGTTGCTAAAAAGCTCCTTCGCCTCCGTCAATGATGTTATATATGTCCCTGTCGGATAGCTTTTCTGCGCCTCCTTGCATGCGAACATAATCAAAATGTAAGGCCTAGCTTCCTGACTTCAATTCCTTAGCTCCAACGGGATACAATCGGGGTGCCGAGGATCGCAACCAGAGTAGTTTGGGAGATGCTATGGATGCTAATGAAGATGATTATGATGAAGATGTAGCCAAGAAATAATAGCCTGCAGCTTGTGAAGAGCATAAATTGGATGGTTTGGCCATGGCTTGCCGAGTTTTGGAGCAAACAATTCATAAACAAGTTTGTGACACCAACCTGATAGTACCGTGTGTGGATGTTGAACTGTTTGTGGATGTTTGTGTTCGTGAACAATGTTATAGGTTTGTTGAAATTCCAAATTCAGCCACCTTAAAGAGCAATGCTATAGTTTCATGCACTCTAGGCGCTTGTGTAAATTCCCAATGATGCAAAATTTAGATTTTTTTTTAATTTTTACTAATTATTTTACATTTGTCTTCAAATTCTTATTTTTCTTCGATTTTATTGTAAATTTTCTTTTTCTGTATATTTGTTTTCAAATTCATATATATGTTTTTCAATTTTATAGGAAAATTTTAAAAATACACTACTTTTATTTACATTTTGTCTTCAAATACACTATTTTTCAAATTTAGTTTTTAATAATATGCTTAAATACCTAAACCTATTCAAAAATAAAAGTTATAACAAGATATAAGCTTAGGTAATCTCTGTGCTCCTTATCCTTATCACATGGTTCATATTCATTATTAAAGGTGTCAAAATAGGTTTTTTGATCGAGTTCGGGTCTAACCCGAAACTGACTTGCCTTCAACTAACTTGACCCAAATCCGACCTGATTAGAAAAAAGGGTTAAAAATTCAAACTCATACTCGACTCTTCCCTAATATGGGTTGGCCCACCATGAGGTTTCGAGAGCAAGCAGGCGAGGTTGCATGCTTGTTAGGCTACAAGGGCAAGCCTCTAGAGGGAGAGGCAGTGAGGACAAGCCATGTGAGTGGGCTAGCAAACAAGCATGTGCGCGAGTATGGTTGTGGATGAGTTTTGACAACCAAATCATCGACATAATACTCCACTTGATTGTGGATGAGTTTGTCAAATATTCGGGTCATTGCTTGCTGGTAAGTTGCACCAACATTCTTAAGTCTAAAGGGCATAATCTTATAACAAAAGACCCCTATAGGTGTTCTAAATGACATACAATTTTCATCTTCGGGAGCCATTATGATTTGGTTATATTCATAAGAGCCGTCCATGAAGGAGAAAATTGCATGGGATGAAGCAATGTCCACCTCAGCTCCGGTATGAGTAATGGGAATTTATCTTTAGGACGTGTTTTGTTTAGATCCCTATAGTCCCTTATAGTCGATGCATACACGAATTTGATCATTCTTTCTTTTTTTAACTGGGATGACGATGGCCAATCAAGAGGGGCATTTTTCCTCTCGAATAAAACCGACATCAGTTAATTTTTTAACTTAGCTATCACTTGTTATTCAATTTCTAAACGTATGCGTCGGGAGGCTTGTTTAACTAGAATTGCTTTAGGTTGAATTTCAAGCTTATGGTACATCTAAAGCTATTTCAGGCATTTCATCATAGCTTTAGGCAAAACGATTCTTAAACTCAAAAAGCACCGACGGTGGTCGACAAATAAGAGGAAGTTCGATGGTGATCGGGAAGAACTCTGGCGAGTGAAAGTCCGCTGGTGATCGAGAAAGACTCTGGTAGTGGCCGTCGGCAAATAAGCTCCCAAATTCTTCCTTTCACTTCCTCAATTTTCTCCTTCTTTTCCTTGTCTGCCCCCTCCCTCTCATGTGAATAAATGATGGCCTATTTATAGTTTTTTGAGAGTGACATGCCCCGTAAATATAGAGAAGATCGAGGGCATGTTGGGAGTGTTTCAATTGATGGCTCATATTGATCTCTTTGATTTTGAAGCATTTATCAAGCATTTGAGTGCCTAAATGATGTTAGAATTGAGCTATCTTGGGCTCATTGGATTCGTCTCATCGAGCTGCTTGATCCAACTATAAGCATGCCATATTTGGATATCATTTTATAGTCTAATTAATGTTTTGAAACCTCCAAATATGCTTTGGTCCATTGATTTGGGCTCAGATTAGACTAATTTTGGTATCATTTGGTTTTTCTCGTCTAGATGTTCAATTTAACTATAAGCTTGTTGAAGTAGGAATTAGGATGGTCCCAAAATTAATTTTTTGCAGCCTTCGATTTAAATTTGCATTGAGATTCGTGCATGAACAAGCCGGTTTTTTTTGTGACATATCAACAATGATAGGGCTCAGGGCTCAGGGGTTTATTAGTTAAAATTCATGGTTGCATTTCTAAAATTATAAATTTAAGCTATCGTATATTTGTTTTAAATTTTACAATCATGCTCAAGTACATGTTAATTTTATATTTTATTTTCTATAGATTTATCTTTTTTATATTTACTTGTCCTATTTATTTGAATTTTTTTAATATGATCTTTCATATAATTACTTGTAAAGACAATATATTTGATCTTTTTAATAAAAAGTAATAATTTGAAAGAACTTAATATTTTATATAAAATATTTTTTATTTTTATTCATGTACATTTAGTACATGTGCAATTAAAGAAGTATATATAAAGAGGAAGAGAAACGAGTTGTGATAATATGCACAAAAAAAAAAAAAATGCTATGCTAAATAATAAAAAAATATAAAACGAGTAATAAATGGGCATTGACATATATGCATGTTTTATGAATTTTATTCTAGAATTTAAAATAAAACTACAGATTAATTGGTAAAATAAAAAAGTTTTATTTATTTATTTTAATAATTAAATAAAACAAGTTAAAGAGCATTTTTATAAAACTTATTATTATATTTAAAAAAGTGAAATATATTTTAAGAATAAAATATATAATTCACTGACATGTATGCATAATTTATAAATTTTATTCTATAATTTAAAATAAAACTACATATTAATTGATAAAATAAAAAGAAGTTTTATTTAATTTTTTTAATAATTAAAATAAAACATGTTAAATAGTATTATGCAAAATATATTTTTATCTTTAAAAAAATTGAAATATATTTTAAAATAAAAAATATAATTCATTTATTATATCTTTAAATAGAGAAATATTTTTTTAGATTTAAAATTAACTTTGAATTGAATTAAATTATGCATAACGGTAATCTTAATTTTATCTGTTGTTAATTATTTGAATTATTCGGATTTGAAATATCCGAATCTCAACTTTCCTAATTAATTTTTCAGTCCGTTGGACTCCCCATCCCGTTCTCTATTTATTTATAATCCTATCTCCCTTTCCTAATTCATTTCATTCTCCTTCCCCCTTCCCCCTTCCCCCTTCTCCCCTCTCTATCAACCCGTTCACGGTTCACGAGATTGGCCTTTTACGCGGACCTCTTCCCGCTCACGAGATCGGCTCTCGTTGCGTTGCGGAAGACTATCTCGGTTATCGAGATCGGCCCTCGCTGCGGAAGATTCTCCCTGCTCACGAAATCGGCCCTCGATGCGGCAAAGGTATATCTCTCTCTCTCTCTCTCTCTCTCTCTCTCTCGGAGCTTGTTGGCAGTCGTCCTCATGATGCAGCTGCAGGCGGTTTCTAGCCACCGGCCAGGGCATGCTCATCCCTCCCAGGCATAACTCTCCTTCTCCTAATTTATTTTTCTAACGAAAGTCCGTTATACTCCTTTTCGCATTATCTGTAAATCAACCCTAATCTCACTTTCCAAAGTTATTTCCTTCTACTTCTCCCTCCTCTCTCCTCTTTGTCTCTCTTCTAAATATAGTCCGAATGCTTTTGGGACAATCCAGCTAGATTGAAATGTGGTTTTGCTCACAAGATTTTGAGACAGGTTGCCCATGTATGAGTTTGATGTGATGTTTGAAACGGGTTGATTGATTCAATATTATGATGTTATTTTTTACTTAAGAAAATAAGTGAGATTTAGGATTTTCTAATCAGTTGGGTCATACTTTGGCGAGAGTAAAGGATTCGTCCGTTGATATTTCAATGGCTTTAAATCAGTAGACTGATTGGAATATCAAGCTTATTTAATGAATATACAAGGCATAAGGTGGAAAAAATACTTCAAACAACAAATATGACACTAGATTGATTTTTCCCAGAGCTATTTTCGAATGGTCTGCTTCAGTTATGTAACTTCAAGTAATGCATAGTAGTTAATAATATTATGATTTTGAAAATTATTTTTTTATGTAAATCCTTGAACTTGAAAATATTCATCCGCAAAAAATCTTCTTCTTTTCATGTTAGAGGTAGTGATTAATTATGCATAATAATAAACAGGAGTGCATAATGAAAAAATTCACTATGATTTATGAGTATGAATATAGACACAGTAAGGTTAATTAACAGATTATTTAAAACAATGAATAAACAAAAGTGGAATTGGTTTGCAAATCAGGATTAGGATATCATACTTAGGTTATTGTATGAACAAGAAATCCATTTTTTCCGTGGTTAACCCACTTGGTGCATGAATCTAAACCATTAAAAAAAAGAGCAACGACAAATCGGATTCTTCTTAAATAGCAGCAAATAGTTAGATATGAAGCACATTTGTAGAAAGCAGTCCCATAATCCACAAAATCTTATCCCCAACAGAAGAAATATTGCCATACAGTTTGGTAAGTAAGCCCTTCACATGCATGGAATCCATTGACTAATTATATTATTATATTATATGTAATTTGGACAACATGTAAGAAACATGAATGAAGCCTTAACTACATGCTTGTGGTCTCATTTTGTTAACTATCTTATGATAGCATAATTTCAACTGCCTATTCTACACAATATTGACGATTACATCTTTGTTTAATAGTATTTTCTTTTGAAGTGTTGTATGAAGTTTCCATTGTGGCCTTATAAAATAAATTAACCATATAAATTTTAACCAACTGCTGATTTTTAATTGTTTTTTTATCTCTTCAGAGTGATGATGGAACTGACACTTTTTTCTATTCCACGCAACTTCATCACAGATAATCCATTTACAAGCCTGCTGCTTTGTTCTTGTTCACATTCAACTATTAACAGAGGTGACTGATCTGCTCTTCTTTGGAGTCAACGGCTAGCAATTGAGGTATTTGAACTTTTACTATCTTATTACAAAAATCTCAATTATGATTTCTTGCTTGCATGCCATACATAGCAAGAGATCATGGTTACCAATGGTTACCAATTCCATGCCATACCCTCTGTTTGCCTTACGAGAAAATCTTCATTCACTTAAAATTTTATTAGTTCCTGTTCTTTCAATAAATATAATAATTTATCATCATAGGTAATGTGTACCAATTAAAATAGCTCCATGATGTCAAAACTATGTTTAATTTACATTTATAGTTACGCAAGTCTCCATTGTGATTGAATTCCTAGCAATTCTCTGTGATGGAACTACATATATTTAACATTTGTAATCTATTTAAGATACATTTATATGTGTGATTGAATTCCTAGCCATTCTTATATTATGTTTGATATGCACGTGATATATCAATAATAGATTTTGTAACACATTCATTTATTATTAAAAATATCCAGCGTTTAGCTTTAAAATTCAGCTCTATTTAATACAAAATCAAAATAAATATTAAGATTAGATCAATTCAAATTCACAGTCTCTTCCGATCATTTGGGGTTAGGACATAATGGGGATTGTGGCGGCGGAGGCAATGAAGGCGGCAACGCTTGAATGGTCTCCCGCTTCACCCTAACTTGTTCTGTTTGCCCAGGAAGCTGTTGTTGATTCCCTTGCGGGGAGGAAGATAAGGCGATTCAATTGAATGTTAGTATTGGTAGTAGTGGAATAATCAAGATAGATATTGCATGATGTTTAATATGAGGCTTATGAAAATCTTAGATGGCAAAATTTGGCATAGATGATGAAAACAAATTCAAATTTGAAGTTTCTATTTTTTTATGGTAAAATTAGGCATAGATAATGAAAAAAAAAAAACAAATATGATGTTTCTATTTTTTATGGTAAAATTAATTCTAAAGTTTTTATTGACTAGATAACAAATATGAATAATTTATTTTAATTACAAATAATGTTCGAAGAATGTGATGTTTGCAAAATTGAAATTGGATGGACAAGCTAAAATAAATTGGATCAGTAAGGAAAAAATGAGAAAGAAAGGATGGGTTGTGGACTGAAATGAAAGAATTTCTAAAAGAGAACTAAATGTGTTTCTTTGCTTGATGAGATTAATTCATTAAAGCAAATCACTAAATTTGTTACTGAATATATAAATAAATTTGAAAAATTGTTGCTACGCCATGAGATCATTGAAGATCATGAAATCACAATCTCTAGTTGAGAAATATCCACTTTGTATGGAGACATAAAGCAAATACAATGATTATTTTTTTTCAATTAGATTAAAAATGTTTTTTTTAATAAATTTTACTGATTATAGTTATTTATTATAATAAATTTAATAAATTTTTTCATCTTAACAATGATAAAATAATTAAAATATTTATAATATGATTTATTATTTTTAAATGTTTAGTCTCAAGCATTTACTAGTTTACTAATATATCACCTAAAACTTAAATTTTCAATCTATTATATCACTTCGTTAACACCCTGTTAGAAACCCCTTCTGTCTTCGTAGAATTGCTAGCAGAGTTTGTGAAATACTTTCAGATATCTACAATATTTCGGTGTACTTTGATTCAACAACCAAAATGAAGAGACTAGTTCTGCAACTGCTCCAAAATGGCGTATGCTGCTGCAAAATTGCAATTTAGTTGATATCATAATAACTTCTATTTTTCTGCTTTGTGCTTAACTTTACAAAGTTATTCAATATTTCATGAAGGAAATGAAGAGACTAGTTTAGTAAAAAGGACTAGAATATGAGGCAATGACACTACTCAATAGCATTTTAGATTCAAACTAATCTGTTGCAAAACTGCTGCCTAATACTCAATAGCATTTCATATCCAACCTAAAGCTGCTGCCTTGCAAACAACTTACGTTCATCTCTAAATTTCCAAACACATCATAATAAACAAAGACATGAGAACAAGATCTGCAAACAATAGCCCACTATCCGACATGGAGAAGACGATTAGTCAAACAACAATAATGAAAAATAAGAAGACTAGCTGTTACAAAATTTAGTTGACTTTCCAGGATCAACTGGCAAAAAAAAATCCCAAACACCCTGTCAAGGAATTGGACGGAGAAGATGAGATGAGTTGGTACGTACGTCGAGTTGCATACCTTGCTGACCAAAAAAGATTCCAGACGTGCCAAATGGTCGAACATGACGAAATCAATGGAAAAGGCGATGTGGAAGACGATCCTTGGCGCGAACAAACAGAAGACGCGATACGGACAGAAACGGGACTTAACAGAGTGTTATAATAGATTAAAAATAAATGTTTTAGGTGCTATATTAGTAAATATAATAATGTAGATGTTAAATATGTATTTTGAATATTTTAAAGTTTTATGTATGTAAAAATCCCTAAAATAAAACATGTTAAATAGTATTTTGTATAATATATTATTATCTTTAAAAAATTGAAGTATATTTTAAAATAAAAAATATAATTCATTTATTATACCTTTAAATAGAGAAATATTTTTTAGATTTAAAATTAACTTGGAATTGAATTAAATTATGCATAACGGTAACCTTAGTTTTGTCTGTTGTTGTGATCAATTATTTGAACTATTCTGATTTTAAATCTCTGAATCTCAACTTTCCTAATTAATTTTTCAGTCCGTTGGACTCCCCTCCCAGTTGTTTATTTATAACTCTATCTCCCTTTCCTAATTCATTTCATTCTCCTTCCTCCCTTCTGCCTTCTCCCTTCTCCCCTCTCTCTATCAACCCGCTCATGAGATTGGCCTTTGACGCGGACCTCTTCCCATTCATGAGATCGACTTTCGTTGCGGAAGACTCTCTCGGTTCTCGAGATTGGACCTCGCTGCGGAAGATTCTCCCTGCTCACGAAATCGGTTCTCGAGATTGTTGCCATTTTAGTTTCACAACTTTAAATAATATGGTAGAAATTTTTATTGCTTTGTTGAAGTTATAAATTTTTTCATGTGACATGATCTTTTGCTTGACCCCTAGTTCAACTTGATTGGCCATGTTTATTCCTATGGCCTATATCAACTTGGTTTGATCATGAACTCAGAACAACCTAAGGAAATCAACATCAAAACAACACCCATTAATGAATTTATTGGAGAACAAACTAGAAGTTTTCATGTAGCATTTATCAAATATCATAATGCCAACTAACAAGTATGAATATCCTCATCATATGTAATTCCTTGATACTGTTTACAAAGTGGACCAAATTTTTTGTTACTGATGGCCTTTTTAACATAGTTTACATGTGTAAAATATGCCTTGAATTTCTTGGCTTTTATTGGCATAGTAAAAAGCACGTTTTTAATAATATGATATAATGTTGATGATTTCTAATGAATTACGTGCCTTGGAAGTTGAATTTTGTAATAGATTTAGTCCTTTTTTCTGACGGCTTTTCTTGGGTGAAATGCAACTTTAACATGTTGCCTAGTTTATTGTATATTTCGTTTAGAAGATTAATCGATCCTATCTTACCATTTTATTTTCTCAATTATTACCATGCTTAAATTTTCCTTGCAATGAAGTTGTATTTATATCATATACTCGGAAGTTAGCAAATTTTCTTATTGTAAATAATCTTATGGAGACTTCTTAATTCTTTCTTTTTTGATAAATTTTAAGTGTCAAACTTCAAGGCAAGAATGAATAGTGATGATGAAGACTTATGAGATAGATACTACAATTTTGTACCATTGACTAGTAACTTGAGGTAAGTATTTTGATAGTACATATGGCAGTGATGGTATTTAAAATGTATGTATTATACAATTTTAATATTTTTTTAGCTTTATAATTTTCTTTTCACTTGATTTATATTTATTCATTTGGTCATGCCAATGCATGTTTTTTTGATAAATGTAATCAGTTTGTTTGATAGTTTCGTTTTTTTTTTAACATGAAAGTGTATTAAACCCAAACTTAAGATAGCCAGACATGCTTACATCAACGGTGAAAATCGCTTATAGGGCTTAAGGGCCGGTCATACACGTTCCCGGTTCGCCGGTTTTGCGGTCGACCGCCGTAGAGGGTACCGATTCGATACCGTTTCTTTGCTTGCCCCGGTTTCTCAGCTAACCAAAACCGGCCGGCCGGCCGGTGCCGTTCAACCGGTTGAACCGGCCGTCCGGTCCGGTTCTTAAAACGTTATATTCATAGATTTATATGCCTAGTAGAAAAAAAAAAGCACTTGAACCGGATGGCGAGAAGCACAAATGGAGACAAGAAGAAAAAAGAAAAGGACATGCAAGAAAAACGCACAAGGCATAAGCAAAACAATTGGCAATTAGCGGGCTTGTCATTGATTCTTTGTTCCAATATTAAACTCTTGATTCCACGCTACCACTTCCAGCAAGGGATGCGTAAGATAAACCAGCTCAGTCTTGTGAACTAAATTATTTAAGGAATCCTGACTTAACTTATTAGCTCATGAGTTAACTTAATTAATAATAATTAAAATAAATTACACTTAAATCAAAAGTTTAAATATAAAATTAATAAAAATATTTAAAAATTTATATAATCTCTACATATCAAAGGATTTCCTATCATTTCCATCTAATTTCTCAAAAAATTTATCATTTTAATATAATAAATATTCAATCAAAATTAAATTATCACAAACAAAGCCTAAAAAAATATCACTGTCCATTGCTTCCTATAAATGGGAAAGCAATATCCGCAGCAAATCAAATATTACATATAAATAAAAGATACAAAGTCTCAAAAATACACGAACCATAGATTCCCGCAAACTAATTCTGGGCTCGGGCAAAATACTTAGGCTTTGTTTGGGACAGCTTTCTTAATGCTTCTTAAAATGGCTTTTTAGTTCAAATATTAAGATTTTGTTAATAGAAAGTCGTTTTAAGAAGCAGTAAGAAAGCCGTCCCAAACGAAGCCTTAGTCTCAAAAAGCTTCACTACCGCTTCATTTAAGTTTCTTGAGCCCTTCTGTATACACAAATTGGGCTCATTGTGATTTGAGCAGGCAGGCTCTCAGACCAAAATTACTGCACAGCCTATTATGACCAAAAGTTTACCAAAAAGAAGAATCAATTTAAGCATGGCTCTGAGAGAAAAGTCGCTTTCCACCGCCATTATGCCAAACACCTCGTACATGTAACCTCTCGCCTTCATTGGAACTATGTTCCTCAATGGTTCTCTCAGGGTTCCAAGCGCATTACCATTGCCTAAATAATCTATGAAACTTATCTTGCTTGTTTTCTTACCACCTTCACCATCAGATTCGTATTGGTAATAATTTTTTCTTTCGCTACTCGAATCATCTACAATCATAATAGAGCCTGAAGAGAGATTGATCCTTTGCATTGTTAATAACCACTTTCGATAAAAACTCCTACCCTCCTGGTCTAAAGTGTATTAACCAATGCATCTTAGCAGGAGTAATTACAAGATCAACAGCTTTGTCCTTTCCCTTTGGTTTCTTCTTCCCATCCTTATTTGATATAACAGTGTTACCTCTGTTGTTTTCTTGCAGACCGTTACTGCATAGATTTGCATTGTAAGCGTCAATAAGCTGCTGCTGCTTCCGTGAATCGGGGCAGAGCTGAGCCAATCGAGGACAAAGATGTGAAAGGCCAAACTGCTCGACATAAGAGAGATATTCCCAAGGGTCTATTTGTTCCTGGCGATATTCAGTTGGAAATGGTTTTAAATGCAGCATATTTTTTCCTCATCCATTCCCAGGCCAGCACGAATACTTCTACTAAAGACTTGTTTGCTGTCTCAACTTCGCACATGTTGCAAGGATTCAATCTAGTGGGGTAATTCCTGGTTTAAAGTGCGGAAGAAGTCTTATTGGATAGAGGATTATTTGAAGGACTAATTGTGCTTAGAGCAGTAGCTGATGCAGAATGCCTCACTCTATTCAAGTTTCTGTGAATTCCAATACAGAACTGATAGGAATAGAGGCAGAGGCCAAGGCCATTTCCTCTTATTGTTAAGCCTGAGGACTTGCAGAACAAATCGTTGAACAACGGTTTGCGTATCCCCAGTGATAGAATTGAATTATGTTGCAGGAACCATGACTTCGCATCTGGGGCCTCATCATCCGAAGAACTCACTGAACTGGAGGAACCATGATCATAATTTTGTGAAGCCTTCGGCCTGTGCAGAGTGCAAAAACTTTCACAGAACCTTGTTATGAAGCTAAGACGAGCTGCAATAGTATTTGCAGAGAAGCCTCTGTTACAGTGCTATAATTGGTTTGACGCTGTCCTTCACTCCTGGAAGGGAGGAAAATGATGCTTCACCAATCTGGCAGAGCTCCTTGATTAAGAACCAGCACGTACCTGGAAGATAGCCAGGGGCTCAAAATTAGAGAGGAGGAAACGAGATTTCTTCCACAGCAAGCGCTACTCCCATAACTCTGTCAGTTGTTAGCATCAGACATTGAGATATTTCTTCAGAGTGTGAACTGATAGCTAGTGATTCCACAGAACTTGCGATCAATCATATTGATTAACTTCCCACGTTCACTATTTGTTATACCATACCAGAAGATGACACATACAAACTCCATCCGCAACAGCCATCTCTAAACCACCATGGATAGTTGATGACTTGGTTCAGCATGAAAACCACGCCATCTTCCTCGTCCTTGGTTTTGTGCCAGCACTCCCTCGATATCTGAAGCTAACAGGTATTCGCATAACGATTGTGAATAATAAACTTCCCGCGCG